>CANUEZ040000176.1:225000-1555691 GCA_948099385.1 Fasciola hepatica
AAGGGCAGATACGACGCAAACGAAACATAGTTTATCAAATCAAAAGTATACCGTTGGCCGTTACACAGATTTTCACGATTGTTCCACTTCAGTTCCACCTTATACTGTTTGACTCAGTTCTACTTTGATTTCAGCAGCATTGGGTTGCCTGCAAACTGAAAAAAGACGGCAAAACAACCTCATCATCGTGCGAGATTGTGAACTGGCCGACCTCAGTGCCATGACCATAATGCGGATAAATAGTTAGCTATAGTAATGGCCAGGTTGTAAGCCGCCGTACTGTTGTTCGAGTAATGTAAGTGTTGGTGCTGTTGATACACTTACTGAGCTTCGGCTCAAGGAGTTTTCTTTCCTTGTGCTTTGCAGATGGAACACGCTCAACCCCCCGGCGGAAGATCACTACTACATGCGAGCTACACTATTTTGTATTTCACATCAAGCATCCGTTTCTACAGTATGGGTCGCTAAAGCACTTATGCCAGGTAGCCTAACAGATGACCGTTAGGAATGAGAGCATCATTTCCGGTTACTTCACAACTCACTGGTAGGGTTACAATGTAGCAGGCAAAAGATGGGAAGATGTACCAAAAACACTGTAGTTTGACAAGGCCGATCACAGAATTTGTATAAGAACTGACAAGAGATCGAGATACACTACTTCCCGAATCAGATACAACAGTGAGACGAGCAATGAGAAATCTTTTGCGGTACTACACAAAGCTGACAGCCATCTTGTTTATGACCGTTCCGACTGTTTTCATACCAAAGATGAAGTGCCGGGATTCACTTACGCCCACCTACGGTGAAGTCCTACTTCTATACTCCTCGACATTTTTGTTTTCTATTCACGCATGTGCTGTATCATGTGATGCGTAGATTCAATAAAACACTGAAAGCCGGCCCGGATATCCTGGTGGTTGGGCATTCCACTTACGAACTCGGTGGATGTGCGCTGTTGACGATCCCCAAAAAGTTTGATAAAACAGCTGTACAGTTAGAGGTTCCATGGTATTTCGTTGATGAGTTGAGCGTTGACACTGCAGGATGAATAAAGAAGAAGGCAAGACAGGTGAGAAACACATGTATTTCAGCAACCACATAAGTTCAATAGGTAAAACGTGTACTACAGTCTGTATAGTTGATCTGGTTGATAGCTTTATCTATTGGGCAGTCCCATGGACTATCTTTCCGATTTTCGCAGGTCCCACTGAGTTCCACTGACGACTCCGCTTGCCACTTTTTGTCTGTTGAGGGAGACTTCCGACTTATTCACCATCCCTTTTCTGAACTGCTATTGTTGATTAGTTGACCCGATCGGTTTGGTATTCATCTTGTTCTGTTTCCACAATATCACACAAAACCATTCCTCAACTGTCGTATAAGATATTCTGAAGTTACTGGCAAATGATACGTAGACCCCAGGATTTCTTTCCTATGAAATCGAATGGATTCATGGAAAGTTGAAAACATTTAATGCAGGAGTTTAGGTTTTTAATGGGCTCTTTCGTGTTTTTCGGAAAATAATGTCACTATAAAACTAAAAAAGAACCCCCTTTACTTTCTTTTTTAACTTGTCCCACAAAAATTTACAACAATTCAGAAGGAGGTTATGGCTAATGAAAGGCTGTCAAATTAGAAAGTGACCGGCGGTGACAGGAATCGAACCCGGGTCGTTATTGCCCAAAGTGCACGATGGTAACCGCCCCACCACAGCCGGTCACAGTGTAAGTTAATGCGAAGACAAACCATCCCACCATGGACTGCACCAACTCCTGGATGTAGGGGATTGATACGACTGACTATTCATACCGGTTGCTCAAAGGAAGGACTAACTACTTCGTAGGAAATGCTACTTTCGTTTGGTCCAAGGCACCGAAATATCCCTTCAAATCACGTTACTTCGGAGTCAAAAAAATGGTCGATAACACCTAGTTAGTGGACTCACAGTCGGTGAAGCATCAATAACTTGTCTAAGGGAATATGTCCACAGCCTGATCTATTCCTTTCTGGGTTAATTATTACAATGTCGTTGCACGTAGCCGTTCGCCACCACTACGAGTACAGCGATTTTTTACGGCCGACTCATTTCGCTTACATCGATTAGCTACTGTTATTGTCCCCAGTAAGCAAAATTAAAATTCGAACGTTCTTGTGTGGAACCAAAATCATCGATTACTAACGAGTGGTCAGTAAATCCAGGTATCCATGTCTTTACTGTGATTCCCACGTGACCTGATTAACGTGGACAACGGCCACTGGTGGTTTTTCCGCTACTCCAAATTTACGGCCCTTACAGGGGCCACGGAATCAGGTTCTAAGTATCTGTCTAAGCAGAGTTTGCAGACAAATACAGTTCAGAAGTACCCGAATTCGAGAGTGTTCGAAATGGTTACTCTTAGGCTACCGATGACCGCATAACTTAATTTATCCTGTCAATAATCATGTCAAGTGCAAATCTGACGTTATCAACGAATTCAGTTCATTGAGGAAGTGGTGAACAAATGTAGAAAGCATAAAGAACTAACGAATAAAACTGATGCAATAATTGTTGTCATCAGATCACTTGAACTCGATGAGGTAAGAGCTTACTGAGATTCCTTGGAAAATACGCATCCGTGATTTGACTCAAAATTAACTGAACTGGTATGAAGTGATTCGTTACCAGCGGGAAGTGTACCTCCTACTATGTTACCGTATGATGCAGCAGGTCTGTAGTTACATCAAAGACTTCGGGAATACGCATATCTGCTGATGTGGTTCCTGTTAGTTAGGTGCGGGATCAGAATGACAGGAAGTGCGGATGAACTCCATGTCAGGAATTTATACTGTTTTAGTTATTCTCCAGGGCGTACTTCTTAGTGAGAAGATTCCTGACTCCACAAATTGATTTTGATTGCTAAAATACCTCGTGCTAGATAAATCCAAGTGGGCTAGTATCAAACGATGGAGATAGGCTTCATGATGCAGACAACCCACGAGTGGTATTAGTTAACACTAGTTAGAGGAAAACAGGACCGTGCTGCTTCCTGGCCTACTTCGTGGCATGAATTCGGACCCCACGAAAAAGGCACGTCTGTTATGATCCCTGGTCACTCCAAATTTTCCCGTTGTTTGAAAGTCAGTGTCAACGTTGAAAATGTCGTGACCAACAGGTGCTAATGGAGGGATTGCCAGTAGTCAAATGTTGAATGTGAAAGAGATGGGCAGTCGAAAAGTTGACCACACTACTCAGGTTTCTCAGCTGTGAATTTCCGAAGCTTCAGTCGCATGGAAGACTTTGTTTTGTCCACAGCACATTTATAGTTTTTCTGTTAGCTGACTGTCACCATCTCACTGAAGAGAAGAACCAAAGGATAAATCGAACTGGTTTTGAAGTATGAACCCGCGATTTTACATCCCGTTCGAATCTGCAGCCTCAAAAATCTCTTTTGCGGTAAACAATCATTCCGTGGCATGAGTTAATCGGCCATTTTCACTTCTATCAACGATAATGGTTAATACCGAATTGTGAAAACTAACTCAAATGCTTCCCCCAAGAAATCCTTCATTCGAGATTTCCGAATGTTTCACCCAGTCCCTGCTTCACTCTCATGTGCCAAACTTCGTCTAAGAAAGCTATATGAAATCGATGCGATACGTAGTTTCAGAAAACTTCACAAAACGTACTCCCCCTGCAAACACAATCTCAGTTGTTTAGAGCGAAATGTTCAGTTGAAAATCTGAATGGTTTCTAGTTATTATTTATGTCTGTTTTACCCACTTTGGCAACGCGAACACCGCGAGACTGGACAGCCGTTGACGTCATTTGTTCGCGTAGGATACATTGTGAAAGAAATGTATCAAGTTGAACGGCTTTTCTCGCCCCCTGTAGGACACTGAAACGAATGAACCCTAGAAAGTCCAGTCTTGTGTAATATTTTTTTACTTCATATCTTTTACACTCCCAGAGTTGTGCATGTTCGGGAATGCTGTAATGACCTATCATGGGCTACCAAAAAGTCAAGCAAGTCACTGGTAAGGAGAAACCAGCTCAGTATTCCAAGTTAGACCGTCACTGGTTCAAACAAAGCTCAAGGTTGTGGATACGGTGGTATCATGAAAATCGTTACGAATATGTGAATGTTTTCAGATAACATGTTGACTGAAATACGCAAACATCGGTTGCAATCAAGCAGTCATTAAACCCGTCGGAGTTTCGGATTCTATTCTCACCACCGAGAGTTACCTTATTTGGCCCACTCTGATTGGCTACATGAATCTTACCGAAATCTTTGTTGTTATCATTGATGTATGGCAAATTAATGGAACCGGACCTTCTAAGAAGGTTTTTTATTAGTTATAACGCCTCCAAACAGTTTTACCCACAGTTTTCTCATCTGCTTCAACCACTCAAATGCATTCGTTTGTACATAAAAACGAATTGTCATAGTCATAATTTAAACGAAATTTCCCGGCCTAAATTGTATTCAAAAACGGTCACATCTGTAAACGGGAATAGAAAGTGAATTGAGACGAGATAGGAATGAAAAACGGAGAACGGTTAACCAGTCAGTGTGATACAAACGCTATATGAAGGGTCGATACATAAACTTACGCTTTCCCGGAGATATTCCGCTAGATCAGATGTTTATTTCGTGATTACACGAAAATAGATAATACACGGAAAACAGACAACGTATCCGGTTTCCCGTGTTCGTTCAGTCTATGAATAGAATACGAATTTCATTCGCTTGTGTTACTCGTCTCACTGGGAAGCAGCTGACCAAGCTAGTCCGGTAGGCAAAACCAGTAAAGTGACCTTGCTCTGCTTGGGGAAATTGGCTGTGACGTACCCAACCCTCCTGCAAAGTCTCACGTATTCGGTTGGCTTGCCCTGACACAACCCTTTGACAGTTTCATAGAAGGAGTATTTATTGAGGCAAGCTGTGGGTGAGCAATTCAACTGCATGCAATTGCATGACTTGTTAGAAATTAGATGACTCCAACTGTGGATCACAATTTGTTTTCCTATTGGCTAATTTTCATTCGTTTTAGTTAAGCCCCTACTGAAAAGATGACCGTCATAGGTGTCTGTAACATTTGGATCCCGTGGTGAATATGAATAAACAATTCAGAAAACAAACTTTGCGAGCCAGTTTGACTATTTCCTTTGTGCACCCCCATGGGGGACTATTCAGCAGTACACAGATATACTCACTCCATATACACACAAAAAACAACTTTTATAACAAAAAACAAGATGCACTGATAAAGGCCATTTCGGAAACTAAGAGAATAAATGTCTTTTAAGTCCAGAATCGCTGTTTTCAGAGTTACATACGAAGCGAACCAGATAAGGAAGAACAGTGGACCGGAAGATAGCAGATTTATCGAGACTGGACGCGGAAGTTCAGCTCACCACATCGAAAAACTCCTTTGAGCTGGTTTGGTCCATATCCTAGGCTGTCTATCACCATTCTGTATCTTGTATTTTCCAAACAAATCGTTTATTTCCCATACGTTTAGGCCTCTAGTTCCCATACCGACCACTTCCCCGTCACTTCCACGCCCGCTCAATGATTTTTTTGCCCAATCCTATTGCGTCACTCCATTTTAGCCCTGTTTCTACGTCAGGTGTTTTAGTAACCTTAATTGTCGCGAGTCTAATTGTTGATCCTATCTGCTCGGTTTTACGGCTTATGTAACCTTTCTCCACGGTTTTAGAATGACCCTCTGGTATCCTTGACCCGTTCTGGTATTACAGCGTAATTGCCTGGGTTACCCGAAAGTTTGGACGTAATCATCTTTCTTTCTTTCTTTCTTTCTTTCTTTCTTTCTTTCTTTCTTTCTTTCTTTCTTTCTTTCTTTCTTTCTTTCTTTCTTTCTTTCTTTCTTTCTTTCTTTCTTTCTTTCTTTCTTTCTTTCTTTCTTTCTTTCTTTCTTTCTTTCTTTCTTTCTTTCTTTCTTTCTTTCTTTCTTTCTTTCTTTCTTTCTTTCTTTCTTTCTTTCTCTCTCTCTCTCTCTCTCTCTCTCTCTCTCTCTCTCTCTCTCTCTCTCTCTCTGTCTATCTACCTTACCCGTGCGAATGACTGAACTTCGGCCATTCAGTTGTGACCATGCTACTTTCTTATAGCCATGCTATTCCGTTTGGTCTTCAACACGCTTGTGTGTGTGTGTGTGTGTGTTCTTTCAGGCAATTACTTCTCTTCTGACTGTTGATTGGTCAAAAAGCTTTCCATGAATAAGGACCTTCTTTGTAAACCACCTGACGTTCCCTTGTATTGTCGCCCCGAACGTTTCCTGCTTATGGCTGCCTGGGCTTTTTGAAGCTTTTGTTGACTGTTTTGATTCTGTGGTCGGTTTGCCCACAGTACCATGAGCCCAAGGCTCACTAAGTGCATCAACAGGTACCAACAATTAGATTAATCGAAGCGCAACATAGTGGCCTACACCCTGGTCGTTACCGTATTAGTTGCAACTCCGCATTTTAATGATCACACTGATCAAATACGAAAACCTGGGTAAAAATTTGTTTCTGATATCTCGTTTGCACTCTTGTCTGTGTCTCGCACACTCGTACGATCGTTAGTTGAAATCTATGGTATTACTACCTGAAGAGTACACCGATTCATACCGAAGATGCATTTGTTCTGAGCTGGTTAACCGAGTTGCGTTTTATGCGATCCACCGAAATCCGACAGACTGATTATCGGCAATCTGTCATACAACGGAAAAAATAAAATAAAATAAAATAATAAAACAATCAGAAGGTACCTCGTAGT
This sequence comes from Fasciola hepatica, assembly GCA_948099385.1. Classification (NCBI taxonomy): domain Eukaryota; kingdom Metazoa; phylum Platyhelminthes; class Trematoda; order Plagiorchiida; family Fasciolidae; genus Fasciola; species Fasciola hepatica. The sequence goes on from CANUEZ040000176.1 coordinate 231,762, forward strand.
TACTAAACTGCATATTTGAGTCTCCCAAAACGGTTCATGTGTATCTGAATTGGATCAGAATTGTTGACGCCGATTAGGCGTGGTCTAATTTAGACTGTATATCTGAAAAATTAGAAAAGTACTGAATTCGCCAAGATAATCTGTCTGGTGTTCACGTCTTCGGAATACGGATCTCTAATTTTGAAGTTCAAGACAATGCGATTATGATCTCACGGGTTTGACAGAGCTGAAGATGTTAAATTATACGTATGACGGGCCGTGTGATCGTTTTAGAGAAAGAGATAATTATGATGTGCCTCGTCAACCTTCGCAACATGTTGTTGACAATTGGAATATCACGCAACACGTTGAGATGCAACTTTTTTCATTCTCATCTGGCCCACTTCTTGCACTCTTTCGCTCTCTCGCGCTCTACAAAGACTGTGTTTGCTGAACTCGCGTGCACGCAGGACACGAATCACGCGTGCTTGGTGTGATTGAGTCGACACACCCTCGAGCATAATGGACAGCCTGCGGTCACGTGATGACATTCCGGCGCACAGGTATCGGTGACGATATGCACGCATGTCTCAGTATCCTCTTCTCCGGCTCGTTCTGACGGGTTTGCATATGTGCACACAGTTGCACACACAAACACACAAATGCACATTCAAGTACATACATGCACGTTCTCTCTCTGCGCACCCACAGCGTGCACGCCAGTTCTCAGCTGCACACCCCAGATTGCGCAAGGCCAACCGTGGAGATCAGTCAACAACTGCGTGATAAAACAGCTGATCGCATGGCCGTTTTCGACAACATAACCAGCCTGTGTCTAGCTAAATCACACGTTACTATTCACGCACTGAGGATATGAACTGGATGAGTAGCAATTATTCGTATATGGTTAGAAAAACGTCTACTTCGACAGAACTTTGATAATTAGCCCAGAAATGTCATAATTTAACGCGCAATTCGACCAAAAAGTAGAATTGTCATAGGAGAGTAATGCGGCAATGTGATATCGAGGAAAAGAATCGAGCAGTTTTCGTGCAAAAATTGCAATTGTAAAACTGCAGTTTGAACAACCAATGACAATGTACTGGGTGAAACCATTCTGTTTTTCTCCTTAATTTTCCGCAAAAACAACTCACCGAAACGTGGATGATGAAATAGTAAGAAGTGAACCATAAAATGACGAAATGAAGAGATGGCATGTAAATACCAGACCCGGACTCGGTTTCAAATACCCAAACACATAAATTCAACTGTCTTGATAACCGTCTTCAGCCCATTTTTTAAAGAGAATTGTGACGTCGACTGAGATCAAGGTGATCCAACAGAAGGTGTGGTTGTGATCTCTCAGTTCAGTCTAAAGTAACAATATGATCGACAAAACCTTGGTCGGGTTTGAACCCAGGTTGATTCATGCGCCAGCTTTGTTCACGAGCCATAGATAGATAAGCAGATGAAAGAGTCGGTGAGATGTGTGGACGCGATTCTGATCGGGATAATTACTCTGTGATTTTCACAAAGTGATCTGTCAATCTTCTGAGAAATCGACTTTATCACCGATTCACACAAATTTTTGCAAGCCTACCCCATTGACCATATGGAACTGATACGTTTTGCCGTGGTTACACTTCAGTGGCCTTATTTCATTCCCGATAAGATATTCCACACACAACCTCGTCTTGGACAGATTATTATTATTGGTGTCGCTTTTGCATCAAGCTAGTTGAATTGTTACGCTCAGAACAAAAGCAAATTCAATCACAACGGTGAGTGTTCCGGAATAAATATGCTGAACTATTAAAGTCAGCAAACGAGACAAGATAAAAATGTGCACCTCAACAGTTATCGAACATACAGCTTAACAACGGGACCGGGTCACTTGTCAGAAAATAGTGCATGTTGGGTGTGTTCCGTGCATTCGAACAAACAGTCACGGTCGTTGGTGTAATCTAGGTCACAGTTTTTCATTATTTCCTAGTTCGACACCCACATCCTGAGGATTTCGCAAGCCATTCTTCATTATCTCGTCCATGAGGAAGTTGGACAGGAATGGAAAAATGGGACGTCGTTGTCGAACACCACTGGTAGTTCCGAACCGACCGGATGGTTCGCCGTGAACCTTTACTCGGCCGGAAGTATAAGAGTACAAAGATCTCAGTAGATTCACGAACTTCTGTGGCATACCTTTCCGACGAGGAGCATTGAACAGCGTCGTTCGATCAACTGAATCGAAGGTGCATTTCAAGTTGAGTAAAACAATTATTTTCGTTTGATTGACTGTCCTTTTGGACAGCACGTTTCACGCGCAAACCTCAGGTCATCCGACCAACCAGCACTCGGAAGCACCAGACTCGAGTTTCGCTCTTGTTAGAGCTCATCAGTGGTGCGTTTCCTCCGCCACACCCAGGGTTTGAACCCGGGCTCTGGGTCCGTGGCCCTCATCCTGCGGAGAAGACATGGTCTCGTGGGAGGCTTTCGCTTGGAGTTAACTAGGTCCGGAACAGTGTCTCCATTTGAAAGCTGTCGGGCATTTCTGGCTGTCATAGAGGTCGATATCTATACAAGCTTAACTTGGTGATTCGGAGCAGCTCGAACGGGAGCGGGGTGGCGCAGTGGTAACACACACGCCTTCGAGATGGGAGGGCCCGGGTTCAAACCCTGGGTGTGGCGGGGATATGCACCACTGATGAGCTCTAACAAGAGCGAAACTCGAGTCTGGTGCTTCCGAGTGCTGGTTGGTCGGATGACCTGAGGTTTGTGCGTGAAACGTGGAGTCCAAAAGGACAGTCAATCAAACGAAAATTAAACAATCCCACACTACTCGCAAGTAAATGCGTGATATATGTACCAAAACAATCATTGTCGGTCGACGATGTGTGCGTGTGTGTGTGACGCGTTTTAAGTAATTGACAAATAGTAGAAATATGGTCGATGCATCCTCGACCTGGGTGAAATCCGGCCGTTTGTTTTCGGGTGTTCCTCTCGCAAGCAGGTGTAAAACGGCGCAGCAAAATCGAAGCTAATACCTTGGTGACTATAAGAGTTGAGCTGATTACCCGATGATTACTACAATCATTGAGTATTCCCTTCTTGGAAAATGGGTACAATCAATGACTAGCACCATAAAAGGGAATAAGTCCTTCGTTCCAAATTTCACGGAGCAAGGTGACAAGTGATTTTATCAACGCATCACCGCCCATTTTGAAAAGAACTGGGGATAGTCCGTCGGGACCGGCTGCTTCTCTACGCTTTAGTGATCGATTCTACTCCCACTTTTGATGGAGACTCAAGTGATACTCCCCAAAGGATTGCAGTGGTTGCCATCGGAGTAACTACGTTAGCGTGTGACCAGCTAAACTGCTTCTTGAAGTGTTCGGCCCAACTGAACCAAAACGTTCTTCACTGTGAAGTGATTATCTTCGGAAACGTGGTGATCAGCAGATGATGTATCGATGGTACACTGGGGGGGGGCAGTGCGCTGATGGTGGTCAAACGATCATCATGGTGGCCTTCCAACCCTTCGGTCCCGGACAAACGTGGTCATCTTTGGATGTATAGCGTAAATGAACGAAGAATCAGCGGACTTTTGTGTGAATTTCTTTCAGCGCGTTGATTTAAGCGGTTACATTGTCCGTTCGGCAATCCCTTCTCCATTTTTCGACTCCGATTTGTAAAATCGGACTGCGCACTTGTCAAGAACGTGAGAAATAATCCAGATACATCAACCTTTTTGGAAGCTAAAAGTCAACACTACAATTCAGTAGATTCCGAGAGATCCGGGGCGTGGGGTGAGTCACTAATGAGCAACTCCTAGAGAACGTTGACAGCATGGATAAAGCCGATGCGATATGCATTCAGAATGTTTCATTAGTCTCCAATAAAGTCGGAACTTTGTTTTCTCTGGCATGTGTGGTTTACTTTCAACGTGTTCAACACTATATGGGTACAATACAAAAACAGGCTGAGTCTGGACGAGTTCGATAGCTGCTATCCGCGTACTCTTGGAATAATGTATCGTTTTTTCCGACCAGTTAACCATCCAGCCAAAAAATGTGGACTTTGGGTATTCCTTCATTGGATAAAGCTGAAGATCGGTTAGCAGATTTAAAACCTAATGTTTTTATGGGCTTGGAGTTGTGCTGCAAGGCTGAAAAAAATGAAACATGTAGAATCATAAAATAGTGATATGACATGGCTTCGATCTCCGTGACCCCTGACATTTCTGTTTCTAAACCGTACGAATTTTATCAACTTGTACCGGATAGAAAGGATTCGCAATAGATGAGTTCTGAGCCGATGAACCATCACTTAATCATACGCGAAGTATCATCGGCCGAATAAGAAAGGTCAGAGACCTATTATTTAACTATAACGGAAATTATGAGCGGTTTCTTCAATTGTCATCGACCACCCGAACGTTTCTTGTTTTTGTGATGGTCACACTAACTGGGCACAGCTGGAGAGCAAAACCGAGAAAGGTGCAAAAATTCTCGTAGAGCGAGGGTCAGTACGAATATTCGAGAACGTTGTTTTACCTTATCAATCATAGTATGACGCCTTTCTACACAAAGCTCGCCTAATTTCCAGGACTATTCTAAATGAATGATCACAGTGACGTGATTAATACAATACAGTAAAGTATCTTTTGTGAAATCTGTGTCTTTAGATGAGAAACCGTTGTGCTGTTTACTTGAACTAACGCTAACTACCTGTTCGCATATACTAAACGAAGTGGGACCTGGATTAGTTTTCGACTAAATGACCCAAAAACGACTTCATAGACATTCTTCTTCTGTCCTGTTTGTTGCTACTCACCTGCTACTTTCACTATTATTATCATTATTATTATTATTATTATTATTGCTACTGATAATAATAATAGTAGTACTGCTCCTGTTTCCATGAAGATCACTTTTGTTTGGAATCTCAAGCTAGGAGCTCAGATACTGCACGGTTTGACGGCAGTATCTGCTCCACTAATATTGGATCACTTTATGAAAGCATGAACTTACCTGTGGATGATCATGAACCGATAACGACGATTTCGAAGTAAAAACAAAATGAATACTGAACCGACTTTTACCGTCCCAACTTCTGATTACAGATACTGTTTTTTTGGTACCGACGATACGTACATCGGCAAAACAGTTGATGTGTTTTCTACGTAGAAGCGGACTTAACTAATCCTGATCAAAGCCCTTCTCGTCTCGGTAAATAACGCCCACCGGATGGGTTTACCGAGAGTAGCCTTCAAATCACATCCAAAAATGCATGCACATTTTTCTGGTATAGTAACTGTTTTTCTGGCTTTAATCTCGTACTGAATACGCTAAACCAGAAATCAGCCTTGCTGAGGAATCTGTTTCAAACAGACCCCAACAGATCACCTAAGTCAAAAATCGGTAATCACGTAATGCCAGTTTCTGAGCCACATAGCAAAAGCAGTTCTATACGTGCTGTGACAGATGGTCTGTGTATCAAATTCATAGTCAATTCATACCAGTGTTTACGTACACAACGACAATCCAGTATTCGATTGCCATGTAACAAAGTAGTAGATGGAGCAATGAGACTTGGTGATTTACTGACTTTGATGAGATGAGAACGAGACACGTGTTTGTAGAAAACTGAATGACAGAATTTGATGTGTTGATTACTAACAAAAAGCTTGTATCTCCTCTTGCTTTAATCACTTAACAAAGTAGACATTGGTGTAAAATAAGGTAGAATCAGGTCGTATTCAGTAAGCTTACTGTAAAGTTCTTAGGACTTGAGACTGAAGCCCCATTTGTCCAGGTAATTGTTCCCCCTGATTGTACCACAAAGTCGAACGAATTTCGACGTCCAATCCCCTTCGTTCTCATCTGGTTTATTGATGCACTTCCTTGAGTGTCCCTTTGTTTTATCACATCAACGTGATCTTCCCAATCACATCTGCCGTATTCACACTCGGCCGAGCCAACTTTGACCTTGTGACACTGTCACATGATTGGCCTTTTTTTTGTCTAACCCCGTGATTTGCTACCGTTTATGTGTGTACTGTCGTTTGTCGCTTGCTATGTTTATGGATCTCACTGAGAACGCTTCTGTTCCCTGCTCGTAAATCCACTGGCTTGAAAAGGGAGCTATAGTAGTCAGGGTTGATGAAAATGCTAGTACCGAGGAGCGTGCCCATCAGTGCAGAACTGGATGAAGGTCAATGGATGACAAATGCGAATGAAAGGGAAGTCATCCTTTCTGTTTGTTCTATGATATTTCCAGTAGTTCAAGAGTCAAACAGCGTAGCTTAAGAGCCTTGGGCCGTAGTTTAGGAGTCTTGCATTACCGTTCAAGAGCCATGTGCCACAGTTTAACAATCTTGCAAAGCCCTTTACTCAGTGAAGTAGAGACTCCGATAGCAATGGTAGTAGTAGCAGTAGCGGTGGTACAATCCGCAAGACGTACCTCGTCAACAGGGTTGTTTATCAAAAATCACTGATTCAGATATTAACAAAACGGAACTGCTTATTTGCGTCTTCGGTGTCCAGTCCACAAGAAGGCCGTCGTAATCTGATCCAGGATGCCATCACTTGGTCTTTCTGCATTTCTTTATCTTGTTCCGTCCAGTCTGTGTGACGTAATCACGTCCACTATCGCTCCATTACTGTCCATACTTGTGTTTCACGCATTCAACTACTTACTCATTCAGTAAGTAGCACGCAATCCCCACCACACTCCTCCCCCTGACGAAAAAATTCCATGTTCTGTGGACTGCCTTCAAGTCTTCCTCCGCTTCGAGGTTCGTCCCTCCAATGCCCAATCGGGGCGGTGTTGTAAACGATCCCACAGTTCCTCCGGTGGTGTGCTTCGTTCTGTGAGTAATAAGCATAGGATGAAATTTTGTGCTGAGGCGACTTCCACGATCAATAACCATGTTCAGTGTACTCCAGACTGTTCGGCTGTTGTGGGAGATTACCACGAAACAGTGAAAAACTGCTACTTTTCCAACTGGGACCGTGTGTTGTGCCATTTCAAGGTGATCCAAAAGGGAGTGTTCCGCGATCTTCTTTTAAATGACATCACATTCGGCAAAATTTTGGGACGAGAAGCACCTTCTCTCGGGATCTTCGGGCTAGAGTCGTTCTGATTCTGAACTTCAACTTGTGTCTGAGGTTTATCACAGTTTACGGCTTCAATGACCGAGATATCAGACAAGGTATCTTCGTTTCCCTCGTCATCATGTTCATGTTCACGGAAAATCTGGATGGCAGTTTTCCGCATTTTCACACCGGATTTGGTTCGGTTTTCTACAGTTCCCCACTTCATCGGTAATGACTGAATTCTCCAGTGGTGATACTTCCGTTACAATGTCTTCGATGTCCTGCTGGATTTCAGGATATTCGTACAAAACAGATTCTACGTTTTCAGAGCAGGAAAATCAGGTTCCCGGTCCTGACATCTCCACAAATTCAATGTCTATTCTTGGATCATCGACACTGGCTGTATTTACCATAGGCACGTCAGAAATGGCCAGTTCACGAGCCACACCCACGAGCTGGAATACATCTATGGAACGGCCGACTCGGGCGAGGTGTACCATCCCACGCGGGGACTCCGGCAGACTACCCACAAATCGGCCCTCCAACAGCTCCGCCTGTGAAGCCTCATCGACCGTGGGCAAAGCACGGTCCAGGAATGAACGTAGCGCGATGATGTGTACAAGCGGGTCCGCACCGACCCCCAGCTGGGGCAGCCTTGAACCGCCGCATCGCTTCCTAAAGGTCGGCCGGGGTGTCTAGTCCCGTGATAAGGGCATCTTTCACGGAGGAACACTTCATCTCACCCGGGCCACTTCGCGCCGCATCCAGCATCGCCCGCGCTCTGCTCTTGGGAAATGCTCGAACAGCAGCCAACTTATCCCTGTCCGACTGAATCCCCGAGAGCCCCACCAGATCCTCGAACTCCTCCAGGAAGCTCCGTACATGCCATCTTTGAAAGGCCCCGACCAAGATAGATCCCACATGATTACGGCACCAACTGATATAGTCCAGAAAACGTGCCTGGTAAGTAGGTTGTTCATTGAAAGTCACTCATTCAGAGGTCGTCAAAACTGATCAAGTGAAACAATAATGCTTATTTACGTTCCAGCGGTCCGATCCACTTGAAGGTGGTCCTTATCTAGCAGGAGGATGCAACCGTTTGGCTCCCATGCCCTCCCTAACCTTATGGCGTTTGGTTCCTCTGAAATAGCCGCGTTCATTATTAATCCACTACTGTCCATTCGGCATGCACACTGCCACGGACGTTGACAAAAATCAACCAACTGTTGCAATAATACTTATTTGCAAAATAGCTGTCCGGTTTCCTTGAAAAACTGTTGCTAATCAGTTAGAGGATGCAATCACTTGGTATATATGCCCTCATTTACCGTATTGCATTCAGTCCGTCAGGCTTGGCCACGTCTGCCGTCAATCCACGATTTCTCGTAATTGTATGACGAGCGAACAGCTACTCACTCAGTCAGTAAGTAGTATTTACGCCCCGCCACAATGGTAGCAGTAGTGGTAGTGGAAGTGGTAGTAAGTTTTACCGTGGTGCATTGAATATTGCTGATCTTTATATGAAATTGTTCGAAGAAGTATTTGAGTTGGAGGTTGTAGAATTTGAGCTTCAAAGGGCAAACTACAAATTAGATTTCGTCAGAGTACCGACCAAACCGTTTGATTCAGACTCGTGCTTGTTCCATAACAATAATAATAATAATAATAGCAGTAATAATAATAATCACATTTGCATGCAGTGAGTTACTACGGAATCAAGCTCTGTCCACGCTCATCTGTTAGACCCAGATCACGCAGTTCATCCGGTTGCATCATTCAGCATCCTATACAGGGTCAAGCCGAATGTGTGAAAATCAGTCTGATATAGGACACTATCGACAACCGAGGCAATCAGCGTCCGGCTACTATGGCCAAAGCTTTGTTCACAGAAGAAGATGGCCCAAGCACTTGAACTTCAGTGGCCGAAGGTCCATGATATCAGTTCCGAATGTGATGTCGGTTCAGGCCTCAGACTGTGATATTGTTTTACCATGTCCCCTGTTTATCTATTGGCTGGTCGGCTAACCAGTCGACTGAATCACTGACTGTGTTTTTCTCCCCTTATTTTGTTCGCATATGATCGTATTAGGCTTGAGAATGAGAACACCGAAAACATGTTAATCAAGGGCTTCTTCCGTATACTCAATAATAATAATAATAATAATAATAATAATAATAATAATAATAATAATAATAATAATAATAACGGCAATAATAATAAATCAAGACTGATCGTTTATGTCGAAGCAAGTCGGGCAGAGAGACAAAGGGTGCTACACTTAAAATTTACCTGATAAAATTGCTTGTGTCGATCATATTGTAATTTTCTGCACAAGACGTCACTATACTCACGTTAAATGAAACGTATTTTAATGATTTTCAACTCCAACAAATTATGACTGAGTAGTACTGATAGTATGAATAGAACGGAATAGTTTGCACGATGATTTGCTGTGAAAAAGTAAATTCTAACTGACTGGCTTGGTTTACTTTCATCTCCCACAATATATTCCCGCTGGTTGTTCATAAAGAGTAGTCAAATCTCAAGTCCAAAAAACCCCCCGGACCGGATAATCTTCCCCAAGTTGTACTGAAGCAGCGTGCAGAAATACTCAGACCAGTAATCACGCAATTGCCTAACCGATTCATGGATTGTGAAAATATTCCTGACTTTTGGAGATCAACTTCCATTAAACCTGTGTCCAAGATAGAAACGGTAAAATCCCGTCCCGTCACCCACACTTCCATCGCTTTAAATGTGTTTGAACAGTTAGTATTCCAAGAATTTTCCTATGATTTGGTAATACGAGATCTGAATGAGTTGGCTTACCACCATTCTTGTTCAACCTAGGAAGCTATTAATTCTTTGACTCGTAAAGTCGTGTCTTTGAAGGGCAAAAAATTAAAAGCTGTACGTACCTGCCGCCTAGATCCCAGTGACGAATTAGGCAGTGTCTGTAGACGAAAATTTATCGACACTCTCTCCAATGACGGAATTCAACCTTCAGTCATTAAGCTATTATCTGATGATTTTCTTCAGTCGGCAGCAGTTTACTCGACAAAGCGGCAGAATTTCCTCCATTTTTGTTTCAGCCCAAGGAGTCTTACCGGGCACCATTCTCTCACCACTTATATTCTCAGTCTACGTGTCTTGCTTGCTTGTCAGTGACTGTGCTTTTATAATAAAGTATGCAAATAATGTTGCGGTTTGGTCACCCCATCCTGATGCGTCAGCTACGCTTGAACTCCCGTCTGGTGTCTTATATCTTGACCGTTGCTGCGAAGCTTATCATCTAACTTTAAATCCTCATAAAAGGTTAGATATTTTCTCTCTTCTCAAACGCTTTAATTATGTGAAAGCTTTGGAATTCCGTTCAGACATTTACGCAGGAAAGATCCTCATTGGTGGTCACCCATCTGTTAAATACCTTGGGGTTAAAATCATCCGTAACCTTTGTTGGTTTGGGCGTGTTTTGTATTTTCCCCAAAATGGGGAGAATGACCTACCACGTTCTGCATCTGAAAGTAATGTCTGTACTCGTTTATAGCACTCAACGTTTTGTCTTTGAATGTATATTGCCCCACTAGGTGCATTTCTCTCTCCCGTCTTCTTCCCTGGGCTACACGCCAAAGACTTCCCCATAACAAATAGGTCTTTCAAGAACCTATCTTACGCAAGTGGTTTATCTTGCAGAGGGATTGCACTATATCCCGTTCCGAAAATGTGTGCGAGAAATTCTCTGAGAGAATTTCAGGTGATTTACACAATCCGATTTATAAAGACCGTAGTATCCGTACTTCTCTTTCTTGTACCCATAACAAATATAAAGTGATTTATGCACATACAACAGTCTGCCGGTCCTCCGTTGTTCACTACCTTGTTCACTTCGTATGTAACTCTGAGAACCTCGACGCGGAACTCAAAAGACGTCTAGTGTCATAGTTTCTCTCTTCGTTCCTTAAATCGAATTTTATCACAGTTTTTTTTATTGTAAACTCTGCGTTCTTGTGTGTGATTGGTGCTGAATATTCGTCCATCGGATTAAGTAAAACAAATACTCGGCTTGACTTGAAATTTGCACCTCATCCACTTGAGCACGATAACCTTAACCGTACCGTCTTAAGGGTTTTAGAATTTTAGGGACAACACAAATAGTTGGAACGGCTCTATATCATTGAGAGCTTTGTGTTCAAAGTTTTTGGCACACAGTCGTTCACCCCGGGTTCGAGTCTCCGTGGGGGCTCGGTGGATATGCACCGCTGATGAATCTTAGCAAGGATGAAACAGCTATACAATGATATCATGGTTTTCAATGGTTTGCACGTTCACAATGCGTGGTGAATTATGCTATATAACAAAAAATAGTTCTCCTGTGTCACCTTGATCACGTCCGGTTTCTTTCTTGTTTTGGTTTCCATCCCCGAGGAGAAGCTGTACTTCAAACATAACCTACTCTGTTACTTTTGAATTCAAGGTCAGTGACATTGGCAACTGTTGTGTTGCGAAATTTGAAATTGGCTGCATGACGTACGGTCCGTCACACTAACAAATACCTGACATCTTTTCCGGTGAACCAACAACTCTGTACTGATATTGCGGAGCCTGACTTGCCTATTTTCCCTGTTATGTAATCTCACTGCAGTGTGCCACATTTTTCCGGACACATTCTTGCACGGATAATTTGCGTTCTGTCTGCCGACTGTTACAACCGTACTCGATTGACTGGGTCACGCGACGGTATGGGGCTTACCCGTGCACCGTGGCCGCCCATTCCTCTCTCGTCCACCTTTCACGCGCGCATCCGATACATTTGTGTACCACACTCTCCGCTGCCCTACTCCACAAATCACAGACGCGGACTGCTGCGTCCGCGACTAATACTGACTGACAGCTTTCGTTCGCCTGAAACACTCGTGTATTTGCGCGTGTCGTAGAGGTTGATTCGGACGAAACGTTTGTCCGTACATACGCGTTTTCGTTCTGCCTACCGAATTCGGGACACAATAACAAAAGGTTGCTCGGAATCCCGTTTATACTCAGAAGTACTTAGTCTGATTCATCATTACTGTCAACAAGATAGTTGTGAGACGACCAAATCAGTGGTCGGCTTCCTGTTCTGAACCGACGTTTCTTTGACCCGATTTGTTTGATGATAATGGAACATGGTGTTTAAAATAGTATTCAGTGTATCAGGTTAGACAATTTACTGATACTTTAGAATAGATGGGAGATACCGAGTACGGGGTGTGAGCGCCACATCTGAACTGTCCCAATCGAGGAAGAAGTGTCGTTTCACCATGAGTACATCACGTGAAGCATGACTGTGAAATGTGTTAGATTAGAAGATTAACCGATGCGATTGTCGAAGGAGGGCGAAGAGTACCATTTTAGCTCGACTAACCACGGTTTTGTCACTAATTTGTTCTGTGCTCAAAGGATTGGGTGCGGGTTTATGAATGAGCTTGATTTCTCCTAAATGGTAACGGCTTACGCTGCACGAAGTTGAAAGTCTGAATAAAATATAGTGAGTGACTTGTTTGGGTGTGTTCATATCGGTGGAAGAAGATGAGAATTTTTGAAGTTTGCTAAACGCAAAGACAAAGGAAAAAAACCCAATGAGCCGGAGTGCAGTAGGCATCAACACTTACTTCAGAGAAGATGAGAACGGCGATCTGAGTGCCTCAGCGTCACATTTTATCCTCATTTGTAAAACCACAGAAGCTTGCAGCGCTGATCTGGACAAACATTTCATTATGTGATTAGACGCACTGTTCGACAAAAGTGTCGGTCCGTTTTGCTTGAAATTGAGCTTCTGCACCGTCATATTGTGTGTGTGTGTGTGTGTGTGTGTGTGTGCATCGTGGTTACATCCATTTCTATCTTCTTCGGTGAATTTTTATCCAACGACCCACCGTAACAATTGTTGGAGTATTGTTCGTCCATTTTCACTTTATGATGGTAGGAGCTGAGTGGTTATCATCTTGTTTAGGTGCTTCTGTAAAGCAGAACACTTCGTCTGACTGGCAGCTTTTTTTAGGGAAACTGCCCATGTTGCCTTTTACCCTCGGAAATACGAATTTTGGGTACCTGGTAGAACAAACCGGCCAGAAAACATGACACTGACTTGTCGTTATTTTTTTATCTAGTGTCATCAGACTCCTAGCAGCCCATTCATTTCCATACACGGGCCAGCGCTGAAGCATCCATCTGTTCGACCCTACCGTGTGCGTACAGTAGACATCTGTTTAAGTCCTTTAAATGGCATGACCGCGAATCGAATACCGTATGGTGATTCGAGGACTTCTGTCTGCAGTACGGTTGTAAGGTTAGTTGCATTACCACGTTCTTTCTTTACAATTGGACCACCTGTCCGTTACTCTAATTTTCGGTACTATGCGAACGTGGTAAAGGGAACAATATTCTACCTGACCCGGGAGTATGAGGAGGCGATCCGGAAAAAAGGTGTACACGACGATCTGGTCTGAGAATGTGAAATCTGGAAGTCTACTGGCTCACTTTAGCACACTTAGTCCCAAATATGCTAGAGCACGGATCCTTGGAATACAGCTGTTCGGCTTCGAAATCATGTTATTTTCTTGCAATCGGTACTTTCTGGAATCAAACAGTGGCAGTAGAAGCAATAACACCACAGGGTGAATAATTGCTTTCGATGATTCATAGCAGTGTTCTTAAGTTGACGCATAGGTTCCATCGTAGGACAGAGCGCAACAGAATGGCGTTGTACAACTTATATCCGGATAGATTTCGCTGTGCTCATCAGGTGTATACTACAGATTCTACTACGATAAGCTTTGCCCTTGAAAAGTTGTTTGACCGGGACTGTTTCAAACTAAATCTCACATTTTTCATTTGTTTGCATGTGAGTGTTTTGCCGATTATAATAGTCGAAATGAAAGGTAATCACGCTTGAAACTGATTGAACAAATTCCATGGTCTGCGGACACCTTGGCAGATTACTAAGACACGTGAGCCGAAAGTTCACTCACCAACCGGGTAACCCCAAGGTGCTCCTGTCACACGTCAGGTGCTCAACTCAATGCATTGACTTGACGGAACCGCTGCTTTTGCGGTGATTCTAACTGCACCACTTCAAATTCGTTAGTTTTCTGAAATGATTGCAATCCAAAAATCCAAAATCATTGTATTTGTCGCATCCACTTGATGAGTTACGGTGAATTCAATCGGGATGTGAATTGTGCAATGCTGAACTTCTCTATCCGCTTTTCAAATTCATATCGGTCTGCAGAGAAAACGTAATAATAAAGCCTACGTGGTGCAAGTCCGTGGGTTTGAAGATAAAATGAGGTTGACGAAATTGTTCAGTTGCTTAACCGGGATCAAAGTGCAGTTGTAATACTTTGGTTTGAAAAATTAAAAAAAACTCATCGAGTGTGACGGTTTCACATTCTGTAATTCAGGTAACGCGATTGAGCCCACACTGATTTTAAGCAGTTCTTTTTGAACCAAACCGCCGTTCTAATCCGTCCCACCAGTTCTAGTGAAAAAAAACTTTCCTGCCTTCGGATTATTTCAATTTATTAGTAGAAAAACGACAGTGGAGGTCGTGACCAAATCTTGGCCCGTGCACTTATTGGTTCACCGGTTATTCTCAAGCCAGCTGTTCTGAGTGGTTAGTCTGAGAACAAACCCAATTGGTTTATTCCGCTTCCGACGACAATTGCATCTGATTGGTTCTTCGGTCCGCTTCGTTCGCTTTAATCTTCTCCTCGAATCAGGACAGGCAAAGACGTACTGGCTGTTCGCTAAAACATCGTGCTACCTTTTAAATTAACCAAGCCATCAGCCCATTCCCTCACAACCACATGCATCTACCACTCTTGGCACGATGGTTTGTCAACCCATTAATTTATCGAATATGTACAAAGATTTGAAACATAACTCAGACCAATCGATTTATTCCGGATAATGTGCGTCAGAGGGTGCGGAATGCTAGAGAAAACATCTCTGGATGAAAAGTATTAACTGAAAATACAAGGTACAAACATGTTCCCAATGTTGTTTCGAGTGGTTTTATGTTTTGTTTTCCCGTTCATCGAGGATGACGGACACCGACTGGTACATAGTGCTGAAAACTCCTCCATTCGCACCGAATCGCTTCGCTGAGAGACCCCAGACTTGTTAAATCGAGTTCAAGTCTGGACTGTGAACGACTCAGTTTATGGTCTTGATGTTCCGATGAAGTGGTCCCATTCTGGCGACGTTGGCTCCATATATATAACCATTTAGTCATGTTGGAATATTATGTTCTCTAATCAATTTTCCGGAATTGTCTGGAGAATAAGTTCATTCAGTTTTGTGATGTGGAAGTCAGCCATCTGCTTCCCTTTAAGAATTGGGAGCTGAAATTTCCCGTCCTCAAACAGTGAACCCCCGACCATCATAGAGCCGTCATGGAAGTCAGGGTAAAGTAGGGTCCAACTTCCTCTTCATGAAGTCGAGCCAGTAGTATGTGATTTCAGCAGAACCGTTGAAACCATTTCTCATCGCCAAACATCACTTCATTGCAGTCAACACCCTAGGTGATGTGTTTTATGCCCGTTTCCTCTTGATTCTAAAGTTGACGATCATTCATCAAGGGCACTGATCTCCCCTCTCTCTATACTGCAGATGTGGTTTGGATTGTGAAACATTTTCTACATGCCAAAAGCTTACACTTCGTTGCCAAGACCTCTGCTCTTTCGAAACACTTGCAACTTGGTAGGAAGCACAACGTCAGAGTGTTCTCGTGACCTGTTGAGGGATTTCTTTTCAGGTTCTAGGTTCCCACTTCGTAATTTGACAATTTGGATCCCTCAGAAATTTATGGATTAATATTGTTAAGCTGGAAATTTTCTTGGAAATAAGGCGTTTTCTCATCGCCAAATCTATTTATTTCATTGTTTTCCCTTTTCCAGCTCACTCAACCGTGAGCCTTGTGTCATTTTTTTGTTTTTGTAAATGAGAGGCCGCCAAATTTCAGCCGAATGTATCGGCTCGGTGAACTTCGTTCGCGAACCACGTGTGACCTAGACATTGTTCAATTACAAACGACTGAGTAGCACGAGTTATTGGAAATGAGTCTTAGCCGACAAAGGTCAGTGTATTTCGCAACTAGCTGCTTGTTTTTTTTTGCCATTCATCCGGGAATGGATTTATTGGCATTCAACACCCTCTGAGGCATGTTATTCGAGATAAACCGATTGGTCTGGGTCATATCTCGAATTGGTGTACATATTCAATCAACTAATGGATTGACAGAACACTCAGCCACAAGTAGTCACTGTATTTGTTATGGTTCATAAAAGGATCGCTTAAAATAAGTGTGGGTTTAGTAGCATTTCGTGCACGATTTTCGTCAACAAAAACGATTATCAGTAACTAGATTATTAAGGTTATGGGGAATGCGATAAAAACCGTCGATCGGCACTAATCTCCGTATATTCCGATGTTGTAGTTGTATTTGTACCTGTACTTGTATGGTAGCATTATGCAAGCAGTATGCCAGCATTTCAGCAACTGAACGAAAGAATGGAACGCAAAAAATAGGCAAGGTGTTACAGATGACGAGTTTTCGGGGTATAGGTTCCGACTGGAGAGTGTGTATCAATAAGTGAGAGCAAGTGAAAACTGCGTTAGTTGACAAGTTTTTGTAAGTAATTTAGCTTTTTTCATCTCCCCATTAGTCAAAACCGGAGCATGATCGGGCATGGGAGAGTTTCGGTACAGATTTATTCCCGAGAAAACGTGACGAAAGGCAGAACTAGTGAATAAATGGGAGCGACAAACGAGATAAGTCAGTGTTCAATGGATGAGTGGGTTCTCGGGGTATCTTGTAGGCTAGGTTCAAACAGGACTTAGTATAGGGATCAGCGAGTTCAGTCAAAAGTATCAATGAAGATAGCTGAAACACCACGTTTGATTTTTCAAGTCACGGCGCAGAGCTTCAAGTTCCTGTTCAGAAGGTCGAGAAAAATTTCAGGGGAACAATAAAGCAGAATAGAAAGAGCACATTGGTACACGAACTCGGAAATAATCGACTGCGGTGTCCGAAGTCGTCTCCGTTTCCGTATTTGGCAAGAGAGACGTCGCAGTTTTCCAGTACGATTCTGAATGAGCTACTCATTGGTTTGTTCCGTCCCAGCAGCTCTAGCGGGAAAACTCCTCCGCCTTCGGACCATTTCCGTTTATTACCACAAAACAAACAATATATAGGTTGCTCTCACATTTGTCCGCTCATTGCGCACAATGCATTGGTCCGACCGGTGGGCACGACAACGCCTTGGGGCTTGAACAACGCTGACAAGACTCAGCTCTCAACTATCGATCTACTCCAGCGATCGGCTGTGTTGACACTCAAGATTCCGTCGTCTCAAGCCTTGGGCTTGGTACCGCACCAGTGCTGACTGCCGACGTGACTTGGTTGTCCGCCAACGATGAGCTAACACATACCCTCACAACCATATCGAAGTATTATCAAAGTAAATCCTCAGGTGCTTGACAGAGGTCATTCTAGATAGGGGCTTGAAATAAAGAGAAACCGAATATGTGGGGAAAAGATTACGGGAATTGCTGCCAACACATTCAGGGAATTTGGAATGGTTCACTTTTATCCCAGATAGCGTGGAAGAATGTTCTATTCGGGATAGATTTTCACTGATGATTCTGAAGTCGGAGGGGTCGAAAATAACCTGACGAAGAACAACATCGTCAGCATATTTAAGTACTTCAGACAGGGAAGAAACTGGTAGGTCCATGATATAGGTGAAGAATAAGAAGGGAGATAACACGGCACCCTCGAGTATTCCAGAACTGGTGATAATAGGTTTGAAACATTTGTACCCTACCTTCGTCTTCTGCATTCTATTTTGAAAATAGCTAGAGATCGAGACAAGAATTATTGGGCGACAATTGAAAGCTTCAAGCCTTTGAAGAAGAGAACGGAGTATTGAATGTTAAAGCCTCGCTTATATGACTGCATCCGATCAATCATTCTGATTTTCGTCAAGCTAGATACTCAGGTCAACTCTATACAACCGAATTACGTTTTAATTGACTAGCTCATGGATTGACAACAATATCGCATACTGATCTCGTGAGGGGTAGTGTTTGATTCGTTACCAGCCCGCAGCCGGCCCATCCTAGCACGACAGAGTCATTACAGTGAGTCATGGGATGCGAAAACAAATCCCGTCCAGCATCGAGGTCAAGACTTGAAACAACGGAACCACGAAAGACAGGATAGCTGATCGATGGCGTGGATCGATAGAATGCATAATGAATCCTGTCCAATGGCCCTAAGCCTCAATACCAACCAATTAGAAGGCCTGGTCGCCCGCACCAATCGGATCAGTACGTGCGTACAACGACTGGGTTTGAACAGACGAGTTTGTCCGCAAGTAAAGATGTGTTCTTCCTGGCCATAGTGGGGCAGCACCAAGCAATGCATTCACGGACAATGTAGAAACTTGTAAGATTAATACATATTGATAGCTCCGGTCTTCTTATTTCTGAACGTACACAGTCTCGAACTAGACCCATTTCCGTGCCTACGGTTGACTGAAGGCTACCCATTGCTGATGAGTTCGCCAGATGCGGTCGAAAATTATCTTTTCTAATCATTCTTGTTGCGAAGGTTTTCACTTTTAGAAAAAGGTAACGTGGTGAGCAGAGATTTGTCTTTTCGGTACTGCATTTCAAGCTCGCATAGACCAATCGTGTGCTCACAAAAGCAATTTGTCAAGACACTACGGCTCCCGTGGCCAAAAGTCAACCTGATGGTGGGACAAATAGACAGGACTGGTGAACCTGGTGGTTAGTGTGCCCGCACAAATACGACGGAAACCGATTTGACAATCAGTTTTGTGCTTATACGTGAACACACTGGATCATGTTTTTGGGCACCGGTAAAAATTCGAATGCGTTCCGTACTGGTCTGAACAGAAGTACCGAGAAAAAGGGATCTGCCTTCGCCACGTTACTCTTTCTAAATTCAGACTTTGGGTTTTCACGTTTGCCTAATATTCCCCATATCTGTATCCGTTGGTGATCGCTGAGCTTGGAGTTTAGGTCGCAAACTAATGATGTCACCTCCACTGGTGATGAAACGTTAGAGAACTAAACGCCAAGCTTAGCAATTATCAACCGATACAAACTAACAAACTGAGCTACAAACAACACCAATATTCAAAATCATTGAGAATTACCCATATCTATGCTGAACAGGAAGCGTAACAGCCAAACCGTCAATTCCGTGACGGTGGCGTCGAATTCAGGGACAAAACCAGATATAAAACGCAGTTTATTTTTCATGGTTAAGTTCATGTCAAACGTTCAGAGCAGCTCACAGGAATCCACTGGCAAAAATCGACGCAACTGAATCGTTTTGAACTACAAAAGAGTTTGTTATGGATTTTGCAGCTGATTATCTTTGAAATGGAGGGCTTTCGGAAACTACAAGGTGATAGATCCGCAGTGAGTACAATCCAGCGAGTTGTGCGTGTACTAAGAGAGGGGATTTGAATCCGGCTTGAGACACATGCATAAATGAGTGCATGAGTGAGAGAGGTGTTATCGAAGTTCTTCGTTGAAATGTCTCTGTATGAACATGCTATAACCTCTTGCCGACGGTGGTTTTGTGGTGATTCATCCGCCGTCACACGTGATACGGACAGGTACTGCTTCGTAGCTACGCACGCTGATAAGCCTCAAACAATCAGGATCGCCGAGAACAGGTATAGCAAAAGCTAACTGTGATTGGTCAACTTACGATCTACCAATTACTTTCTTTAGTTTGATACATTTATACAAACCAGTTCCACAATGGAATGAACGTGCTATTCTGCAGCGTTGGTGTTTTTGCTGCTTTGGTTCGCGTAGTTCTGAACTAAAAGAAATGATTAAAATTTCCTCTTATCATTGGTGAAATCCAGTGGGATTCGATCAGCGGATTTGAGTGTTGTACGCATTATCCGAATTGATAGGACTTACTGAAATCACTCCAATCCAGAACTAAGGAAATCAAAGTAGCAAGAAAGTCAAAGTTGAGGAATTGGACGTTAATTTTAGTGCAAAATCAATTCGTATCAGTATGCTAAATCAAGGAAAATAATTGGTAGATCACAAGTTGACCAGTCACAATGAGCTTTTTGTTTTACTCATTCTTGGTGATTCTTACTGGTTAGAGCTCCTCACTTTAAGTAGCCACGTAGCTGTAGCAGGCCGTCTCACGTGTGCTGCCCGCCAAATCACCACAAATTGTCAAACAGTTGAAGCTGATGATGATTCTAAATGAATCTGAAGTCATCGTCATTCATGAAAGGTCGAACTAACAGAGTTTTGATCTAAATAGCATGTTATTGTATCTGGACTCTTCGTCCACGAAAGCTGCTCACAACTCAAATGAGATGTAAGCAACAGAATTCTGTTTGAAAATGAAACACAATAGAGTAACGTTGCGTAATTGCTAACTGGGAAGATTTGATTGCGCCTCATCAGGTTCGTACTAAGAATCACTTAATGATAAGCAGTATGAATAGAGACATTGTATCTATTCACTTGTAATATCTAGATTATTTGTATGATGCGCCTAGTGCAGTGTGACAGAAACTCGTTAAGTCTAAATTATGGAACTTCTCTTTCCAAGTCCAAATGGGAATGTGCTGTTTAGAGTTATTTATGCTTTTTTTATTTTGTTATGAATAAAAATGTTGAAAAATGGTACTCCATCGATTCAAATTGTTGTTTATTTTAATATAGTGTTGAACCTCGCTTTGACAGTCTCATTCCAATCACTGTTGGAAACGCCCAGAGGAAATGAACAGAACAGTCAACACGAGGATTAGTCTCCCAGAGAGGGTCATGACTATAGAGTAAATTTACAAATTATTGCAAAAATCAAGGGACCGTAAAGGTTCGAATCGATACTACATGTCTTTTGTCAGCTGGTCTCTTTATCCGCCAGTCTGATTTTGAAGAGATCTACTTCTGGTCAAATAAATTCGGACAGTTGTGTGTGTGTGTGCTACCCGGGCTGGCAAGCGAGTCAACAGGATAACAGATTTCAATCACTGTATTGATCATCCGTCCGGTGAGGGTTTTGAGTGACTGAGCTAACTTAACCAACGAGCGTAAACGCAAGAAAGGATCACGTGGTCTACTACACAACCAGCGGAAGCATTGTGATTTCAATCCTGTTAGAAGACGGCAACAATGGACACCCCGTATCTCATTTGGAGCTGGAACTTGGCATGCAGTCTAACGTGTAACCATTAGGCAATCCGAAGTGGGTCCTAACGGTCCGTTTCATATTGAGAGAGAGAGAGACCAAAATGCCCCTAGTCTGGTCTAGGCTGAGAGGCTAATACAATGCGCTTTCGGATCTAAATCGGAAACTTCTCTGGCGATGCACCTTTGGGTTTTATCTGCAAGAATTAATGGTTAGTCGATCGGGATGTTCTTTCATCCAACAACTCAATCGGATTCACGTTGCGTACTATCACATGCAATAAATTTCAATATACACACAGGAAGAATGACTGATTACCATTTGCAAACGGTGATGTTATTTTTCTTTAAAGATATCGGGTACTTCAGTCAAATCCTGTAGACGAGAACGTGGAGAAGTGAAGTGCGTGGATGAATGGTCCATCCGAGTCATGCACTGTGAGTAAAATATTCATCACAGTGCTGGTTGGGTCTCATTGTGCGTCGGCATTGTGGCCAGACATTGTAGTTTGGTCACGGCGAGAACCTTGCTCGCGAAGCTGAATCACAAGAGTGCTCGCAACAAGGCTGCACGTGTTAGACGCAACTTGATGGGCTGTGTTGGTTCGGCATAGGGGCTTGAGTTTGTGTTGGAAATTTGAACACTCTCAAGTGCCGACGTCGACTGAAGTTCGCCTGGGATTTGGTGCTGGATCACTTCACTGACGAACTGGACTGTGGACAGCTATCGTGGGTCTGACTGTTTCCGTGTACAGCCTGTTCTGATTGGCTGCTGATGTGATCAGGCATCTGTTGACATATTTCATCCATCTTATCAATCAACAGTCTTGGACCCGTGATTCCTTTGACCCCGTGTTTACTTCGATTCCTGAAGGGTCAATCTTGCACATCACATGATTCAGACCGATGACGTTTTTCTGCGCGCAAAAACAAGCCCCCGGTGCACCGTAGCAGACTGCATCTGATAAAGGTTATCACTGAATCCAGTTAACACCATCGGGAGTGTCTCTGCTTCGTCTTCATTCCTTGTTTAGGTTCTTCAGTTTTGTCGAGTCTTTACGAACCGTTCGGACATTTGATTCCTTGGTAGTTCGTTGTCATTGGTTTTGCTTCAATTCCCGCAGCTAGCCTGAAAACGAGCTCAGGCAAATACGTTTTGTAAGGTTTTGATCTATTATTGTTTGATATTTAGATACCGTATTGATTACCATGTGAAAGTCCCGTTTCTCACTGGATTTGATTTGTTGAATTCCGTTTTCTCCGGTTCGGCGGTTCTGAACTCCGTTCTATTGTGCACGTAAAGGCTATTCAACCCGGGCTGCAGCACAGGTTGTATAAATGTGAAATTTTGCCAAACGCAGGAAGCAGAAGCAGTTATTTTGATACCGTGAATGTATTTCCGGCAAAATTCATACAATGAACGGAACCCAATGCATCATGGCAGATTTTTCTTTTGGTAATCTCGTGTACGTGTATCTGTTCTCTTCTAATAAAACTTTAGGCGGACTTTCAAAGCAGCGGTGATGAAAAATCGACCATGAGGAAGAAAACATAAAGAATGTTTACCAGCTGGGTCCCTTTTATCCAATTAATAGGAAGAGAAAGAGGACTTTTTCTTTCGCTCGTGGGGTTGGGTTTTGAAAACCCAGACAGTTCTGCTGATCCGAATGTCTCACATGTTTTCTATCAATTCATTTGTAGCTGCGCTGATGTATACATTGGCGGAACCGATCGCTGCTTGACTCAGCAAGTATCGGAACACAACCGAATGACGGTCAAAATTGATGACGCAACCCTCTTGGACGGTACCTAATGGCGTAAAAGTGGCGACAAGTGCGATTACGAGACACTTACTTTCATCAGATCAGAAAGTTGAAGCGACCCATCCTTTCAGAGTATTGTTGTGCAATCCTATACCGAAACTATTGACTTTCAGCGGAGCGATTATTATGATGCATCAGCCAGTGCGGTCGAAAAGAGTGCTTGCACATTGAGACCAATGTGTTCTTTCTATTATTATTAATATTATTATCATTATTATTATTACTATTGTTATTATCATTTCTACTGTTATTATTAAATGGTTGTTTAGTTTTACGTGACATTCATGATATAGCATCCCGAGGGTCAAAGCGCTAGCAACGATATTCAGGTTCTCACCTGCATTTAACGACAGTCTTGATACATCGTGTTCCCTTCACAAATCGTCCGATAGATCGAGAGCACCAAACAATGAAATTGGTTTCGTCAATGTAAGATCGTCACACAGAGTATCCTTGTGTTTGTAACCATTCTGCATAATGCGTGAGCTTTCTCTTGACATCAGTACTGTTGAGCTTAATAGGCTGAAGAGTAAATTGTTTTGCACTGTAGCCGTGGTTATCAAGGAGTCGATCAACAGAGGTCACGCTAATGGCCACTCTAGAACCTTTAGACTCAAATAATGTTTCACTCCGAGCAAGAATTACGGAAGGATTATTGTAATCCAGTTTTTCGATCTCTTTTTGCAGAAACATTGAGATATCAGCTTCGAATCGCCGTCATTTCTGACACTGTACAACGCATCTGCGTTCGTCATTGTTGATTTTTTGTTCTGTGCATGGGATTTTCGTTCTCTTGGTTCAAGTCGACTACGGCAAGAAAAAATTACTAATATGCAGACTATTCGCAGTCGATTATTACAAATAGCGGAGCAGAAAATTTGTTGTATGAAGGGTGACAATTTGGAGAGGTACCTCTGTGAGGTGGTCAGACAGCACGCCTTCGCCCATCCAGAATCAAGGGCAAAGTTGGACTCACCGAAGCAGATCAACGACGTGACAGACAGACAGTATGTCATCGCTTGTCCAGAATCGAGTGGTGGACCAATCAGTAACCGACACTTGTCTGAACCCATCGGGACCGAATTAGCCAATCGGGATGCAACCAGACTAGCCAACCAGAAGAGTCTCTCGTAAATAACAATTGAGCCAATAAGTTTGCATGCAAGGATTTTGGTTATGATCGCTGCATATCTATTTAAATGATCTAGTTTTTACCAGCAAACTGAGATGGTTTGGAAGCAGAATGATCTACTTACTAGAGTTAGTGGGACAGTTCGAAACGATCTCCACCCAGCGGTCTGTCGTAAGTAATTCAATCATCCCTGCAGTGCTTGATTTTTGCTTGTTTACAATTCGTGTCTGGTGCCGAGTCGTATGATGAAAAAAAGCCACCCATCAGTCACTCAAATGTAGTCAAATCAGATGATTCAAAAAGTAAGACTAGCTATGGTTGATGGATCACACATTTGTCGTCGTCGTAGCTAAGTTGACCACCTGCTATGATTACGTAATCCGCGGCACATGTAGTCTACACAAAAATAGGATCATAAAACGTACAATTCATCCAACAAGTAGTACTTGAAATCAAATCAAATCACTGAAATCTGGGTTTTGGGTGCGGCTTTTGGCTGAATTCTCATTTCTACAATACGTGCATGTGTAATTCAGTACAATGTACCCCGGCTCAGTTCTGCACTCAGATTATGGTTGCTACCTCGTAGCCGAAAATGAAGTAAATCAACGGAGAAAGAACAAATAGGCGGCTGGGAAGGGTGTCAGTGAAGGTTCTGTGAACGAGGAAAGGGTGTGGATACAACTAAGCGACAGACAATGACACTTGTTCGTGTCACCTAATGTCCGAAAACATCAGCTAAGTAGATCTAGTGGACTCAAATCCGGAAGTCTAACTTGGCATACTCATCCAGTCCCACTCGTTGGTTTACAGCTGCAATCTCATTGGAATCATATCGAGCGTGCATGGACGAAGAGTCCATTTTTAGTCCATTTTTCCAGAGTAAAACGGATAACTTCCAAAACGGGGAAACGTGGTCCGAAGTATGGATTTTCGAAATGATGTTGTATCCTAAATTTCCTGGGCTGACTTTCCCATCGGATTTGGTTATCAATATTGAATCCCGACGGGGTCAACGATTTATCTCATTTTGATTATCTCCAAGTTTGTTAGAACTGTCAATCTTTACTTCCCACTCTATATAGAAAGATCGAATCTACGGTTGGGTGTTTTGGTTGGGCTGAAAGAGTGCCTGGACCGACAGTGGATCAGCCGCTGATTCGGTCACGTGGGTACGCCAACGTAAAAACAAGCCTTGGAGTGCCGGTTGGCCAATTTTGAATGCATGTCCGTGAGGCATCTTTTTCCACTAAGTGATTTAGGAGTGGTCTTCCGTGCACCCAAACATCAATAACTTTACGATCAGTATAAGCAAGACTTTCGGCGACGCAAAACGATGAACAAGTTTTGTATTGATTCACTCATCGCTATTGGTCGTAGTTCGTTTTCGGTCGAGCTCAGCCTTCGGAGTTCAGGTCTCTACCGATATCTCATGGGAACCATACGCGTCAGAGTCGAATATCCTTGGAAACCCGGAATAGATCAGGCGATCACAGCTTTCCATCCCACTTCATTTTCCCTGTTTGAGGAGTTATCCTCACTCCGAGCATTCCATGGTCGACGAGGAACTTAGCGGCCCTATTGTAAATCGAAATACCAAGTAGTAATTGGCGGCTAGATACTAAGAAATATTTACGGATGGAAACAGGAGAATCCATCACATCAAAACTATCAGAACATTAAACATATTACCTAGTCAAACATTCAAAAAAGACGCTAGTTACGACCATTCAGTTTAAGGACCTTAACGAACCTTTCACGAGAAACTGGATCTTTTGCGGACAGATATTACTCCATTCGCGTTTCAGTGTGATTTCAATGACAACGTTTTAACCTTGGTGTCGAAGAGGGGCTACACGTTGGCAAACCCATCACCTTGGTAAAATGGAGAAAAACCAACTTGGCGTCACAAAGGAACTATAAATAGCAATATTATCGTACTGAAACATAGCATTTGTCTGGTGGTTTTGAGTCAGCTATGAGGAAGGATGAGATAATTGGGAAAGTTGTAGTGTTAACAACACAGCGTTGTTGATAGACGTAATATGTCAACTTTCTGGTTATCACGGGCAAGCTGTCTCAAGACAAGTGTACAGTCAAGATAAGATAATGTTTTGCCGTCTGAATGTATGCATACATCGGAATCTACCAGATCTTGTAATACTGCGAATTCACTAAGTTCATGAGCCAAGAAAACGTAACGAAGAAGACAACATGGGTAAGGAACACCAGCACCTGAGCATACAAACAAGTTCAGTCTGTAAGGCATATACGCTCGATTATATGGTCCCTTTTCGAGACCTCGAAGCAGCAAATCAATCCTCTGGCTACCCGAGTATTTCTGCTCCGTTTTTGCCAGGTGCCCACCACTATTAGGCTGATACTTTTGACCGCCATTCCCATTCCGTTCATCCGACTGATCTGGTTGATAGCTCTGTAATGTCTAGTCAATCAAAAGTTTTAGCTACGCGTGGCAACCGATTTCAACACAATTCAAAAAACAAAGTCAATTCCAAATAGCTACACAACTATATACAACAAGGTTAACAATTTTACAATAACCAAATCTCAATAGTATTCACTTTGGGCTCTTACACTCCCAATTGAACAACGAATCAACAACTGCAGTTGAATTGCAGTAAAAGGTTAGAAACAA
The DNA here is from genome assembly GCA_948099385.1 of Fasciola hepatica. Classification (NCBI taxonomy): domain Eukaryota; kingdom Metazoa; phylum Platyhelminthes; class Trematoda; order Plagiorchiida; family Fasciolidae; genus Fasciola; species Fasciola hepatica. Next base: position 258,691 of record CANUEZ040000176.1, read on the forward strand.
AAGATGACATTACCGAATACAGTCACAACAAAGTTCAAGCTCAGTGATTCAGTGACGAAAAACAAACCTCAATTTCTTTAAGAAATGTCCAACGACCGGGTATATCGCGAGATAAAAAACGCCGAAATTCCTCAATTGCGTGCATTCTATTACTTATCAAGCATCTATCAGCTGCGACCAACGACGAACTACCCTGTTTTGGCGTGAACAGTGTCGCTTCTGGGTGCAGTTTTTGTACATAATCCCTCCAATTCGGTGACCGCAACTACCCTTGAGCCTTGCTATCGGCAGTCAGTTTACCAAACCTACTTCGAGTAATCCGTGCCTCACGGGACACTAAGTACTGCAAATCTTGGAACCTGGGTTCATCTCCCCTCCTCGGGATATCATCAACGGTGTGGGTAGCACTCGAGTAATCCGTTCCATGGTCTGCAGTGAGCTACGGCCTCACATGCAATTCATCTACTTCACAGTTGAGCATTTTCAATAACAACTTGGTCAGGGCATGTGAATCTTCCACCAGAGGCGTCAAACCTTGCAGCAATCCGTCAATCAGAGCACCAGCCACTATGTGATCTTGTCCATACAAATCTTCTAGGATTTCTCTAGCCCTATTTTATGCCAGTCTTGAAGGCAACACAACACATTCTGAAATTACATCTCTTGCTTGTCCCTTGCAGTAAAAAATCAAATATAGTAAGCTCTGGTCGTCGTCTCAAACTCTACCTTCCACGCAAAATTCACAGTTTCACAAACCTCCAATCGAAAGAAGAACTGCCCGAAAATGACTCCAGTTTCACTTTACGTAAATCCAAACAATAATCCGCCACAGATTCTGGCACTGGAGCCACGGGCGTTTTTCGTGAAGCATCGTCCTGTACGTGGCAATCACCCAGGTAGCGAGGTAGATGTTCAATGCCCATTACTTCACGCTGAACTTCATCTCTGGCCGCTAGATTTTCTTCTTCCTCGGCGAGTGCCTAAAGTGATTTCGCCATTTTCGTCTCACTCCTCGCCTCCAGCAGTTCATGTTGCCTATCCAATTCTAGCTGTTCCGCCAACTGTCAGTCTTTTAGTTTAGCTAGCAACTGGTCAGCTGTAGAACAACCTGATAAACTGGAGCCTGAGCAAGAAGTATGACCAACACGTCTACGAACAAAAGGGTTTGGCTCACCTGCAGGGCGTTGTCATTTGATAGGGAACGGTTTGCCGAGTTGCTGCGTAGTTTCATTTCGCACCGGTTGCCAAGGTTATTGAGTACTGTAAAATACAGTCAATCAAACGTCTCAGCGGCGCGTAGCAACGAATTTCAACACAATTCAAAAAACAAAGTCAATTCCAAATAGCTACACAACTATATACAACAAGGTTAACAATTTTACAATAACCAAATCTCAATAGTATTCACTTTGGGCTCTTACACTCCCAATTGAACAACGAATCAACAACTGCAGTTGAATTGCAGTAAAAGGTTAGAAACAAAAGATGACATTACCGAATACAGTCACAACAAAGTTCAAGCTCAGTGACTCACGCTCGAGGCAACGGTGAGGGTCCGATTTGTGACAAACATTTATACAAATAAAACAACCAATTGGAATTCCGGTAAAGATGGTTCATACAAATGAAACAGTGTTGTTTGTAATGTGAATGCTGATGAACGGTACAGGGTTTCTTGAACTCGTTTACGGGCCTAATCGGTACCCACTTGCATGGGCAATCTTTCCGAATGCCTCAAATCCCACTGTGCTCTGTTGAATGCTCCTTTCCGTCTGTTGCGGGACTCTTCCGACGTGTTCTCCATCCCTTCTCTGATCGATGATTGTCGCTTGGTTGACATAATGGGTTTGATATTCTTGTTCTGTTGCCACAGCTCTCCCCCCGTCACAGTAACACCCCGGAAAGTCACAGGGTTTCGGTCATTCACAGCTTGACTGAAACAGTACTCATCTTCCCTCAAATCATGACCATTTGTTGTTCCATACGTCTGACCTATCCAAGTTGGATTGTTTCGCATAAATAAAGCCGTCCGCCCATGCTTCATGGGCTTTGCCCTAAGGAAAACTGCATTCCATATAGAACGACCGAGTGAGGACCAACATGATTTCCATATATCTTGGCATTCAATCCAAGGTGAAGGCCTCAGCCAAATTCATCAATAAAATGCTCTAGCGTGCTCAAGGATATTTAAGATGACGCAGTTGTCTGCTGTGAACAGCCAGCACTGGTGCGAAAAGCAGGAGAACAACGGTGGTGATGAGTGAGACAGCCAACTGGAAGAAGCTGAGGCGGGCCTTCCAACACCTAACCAGGCAGTCCGATAAATGGATGATATACCTTTACATGTATTCTGAGTAGACATAGGTTTGTTGCCGAACATTACGCAACTACATCACAGTTTGCACAATAATCTTTCCAAAGTTTACAAACAGCAAGCTTCTCCTCTGCACTATTGCAAACCTCAAAGAATTAATTATTGCGTCATGCGTCATGGTGGTTGATTCACGAAATTTAGCTGATTTATTCATAGTTATCTCGAGATGAGTTCCTAAGAGTGTGTCCCTTATTGAGGGGTTTTACGGTGTTCCTTTTTTCCGGCCGTGGTCAATCGGTTATCGTCGTGGACATTGGACAAACAATTCTCGTCACCGCGGGCGATTTCCCATTTGGCGGGCTTTCACTGACAGCATTCCCCTTACTGAAATCGTGTTCCTTATCGTAAGAGATATGCTGGAGGTGAAATGAGAGAAGAATTTCTCAAAATCATCTTATTCATTCTCGGTGAAACCTGGCGACCCAACCACGGATGAGCTGGGGATTCTTCACAACGGGATCTAGGGTAATAACCCCGTGACTTCAACGCAAATGCAAGTGTCAGCTGAAATGTTTGCACGTGACTTATATTCGATTTTTTTTAATTTTCCTTACATTATTTGCCGCAGTTAAACTGCGTTGCCCAATCGTGTATGAGCCTTGCACCGTAGTTCGAGAGTGATCCGTCACCAATGAGTGAATTCCACGTGGGAACATAAATTGCGCCATATTTTGTGACACAGAAACATAATTACGAATCGAAATTGTCTGTGGATGCTTGTTTGAATGTAAAACTGTGCTTATTGTAGTAATTAAATGAAGTTGGCTGGATACCATGAGCGGGTTAATGACAGAATCCGAGCAATAAAAGAAACTCATACACCTATACCGTACTTCTGATGTTCTCACGAGTTTGTCTTAATCCTGTTCCAACAAATTGTTCACCAAACCTTTAAAGTGACAAAAAATGTATTCGACAGGGTTAAAAATGGACTTTAAAGAGGAAGATAAACGGAATGAACATCTGATGACCGAAAGAGCTTCAGATACCAGTAGATGCACAAGAACTCTGCCAAAGATAAACAGTGCCTGAATATTGGACTATTCAGAGTTCACTTTGAAGGAACATGTCTCCAAGAATATATTGAAATGTTGATTGTTTATTTTTATGTAACATTAATAATATAGTGTCCCAAGAGTCGAAATAACGGTAATGATATTTAGGTTCGTACCTTAGTTTGACGACAGCCCTCATATATGACGTTCCTTTAACAGATCGACGGATCGATCGAGAGAACCGAAAGTTGGAATTGGTTTGGTCAACCTAAAATCGTCACACAGAGCTTCCCTTCTTTCGTATTCACTCTGTGAGCTTTGACTTAACATCAATCCAACTGCGCTCAGTTGATTCGAATAGTAAGTTATTTCTTGTTGTAGCCGTGGTTATCAGGGAGCCGATCAACGAAGGTCACGCTAATGGTCAATCCGGAGTTTTCACACTCTCATGGGGGAGACAAAAAACGTCCCTAGGTCCGGGATGTCCCCTTCATAGGGGTTTCCCGAACTTATGGGGAGGCGGACGGGAATCGAAATGTGTCCCTATACGTCGGGTATTGCTAATTCAGGGGTTTCCCTGAATTGCTTTAATTCGAGTGAGAGTTATTCAAGGATTCTCGTCGACAAGGTTGCCCAACTTAGTAGGGATATTATCAAAATGTTTCTGTTCCTTCAGGCCTCGATTGAGAACAGTGTTTTTATTTTTATTTATTTGCAAAGCACATTTTAAAAGCAGAATTTCCGCGGCAGAAATATGAGCACTGAAGTTAATAACTTCAGATTACACGGAAAATTCCGGAGCATTTTGCCACTTCTTTACCATACTTTGGTTACGCTGTATCGTACCGCGCATCCGGTCGTTCTGACCAGATATTGTTTCGTTTGAGAATACCGGGCGGAAATATGCGAGAAAATGTGGTGATAGGTGATTGTAGTAATCCTAATGAACTGAAGTGACAGGACGTATTGAAAGTGCCCCTACCAAGAACTACGCGAACGAAAGTAGCAAGAGGACCAAAGCTGCGAAGTAGCACATTATTTTTATTGCAGAGCTGGTTTGTATAAATATGTTAAATCAGAAAAGATAATTGGTAGACTCGAAGATGACTCATTGCAGGGAGCTCCCACCGTACCTCTCCGCGGCGATCCTGATTGGTTGAGGCTCATCAGCGTTCGTGGCTACAAATCTGTACTTGACCGTATCACTTGTGATAGCTGCTGAATCACCACAATGGTGTCCTATAATTTTTTGTGCACCGTAAAGCATACTGCGGTCAAGATGATCGTTTTAGGTGGTGAATTGTAAGTCCTTTCAATGTCAGAGCAAAGAGACACACGTACACGCACACACTCAACCACACAGAAAACCGAACACAAAAAGGAATCGTTCGACAAGAGTTAAGCATTAAAAACAAAAGCCCATGCTCTTTAGCCCCTTCCTGATAAACTATTTAGTGCGACGCAGACATCATGGAGTAACGGTGATTGCTGGCAGTAACAGAACGATGCGATGGCCAACCAGTAGAGAGCCTCAGACCAAAGAACAGACCATGAATATGTCAGATGCTTCCCACAACAAACGAAAAGAGACATTCTGACTGGCGGAGAGGATGCAGTAGGATCTTTAGCAATCAGAAAGATAGCCCAATTGAGGAGCTACCTATCAAGCCGTCAACTGGAGCAATCGAACCAGCCAAACGGAAATAATGCTCCAAAGAATCAGGCTAATGGCCAGAATGCAGCCGAAATGCTAAGGCAGTTGGAGGATCAGATTTTTGTGCAGTGCTGTTTGAAAAACGGACTATCTAAACGGTTGTAGGTGTTCCACGGACTTGTTTGGCCACCCAAATACAGGTGTCCTCACTCGTCTTGCCTTGTTTGTTGCAATATCACCTGAATTGATTTATGTGTGCATCAAGCCCACTTGATCACTACCATCCCTCCGAGTACAGGGAAACACATTTTTAGTCTTTTGAGATAGGGAAAAGCGACAGTCACACACTACAACAGTTTTTTTGTTTTTCTACGTGCCTTTTCCTTTTCCAGTCTTATTTAGAATTCATTGTACTGCTTTATTGGTATCAGCCGGGAAATCCTGTTCGCGCCCTCTCGCCGGAATTCAGATCCACGCTAAAAGCATCTGCTTAGATGTGAGAGTCAAAATATCCGATACTCCACTGTTTATTCAAGATCGAGTGGTTGACCTCAGTGACGGGTGACGAATGGATCTCTGAGACCATGGGCAAGATCTGAAACTAAAGAGTTTGCCTACTAAACCAAGAAAAACACTGTAAAACACGGTTGGAGGTTGTATACTATTGTCGATATTGCTTTCAAAACGTTCTGCCACATGTTCACTCTAAAAAAAGTCATCAACTGCACTTTGCTTCCCTTGGTTTGCCTTAGTTTCTCGTGAGAGATGGAATCTTCAGAGTTAGTATGGGTGCGTGACCGGTGAAACTGAGTCGGGGTAGGGAATTTTGTCATTGGATACATTTTGAAAGATTGTGGCTTTCTTCTGAGATATTCTACATTTAGGACATGGCGTGGATTTTGCTTTTTCAATGAGTTGTATACGTAGTCAATCGACAGTGCATTGCAGTCATGAATCAGGCAAGCAAATGCGCTCGACTATTTCTGTGCGAGCAGGCAGCTAGATGCCAGCAGCGGATCGAAGCATGACTAACGTCGATACTATGTGTCCGCTCGTGCTTGCACATTTCTCTCTCTCTCATTCTGGTTGTGTGTGTGTGTGTGTGTGTGTGTGTGTGTGTGAGAGAGAGAGAGAGAGAGAGAGAGAGGATCAAAGACTGAGACTTCAGCTGAAGTACAGTCGAGTGTACAAGCACACCACGTTCTGATTCGAAGACCAAAACAATAACAACAAACGCCTGAATGTATTCTTAAGGCGTTTTGAACTACAGATCACTCCCAACTGAACCGAATGCCGCTCCCCTTCTCTGGTCTATCATCACCACTGGTATTGGTCTAATTTTTAGACACATTTAGTTTCCATTATCAGATTCCCAAGTTTATAAATTTTCTTGTCGGACGACAAGTCACACCCATAGTAAGCGGTTATCGATCTATATCTGAAGGCACGAGTTGTTCTTCACCATTTTGCCGTACACAGCTTTTTTCCAGAACACCGCAATAACCGTTCGATTACTATTGACCCAGTAGTGAAACGTCACGAATATTGACACAGTCAAAAGCATGTATCTTGGTTGGTTCGTTTTCTAGCACGTTCAGTTTAGTTCAACTTTTGATATATGTAGTATGTTACTTCATGTGGATTACAGGGGAAAATTTCCCCTGGAAGCACACGATTGATTTTGCGGTTGTTGCCGCTCATCAGGTATGCGTACCCGGTACTCTCCTACCCAATCATTTCTATACTTGAGCACTGCACCTTAGGTTCATCATCTTAATCTCATTTGAATTGGGAGGAGTGTGCTTGGAAGAAGAGTCCATTTTTAAAATCACAAAGTAGTTCTTCAAAAGTTATTTTGTCGGTTAGCATACAGAACTCTAGGTTAAGCAGAGTACCGGGTACGCATATCTGATGAGCGGCAATAATCGCCATACCCGTCATGTGCTTCCAGCGAAATTTTGTCCTGTCATCCACGTACGGTAACGTACTACTTACATCAAAGATCGAAACTTGCGACCTTGTGTCCGCGTTCTGAAGGCTATTCTTGACTAACCGACGAAATAACTTTCGAAGAATTACCTTGTGATTCATGCGCAATTCAATTTTCAGTTCGTTCAACCGCTAACCTCGCACTTCTGTGCTCTGATTTCGTTTGCTAACTCCCAGGATCAGAGAATCAAGAACAAAAGAGTAGAAGCAGGAAGTGAAAAAGAACCGAAAGCAAAGTACCAAGCAGAAATCGCGCAGACAGAGAAAGAGTTCGAATGCCATTGCGTCACTGGTCGAGACTTTTAGCCATGTCATTGAATGTTTCCCGCCTTTTGGCAGGCGGGTCACTTGGTCCCCAACTCAGAAGTCTAACACGTCCTACTTGGCCAAGTCCACTGGTCAAAGTTTTCATACCTTTTTGCCATGTCACGGACTGACCACCTCGACCTGCTCTCTGACCACTACCTTCCTCGGTGAGCAGTGTACGCCGAGGGGGCATGTGACCAATGTCGGTCGACTGGCCAACTTGGCCTTTGAAACATGAGCGAGCACACAATGTGAATAGTGTTTGTTACTATGGCAAACATTGTCACCGCATCTCGATGTGGTGTCCCTTGTACAGTGGTAATTTGGTTCTAGGGGACATCTCTAACTGTCCTATGTTCGGATAGGAGCGCCGCCCTTAACTTCTATAGGGATACTGACGGGGAATCGAAAAACCTCGTTATGTACGGGGGATCCCTTATTTATGGATCCTTTGTTGAGAGGTTTTACTGCATACCAGCACACTATCAGGCACAAAACAGTCTAGATGAAATCGCTGTTAGGAGTCAAACAAATCACGGGATACAGTGCCATGATTTCTCAAATGTAAGGACCAAACACATTTGAAAGAGCTTACGGAACGCTCAGGTGGAAAATCTCAGACCAGGACAGACGCAGACTAATTCTTCATCTAGCCTCCAACACCACACGCTATGCCTAAGAATTGGAAAGCTGTATTCCTGGTATAAAAGATACAACTCGAACATTAACACGAAAACAATGTGGTAGCCCCAGGAAACACTGGTTCGTTTTAAAAACGGATAAACTGTTTTTGCTTTCAAGAGAAATTTGCCGAAATTTATTGATCTGTTATGACGATAAGTTTCACGTGTTTCCTGCAATTTTTTCTGAAATCTGTCGGTTGGTCCACCCTAAGGGAACAGCCAAAATCGCTTTCGAGGGCAGAAATACGAGGTATCCGTCTGGAAAATGACGGCGTTTTGTGCTGTGTGATCCTTCCTTACACTGGCTGACAACCGAATTTCGAGACTTCTTAAAAATAAAACCAAAGAGATGTATCACATTGGAATGCCACAATAAGGTCAGTGATATGTGCTATTTGTGTGGTACCTTATTGTGCGCCCCATAGATGTGCCCAGGTGTACGTTCAACCTGGTGTACACAGGTGTCTAGTTATTTCACGAAATTGTGTAAAACATAGTTTGAGTCTTTTCATTGTGAGAAGTGCCAAAGTGTCTCTGTAATCGACAGAACAATCAAACTCGAGGCACTAACTCAGAATCGATCTGTCACCCCTACCCTCACTCCAATTTATGCTTTCCATTAACGTTTTGGGCCACACTTGTTCATCCGCCGAACCACACACAGAACATTGACCTTAAGTGACCGCTGACTGGTGCGTGCGATGATTCGTTCTATGACCCTTGACCCACAGTCCCCATAGGCATTTCGTTGACTTGACCGCTTGAACTTCAAGCTATCCTGAATTTGCTCACATTTGGCTGGCTGTGATTCACGGAGCGGTTACCGTTGAGGTTTGTACAGTTTTCATGTCATGTTCATGAATGTTTTATAAAGAACCGTATTGAAAAACCACAATTGGACGCTTGGCGTTTTTTGGATTGTGTTACGTGTACCTCAACGACTGCTAGGAGTCCGTTACAGTCTAGTTTCGAGCAGTACGATGGATTCAAAGTGGTATCTTAAAGTTGTGCTTCATTTCCCCGAAGAAACATTGATATCCTTCAGAAAATTTCACCATAAGCATTCGAAAGCGGTCAGATTGGTTTCCTTGGGAAATTTCCATCCGGAGTTATGAGGGAAGGTATTCACGAGGACACCCCGTCGTTCTGCCAAAGTCTTTCCTCCCATTGTTTCAGTGGTAAACTCGATTTGAATACCAAGATAAAGCCTTCAACCAGTTTGTGTTATGAGGTCGGTTAGTTAGTTGATATGGAGTACAAGGTAGCCCGTTCGCGGACAGTCGTGCTTTGCTTGTCTTCAGTGAAGCAATAAGTTGCCATTCAGCCTTATTCAATTTCTCAATCGCGCCGTTGCTACTGACAGCCGGACTGGGGTTCACCCAGTCAAATGTCGCATTTGTCCTTTGTTGGCACGTGCTTATACCGAGCTAATACGTATTACATTTTTCGGGCCCGTACAAAACCTCGTCCAGCCACGGAAACGAAGTATAGCGCTTTCGGTCGAGAACTGTAGGCTGCGTATAATGCCGATCAAACATTTCTACCACGCAGTCCAGGGTCGTTATTTCATCCTTCTCACCGACCGTAAGCCTCTGACGTATGCACTGCATGATGAGTCTGGCAGCTACCCCCCCCCCCCCCAAAAAAAAAAAAAAAAAAAGAAGCCAGAATTTTGGACTATCGTTTTCAGTTCACGACTGAACTGCGACACCTTAAAGGTGAGTTGAACTGCGTGACAGGTGCGTTGTCACGTATTTAGCTCAATTCTATTAAATCTCGGTAGTGATTCGAGTGCGGCTACATGCCCTGCGGTACGCTATAGCCTGGTTTTCAGTATCGAACCAATCAGGTGAAGCAAGACATTGGCAGTCAGATCGTATCGATACTGCTTAACTGTTCTGTGATTGGTCAGTACGTTAGCTGCCAATAAATGCACACCTCCTTTTGTATATAAACGAGTTTGTTTGTTGTAATCGGTACTTGCACTTGAGAACTATTACTTTCGTACCGAACGTAGTAAACGCTCTGACCCGAACTCTGCGCACGGAAGGAGTGGGAACTGGAACACAATTCAAAATTACACTCTGCACAGTCGTTGTGTATAAGTACCGAAACAAGTAATAAAACAACACAAAGTAATGTCATTGACAGTCGTCACATTGCCCAAACCAAATCTGACAGAATACATTACCGACGTTCTTTTCTGGCCTTGTCATTTCCTAGTGCGCACAGTCTGGGTAGGAGCAATTTTATTACCTACGATTTTATGGGTAGATGCAACTCTTACAATCTCTTCTTTTAGACATTTCTGACACGGCTGCAACACAGACACGAGATAAGTCTTGCATGGAAGTAGCTCAGACATCTTAGCTCCAATGTCAACCCGTAGCACTGAGCACAATTGCTGGTACTATTCCGTCCCAAATATCTCCTGGCCTACCTCGACCAGTCCTACCTCCTTCCTACACAACCAGGCAACACAGCCAGTCTCCAACCAGTAGCTATACGATACGTCTGGAAATGCAGGAATAAAGGTGTTCGTACCTGCGCGAAACAGTGTTTGCAATGTCAGCGATCCAAAGTGGGTAGACATGTAGTTCCGTCTATCGGTACTTTTGCTGCGCCTGAAGCTTGTTTTGATCATATTCACGTAGACATTATGGGTTCATTGACTCCGTCACTCGGGTATACACAATCATTACCGTGCACGACAGATTCATCAGATGGCCCGAACCTATCACAGTCTCCATCGTCAAGGCCGAATCAGCGACTCGACATATTGTAACAAGGAGGACAACACACGGCAGGATACTTGTATTTTGCCGACCAAACAAGTCAAGTCATGAAACATACATATATAGGCCCTCTTCCAGACTGCGCTGCACAAACATTGCTATTGCCGCTGCTTGAGCGCTTCGGCTGCTTTCTGGCCAGTTTCCCGTGGCCGATAGCCCGTTTCTCTTGGGCATCATTTCCCTTCGGTTGGTCCGATTGTCTCAGTTGATGGCTCGATCGGCAGCCCCTCACCTGGGCTATCTTGTTGGTTGCCGGAGGTCCTGCCGCTTCCTCACAGGTAGTGAGTAAGCCTCCTTTTGCCTGTTTTGGGAAGCCTCCGACATATTCGTCGCCTGCTCTTTTGTCTGTGGCCCTCGTTTGGTTGGTCCGTTCGATCTGATATTCACGTCTTTCCCTCGCCCCAGCATTCCCCGTTACAATATGACAAAACGATGAACTACTCCATATGGTTATCCTTCTACAATTACTTAGTATTCTGCCCACGAAAGCATTTTTTTAACTTTAAAATTTCTCTGTAAATTCCTACATGCCATTGCAAAGAAGGACGTGGGGACATGAGTGGCTTCATTGTTCAGCTGATCTAAGGCAAGTGTCATAAGCGCAACTATAGTATTTGCGAAGGAATTAGGAGTTTAGTCGTCATTGTTTGACTTGGCTATCGATATTTGTTCCATGCTCCATAATGACGTTCAGAGAATCATAAAAAGTGACCCACAATACCACTTGCACGGAGGAAATTATTCCAATAACTCTTGAAAACTGTTGATATGAACTACATTAAATCATGATTGTCCTTGTTGGAGGAGTATGATGCGTGATACTGTGAACAATGCAGACTTCATCAGGCTCAACAAGTAAATTTTTCCAGTCTATCAGACTAGGAATTCTTCTTGGAAGACTTTACGGCCGGTTAATGCGTCCAGCTATGCCTCACATGAGGAAATTCATCTTATAGCTTTGGGCGTATCTGTTTATGTATTCCTAAGCGGTTACAGTAACGAAACCATGGACACGTTAAAGGTTCAATTGCAACAACTGTTCCATAACAGCCTAGAGTTGATTATGATGGGGAATTTATTCCCAGAGTTGGGCAAATAAGTTATTGCACTTTCTTCGCGTTGAACTCTGAAGACGGAAAGATTTCACGTAATAGAACACAGGATAACTGGTTGCCTAGGAAGTTGAAGTAGTTCACTGAGAACTGCGACAAGTGAACACTGTAATAACAGGGAATAGTATGCACATCAAACATGACGGCAGCAGTTTGTATGTGAACGACTACCTTTTAACTTTTTTCATTTGTGGTTCTCAGCTCACATGTTCGTGGGTCGACGCCACGTACGAAATGGCGCCCTTGTTGAATATATCGTGCCATTTTCATCACGGAGGGGAAGGACTGCCGGAAGTGCTCTTTGTGCTTGTCAGTCACCAAGTGGTATGAACATATAACACAGAAAGTTCGTGTACGGGTGCGACATTTGTGTGTAGGGGATAGATGAATTTTAAACATAACAATTTCATTCACGCTTCGACGATAACTCCGTAACGGCTTCTAGTTGTCGTTGAAATACGCGTACCAAACTATCCAAAAAATGTCACACGTCCAGTTATAGTTTTCACTATGGTTCTGTATAGGACGGTCATAAGTACTACACATAAACTGTACAGACCTCGACGTTAACCACACCGTGAAGTAAAGCCGGACAAATGCAAGCAAGTAATCGTCAGATATACACAAATTCAGTATCGCCTAAAGTCCAAGCGGTCAAATCAACGAACTGTCTGTAGATAATGAAGGTCAAGGGTCGAGGGACAAAATCGATGCTCGCATCAATCATCGCCCAAGTAAGGTCAAATTACGATTTAGAGTGGTTCAACGAGTGAACCGATGTGGAGTAGAACGTTGGATGTGAAACACCAGGGGCAAGGAGTAAACCGATCTGAAGCGAGAACCTCGAGTTAGTTGTTATATTGACTGTACATTCCGCCTAATCCGTTACGGATTTTCCGCGGTCACTTTCAAGTCCTTGGCTCCCTGTAGGAACCGTAACTAACCGGCCAATCATACGTAATGAAATAACATGGACTCAGACTACGCACACTGGAAGAACGACAAGACCAAACAAGAACAAGAATGTATTCTGTCACATTTAGTTGATATTAACTCGTTTACATACAAAAATATGCATGCATATATTGGCAGATAACGTTCTGACCAATCACAAGGCGACATCGCTGTATCTAAACGATCTAACAGTTACGGTCCGGGTTTATCCTATTGGCAGGATACTAGAAATGAAGCTATAGTGCACTGGACTGCATGTGGAGACAGTCACATCCCTACAATCCCCTCAATTTTCTACAATTTTGGATCCCCCAACTTCCCTTGGGGTGTCCGAATTTACAACGGTACACATGAGAACCCCCAGCCTAAGGTACTGTCACTACTGCCACTTTCCAACACAAGTACTTCGATTTACTCTTACTGCAAGCATCGAAATGCGAACAAAACGACAGCACTCGTCCCACTCTGTCCTTCCAACAGGCACAGTTTAGGTTAATCTCGATTGTTGAGTCTGTCCTTGGTCCGAGCTGACAGAAGACCTATGAGACCATTATATGAGGATTCACGTTCCACAATGACACCCAAGAGCCGATGTCACCCAGGGCCAGTTTCGGAAGCAATCATCACTAACAATTTTTGTTATCCACTTCGGGTTTTTTACGACTCCAGAAAGTACTACTCAGTCAGTCTACGCCGAAACACAACTGCTCGGTGTGGGGGTGCGTGCTGACTCATGGTCAGTAGTCAGCCATGTCCCGTCAGCAATCAGCATGTCAGTGCCTGTCCGGAATCCAGGTCTGTGGTTGCGTCCGCGGATTCACAACTGACAAGGTAGCGGATCGACGACACGTGAACGGATTCCCGTCAAGTGTTAGCTGGCCGTGTGACCAATCAACCAATTAGGAGACAAATTATTTCGTGCAAGTATGAACCAGTTGGGTTGTGTTGAAACGATTGGTGTCAGTGACTGTATTGTTCCTATTTAGACAATGTGCTTTGTGCTAATCAAACTGAGGTGATTCGTGGGCGCAATAGACTTCTCTCTTGAGTTAGTGGGATAGTTTGAAACAATAGGCGTATCATCCCCCATCATCATATAGCACAGAGTGAATCGCAGACGCCTTCTGGAATTGAACAAAGATTACCTCGTTGGTATTACAACGACGATAGGACGGCGAAGCAAATCTACCACACCTTGGTGCACTCTCGTTCGGCATCACCGGTCGAGAACTGTCGGGAATACCCGGTGTGGCGTAACGGGAAACGCCAACGGCTCGGACTACATACTGGTACGCGCTCGCCTCAAGGTTTACCTTTCAGTAAGGCAAAAAGCTCGTCCTCACTGCAGAGTAGATTATTCTAAGTGAACAATCCCGTACAACCTTCAAGCCTTGTCATATGCGTTCTCGTCCAAACTAGCTGTGACCGACGAGAATGGTAGCATAGATGGGCAATGGACGGGGCTAAAAGTATCCATCACCAGCGCCTCCCTTGAACATCTAGGTAAAGGAAGCGGCACAGGGAAGATTGGATCACTGCAGAAATCCCTAACCACCGCCCTCAAGATAGGGTCACGAGGCTCCGAAATTCACCAGATTACCCCAACCTCCGCGCGAAGCTATGCTCTCAGCGAGGAACGACCGAAAACGATATGGGCCTGAATATACAGGCCGGATGGGAACTGTAATCGCTGTTGGAGAGTTTGGGAAACTTTCCCGACTCATGCACTTCTCTTGGGAGAAGTCGCAACCTCATCTTCCCGTACTACTCGACGACAGCGACCAGGTGACAAGACTGTCTACGCGAACAACAGGGATATCAGCCTCATCTATAAAGCCGCTTAGTTTTTTGAAACCATTCTGCTCAATCGCTTCGTTGCTGTTCAGGACTCGCGAATGCTCTCCAGTTAAAGTGCTTTTCGTCGAAGAAGAAGCTGAATTGACCAGATGTTATATTCACAATATTCGAACTGATAGGATGTATAGGAATCGTTCCCACTTAGAACTACTCAAACCAAAGTAGCAAGAATACCAACGCTACGGAATAGCACGTTACTTGAATTGTGGAACTGATTTGCATAAATATAATAAATTCGAGAAGATGATTGGGAAGTTGTGATTTGACCAATCACAGTTGACTTTTGCTGTACCTGTCCTCGGCGATCCTGATTGTTTGAAGCTCATCAGCGTGCATGGCTGCGAAGCAGTATCACGTGTGATGGCTGCTGAATCACTACAACCTTCCTCCCTCAAGAGCTTCTCGTTGACTTGGTTTGCCTGTCTTACTCATCTTCGAACTAGAGCTGGTGGCTGCAGTTCAGCCGCTGCGAATCGTGAGTATGATGACAGAAAGTCCGCTTGCGGGATTGTCTTGCCAGGTCGATGCAGGAGGCTTTAGTTTTAACCAGCCATGGAAATGCTCCATCGCTGAATCACGGCAGCTGTGAACTTAGTGACGAATTTATCTGAGTTATATAGGAACTGAAGGGCTCAGTGGTCGGTGACGATTGTAAACGTCATTTCGATTAGGTACTTTTGCAGTCGGGGTACCACCCAGAAAACGGCTAGAACTTCTTTCTGTGTCCGGGAATAACCCCTCTCCGCTGAACTGAGAAGAAGAGATGCACATTACTGAGCATCCAGCAAGTTCCAGGACTGCTCCAATTCTAACTTTGGACGAGTTGGTGGTGAAAATGGTTGGTTTAGATGGTGTGAATGGGGTTGTAAGCCGTCGGTCGACCCTGTTTCGTACAAGATCGCGTAGTCTGTCATCGCATTGCTCATCCCACAGTCACACGGCAGATGACTGGGCCACTAACAATGATTGGGTTCGTGCAGCAAAGTTCCGAATCAAGGGGCATCCCAGAACTGATCGTAAGTGTGCCTGGTTTTTAGATTACTCGGTTCCAATCAGCGGTTTGAAACCATCTGGATCGGATCAGTATCCGTTTACACTGACAATGAAACCAAGGGAATCTAATTCGGTGAATCTAATTTGTACCTGGTGGACTAGATCAGTACATTTTTTCCCACACGACTCTACAGTAGCTGTTGCAATCTGCTGTCATGCTCCTCCTTGGCGGATCCAAAATAAACATATCATCCTAATGCACCATCACCCCACGATATCGTGTATCATCTCGCCAGTTGCGACATGAATTATCCCGGAAGACACGTGAAGACCGAACGGTAAGAAATTGTATTGGAACATGCTCCATGGAGTGTCAACGCTCGTTCGTAGTTTGGACTCTGTGTTCAGTGGAATTCGTTAGTAAGCACCAGCCAGGTCTATTTTCAAAAAGTACTTGCTACCGAGCACCCAGTTCATGAGGTCCTTCAAATCCACTGTAATTGGTCCGTACCTCCACGACGGCGCGCTCAGAGTCGGCCAGTAATCACCGCAAGTTCCGGGGTGTCTGTCCGTCGCTGTTCATCGCCACCACAATCGGAAACCCCTAAGTGGACGAGGTCACACGCGCGATGATACCGTCTTGTTCTACCTCGGTGAGCACCTTCAGAACAATCTCTCGCTAACCGTACGGCAAAGCTGGTCGCTTCAGTAACATTGGATCATCGTCAACTTCCAACTTCGTGGGTTCAGCAGTCGTACCGCCTTTTTTGTTGAGGTATCACGCGACCAACTTCTCTAGAATAAGCTGATCCACCGGGGTCTCAAAAGTTGTCTGACGGGTTGCTGATTTAAATCTGTGCAGGCAGGGCCTTCAAACCCGAAAGGGACGGACTATCTATTGAAATCAGGAATCTTATCTTAAATTAGTTGCTTTTCAATCAAACCATCGATGTTGTCTCGGCCAACAGTGAAAAGCGATAATCAGTAACATTGTGGATAAGCACTTGGTGGATTTAATGGGTACACTGAGCTGGATCAAGTCGAACTCTAGTTTACGAATGGTAGAATGGTTGCTCCTAGTATCCACAACGAATTGACACTTTAAGCTGCATTGGAACTGAACTGTTGCGTATAGAAGTCCGATGCAATCAATCGCAATTTTCGATGTGTATGCCGGATCGGCATCCTCCTTCGAATCATCAGGGGTCACACTCATCACGATGCATCTGGATTGGCGACTTGCCAGTATTCCCAAAAAAGACACTGCATTGTGGAAGTGGCAGATGCAACGCAGACACAATCCGCTACACGAAAAACAACGATTCAGACGCATTATCCTGTTAGCTGGCTTCAGCTGTTTTCGATGTGAACTTCTTGGCCTATGGGACTTAATCTGTTGGCTGTGCATCACCGAATGCTCGATCATCTCTTCGGAAACGTGATCGAACTACTCATGTTGACTGGCTGTAGGCATCGTGTCTAACCAGCCAATCATACGTAATGAAATAACATGGACTCGGACTACGCACACTGGAAGAAAGACAAGACCAAACAAGAACAAGAATGTATTCTGTCACATTTAGTTGATATTAACTCGTTTACATACAAAAATATGCATGCATATATTGGCAGATAACGTTCTGACCAATCACAAGACGACTTCGCTGTATCTAAACGATCTAACAGTTACGGTCCGGGTTTACCCGATTGGCAGGATACTAGAAATGAAGCTATAGTGCACTGGACCGCATGTGGAGACAATCGAATCAGTACACTGGGCCTCACAGAACTTCAGATCTGGTTTCAGTAATAACCTCTCCGAATAATGCACGCAGCTGATTTTCCAGCTGATAAACGAAGTTACGAATCGCATCGTGTGTCTGTCCTATCAGGATGAACTCACGCCGTTTTATGCTCAGCCTGCAGACTGGCAAACGGAATATGGCGCTCTCGGTCACTTGGAAAATGACCGGAGCAAAGTAGCCTAACAGTGGATCCTTCAACTCTTATAATGGAACTGAACCAGATGCTTTCAGATATATAAGTGTGATAACTAAGACTTGAACTTGAGTGTATGTACTATTCGCAATGAACGCAACATAGCTCCTACCCGAACTATGCTTAATTGAGGATCGAGAACACCAGCTGAACGAGCACAAAATGCAACTTGTAATATACGCAATCGTAACGTAAATGAACATGAAGATGCAATAAAACAACGTGAAATACTGTCATTAAGAATCACCACAGTAAGCTCATTCACTAACAGGTATGACGGACGACCACCAGTCGTCAAGATCAAAGCCGTCTGATTCTCTTTGTTCATATCCTCGCGTATGCTGCACCGTACCTCTAATTGCTCAATTCGGTCCTCAATTTCAGATGCACAAGCGTGCTGATTCAGCTGTTCAGTACTACGACGAGACGCTAATCGTAGTATTGGCAATACCCGAACTGATAGGACGTATTGAAATCACCCTACCCAGGACTACGCAAACCATAGTAGCATGAAGACTAAGGCTGGGTAATAGCACGTTGATTTCATTTCAGAACTGATTTGTATAAATATGTCAAGTCGTAGATAATAATTGCCAAACTACAAGTTGACCAATCACGGTGGGAACTTATCGGAATCGCTCCAATCCAGAACTGCGCAGACCGAAATAGCAAGCAGGCCGAGGCTGCAGAACTGTACGTTAACTCTATGGTGGAACTGATTTGTATAACTGTGTTGTATGAAAGGAAATAATAAATATACCCCAAGTCGACTAATCTCAGCGGATTCTTGCTATATCTGTTCACGGCGATCCTTAATGGCTTAAGGTCATTAGCATATGTAGCCACGAAGCTGTACCAAGCCATGTCCCGAGAAATGTTTTCTGAATCACCACACTCAATCGTCTCGCCTTTTTTTCTTGCACAATGAATCAATTCTGCACCATTCACTTTGCTAAAAAACATAACTAAAATCTAAAAATTCTTGAGATGATTGCATGAATGTGAATCTTGCCTCTTGTAGGATGTTCACGCAATTGTTCTGTTACCGTGAATGGATTTAAGGCAAAATTCGTGCATTAAATGGAACCTTTGCATCGTGCCAGACTGTTCTTCAGGTGCTTTGATGTGCTTCCGTCTGTCCTCTTCTAACAAACATTTTATCATACTTTTAAAGCCGTTACGTACCTCATCGGTAGAGTTGAAAGATGAACTATGAAGGAAAAACTGAATGTTATTTGTTTTGGTGTGACATTCATGATATAGCATCCCGAGGGTCGAAGCGCTAGCAACGATATTCAGGTTCTCACCTGCATTTAACGACAGTCTTGATACATCGTGTTCCCTTAACAGATCGTCCGATCGATCGAGAGCACCAAAAATTGAAATTGGTTTCGTCAATGTAAGATCGTCACACAGAGTATCCTTGTGTTTGTAACCATTCTGCATAATGCGTGAGCTTTCTCTTGACATCAGTACTGTTGAGGTTAATAGGCTGGAGAGTAAATTGTTTTGCACTGTAGCCGTGGTTATCAAGGAGTCGATCAATAGAGGTCACGCTAATGGCCGCTCTAGAACCTTCAGACTCAAATATTGTTCCCATCCAAGCCAGAGGTATTGGACGATTCTCATTCACAATGTTAGCAATAATGTACTCCGGCAATTTCCTCCTTTTGAGATCTCGTTTTAACCCCATGTTTTTATCTCTTTTTGTAATGCTTCTGCATATTTTATTGTTGATTCCGAGATGATGAGATATCTGCTTCAAATTGTCGCCGCTTCTGGCACACTATACAGTGCGCCTGCGATCTTCATTGTTGATTTTTCTCCTGCGTATGGGATTTTCGTTCTCTAGGTTGAAATCAATTATTCCTTTCTCTTCTGTCACTTCCTCAGCGGGCATCTTCTTTCTGTCTTGATCGTTTTACGAATAACACAGCTGCCTATCGTCACATCATTATATTAGGTTCAAACTGTGAGAACGACTAAGAGCTGCGAAAACAAAATGGTCATTTATCATGCCCTCGTGCCTCATAGGGTGTGATTCAGGCATCACGTGACCTGAGCGTCAAACCCTTCTAATCACGTCATTCCCCGAATAAGCAAAAACATGTTTCTAGGCTTTTATGACATTGAAAAGCGATAACCATTCGTCATTGCTATTGAATTTTTTTGTACGCCTATACGGCGCATTTGGCTTTGCAGACTTGTTGGACCTCGGTGTGCTGTCTTGTTGGTGTTGACTCGAAAATCCCGCTAGCACCACCAGCCGGATTTCAGATCTACTGTAAAAGCTTCTGTTCACGTATGTGAGTCGAAATATCCGATGCTGCGAGTTGAGGGATAATCAGCCCAGAAGATGCTTTTGCATGACTTTCTCGGAATACTGCTCAAGGCTCTTGAACTACCGAAGGTGTTGTTGGTGTCATATTTAGGAAACGAGATCGAGATTGTTAAGCTGATCTGTCTCTTTATCGAGAATAAACAGAAGCGATGTAAACCGTTGAGAACCGGTTCAACCTGGAACAGCTATTCGAGTCTGTCCATCTGCACGTGAAAATTGAACGAAGCTTATCCGAGGCTTGTAGGTGATTTAATACCCATCATATGGGTGTTCGTCGACTACCAAAATCGACTGTCCGGGACTTAATGAAAAATTTCGAGAGGACAGGCAGTGTGGATGACAAACACAGACTTGGAAGGTCCAGAATGGTAATTCGAGAATGCTGCTTTGAAAGAATTACGGAAAGTCTACAACATCGTACACGACAACTGTCTTAGTAGTGTGGAGTAAGCTTAAGGTACGTCGTTCGCGTTCTGAAGCAGCGCCAGTCTGGACAGTTTTTGAGAGATTCAAGCGCATGAACTGGAATTAACCTATTTTATGATAACGAATTTATTTTGTTCCTAGGTTCTGGATCAAAAAAATACGTATTGGACCCTAATCCTTGAATAAGTCATTCCTCGTGCGTTCGGATTGAGTGGACGACGTCATTACTGGCTTCACATTAAACCCGGACGACACACCTCTTCTAGAAAACAGTACCACTGAACGCTAATGTTTTAGCCTTGACTACTAAGGACACGGATAAGTGAACCGTTTTTCTTTCATAAACAGGTTACAGGTAAGTGATTTATCGCATTTGGCATCTATGGTGTATGGATCTGATACTACAGAATATGCTGAAGAACGAAATGACAATCGACAGTCCAACAAGCTGATTTTCTCTGTCTCATCGAATTCACTAGAATCAGTGGAACCGTGACAATCGATAATCAGTCGCGCCTAACTGTGCATTCAGACGCGCTTACTCAGCTCTCAATCACTGCGTTACATACCGGGAATGGTTTTTCCGTTCTATTAATCTCGTGATCGCTTGTGTGCTCATTATCCGGTTGAGCACACGTATACCGAGTGTTGCTTTTCATTTCATACGGGGGCTCGTTTGTTTTTCCCTACTTTTAACGCCGGTAAGCCTAACGACGGTCGTTTGGCTACTTCTGACTTACCCCGTAACTGGTTGGAGTATTGTGCGTGTTTTTGCTGTTCTAGCTAAAGCCATCACGGATGCGGTGTCTGGAACGTGTTGCACACATCCCTGTATGGGTTTAGCTTGATCTTACTGAAATAGTAGTGTCTGTTTTGAAATGGGTAATGATGGTCGATTCTTGTCACTGCAGTAACGCAGAGAATGACGTTGGGATTTTATCCCTTATTTTGTGGAGTTCACGAGACTGGTATAAGTAGTGGCTACCTAGGTAAGGTGACGTGGTTATATACGACTAAAAATGTCGTCTGTTTACTTAATCGATCGTTTTTCTGTTCTCACGGTCACACATGCAGTCTTTCAAGCAAAATTTGTATTGCAAACAATTTCTGTTCTTCAGTCTCGTAGTATTTGGTGTTTCGGTTTGCGACTGGGCTTTGTTCTGATTTCCGGTGTTTGATAAGGGTTCAATTTTCTCCTGTCTTCATGTCTGTTTCAATGCTCGGCCCTCTATCTGGCATCTCTTTTATCTTCTCTCTTACCAGGGGCGTTTATCTGAGGAAAACTTGCAGTGATAATGGAACGAACTTCGTGGTGTTGCTGAGGTACTGCAAACCTGTATGTCTGAGTGGAATATGTCAATAATTGACCACTATTTGCTTTCGCGAGGCGCTCACTGGTATTTCCAACCCCCATTAGCTAGCCACAGGGGAATGTTTTGGGAAACAATGTTTGAATTAGCAAAATGCATCCGTAATCCCGCTGGCCACGAGCACACTTTTTCGGACGAAATTCTCAGTGCCTTAAGGGCGGAAGGCCAGCGAACATTAAGCAATCGACCAGTTGTCCCGGCTACATCTTATACCAACGATGATTATGCCTTGACACCGAACTATTTATTACTGCTACGAGGTAATCTTTGTTCACTTTCAGAAGGCGTCTGCGGTTCACTCTGTGCTATACGATGGCGAGAAACGACGCACATAGCCGTTATGTTTCGGCGCAGATGGACTAAGTAGTACATCTTTGAGTCGCAAAAAACCGAAGTGGATAACAAAGACCATAACTTGAACGACAGGGACGTAGTGATGGTTGAGTCCGATACTGGTCCCAGGAAGCATTGGTCTTGGGCGTCACCGAAGAATCTAAACAATTGGCGTCGTGGCATGGAACTGCCCAGTATTGAACAACTGAACCTGCACGCTGGTGCATCTGAAACTGAAGACTAGATTGAACGGTTCCAGTTATGGAGCAGCACACGAAAGGATGGGAAGAAGGAGAACCAGACTGCATTTATCTTGACGGCTGCTGGCCGTTCGTTGTACTTATTGATGAAAAATCCTGTATATCCGAGAGCTCCTGCTGCAATTCCGTCCAAGGAGTTGAAGGCTTTGCTTCTAGGCCACATAGTTCCGGCTAATCTCCAGGAGACCGAGTGTGGCAAATTCCATCCGCTTCTTCGTGGACCCAGCCCGAAGTCCCGTGAATTTATCCTGACACTACAGACACAGGCTGCAGATCGTAATTCCGGTGATCTGTTGGAAACCCGGTTGTGTGACAGCCTCCTTGTCGGTATAAGTCATCCAGAGCTACAAAAGAAACTACTGCCGAAGCCCGACCTCACGTTCTGTGTGGCCCGGTCAAACCACGCTATGAGTTATACCCACCCACTTTTACCTCGGACGAAAGTGTTCTTCATGGTTAGCCTCTCCGAGAATCCACAGAATGGGTTTCACTATTTAGGTTGCATCAGAATTTCCGGATATGATCTGAGACCTCTATCTATTGAGTCTTAAACACCATTGGAAGACATAGCAGTGAGTCGCGACCAGTACTGTACTGGTTTTTGGTACCCCCTATATCACATACTCGATACTACTGTTTTTAGTTCCTTCTTCGCTATCACTCTCCGTCTAGTTTTCTGATTTCCCATCAGAGATGCCAATCAGATCTCGGACGATTTCTGACTGAACGCGCAAAAGCCTAGAATTCATCCCAATGCTTAAGGAAACGTAAGGCCCCTCATTGAATCGGATTTATCCGTAATGCACGAAGGATGGAACGATTTAAATTACACTCGCCCTCCGTGTTCAACAGTCCGACTAAACCACGACCTAAACAGCTGGTTTACAGATGGTCAAACGGAAATGGAGCTTTTGCCGTGCAAAAGACAGTGACGAAACGGTACCAAATCACGTAGCGATGAAGTTCAACAAACCATTGTGAGCCAACCCGGCTAGCCTCGTGGTAAGGTGTTTGTCACACACTCGTGCACTCTGGATAAAAGTACCAATGGAATCTAGGTAAATCTGTCCCACTGATGAATCCTAGCAAGGATGGGATTGCCGTAGTCGGACTGTAGTTTTAATTGGCGAGTTGAGCGTGTATACTGCACAATGAATCATTTCATCATGAATTTAAACATTCTAATGACTATCCTAGTGATGCAACGGAATTGCGCGCTTCTCGTGAGCTTCCTTGGCAGGGATCGGTCACAGACGTCTCATCGCCACTCGAGACGCTTTCATCAGTGTCCACGGGAATTAAATACATTGGCCCATAACGATAATGTAAGGTTTCCAACGTGAAAAGATGTCATAAAAATAGATTACGCGGGAGCTTTCACTGGTCCGGCCTATTGATTTCCGATTCTGAGACGCTGATGTCCGAAGGCAGGGCGATGATTCGGTTATCTGTAACAAAAAGGAGAGGCAGTCTGGTTGAGTAGGTGCGTAATTGATCATCCCGCTGTGTTAAGCCTGCCGTCACACCACAAACCGATAAGCATTGACCGGCATCCGTGTAATATGGTGCTTCCACCCTATTTTCTCCTTTTTCCGGGGAATTCTTGTGAACCAAACCACTTAGGGTGACCGAATTTGACATATCGACTTGTCATCTCACTACCGTATCAAACACACAAGCGGATTTTAGATAGGAAACAGATAAATCGATTTATCCCGCAAAATTTGCCTGTGATGGTGCGAAACGCTATTGGGCACACATCTAGACAAATGGCAACACATAGAGCTAGTTTGCAAACGCCGCAGCCATCTTCGTCAATGACTCATTGTCGATACTCAAAGATGGGTACTGAGGTTTGGCAGATTTGACAATTTCTTTGATGTTATTGACTGGTATTCACATCGCATGTGATTCGTGAATAAATCAAGTTTTCTGCTTCGTGCTCAAAATCCGTTTGTACGTTTGTTATAGTAATGGGCTGACACACCATTATGTCAAATGTGGTCACTCTAAGTGGTTTGGTTCAAACGCGATCACAGAAAAACAAGGTGGGTTTAATAACATTTCGTGTACTGAAGCTTGCTTTCAGTGCGAACGACAAATATCACTGGTGAAACCAAAAATCGAGGCGCAGTTTGGGTAGACTTACGTTATGATGCACCGATTTCCCGGTTCTTAATTTGATGTCCACTGTACAATGTGTCCAAGAAATTCGGGATCACCTCATTTCGGTCGAAATCCTGACATACATTCGATTTCCAGTCTATACAACTGATGCTACTCTTAGTAGCCAAAACTATACAATAGATACTATCGTTTAGCTACAGAGAGTAGTATCAGTAGTACTGACTGGAATTCAATCGTATGTTAGGATTTCGACCGAATTTAGGTGATCCCGAATTTTTCGGATAAACTGTATTTGTCTCATCCTCAGTACAATCCTTGTTTAGTGAGCACGCCCCAATACGGTCACTGGTTATTTCCTTCGTTGACAATAACAAAAATACGAGCCAAAACCGTGCAATAACATCATTCAGTGGTCATCCTTGATCGTCACAAAATTTAAATCTAGGAAAGAAAAATAACCAAACGGTAGTTCGATTATCAGTGAAAAGACCGAGAATCGAAGCTATGGTAGAGCGGAAATTGACTTTTGTGCGAGTCAGTACAATCTGACTTGACGCATAACCAGTTCATGTTTTGCTTGCACTTCTTGGTCTCTAAGATCAAGCTTGCAACAGTCTATTGACTCAGTCAGATTATCGATCTGGCTCATTCACACGTCGATATGAGCAGACTCGCTTGTCCATTCATGCCTTTCACCCGACATACACACACATGCACAGTCAAAACTATTCTGGTTTCTGTTTGTAATGACTTTGCGCCAGACCACGGACATTGACGTGAGCACAATTTGAGTGTATCCTTTTCTCGAGCATCTACGCACACCACACACTTTGCCGCTTGTCTGATCCGGACAATACACGTGACTTACTGGTCTATGCATGTATCGATCAAAACGCCTTTTGCAATGATCTGAACATAGACACGAGCAATTCGCAATCAACCGAAATCTTTCTGTTATTAGCAATAACCCAGCTAAAAGCGATTTGGATCCTGATTGAAAAACAAAGTTGATCCGGTAAATAGCCGAAGTATTACAAAAGACGGTGAAACTTCGCCAGCGTATAGCCAATATTAAAGTAGTTTTCTGATAATCAATTTGTTGTAGCAAAAATGAATGATCGAATAATGAAAGAACATAAGAGAAATATCTATCAAGCAAAACCGCAGTTTGTGCAAATCAGACAATTTCTGACAACACATTAAATCACCTTCCAACAGTTAGTCCACAACCAATCAGCACGTAGTCCCAATGAGTGGTCAGCCGAAAGTACTATTCAGCACAACAAGGCCGAGAAAGTAGAAGTCAGAAGCACAGATTTCACGAAGTATCCCGGGTCACTTCGATGCATCTTTACCAAGTGCGTGCTGTTGTTAAAGCGATCATTTTGATAGTAAAAGAATGAACGAATTGTTAAGAAACGGATGTAAAATAACAAACGCATTATCAGTGGCGTAAAGGTCAATCAAGTTATCGATTACTCGACATCTTTATGACATGCATATGTGACGTGAGTACAGAGTTAGACGGATTACCGTTACTGATTTACACAGACACGATCGATCCAAGCAACACACACTGAATTCACCTTTCAACTCCAGGCACACAGCGACTACAAATGCATAACGACCGGCCGCAGGGGGAACACAGTACGATCCAACAAAGGCAGTTATATTGTTAACTCCTGGGTACACATGAATCTAACACCCGTCAAGTGTTATATATATATATATATATATATATATATATATATATATATATATATATATATATATATATATATATATATATATATATATATATATATATATATATATATAGACGGTTCTGGATGAATAGCACAAAGATCATTTGAACTTGGAGAAGATGAAATCAAGGGCCCAACAGATGTTTTGGTGACCGAAATTGAAGATGGATTTCTCCATGACTCCAAGGAACTGCGACGTGCGTTTGTACAAAGCAAATCGAGACCAGTGAACTTGAATCCATGGCCGAAAGTTGCATTCCGTGATAGGATGTTCATACTGACTTCTGTGACCCATTCGTGGACCGATACCACACCTTAGCACTGATAGACTCACGCTCTAAATGATGGAAGGTACTTTCCCGGTGAATGCATCAGTAGGTTTGTTAATGGTTCAAGTGTTACGAAAATACTTCCGTTGGGAAAGGATTCTATACTGATTCGACTGTCTCCACACGCAGCCCAGTCAGCTACGACTTCATTTCCAGTATCCGATCAATCAGGTGAAGTCAGACCGTAACTATTAGATTCTGTAGATACAGCGAAGTCACCCTTTGATTGGTAAGCACGTTATCTGCCAATGAGTGCACGCCTATTTTTATATATATAATCGAGTTAGCACCAGACTAATGGGATAGAATACATTCTTGCTGTTCTTGTTTGGTCTTGTCGTTCTCCCCCCTGTGCACGTAATCCGGGTCCAAGCTATTTCATTACGTACGATTGGCCGGTTGGATACGATTCTGAGAGATTCCTCAAGTACTAGTCATCGACAACGGATCAAAATTCTGCGCATCTTAGTTGAATTGTTGGCTTCACAAAACTGGATGTCGGCATCTGCGTAGGGTGACTCCCCACCCGTGCTCTAATGTTACAGCAGAGAACCTGGTGCGCTCCATTAAAAGCTCTCTGATATCAGTCTATCCGAGAACGTTACTTGATTTGGAGAATTTCCCAGACCGTTCCCATTCGTAATAATGAAAAGCGGTGCATGCGTCAATGAAAGAAAGCTTGACCATGCTGTTCAAGTCAAGAAGACTGATGTCATTGGTCACGTGCCTCCTTTCCAGTGATATCACCTTCCTGCGTGAAAACGAACTTCGACCAACTCGCGCAATCATTATCAGATAACTCGGTCATTCGATGGTTGTAATTACCAATTTGAATGGTGTACCCGTACACGGACACCATCTCAGTCAGATCCATATTAGATTTGACTTCCAACGGCTCTCTTATCCCCGAAGTTTGCGATTTACACACCATATAGTGCGAAAATTTCCCCAAGAAGGTTCTTGCGGACCCCACTCATCCCCTGTATCATGACTTGTCTGCATGCTGTTTGCCTCCTTTCATACGTTTGGCTTTTAGACTCATCCCCACTTGCACAAATATCTGTTGTAACTCTACAGTGTCTTACTTAGCACGTGCTCTGGTTAACAAGTTGAAGGTCACAGAGGAACTTAGCGCAAACCTCGGTGGCTGAACCGGGTTTTTGTCCGGATTATTTATTTTTATGCTTGTTTCAAAGTGATAGTCATTTTTCCTGCTCCTGGCTGAAATGTGTTTTTTTCAACTTGCTGAAGTCCTCAACACAATACAATACGACTGACGACCCAGGAGACCAACGAAGGTTGTTTTGAGATCGGTGGCCCACCGGGAACGCCAGCGGAGGTAACCGCCGAGGAGCACCAATCACATCAACCCCTTCCAGTTGGGAGGGCAGTACGACAGACGCGTTAAGTTGATGGAGAACACCTCGGTAAGCAGTTGACCGAATGCAGTACAATAAAACTTTACGGCCATATACTGTAGCGGGGAATGCTGGGGTGAGGGAAAGACGTGAATATCAAATCGAACGGAACAGGCGGCGAATATGTCGGAGGCTTTCCGAAGCAGACAAAAGGGGGCATACAGACTACCAGAGAGGAAGCAGCAGGATCTCCGGCAACCACCGAGTTAGCCCAGGTGAGGGGCTGCCAATCGAGCTGTCAAATGGGACAGTCGAACTAACCAAATAGAAATGATGCCCAAGAGAAGTAAGCTATCAGCCACGGGCTGTCGGCCAGAAAGCAGCCGAAGCAGTCAGTCAGCGGCAAGAGCAAAGTTAATGCCGAGTGGTCAGGAAAAGGGACTATATAGACGATTGTGTATTTCATAGACTTGACTTGTTTGGACGGTAAAATACAAGTATCCTGTCGTGTGTTGTCCTCTTTGTTACAATATGATGAGAAGCTTCAGTCAATCAGGACTACCGGGACCAGACACAACAAAAGTCAGCTGGTATTTGTTGACTTGTGATCTACCAATTGGTACCCCTACTCTTAGCAGTATGCATACCAATGTGTTCTACAATCAAATAAACGTACCGTTCTGCAGCCTTGATCTTCCTGCTATTTCGTCGAGCGTGATTTCGGGCTGGATCGACTTCGAAGCTTTCCCTCAGTTCAGTTATTTCGAATGAAGTTTTATTTTGCATGCACATTGCGGAAAAATACAACGATGCTTAGTTGTATTGATCGGCAAAAGAACGGGAACAATTCCTAAGCCACATTTTTATACGTACTTTCTCTATAGTTTGACCGCACACTTGGTTGTGACTGTGTGACTTTCGTTCTGTTGTAATCGTGGTTTACTGAAGTCAATATGTTCGACGATTTCCGTTGAGTCCAACTTTGACACAATTCCAATTTAATTTCACGACACTCGCTTAGCTCGTATCTGCTCACGTTTTGCCGTGGTGTGCCTTCCTCGTCTTGGTCGGCACGGAACTATATTCAGCCGACGAGTAAATGATCAACATGTTTTAAACTTGTGTAACTACCTCGTCGGTTACGTAAGTTTTTTCCAACTTTATATTTCCTTATTCGACTGAACCCCGCGGACTGTTTATAATGCCTGCCTTTATTTCCCTTTCGAGGAACGAGTAAACAATCTTTTACCTCATTCATTTATTTAATGACTAAGTACAAAAGTTATGGAAGGGGGCCGCAACCCATAAAACGCTGCCAAACCGAGATGGGACTGGCCGTGGCAATATTCGAACTCGGGACGTCAGGGTCTAAAGTTCCCCATGGTGACCTTCTGACCATCGTCGGTCAAATCATGCCCATATTTAGAAGACAATCATCTTGGGAGTCAATCGACAAGTGATTGCTGACCAGCTGTCAACTTTCAGAGTCAGTGAGAGTGTACTGTTGATGTCAAGCCGACTGGTGACAGTCAGCCCCGGACAGCCTAACGGCTAATACGTGAGGAACCGCACTATTTGCATTACTTGAACTGAGAACTTATTGCACTCGCTCCAACTCAGAACTACGCCAACCGAAAAAACGCGATGGCTAAGGCTGCGGAACCGTACATTTGTTTCGCTTCATGTTACACCAAAAGAAACAATTGGTATATTTCGTGGTAGTCAGTCCCAACGGGCTTTTGTTTTACATGTTCACCTTGATTCTGATTGGCTGACTTTCTTCATCCTATGGGGCCACGAAGCTGTACGGGGCCGTCTCCCGCGTTATGCCTGCTGTGAATCACCACAGGGACTCACTATTTGGGTTCGAGTCCCCTACCGGAACTTCGGGGAATTGTACTTGTGATGATAACGAGGATAAATCCTAACAAGTTGGATGAAGCAGCTTCCATGGACTTTCACTAGTGAGTTAAGCTCTGACACCGTCAGATGGATCACTCTACGTGTTGTACTATATCAAAATTGGGAAGAGACACGAAGAACAGGTCGTCCGTAGTCAAAGGGTTGTAATCGTGGACTTTGGACAATAACGACCCGGGTTCGAGTCCAGCCAAGGTCGATCACTTTCCCATTAGGGAAATTTCCATTGGGTGAGGCCTCCTTCCGGAATTTTTGTACGTTGCTGTGTATACTGAGTGTAAGAAGGAAGTGAAAAGAAGTGAGTAAAAGAGAATAGTACGCCGCGTGGCCAAATACTATCGTGTTTGAAAGACTAACCAGTTTTTCCTCACTGTACGCTTGCAGGTCCAGTCTGGTCTACAGGTCTGCATGAAACGTATGCCGAAGGGTGCTTATATGCACGTTTTCTTCTCGCACATGACAGTATCTACTATAACTGGGAACTGATGGTAAGGTTCTAGAACAATAATCCTTGGGGTCTGTTTTAATGCGGCGAGCAATTATGCTGAAACATCAGCTGAAATTCTATTTTCTCTACCACTGGTCGGCCACAAAGAAGACGGAAAGTAAGCCTCGGAGCGAAAGAAAGCAACATTTATTTACAATGAAGCAACCTGTATCCTAATTAAAACACAACTTTCATGACAATTTCTTCGTCATAGAGTCCACCAAGTTGGCTATGAAATAGTTTTCTATCTCATGCTCCATTACATGTTACATTTTTGACTCAAACGGCCAGTGCGCTGGTAGCCCACTAACTTCTCTCTTCAGTACAGGGAACATGTTTTTGGATTACCTCTAAATCTGAGCTTCTGGGGGTTAACTGAATGAATTGGACATTACAATTGTACACAGTCCCACAACCATTGGAGTGAATAATGAACAGACAAATGCTTTTGTACTACTATATTTACAAAAACCTCGTAAAACACGGCATGGGGCATTATCCTGAACAACAGTTACCTACCCAGATGGTATATTTTCATTAAATTCGGTGAAGTATTCAGTCAAAGTGATGAAGATTTCTTCACTATCCGAGATACCTTCAACTGCAGTCCACCAACAAAGCTAAACATGTTTTATTCGCATCCAAATCGATAATAATAATAATAATTGATTGGTAGATAACTTGGTATTCTGCGGGATATATTTTCAAGTGAATTTCGTACTACAGATGATTTCTTTCGGAACCTCCCACGGCTTGTCGTATACCGAGCGCTCGCCAAAATGGCAGGCTTCGTGACTTGAATCTCCTGATGAAATTATTACGTGTCCTCCTTTGTTAGGTGTTCAATGCAGCCTACATATCACGTGATACTAGTCACATTAAAAATTGCCGCTTCCTTGCGTCCAACAGGGAGTAAGAGTGCCTTGGAATATTCTCGAACTGGATTAAAGACAGTGATATCAAGCACTGTTGTTTGAGTGCGGTGCGCATACAATAGTCTTATTCGTTCAATATGCTAGGTCTCCCATCTCTTAAATGCGTATTAGTGGCAGTTTTTATGTAATGTATCCGATAATTGGTGCTCCTATTCAGGTTAAAACACCGGACAAGGTCCGTTACAGGAGATTCAAGCTTATGGGCCTTTCGAATTCCAATTTAGTTCCCTTTACGGCGGTGCCAAGAAAATCCAGTTTAAGTGGGTTTTTTGTCGCTATCGTGATAACAATGTGAGCGATTAACGAAGCGCGCTCAAATGACCTTGACGCCAACATCCACATTGATCCGAACTGGAATTCTCATTTTTCTCTACGTTTGACAATCAGCGCTTGGAAGCATTTGTAAACCACAAATAACGTAAAATCTCTCAATTGTGAAAAAGATTATACTGGTTCTATCTTATAGCCACAGTTACCAGTTCTGGTTCGAATACCTACTTCTACTGAATTCTATAAATGAGGAACCTTTCTAAAAGCAACTCATGATAATGACTTTGATCCCATTAAATACTTCAATCTTATTTTCGTACCCATGCAATTCTTAGCTTCATTGCTCAGGACATTACATTTTGGCAACTGAGGTCATACGCATTCCACTATCCATGACACCGTATAGAATCAACTCAAATCAGAGCAAACTTTCACGAAGTTCTTGTCATCCACCAATGCTGTGATGCACCTTAGTTAAATCACGAAATTCGAACTATATACTGAGAACTATTTTCAATGCACCACAGTCGACTACGCCTGTAGTTCTATTTTTGCGAATGATTTATGACTCGCAAGACGCCAGCTTACTTGATCAGGTGTTTCCTCCGGATGAAATGGATCACTTCAGTCTGTCAGGTGGCAATGGTGCAATGGCTCGCGGAGTTATCAGAATCTGTTATCATAACCCATCGCTTAATAAAACTTGGGAAATTCTTTCCCACCTGTCCACCTGATAACCGTACGTTGCACCACAATGCAACGTCTTTATTCACAAGAGTTCTCTTGTTAAAGACAATCACACTACATTGCATAACATGGGCGTATAAATAGCCAACCTTAGAGGAAGTGTTTTGATTACAAACTTGTGCACGATCCCAGTGGAAGGAGGTATGGACTAGTTTCGAATACCTACGGCCTCATCAGGGATAGCCGGTAACCGGAACCTGAGATCACGAGTGAAGCGTTGCATGAGGTCCACTTAGGTGATGCACCTTGAACGTCTATTTTACGTTCGATGGGAGGCGTACAGGTAAACTGCTGGCATCGAGATAACCTCATCTCTAGGCCCGTTAATAACCTGACTTGAAAAAAGCCAGCTTACTAAAAGATCTGCTTGTGTTTTTCAGATACGTCGATGATATTCCCATCCCCACAAAGATTGAGGGAGCATTACTGGACACGTTCCTAGAAGCGTTCAATAGGGCTTTCATGATGCTATTACCTGAAGTCGTAAGATGCGAACTGGTTTCACTTTTCGAACTTCAATTTAAAAAGATGCCGTTGTTGTGCATCGCACCAATACTAAACGACCCAAGCGGTCTGTTGGCCATGAGCCAGCCTATTCCATCACAGTATCAAAATCACTCTAACCTGGCTGTGCGCTGATTTTATTGCACACCTTATTTATATATGAACAGGTAAGACCAGCGGTACCAATTTGCAGATAGCAATTCAACGAATAACAACTGACTTTTGTAGTTCTTGGTTGCTGTGGTCCTGAGTAACTGAGGCTTTTCCCAGTACGTGACAGTAAATCTGTATCCCAGTGTTTCCGGTGAACTGCGTGTCGAATCAGTACGGTGGTGTTTCACTGATTGGATTTGTACTTGTATTTCGTTAGACATCTGCGTAGATTGACGTCTGCATTTGAAACAAACAAATTTACACCGATCACCTCATCTAATCGCGGAAATGAAATAAAATGACTGCCCCTCAAAAACTGCGTAGAAATTCCGTTGAAACTCGCTCTTGGTTTGTTGAGATTCGGACCAGATCCAGAATAGCTGAGTTTTTATGGGCGGTAACGCGCGAGGGTATGGGACGAGAAATGGAATGTGCAGAGTCGGGAGTGTGATGCTTGAATACATCATTATGTGAATGGAATCCGAGAGGATTTTGTGCGCAAATTTTGTCACTTGCAGTCACGTGTAGTTCACATAATTTTGCAGATTGTTCGGCTAACGGTATCGAAGATGCCCGATTGATAATCGACAGTACTCGGCGAAAAACTTGAATATCTTTCTTCCACAAAACAACGAGAATAACAGGTGACCAGTAAAGGAACAACGGAGACAACACTAATGAACGAAAAGCGAAATGGTACCCCGATTTCCTGTGAAGTATTCAATACAAAAATGGGAGATGACCACCTCAGATATTTGACAAAACCTACCATATGTCCAGTGTTTCTGCGGAAACAACAGATGGGGTGTGGTTAACATCGCACGTGACAGCTTATCTGAATGCAACTCAGCTCTATTTTCATCAGAAGTTACGAGAAGGCAAGCAAAATGCGACTTACGATTGCATAAGTTTGACAAAACTATACCATTACCAATTTGATGTATGTTTCACCCGTTCGATTGCACACACTGACTAATGCCACCTCCCAAAAACCCACTCAATTACACGCCGATTGATGAATTTTATCGCAAGTTTTGATCCCAGTATGCGCGTGTACGTGTGTGTGTGTGTGTGTGTGTGTGTGTGTGTGTGTGTGTGTGTGTGTGTGTTCACCGTGATCTAGTGCAGTGCGTCAAGGTGTGTATACGCGTGGGTGGGTGTGCACAAGATGTTGTGTGCAGTGTGTGACTAGTCACCTCGCCCCCTTTCACCCCTATTTGTTCGTGTGTAGGCAGGATACGACTTGGCATAACGAATCCACGAACGGGGTAGGGTAACACACGAGTGACTAAGCCCACAACTGTTAGTCACATAGCACCCAATTCGTGCGGATCATTTTTGTAAGTTCGTCGGGACGAATTCATTGAGCTCGACTGAACAAAAACATGTTGCAGATTTTGATGCGTTCATCTTTGATTCACATGATTCCAGTCATCATACCATGTAAACTCACCAAACATATCCTGTCTTTCGCATCCTATGCTTGTGCCCGAGTGCAGAGAATGGATTCCAGTTAGAACCAAAGAGACCCACTGCGCTATCAGAGAGACTCTAAGTGACTGAGCAAATAGGTCTGATGTTGTCCCAACTGAACTGACAATCAACAACTGATTGTCAGCACTGATTGGCAGAAAGCATACAATAATGTGTTTTTGGAAACAGTTTCGGCTGTTAGACATCGAATGAAAAAGAGTCATTAGGCGATGTTGATTTTTGCCAACCATTCGTGGCTTCTATGCCAAATTCTTTGATCTATCAAAAGTGAACTGTACGTTGAAACGGTCTGATTGCCTTCTGGTTTGTCCGTGCGAATAATGGAGGCGAAATCCTTTGGTACTTGACTCGTTGTATTTTTATCCGAGTCTGTCAAACAACTGTGTCAGCACTGTTGATTATAATCAAAAAATAGCGAGCACTCGAATTCAACGACTAAGGGGAAAATTCCTTCCTAAAGTCTCCGTGAACTGAATCATGCTTCACATTCGGATAAGCTTGATTAGGATCATTCACCATGTATTGTGCGTTGGGGTCAACTGTGGCTGAATTACTCCTGAAGAACCTATTTCTGTACTTCCGGCCAAGCGTCAAAAGCCTTAAAATGTTGTCAAAGTATAGCGCAAGGCTTTCAAATTACGGAAAATACTTTAGTGAGTTATTATTCATTTAAAATGCCCAGTTCAGTTCACCCAGTTAACAGCAATGAAAGGATAGGGTTGTGCAAGCCTTTCATCGGCTCTTCTCAATCGTGAAAGTGGATAATGCACATTTATAATTGCTGGACTGAAGGTTCATCCACTAACTGTGAAATAATCGATTTTGGTCCCCTGTCTAAACACAAGCATCATAAAGCAAGTGGATTTTCCAAAAACAAATTAGAACACTCAGACTTTTATCAAGAACATCATTGCTTTTGTTCATTTTGGTAAGAAAGATTCTTTGAAGCCAAGTCAGGTCAGGTAAAAATGTAACTTTATTCATCCCAACGGATTGATTTTCAGCACTGTGCCCATCGGTACATTATTCGTTGTGGATTCGGCTAATTAAGAAGAGTAAAATAAATACTTGGTTAAAGTAGCGGTACCAAAAAGTGAAGCCAGAATGAGTTATCGCAAATCGTTTTTGAATTCATCAGCCATCAATGATGGGTTGTTGAGGCATCTTGCAAGATAGGGAAGAACAGATAAACGATGGGAGATTGTCCGGGCGTAGAACGAGTTGTATCCACATCTGATGAATGAGGAAGGGACACACCCAGTTAAAAGTGCACGTGTACCGGATGAGTCAACTTCGATAAAACATTGGTGCGGAGATTTTTGCACGAAGAAAAATGCTTTTCTGTAAGGAAACCGGTTACATGGAGACCTTATTGTCAGTATGTAAAGAAAAACAACTACTTTTCATTGAAGATATACGTCCCTCCCTTGTCAAGTGAAACAGAATGTCATTTCATTTGGATACACCAAGAGATATGTGTGATGACGTGAACCACTGGGTAATGGAAGATAAGAAACCACCAAGTTCAGAAAACTGAAAGTTATCGTCAAAGTTTGTCCTAATGGCAACTTTATTAGCGTACTTAATCAGAAGATCATGAGAAGCTTTGGGTAAGTTACGAATGTAAAGTTAAAAAGGAAGGGAGAAAGAATGGGACCCTGAAGTACTCCTGCAATCATGGGCAGAGAATCAGAGAAGTCAACTTTGAGTGCCGCAAATTGAGTTCCGTTTACGAAGTAGTCCTGAACCAGTGATAACAGAGGTGGAGGCATTCTTGCGTTTTGTAACTGTGACAACGTTAGAGGCCTATCAACACAATTGAATGTTTTGATGTAATCAAGAAAATACATGCAAAAACGCTTTCCGGTGGGGTAGAGGGGTGAAATGGAGTTGACTAAATACGCTAGGGCGTCTGTTGTGGAAAGTTTTTTCCGTAATCAAAGTGGTTATCGCCCTAAATATCGATGCACGACTTAAAGCTTGCAAGAGTAAGTTTTTTGGATACTTTTAGAAAAACAGAAGTGCATGCTATTGGGAGAAATATATCGATTTTCTTTTGGGTTATTGGGATGATACGAATTGATCTCTAGCGGTCAACAGTGGAGCTTTCTTCAATTCATTTGTTAAAAAGTACCTCAAGAGATTCAGCTAAGCGCGAAGTGCACTCCTTAAGGACGGTTGGTTGAAATTCGTCAGGCCCTGCAGTCTTCCTGATTTTGAATTCCTTCATCTCGGTTAGCACCTGGCTTGGGTTGATAAAAATACATCCAGGTCTGTGCCCGGCCCAAAAATGAATTTCGGTAGCGTTATATTCAGAGTCAGTGGTGTACAGAATATTCGATTAGGCTCTGCAGTTGTTTTGTGCGATGCCTCGTTTACGGAGCTCATGCCACAAAGCATTTTCATGATGTTCCAAATATGGCGATGACTGGAGTTTCCAAAAATGTAATGTCGGCACACAAACTGGTCATTTTTATCTCATATTGAATTGAATTCTTTGATTCACTGATATACGGTTTTTAATCACATAATCACGTTCTTTCTGCCGTCTTGATGCTTCCAGCGAGGGCGACAAAAATCTGGCGGGTCGGTTGTAGATCGACCCAAGTGAGCAGCGAATATCGTAACAGAAGTTCAAGTAACTGGTCAGATGCCCGCAATAAACTGAGACGCCAGGGTTGTAGAACTGACCAAAATCAGTGTTTCAAATCAGTTTTTTTCGTAACCACCTCAAATTTTCTGGGTTACGGTGGTGGTGGAAAATCCTGCGATCGGAAGAAAGAGTATACGTAACTTGGAGAGACTTGGAATAAATGTGGATAAGCCTTGATGATGCTGTGGTCAGAGTTGGATAAAGGGGCTCTCTTCTGGACGGAGATAACCTCGTTTTCGTTGTAGAAGAGAAAATGAAGCTGCGCATTCTCTCGTTGCTGAGAAGCTTAAAATATTCGCTAACTCCAAGCGGTTTAAAGTACTGAAATCTGAGTGAATAAAACCTCCAGTGATACTGACGAGTGAAGTTGCAATATTTTCTATTATTTATAATGTGAATGTGTCAGTCAATATAAAAATATCATTTGATATGCAAGTTGGTGAAACATAGACATTCGTAGTGATGGTCGATCGATCGATCCCTTGGGTAGAATTGAAAGGGCACATTCCACAAGGCTTACTGTGGCTGGGTTTCGAGCCTCACATTTTGAACCTGATAGTTCGTGACTTATGACTACTTGATAGTCACCGGTCGTCTGTGATCATGATGTAAGAGCATCAGTTATCAACTGTTTGGTAACAAAAACGTAGATGTTCATTTTACTGCTTGCATCAGAGAAAAGAATGCCGGAGTGGGAAATGATTCAGAGGGAAATTCGTACGGGTAAAAACTAAGTGGATCCGATCGGATCTAACTGGGGCTCGCATTCTTCCTTAAAGAAGAAAGAGAGAGCTCAGCATGATGAGCAATTTCACATGAAACTC
Source organism: Fasciola hepatica (assembly GCA_948099385.1). NCBI lineage: Eukaryota > Metazoa > Platyhelminthes > Trematoda > Plagiorchiida > Fasciolidae > Fasciola > Fasciola hepatica. The sequence continues at coordinate 296,677 of CANUEZ040000176.1, forward strand.
ATATGTTGATAACAGCAGTTTTCAGATAAAATATTATTCTCACCAGCGTTCTTTAGGCACTAAAGGATTTCTCAAGACTGGATATGAAGTACCAATGCATCTGCATTTACAAGACCACTTCAGGCTGGGACTTACGAACGACTCCTACCAAGATTTCATCCAAACTTTAATAAACGGTTAACTGATGAACTGAGTATTACGAAAAACGGTTCATACGTGAGCTAAGCACCGTCATAAGTGTATTTATCCTGTTTTTTTCTAAATTGTTTTATATGTTTGACTGTAGGAGACCGATGTGGCAGTTTCTGGTCTCCTTGAAATGACGTTTTATGATTACTCTTGAAAGCACAATCGTCCTCAACTACCTAATAATTGAGGGAAATCGTGGTTGGGTTTGGAAAACCCGATTATTTGCGACTAAAACACAGCCTACTCCGGTTATTGAATTCGCCTGAATTGCTCGTTAAAGTCGGCCTTGGCCTGTGGTTCGCATGATCAGTCAATCAGCTACCAGCTGTGGCGCAGTGCATGCTGTTAAGACACACCCACGGCATTTGACCAATAGCGCGTAGCTGGGTACAGCGACGTCTATTGCTTTGGCCTTGAGAGGCCCTCAAGGTCATTTAGGGGCGGCTTTCTACTGTCACTCGTCGAAGGCGTGATTGCCAGCTGGCAATCAGCTGATTGGTGTACTATGTACTGCTGTGACATTTACGTTTGTTGATTGGCTCAAATTAATCCTACGCGTACGTCGTTTCCGTATGCCGCGTGCATACAAACCGCCACCGAGCGAGACTGTACTACATAAAAGTTGAGCAATTTAGGTGTGGATTTAGCCGCAGCTCGCCAACCCTGCTGCAACTGATTTGTCCAACTGTATCAATGAGTGTAGCATTCGCAACTCGCTGGTTCAATCACACGAAAGTCGCACAACCGGAAACGGACAGAGTAAGTCTGCTGAAACTGGTCGCATGCTCATTTTCGTATTGTATTTACAATTTTATATTGCACCTTCTCCAAGTTGTACATGGAAGTACGTTTTTTGCGTTTACGAACCACTGTAGTTACACTATTTCCCAAATTCTTGTAATTCAGCTGAGTCTAACCCGAAGGGCTGGCAGTAGGACAACGGGCCATGTAAAGAGTGCGTTAGTGGGTTGCTGGTGCTGTGCGGAAAGTTGGTCTCGGCCGGTTTCTAGATGCACCCATATTTGTAGACCTTTTTAGACTACATCGGTCTAGACTTAACTCAAAAATGTTCTTGTCGGGTAATTAGAGTTCGGTTTTTACCATCAAGGTGTCTGCGTTCAATTTACTACCTGATACAAGCCAGCGCTTCAGTGAATGACCTACTGGGACAATAGTTGTCACTTCCTAGAACGCACTACTAACCAGAGTGAACTTTTCTACTCTCGCTTATCAGGATGCCGACCATAGTGATCTGTAGCACCATATCTATACTCTATTTAAAGGTAGACGGTAGGAAACTTATGAATAACAGCATAACATGATTTATCTTTCATGTGATAGGGAGGTCTTCACAAGCAGTTTCTTTCGTCCTAAAGATCACTGTCCTCAGTTACCATGACCAATTAAACAGAACTAAACTCTAGAATTACCGAACAGACTTTGAATGACCGTTTACTTAGGACATTGGTGTATGAACCTTAGGTTTTAAGTGGTCTACGGGTTGTAGGTTACTGCGTCCCTAGAGCCACTTGTGGAGCCCACGGTTGTGTTTTACCTTTGAAGATTTTTAGTGAATAACAACAGACAGATAGACCTTTCGTCTTCATTGTAATCCGGTTCTACTCTTCTATTTGCACAGTTTCGGGAATTCCAGATTGCTGAAATCCTCCTCTCTTTGTCCAAATCTGCATCCCAGTCGCCACTGTGCAAACCGAACGATATGGTTCCTCGACTCAGTTTTACGGATTACTCAGAACCTCTGTCGATTGATCCCGGTGAAAACGATGCGTCGTTTCGTGAAAGTTGTGGTTCACCCGCAGAACGTAGCATGTTACGGAATATGAAGTTCAAATTGGACAGAGTCAAGTCGATTGGTCGCTCTTCGACGCATTCGGATTTACTGAAAGTCGGCTCCAATGTGGAATCAAAAACTTCGTCCAGCGTCTCTGGCGGCGAAATGGTGAGTTCGTAACTGTTACTCATTTAACCGTCCGGGAGAAGGGGCTCTGTGATGTGAACGTTAAGGAATATTTTCTAGTACAAAATTAATATGCCAATGGTTGTGTAAATTCAGAAGTATACGGCATTCCGGCCTTGGATAAGCCATCTATGTATTAGATAGTTACGACGTTTTCTTGGTTTGTGAGTGACCTAATTGTGTGGCCTTATATTCGGTCTCGTTTTAGGACCATGCAACGAACACCAATCTATCAGAGCCTATACTCGCAGACGAGGCAATGAACTCGTCGTTGAATGCGTCACTCCCGTTTTCCCTGTCGAATACAGACTGGCTGTATTCACAGCTCATTCAACGAGTGCAAAGTGCCTACGGCATTCGTCAGTCTCCGACTATGTTTGATGAGCATACTGATGAATCGGCCCACATGGATTATGGAGGCAATGAATTATTTCAGTTCCATTTGGAGCAAACGGATCCCAGTGACCAGGCGGCCCGACCCGTGTTTGGGTTGGAGACTACACCCCCGGTGAACCACTTCAGCGATAGCGGTTGTTGCTCGTTTCAGAACGCGGATGCCACTTACCATACCTGCTGTCCTGATCCTCATGTGGACTTCTTCCCATCCCGTCACTTGACCAAATCCGATTCCATAGGATACTTCGATGGCAGCAGCTCTGTTCCCTCATCAATCCTGGCAACAACCTTATCTGCAGTGAGTTCAATCGGCGGAGACTTTATCTCTTCTGTTTTGAGTGGTAATGATGATATGTTGTTAGTTGCGACAAGATGATAGTTGTGCGAAGTTCCTGAATTATTTCGCCTCATATCAGCTGGCAAGAATTGAGCATTTGTTGTGCTAGCTCCAACGCCTCCGTGCTGGACATGATCGGTACCGATAAGGTAGCTCCTTTCCCCACTTTTGCTGTTTATGGTCTGTAATTTCCATATTTATGAACTATTTCGGTTTTTTCACTTATCTGCTGGGTTTTCCGGTTTTGCTTTCCCATAACGTGGCTCGTAATATGCCGGAACACGGTTGGATATTGGACGGAATAGAACGGAAAAAAATCATCACCCACAACGTCCTGTCTTTTGAATTCCTAGACGGAGGCACTGTCAGAGTAAACTTTGATTTGCGAAAGTTCACAAGGTGCTCCTCGGTCATTGGTTCCATTGATTCAGAATTTTAGGCTTGCTAAGATAGCGCTGTTGCCATTCTGTTCCTCACTTGTGATTGCAACGTCTTTTGTGTGTACTTTTCTTATCACAGGGCAGCTTGGACAGTTGTTTCTCCTCCTCGTCCAATCTTTCCTCATTGAACTGTTCATCGCACGATTCCGACTACCCAAGAACCACCGATTGTTCCTCCCCCAGCCAATCGGCAGCCACAATCAGCCACTCTCTTCTGCATAATGACGTTACAGTCGGGGGGTCGGAGAATACATTTGTCGCTCCAACAACCATGTCTGTCGACACCATCAGCACAACCACGGCGTTATCCACACGAATCAAGACCCACCGGTGCACATTCGAGGGATGCGACAAAGCGTATTTTAAAAGCTCTCATCTGAAGGCTCACATTCGCATACATACAGGTGAGTGGTCTTCCTCTCTCACTGTTGAAGAAACTATGAGTACTGCTGAGATCTCTCGGAAGTTCACTTACCTGTAGTCGAAAAGTGGTATGGTGATTAGAATAGGTCATCCAGGATATTCACGAATTTGTGCTTCCTGTACGTGTATCCTCATCAATGAATTGTCTTGAAATTCAGAATTTCTTGATTTCCGTCCTCCCGATCTTCCAGGCGAGAAGCCATACGTGTGCGATTGGTCATTCTGCGGTCGACGGTTTGCGCGATCCGATGAACTTTCCCGTCATAGACGTGCACACACGGGCGAACGGAACTTCGTTTGCAGTCAATGTCCACGTCGTTTCAGCCGAAGTGATCACCTGACGAAGCATTTACGCCGACATGCCAACTCGCCTTTGTCTTTAGCCGGCACAACAGCGTGCAATGGCGGTAGTAGTAATAACAATAACAACACCAACAGCAGTGGTACCGCTTCGTCATTCCCCCAGCATTTTCCACAGCCAGTAAATTAACGTGACCGGGGAGTGTAAACTGTTTCATGGCACACACACACACACACAACCCCGTGCTGGGTTGTAAACATTTCAACTGAGGCCTTATAATGTGATAATGTGCAATAAAATGAGTTATTTAGGAGGACATTTTGCGTTTCGTCGAGCCTTTCATTTTTTTTTGACTTGTCTCTGATCACCTTCTACATGATTCAGATTTGTTCATCTATTCCTTCTCGCTATCGTTTTGTCTCGTGACAAACGACACTTTGATGTCCTGTCCGATTCGTTGTGCCCCTTCCTTTGCGTCTTTGGGAGATCTTTCGCCATCCTGTCAAATGTCTCGATTAGTTTCATCGATTGGCGCAGCTCTCCGTGTGTATCATTATGGTTCTTCCCCTGTGCCTTGTCAACCCCCGGTTCGACGTACAACTGTTGTGCCAAACTGTGCCTGTGAGAATCTTCCGTATTTTCTCCGTTTTGAGAGCAACTATACTGTGAATATCTGATGAACAACTGCCTTGTACAGGATACATTATATATTATCCCTGAGTTGTAAAAAATGCAGTACTTCCGAAATGGTTGGCCTGTTTTCATCTATACAGTGGGTCGCAGTCAACTGTACTGTGGGATAACTCATAACCAAGACACAAGGCCCGGTCGCTACCGAACAACTTGACTAATATGATCAATAGGAGAGCGATTAGTTGGACAGCTGATTGACTCCGAGACTCCATAAGCATGTGCTGACAGGTTTAGAAGGTTGGTTTCCATGTATCGACCGTGCAAAGGTCTGCGATTTTTAGTCTCGCAATCACGCTGTTCTGTTTACGTTCGACGTAAAAGTGCTCCTCCCTTTTTAAGCGATGAACATTACCAGCTTGCCGTAACGCTCACGGATGGGCAGACAGTCAGATGGGGACGGACTTCAACCTGGGCGGGACTGTTTATTTATCTCAGAACACGAGGGAGCTATCCGCACATCTACTCGTTACTGACGGCCTAAGCTGAACAGAGAGCTTTCGGTTCCGCCGGGTAAGGACACGAAAGAAATTAAAATTAGAGGGACGGTGAAAGTTATATACACAAATAGAAAGATGTTTGGGTAGTCAGACAGGTTAGCGGCGGCATCTAGAGTGTCAAATTGGTCGTTCCTGTCCGGACGCGTTTTCACCGAACTCTTGAATTAAAGGATGTTCACCCGGCTCAGTTTACGGATGTGTAGTTGCATTCTTTTTGGCATGAGAAGAAGTGATACATTTGGTGGGAGAACGTGGGTCCGGATCATTGATGGAACACTGTTCGCTACGAGTATTTTAATGTTGATGTCACAGTCATTGATACGTGTTTGACATACCCAGAATTGTTCATGCATTCGGTGATCGATTATCAACAGTGATGCTCGGCTCTCCACTCCAGATGTTTGTGTATACAGGTGTGATTAGTTAGATGGTATCGGGTCTTAGCAATCAACTTCCGGTCAAAAACGTCACCATAGTAATACATTAGTGGGTGAAAGTTGATGGAATGTAAACTTGCCTTGGAAAAGGTTAGTCACGGTAACCGAAACGTTGGCGAACATTTGCCAACAACGCCGTATTGGTGCTCTTTCTGTCTAGTGGCCTGATGGGGAGCACCAAAGACAGGAATAACTTGTATGGGATCAATGCTTTCTTGAAATGGACGAAATTTCTTGATCATTTGGTCTTCCCCTTCTATATATTCGGGGCCAAGACTTCGTGGAAAATCCTAAAAACCTTAGTGTATATGTTTGGATTGCCACTGAGAAGTGGTAGTCACGTGGGTGAGTTTAGATAGTTCCACATAAATTTGGTTTTAATTTTTACTGAATTCACTCAGTGAGGATCACTCCTGACATACTAGGCCGGAAATCAGTCCCTCTACACAACTTTAAGATTGAGTCGAGAAACTAACACACGGAACTAGAGAGCTTCGGTCTCGGCTACATCGAACACGCGGGTAGATCGTGAATATCGGACACTAATCGCCGTCGATGACACATCTGACTGGCACCAATGGAAGGGACCAGTTGTGGACAAATCCGACCACTTAATAGTGCTGATGAGTATTGGTGCACGAAAAGCGGCTCACTGACTGGCCACAGTGGATCATTTTGGATCACCTTAGAGAACACGCACGCAATCTATGGAGTGGAAGAAGAACTGAGAGCAATTCAGAAGTTTCTGTAATCATTGACTTTGTCTGCTCACCAACGAGCATAAGTAATCTTGCATTGACTTGGATACTTTTTTAATCACCGGTGTTTTACGATTGTGGCGGACTTCTGGTAGTTGTCGAGATACGAGTAAAACAGTCCAATAGACGCCAAACGTCTAATTGTGGTCTTCAATACGCTTCTCTATAAAACAATCATAAATATGACACAGAAACTGTTCGAACCTCAGTGGTAACCGCTCCGTGAATTACAGTCGGCCAAGTGCAATCAAATTCGGGGCCACTTGAGGTTCAAGCGGTCAAACCAACGAAAGGTCTGTTGAAGATTTTGGTCAAAGGTCACGGGACAAAATCAATACACGCATCAGTCAGCGTTCGTGTAAGGTTTTTGTCCGATGTGTGGTTCAGCGAATAAGCAGGTGTGGAGCAAAACGGTAATGAAAAACTAATTTTGGCTGAGGTTTGGGGATCAGATCGATCTTGAGCTAGAGCCTCTAGTTGGACTGTTTTGTCAATCACAGCCATGTCTCAGCATAAAATTCATACTACAAAATAAAACAATCAGAGGTCTTCCAGCCGGGGCGTGGGTGAGGGTGTGCGTGTTTAGTATGCAAAGTACCAGAACAGAAGAACCTCCATGAGCCGAATCTCAGTAAGTGCATCAACATGTAATAACACCTACGCAAATACAGTTCGGAAGCATAGTGAGAAATAACCCCGTAGAGAACTGGAAGACATTCTTCTTCTTCAAAACAGTTTATCAGAGATCAACATCAGGTTTTCATTGGGCTGTCGACGAGCGTGTATTTATTTTCAATCAAATAAACCGTTGTTGCATCAGGAGAAAAATGTTCACCACTGGATGGAATAACTGCGAAAAGTGATCAGCAGCATATTTCCTGCCGCCACAATGCGTGACCGTTTCACTAACTGATCCCTGGTTCCTGTGAATCTCAAAGACGAACTAGCTGTCCTTTCTTCAGTTACGTTAAACTTTTCTTTTTTACTCATGTTCGCCAAGCTATGCAGGCAAATCGACACCGGAGCTGTCACAAAGAATCCAGAAGTATACACATACACACACAATCTGATTGAGGACAGAAACCAGAAGAACCGTAACAAGTGGAATTGGAACGTACGCTGCAGACATGAGACTTGAGACATGAACGACGCCGTATTCAAGATGATCTACAAATTACCTGTGAAGTCATGAAAGAATCTTCGTCAACTCCATTTAGGAACAACTGAAGTGGGAGCGGTCGGACCCTAACAACCATCACTTCGTTCACTCAAATATTTCTAAAATCACTCCAATTACCCTACTTGAGGGAATGGGCTGACTCATTGCCGATAGACAGCCAAGTCCCGTTGGGAATCAGCCAGTCAGTCCCTGTCCAAAATCCAGGTCAATACTTGATCGGAAGGAAACAGGAATGACAGGGCAACGGATCGATGAGACGAGGAAAGATTATCGTCGAAAGTGGTGGCTAGTCGTAGCACCAATTAACCAATGTGAAGAGACGTTACCCGGTGCCAGCTTGGTCCAGTTAGCTTGTGATGCCACGAATGATGATAATAACTCTTCCATCTTTTATAAACTGTCTGTTTTCTGGCAATAAGATATGACGGTTCGAGGCCATAAACATCTCACTACAGTTAGTGGAACGGAACACGGTACCCCGGTTCATTCCAAAAATGACAGCCGAACTCCATACGCCCCGATTATGACCTTTCAGTCGGGACGGGTAAAGGCTGATTCATCTCGCGTGTACTTTGTTCTTCGAACTTTTCCCAACCACAAACAATAAACATTCCCGTTTTTTCGAGTCGTACAACACCTAAAATTTTGATTAGCCAATCTTATTTTGAGGCCTGATTGCAGGTTCCTATCACTAATACTCCAAGCGAGATAGAAACGGAACACATGCAGACGAATTCAGAAGCCTAAAAGAAAACAATCACAATTAACTTATGGTGCAAATTGAACAGCCTGTAGTTCACACATTTGTTCTGACGGAGTACCTGGACCAACTGTCGATCAGTTTTTGAGGCACGGTGACGTGAGTTGAGGGGATTGCTGGCTCATGCCAACTTGTGGAACAATAAGTGAATGCTGTTCATTGTCAGTGGCCCCACCTGAGACACCTATTACCCAGTCACTGACTCTAAGGTGGTTCTCCCCTACAGAATCTTATAACCATGTCATCCAAAACTACGAGAGGTATTTTTGCAGATTTTCTTATGGTATTGGGATAGATGGAAATTAGACCGCAGTCATAAATGGAATATATCGGCGCTTCTGACTACACGAACAGGAAGCTTCAACCTCAAATTAAATACAGTTGCATCCGAATCCTTATCTACTTGTTGAAATTCCAAAGCTGAACCAAATCTCGGTCAAGGGCCATTGCTATACACATGTACTTTCCCACCAACTCCTAGGGGCCATCTCCAATGTGTTGCCACCACTAATCTGTTTGTCTTCCACTCAGTAACCTGGACCAAGTGGATTGCACTTGTATCCGACCCGTCTACACCCTCGTGTGCTTAGGTGTTTGTCCACTCCCACTGTGGCACATTTCTTGCCTTGTTTCTAGGATAGTGTTAATCAAAGTTATCTAGGACTTTAACTCGCATTGTGTTCAGCCCAGTTCAATGGCCTTATCTGACCGCTCGTCTATGAACCTTGTTTTCCACGTTCAGTTCAATGTTGTCATTGTTTGCATACCATCACCCGCACTCAGGTGTTTGGTCTTGTCCGTTCACACTGTGTTATCCAAGCGCGCTCTCTGTCACATGAGAACAATAAACTGAATAATAAATGAGATAAGTAAGCTTTCAAAAAAAGTCTACCGGTGTGCACTTACAACACATGATTTCACTTAGAGCTCACTTTCTGAATGTATTAGATATTTTATATAACAGTTATAACAACAGTTTGGCCCAGAAACGCATAAATATTCATTTCCACTAAAATCTAGCTGTTCATCTGGCCGTGAGCAAACATTCATACTTCAGTTGGACTCAGGCAGTCCGCTTCAAATTCAAAACAAGTTCTGTTTAGAACGCATACAACATTGGACCGTATTCTTGTTTGCTGATTCGCTTTTGTGCATACATTCACTCGTGCTGCACTTTGGTCGTGTAATGATGACCCAATTATGTGATCACCACCGACTTGTGTACAAAATCCCTCTGAATGTAATCGTATTTTTCACACGTCATCCGTATCTTATATATCGGTGTCACAATTGATTTGATAATATTATTTTAATTACTGTAGAGTGAATCTAAAGCCTGCAGAAAATTCACAATGAAATAAAATACCCCAAACTGCCCCGAGCAGATTCGAAAACCTTCCAAAACCCAATGTGATGCAGTTTTGTCACTAAGCCCTTTGGGTCAACCGAACGTCTCCCTGCTCTTAGATCTGCTTATTTTCTATTTTAGAACAATGACTACGGATCGATATTCACTGAATGAGGCCGTTTTCTAACGGATGTGTGCGTAAGCACCAAACGGCTCTCGCATCTGGTGCTAGTCATCTCGTTCGGTTAACTCGATTTGTTTACGATAAGCAGTCCCACTGCAAGCATGACTACGGTGACAGGCTTGCTGCGTCAGTTCATTTGAGGCTTGTCTACTCGGCGGTTTTCACGGGTCTGTAAAAAATCTGAGCGATCTCAGTCATGACCCGATGACCACTTCTGGACTTCCCTGTAGCTATTTATCTTGCTGTGTTGCTCACAACTGACCCCTGGTTTCCAAGTTAGGCAGTCACCAACTGGTACCCTCGCTGTGCACTCCAGTTCACTGATACATTGGCTTTCAAGCAAGTAATTGTGATATATATATATATATATATATATATATATATATATATATATATATATATATATATATATATATATATATATATATATATATATATATATATACAAACAATTGATGTCATTTTCGAAGTGAGTAGTATGGTGTTGTATCTGGATGACAAGCCAAATGACGTCATTGTTTATACACGTTACGATGCTTCATTCTGGGCCTGCTATCTGTTCAACTGACCCGTTGTGTTGTTCATTTGTCAGTGCTATCTAAACTCTCGTTCACCGCACTCCGCCTGTTTGTGACCGGACCGTTGATCATGATTGGTTATCCTTCACCACTTGTCTCATAATAACTGCCCGTCCCTTTGTTTGTCGTTTTCGTTTGAGTACTTTGTTCTGGACCCTGCCTGCGTGAGCTTGTCGTCCTTTTTCGACGGGTAAATGAGACTCCGTTGATTGGTTGGTACATTGTGTCCAGATGGCCCAGATATTGAGGTATGTATTCACTAGCGCTTGACGATTATACTTCTACAATACACGTAGATTACCAACTTTGCTTTGTCTGACTAAGGATTCGGGTTTCGTCTACTACGAGTCACTCAACAACTGGACCAGAGTCCGGCACAGTGACAGTATGGGATGATTCGAACATGCTTGCACACCGCAATACTCGCTCTCCATAGCTTCGTGCCCAACAGTCAATCGCTTGTCCAATCCGAGCACAGCAAAGCTGTATGCTACCGGGCACGTCCACAAATCGCGGACTGGGGAACGGTTGTACCCGCGGTTAACAGTGAATAAAATGTACTCATCAAATAAGCGGTCGTGGACGATCAGCGGCAGTGCTCGGGGATGTGGTGGGATTTTCACTTGGATAGCGTTCTCCACTCTAAATTGCCACATAAATCCAATGAAAGCACTGTGGCATTGCGACTGTTGTCAGCCACTAAATAAGGCCATATCTCCTTGTCGTATTCCACTTACCCGACATGATTTTCCGGAGGAAATGTATGATCCGTACAATTGGTCACCGGCTCTTCTGGACCAACGCTGCCACCTTGCAGGACGCGCACAGGACGCAAAGGCCACGGGTGCGTCCTCGAATAAAAAGGCTTACTCTGAACTGAGAAAACCAGTTGTACAACAGTTCACAACGCAAAAAACCGTGAATGATATCCTTGATACGATGACTGATTGTTCTCCTGGTGTTCTTCCCCTCCATTTCTGTAACCGTTGTTATTGTTGTTGTTTTTGTTGTGTTGCCACCATGCTTGGTTTGAAGCCGGTGTAAAATATCATAACATATATCAGCCAGAGCAGCGAGCACTCAACCAATCGAATATATCCGAGGTAAATGTAATAAATCATCTAAATGTCACCGCCGAATGGCATTTTGATTGGCAAGTATACCGTCTACTCATACTATTACACATTTTTCGATACATAAATGGATGCAGTGAGTTTAGCTGAAAGCAATGCATACTCGCAGATCCAGTCGTCTTATTTCTGACCACACACAGGTCGAGAAGTGGACGATTTCTGTACACACCGTTTACGACGCTGTTTATACTGCAATTGTGAGGGTATACTCTGACGAATCGGTCGATAGACGACCTAGTCATGCTAGCAGACAGCATATTAGTACTTGTCCAAAATCCAGGTCAGTGCTTGAACCAGTGGATCCGCATGCGACTAGGTAGCGGATCCATGAAACGAGAACGGATTGGTAGCTGGTCGTATCACCAATCAACCAATAGAAAGAGGGGATATCGGATGCAAGTTTGAACCAATTAGTTTATGTTTCAAAGATTAGTGATGATGTCTGCTTCTTCTTGTATAAACAATGTGTTCTACACTAATAGACTGAGATGATTCGAAGGCAGAAAAGTCTTCCCACTAGAGATAGTGGGACGGATCAAAACAGTAACTGACCGCAAATCGGGCAAGACATGCACGTATGCAGTCAGACATTTCAAAATGATAGCCGTTTCAATACTTCGTTCTCACGCTCGTATTGCAGCAATATCAACCCTCTTTGTACCTGCACTTCTCGGCTTTTTTTGGACATGTCTGTTATCACTGAACTCATTCCTATGCTCGATATTCTCATTGTGTTGACCCAATTGTTACCATCAGCATCTTGATTTGCAGCTTTCAGCTCCAACCGTGTTACTATTCTGCTGAAGCCTGTCTGCCTGTCAGTAGTACTCTTTCTCTGCTGTTACCGGCTGATTCCAAGATAGTCACTTCTTCTCCTCTTCATCATCATTATCATCTTGTGGTTCTTGGTTGATTGAAACGACCCGTTCCATAATCGCCTCTTCCTGATATAAGAACATTCTCCGCTAAAGTGGGGACGGATGAGCTACGTTTCGGGTTGACCATCGCTGGAGTTATTTTTGATCTCACGGTCATCCATCTGCTAGCATGTTGCCTTCGAGCAAACATCCAAAACAATTTTTGCTCTCAATAAAAGACAAATGTCGATAACGCACGGGTCCCCTGCTGTCAAATAACACCAATGTGAATCGGAGCCATTGCGTGATGAAACGCAAAAGAGACGAATGGCAGACAGTCCTTAGTCACACACCACCGGATCATGTGACAGTCTGCAGCACTGTGTGCAAAAATGTGCGCTCTCTGTTTGACAGTCTTCCGGATTCAATTTATTTGCTTATGGCTTGTGCCTCGCAGAATACCTCCCTGCCATGCCTTCAAGAAAATTGGTTCAATGATGACGTGGACGAATCTACGGTTGAAATTGAGAACTGTTCAAGTTTTCAGCAGAATAGACGGAACTCCAAGAAGGAAAGAGGTGGTTGTTTTGTCACTGATATCAATTCCAGGTGTTGGTGGTGCAAGTATTTCTCGCACATTCCAGGTTTCGAGATGAATTATGCCAGCCTTCTGGCTACAGTTATCCTGAACACCGTTACTTTTTCATTCTCATAGACAATCAGACAAGTTTGGTCACACGGGGACAAGTTGTTGGAGATTTCCGCATTTTTGAGAAGTTCTTTCCTGAATAGTTGCACGCTTTTTGTGTTCCGGTTGCATGTTGTATTCACGTTATTGACAATGAGTGAAGTGTATCCACGATTCTGATTGGTCAGAAGTGTAATATTTATTATAATCTTCCAATTTGGCTTGCTTTATATCCCTTCAGTATGGACCGTTAAAAGAAAAACACGTCTGAGACTGATACTACAAACAGGTGTATTCTGAGTCCACTGAACCAATAGAGAATCGAAATACCGATAACAGCCCCAAGATCTTCATAACTCAAGTCACCACCCTTCCTGTACTGTAGAGACGATCTCAGTGATGCCTCATTTTAATTCACGACCAACAGTATAGGTAAATTTTGGACGGTGATTCGAGCATTGATATCGCACGAAGAATCAACACAAACTGATGCAAATATTAGTATCCTTATAGGCAAATCGAAAGAATTGGTTTTGTACTACGTCTTCGATCTCAACATCGGCCGAGGCAAACGGATCAGGCTGTGGTGAGTGTTGCGTCGTAAATCAGAACACAGAGCTCTCGGGACGTACGTAGACAGGCATGCATGTATCTGTACCAGACACGGACTACGTAGGTATTTTGGACAAATTAACCAATCAGCTTTCAGTGACCTTGTGGGTGGACACGAACAACCAATCATAGCGTTGTGTGTAAGCAAAAGGGAAGATGGTCAGGCAGACCACGTGGAACCCTGAATCGAACACACAGCAGTGAGATAGGCATTAGGTCAGGCGCCAGCTGAGATTTCTTTTCTCCAAGTGAGACGTGAAAAAATCCACGAAACCACAAGGAGGCCGATTAAGTTTGGTGGGAAATGTACGTGGTGTCATTATTCAAACGAGGTTAGATTACCTTTGGATGGATTCATCCAACAATGAAGTTTTATCAAATTCACATCAAAGTCTCGCTGCTCAAAGATGTGCGCCTAATGAGCGCAGATATAGACCACTAAAACGTTCGATACAAAGAAGAACTCAAATACATGGCTGCGTCAAATGAAGTGGAATTATCAAAAACAAATTCGCTCGTAGCTGTTTCGACCTCAGTGTTGCTATGGTTATCCACACTGAACAGTGTGATAACTAAATATAGACTTCTCTTGGTTGGTCAAACGGCATTCCGATGATTGCTTTCTGTTATCTATTTTCGTTCTTTTGGAGCACCGCTTTCCTGCGCACTAGTCGTTTTACACTAAGTAGTGGGTATGAAACTATGGCATAATTTCGTTCGAATATTCAAATCAACTTGCCTCTCCCTTACTTGATTTGTTATATTTTATTATTAAGTAATTCTAACAGGTGGCAATCAGAGGACGGGTTATGGGATACGCGTTTGATCGTTGTTCAATAGAGACTGTTGTGATAGCTGGATCGCTCGAAACGAAATCAGAGGACACTCGAACTGGAGCTGGAATATATTGGTTTTTTAGCATATAAAATACTTTTTAGGTAGGAAAAATGTACAGGAAAACATAAATACGCAGTTGCTGATTCATAAACAACATGATTAGTAGATAAACACCGCCTCTTGAGGTGGGGGAGGGGACCATGTGCACTGCTATAATCAGTATCTGGGGTGGCACTGAATCATATCAGCACGATGCCTTTGGTCAGGTATAAGAATACATGGATGGTGACTGAAGTGTACACTACAAATGAGCTATGATTGATAAAAATGGGATTTTTCGTTTTGCTTGGGAGCAGGGTACACAACCACCACAGCTGTACTTCAGAGTAATCAACAATAACGGTTTTATTGTTTCATCTCACAATAAAATACCTGTGGTTATCCCTAGGTTTCTCCGCCAGTTAGTTCGCTACAAAATTTCAATAAGATTAAAATCTTATACCGTTTTAACTTTACGAATCCTCCGGTTTTGACACCAGTCACCATAAGTCCGTCGGAATAATTCCCAGTGAAAACTGGCGTTTCCTATTTTTTGGTGACCGCCTTATTACTCAGTGGTAGAACCAATCAAAGAAACGGCAATCTGATAATTCGGATTAGCCAGCACGAAGATGAGCGAGTGCAAACGATAGCATTTGACGACCGTCCGGCCGCTGGCAAATAAACGGACGGTTAAACTACACGCTAGCATGTGATTGATCGGTAGGGTTACGATCAAGGACTGACTAATGTCAAGGCTGTGCTTAGGCTCGAGCTTGAACGTTTATGTATGCGTATGAGTAAAAGAGAAACTGATTTTACCGCCGCTGTCAGACGCAATCTGGTATGTTCTTTATCTCATTTCCTCGATCATTCATCAACCTACCCGAAGATTGAGAATTCCCTAACGATTTCGTCAGATCATTGCTGCCCGATGATCAAGAGCTGTGTAATGGTCAGGCTGGGAGGAGCCATATCGATGTGTAACTAATCTAAGTGTTGGTACCGGTTGATACACTTGCTGAGCCTCGACTCATGGAGTTTTTCTTCTTGTTGGGCTCCTGTAGATTGAACACGCGCAGCCCCCTGGCGAAAGGTCACTGGTCGTTGCGTGTTAATGTTGAAATCACTACCGAAACATCTGTAGGATATCTTTTCAGTTAATTTGACTTATCCGTTCGGATCTTTCCTGGTATCAGTTCATTCCGTTCTGTTTTCCTATCGGTTTTACTAGAATTTCATTTTCTATAATCTTATCCTGGTGGGTCAAGTTGTCACTTGATTGGTAATCTTCCCTGTCTTCAAGTGCCTCGTTATTCAAACTCCGAAAACTACTGACCCTGGTTACTCAGTCGTTGACTGGCACGAAACAAATCACTGAGAGGCAGCCCTTTATATTCTAGTGGTGACGTGTGCACCCTCTTTTAGAGTCCCCGAAGAGAGATGGTGGATATTGCCTGCCGATGATAACTTGTACCAAGCCAGTCGAAACAGCAATGCAGTGTGCTAGGGTATTGGCTAGCATATCGATAGACGGTGTAGTTCCGTTAGTAGACAGCACGCCGTCGACTGTCTAAAATCAATGGCAGCAAAGCGGATCGATGGCCCAATCAGTTCGCTACGAAATAGAACAAAATCACCCAATCAGCTGCCAACAGTCATTCTCACCGAACCGAACTGAACCGGACGGAACGGAATCAGCCAATCAGCTTTGTTTTAGCCGAACGAAACGAAATCCGTCGATGAACTGCCAACTGTTATTTTAACCTGGACGAAATCTGCCACCCGAATTTGTAACTAAAAGAGTCAGTTAGAAGACCCATTTATGAGGAATGTTCTGGATATTCTGGATCAATACGCTTCCCACAGTGTTTTTGACTAGTTAACTTGCATCTTAAATAAACTGCTTGTTTTTTTATATACAAAAAACGAGATGATTTGGAAGCACAGAGGCCCTCTTACAAGAACTATGGGGACGGATCAGCACCCAGTGCTCACATAGATTTTCATCGGCAAACTAGGCATTGATGTCTTATGATGGATTATTGCAAAAATAATTCAATTCTAGAACAGTGTTAAATTCGAAATATTTTTTCTTTGTTTCACATGCTAAATGAATTGCTTCAGTTCAGTTTTCGTCCAAAGACACGTAAATGGTTCCCATCTGGTATCGATAGAGATGTTGCCTGTGACCAGTATTAGTGATCGATGAAAATTATCCCGTTGCGCCGTAGACTGTTTGACTGTCGAAATTTGTCGTAAGGTGAACTATTTTGTTCTCACTGAAAGTCCTATATGCGGTCTTGTGTTCCGCAGATGAAACAACAGCAATACTCCATGGTAAAAGTGGAACTCATTGATAGCAGTGAAACGGCTGTCATTTGAGTTCCGTCTGTTGGGCCACCCTGAGTCACCCAGTTCACCGGATTGGTAAGACGTCGTCCAGTTTCGTGTACCGGGCACGTATCATTGACTGCGTGCTGAACTTGTATTTCGCGGAAGCAAATTGCCCGAGCGGCTGTTCGTGATCCATTTCTGTTGAACGGTGTGTGCGTTGTTCCGTCGTTTATTGAACACAGCTAGACGGGCAAATCGCTCAAAACCGTACTGGATTTGGCCACGCCGTGTCCGCACCCGTGGGCACATGTACCTGGCTCGAGTCTTGTGGGAGCCACGTGAACAAATTCTCATTCTAACAACGGATGTTCTTTCACCATCACAAAAGGAATAAAAAGACCACTGCCCTCAGTTAATTTATTAACTGACATAAAGATTACCACTAATTGGTTGATTCAGGTGTGGTTTGGACTATTCAACAAAAATGTAATTGTGCTAGTCGAATTAGTCTTGTATTATTCCTTGACTTGGTGCTTTATAACTGGAGATACTGAATACCGTGTTGTGAAGTCAGTGTTGCTGTGATTACCTGTCGGCAACCGGGACGATTATGACAGAAAACTTTGTCTCCAATGTTTTCCTGTTTAATCATCAACTTCGATAAACATTTCTCCAGAAATTTGACATTCGTAATGCAGTAAATCCGTAACTGAACAGCAGGTAATACTATTTAGCGTTACTTCTTTGATTCAAGTCAGGTATATGCTTTTTGAACACGAGGGTGAATATTTCGCTGCTACATAACCACCGCACTGGAAAAATCACCAATAAAAAAACAGCGATAGGAAATAAAAGCATGTTTAACGAAGTGAGTTAGGAAAATCAGTAGTAATAGAATATGGGTTGGAGAACAAAACCAGCGAGGTAAGGTACTACAGAGGATTCATATGCTCTAGTGCGAGTGAACAGATGTTTTCTATTGGGATCGAGTGACAGATGTTGGTACGCAATCGCTAAGATCGGGATGAGGGGAAGGTGGGTGGGTGGGGTGTTTTGCAGTCTAACATATTACGAGAGAAAATCAGACATATCTTATGATTTAGGGTGCGATAAAGTGGATGAGCTGGTCGTAAGCGATGCCACTATGTCGAGACAAATGTCTAAGGGAACTGACGACAGTTTTAAAATCTTTCGCAACCAATCGGGGATTATAACAGGAGAAAAGTATAGAGCCAGTGTGGAAGCACGCAAGGAAATACAAGGTGACTTATCAAATGAAACGGAGTAGAAAATGACCTGTTGGCGACGTCCTGAAGCACAGCTTAGTTTCATTCATTGACTTCATGTCCGTGCCAATAGTGCGTCATAGGTTTGCTAACCAACAGTCAAGTCAGTAGTTCTTTTCTTTCAAGGAGGTCTTCAAGGCTCCCTCAGTTATACCAAATATCCTTCAAAAATGAACATGTGAAAATGTCATATTGGAACGATTGTTTTTCAAAACTTCCAGTTGAGAAAACAAGGTAGCGCATGTCGTTCAGCTGTTTCCAGCGGTTTTTGATAAACCTATTCTCGTAGAATTCCCAGACACATTCCACTGGTCAGTATCACGCCTTCTGATAGCGGAAAGTTTTGAGCGAGGTTTACTGATCAGAAAGTTTGTAGCTTTCTTTGGTGATAGTCAACAAGCATTGTCCCGGTTGGTAACCCACCCAGCTGGTGCGCGCGAGATGGGCTTGATTTTCATCTGTACGGTCCATCCCAAATCAAACTGCGGAATTTACTCTGCTCTGCCGATGACTCCTAGCTAGTGTCCAAGTGAAATAGTGACCCAATGGTGCTAAATGTTCCCTATATGTGCAGCTTTGCTAGCTCTTAGTCTGTTGTGTTCAGGTAAATGACGCAAACCATTTGTGCACATACAGGAGCCACAACTGTTGAACCCGTCAGCTTTTGATTGGTCAACTGAATAATATGTTGGCTGTTGTAAAGATTTATCCCCGTTTATCAAGCCACTGTTAGGCTATCGGTATTTCTCATGTCTCCTGTCTGACCAGGTGCTGATAGGTGGGTGGTTCATTTTTTTATGGGACGTCTCAGTTGTCCTTAGACGGCCTCTGTTGGAAGCCTTGTCAGTTCACGATCGATACGGATCATTGATTACTCCCTACTCAGAGTTCTGCGTTAGCTTCTTCCGGAACACTTTACTGTATACGTTCTACAATAAAAGCCTGCTCTGTTACTGATCTGTTCATTTCTGAATATAACACTCTCGCTAACCCACCGAGTGCCCATTTTTTTAATGTTCTGCGTTCTACACAGTCGTTTCAGTTGACCTTGGGTGGGTCAATTCTTACGCATGTTATTGACTCAGCTGTCGGAACAACTCATTTCCAGATTACATGGAGGTTAGGAGAGTTTTGATCGCCTTCATAGAACCTATGAACTAATATTAAAAAGCTCATCAAAAGCATCATAGTCAAGCAGCGTTAGCACCGTCGTAAAGTGACCCTTACTCGCTTGTTGATTCGGTTTTAAGATCTAACTGATTTTATTTAATGAACTATGGCGTTATCTGAATCCATTCTTTAGTTTCAACTTGAACCGCTTGTTTACTGTTCGAATACTAATGTCTCTTTTCACTGGATTTCAACTTTAGGAGTGAGAACTTTTTGTTGTTTATACCTTACTATTACACAATAACAGTACAATATTTCAGGAAGGGAGTCGCAACGGATATAAGGCTGCAAATTTGTGAAAGGGACCGGCTGCGGCACAAGGACTCGACTATGTGACTGAAGGGTCCAAAGTCCACCTTTACGACCGTTTAACCACCGCAAGACGATTGAAGCGTGTGCTCCGAAGTTTACCCCAATTATTCTTGTTTTATCTTGTTTTGTTCACTAGGTTTTGGAATTCGGTTGGCATTTTTTTGCCTCTCTTTTCCTCCAACATCAATGTGAGTAGTAGCGGATTTGAATTAGGTTCGATACGATCCCTCAGGTAGTACTATCCCCACTCAAATCACCATTGAAACTGTGGCAGAATTGGCTCGCAGAGTTGGAACTTCAGATGCGAAAAATGCAAGTGAGTTTTCCATTATTTATAAGATCCACACTCCTTGTGTTAATAATGCATTCTGTGAATTATACCACTGTTTCGTCTGGCTTGTCAGAAGTTATCATCAGCAGTGCACATCCACGAAGTGCACCGTCTGAGGGTGCATGATCATGAGTTACACACACACACACACACGTACACAGACAAGCACACTGGTTTTACCACAATAGACTGCTATCCGGGGACTGACTCTCAACGGTTGGTTTTGTGTGAACACCACATGATACATCGCACTTCAGATCGTCACAACAGTATACCGTCATGAATTATTGTCAAGAGATGGTGGGAATATGTTACTCTAGTGTATATGTGTGTTTGTGATAGAGAGAAACAAACACGATAACTCATTCTTCACTGAAGCAAGAGCACAAGGAAACAGGTAAAACTCGTGATCATGAGCTTTTTCTGTACGGCAAACAAGCCGGGCTTTACAGGGTATTGGTAACGACTTCGATACTCACATCTATTGATCATGCCGAGGAGTAGGGAATTGTGATGGTAAAAAAGTACATAGTTGGGAAATGGGCTCGTGACATCTCCGGCTTTTGGATAGGATAGCTCACTAGGGTGCATACACTTCTTTCTCAGACTAGATCTACTGACGGCTCTTTTATTGTTCCCTACTCTATGGTATGCAAATGCGAATGTAAAGGCTAAAAACAAGTGCTATTCAAAGTGTTAGCCTGCACTGTGCTTTTTGATGTTTCACTCTCTGGGACTCTGATCTAACAGGCCGCATCAGCCATATACTTTGTTCAATGATAATTTCCAGAAGCTAACTGTGCTGTGAATATTTTCAGTGAATGAAGTTACTTTCACCCGCACAACCCTGGTCATGAAGTCGATCCTGAGCCGTCCTTAAGAATGATGACTAAGTACGCTTACAAGTTTGATTTTTCTGTCCCTTTTCTGAAGATCATAAATTTTTGGAGTAGTTATTGCATTCTGATGATAGGTATATCGCATGCACGGACTCCGCCTGTGTATTTCATATGTTTTACGTGTGTGTGTTGGCTGCAGCCGTTTCACATTGGCTGAGACCGAGGTAGGATCTTATCACCGACTGGTTTGTTCCTCTGGGGTTGTTCTCGACTTTTCCGGGACTTCCTTTGAGACAAGACAGACGTGAATTCAGAGTGCACTGAGTAGGATATTTCTTTCATCAGTTCGCGATACTATAAAACACGTTGCATCGAAGGAACTCGCATGCAAACCTGTTGTGGTTGTCTTGACGTGTTGGCTTACTGAGACAATTGTCAAATTCTTTTGAGTTCAAGGCTTCGAAACCGCCGAAATTTCGCTCATTTTTGTCACAGTTAATCGGACCGCTATTCAACAGAGAGTCACTTTTGTACAGCCACAATTTGGCATCGAGTATAACGATTCTACGGGCGCGAGCAGGACATCTATTCGCCAGATAACAAAGTATACACATTCATAGGATATGCAACGCTGTGTGAATGCAGCATCAGGTGACTAATGCGTTGGAACATTTTACACAGCAACCCACAGTCCAGGTGCATCATTTGTGCTTGGTGGTCGATCATTGTGAATAGAACGACTGAGAGAAAGCTTTGTTTTAAAACTTTTCTCTCCAGAACTATCTTTCAGAACTGTGCCTTTCAGAGACGACATTGAGAATGAGTAAGTGCATGGATGTGTACCTTTGGGGTTTCGGAATCACGTGCCCTTCATGGTAAGAAGCCCTCCTGCAGAGTAGGCTTCCGCGTCCTCCGTATTCCTTTTAGTTGTCCTGTTCTCATGTTGATGCTGTTGGTTGCACATTTTTTAAAACACCATCAATTAAGTGAAGGACGCTTTGTTTGATGGTAAACCTGAAGCTTTCCTGAGAATTCTAGAACTTTTAATGAAAACAATAAATATGGGTTTAAAACAGTCTACTCAGTGAATAATAAATAAGATGATATAATTTCCAGCTTATAGATAGGGTAATGTGGACCTCACAAGATGCTTAGATAATGGAACAAGCACAATATTGCGGATTCACCGAGCATACATGCTGCTATTGACAACAATCCAGCCTGTGCCTCAAGAGGGTGCGTGAGTGGATGCTGCTCGCGGAAGAGTCCACTGAGGAAGCACAACGGTGATTCGCTGACAGTTTCATGTGGTAAGTAGCAGCTAACCTCGAGAAAAATGATGTTGTGGTCACGGCCTGGAATCTTTGATGTTAGTAGTATCTACAGGAGGGTGGACGAAATTCCCTTGGAAGCACATGACCAATTTCGCGGTTCTGATTACTCATCAAGTATGCGCACCTCAGTTGTTGTGTTTGTGGCCAGTAGTAGCAGAACACGTAACTGTTGTACTGCAATTATTTGTTAGAATGTTCGTACAACCAGAATGCAGCCGGTGAGTAAGCCGCGAACAAGCAAGTAAGTCAATGAGCAATCCAGCAATATCTGAGGAACATGAGCTCTCAAGTGCAAACAAGCATACATAGGAAGATACTTCCGTCAATATTGTCTGCAAGGAAGAGTGACTATACCAAGTAAGTGTACGTCCATGCGTGAAAGGGACACTGATTGGTGGTCCGCGTATTATGCGCGGCTCTAACCAGACATAACACCATTACCTCTTTGTCGTTAACTGTTTAGCTAGTGAAAAGCCACTTGTTATAGATTGTGGTTCAGGCAGAGGGTGGAGAGAGCAGATCCTTCAGAGAAAAAGATAAGTTGTAACATTTGAACTGGTCGCATCAGAAGTATGTGTTAAAATTCTCAAGTGCGGATTTGTGCGCTTCCAGAACCAAGATAGCAAGAGTTGTGAACTTCGGCCGTTCCATTTATTCCCCATACATTCATTAGTAGATGACGCAGTATGGTATACCGTCGGTCGGCGATGTACTTACTGACCAACCACAGCGCAATTCGACTGTAGGTGTGAACTAACCTTGTACTCAGCTTCCAGATAGGTCTGACTGTTTGAGTAGTGCTTTGATTGATGGGCAAAATCTCTCCGGTGCATGTTAAATGCTTAAAACATATCAAGACCTCTCTGAAAAAAGTAGATTTTCTAGAGTTCTTAGACTTATCAACCAAGTGTAGCGCAACCGGATTTGTTGGCTACAGAGGGAGGTGTACTATTTTCAATATTTTCTAGTTCGCTGATGATAAGTGAGCTTTTGTCCATGAAAAAATAAAACATAACTGGTTGCAAAAAACGGTTCGCCAAGTTGAGTGAAACGACAATCTGACTGAGACCCACACACCTGACTATTTGACTAAGTACTACCTTATAACGCCTTCATGTAGACTGAAAGCTACATACTTCGCTCGACTAGACACTTCATGAACATGAGTATGACTTTACTGATACACAATAAAGGGTTATCATTTTTCAGCATGAAGTACTAGGAAAGGTACAAACCTTGTGTAGTGCATTGAATCCTGTATTATGGGAACAGGTTTATTAATACTCTTGAAAATGAAACGAGTTAGGTTTACCATTACGCAAAACATTAGCATTACTAAATACGAGTGTCTTGCATGTTTGGACTTGTGTTGCGATTATAGAGAAGAGCCACATTTGTCCTTACTTAGCACATAAAATTTCCAGACAGCATTAATTTTAAATAAAGTCCCGTTAGTATAACGCTGTGATAATTGTACTGAATATTCTGAAGTCGTCGGGATAAGAATTGTTTACCGACTGACTCGTCACTAAGCAACAACATTCAACTCACCATAGAAGATCCCTGTAGTCAGAACACAGCATGTTTATACCTTATGCTAGGAGTCACCAGCGGAACATATCCACAAAGTGCCCTCTTAGACTCGAATCCGAAAGGCGTGATGGTGAGTCACGCTAGTTTATAGACAGACTGAATAGTTATAATAATAACAATATCATTATTATCATCATCATTAATAGTGGTAATAACAGTAATAGCAGTAGTCACCTTTTACCTCCCATCCGTTATACGACACTGTGCCCCGGTCAACTGAAGGCTACCGAAAGGGGGAGAGTGACCCGAGGTGGCGGGGATCGAACCCAGGTCTAGTAATTCAAATGCCTTCACACTCGCTCCGGTACGCTATAGCTTCGTTTACAGCATCCAACCAATCAGGCGAAGCCAGACCTTGACCGTCAGATCGTGTAGATGCATCGGAATCGCTTTGTGATCGGTAAGCACGGTATCTGCAAATAAGTGCATATTTCCTTTATATATAAACGAGTTTGTACTAAACTAACGTGACAGAGTACTTTCTTCCCTTTCTTGTCTGATCTTGTCTTTTCCTAAAGAGGGTACTCCGAGTTGAACGCCTAACGTTATTACTGAATTGTGAGACGTTAGATTACCAACGCATATGTATCCTCCCAATATGGGAGAGCATCGAAATCATGGTAGTCCTTGCATTTTTTGTAGATTCACCAAGCTCAGGAAACTGCTTTTCCTTCGTCTTCCTGTTTAAAATATAAGCGTAGCTGAGTCACATGGTTCGGTGACAGAAACGGGCGTTCCTTTTTATCCCGGTACATTCAGTTGGATTGAAAAAAACTATTTGGTCGCTGGCTTATCTCAAAATCAGTAAAGGCAGCTCGGATATCAAATTCAGTTTTTGACATGATAGGTTCTAGACTATGAAGTGTATTTCAAGATCAAATTTTTGTATCTGCTGTCGTAATCGGTCTCACGACATCCAAGCTTCTAAAACACGACAACTTTTCCGAAAGCTGTCTGAGACACTATTATCGTTTTGATAAAAATTAAACATTCACCGCCGCCATCGTCCGAATTGTAGTAATCCTCTTCACACGGAATATTGTCATTAGCATCTAGATA
This sequence comes from Fasciola hepatica, assembly GCA_948099385.1. NCBI lineage: Eukaryota > Metazoa > Platyhelminthes > Trematoda > Plagiorchiida > Fasciolidae > Fasciola > Fasciola hepatica. Next base: position 321,603 of record CANUEZ040000176.1, read on the forward strand.
ATTCACGATGATAACACCGGTAGCCAGGGCCCTATTTGTGATACCTCTTTGGCACCTGAGCCTCTTTGAAAAAGGTGGACTCTTGAAAGTCTATCGTTATTTGAGTGACGAAGTGTTAACTCCGAAACTCGGTGACGAACAAACACCTTATGGTGTGTTGCTTGTATACAGCGAAGCATTCAGAGTCAATCCGACTGAACAGCCCTGAGATTACCGCATGGTACTCAAAAACTTATGCCTTAGTTAGGGTCAATTTTTACCAAACGAGGTGAGATAGGTGTACTAGGCTGTCCATGGATTTTCGGTGGTTAGCCAAACGTTGATGTTATATGATGAATCATTTCGCCCTACAGAGTAATAACCCCATTTGTGTACGACTGGATCGCAGAGTAGTTTGTCACGTGGCCTGAACTCCATCCAGAATCAGACGTTGACTTATCACATCGTTGATTGACTTGCTTATTGGTATGTGCTTCGACCCATAATTGCGTGCGCGTGTGCCTGTGTGTGATATGCACACGTGTCAAGTAACTGTCACGACAGAGGCACCTGTGTAAACAGATCAACGTTGTACCAAGTAACATTTTTGTTTAACATGTAAGTGAAACCCATTGAAGAACTAGTGTCTACCTAATTCACGTGATTCAGAAGAATTCAGAGAAAGTGGAGTGGGTCGGGGAACAAATTGTAGCTTCGGGTTGGTCTGTTTATTGTTGACGGTGAGATGTATGACCGATGAACTAAACCATCAACTGTCCGGACTTCTGAAGCTTCGTGTTGCAAAGGATTCCAAGAGCATTTGAATACAGGCTGGAACCACGGTAAACCATTGTCTTCGGAGAAATGGGACCAAACGAACAACGAGTTGCCGTCGACGGTAACGGGAAACTACCGCTCCGTTCGGCTCCCAGCAGACAGTTTTCTCAATCCATATGATAGTTCAGCAAAGCTATATGATAGCTTATCAAATCAACCTCAAATTGTTGTCGGTTCGGCATCGATTGACTCCTCTGCTCCGCTAATGTGAGCATTGTTGTCGGGTAAACGGGACACGGTGAAGACAGGTACAGGGAGAAAAGTGGGTTTGGGCTTACCAATCTTGAAGGCCTCTTGAGTTATTCACCATCGCTAAGGGGGGGGGGGCGTCTGAGAGCTGCTTACTCTCCCTCTTAGGTTGGAGGAGTGGAAACAGCATCATGTCAGGAGAAACGTAAATATTGTAGTATAGAAGGACCAGTGTTCCGTCGCGGGGGTTGCTTGTGTTCAATCTGCAGAACACAAAGAGAAAGTCCCATGAACACAGGGCTCGGTAAGAGCATCGAAAGGACTCTATACTTACGTTAATCGAGCACCAATGTGAATAATAACAACCTACTTACTACACTATATCCATTTGACTTGAGACCAAGCCTCAGGGCCCTTGAAAGGACCACTTTGTCCAGATTAGCTCAAAATTTTTTGAAGATTATCAGATAGGTTATTAAATTCCTTTTCGGTTGATACAGTGTGACAAACATTTTCAACGTCAGCATACTGATTCACCATTACGGAGTAGCCATACAAGAGGTTGGTACCGCACTTGTGGGGAAAAGGGCGAATGCACAGCAGCTTGGAGAAAGCGAGAGTTACTGATTAGGAATCTGGACAACATACCGGCAAATTTCGTGTTTGTTTCAAGTCCCGAAAAGCAGTTCGCATGTCATGCCAATAAACTAAGGAATAAGGCTTGAGTATTACCAGTTGTCTTGGGATGAAGGTAAAAGTTGAAGAATAGTCAATAACTATACACCTAACAGATTTACCAGAGTTATTTAGTAGTTTATGCTTACAGTGAACTGGATAGGATACTTCAAGTCATTCTATTTGTGTGATGTTTTAGTGGCGTGCGTATGCGTTATTTTTTCATTCAAGGTAAATACTCGATGCTCCGGCACTTGCTTGTTGAAATAAATCGGTTGGTTGTTGAGCAACAAATCACTTACTTACAAAGGATACCCAGGAAGAATTGGTTTACCGTCAAAAACTGCAGCCGTAATAATAGTGCCGATTGGAAAAGGTGGTTCACATAGAACGGCGATTTGTTATTTCCTGTAAAAAGCTACAATTCTGGTTTACTTTTCTGGCTAGATGCAAGACGAAATGACGTACTCTCATTCATCCTCACACTGTTATCCAGAGTATTGGAAAGTCATTTGTTTCGTAGAGTGCAACCATGGAATCGAAGAAGAGATTCTAAACGAAATTAGAGATTATAGGACGAAGAGGACAATAGCAGATTTTGGTAAAGCAATCGGCGAAAATGTGAATCAGCTAATTGCGGATGAAAGTATTCTGTTGTCACATTGTAACTGCGAATGCTGGGGCAGCAGAGCGGTGCGAATATCAAACCGATCGAGCCAACCAGTCGAGAGCCACAAACAAAAGTACAGACCTTGAATATGTCAGATGCTTCCCACAACAAACGAAAAGAGACATTCTGACTGGCGGAGAGGATGCAGTGGGATCTTTAGCAATCAGAAAGATAGCCCAGTTGAGGAGCTACCTATCAAGCCGTCAACTGGAGCAATCGAACTAGCCAAACGGAAATAATGCTCCAAAGAATCGGGCTAATGGTCACAGGCAAGTGGCCAGAATGCAGCCGAAATGCGAAGGCAGTTGGAGGATCAGATTTTGGTGCAGCGCAGTTTGAAAAACGGACTATCTAAGCTGTTGTACGTGTTCCACGTACTTGTTTGGCCACCCAAATCCAGGTGTCCTCACTCGTCTTGCCTTTTTTGTTACTATATGACCTGTCAGATGGTCGTCGTGTCCAATGTAGCTCGCAATCAATCGACTTAAAGCAGAATACAAAAGCGCCAAGCACTACAAGTCACCAATACTGTATGGACATCTCAGCCCACTTTCTGGGTCATTTGGAAATCATTGATGGCAGTCAAATATCATAAGTGACGGGGCCATCGATCCTCCGTTCACAGGCACACTCCACCGGATTTCCCCTTGTCTACGTCGATTGATTGAATTTTGGCTGCTGACAATTGTTTCAGTAGTACAAAAAAGAATTCGACCGAAATAGCTTGTCATCAAGCTTATTGTACAGACTGCACTATTGACGTGTGTTCTCAGAGGGGTACACGGAGGCAAAACAGTTGGCCTATCGAATGTGTTAAGCAAGTCCACTGAGCCGGGAAATTCGGAAACGTGCACAAACTGCACACAACTACGTGGTTTCTCAGTGACTCCAATCTCTGCGATAACTGGTCAGTTCACACGCACCGATTTATTGCAGCCATATTGACACTAATGGGCAGAACTTCAAATTTGAGTATTGTGTACCAACTAATTATATTTTCTTGAGCGTAGATTTCTTGATTCTACTCTGTTTGGATCAATTTTCCTTGTATTAAGCGTATTGTCTGTCATTAGATGGCTTCCATGAACCTCTTGTTGTTTAGTTTTTGCGCTATATTCAGTCCAGTGGAAAATATCGTTGTTTGAGCTTTTATTTCGTCTCAAAAACCATTGTTTTCGTTCCTGTTGAGATCATCCAGTCATTATATTCGTTAATCCACTATCGCTCCTCTACTTTAATGAGATTTAAGTAAATGGTGATTGGAGAACAGTCACTTTTTGGGTCTAGTTAGTTGAAGGTGGGTGAGGGGACAGCTAACAATAGATCGGTTCGGTTATGAAATGAGCACGACGGAAGCAGTGTACAGCAGTTATAATCTTACTTGTTAGTATTAGTCACATAAGTCTATCCACCGGGTCCCTGTTAAGACTCCAACCCGGGATGTGGAGGCAAAGCGAACCTCTGAGAACCTCTCTGGATAGTCAGGTAGTAACTTGTGCGACATTTACTTTTCATGCACTCCCGGTTCAAGTCCTGTGAGGACACAGGCTCACAAATCGCAATTCGCAGACAGTACTTCAGCGACTTCCCAGAATTCAGGTGATGTCTGAGGCCAACGAAATCACGAGGGACAGGACAGTGGATCGATATGATAAAAGGTTCTCGTTAAAAGGTGGTTGAATGTTTGACCAACCCGCCAGAAAAAAAGTTACCGGAAGCCATTTTGAATCGATTAGATTGTGGTGCAACTACCGGAGGCAGTGACTGTTCATCCCATATGAACTTCGTGTTCTGAGGTGATTTGAATGCAGAATAGTCTTCTGGCTAGTGTTTGTGGGTAAGACTAGAACAAGTCCGGCCGTGGTCAGACAGTCATCTTGGCGGGGCTTTTAGCCCTTCTGTCCCGGGTTCGAATCCTGTTTCCACTGAAGATCGCTTCCCAGTTGGCAGCCCGTAATTCGCCGTGACTTTCCTCGTGAAATGTTGTACCTTTATTACTTAGTAGAAACTAATTGGAAATAAGAATATAAAATGATAAAGCACAGGTAGGATTGGTGGATAATTTCTCCTGATGGTTTCTAATAAACTGGGCGAGAAAGCTGCAATACAGTGAATAATTGCATTCATTTTTGACGAGGAGCTCTGTGTTGATATTTCATAGTGAGTCACTTCATTAGCCGTTCGAGTAACTTATTTATTAAACTGATAATTTCGATTGTATGTGAAAATCGCGTTGATCTGCTTGCAGTGGAATCGTTCACCATAGAACTGATTGTGTTGTGACTAAGTCTTAGCTTCCCAAGAAATAAGAATGTATTTGCTACATATCATTGTAGCGGGGAACGCCGTGGCAACAGAACAAAACGAATATCCAACCGACTGGGTAAAGTAATCAACCATCGCATACCAGAGAAGAGGTGGTGAATGTGTAGGGAGCTTCCCACTACAGACAAAAAGAGGCATGCAGAGTCGTCAACGAAACTCAGTGGGATCTGTGGTAGTTGGAAAGGTAGCACAGGTGAGTGGCTACCGATTGAGCTGCCAACCAGATAAATCGGACGAAATAAACGGGAAAGGTGGCCAAAAGAATCAGCCTAACAGCGGTGGGCACCTGGCCAAAACGGAGCAGAAATACTCAAGCAGTCAGAGGATCGATGTTGCTACATACCAGTTTGGACAAAGGAACTATGTAGACGGTTGTACATGTTTTGCCTACTGGACATATCAGGTTGCTCAAATACAGGTTTTCCTTACCAGTTTTGCCTTCTTCGTTAAATCTTGACATAATCAAAGGACTGATGAACGGTACAACTGCCGGCTTCACTTCGCAGTGCGATGATACCGACTGTCTAACTGGTGTTTATCCGACCATGCTAATCACCCCCTTCAATCAGTTAAGATCAGAATTCGTTGAACTGAACCTTACTAATAATCACTCGTTTAGCTTTGAACAAGTGAGGAGCTTAAAGTAAATAAAACGCTGAATTGAACTAAATTAAATTTCTTGCCTGATCAGCCTCCCCAGTGGTCAATTGGTATTTTGCACGAATCGTTCAGTCTTCCGACTTTTCTGGGATATAAGCTTTTCGTTCTCACTGATGGTAGTTTACGGTACTGGTAACGGGTACCCATTGGAAACGATCTTAGTAAGGCTGATTTGATTTCTGATTGTAGTATTGCAGATGAGACAGCTGACTGTTCACACATTAATTTAAAGTACCACTGTCTAGATCCACCGTGAAAACAGAAGAACTTCTATCCTAGTGATGGCTTTACCAGAACTATGCACAGAAGGAAAATCGTGCGCAGCTCTCGGGATAGGTAGGAAATCTTCCCCCTTAGACGTCAGTAGTGGTCTTACGACACAGTTTGGTCTTCTGCTTTTGTCAGGGCTTCATCTTGCCTTTCCTGACCCATTCAAGAAGCTTTCGTCATTTGTTTCTCTATCAGAATGAGGGGAATGAACATGAGCAGCTGCTACTTCTATCCTCCATTCATCTGCACTAGAAGGCATCTTGTGATACTTCCATCTTTAGAACAGACCATCAGTAATTATTCAATGCTGTAATAGTACTGAATCATGAAGTTGGTAGTGATACGGGACTACTTCATGCAGCACAAAATTAATTCGGTTCCGTTACACTAGATCACAAATATCTGCTTGTGATACCCTGTTATTACTGAGGTGGAGAGACAGGTCAGTTCTCTGAACCAATCTACCTCAAATATAGTAGTGGATTTTGGTGGATTCGCTTATTTAATTATCACGTGACCGAAACCAATTAATTGAATCATGTTCGATGGCGATTTTCACCAAAAAGCAGATGTTATTATCACATCTGTTCACACTTTTTTGGATAGATATTCGATGATCCAACTTTTCCAGAAAGAAAGTTTGTTCTACGTAGGTAAAGATTTATCGAAATGTATGCACCCTGACCACTCAATACATAGTAATACCTGTGGCTTCAGCGACTGGGTCAGGTGGGTGGTCAGTGTGGCGGTGGGATTTGTTGGTAGTCTCCATTTGACTAACAGAGTTAAGCCACTGAAAAAGTTCCTATTCTTGATTTGTTTTTCTTCACGTTTGTTTGACCCACGACAAAGTGACTGCGCACCGCTTCACGACAGGTTTTTGTGGTTTATGCGGACCATTCGGCTAACAAATGGGTCAAACACAGACAGAACGGATAAATGAAAGATCAATACAAGCACGAATTTTACGATGTCGAAAAACGTGTGCTTTTCGTATAAACTTGCACGCATTTGTCAATCCGACTAAATTTTTGATCCAGGCCAGTCCTTACAGTTCTAATTTCTATCACAATGGGCTAAAGTACAAAATTTAGAGCGACAGAATAGACTTGAATTTAATAAATAGCAAAACTTAGAATGAACTCGTTTTCTACCACACCGTCTATAAACTTGAAACAGCCCGCGAACCATACTCTAATCACGCCAATCCGGAATTACGCGCCCCCTTTACTGATGAGACAGGAGTTGTGAATAAGCGTCATCCACGCGCCTATCCACAATGTACATATGTCCAGACATGAGTCAGTATGTGACGCTTTGGCCATTGGTGTACTGGCCAATCAAAATTGAGATGGCTTTGTTACCTGATCCCGGATGTATTTGATTGGTTAGGTGGTGTATTGATTGATGGGCACAAAGCTATATTGAAAGTATATACGTGTTCGAATAACCTGCTTCATCCTACCACATATGACTGATTGTTGGTCACATTAGATACATTATTCTGATTTCTTTCCTTCTAGTTCGTACGATGATTTGTGTTAGAATTTGAGCAACAAACTATTTTGCTTTCCAGTGCACAACTTCTGTATGTGTAACGGTTTAAGTGGAAGTTTGAAACCCCTCAGTACCGATGGTTCTTTGAATTGACGAAATCTACTCGTTGGCAAAGAATACCACTTTAAAACTATTCTAGCTAATCAAGACTGGTAGTAGCTTAAGCTTACTTTGGATCATATATATATATATATATATATATATATATATATATATATATATATATAATATATATATATATATATTCACCTCAGCCTGACTTCAGGCTGTGTGCCAAACAAAACATGGTACAATCTGGGGGGGAGGGCAGGTGGAATCCTATCCCGTAATTTATTTGCCCAGGCCAAAGCAGGCGGTATCCTTAGGCATCCGCAAGCGGAGCCTTTAGTTATCCAAAGCTTAACCCGCAAGGCAGAGGCACGAAACTTGGGGCCCGTAACCCACTGGGGACGGTGACTGATTGCTCAGTTCATATGCTATTCGGATGAGGCCAGAAGTCCTGGGTGCCCAGTACATTATCCGCCACAGATGCCAGTGAGCATACCGTTGTACGCCCCATAAGTCCCTCATGGTTGGTTTGGAATCAAGGTTTAGCCCTCTCCCCTAGACTAACTATCAGTCAGCCAACCCGGTTGAGAACGCCGGGCATTCGCTTTCGTCCTCTCACTTTAGTGGGAACATCTCCGCCACGAGAAAGCAGTGTGCAAGACTTCCTCAGCAGAGATTAGTTGAGGCGCATGGTCATTTGGGAGCATTTCGAGAGGTATTCATGACAAGTATCCACCTGGGAGCCTGGGATACCCATTCCCGACCATACTGAGGCATTTTAAGGTATTTCAAGTGCAAATGAGAAGTTGCAGAAATACTCATTTACGTGGGCGTCCACAGTTGAGTCCCATGCTTGTCAAACTGATATGACAGTACAAAAGTCAACTTGTAGTTTGGAGAAGTGCCAGGTATGCTAGTCTTTCTTCGGAAGCTACTTATTTGGACACCATCAAAATCAACTAACAGCAACAACACTGATCATTTGCACCACAACTATCCAGTCCACTCTAGAGCAGTCTTTATCCCGTCGTAGGATACAATCATGCCGTTTTCGTGTCTTGCTCCACCTTATCGTGTTCAGTCCACGTGACGCTGTCACATTCATTGTCCCTTCGTAACTATTCATAATTGTTTTTGAGCCATTAGTTCCGTATTTATGCAGTAAATAGTGCGCACACTCCTCCACAAGTTAAAACAAGGTGGTCTGCTGCTTGGCTTTAGCCAGATTTCTTAGAGTATTTACGCACGATCGGTAGGGCGTTGAACACGAACTAACAAACGATACTAAGAAGGTTCATTCGGGTGGTTCTGGGTGACAAGTTTATGAGCAAATAAAGTGTAGTGGTTTCACGTAGGCTTCTGCAACTCTCTGAAATTAAATAATTCAAAACGATTCGTCTTTATTTAGATTTTATTGACCTTCTATTTGCGGGTGACGCTTCTTGAATACAAAATTTTAATGGGATTGTTTGTGGTTTGGTTTCAAAACTGTCTTCTGTATATATAGTGCACGAAGTGCCTGTTTTTTGTGATAACTTTTGAACCAACCACTAAGAGTGACTAAATTTGGCTAGCCGATTTGTCAACCTACTACTATATGAAATATATACATAGATTCGAAGTGAGAAGCAGATAAATCCATTTTTCCTGTAAAATGTGCTTCACAGATTGCAAAATGCTATTGAACCCAGTTTTGAACAAAAGGTGAAAACTACCAGCTGGCTACGAAATATAGTGACCTTTATTGTTAATTACTGAAACACAACGTCCAGGCATGCTTCTGACGATGTTCCGAATGGTCTCGTGTATTATATTATCCATTCATCGAGGAAGGTGGAAATTAAATCGTGCAAAGTGCTACGGACTCTTCTACCCGCACTGACCCGCCTTGCTAACAGACCCCAGACAGTCTCCGTCGTGTTCAAGAGTGGAATGTGAAGAGGCCGGCCCATGATCTTTGGTGTTTCAGTACAACAGTCACATTCTCATGAAGTGGGCTTTATCTATGGTCACTCTCTGTGATGTTGAAATGTCATGGTCCTAGCCAATGTCCCAGAATCTTCGGAAACCAAAACTAGTCTCAACGGTTTTAAATATTCGTGTTCGCCGTAGCTCAGGTTTTTGGTTGTCATGATGTTCTGATTGCTGAGCGTGGCATTTAGATCGCAAACGTTTCATCACCAGTCGGGATGACATGGTCAGTGCATGTGCCTGACGATCGAAACCCTTCAAAATTTGCGAACTGTTTTCGATCTGGAAACTTTCTTGGAAGTCTCGCGTACACCTATCTTCATATGCGAGTACTTTTCCTTGCTACAGCTCAGGGAACCTTGGAACTGGCACCATCCGTCTGTTTTGATAAATGAAATTTCCCTACTTCAAATCAGAATATTCAGCCTAAGTGAAATTCGTTCACGAATCACGCGTGACGTGAACACTGATCGATGACATCCTTGAGCATCGAAGATGAGCTGTTAACGATGAAGGTCGTGGTGTTTTCCCATCACTTCAATGTTTTGAGCATTTTTTCAGGAGTGGGTTTAATAGTATTCCGCATCTTCTGAGTTACTTTTTCCAAGATAAATCGATTTATCTGCGTCTTGCTTCAAATTCGTGTGCATATTTGGTATGGCCGTGGGTTGAAGAATCAACTTGCCCAAATTTGGTCACTGTTAGTGGTTTGGTTCAAAAGTTATCACAGAAAAACAGGGTGAGTTTAGTAACATTTTTGCACTATTCTGTTCGTTCAGTGAGTCAGTTGTGCTTGTCGACGTCGTCCACACAGCTTTGTCTTGCAATGCAATACATTGTGCTGTGTTTTCGCGCTAGGTGATAACCCATAACAACCTTCTCCGTGAAGCATGTTACTCTAAACCGTTATGACACTGAAGCAGGCTCTATCAAAACTTTTGTCCTCATTTCTTGTGCTCAGTTTGAAAGTAAAGGTTCTCGTCTAGATACGGTCACATTTAAGTTGGTTTGGATGCACCGTACCTCTTGCTTGATCGTCACTCTCTAACCTATTCTGTGACATCGAGGTGATTTGATCTGACCAGTCTGCCTTTCCCACCGAGGAAGTCAGAATCGGCCGCAAAGCCGTACCCCGCTTAGTGGTTGGGATGTCGATAGCCGCGCGACTACTCAGCCCCGGCACAGAACGTTACTAAGATACTGAACCTCGGTGGCGAAGACGTTGAACCTACCTACGTCCGTGTCCGGACATTTGGATGACTGAATTACGCTATATTCATTTAAGTCCGTCAGAAAGTGGGTTAGGTGTAGCCCGTCCCCTTTGCCATTCTCGGGATTTATAGTTCACACTTGGTAATCCAGTTATAAAGGCATATATGAATCACAAATTGGTAAACGAAAGAGCATGCTCTGTGCTGTTACGCAAATGCATCACAGTCAAATTCCTTTGACCGTTATGACCTCACAAAAGCTTCACATCGGAATTCCTAAAGCCGAAGGCTTGATACTAAGGTCAGCTGAAATGGTAGTGCGGTCTACCACGACAGTGCCCGATGAATCTGGAATTCAAGCCTTTGTCCTTTAGATTCCGGAATATGCAGATTGTGACATCAGAACACGTTTTCAGAGACAAACAATTGTTTTCAATGATTCATTCTCAAGTCTTTACAAATCATATAGGAGATGGTTGTGCTGAAATGGTCAAGGGTCATTCGGATTGGACGTAGTTTGTGGGGGAGACGGGTTGGGGTTAGATCGACGTGTCGATCTGCACGACTAGGTCATGACGGTCACATGGTTCGGAGCTGAGTGACTGGGGTGGGGGTGGTCCACTTGCGGCCAGGGTAATTGGAGGGCTTGGACGAACTTCTTTTGTGTACACAGAGCAGGTGCGAAAAGACGGATGCTAATCGCCTCTGCGGTGGCCAGTGTTTGTAAGCGGATGTGTTTGTGGGGATTGGGGGGCACTCGATAGACGATTTTAAATGCGGAATCCGTGCTTATTTTGTGACCTGAGTCTACCAGATGTCCGAGAATGGCACTCCCTATGGTTCCTGTTCCTCCATGTTGTAGCCATCGTGGACAGTGTTCCTTAATTCTTTGGGATAGTTGCCTTGCCGTTCGGCCAATGTAGGTTGCATTACATTTGCACCTGAACAAATAGATTACCATTGAGTTGGCCAGCATTGGCAACACATCCTCATTGGAATTTCGGATAATGGGAGAGCTTGCAAATACACAGGCAACACGAGCTGAGTTGAATGTCCCACTCACCGCACGCTTTAAGCGTCTGTTGACATGGTCCGATATGGCGTCTCCTTTGAATGGCATACGGATAAACAGTTTCTTCTTGGGGACGTCATAACTTGGAGCACATTTGGGTCTATCTTTCAGATTTTGTTCTATAAAGCGCTCAGGGTAACCGTTTTCCTTGAGAGTGTTTCTAACTAAATGCAGTTCTTCTTCTACGGTCTCCTGTGAGCATAACTTTCTTACTCTCGAGGCTAAGCATTGGACTAGGTTTCTTTTCTGTCGTATGGGTACAAAACTGAGAAAGTTAGTGTACTGTCCAGTCCATGTTTGCTTTCTATGTATCCTTCTTTCGACTGTTCCATTGGTGTTCCTGTGTATAGAGACATCCAGAAAGGCCAACGTGTCGTTCTTTTCGGTCTCCACCGTGAACTGAATGGCTTTATGAGCATTGTTGAACATCTGTTTCGTCTTTTCTACATCGGTTTCTTTAGTTCTAAGGCAGAAAATATCATCAATGTACCGCCGATATAAGTTCATTTCTTGTATCTCCTGTTTCAATGTAGTACTCTCTAGTTTTGCCATGAATATGTCTGCTAGGACTGGGCCTAATGGTGATCCCATGGCTACACCATCGCATTGACGATACAGCTTTCCGTCAAATAGAAATTGGACTTCAAAAGTACACCTGAGAAGGAGTTCTTTCAGTTCCTTCCGTGGTATGTTTATTGACACTTGATTGGTTTCAATGTAGTCACAAACGAAATCAAGTCTCTAAGATGGGTACGTTGGTGAAAAGCGAGGTCACATCCAGAGAAAACATTTGATCATTTTTTATGTTTAGGTGTTTGATGGTTTCCACAAATTCAAATGAATCTTTGATACTGTATTTGGCGAGAGTCCTGCGTATGGGTTCTAGTTTAGCTGCCAGCCATTTGGCTGTTTCATGGTAAGGCGAGTTAATCATAGAGAGAATTGGTCTTAAAGGTGTGCCCGCTTTATGAATCTTGGGTAATCCATATAACCGTGGAATGGTGGACCCGCATGGTTTGATTGTTTCGAAAGTGAGTTGGTCCAAATAGCCTCGATCTTTCATAGACTTCAGCACTCTTACAATCTGTTTCTCAGCATAGGTCGTCTTTTCTCGTTCTCCTGGTGACTGTGTGAATTTTGTTTTGTCCGCGAGTAGATGAGACATTTTTCTGATATAGTCGATTCTATTCATAATCACCACCCCGGAGCCCTTGTCGGGTCTGCTTATTATGATGTCGTTTCGTCGTTGTATGTTCTTTAGTTCTTCCAAATGCCTTTGAGTCATTGGCCCTTGGTTGCGCGGGGTATATTTGCGATACTGGTAGCAACAGTCAACAAGTGTGGCTTTAAATCGTTCGAGTTCGTCTGACGATCTGGGTACTAGATTGCGAGTTTGTGATAAAAGGTTTTCGAACTGAATTTTTGTTTCTAACTGACTTATTTTACGACGTGGACAGCAAAAACTCACACCGAGCGATAACGCTTCGGTGAGGATGGGACTCACTTCCAATTTCGATAAATTGTGCACATAACGTTCAGGTTGTGTGGGAAAATTTGACTGTGGTTTAATTGCCGTTAAGCTGTGCTGAAGCTTCTTCAATGTTTTTTGACACCTGGTATCTGTTACTGAGCGCACATAATCCAAGAATTCTTCGCGTTCCCCTTGAGGTAAGTTATCCACGGTAGCTTGCCGCTGAAATAGATTTCTTTCATATTCTGGTAGTTTGGAACACATTGTGTCGCGTTGGTTCAGCGCATGTCTATGAAGCGTTTTGGAGTTGGGATAAATTCGGTTACGACGTAAAACTTTCCAATATTGTTTTGGGAATACATTACTTTCTGAGGTGGTAGACATTTGATTCACTTGACTACCTCATTATGTGAACAAAATTACTCGCCTTAACGATTACATGCTGCAGGCAAAACAGGAATCATCTCTGGCCTTTTCTTAACCAACCGGGGGTTACTTTTGAGAGATTGAGGTTGGTTTGCGCGATAATGGAAACTTTATACAGACTGTGACATTTTGAAAGTACTACATTTCAAGGTTGAAGACCAATGAAAAAGGTTTGGGACTGGGTTTCTACTACTCTCTGAGAGTGTGTCATTTGACAGACTTAAGTGAATATAGCATAATTCAATCATCCAAATGTCCGGCGACCAATTGTCCAGCGACCAAATGTCCGGCGACGAAAAGTCAAGGAGCCACCTACGTCACCGTGTACGCCTACACCATAGAGTGATTCCCGGACGACGAGCTTGCACTACTGCCACTAGCGCGAGCACAGGGATTGATTTGCTGAATTCTAGACGAATCAGAAAGAAATTCCGATTTGCTGGTCGAATGGCATCGCTGAATTCGTTGGAAAAAATTGCGAACTTGCAAAATGGGGCAGGCTCTTCACAAATACTAATTCATTGGGCAATATCTTTTTGTGATGGAAAATGTTTTAAAAATATTACATGATTATTAGTACTAATTTTCCTTTTGTTGTGTCACTTTACGACGACCACATAGGTGACCATCCAACGGGATAGAATAGGCGGACTAGGAAGAAGTTGTGAGAGGGTAGTGGATGACACATCGACAGACGGCCTGGTTCCGTTGCAGACAGCACATCACCTTCTGTCCAAATTCGATGGGAAAGTTCGGACCAGCGAAGCCAGTCGATGGCTCAGTCACTTCGTGACTGAAAGGAACAAAAAATCCCAATCAGCCTCCAACAGTCATTCTCATCAAACCGAACGGAATGAACCAATCAATGGTCTAGCGTTATTTTAACGGAACGAAAAGAAAACCAACCAACGAATTGCCAGTGGTTGTTTTAACTGATCGGGGCGAAATCAACCAATCGGGTACGTAGCCAAGAGAGCAAGTCACAAGACCCGGCTATAGAAAGTGCCCAGTACCATGGTTTTTAATACGTTACTTGTTATCCTATATTAACTGCTTGTTTTAGTGCAATAAGGCGAGGAGCTTCGACAGCAGGAACGTTTTCTTACTAGAACTAGTGAGGAGAATCAGAACACTGCAACTTAGGAGAGCTCAAAGACTTCAATAAACCACAATGTAACGTTAAAACTCCCTTTAATTGTTTGAACCGTCAGTCTCAGATCCAAAATGGCCGGGTTTTCTTAGCACGTTATCGATTTCAATTTAGTTTTGATTTGGCTAACTACTGCATTTAGCAGGATTGTGTTTTCTCAAATATCTGTGAAATGTGCCACTTGGTGCGTAGTCCTTCGTCCTAAATGGCGACTCTCTCCGTGCATGCATGAGAATTGCCAACTGACCTGAACAGTTCGCAATATCACTACGGTGAGTGATTTTGGGCTAGCCCACGTGCGATTAGCGCAGACATCCCTAACCGTCGGACAAGTCCACGTGTGATTCCGGCTGTCCTTCTTGTTTGGGTAACTGATGCTATTGAAACTGTAATCAACGCCAAATCTTTGTTTGACCGACCGGCTATTCGGCCAACAAGTGCGTCACTCAAATAAACGGTCGACACCACGCTAGGTTTCATGTGATACAAAAAAATAAAGTGTGCGCTTTCGAATAGATTTCCACGTCGTTATCAGTCCAAATGGGTTTTTGATCGAGTCCAGAGTTCCGTGTTTTGGTTTCAAGCACGGAGGGCTAAAGTACAAAAACCACTAACTGATCTTTTACCATTTCGTGATACTTGGTATTTCATGGTCTGATCGGAAATAACAAATATTTCGTATCTAAATTTTGGTTGAATCGATGGATACGAGTCTGTTAATCTTATATGCGTTTCTCTACCCCGTTTTATCTTCCTCTCTTTCTTTTGACCCAAGCCCATTAGATGACATTTCGGAACAACTGAATCAGTCAGATACGTTTCAAAGGTCACGTGAAAGACTAACCGAAAAGAATGCAATAGTTTAAGGAATAACGAATCAAACAAATTTACCGGCTTTTGAAATCAAATATTACCTTTTGTAATATAAACGAACACCGAATAAAGTATATCAGTCAGTTCAAAAAACTGACGCAGATAAAGTTACCAACGTAACGTAAAAGAAAAGTCATCGGAGCACAACGGTGTATTGTTCGAGCCAGACAATTCAGAAAGGGACAGAGATATGTGCGGTATTTTAAGGAGACAAACTCGCATTCCATGAAAACCGATCCCCAAATCAGGTGTAAATTGTGCCTGCAACTTAGCGAAATACCCGCGGACAATAGGCTTATTCTTCTGCGCATCTTTCTTATTGTATTATCCCGATCGACATCTTCATCTGAAGTTCATATCCGGAGAAAAATGTTGCCTGGTGAGGGGTCCTCTGCAGTACACTTGTTCGTCAGTAGGATCCACTCTGTCAGTCATAAGTTTCTTTTGAGAAAATTCCATCTCCTTTTTCTATTCTTGGCAATTGTTTGGTTGAAGCGATTTACTCCCGTTCCGTCACCACCACAGTATACATCGGTCGAAAAAACAGTGATCCGCACATGAGGAGCATGAGGAATGGCATAAGAACTCTCCACATAGCGTACTATTATTGTGAACAAAGACGGAGGTCATCAGTACTGTTCTGATCGATCCCACTAACTCTCAAGAGATTTTTCTGCCTTGAAATCTCTTTTTCTTAGTTCATAACACGCCATTTAAATAAGAGGGAAGAATCACTGTAATCAATCTCTGCAACACAGATTAATTGGTTCACACTTGCGTTAGGTAACCTCCCTTCTGGTTGGTCTGTCGGTGATACGGCCAGCTACCAGCTGACGGGAATCCTTTTTTGTCTTACCGATCCGCCATACTGTCGACCACTAATCCATTGGCTCAGACCTTGATCTTGATTCGGGACAGGTGGTGATGTGCTGTCTGCCAGCGAGACTAGGCTGTCTATCGGACTAAATCCTCACAATTACCTCGATGTTTTTTGTCTTTTGCTTCTCTTATTTGAAGACCCTGATAACAGTTTCGTACGTGGAACAACTATTATTTTATGAAAAGTTCTCAGTATGATAACCAGTGTTATTACCCGTATGCTCACGAACGAAAGCGAACGAAATTCCGATCTTGTCATCGAAACGTTTAGTGGCCATCCTTGAATATCACGAAATTTGTACGACTGAAAAGATAACTGAATCAATGCTCAGCAGTCGCACAGCTGTTGTATTTGGTAGACCAACAAAACAAACAGCTCATCAATTTTCTTGCTTTCTCTGCTTGGTTAGCTAGAATAGTTGGGGGTTGAAATTACTCATGAAATAATCCGTTATGCAGTTTAAACGCCCAACTCTTCACTGAAGAGCGTAGAATTACTGAGCAGTGGACTCGTCTGGCTGGTTAGGAACTATTATTAGTGGGGAATAAATACGGGGTGCATGATTGTGAATCCCACACATTACCAATCGGTTATTCGGAATGGCTTCCAACGTTTTGCTGCTCTCCAATAACCCGTGATAACACGCCATTCCTTCACAGTGTCAACAGTAACGAACTGTAGTACTCATCCGAGTGTGGATGAAGATCCATTGCTCGGTGCTACTGTTGTAACTATTTTTATCCCACCGTTATTAGTTCTTTACACAAAACTCAATCTATTCCTATCCTCTTTACTACCACAAACACCGCAGCGGATGTTTGTTTTATCGCCTAGTTTATTTTCGGTGCCACGCCCTTTGAACTACGGCGATTGCTGTTTGACTACGTGCTCGATAAATTTTACGTAATATGAGATCCATCATGCAGTGTGGACCTTCCATCCATTGAAATCCATGGAAGCACAGTGAAGCTGTTTCTCCCTTGCTAGCAATCATCAGCAAATGCACACCCAACTAGCCCCCCAACCGGGACTCGAACCTGGGGTGAACGATTGTGAATTGAGCACCACGAGGCTATCCGAGATCCGAATCACAGCTGTTTATTGAAATTATACACTACACGATATAGCCTCCTTCCGATACTGACTTTGAATGATAGCAGCGAGCGACTCCTATGCTGAACGAAGGCCATTCGGTGATGTCGGAGACATTTCTCTGTAGAACAGGGTGATTGATAATGGGTATACCAAACACGACGTCCGAAAGAAAACTGGTGGCATCTTGCACTGCACCCAACACTGACGGCAAGAGGGACTTGGCCTTACCACAGTAGTGAATAAACTGTTGGAATTATGCAAAATAATCAGTCAGTAAAGTTACGGTCTGAGGTTGAATGCTACCCAAAGCAAGAACGCGGAGTAGTTCGACTGCCACGACACATTTAGAAGTGTCTATTCAATATAAGGACACTTACTTTTACTTTTATGTGACCATCTCCTGCGAGGAGATAAGTCGGCTTCTTGAAAGTCTCTGACGGCAGCAGTCCACACGTTTTGGTCTGTGACAAGGTGAACTCATCGTAAAATCCAGTTATTGCACTAGTTGTGTACTCATCGAAGACGGAACCAAGGCCTAGGAAATCCAGGTCTGCCTTATTAGTGCTAACTCTTGTTTTTAGCTGGCCACCTAGGCAGCATTTTCCCTCCAAACAGCGTGATAGCAGCAGGCTGTTCTTCGTAGGTTCTGTTTTGGGTCGCCGTAGGACATGACCACACTGTAGAGCTTGCATTGATTTTTACTCCTCGGTCAGGACGTTTACCGATTTGAATTTTTTCCCAGCTCTGCTATACAGTCCACTCTCGTCTGCTTCGTATGTCTACGGACGCACTCACACGCACGTACGGTCCTTCCGTGTAACGGTTTCACCACTCACTTTTGGCTAAAACGCGTTTGCAGTCACACCGTGTAAGAGTATTCGCTGACGAATCGACAGACCACCTAGTTTCGTTCACATACTACTCGTATTCGCCTGTCCAAAATCGGTGGCAAACCTCAGGCTAGCGAAGCGGGTCGATGTTTCAGTCAGTCCGTGACGAAACGGAGCAAAGCCATCCAATCAGCCGTGAACAGTCACCCCTGCCGAACCGAGCGGAGTCAACGAATCAACGGCCAGACGTTGTTTTATGGAGACACAGCGAATTGAACCACTCAGCTGCCAAGACGTGTTTTAATCAAACGGAACGGAAAGCAACCAATCACCAGCCAGCAGCTGTTTTAACCGATCTCAAAGAAATCAGCCGATCAGAAGACCCGGTTCGGGGAAGAGCTCTGTACCAATGAGCTTCGTACAGTGACTTTGATTTTGATCACCTAGTAATCTATAAAAACGGTTCGTTTTCGCACAATAAATGAGGTGGTTCGAAGGCAGAAGAGTTTTCTCAGTAGAGCTAGTGGAACGGGACAAAACACACCGAGTCAGCCTTTTCACTACTGTACCGCTGTAGGTGACATCGGTGAAGGAAAGAAGAAAGTCGTTCTGTATTCACACAGTGTTTACGCACGACGGAGTTTGTGACGCGATCATACCACTTGATTTCGGCCATGTGGTGGAGGCACTAGTAGTCAAAGCTTTCCAGTCTTTCTGGGTCGCCTTCTTTCAACGGTCAAGTTTCGCACACGTACGTAGGAACTGGGTGGACGGCAGCTCGGTATATGCGGAGCTTGATGTGAAGGCTTATTCCGCTGCGAGACTACAATGATTTGCGGAGCTGTGGTAGCTCACTTCTTGCGCAGTCTACATATCTTCTTATCCGATGATGACGGAATATAAGGTACCAAGTAGGCAAGAACATTCAAGGTAGAGCGTGAGTGGTGCTAAGCAAACTAGTGTGGATCACGTACGTTTAGCAGAGGTTTTATCCTTTGCCTCCGTAGTTTTCTAAATACCTTTAGGACAGCTGGTCTGCAAGACATAGACCAGAATCTAGATACATCTTTCTTTGGTATAGATGTAATCTGGCCTAAGCACTGCCTAAATGACCTAGATACAACTGGGGGATACGATCGTGTGATGATCGAATGGCCCAAAATGAAATTAGAAATCACAGCAGCTGGCACAGATATGTATTGTTCGATAAGCATACAAATTTTTGGCTTATTTATAGGCAATACAAATACAGCGAAAAGCTTTCGGATAGCAAGCGCTTGAGTGGTCATTATAAGTTACTCGGATGTTGTAAGGCGACGGAGTTCGATCGAACGTGTGGAATTTCACAACCGACGGGAATACTATGTATTCACAGTCTGAAGCGGAATGGACTGTGTTCACATAATGTTGGTTGTGTGAAAATTAACTTTGTGTTATCGGTCACCTGTCGGACTAACTGAACTTCGTCTTGGACTACAATTTTAAAGCTGAGTTAATCACGGAACCACCACAGATTACTGCACTTTGTTTCAGTAGCATGGGTGATACACGATTCGGCCCACTGGGTTTCTTAGAGTTCAGTTGGATTAGCTGTTTGTTGATATTCGAACGGCCGAAATGACATGTAAATCCATTCTATGGAAAGTTTTTTCCCGTGCCTACGGTGAAAAATGGACCAACGGCCTCGTAGAAACTGTGATTGAGGGATTTTGCGTTCACGTGTGTCATCGACTGGTGGACGAAACTCCACTCCACTGGTGCGACATATTTTGACTTTCACGATACCGTTTGGTGCCTAATTGTAACTGAGCGTACATCGGCTTGATTCTGTGTATTTCAGCTGTAATTGGGTTTGAAAGAGGTTTCAGAGACACAGTCCATGGACGTGCATGAATGTTCCATTTTTCGACGTGGTTGCTAGAATACTGGAGAGAAAAGCTGATCACATCAAATGCAGTCTCTCACAGACAACATACCTCGTTGCAGAAAATCAAATAACCAGTCAAATAATCACAGAATGTGGACGGATTAGAGTGCGATCACAGGTAAACCTGATTATTTCAGAACGATCTAATTGGTGTCTCAGAAGTATGATTAGACTTCCTCACGGAGTCTCGCGATAATAACCAAGTCACATTTACATCCTTAAGTTTGCAATCGTGTCTTTGTGTAAGCAGTTCATGGTCGTGTCCGGACATTTGGTCGCCGGACTTTCGGTCGAATAGACATTTGTTAGCCAGACATTTCGATGATTGAATTACACCCTCAGAAAGTGGATTAGGAGTAGCCCGTCCCCTTGGCCATTCTCGGGATCTATAGTTCACACTTGGTAATCCAGTTATAAAGGCATACATTGATCACGAATCAGTAAGCGAAAAGTTTTGCACTTTGCTGTTATGCTTTGTTGCTTGATCCGGTTTCGAAGACACAAAGTGCAGATGCATCACAGTCAAATTCCTTTGACCGTTATGACCTAGCTAAAGCTTCACACCGGAATTCCTAAAGCCGAAGGCTTGAAACTAAGGTCAACTGAAACGGTAGCGGGGACTACCACAACAGTGCCCGATGAATCTGGAATTCCAGTCTTTGACCTTTCTGAGGTGATAGACACTTGATCCATTTGACTACCTCATTATGTGAACAAAATGACTCACCTCAACGATTGTACGCGCTAGGCAAAACAGGAATCATCTCTGGCCTTGTCCTAACCACCGACTACCTTTCATGACCATTCCAGCTGCCCTAATTTGCTAGCCTAGGGCTGGAAAAAAACCTATCCGCTGCGTGACGGATACCGACCACAGTCATTTGGAAGTAAGCAATCTTCCTGTTCGCTCAAGTTGTGTATGGATTGCGTTATCTACCGATGAGCGAATTATGGTCACTTTCAACATGCCGTGGTCGGCAGCGTTTGGTCTTCCCCTTAAGGTAAGTCTTAGAGTTCGCATATGATACTTTGCAGATAATGGAATTCACGTTTCTAGTAGAAGCAGACAGAAGCTATTCTATCAAGGCTACTCTTAGAGAGTGGACAAAAAGAACGACGACGTGACCTACTGGAAATGTGAACAACGTGGTCTATTTGGTAGAAGGCTGAAAACACATGGCCACACGGTTCTACATAGTATCAACCAGTCACATCTGCCTGATGCTGCACGGAACATAGAACAGAAGACCATGCAGCACATTAAACATGTGGCTTCGTCGTCAGAGAAACCGATTTCGTGTCTGATACATAACTGTACTTGTGATTTTTCACTTGTCGCTGCAGGCGTTTTGCCACAGAAAGAAACACTGTCTCGAATGGTCCGAAGGAGATGCATGGTTCAGGATGCTGATTTATTATCAGGACCTCTAATGGAAATTATTTGTGGAGAAATTTATGTTTTTCATAATAGTTCTGATTTGACTTTCTGAAAGATTCATAATTCTGCATAGACATTTAGTTATGAGACTACAAGTACTGGTGTTCTTACTATTCAGATTATGTTGAAATGTAGAGGAAAGAGATTTAGAGAGTTTGTGACGTGCACTGGCTGGAAGAGAAGGCACTGGAGAAGGTCTAATAATAATTACTCACCGGAAGGAAAAAATTAAACTCTCAACTCGTTCAAGCCGAACTAGGTTACAAAAAAAAACCGCCTGCTCTCTGGTTCGTCTTCTTCTAACTCAGAAATAATCGGCCCTGTTAAGGAGCGAATATTTCCATATTGTTCGCGCGCCCCATTGGGGACACGTTGGGTTTGCTGCTTGGGATAGATCACTTATTTTGACCAGTCTTGTCCGAGAACAACCTTCGCCAGTCGGGTGCTACTTTTGCCAGACTGATGTTGGTTTGGGCGATAATGGGAACATTATGCAGATAGTGACATTTCGAGGGTAGTACAGTTCAAGGTTAAAAACCACTGTAAATGAGGTTTGGGATTGGCTTCGTGCTACTTTCTCAGGGTGCGACATTTGACAGACATGAGTAAATATAGTGTAATTCAATCATCAAAATGTCTGGCGACCAAATGTCCGTTCGACCAAATGTCCATTCGACCGAATGTCCGGCGACGAAAAGTCCAGGAGCCATTCATGGTTGGTTTGTTTTGCATGCCGAATTAGGGGCGAACACAGTACGCAACAAATCGGTTGACTAGCACATATTAATCAAGTAAGCAAATAAACAAACAAAAGAATCGTCCACAGACTAGTTCAAACAGAACTTGCCATCGTGTGAAGCCATGCTTGGTCGCTCAGCAGCAACGAGCCAACAAGCACGTATGGCTCAATACCGAATTCTGATTGGTTGGGGTAGTAGCCGTGGTGTGGGCAGAGTCCAAGTCATGTGCGTACGTGCGTGATAATAGCCAGTATCGAATGGCCGGCCAATCAGTTTATCGTCTTGACAGTGGCGCTGTCAGTAGTTTGATCAAAAGCACGACCATTCGACAGTTTGATCCGTAATGACGGAATTATCCGACACGGAATCAGAAGACACCAAATGGAACTGAAATTTATTGGTGTTCTAGCACACGAAATACAGCATTCTTGTAGGCATGATATATGTAACGTAAAATATATGAGCAATGTGACTGGTAGGCACAAACTTGCCAAACATTGTCACCCAATGTGGAAGCAGATAATGCGCGCGAGACATGCGTACTGCGATAATCAGTATCCAAGGTTGCACAAGATGCGTCATACACGTACGGTGTATTTGTGTTCAGAAATGCATGAAGGCTGATTTGATTGCAAACTGAACAAATGAACACTGATTGGTCCAAATCAGCTTTCTCATATTGCATATAAATAGGCCAGGTCCACCATACATCTTTCTACCTTTATTTTGGGCTCTTGACGTTGTCGGCCTGAATCGCTGGCACTGGATTTAGGCGAGGTGACCTGCGCAGTACAACTGGCTCTCCAACCTGAAGGTCTTCCTCCGCTTCATGTTGTTGTTCTCCAACTGAAGTTCAAATTTGTATCTAATCAATATGTCTTCTGTGAACTGCACCATCTTTGAAACCTGTAATCTCCAGAATTTGCTGTCCCAACTGTCGCGCAGCTATACCTGCAGACGGTCGAAGATCATTCCCACGGGAATAAGAGACGTCAGAGGAATCCAAGCACTGTAATGACGCTCTCTGTTTCCTGGCCTTCGATGGTGCAGCTGGTGGTTGTTTGCTTGAGGAATGCACCGCATTTCGAAAATGCAATAAGAATTTATCAATGAAATAATGGAGTTCAACAAATGTATGGGAATGTGATAAACTTACGGCATTTTTTAGGGTCCGTACAAAATTCTTGTCTTTACCGTTCGAGCATGGATGTCTGGAGGGTGTACGCAGATGATGACATTCGATTCCACCAAACCATGTTTTTAATTCTGTGGAACAGAACTGTGATCCGTTGTCCGTCACAAGCACTCGGGAAATACCTTTTATCTCCTGTTAGAGGATAGGTCGGCTCCATGGATAGCGCGAATCATCGCCGACCATGCTCGGTGGTCGGCTGCGAGCTCAGTGCAAATCGTCACCTAGTTTTTCTTCCAGTATTGCAGGCCGTAGGTCGTATGCTGTCCGAGGCTTTCCATATCTTTCTCGACGGTGCTCAACTACATTTTCAGTTGGCCACTAAGGGGACATTGCCATCCCATACTTCGCACAGGGGAGCGTTTCTCTAACAAATCTGTGTCGGGTCGCCGGAGCATGTGACCAAATCACTGCAGGCGGAGGCGTTGAAGAGTTGGTCAATATCGTAGCATCGCCTTCTTATTTGGTCGTCTGATAGCATTTGCTGCCAGTTTGTGCGGAGAATTTGGCGCATACACCAGTGGCCGAACACCTCCAACCTCCTGGTATTATGAGCTCGTAGTGGCCCGTATGTGAGCAGGGGTCGGATAGCGGCACTAAACAATCGAATCTTCGTTTGAAGACCAATTTCGCTCCGTGATCACAGCACACACTGAAGCTGTAGAAACCCATTCCGCGCGTTGTCAATCCTTGACACTACTTCATTCTTCGCCTGACCATTCAAAAGCAGAATTGATCCCAGATATTTGAAACGGTGGTACATAATCGATCACACGACCATTGATGGACAACTGTTCAGCTGACGGCCCAGGGTAGGTCGAAAAAACCTGTTTTCGTTGAATTTACTTTGAGACCAGTAGTCTTCTAGAAGTAATCGAGTCAGTCCAGGACTGGCTGAAGTGTGGCTGGAGAATCTCCTAAGACGAAAAAGTCGTCTGCAAACTTCAGGTTCGAGATGTGTACCGTGGGACTCAATTGGACACCGGGGTAATCAATCAAGGCTTTGTTCCCTGCCCAGTGGACTGCGTAGTTGAACAACACCGGTGAGAGAGGGCTTCCCTGTCTAACTCCGGAATTGATTGCAAACGCCGAGGATTCTTCGCCATACACTCGGAGGCATAGTATACCATCAATATCCTTGGGAATTTGACAGGAGTACAGTCAGATCCTAGTATGCTCAAAGGTATTCACGGTTAACCGAGTCAAAGGCAGCCTGGAAGTCAATGAAGCAGGCTACTGTTGACTGCTGGAACTTGTAGCGATATTCAAGTACTTGACGCAATGGGAAGATTTATTCCACATAAACTCTGCCATGGCGGAGACCTTCTTGGTTCTGTCGAGTGCAGCCGTACACCTCTACACTTGGAAAGAGTGGGAGGTCCGCGGTGTAATCAGAAGGTCGGTTGAGAAGCCGATCAAAATAATCCATCTAACGTTTGATTTTTCTCCACTGTTTGGGGATAATCTAGCCTGCTGCATCACGTAAGACGGGTTCATGCTTGGATCGCCCATTCGAAGTGTTCCAAATGAGCCGAAATAAATAGCTGCCGAGTTCACCAGTACCGGAATCAGTCTCCATCTTCTCTGCCACTTCTCTTCAGCACCTCTTGGAATCGGCTCTAGCCGAGCGCGAGGCCTCTCTCTCAGCGTGCAGTGCTACCCACTACTCGAACTTCCTAGGCCTTGGCTGGTAGTTGCAAAGTAGTCGCTGAGATCCATTCTTTCAGACGTCTTCCAGTTCCCCCTAGTTCCTTCCAAGCAGCATCCTTGGCCACCGACTTGATCACTTTCCATTGTTCTTTCACGGAGGACCTATCCGTTTGCACGCTAGTTACCGTAGCCAGCCTGTCTGCAATAGCGCTCGAGAGAGCGTTGCGCTTTTCTGGTATTTCCACGGCTGCGACGTGGATTCGGCCCGGTGGTGAGACTTTGAGGCACGCAGACGGAAGAATTTTGAAGCGCACACGTAAAAGAACAGGGTCTGCATTATTTGTGTTTTCCGTCATTGCGCCGCGGTACGGTTGGCAGTCCTCTATTGATGATGCCCAACGGGGTCGCATCGTAATATGATCTATTTGTTACTCTGTGCGACTATCGTCTGAGTACCAGGTTAGCAAATCTCTTCTGGGGTGTTGGAAGTGGGTTTTGCAGATGACTAACCTGTTAGCTTCGATTCTCACAAGGTTGGTCAAGTCCGAGCTTTAGGACGTGGTGAGTGGACCCATCCGAGGGGCCTATTTGTGCGTTCCAGTCAGCTGAAAAGAAAAGTGTATCTCTGCTTGACTGATTAGATATTGTGACTTGTTGTAGAAGTCATCTTTTCTTGTATTTTCAGCCGCATTTGTCGGTGCATAGATAGCAGTCACCGACAGGTTCTTAATAAAGTCCTTGAAGCGCGCTAGGGCCAACCTCGAAGATATCGGTTACCAAGAAATCGAGGCACTGTTGGCCTTTTGCTCAGGGCGAATTCGACACCATTATGTCCGGAGTGTCCTCAGGCCCACTGTGGTAGAGCCAATAAAACTGTATCCACTCGCCGAATCTTAACACACGGAGTGCCGCAGCAGGGTAATCTAACTTCCGATAGATAGACAACGTCTACATGGTAATCATGTAGTTTTCTCATTGTGGTACTCTGGCTACCTGCATCTAGTAGCATCCTCACTTTCCAACAGGCTATGTGTGGCTGTTTCGTACAGTAGAGGGGTCCAGCTCGTCTTGCCACTTCGACCGCTAGGAACCGGAGTGAGTCGCTTACCGGGGACGCCGTAGTATGATGAGATCGTGTAAATTTACGATAATTCAGGGAGAGTCTCGGGAATAACGACACAAAACGGTATCCTCGGTACCGTTCAGTACTTTTGGGAAATTCGGTAGCCTTGTTGTGTTCGTGATTAACGAAGAACACAAAGGGCAAAAAATCGGTTTACTAACTCATCAGTAGGCGGGCAAGCACGCGAATCGTCTTTAGGCAAGCGCAAGCAGTATATGCGATCGAGTGCGGCCAAGCCCCAAAGAACCAACAAACACGTATGGCTCAACTCCAAAGTCTGATTGGTTAGAGCAAGCCATTCGTCGAATGGGTGAAGTTACAGTGACGTACATTAGTGCGCACATATGTGTGATAGTAGGCGGTATCGAATGTCCGATCAAATAGGTTTCCGGCATTGTAACGACGCAGTCAGTGGTCTGACCAATAGTAAGACCACACAACAAACCCAGTCCGGCCTTTTTTGTTCGAGGGTGCACCTCTAGCCTCTGCACATCCAAGTGAAATCAGTAAGGCAGTAGGGATCAACGGTCTTATTTGGTGGCGGGCCGCATGCGCCACATCACACTGCAGTCAACAGACTTATGTGGTATTTTAGAAAGGAAAACGCTAGCCAAGCGAAGACCCACCACGTCCTTGAGCATTACCGCCGCCCGTCCGCGACCACTTATTCAGTGAGCCTAAGCCCGCTTTATTCACGATTAACCACCTGTTTGGTGGCCTCGCCCCTATCCGCGACCTGGGGACGTGCCAGGTAGCATGCAGCTCTGCTCGAGGTCAGTGCAACCCCGACCGGGTTTATAGCCGTCCTCCGAAACCGTGCAACCCAAGTAATCTAGTTCAGTGCATTTGGACAGTTTGATAGCGTCGTTCCGGTTCATGAATCTTCGTACCAGTTATAGAAATCAGTGATCGTGCTCTGCTTTGTTTTTATCAAAGATAATACAATCATCCTGATATACCTTTATTCCGTACAGACAATCAGAATTCTCCTTAACAGATTTCTGAAATATACCAGATGAAACGCGTAGTCCGAAAGGAAAAGAACTAAACTGAAAAAGCCTCAATCAATATTCGTAGCCGCTAGTTTCTTGGATTCTTCTTCTAAGGGGAGTTGTAAATAACCATTGGTCAAGTCGATCTTAGAAAATATGGTGTTCCCGCTCGGTCATCGTCATCATCGTACAGCATTAAACAGTAGAGAAAGCCCCACTGACCAATGCCTCTCTCACCATGTTGCACGTCGAAATAGAAAGAATGAATATACAAGATGGATAGGGAGTAGACCTACACGGGTGGGAAAAGGAAAGAATGCCTTAGTAGCCAACACACGGAATACACAGTCTAACTGTACAAACGCACATCGATCAGTCATTCTGATTCAATAGAAAGTGACAACACGATCGCGACTGTTCGCGGTTCGCTGCCATATCCTTCAGTGTCTCCAGCCAACTGGTTGACGAATCTTTTGGACCCCAACCACGAAGACGCGAGGCACATACTTTTCTCAAGTTTGCTGTACATTTTCTCATTCCTCCCTTCCACGTCATCTGTTGACCTCCATGTGATTTTTTCCACTCCTGATGAGGAAAGAAGAAGGGGACATGGTACGATAGACGTCTGTTTGTCACACGTAACACGTATCCCAACCAACGAAGTCTACTAAGCCGGATACGCTGTGACAAGACGTTCTCCGAAATATTACCAAATACTCGCTTTCTAACCTCATTATTGCTCACTCGGCTATTCCATCCAATCCTAGAGATACTACGCAAACATCGGTGGTCGAAAACCTCAAGACGACGAATATCTTCAGCACACAGACTCCAAGTCTCGCAACCATACAACAAAACTGAACGCACAGTGGCACAGTATACACGACCTTTCAACTTCAGTGAAATATCGGATCGGCGCCACAAGTGCTTCAGTACAGCGTACGTCGCTCCAGCCTTGGATATCCGCGTGCTCGTCTTTACAACTGTGCTCCCATCCGCCGTCACGCTGCTGCTGACGTAGGTGAAGTGGTAAACAACTTCCAGCACCTCCCCATCGAGCATCAAGCTCGGAATCGTTGACGTCCAGTTTTGTAACATCACCTTACACTTTGAAGGTGCAAAGCGCATGCCGAATGGAGCCACAGCTCTTACGAGTCTATCTAGTGCACGTTGAGCATGTTCCGTGGATTCGAAAAAGCAGACAACGTCGTCCGCGTAATCCAGGTTACATGTCTTTCCACCATTTCTTATTTCAACGCCTATATCGTGAAGATTTTGCAACGCACTCTCCATTATTTCGTCCATGACGAAATTGAACAGAAATGGAGACATGGGACATCCCTTTCGAACACCGCTGGTCGGTTCGAACCGACCGAATAGTTCACCGTAAACTCTAACGGGGCCATAAGTATGAGAATACAATGATCTCAGTAGGTTCACGAAATTCTGGGGCATACGTTTTCGATGAAGAGTACTGAAAAGCGTTGTTCGGTCAACTGAATCGAAGCCGTCTTTCAAGTCTAAGAAAACTATTATTGTCTGTCTACGGTGCGCGTGACGCGCTTGAAGTATTTGGCGAAGAGTAAAAATCTGGTGGGTGCATCCTCGACCTGGACGGAATCCAGCCTGCTGTTCGATGATGTTCCTCTAGCGAGCTGCTGTAAGACGGTGCAGCAAAATCGAGGCTAATACTTTTGTGACTATCAGAATCAAGCTAATCTCACGAAGGTTACTACAGTCATTGCGTATTCCCTTCTTGAGGATGGAAACAATCAACGACTCGCTCCATATTAACGGAATACGCTCCTCGTTCCAAATGTCACTGAGCAAGGCGGTAAGTGATTTTATCAAAGCATCTCCACCCAGTTTGAAAAGAACTGGGGGAAATTCGTCGGGACCTGCCGCTTTCCCCCACCTTAGTAATCGAATGCATGACTCTACTTCTACTTCCGATGGGGGCTCAAGTGACACTACCCAAGGAGTCGCAGTTGCTGACATATGAGCAACTACACTAGCGTGCGGCCAGCTGAACTGTTCCTTGAATTATTCGGCCCAACTGTCAAGTTCAGACACCGGAATGAATCTTCAAGGTCTTATGTTGTCGAAGCACGGCGCCACAGTCGGGAATTCAGTATGATCCTGAAGTCACCACAGATTCTAGACGTAACTCCATCACAACCACCATAGGGATTGCCCATGCGGATCATTCGACTGGCAAAAATATACCCTCTTGTCGCATACCGTTCAAAGCTGAGTTCACGTTATCATGTAATCCGTGTGGCAATATCCGGCCTTTTCTAAACATCGGCTCTCCGTCTGCAGTAAGCTCCACAGGTTGAATCTTGATTCCAACTTTTGCCTTTAAACATTCGTCTATCAATATACACATTGAATCAGACGATGGAGCATCATTACACATCTTTAATGATAGATCTTAACGTTGTGTAGTCTTTAAATCGAGAACAGACGGACTCTGTCCCGCGAAACTAGGAACGCCAAATCTGTGATCTCGCCGTTGTCTTTTTGAGCTCTAAATTCACATTCACCTAGTAGATCAGGTTGGGGCCTGGTTAAACACCAAATCGTAACTGCTACTTTCTTTACTTGTACATGTGAAAAAATCTTAATTAGCACCCTTTCCGGAATAATCGATTTCGTACTTCCTGCGTCAACTGTGAACGTGTGCCTTACGCCAGTGGCAAATGAGACAGCCGTACGGATGAAGTTGTGATCTTCGAATGGGGCATGAAGCAAATAAGACGGGTGAGCTACCTCAATCCGGTTTAGTTCCAATCAGATTATACACCTTCCCATGACACACTTTTCTGATATGACCCGGTTTGCCACAGGCATGACATCTAGCCTTACGAGATCGACAGGTAGAGCGCAACTGGAACATACCATATGACTTGCATTGGTTGGTGGTTTTGACAGTCTTGCTGATATTGGGCTGGTTCTTTGGGTGTATCTGGGTTTTGCTGTCACTGCTTGGAAACGCCACTTTGGAAGTATTTTTCTGCGGGTCTCGTTTAATTAGCTGCTTCTATGTCGTCGTACCGCTCACAAGTCCTGCGAGCCTTTGCGAAAGTCATCTTTTTGTCCTAGCAGCCTGTTTTGTAAAGTGATGTTAGTGATTCCTGCAATCAGTCGACGGCAGATTTGTTCATCCAGACGTTCGCCGTAGTCATACCGTGAGGCTTATTTGTTCAGCAGTAGAATGAATTCTCGGTCGGGCATATTCTCACTTCGAATCAGCGAATTGAATTTGGTCCGTTCGGGTGCCTGAAAATTAGCTGGCAAAAATGGTCCAACAGAAGTTTTTCAACTCTTTAAACGGCAAGTTTGCTGGTGCTTTGGGAAATGCTTGATTCTTCATTAATGAATATAATTCACGCTCTCTCCTGCAGTGAGAAATAACGCTGACTGGTCTTGCTTCCCTGCTTTACGGACACAGCTCCAAAGTTCGAATCGCTCCGCCCATTCTTCACTCTGAGACGGGTCACTTTGCAGGGTCAGACGTCCGACTGGCATCGTTTCCATGCCCGCAACGCCCGATGTGATTACCAACTTATCCGACACGGAATCAGAAGACACCAAATGGAACTGAAATTTATTGATGTTTTAGCACACGAAATACAGCATTTTTGTAGGCATGATATATGTAACGTAAAATATATGAGCAATGTGACTGGTAGGCACAAACTTGCCAAACATTGTCACCTGATGTGGAGGCAGATAATGCGCGCGAGACATGCGTACTGCGATAATCAATATCCAAGGTTGCACAAGATGCGTCATACACGTACGGTGTATTTGTGTTCAGAAATGCATGAAGGCTGATTTGATTGCAAACTGAACAAATGAACACTGATTGGTTCAAATCGGCTTTCTCTTATTGCATATGAATAGGACAGATTCACCCCAAGGTCGAAGAAACTACCACAATTGTGGGATCAGAGGTTTCCATAAGCGAATAACACCTTTCGCATACTAGATTTGAATTATTCTCAGAGAATGAATCCAGCTGTGCGTCTAATCCGGTTTGTTAGTTCACAGTGCTCGGTAAACCGAACGGGGTTAAATAGCTAACATCAAGGATGTACAAATCTCCGCTGACCATAGGCAACGAGACATCAGAAAATTTCAACAAGTTTGTGGATGTGTCAGAAATGTTGTCAAATTCACCTACAGTAGTTTGGAGTCGATAATTACTCAGAAATTTTAATTTGCATTGATACTTGGGTGAGTTGATAGGATAGTTGGGATGTATATACAATTTTTGTACTACTTTGCACCGTCAACCACTAATGTATGGGATGACATCGATGCCACGCTTGCGATGAGGCCAACGCAATAGCTGACAAAGCTTTCGAGTTTAACAATTTCACCCCCACGGTCAACGCAGAGTCATGTTTCTTCTGGTAGAATGGCCCCCATCTGCAAATATTTCCGGCGATGAAAAAGTTCAGTCAACTCTGATATAGTTTCAATTAAAGATTTTGTTTGGCAAACACAGATGTGACAGACGTTTTTTCCGGAAAACCACTCTACATTCCATACGGTGTTTTTAGATTTCCACTAAATTTCCGATAAATTCATCCTAATCTGTTGTATACGTGTCCATCACGGGGCGTTACTTCCTTGTTGCCTGTAAGATGTTGGAAAACGTCGGAATTTCGATAATGTACCTCACGGAATTAGGCGTGTAGACGTTATTCACGCACCGGTTGCTCTGACGACCACAAAAGGCGAAATTCCAGTGGTGTAGGAAGACAAAAACCTCATAAATGCTGTGAACGGTACAACCGAATTTGAAGACTGTTCCACAATGTTATATTTTGCAAGCGACCGTGTTTTGTCCGGATGCGCCATCGGCCCAACAACGAATATACATGGTCTGCTGGAGTATTCAATTTATACAGCTGCTAACTGAGTTGTTTGACCTCTTTTCGACTGAGGCTCATTTTGCTGTTATGAAAGACAGGTTGTTGCTCGATTCCGAAATCGAGATATGGAGAATAGGGTAGAATATAAATTGGCGCGTCTGTTTACAACTGAATTTACCACAGATTTGTGAGCTGTTTGGTTGGTTGTTTATTTAGTTAGTCCGATGGTTCGTTGGCTAAATAATTGCCGAATTACCCAGTTCAGTTACTAGTCAGTCAGATTAGTTTAGTGAGGTTAATTTAGTTTGGTTTGTTTTAGTTAGTCGGCTGGTTAGTTAGTTCACTTGGTCCCGTTAACCAAGTCTTACTGGTCAATTCAGTTTTCGAATGGAATCCAATTTCGATTTTTACTTCTATCCCGCACTTGGAGACAGTCAGTGGCAAAAGTGTAACGTGTGTAGAGTGATGATTGTCTGATTCTTGAAGGTTTTCAAAAAATAAAAAAGGATATGTTTAAGAGCTCCAAAGATGTGTGTCCCCATTTTTACTACCGTATTTTGTTTATTTGTATTCACTGTTACCGGTTTTCTTTCTAATGTTTGCAAAACAAGAGACGTGTGTATGAGCTGAGACAGAATTCATCGATAAACATGAGCAAACGTTCGCCCACGCAACAACTGAAACCGTCCAAATCCGAATCTCCGGTTATTTACTCGTGATCGCATACTCACTGTCATTACAACATATGGGACGATTTGTGCACATCGTGATCGTGATCCAGCCAATGGAGGCTCATTTCAACCCTGATACTGGTCAGTCCAATGTGAACCCAAAAGAAAATTGTTAGACCCAGGTTTCCTAAAAATGGTAGTAAAACCCTGTTGTTGGACTTTAGACTGATCTGCCTTGACCGTCACTGTGGCACACTTAATCCACGCCTCCGAACAAACCCTAGAGCCGCGCGGCCTGTGTGTCTGTGTCAGTATGTGCCCGTGTGGGCTGGACTATGTGTACCTACGATGTATTGTGTGCATTTGCGCAGACTTGAGCAGATTACGACGAGCTTGCACGCTGTTATTCACATACCTAGAAGAATCGACAAAATGTCCCATCAACCGAGGGCCTTTGTTGACTAATGAGTGTTGGTTTCTTGAATCTAGCTGCGTCAGTTATTAGCAAATATATTGGAACCATGCTTTGAGAAACACCAGGTACACATGAGTACTTCCGTAAGCACGCCATAACAAGACAATGAAGCACGCGGGTCAGTTCCTCATAATAAATAATCCACCGATTGATCAATTGGTCTATCGTATGAAAGAGATTGAGTGAATGGGGAAACATACCACAAAATTCAATTTCTTCTGAAGGCAAATGGGGAAAAGCACTTGCTTGTGCAAGCAAGTGTACTGTCGTTGTCAGGCCGAAATTTCACCTAAAGCTAAGTATTTGTGGGATCGTGTGTGAATAATGAATTTGTCAAATAATCTGCAAATGGTCTGGGCCCCATGATTTTACATTGACCTTTTTTTCTGCTGGTTCTTATCATCTAACAAATACTCGTTTAGGATCCTGATCTACCACACCAGTTGACTCCAACTAATGGTTTTCTCATCACGGGGTTTCTAGATTCTAAATCCTCTTTTACCGAGTCGACTGGCTTCAGCCAGATATCGCTTACTGTCTGAAAACCGGGAACCTTGGAGATTACACTTACTTCGAGCCAAATCAAGTCAAGATAATGAAAGCTTTCATGCACCATATGGAGGGTGAAATTTCATCGTGTACATGATTTACACTTGAAACTCAAGATCAATGTATGAAGGGTTAATTGGAACGTAGAAAAAGTGAGAATTATTATTCGTGCGTTTGAAAACTGTTCGGTTCACGTGAGAGGTGAATATCAACGTCGTTCATTCTGTGTGTTTCAGCGCACAAGTAGGATGTCAGTATGAGGAATGACACTGTTTCAATGCATAAAATTTAGCCACAGCGGAGTATTCTGCACGCTGAATGAGTGCAAGGGTGAGAAACAGCTTTGAGTAGTATAAGGTGAAGTTAGTGATTAGTATCAGATGATACCACTCCTGTAATTCTGTCATAAGCATCAAACTTTCCGCAAAATTGTCTGGTATCGTTATCATAGCGAGAAAGCAGTTTCAAAGATTTGGTGCTATGATCTGTTTTGGACTGACCCAGTTATTCTAGAAGGAAATACTTTGTTTTATTGGTGCACAACAGGACTTTTGCATAGGACCCGAGTGACCGTAACGTCCAATTCAAGGAAGTTTACTGGGGAACAGTATGGCCAATAACTAGGGATGCATGAGGCTACAAATTGGACGACAAGGTTACACGGGACTTTAGGGTTTTGCCAGATATAAATGAAATAAAGGAATACCGTTTCGGGAACTGATGCCGGGAGATGACGAGGGGATATAAAAAAATTCTTGGTGGAAAATAGCTTAGCGGAAGTTGACGGAGCAGTAAGCATCGGATACTCATCCGAAGAGGTCAAACCATGGTTAACACTCAGTTCGGGTAAAAAGGGGAAATTAGACGATAAAGATGATGCCAAACTTTTCGGATTTCCTCCAAAGAGCGGGTACTATATTTCTAATGTGCAGTCATCAATCCGTACGGATATCAAAGTTACCAGTAAACATGAATGATTCCACCTCCAGTTCTTTGCATGTTAAATTCCCTTGCCGAACCAAGTTTGACTTTGCTATCCGCATTCTTCGCACGTATCGACTTACACAAACCCACCGGGATTTTTAAGAACCCCGAGTTGACGTTTATCTTTGGCGTGGATGCCTGGTTCAGTTGGGCCAATGCCGTATCTCTCACAACTTTTGCTTGTGCCCTAGATTGCGTTTCTCACTCCCACTTAGTTGTCCGTTTACTGGTCCACTGGTTTCTACTTGGTTCCTATTGATGTCACTAATTATGCACTTTGCATTCGTGTGAATCCCGACCCGTGTATTCTGCCTTATTTCTGCGGCGTATTGCCTATGATCTTTCTGTGTTGTCACTTGCTTATAACATCACTGGTTTTCTCCCACGTACTAGACAGCCGGTTTAACTGTCACACTGACCGACGTCAAACAGTGACGAGCTGACTGACTAGGTGGTTGATTAACTGACTTACTGACGGAGTAGTCGATCATCCTTGTTTGTCCCATATCATTTACGGCCACTTCGTCGTGTGAATCCTCTCTCTAGACTCTCTTGCGTGCGCTTGCTAACCCCGTTAGATAAGTGTCTTGAAGACTAATCGGATTCTCCACAACTTGAGGCATCATCATCAATACTAGCGTGAGTTTATTGCAATACACATAGATTACAAACAACGTGTTTGGAATTCGAGGTTCATTTTATACGAGTCAATCTACCAGTAGACTACAGTTTGATA
This sequence comes from Fasciola hepatica, assembly GCA_948099385.1. NCBI lineage: Eukaryota > Metazoa > Platyhelminthes > Trematoda > Plagiorchiida > Fasciolidae > Fasciola > Fasciola hepatica. Next base: position 357,155 of record CANUEZ040000176.1, read on the forward strand.
TTAGGGACCATTGAAAGATGTTCTCAAAATTACCGCATGTGGTATACATCGGACTAGACAGGAGATAAAATAGGCTGCAGCCAGGAAACGTTTTCCTTCGTGATGGTGACTGCACATGAACCTAAGAGTAAGATGTCATTAGCAGCCAAAGCAGCATAAACTGACCACCAACAGACTAAAAAAGAAATAGGAATGAAACGGATTTAGAACAGCTTCAAATCAGTTGGCGAAACCATACGAGGTAAAACCCGTGAATATGCTATGAAACTGTCCCAACTTTGTCGGATAACGGCGGGTTCTATTTCGGTAAGCTAACTAGTCAGTGTACTGCTCGAAAATGGAGATTGACACTCACTTAAGAGGGTCACACAGTCCATTTTAGATTATATTCTACAACCGAGAAATAAGACGAGAAGACGACAGTTTTCTGCTTCTGACGCTGCTGACCTTCCCTAGTTACGTACGATAATCTGGTGGAGTAGGATATTAAAATCAATTTGGTTTAGTTTATTTTGAACTTCCATTATATTTGCCTTTAAATTTGGTTTTCTTTCAGAAACTTGTTCGAAAATGTGTGCATAGGAGTGCCGAATGCATGCAAATAAAGGTCTTTTGTGCGAAGGCAGGTACCACACATTCGTTCATGTGATTTTGTCTACTGAGTAGGCGGGTCTTGTGAGTGTCACCCCAGATGTTCAACACAAACACGTATTTACGAGCCCAAATAGACCATTTTAGAAACAATAATGGGTAAACAGGCCGTCGACCACCCTACCTCGTGTACTCCCCGAAAGATCTCCACTGGAATGTTAACTACTATTAAATATTTCAGTAGCCAAAAACAAATTCTAAAGTTTAGGGCGGGATCAAAATAGTCAGAACAAACATGCCATGCGGTGTTCAATAATTGTACAACCAGATCAAATGACTATTTCTTCCGTCACCTGTCCGATGTGACTCTCAGTTAATAACACAATAAGGAGGTTTATTCATAGGTATTACTCCAGTTACTCTAACTATTTTTGGGTGGAGTATTTAATCAAACCCCCTCGCATGCTTTTTGAAAACTCGACGGCATATTACATTCTTAATAATTTAGCTACACCATTTTTTTATTATCGGTCTTTATACTTTTTCAATGTGAAAGCATGTTGCAGAGAATCAAGAAACATGAAGAAATACTTCGGGCTGTGTGGAGGTATTATCAGACACGAACAAAGAAGCCCTAATTGGGTAGTCAGACAGCATGCCTTCGCCGGTCCTGAATCGAAGGCAAAGTCGGACTCAGTGAAGCAGATCGATCATTTGGCAGGTAGACAATACGTCATCTATTTTCCAGAACCGAAGAAACGATTAAGGTCAGCGAAGCCTGATGATGGACTAATCAGTGAACAGCAATTGTCTGAACCAACCGGAGCTGAATCAGCCGATCGGGTTGCAACCAGACCAGCCAGAGCCGCTGGTCAATAACAATTGAACCAGTAAGTTTCCATGCAAGGATTCGGTTATGGTCACCGCATGTTTCATATATATGATCGTTTTTGTTCCGATAAATCGGAATAATCCGAAGGCAGAGAAGTCTTCTCACTAGAGTCAATGGGACTGTTCGAACCAAGCTGCATGTGAACAGACCGAGTGGTAGACTGTGCAGACTTTCGACGAATCCCTTGTTCAAGGTACAGCGTAGATTGGGAAATAGGTTCCGTTTAATTAACGGGAAGTTTTGCATCAGTATAGAGCAATAAATGATTTCGTCGCTCTAAAGCTCAACTCACTGTTGCAAATCCATGAAAGCAGTTTCATTCGATTTGTGACGAGTCAATATCAGCTGTATATATAACGCAATTACTTGCAAGTAGCGTGGGATTGTTTAATTTTCGTTTGGTTGACTGTCCTTTTGGACTCCACGTTTCACGCGCAAACCTCAGGTCATCCGACCAACCTGCATTCGGAAGCACCAGACTCGAGTTTCGCTCTTGTTAGAGCTCATCAGTGGTGCGTTTCCTCCGCCACACCCAGGGTTTGAACCCGGGCCCTCCCATCTCGAAGGCGTGTGTATCACCACTGCGCCACCCCGCTCCCGTTCGAGCTGATCCGAAACACCAAGTTAAGATTGTTCAGATGTCGACCTCTATGACAGCCAGAAACCCTGGGTGTGGCGGAGCATATGCACCACTGATGAGCTCTAACAAGAGCGAAACTCGAGTCTGGTGCTTCCGAGTGCAGGTTGGTCGGATGACCTGAGGTTTGCGCGTGAAACGTGGAGTCCAAAAGGACAGTCAACCAAACGAAAATATCAGCTATGATGAAAGTGAACATGTTGTTTTGACGGGAAAGTGAGTGATAGAAGCGAGTAGACTGAATAATCGACATTAAAAAACAGTGCAACTAGGAAAGAACTGAACAATCGCCGATATCCTGGAAAGGTAGTAGCCGGAAACAAGTTCATTGGTTTAGTAAGAATCCAATCAAACAGACCGATGCCTTTTTAACTACGAAATGGCTGGTTCTGATTACTTATCGTGACTTCTCGAGACGCTGGCGTCCCGAAACTCTCTCTCTCTCTTCTTAGAGGATTCAAACACCCAGTCAACCAGCTGATAGTCTAGTGGAATCAACTCCTAACATCTCCAGGGTACAATGTTCGAACCTCGCAGCCGGTCACAGAATCGGTAGACAGCAATTTGTGTTCGCCCGGCTTATTGTCACGCCTTACCTATTGGGTCCTTGTGTTTCTGCACTCCAAATGCAGTGGGGTGTACGGCCTCTTCAGTGCTTAAGGATAAACATGAAAAACAACGCTACGTTTTCGCTCATTGCTTATCTTTCACCAACACACACTGATCTAATTTGCGTATTGCGAGACTTCCGAAATAATCAACTTCACTTTTGTGAGATCTCATTAATGAAGCTGGGCCCACTACCCAAACAACCTATATATATATATATATATATATATATATATATATATATATATATATATATATATATATATATATATATATATATATATATATATATATATATATATACTGTGACGACGCGGATGTGGCTCACAAGTAGGGTTAGTCACTCTTGTCCTGTTTCATATAGCCTATAGGGGTTCCCAGGTGTAGCAAATGAACTGACCACAGAGCGCAATATATAGTGGTACACTCGAAATTCTAAACTCCTTTCAAACGCTTTATAAACCAACATTCTCGTTTCTGGCTTGCTTCGTTGTCTTCTAAGCATACCCGTTGATCAAAGGCTTTTATTAAGGGGTCCACTAAGACAACCCCTCACTTGGATTTCCACAACAGCGTGGCATACGCATCACAAAAAGTGAAATGTGCCATGTTTTAGGCGACAGCGCATATCAGTACGAGGTTAGTGATCATTTTTGTTTGTCGGCAAAGCTCTTTTGTCCTGCGCATCCAATGCGAAATGTTTGATTAATGGAAGAGGCCTTACGAAGCGATGACTGTTTTGCAATAAACAAGATCCCCATGCCGTGTATGCACTATGGCTGAATACAGCTCGCTCTTCTTGAAGCAACAAGTTTCGACACCGTCTCGCTCAGGATGAGCGACGACAACTATTTCCAGCTAACCAACGTTATGCACACGATCCAATTTTGATGAACCACATGAATTCAGCTCGAAAGACAAATACCAAGGTGAGCCAAATGTGGAAATATTTTGATCTCGAAGCCACACAGACGCTACTCTTACTGCATAATGAGTCACGATATTTAGAATATTAACTCGTACTGCACTCAGCCTTAGTCTTGTGGTGTGTGACGATGGTATAGACAGAAAAGTATGAATTCCAATCTCGCCACTTAAGGCAAAAATTAGTGGCAGGTAGACTGAACATTTCCCAGATTACTACTACTCTTAACCAACTATGGCTTTCATGGGTCCATGCAACAATTCTTAGGGTACGAAGTACGGTTTGTCTGATTTGACAAATGCTAAACTTCACTGACCCCAGCGGGATTCGAACCCACGCGCATGGACGCCATTCCACGCAAAAATATAGTGGGCGCTCAGTGGTATGGTTTAGTGGCTCACCTGACAAAGCACAAGTAATACTAAAGTGCGGGTGGCGTCTATGTGTGTGGGTTAGAATCCTCAGAGTCAAGACTACCGACTTACCAAGGATGAAACAACTGTACAGTGCTTCCATGGTTTTTAATGGTTTGAACATTCACACCGCGTGATGAATCATTATGGAACTACCGATCCTCCTTAACAGTGGAGCGGATCTTGGATATTAAGTCTACCCTTTAGGTGTAAAACCAAAATTCCGGCTTAGAAAAAAAACCAAGTTCTCTAGAAACCTGATTATTTTATTCGCGGTTCCTATTTTATTTCTGAAGAAGAAACCTTGGGGTGGGTGGAGGGTTCATGATACAAATTGGTTGGAGGAGAGCTCAGTTACGCCGAGGAATGCTGTACCACAGGCTGACGTGCAAGAAAGACAAGGCAAAGTGTCAGTTTCTAAAACCGAAAGCTGGGAGATTGTACATGAATTCGCATCGGAATTCACTGTGACAGATAAGTGAGGAGTAGCCTGATCAAACAGGTCAAGGAGTAGTTGACCGACCGTCGGTATTCACCAACTCGGAATTGGCCATCGGTTCGTTGAACATATTAGATGTGCCCGACCCACGTAGCTGTTGTTCCCAAAGTTGGCCGTAATACGAATTCGGTTGACTCAAGAGAGAGAAATGGTTGCCACGCTCAGATACGCGACCATCCCGTAACACGAGAATTTCATCCGCATCCACAATGGTGCTCAACCGGTGAGCGATTACCAGTGATGTCAAACCAGGTGTGACTTTGGTCAAGCGTCGTAAAATAGTCTGCATGGTTGAAAATGAGAGTGGACGATCAGGTTTGCGTAAGCCAATTCAGTTAGCATAGTAGTACCTTCACTTCTTCTTGCTTTGCCTACAACAATTACAGTGTTTCAAGATGATTCACAAAAAAGAAAATAAAGAAAAACAACGAGGCAGCAAACTGTTGTATGAAGTTCCTGGAATAGGGGTTACAACACCTTTCCCCATGAAGCTTTAGCCAAAACCCGCAATTATTTGGCCGCGACTCACGATCCACCATTCTTTAGCCACGACCCATTATTCTTTGGCCTTGACGCACAACCTTTAGCCGTGCTGATGCAAGCCAGTCAGATCAAAAGTATCGGAATATTAGGATATCAAAAAATGTTGGAACAATATACTTTTTTATTACGAAGATTGGTGTTGCTAAGCTGGCTGAACAAACGAGAAAGTGTGATAACCTTATTCGGCACAGCTGACCGTGGTAACGGTATCGAATGTTGTGCCGCAAATTGATTCGAGAAGGTTTAAGCGATGAGCCCGTATCACCGAGTCACGTGGCACAGTACGTATGACTGTTACATTTTCAGCAATGGTAATGGTGTCAAATGTAACACAAATAAACTAGTGACACTGATGGGGATGCGCTTACAACAGCTATGTGGATGGTCCACGGACTATCAGTGTATCCACTTATCTAAACGTATAAGAAACCAATCTTTGTCGATGACTTTAAATGCTTAACAGAGGACCGTTTGTTACATTACGGATTTTACTTACAGAACTGCTTGTTTGTGAAAACTTTACCCTTGCATGGGGAGACTCGTTGTCGATCGGGTGATATTTCGTTTGGAGGCAAACAGGCGATATAACCAGGCCGCGATCGTTTGTGGTAATATTTGCCGTATTTTACCCGGCACTGTACGTATCACCTGGCAATATGGACAGCGTTAATATGGGCGAGAAGTAAAGATCGTACCGCTCCACCAGTGCGGAAGATTGACGGTGGACAGTCGAATGTCCACAAGATGGTTCGAAAGACGTTGCCAAACACCTCGGCATTAAGATCAAAACATGCCGTGCTATTGCAGCTAGGAGTCGGGAAACAGCATTCACAACACGAAGTTCAACGAAAAGTTTGTCAATCAGTTGTGTGATGTGGTGGACGAAAAACCCAACAAGCATATTGGGCAGTTGAAGGAGAGGAGAAAGACTTCCCAAGCACAACATTCAGCAGGTCATCCATTGATCGATGGTTGGATGGAAATCAGTATTCCGCTGAGAAGCTGACAATTCAGCCATTGGAACGAAACTCACGCACAGTCAAATCTAAACAAGCAGAACATGCCGACTAAACTGCAACGACTAGGTACTGCAACTATGAGATTGTATATTGATGAAGCCAACGACAATACATAGTGTTGTCGCAGCTATGGGCGCTCAAAAGTACTTAGCAAAGCTATCCGAAGTTTACCGTCAAGTAAAGGATATAACGATACAAGTGCCTCGTTTATACCGTCTCCAATGAATTTGCGGTACAACATTCGATACCGTTACCACGGTCAACTGTGCCGAATAAGGTTATCACACCTTCTCGTTTGTTCAGCCAGCTTAGCAACACCAATCTTCGTAATAAAAAAGCATATTGTTCCAACATTTTTTGACATCCTAATATTCCGATACCTTCGATCTGACTGGCTTGCAGCAGCACGGCTAAAAGTCATGCGTCAAAGCTGAAGAATTCTGGGTTGTGGTTGAAGTTTAGTGGCCAAAGGTGTAATCGATTCTATTTCATCAATCGCGCGTTACCGCTCCTCATCAATTGAAAAACTCGTGCACAAACTACTCAACAACGAGAGGGTCAAAGCCGACGTGTATTAGAATGTTATTGTTAACCGAGAATCGGGTTATTGAGACGGAGCCAGAAATGAAAAACGGTAGTTAATTAAAACCCAGACTCTGGTAAAAGCCACAGCAACAGCAACGTGAAAATGTGCTGCCTACTTCGTTGAGGTATCCAGATATGTATTCACTAAAGAAGAAAACAAAACTGCCCCGGGAGCATTTGATTGATCTTTTTTACTGAATAATTAGTCTTTGATGTAGCAATATGAAAAAGTAGGATCGATTTTCCAGTACTGCTAAGCTTGAGAAAAAACGCATGATACACATGCATACAAGCATATGAGGAATGTTATGGAACAGGCAGAATTCAGTTACTATTGATGACCGGCGTGTACTTACAGGGCATTCTTTCGGTGTGTGGCCCGCACCTGGCATTTAGCTGTTATATGCGGCTGTAAGAATTTGATTCTCGAAGCGACCAACCGGTATAGAGCGTTTGCTTACCAACTCGGAGGTCCGAGGTACGAATCTCCGCGATCACCGGTCACTTTGGTGATGGTGGCTCAAAGCCAAAGTCTGATTGATTAGAGCAAGCCATTCGTCGAATGGGTGAAGTTACAGTGACGTACATTAGTGCGCGCATATGTGTGATAGTAGGCGGTATCGAATGTCCGATCAAATAGGTTTCCGGCATTGTAACGACGCAGTCAGTGGTCTGACCAATAGTAAGACCACACAACAAACCCAGTCCGGCCTTTTTTGTTCGAGGGTGCACCTCTAGCCTCTGCACATCCAAGTGAAATCAGTAAGGCAGTAGGGATCAACGGTCTTATTTGGTGGCGGGCCGCGTGCACCACATCACAGTGCAGACAACAGACTTATGTGGTATTTTAGAAAGGAAAACGCTAGCCAAGCGAAGACCCACCACGTCCTTGAGCATTACCGCCGCCCGTCCGCGACCACTTATTCAGTGAGCCTAAGCTCGCTTTATTCACGATTAACCACCTGTTTGGTGGCCTCGCCCCTATCCGCGACCTGGGGACGTGCCAGGTAGCATGCAGCTCTGCTCGAGGTCAGTGCAACCCCGACCGTCCTCCAAAACCGTGCAACCCAAGTAATCTAGTTCAGTGCATTTGGACAGTTTGATAGCGCCGTTCCGGTTCATGAATCTCTGTAACAGTTATAGAAATCATTGATCGTGCTCTGCTTTGTTTTTATCAAAGATAATACAATCATCCTGATATACCTTTATTCCGTACAGACAATCAGAATTCTCCTTAACAGATTTCTGAAATATACCAGATGAAACGCGTAGTCCGAAAGGAAAAGAACTAAACTGAAAAAGCCTCAATCAATATTCGTAGCCGCTAGTTTCTTGGATTCTTCTTCTAAGGGGAGTTGTAAATAACCATTGGTCAAGTCGATCTTAGAAAATATGGTGTTCCCGCTCAGTCCTCATCATCAGCGTACAGCATTAAACAGTAGGGAAAGCCCCACTGACCAATGCCTTTCTCACCATCTTGCACGTCGAAATAGAAAGAATGAATATACAAGATGGACAGGGAGTGGACCTACATGGGTGGGAAAAGGAAAGAATGCCTTAGTAGCCAACACACGGAATACACAGTCTAACTGTACAAACGCACATCGATCAGTCATTCTGATTCAATAGAAAGTGACAACACGATCGCGACTGTTCGCGGTTCGCTGCCATATCCTTCAGTGTCTCCAGCCAACTGGTTGACGAATCTTTTGGACCCCAACCACGAAGACGCGAGGCACATACTTTTCTCAAGTTTGCTGTACATTTTCTCATTCCTCCCTTCCACGTCATCTGTTGACCTCCATGTGATTTTTTCCACTCCTGATGAGGAAAGAAGAAGGGGACATGGTACGATAGACGTCTGTTTGTCACACGTAACACGTATCCCAACCAACGAAGTCTACTAAGCCGGATACGCTGTGACAAGACGTTCTCCGAAATATTACCAAATACTCGCTTTCTAACCTCATTATTGCTCACTCGGCTATTCCATCCAATCCTAGAGATACTACGCAAACATCGGTGGTCGAAAACCTCAAGACGACGAATATCTTCAGCACACAGACTCCAAGTCTCGCAACCATACAACAAAATTGAATGCACTGCGGCACAATATACATGACCTTTCAACTTCAGTGAAATATCAGGTCGCTGCCACAAGTGCTTCAGTCCAGCGTACGCCGCTCCAGCCTTGGATATCCGCGTGCTCGTCTCTACAACTGTGCTCCCATCCGCCGTCACGCTGCTGCTGAGGTAGGCGAAGTGGTCAACAACTTCCAGCACCTTCCCATCGAGCACCAAACTCGGAATCGTTGACGTCCAGTCTTGTAACATCACCCTACACTTTGAAGGTGCAAAGCGCATGCCGAATGGAGCTACAACTCTTTAGAGTCCATCTAGTGCACGTTGAGCACGTTCTGTGGATTCGAACAAGCAGACAATGTCGTCCGCGTAATCCAGGTTACATGGCTTTCCACTATTCCCTAGTTGGACGCCTACATCCTGGAGAATTTGGACATCTCTGTCGAACACCGCTGGTCGTTTCGAACCGATCGGCCAGAAAGATGGGAATAGAATGATCTCATTAGGTTCACGAAATTCTGGGGCATACTTTTTCGATGAAGAGCACTAAAAAGCGTTGTTCGGTCAACTGAATCGAAGCCGTCTTTCAAGTCTAAGAAAACTATTATTGTCGGTCTACGGTGCGTCTGACGCGTTTCAAGTATTCGGTGAAGAGTAAAAATCTGGTGGGTGCATCCTCGACCTGGACGGAATCCAGCCTGCTGTTCGATGATGTTCCTCTAGCGAGCTGCTGTAAGACGGTGCAGAAAAATCGAGACTAATACTTTTGTGACTATCAGAATCAAGCTAATCTCACGAAGGTTACTACAGTCATTGCGTATTCCCTTCTTGAGGATGGAAACAATCAACGACTCGCTCCATATTAACGGAATACGCTCCTCGTTCCGAATGTCAAGGAGCAAGACGGTAAGTGATTTTATCAAAGCATCTCCACCCAGTTTGAAAAGAACTGTGGGGAAGTTCGTCGGGACCTGCTGCTTTACCCCACCTTAGTAATCGAATGCATGACTCTACTTCTACTTCCGATGGGGGCTCAAGTGATACCACCCAAGGAGTCGCAGTTGCTGACATATGAGCAACTACACTAGCGTGCGGCCAGCTGAACTGTTCCTTGAATTATTCGGCCCAACGGTCAAGCCTTTGCTATTGGCCATGGATGGATTCTCCATTTCTATCGCAAATCGTTTCACTGAACTGGATGCGCCGTCCACCGGTGTAACAAATAAATTTGAACAGTCTTTGACTGTTACCTGAAGCAGCTGCTATTTCCATTTCTTCGGCTACCTTGACCCACCAATTTTCGCGATCATTCTTAAGGCTTTTCTTAACTTGCTTCTGTAGATGTTTTCGCATCTTATTCGTCTCCTTAGAGTTCGAGAGCTGACACTTTTGCTCCGTTATGCTCAGCGACTCTTGCGAGATCCAGTGTCTTTGATGGACAACGGATCTACGGCCAAAGGCAAAACCTGCTGCAACGTGCGTCGCTTGTTTGATATGAGCCCAATCCTCATCTACATTACTGTTTGTCGTAGATCCTAGCTCATGTTCTAACTTCTGCTCATAACGGGTGCGTACTTCTGGATCACACATACGTTTCACGGCCAACCGGGTTTGCGGTTTGCAGCGATTACCATGGAGCTGGAGAGATAATCGCATTAAAACTAATGCATGGTCCGACTCTACGTACGTGGACCAGTAAGATCTACAGTTCTGAACAGAACTGTGCCACCGGTAGCTTACGGCGATATGATCAATTTGACTCAAAGTACCTGTAGAGTTAGACCGCCATGTCGCTGTGCGACGCGAGCTGTGTCGGAAATTGGTGCTAGACAAGAACATTCGATTGTCTGCACAAAACTAGAGAAGTCTATTCCCGTTATCTGTACGCTCAGCGGGTAAAGCACAACGCTCACCTAAACAAGCTTCTGACACACCAAGTTTGCCAACTTGTGCATTGAAGTCACCAGCTAGCACTACAATGTCAGGACCTTTACTGCTGTGAACGAGGGTAGCGAGTTCATCATAGAACTCATCTTTCTGCAAGTCTGAGCTGCAGTTCGATGGGGCGTACGCCGAGATCACAAACAAATTGCACCTAACACAACTATCCTTTCGGACGCCAACTGACCCCTGGAGTCTAACAGCACATAAACGACTGTTAACAGGGATCCTGTCTAAGAGGGCAGCCTCAGCCTTGTCAGTCAAGACTATTGCTACACCACGTGGACCCACAGCTCTAGCTGAGAGAGTTCCGAGTTTTGGTGGGACAGTACTCGTCGAGCTCATGATTGCAACTTCAATGGAAAAGACGGAGTAGGTTCATATCAAGATCCAAACACACTGAGGCGGATGACGTCGTCAAATCCCGGAGCACAGGGATGAACTATAAAGTCAACGCAACCAATGAATCTCCGATGTCTAACGAACTGCACTTGCTTGAACAAGAACAGGAAGTTTGCCCTCGAAAAACTAGGGCAGGTGAAGTTGTCAGTCATATTCTTATTCTGAACTGGGCTAGGGAGTGGTAGCACTGCAGCCTCAGGTACCAAAGATGATAATTCCCACAAATTTCGGCTCATTCGTCACTGGTGCTAGATATATAACAAGGATGTGGCTGAACATGTGATAAATGGAATCTGACTTGCCTGTTCAGTGATTGTATCTAGCGAGGAAGTCGCTTCGTCATATATCAGAATCGGTGATCCCTTGAGTAGTGCACGTGCGATAGCAAGTCGTTGCTTTTCACCGCCGCTCAATTTCAACCCCCGTTCGCCCACCTAACAACAAAAAGAAAGGGGAAATGAGAGACAGAGATATGGCGAGATTAACTGACTCAACGAGTTGCGGAATAAATACGTTTATCAACCTCGACCAATAACAGTCACTGTTCGTGAGCTCAGAGATTGAGTTTTTAATTTTAGAAATCACCTTATTTGCCAGGTTCCACAATGTTTACTTTTATTTTTAGCCATTACAACTTGTTCATTTAGAGCAGTATTTCAGTATTGTCGAAACCTGAATGTCAATGAAAATTGGAGAGCAGTGGCAGCAAAATATGAGATCCAAATCAGGTCGTTTTCCATGAGTGACGGGAAAGAAAAACAGTAAATTAACTGATTTGTTAGTCGACGCATATATAAACGGTTACAATGGAAACAGAGAGGGGAGGGGGGGGGGTGATACCATAGCCGCAACAACCAACCGGGCAAATGCAGAGACTATGCAGTTTAAACTGCACGACTATTGATCAACTTTTGTGATAAATAGCACTTCATTGTTTCCCGGCACACTGTGTCACAAGTGAGTAAACGGCTCTCCAGTTCTGGTCTCATGATCATGGTCGCCGGTTCCCTTTTTTGAAGTGAGCCATTGCAGTTATGGGCATACTTTTATTGACTTTAAGAAAACGAGCAATGAAAATCGAAACAAGGAGTTCTGAACTGCATAGGGCAACAACTGATCGATCGGGTGTTACTGAGCCGGGTGAAGGCGATGCGACCTGCCAACAAAGTTGAACACTGATGATGGGATTTGAGATTCCACTGACTGAAGAGACTGGTAACAAGAAGGATAAAAAAGGGCCAAATTGTAAAAAAACCCATCACGTGTTTTATATTCGCGTTGAGCAGCAACGAGTAATTTTTGGCTTGGTTTACTTTGAAGCGTCCTTGATCAGCTCAGTTCAAACAACCATTACCCAGGCATTGGGTGCGGTTGCTTTGGCTGCTATCTCTCAGTGGTAGTCTCAATGAGAAAAAAATGAAAACAAACGAGTATGAAAAAGATAAGAAGAGAACTACAAGTAATATGAAGTGGACAAAATAAGTTTTTGTACAAGAACGCCTATGATTGCATCAATTGGCCATATCACTTCCGAATGCCTCACTATCGTCGGAGGTGGGTATCTCAGGCTCCGAGTTGGCTACCTCTCGAAATGCTCCCAAATAACCATGCGCCTCAACTAATCTCTGCTGAGGAAGTCTTGCACACTGCCTTCTCGTGGCGGAGATGTTCCCACTAAAGTGAGAGGACGAAAGCGAATGCCCGGCGTTCTCAACCGGGTTGGCTGACTGATAGTTAGTCTAGGGGAGAGGGCTAAACCTTGATTCCAAACCAAGCACAGACGGCATACGAAGCATAAAGCATTATGCTCACCTATATCTGTGGCGGAGGGTGTACTGGGCACCCAGGACTTCTGGCCTCATCCGAATAGCATGTGAACTGAGCAATCAGTCACCGTCCCCAGTGGGTTATAGACCCCACGCTTCGTCCCGCTGCCTTGCGAGTCAAGCTCTGGATAACTAAAGGCTCCGATTGTGGATCCCTAATGCTGTGAGTGTATATACTACTTATTAAGTAGTTGATTGCTGAAGACAGAACTATGGACAATTGTGGATTAACGAACACAGCTAAGTTCAGCAATCCAGGCGCAATAAGGTAAGCGACGATCTGCAAACCACCTGACCGCTCCTCCGTTGGACGATGACTGTTTTCAAGTGAACAGGACGGCCACTTGGCAAATGAGGATGTTTGTAACGTATGTGTCCGAACACGATGTCAATAAATAACCTATTCACCCAGGCACGCCTTGTGGATTATAACATTTGGTGCCGTGACCAGGATGGATTTACCATGGCCGGAGCCGTTTGAGGATGGCGACATACGGACCTTCCTGGAGGATTTCGAGGATCTGGCGGAACTCTCGGGGATCCAGTCGGACCGGGGTAAGTTGACGGCCCTTCGAGCGCTTCTCAAGGGCAGGCCGCGGGCGGTGCTGGATGCGGCGCGAAGGGGCCCGAAGGAGCTGAAGTGGGCCGCCGCAAAGGACGCCCTGATTGCGGGACTAGACACCCCGGCCGACCGTCAAGACGCTATGCGCCGGTTGAAGGCTGCATAGCTGGGGGTTGGTACGGATCCGCTGGTGCACGCCGTCGCGCTCCGCTCACTCCTGGAACGTGCGTTGCCGACGCTGGATGAGGTGTCACGGGCAGACCTGTTGGCGGACCGATTTGTGGATAGTCTGCCGGAGCCCCTGCGTGGGATGGTACGCGTCGCCCGTGCCGGCCGTTCATTGAATTTGGTCCAGCTCGCGGATGTGGCTCGGGAACTGGCCATGCTTGGCGTGCCTGTGGTCAATACGGCCCATGTCGGAGATTCATGGAGGAACAAGGATCGTGTGGAGAAGGCGTACGGTCCAGAAATTTTGAACACGGAGGACAGAACAGTGGAAGCTAGACAGTTGGAAGAAGCCGGGTGTTTCTGCTGTGGAAATGTGGAATCTGTTTTGGACGAATATCCTGAATTTCAGCAGAACATCGAAAAAGTTGTATCAGAAGTATCACTGCTCGAGAATTCAACCATTACCGATGAGTTGGCGAACTGTGAAAAATTGAACCAAATCCGTTGTGAAAATGCGGAAGATCGCTACCCAGGTTGCCTTGAACATGAACATTGTGACGAGGAAACCGAAGACATGTCGTCTAATATCGCAGTCACTGAAGCTGCAAGCTATGAGAAAACTCAGATTGAAGTCGAAATTCAAGACCAAAATGAGTTTAGCCCGAAGACTGCAAGAGAAGTTGCTTGTGCTCCAGAGAATCTGCCGAAGGAGGAAGCCGAATATGATGCCGTTCAAATCAAGACAGTTAAACACTCGGTTCTGGATCACGTTCAAATGACACAACGCGTGGTCCCACTGGGAAAGGAAGCAGCTTTGCACTATTTCGTGGTAATCTCCCAATACAGCCAAGCAGCCTGGGGCACGCTAAAGGTGGGTACTGATCGTGGAAGTCGCCTCAGCACAAGGTTTCATCCTATGCCGATTATTCACCTGAAGAAGCACACCTCCGGAGGAGTTGTGGGGTTGATGACAACACCGCCACGAACCGGGGTTGGAGGTATGAACCTCGGAATGGAGAAAGACTTGAAGGCAGTCCTCTGGATATGGAGTATCTTTTTTGTCAGGGGGGAGGAGTGTTGTGAGTGTATATACTACTTATTAAGTAGTTGATTGCTGAAGATAGAACTATGGACAATTGTGGATTAACGAACACAGCTAAGTTCAGCAATCCAGGCGCAATAAGGTAAGCGACGATCTGCAAACCACCTGACCGCTCCTCCGTTGGACGATGACTGTTTTCAAGTGAACAGGACGGCCACTTGGCAAATGAGGATGTTTGTAACGTATGTGTCCGAACACGATGTCAATAAATAACCTATTCACCCAGGCACGCCTTGTGGATTATAACATTTGGTGCCGTGACCAGGATGGATTTACCATGGCCGGAGCCGTTTGAGGATGGCGACATACGGACCTTCCTGGAGGATTTCGAGGATCTGGCGGAACTCTCGGGGATCCAAACGGACCGGGGTAAGTTGACGGCCCTTCGAGCGCTTCTCAAGGGCAGGCCGCGGGCGGTGCTGGATGCGGCGCGAAGGGGCCCGAAGGAGCTGAAGTGGGCCGCCGCAAAGGACGCCCTGATTGCGGGACTAGACACCCCGGCCGACCGTCAAGACGCTATGCGCCGGTTGAAGGCTGCATAGCTGGGGGTTGGTACGGATCCGCTGGTGCACGCCGTCGCGCTCCGCTCACTCCTGGAACGTGCGTTGCCGACGCTGGATGAGGTGTCACGGGCAGACCTGTTGGCGGACCGATTTGTGGATAGTCTGCCGGAGCCCCTGCGTGGGATGGTACGCGTCGCCCGTGCCGGCCGTTCATTGAATTTGGTCCAGCTCGCGGATGTGGCTCGGGAACTGGCCATGCTTGGCGTGCCTGTGGTCAATACGGCCCATGTCGGAGATTCATGGAGGAACAAGGATCGTGTGGAGAAGGCGTACGGTCCAGAAATTTTGAACACGGAGGACAGAACAGTGGAAGCTAGACAGTTGGAAGAAGCCGGGTGTTTCTGCTGTGGAAATGTGGAATCTGTTTTGGACGAATATCCTGAATTTCAGCAGAACATCGAAAAAGTTGTATCAGAAGTATCACTGCTCGAGAATTCAACCATTACCGATGAGTTGGCGAACTGTGAAAAATTGAACCAAATCCGTTGTGAAAATGCGGAAGATCGCTACCCAGGTTGCCTTGAACATGAACATTGTGACGAGGAAACCGAAGACATGTCGTCTAATATCGCAGTCACTGAAGCTGCAAGCTATGAGAAAACTCAGATTGAAGTCGAAATTCAAGACCAAAATGAGTTTAGCCCGAAGACTGCAAGAGAAGTTGCTTGTGCTCCAGAGAATCTGCCGAAGGAGGAAGCCGAATATGATGCCGTTCAAATCAAGACAGTTAAACACTCGGTTCTGGATCACGTTCAAATGACACAACGCGTGGTCCCACTGGGAAAGGAAGCAGCTTTGCACTATTTCGTGGTAATCTCCCAATACAGCCAAGCAGCCTGGGGCACGCTAAAGGTGGGTACTGATCGTGGAAGTCGCCTCAGCACAAGGTTTCATCCTATGCCGATTATTCACCTGAAGAAGCACACCTCCGGAGGAGTTGTGGGGTTGATGACAACACCGCCACGAACCGGGGTTGGAGGTATGAACCTCGGAATGGAGAAAGACTTGAAGGCAGTCCTCTGGATATGGAGTATCTTTTTTGTCAGGGGGGAGGAGTGTTGTGAGTGTATATACTACTTATTAAGTAGTTGATTGCTGAAGACAGAACTATGGACAATTGTGGATTAACGAACACAGCTAAGTTCAGCAATCCAGGCGCAATAAGGTAAGCGACGATCTGCAAACCACCTGACCGCTCCTCCGTTGGACGATGACTGTTTTCAAGTGAACAGGACGGCCACTTGGCAAATGAGGATGTTTGTAACGTATGTGTCCGAACACGATGTCAATAAATAACCTATTCACCCAGGCACGCCTTGTGGATTATAACATTTGGTGCCGTGACCAGGATGGATTTACCATGGCCGGAGCCGTTTGAGGATGGCGACATACGGACCTTCCTGGAGGATTTCGAGGATCTGGCGGAACTCTCGGGGATCCAAACGGACCGGGGTAAGTTGACGGCCCTTCGAGCGCTTCTCAAGGGCAGGCCGCGGGCGGTGCTGGATGCGGCGCGAAGGGGCCCGAAGGAGCTGAAGTGGGCCGCCGCAAAGGACGCCCTGATTGCGGGACTAGACACCCCGGCCGACCGTCAAGACGCTATGCGCCGGTTGAAGGCTGCATAGCTGGGGGTTGGTACGGATCCGCTGGTGCACGCCGTCGCGCTCCGCTCACTCCTGGAACGTGCGTTGCCGACGCTGGATGAGGTGTCACGGGCAGACCTGTTGGCGGACCGATTTGTGGATAGTCTGCCGGAGCCCCTGCGTGGGATGGTACGCGTCGCCCGTGCCGGCCGTTCATTGAATTTGGTCCAGCTCGCGGATGTGGCTCGGGAACTGGCCATGCTTGGCGTGCCTGTGGTCAATACGGCCCATGTCGGAGATTCATGGAGGAACAAGGATCGTGTGGAGAAGGCGTACGGTCCAGAAATTTTGAACACGGAGGACAGAACAGTGGAAGCTAGACAGTTGGAAGAAGCCGGGTGTTTCTGCTGTGGAAATGTGGAATCTGTTTTGGACGAATATCCTGAATTTCAGCAGAACATCGAAAAAGTTGTATCAGAAGTATCACTGCTCGAGAATTCAACCATTACCGATGAGTTGGCGAACTGTGAAAAATTGAACCAAATCCGTTGTGAAAATGCGGAAGATCGCTACCCAGGTTGCCTTGAACATGAACATTGTGACGAGGAAACCGAAGACATGTCGTCTAATATCGCAGTCACTGAAGCTGCAAGCTATGAGAAAACTCAGATTGAAGTCGAAATTCAAGACCAAAATGAGTTTAGCCCGAAGACTGCAAGAGAAGTTGCTTGTGCTCCAGAGAATCTGCCGAAGGAGGAAGCCGAATATGATGCCGTTCAAATCAAGACAGTTAAACACTCGGTTCTGGATCACGTTCAAATGACACAACGCGTGGTCCCACTGGGAAAGGAAGCAGCTTTGCACTATTTCGTGGTAATCTCCCAATACAGCCAAGCAGCCTGGGGCACGCTAAAGGTGGGTACTGATCGTGGAAGTCGCCTCAGCACAAGGTTTCATCCTATGCCGATTATTCACCTGAAGAAGCACACCTCCGGAGGAGTTGTGGGGTTGATGACAACACCGCCACGAACCGGGGTTGGAGGTATGAACCTCGGAATGGAGAAAGACTTGAAGGCAGTCCTCTGGATATGGAGTATCTTTTTTGTCAGGGGGGAGGAGTGTTGTGAGTGTATATACTACTTATTAAGTAGTTGATTGCTGAAGACAGAACTATGGACAATTGTGGATTAACGAACACAGCTAAGTTCAGCAATCCAGGCGCAATAAGGTAAGCGACGATCTGCAAACCACCTGACCGCTCCTCCGTTGGACGATGACTGTTTTCAAGTGAACAGGACGGCCACTTGGCAAATGAGGATGTTTGTAACGTATGTGTCCGAACACGATGTCAATAAATAACCTATTCACCCAGGCACGCCTTGTGGATTATAACATTTGGTGCCGTGACCAGGATGGATTTACCATGGCCGGAGCCGTTTGAGGATGGCGACATACGGACCTTCCTGGAGGATTTCGAGGATCTGGCGGAACTCTCGGGGATCCAGTCGGACCGGGGTAAGTTGACGGCCCTTCGAACGCTTCTCAAGGGCAGGCCGCGGGCGGTGCTGGATGCGGCGCGAAGGGGCCCGAAGGAGCTGAAGTGGGCCGCCGCAAAGGACGCCCTGATTGCGGGACTAGACACCCCGGCCGACCGTCAAGACGCTATGCGCCGGTTGAAGGCTGCATAGCTGGGGGTTGGTACGGATCCGCTGGTGCACGCCGTCGCGCTCCGCTCACTCTTGGAACGTGCGTTGCCGACGCTGGATGAGGTGTCACGGGCAGACCTGTTGGCGGACCGATTTGTGGATAGTCTGCCGGAGCCCCTGCGTGGGATGGTACGCGTCGCCCGTGCCGGCCGTTCATTGAATTTGGTCCAGCTCGCGGATGTGGCTCGGGAACTGGCCATGCTTGGCGTGCCTGTGGTCAATACGGCCCATGTCGGAGATTCATGGAGGAACAAGGATCGTGTGGAGAAGGCGTACGGTCCAGAAATTTTGAACACGGAGGACAGAACAGTGGAAGCTAGACAGTTGGAAGAAGCCGGGTGTTTCTGCTGTGGAAATGTGGAATCTGTTTTGGACGAATATCCTGAATTTCAGCAGAACATCGAAAAAGTTGTATCAGAAGTATCACTGCTCGAGAATTCAACCATTACCGATGAGTTGGCGAACTGTGAAAAATTGAACCAAATCCGTTGTGAAAATGCGGAAGATCGCTACCCAGGTTGCCTTGAACATGAACATTGTGACGAGGAAACCGAAGACATGTCGTCTAATATCGCAGTCACTGAAGCTGCAAGCTATGAGAAAACTCAGATTGAAGTCGAAATTCAAGACCAAAATGAGTTTAGCCCGAAGACTGCAAGAGAAGTTGCTTGTGCTCCAGAGAATCTGCCGAAGGAGGAAGCCGAATATGATGCCGTTCAAATCAAGACAGTTAAACACTCGGTTCTGGATCACGTTCAAATGACACAACGCGTGGTCCCACTGGGAAAGGAAGCAGCTTTGCACTATTTCGTGGTAATCTCCCAATACAGCCAAGCAGCCTGGGGCACGCTAAAGGTGGGTACTGATCGTGGAAGTCGCCTCAGCACAAGGTTTCATCCTATGCCGATTATTCACCTGAAGAAGCACACCTCCGGAGGAGTTGTGGGGTT
Source organism: Fasciola hepatica (assembly GCA_948099385.1). NCBI lineage: Eukaryota > Metazoa > Platyhelminthes > Trematoda > Plagiorchiida > Fasciolidae > Fasciola > Fasciola hepatica. Next base: position 376,753 of record CANUEZ040000176.1, read on the forward strand.
GATGACAACACCGCCACGAACCGGGGTTGGAGGTATGAACCTCGGAATGGAGAAAGACTTGAAGGCAGTCCTCTGGATATGGAGTATCTTTTTTGTCAGGGGGGAGGAGTGTTGTGAGTGTATATACTACTTATTAAGTAGTTGATTGCTGAAGACAGAACTATGGACAATTGTGGATTAACGAACACAGCTAAGTTCAGCAATCCAGGCGCAATAAGGTAAGCGACGATCTGCAAACCACCTGACCGCTCCTCCGTTGGACGATGACTGTTTTCAAGTGAACAGGACGGCCACTTGGCAAATGAGGATGTTTGTAACGTATGTGTCCGAACACGATGTCAATAAATAACCTATTCACCCAGGCACGCCTTGTGGATTATAACATTTGGTGCCGTGACCAGGATGGATTTACCATGGCCGGAGCCGTTTGAGGATGGCGACATACGGACCTTCCTGGAGGATTTCGAGGATCTGGCGGAACTCTCGGGGATCCAAACGGACCGGGGTAAGTTGACGGCCCTTCGAGCGCTTCTCAAGGGCAGGCCGCGGGCGGTGCTGGATGCGGCGCGAAGGGGCCCGAAGGAGCTGAAGTGGGCCGCCGCAAAGGACGCCCTGATTGCGGGACTAGACACCCCGGCCGACCGTCAAGACGCTATGCGCCGGTTGAAGGCTGCATAGCTGGGGGTTGGTACGGATCCGCTGGTGCACGCCGTCGCGCTCCGCTCACTCCTGGAACGTGCGTTGCCGACGCTGGATGAGGTGTCACGGGCAGACCTGTTGGCGGACCGATTTGTGGATAGTCTGCCGGAGCCCCTGCGTGGGATGGTACGCGTCGCCCGTGCCGGCCGTTCATTGAATTTGGTCCAGCTCGCGGATGTGGCTCGGGAACTGGCCATGCTTGGCGTGCCTGTGGTCAATACGGCCCATGTCGGAGATTCATGGAGGAACAAGGATCGTGTGGAGAAGGCGTACGGTCCAGAAATTTTGAACACGGAGGACAGAACAGTGGAAGCTAGACAGTTGGAAGAAGCCGGGTGTTTCTGCTGTGGAAATGTGGAATCTGTTTTGGACGAATATCCTGAATTTCAGCAGAACATCGAAAAAGTTGTATCAGAAGTATCACTGCTCGAGAATTCAACCATTACCGATGAGTTGGCGAACTGTGAAAAATTGAACCAAATCCGTTGTGAAAATGCGGAAGATCGCTACCCAGGTTGCCTTGAACATGAACATTGTGACGAGGAAACCGAAGACATGTCGTCTAATATCGCAGTCACTGAAGCTGCAAGCTATGAGAAAACTCAGATTGAAGTCGAAATTCAAGACCAAAATGAGTTTAGCCCGAAGACTGCAAGAGAAGTTGCTTGTGCTCCAGAGAATCTGCCGAAGGAGGAAGCCGAATATGATGCCGTTCAAATCAAGACAGTTAAACACTCGGTTCTGGATCACGTTCAAATGACACAACGCGTGGTCCCACTGGGAAAGGAAGCAGCTTTGCACTATTTCGTGGTAATCTCCCAATACAGCCAAGCAGCCTGGGGCACGCTAAAGGTGGGTACTGATCGTGGAAGTCGCCTCAGCACAAGGTTTCATCCTATGCCGATTATTCACCTGAAGAAGCACACCTCCGGAGGAGTTGTGGGGTTGATGACAACACCGCCACGAACCGGGGTTGGAGGTATGAACCTCGGAATGGAGAAAGACTTGAAGGCAGTCCTCTGGATATGGAGTATCTTTTTTGTCAGGGGGGAGGAGTGTTGTGAGTGTATATACTACTTATTAAGTAGTTGATTGCTGAAGACAGAACTATGGACAATTGTGGATTAACGAACACAGCTAAGTTCAGCAATCCAGGCGCAATAAGGTAAGCGACGATCTGCAAACCACCTGACCGCTCCTCCGTTGGACGATGACTGTTTTCAAGTGAACAGGACGGCCACTTGGCAAATGAGGATGTTTGTAACGTATGTGTCCGAACACGATGTCAATAAATAACCTATTCACCCAGGCACGCCTTGTGGATTATAACATTTGGTGCCGTGACCAGGATGGATTTACCATGGCCGGAGCCGTTTGAGGATGGCGACATACGGACCTTCCTGGAGGATTTCGAGGATCTGGCGGAACTCTCGGGGATCCAAACGGACCGGGGTAAGTTGACGGCCCTTCGAGCGCTTCTCAAGGGCAGGCCGCGGGCGGTGCTGGATGCGGCGCGAAGGGGCCCGAAGGAGCTGAAGTGGGCCGCCGCAAAGGACGCCCTGATTGCGGGACTAGACACCCCGGCCGACCGTCAAGACGCTATGCGCCGGTTGAAGGCTGCATAGCTGGGGGTTGGTACGGATCCGCTGGTGCACGCCGTCGCGCTCCGCTCACTCCTGGAACGTGCGTTGCCGACGCTGGATGAGGTGTCACGGGCAGACCTGTTGGCGGACCGATTTGTGGATAGTCTGCCGGAGCCCCTGCGTGGGATGGTACGCGTCGCCCGTGCCGGCCGTTCATTGAATTTGGTCCAGCTCGCGGATGTGGCTCGGGAACTGGCCATGCTTGGCGTGCCTGTGGTCAATACGGCCCATGTCGGAGATTCATGGAGGAACAAGGATCGTGTGGAGAAGGCGTACGGTCCAGAAATTTTGAACACGGAGGACAGAACAGTGGAAGCTAGACAGTTGGAAGAAGCCGGGTGTTTCTGCTGTGGAAATGTGGAATCTGTTTTGGACGAATATCCTGAATTTCAGCAGAACATCGAAAAAGTTGTATCAGAAGTATCACTGCTCGAGAATTCAACCATTACCGATGAGTTGGCGAACTGTGAAAAATTGAACCAAATCCGTTGTGAAAATGCGGAAGATCGCTACCCAGGTTGCCTTGAACATGAACATTGTGACGAGGAAACCGAAGACATGTCGTCTAATATCGCAGTCACTGAAGCTGCAAGCTATGAGAAAACTCAGATTGAAGTCGAAATTCAAGACCAAAATGAGTTTAGCCCGAAGACTGCAAGAGAAGTTGCTTGTGCTCCAGAGAATCTGCCGAAGGAGGAAGCCGAATATGATGCCGTTCAAATCAAGACAGTTAAACACTCGGTTCTGGATCACGTTCAAATGACACAACGCGTGGTCCCACTGGGAAAGGAAGCAGCTTTGCACTATTTCGTGGTAATCTCCCAATACAGCCAAGCAGCCTGGGGCACGCTAAAGGTGGGTACTGATCGTGGAAGTCGCCTCAGCACAAGGTTTCATCCTATGCCGATTATTCACCTGAAGAAGCACACCTCCGGAGGAGTTGTGGGGTTGATGACAACACCGCCACGAACCGGGGTTGGAGGTATGAACCTCGGAATGGAGAAAGACTTGAAGGCAGTCCTCTGGATATGGAGTATCTTTTTTGTCAGGGGGGAGGAGTGTTGTGAGTGTATATACTACTTATTAAGTAGTTGATTGCTGAAGACAGAACTATGGACAATTGTGGATTAACGAACACAGCTAAGTTCAGCAATCCAGGCGCAATAAGGTAAGCGACGATCTGCAAACCACCTGACCGCTCCTCCGTTGGACGATGACTGTTTTCAAGTGAACAGGACGGCCACTTGGCAAATGAGGATGTTTGTAACGTATGTGTCCGAACACGATGTCAATAAATAACCTATTCACCCAGGCACGCCTTGTGGATTATAACATTTGGTGCCGTGACCAGGATGGATTTACCATGGCCGGAGCCGTTTGAGGATGGCGACATACGGACCTTCCTGGAGGATTTCGAGGATCTGGCGGAACTCTCGGGGATCCAAACGGACCGGGGTAAGTTGACGGCCCTTCGAGCGCTTCTCAAGGGCAGGCCGCGGGCGGTGCTGGATGCGGCGCGAAGGGGCCCGAAGGAGCTGAAGTGGGCCGCCGCAAAGGACGCCCTGATTGCGGGACTAGACACCCCGGCCGACCGTCAAGACGCTATGCGCCGGTTGAAGGCTGCATAGCTGGGGGTTGGTACGGATCCGCTGGTGCACGCCGTCGCGCTCCGCTCACTCCTGGAACGTGCGTTGCCGACGCTGGATGAGGTGTCACGGGCAGACCTGTTGGCGGACCGATTTGTGGATAGTCTGCCGGAGCCCCTGCGTGGGATGGTACGCGTCGCCCGTGCCGGCCGTTCATTGAATTTGGTCCAGCTCGCGGATGTGGCTCGGGAACTGGCCATGCTTGGCGTGCCTGTGGTCAATACGGCCCATGTCGGAGATTCATGGAGGAACAAGGATCGTGTGGAGAAGGCGTACGGTCCAGAAATTTTGAACACGGAGGACAGAACAGTGGAAGCTAGACAGTTGGAAGAAGCCGGGTGTTTCTGCTGTGGAAATGTGGAATCTGTTTTGGACGAATATCCTGAATTTCAGCAGAACATCGAAAAAGTTGTATCAGAAGTATCACTGCTCGAGAATTCAACCATTACCGATGAGTTGGCGAACTGTGAAAAATTGAACCAAATCCGTTGTGAAAATGCGGAAGATCGCTACCCAGGTTGCCTTGAACATGAACATTGTGACGAGGAAACCGAAGACATGTCGTCTAATATCGCAGTCACTGAAGCTGCAAGCTATGAGAAAACTCAGATTGAAGTCGAAATTCAAGACCAAAATGAGTTTAGCCCGAAGACTGCAAGAGAAGTTGCTTGTGCTCCAGAGAATCTGCCGAAGGAGGAAGCCGAATATGATGCCGTTCAAATCAAGACAGTTAAACACTCGGTTCTGGATCACGTTCAAATGACACAACGCGTGGTCCCACTGGGAAAGGAAGCAGCTTTGCACTATTTCGTGGTAATCTCCCAATACAGCCAAGCAGCCTGGGGCACGCTAAAGGTGGGTACTGATCGTGGAAGTCGCCTCAGCACAAGGTTTCATCCTATGCCGATTATTCACCTGAAGAAGCACACCTCCGGAGGAGTTGTGGGGTTGATGACAACACCGCCACGAACCGGGGTTGGAGGTATGAACCTCGGAATGGAGAAAGACTTGAAGGCAGTCCTCTGGATATGGAGTATCTTTTTTGTCAGGGGGGAGGAGTGTTGTGAGTGTATATACTACTTATTAAGTAGTTGATTGCTGAAGACAGAACTATGGACAATTGTGGATTAACGAACACAGCTAAGTTCAGCAATCCAGGCGCAATAAGGTAAGCGACGATCTGCAAACCACCTGACCGCTCCTCCGTTGGACGATGACTGTTTTCAAGTGAACAGGACGGCCACTTGGCAAATGAGGATGTTTGTAACGTATGTGTTGTTTTATCAATGTCCGAACACGTTGATGTCAATAAATAACCTATTCACCCAGGCACGCCTTGTGGATTATAACACTAAGACTATCATTTGTTTTGGCCTGGACAACCTAGGAGTATTGGGCCTACAAACAAAACAAAACACCGAATCTCATTCCGTGTACCCCTCCTTCTCCAGTCATACCAGATGTTGTTTGGCACACAACCTGAAATCAGGGGAGTGGGAAATACATACATACTTGGCCATAGGTTCTAGTCTATCTAACCGCTTAGTGGGTGAATCACTTGTGCCCAAATCAGGGAGTCCAATATATCCTACAGAGTCAAGTTTACTGGTTAGCCTGTGCATATCTTTCATCCATGTCATGGACTGACCACCTTTCTTCATCTTCCAACCATTACTCCTCTACGCAGCGAACTCTGCGTGCTGAGGTATCCTATCTGGAGACAGGCGCAACTTATAGCCCAATCAACTTTGTCTGGCGAACTTCAGCGTTTCGTCAAAAGTGTCATATACACTGCGCATAACATCGAAATTGCTAGGAAGAAGGCAATCTTTGTGTATTCTCCCCAGCAATGGCCACGTTTCTGAACAGTACAGAATTGATCTGATTGCCTAAGTGTACACTCGACCCTTGATGAACAAATGGGGGTCACGTGGACGTCACAGATGACTGAGGAAAGCAAAATTTAAACGAGACTCTTGCATACGCGTAGACTTTTTATCCCATAGCCGACCTCCGGATGAAATCCACCTACCCAGGTAACAAAACTCATCTACTTGATCTACAATCTCCCCAGATACCGAAAGGTTTGATGTTAGATCAATCCAGTCCTGCAACAGCACCTTGCACTTTGAAGGTGCGAAATGCATATCGAACATCGCTATACTGTTGTTCAAGCTGCTTAGAAAAATTTAATACTTACCTCGCTTTTCATTTAGAAGAGCTGCGTCATCCGCAAATTCAAGGTTTGACACTTACCACTGGGAGCAACGTTCAATAATACTATCCTCACATGACAAAAGGGTGGTGTACCGGATTATCATGCAGTTATTAAGTGACTCGTAGAGAAATGAACTCCGAGTCCCAATTCATGGAACATAAGATCGCTTTAGTAAGTCTACCATAGGACAAAGTGCTCAAACAACGATAGTAACATACCTCATACTACGGGCAAACCGACCACAACATAAAGACAGTCAAAAAGGGCTTCAAAACGTTCAGACAACGAGCGCAGGCAACGGTGGGACAGATCCAGGTAAAATGGTGCATGACTGGGATCGTCATTTATTGGGAGCTTTCGGCCAATCAACAGTCAAATCAAACATAGTCACCCCAGGGAGCGTACGCACAAGCGGCGAGGGACAAACACGCTGGCATAATTGTTGAGGAGACAGTTCAGTTTCCCCAATATTAAGGAGCAGATTATAATAGCTATATTACTTTCCCCAAAAATATCTTACTTTTCGAGTAATTCGCCCTATTTATTTATTTGTCAATCTGCCATGACAAATTGGTAACATGTTGCGTCCCTCTGATGGATTGCTTGCTCTAGCTGTCCATTGATTCGCAAGGTCGACCTGCCCCGTCCTAGTGGAACTTATATAAGCAGCCGAGTTCAGTGCTACCGAACCACACGACCCGAGTGCCCAATGAAACAATGAACCTCTACTCGTCGGCACATTAACTTGTAAACATAACTTTCCTGACACAAATTCGAACACAGAAGTCAATAGCATTAGATTGCACGATGTATTCCGGAACATTTAGCTGCATCTTCACTAGTGCATACTGCAGTCAAGGTGATCACTTATAAATGGTAAATTGAACGTTCTCATGAGACCAAAGGCAAAAGTGCAAACACACACACAACTAATGATAGCAAATAAAAATACGTTACCAAGGCAAGGCTGACGTAATTACCCATTCTCGCTGTTTGCACAGTTGAGGGTGACGTTGGTTAATTGCTAGTGCCTCCGCGTATCTCAATAGTCGTTGATTGTTTGTGACATAAGTGACGGTGAACGCCTCGCTCAGATTAACACAGTGATTTGTCTCCCACACGTGTTGCGTAATGGGTGACTTGAGTGTTCTGCGTGCGCTCGATGACGTCACTGATCGCGTCTGTTCGCTTATTGTTCTTTGTAACCAAACCGGAATGTGTTCAACCATTCTATTACGCAGTTGTTTCTCTGTTCTGCCGATGTATGTGGCTGAGCACCCACACTTAAACTGGTAAATGCAATGTGACTTGGCGTGGAGAGGTAGCGGTTCTTTTATCGATGGTGGTTTCATCCGGGAGGTTGTATAGAAAATGATCTTTGCGGCATAATACGTACTATTAACAGCACAGTTGAGGCGTCTGCTGATTAGGGTCTTAATGTCATCACCTTTGTAAGGTAACTGTCAGTTTTGGGACTGTGGTAACTTTCGTTTTGCGCGGAGGTGGCTGTGAGGGCTTGGATACAAATGATTCTGGATATCCGTTGGCCTTAAAAGTTTTGAACAAGGTACGGCACTCTTCTTCCAGCGTGTCAGTTGTACATATTTCGCGTGCCCTGTGGAACATGGTGCGGACCAGGCTCATTTTATACTTTATGGGGGCAAAGCTGGTGAAGTGTAGATACTGTCCTGACCACGTAGTTTTGCGACAGACTGATCTTCGGATTGCTCCATCGATTCGGTGGGTAATTTCAATATCTAGGAATACGATGTTGTTGTTGTCTTCCCCGTTTTTGGTTACTTGAATGTTTGGGTGTATGGTGTTGAAGTGGTGGAACATTTTTTCACACTCGTTCTTCGTGTTCACAATGACGAATATATCGTCCACATGGTCCGGAATACATCGTGCAATCTAATGCTATTGACTTCTATGTTCAAACATTAACTTGTGTTCTCATTCAAGCTAGTGAATGGTTTAGCTCTGACTACCGCACTTCTGCTGCCGATCAGATATTGCGATCCAACGAACAGTCGTTGTACTGGTACATGTCTGAGTGACACTCGAGCGTCGAATATCTGTTTGATTCGCTAAAAGACTTGCAACATTCGGAGATTGTTTCCAAAGACATAACAATAATAAAGAGGAAACGGTGTACTCAGTCGGGAGGGCCAAGGATAAAGGACAGTCCCTAGCACAGATATTATTATTATTATTATTATTATTATTATTCATATCTGCCTGATTTCAGGCTGTGTCAAACAAAACATGGCACAATCAGAGAGGAAATGGTAGATGGAGTCCGATTCCATGATTTGTTTGTGGGTGCAGTACTGCTAAGTTGCCCAAGCCAAAGTAGATTATTCGCACAAATAAATTAATAGCAGAGAAAGAACGCCCGCGTGGCGGAACCCAGTCAAATAACGCAAACAATGAAGAGGGGATAAAGGATTGGGTTGGATAAGCCTAGATCGAAGGCCAAGAACGGTTTAAAGTAGGAAAAATACGCACACGTGATGGTCCCTATGACAGAGAATGTTCACCGATGTGACTTGAAGGACATATAAGACTTAGTCATGCCGAGGAAAATCAGTCACGAGCAAAAGAAAAACCCGTGAAATTTCGGCTGCGGTAGAGAGAGAAAAGGTTTCTTAACGAGGCGAGCTGAATTTTTTAATCCATACTTGATAACTCTTTACACCGCTCGCCAGGATATCGTGGACTACTAAACCAGCCATGGCTTCTTTACTTCCTGCTCAATCACCAAACGGCACATCTTGCTTACCTCTTCTCTCAGGACTTCCCCTGGGGTCTTAATTCGTAGTACTACTTCCGCTGACCTCATATTCTATAATTCTACCCAGCGGTCACCTACCTCTCGATGTATTTGTCGGTGTTATCAATACTAGCTCGCTCATTCTCCACTCCGTTTCCGGACGTGACCAATACTGCCGCGTTGGCACAGTTGCAATATTTTCTTGCGTGTAAGTATGCCAGAAAGTTTTCACCAGAATAATGACTTTCTTACGTTCCCGTTTGTACTTCTGCAAGAGTAATATCAAAAGTATCGGAAGTCCGTTCACGAATCAGTGATAGATGGTTCGATGTCAACGGGTTTTCATCTCGGTCGACAGCGGAGGGTAACACAGTCGTTTGACCTGTCACTATAAGGTTCAGTGCTGAACCACCCGAATCCTGCCGCAGCGCTGCAGCGTTCAGCAGACGTGTGAGTGATGATATACCCCTTGTCGTTATTATCCACTCCCCCCCCAGTTTCATTCCATTGCTAATGTTTCCTTACCCATAACTCAGTCTGTTCCTATCTTAATCAATTTCGTACACATACCTCAGTCAATGTGTTGCATCGCGTCAATGCGGCCTCACTTTCTCCTTTATTTGCCCAATTCATTCCCGGTACATGCCTCTTAAACTTGAACGGCTGACTCGGTCCTTTTATTTGACTCCGTGATGGATAACTTATGAGGTTCACAATTTTACTTGCCGCACTCATTTTTGTCTCTTTTGTACCGCATGTTTGTTCCGAATCCGTCTTCGTTTGTGTTTAGACTCGCTTCGATTCTCACTCTTTTTAAGAAGGCCACAAGTATCTTGCACTTTAGGAGTGCAAAACATGTCACGAACGCGGCTAGGACAAACGTTATATCAAGCCGGGATATTCATGCAGAGAGTAATATTGTTGTAATTCAGAAGACCTGCCTGGTAAATAGGTTGTTCATTGGGAATCACTGATTTGGACAACGACAAAATCAACCACACAAAACAGGACTGCTTGTTTGCGTCTTCGGTGTCCAGTCCACAAGAAGGCAGTCGTGGCCCGATTTGGGATGCCATCACGCGGTTTGTATTCCTTTCTTCATCTTGTTTCGTTCAGTCTGTGTGGTACAATCACGTTCATTATCGCTCCATCACTGTCCGTACTTGTTTTACGCAATCATCAAGTGGTATGCAAGCACCACTGTCGTCCGCGTACTAAAAGTCAGACACTTATCCTGCCGGGAAAAACTCCGATCCAGCTATACTCATATAACTGGCAATAATCGTCATCACAACCTTGTTTCGGATTCACATGACAAAACTGATCTCTGTTCATCCGAAGACCGGTACAACATGTGTCACATGATAAATCCGAGGCATATGCACGGACAGATAGTCGCTTTACCTGTTAGGATATCTTGTGTTCCTAGAATTGTTCTCACCTGTAGTGCGAATGAACAACATTAACTCAAGAGACGATAAAGCATTGTATCTTGTAATTTTAATGTTTATTATTTATTTTGATTACATGATGCGCATGAGTGCAGTGGAGAGGGTAATAACCCATAACCTTAAAAGCTCAGTGAACTATCAAGACAAGACAAGAAGACGCTTTGTGCACCCCTGGGGGTGGATTTTCAGCTTTCACATAACCAAATAACGCATTCTCAAAGTGAAGAAAAAACCACTGCAAAAGTATTAGGCCCTGATGAGTTACTAGTTCAATCGATTTTTTAGACGCGATGTTACAGTTTCGGGGTCGCGTAAAAACCTTGCCAAGTACGGAGCGGTAGGATTGCTGTATGCTCGGGTGCGTACATAAAGGTGCATATATTTGGAATGTGACATAAGAGAAAACGTATTTATTTGGGTGAGTAGAATCAGTTAGTATTTTGGTGGAAAGCTTATGGCTGGCTCTGCTGTGTTGAGAAATGACGAAATGAGTGAACTGTTGCCTGGGTACGCCACTACAAGAGGATAAGAACTTGAGGGATCTAGAGATTACGTTGAAATCTTTCGATAACAGACCTGGAAAAATGATGGGAGAGGCATAGACCCAGTAGAGTAGAACACATGAAAAAAACAAAGCGTTTGACGATGTGTGTCGGTACAGAGTGGACGCGATACATAAGAAGACAAACGTCTGACCTTTGTAAGAAGTTGGCTTACGCGCAGTGACCAGGTCAGATTTCGGCCCAGCATCACTCCAAAGTACTTTACTGAATCTTGGTGATTCAGTTTTTGTTTCCCATTAATTGATACTGGAGTGCAAGATTCAGTAAAACCGCCTCTCATAAGGGAGAACGGAAGGTCTCCGCATTTGAAGGGATTAATAGCCAAAATGTGCACAGCGGACCATTCAGAAAGTTCTGCGATGCCATTTTGAACGGTCGGAAAAGAAGAGTTGCAGAAATATGGCGAGTTAAGAATGACATTATCAGCGTATCTGATAAGGAGGCTACTGTCATGGGTTGGGATGGAAGATACGCAGGCCGAAAACAGAAACGATGATAATATGGCACCTTGATGAACACCAAGGGAAGAAGTAACAGGAGAAGAGCTGGTGCCATTGCAACGGGTGGACGGTTGACGGTTACGGAGAAATGAGGGGAGGCTCGACGCCTAAATTCGAGAGAAAAGAGAGCAGCTCATTCCTGTCCACACAATTAAGGGTGTCACTGTAGTCTAGAAAGCAAATCGTAACTGCTTTGCCCTTTTTATTAAGTGAAGAGAGAATGTGATGTACCAGGGTGACAAGAGCATCAAGGGTGGACCATGAAGATCGATAAGCAAACTGGTGCGGGTCTGAAACATTTGGGATAATCGGAAACCAGGCCCTGAGACTTGAAGTGGATAACTGTATAAAGTCCCACTGGGTCAGGTGTGGTAACGAGCTGGAAGAGAGTGGATTACTGTCTACCACCAAAGTACCCGGTGATGGCGGGGATTTGAACCTCTGACCTCCAAGGTGGCAATCATTCGCTCTAAACCAGTTGGGCGTTTGGGATATCGAAAAGGTAGAAGGTCAGCGGAACAGGGGGAAGGGGGAAACATGCGTTGTGTTATAAATCGGGAACATACCTGAGTCTCGTAACCATGTGGCATGCGCTGAATCGCTGAGGCCAAATCAGCCAGTTGAGCTGCTTCGTACACCTGCTCTTTGGTAGCATTCAAGTTCCCGTATTGCAAATTGTAGTAAATTGTGTTGTGAAACAATACAGTGTCCTATCAAATGAGAGAGTGAATGAGTGGGTAAAGGAGAAAAGGATTATTACTGTTATGAAGAACATGATTCGCACCGTTTGGCGAGTTAACCGCCTGTTAGAAAAGAACAGGGTGTTCTTCGGGAGTGGGTACGCCCCTGGGACTTCGAATTTCTAATATTACTACTGAAAACGGCAGCAGTAGTTACATTTCAGCTTTGTTTGAATTCTTGCTAGAAAAATTGCGTGGGACTGTCCGCTTGAGAAAACAGTGAACGACACTGGAATTTGAAAGTCATACATTCAACAGTGTTGTTTTTAACCACAGAGTGATCGGATAAAACTACCTACGTAGGTCATGTGGACCATCAGTGAAATATGAGCCAATATAGACTCGCCCATTGTTAAAGAACTGGTCATGTTGGTCAATTTAGCAACGTCTTGCACTGAACGCCCGAGTCGAATAGCAACTTATGAAGTATCTTATCAGCGGTATGTCATCCATTAGTATAGTGTTTGTCACCGACCTATTTGAAGAAACATCTCGTATATTCACTTTGGTCTCCTGAATATTACGGACTTTATTGAATCTAGCTCACTTGGAATAACCATTAACGGTTCACGGATTGGGGCTGTTCTGGTATTCAAAAGTAATGATGTGGTCCTTAATATCTTTTACCTATCTTATGGACTGTCCACTTAACGGCACTCACTCTATCAAGACTGATGTAGCTCTTGGTAAGTGGTGTATTTTTACTTAGTAAGGTCGACATCACCAATCTGACTACGGGTCAAACTAGGTTATTGTATTTTGTCCAATACTCGGTATACTGTAATGAAACTGCCATTTGTATATTGTTAACAACTATCAGCTTTCTGGCAATAATTTCACTCAAGCCGTCATACAGGTATGATAACCACGTTGGATAGTTATGGCAGAACGCACTATAACCGCTATTATCGTGAGCACAATCATCTGTGCTGATTTCAAATTTGGGCACAATTCGTGTTGTCCGGTGATTGAAGGAGTCTCCGACAGTCAAGTTGAGTCAAGCTGTTGTATTACTGCAAGATTCGCCACGTGAAGCTAAGTGCTTCTCCGTTAGGAAGTTGGTTAGTCATTGCGAGATGCCACTGGATCGTGAAATAACTTTAATGAACCTCTGCAAAACGACAATTTTTCTACTCGAAGACCAGCAAAGAGGAACAGTAAAGTGAAACGGAGTTCGCCGATTTTCCAAAGTCACCTGATATACTTTACCATAACGATCGGAGGACTTCTTAATTATGAGGCTACAGGAACTATTACCAAAGATACACTATACGCGCAAGTGATCATGCGCATAATAATTGCAGTTACTACGTTCTTCGGTACAATCTGTGTTGACCGCTTAGACGTAGCTATAAGTCCATGAATAAGCACTGATGAACCAGCTAGTTATTTCAGTGGCGATGCTTGTACAGGATTGTCGTCCCGTTATTGAGTGACTCGCAGAAAAACAAACCCTGAGTTCCACGGCTGAGAAGACAAGCTCACTTCACTACGTGTACTGTAGGGTAAATTACCAAACAACAAGAATAATGCACTCAAGTTGTGGGAAAACCGACCACAGGATCAAGACAGTCAACACAAGCTTTATAGCGCCCAGGCAGCAATTGACAGGAAACGCTCGAGACGGCGATACAGGCGTAAGTCAAGTGGTTCACAAAGAAAGACGTTATGTGTGGGAAATATTTTGACCAATTACCGGTCGGAAGAGAAGTAATTGCCTGAAGGGACACACAGGTGTGATGAGGAACAAGCGAAATAACTACGGCTATGAGAAAATGGCATGATCATAGTGGGATGGCTAAGGTTGTCATTGACACAGAGAAGACAAGGAGAGAGATAATTTTGTTTTGCTGACCGTCCTTCGGACTCCACGTTTCACGCACAAACCTCAGGTCATCCGACCAACCTGCACTCGGAAGCACCAGACTCGAGTTTCTTTCTTGTTAGAACTCATCAGTGGTGCATATCCTCTGCCACACCCAGGGTTTGAACCCGGGCCCTTTCGCCTCGCTCCCGTCCGGACTGATCCGAATCGCCAAGGTAAGCTTGTTCAGATGTCGACCTCTAGGACAGCCAGAGATGCCCGACAGCTTCGAATGGAGACACGGTACCAGCCCCGTTAACTCCAAGCGAATGCCTCCCACCGAGTCAGGTCTTCTCTATGGGATGGGGTGCACATCCCCCCCCCCCATTTTAAACCTGCATCGCATTTTTGGTATATAATCACGCAATTACTTGCGAGTAGTGTGTGGAATTGATGCCCAAGAGGTGGGGTTCAGTCAAGTATTACAAGCAATTATGACGTCATAACAGAACGGGTCGTGGAAACCAGTGGGTCAGTGCACATAGAGACGCAACGGGGGAAGGAAGGTTATTCAAGCAATAAAATCCGTTAGGAATCAAAGTTCGATACGAACAGATAAAACCAACGGATGGGCCCCAGACAGATACCGGTCAATCAACACGTCATAGAAACAAAGCTAAATTGTCTGATGTAATGGGAGTGGACGAACAATTATCACGAGGATGTGCTAACCGGGGGTGGTGGTCTGCATGGAAACTAGTAGTCTAAGCGCATGGGAAACAAACGAACGGTTTGGTAAAAACAAGATAGAAATTGCAACGGACAGCATGGAATTTAGACTAACCAGTGTCAAGGAGTTTCTTGATAAGGCGAGCTGAATTTTCATGTTCAATCCCAATTACACTTTACTATGCTAATACACATCGCACCAACCGATCGTGCTTCCCGATCATTCTACTGTTGAAGCAGCTTTGCTCCTCACTGACTGCAAGGCGCTACTTTCCGGTGTATAGGTGTGAATACTAATCACTGCCACGTTTTAACCGAGGTGAATGTGTGAGCAGCAGCTTGTTGCCGACCAGAAATCTCGGCGACTGCATGGCCCCATAGAATTGTGTGACTGTGTCACCATTTTATTACAATTCATTTCAGTTTTGAGAAGTGAAGTTAGGCAGAATTTACTAACATTCTCCCAAGTTACTTTGACTAATACCTAACCGTAACTATCGAAGAGTCCTTCAGTCACCGAGCAACACGAAGTTGTCCAATTTTGAAATAGCACTGATGAGAAGCACCAAAAAAACATCCGCCTTCTATAATGATATCAACGACCGTATCTGAACCGCAAGATGACATCGAGTACTGACCAAAATTCCCGCAAATCATTTACCTGGGGCACAACAGAAATGGCACGTCGGAGACTGTCCAGATTTACTGTGCGCACATCCTGACCACCGATTAGCACACGACCGCCTTGTACATCGAAAAATCGATAGACCAGACGGACCAAAGTGGACTTTCCAGCACCACTTCCACCAACCACGGCCACACGTTTTCCGGGTTCGACCTGAGCAGATGGGACAATTTCAAATCAGAAATGGCCATAAGCTAACCAAAGTCTGTGTAATGGCAGAAAATCGTTTACTTGATTTTAGTTATCTGATGCAGGAAAAATAAAACACCGTTAGTTATATTACAGTGGAAATCTAGTAACTGTTATAGGTGTATGAACAAAGCGAGCATCAGAAAATTAATGTTCAGGCCACAGCGCGTTAGGGACAGAGGTGCAATGAAGAAAATGCTAGTAACTTGACAAATCCGTAGCCATCGCGGGCTGGCAGAGAAGCGAACATTTCTCAAGTTGTTGGAGTGACCTAAGTGTTGAAAGTCGTTCGCTCCATGGGGATTCGAACTCAAGCATGGACGCTCTTTCACTTTAGCTCTGACTACACGATCGAGGGCCGCAAATGTCTCAGACGGGTCACATCGGTTACCTCCTAACCGGTGGTATAAATCTCTATCTCATCCGAGATACGACGTTCACAGTCTGCAAAACAATCGACGGGCTCGCTACCAAGTCTAATCTAATGGCTTCTCCCTCCAAGTCCCAAGGTCATGATTATCAGCTATCTATGATAGTACAGCAGGTTCAGTTTCCTGTTTGATAGGTGTTCTGTTCCGTCCCTCTAGCCCTAGTAAGAAGACTTTTCTGCCAACAAATTACGTTTTACTATACAAAAACAAGCAGTTTATGTAGGGTGACAAGTGACCGCGGTCAAAACGATTGCACGAAGCGCATTGGTCCAGAACACTGTCCATGAACGGGTCTTTCAACTGGCTCTTCTGGTTACGTCCTCAAATGGTTGATTTCGTCCCGGTCGGTTAAAACAACTCTTGGTCGCTGATTGGTTGGTCGCGCTCGGTTCGATCAGAGTAACTGTTGGCGGGTGGTTGGATGATTTCGTTCCGTTTCGTCACAAACTAATTGGGCCATCGATTTACTTCGCTGGCCTGGGCTTTTCCATCGATTATGGGCAAACGATGACGTGTTGTCTGTTGAGGTTGTCTAGCAGTGTACCAGTCAAATACCCTCGCAACTGGAGTCTCTATCAACTTGAATGGGACACCTCCAATTTGTTTGTGCAACTAGAGCAAACAGTTTTTCCGATGAATATGACTTGGTTTGTGGGTTTGACTAAATGTTGACACGGCCAGTCGTGTTTCCTCGACCACAGCAAAAGTAGGATGACGCGATAGGGTTGAGCACATTGAAGTGAGCGATGCACCCAGTATTTGGTTCACCTTCGGATAATTTGTTATCTCAAATCCGAACCAGTAGACTCCGGCTTTTCGGGGCATGTAGTAAGAATCACAGAAAATCGTCTGTCACATCACACACCACCTCACATTCGTGCATCATGATGGAGAAACCACACAAAAGTCAATAGATGACATGGATAAAAGAAACGAAGAGATTAGGGGGATTAAGTGTCACTTGTTTTTTGGGTGGGTTTATAAATTTTTCGACACCAGTTGGTGAAAGACACTGAAAAACATGAGAGCTACCCGTGGACAGTGCAATGGTCATCATTTTCATTAATCAATTGAGATTTCATGTGAATTCACACACACACTCTCTATCTCTCTCTCTCTCACACACACACACACACACACACACACACACACACGCGTCATGCCGGATACTGCGTGCAATGGTCACAGTAGCATACATTCGTTTGTTTTTTCCTTTCCCATTCATATATTCATACCCATTGCAGTAAAATAGTCATGTTTCGACATCAGTGTGGTTGTCTTTAGCTGTAAGGTGATAATGATGATTATGATGATGATAATGATTCGGAGGATGATGCTCTGACTTTCATGTGGTGAGGACAAATGTCAAAGGCATATGTTGATTTATGTCTATTGTCAAACACTGAAGCGGATCATTTCAATACGGTTCGTGTTCGGTTCTGCATCCTATCTCCGGACAATCAAAAGAAACAGGAAATAAGAGAGAATAAAAAATTCACCGAGATAAATGTCACGATGTTGGAATACAATGAAGAAGGCTAGTTAGTAAGTAGTGCGTCACACAGAGAGAGAGCGGGAAGGGAACGCGCCGGAAGATCAGAAAACGGTTACCTTGAAACTGAGTCCATCGCAGATATTCTTCCCCACAACATCCTGATTGCCTGGTCCTCTGGAATAGTATGCAAAACGCACATCTTCAAACTCGATGGATGCGTTGGATTTGTCAATGATCAGGTTGGGGGCTCCGGGCAGTGACTAGGATGGGAAAACAAACAGTACAAACGTACCAAACATGAGGTTGATTGCTCCTTGGGTTATTCTTCGATTTTCTATACTGAAGGATTGTGTGGACGAAAAGTACGATTCGGAAGAAATTGCAATTGTGACTTTGAAACTCAGAGTGCTGAACGTCAGTGGGACGTCAGCGACGACGGATTTGCTTAGCAATCAATATGAATTCATTTTTTTAATTGGAAAGAAAAAGTGAGCGAAAACCATTAACACCATTGCAACTAACCTCATTAACGTTTCTATCGATTAAACAAAGGTTTGCTATCCTCATTTATTCTCTAATGGTATGAGGAATAGGAAGAAGCGTTAAATCGGAGCTTATTCTTAGTCTTAAACCCTCTGATAGATACAGAAACTGTAAAGATATATTAATACTCATCAAGAACAGGGGGTGGTAAAAGAAACATACTATAAATTTCAGTATGATGTGACCGGTCATCAATGCGGTAAGCAAGTCAAGGTAAAGATAGTGGGGCAAATCCAACGTTAGATACGATCTACTGAGAAGTGTCGGCTGCCACGACGGTCACGTACGCTTCGGATTGTGTGAGTGGCGTAGAATGTGCCAACAACTACCTGACAAAGTGGGACAAGTCCAAGCCTTGGAAAACGCCATGTACGATCCAAGGTCTTTGATACTGTCACCCGCTCCATGACAGGTCTACGGTTCACTGTATTGCAAAACCGATACGAGCGAAGCTTTGGGTGCAAAATAGTCGTGTATTTTTCGCACCCACTAATAAATAATTATTTTGAATGCATTTTTGATCGGTCTGTGATTTTTTGGCTGCAACTGAGAAGGGCTTCACACAACGCACGGATGAAGGGAAATAACTCGGCAAAACGCGGTGTAGTTCAACGCAGCTTAGACGTTTGGTTCTCCAAGGTAAGCCAGCGGTAGGTGGAGTGGTTTGAATCTCGTATCTCTAACTTCGCTATCTGTGACCGAGTCACTTCAGCGCTAAGGAGTGTCTGACAAACTAACCAGACCGACAACTGACGAGGAGTAGAGTCCGACAAACACTCAGTTGCATTCGGAGTTCGATGCTTAGATCCATTTACCGGCCAGCGGCTTTTACTTGTCAACCATCTTCCCCATATGTCTGTGATCGGTCTGACTATGCTTGTTAATTCGTATATTGGAAGGGAATCTCTTATAACCACGAGAACTTAATGTATTGATAAGGAGAAACGGTAATCCGGAACCCGAAACTTGAAGTAGTGAATCACATAAGGCATTGATTGGTCGAATGTGGCAACGAGGCAAGTTCGAAGCAACGATGACCTCTGATACAATAATCAGGAACTTTATATAAAATTACACACACATAAAGACATTATGGAAACATGAACAGAGTGCATAGTTTTCGACAGTGGAATAAACGTAATGAACCACATGGAGTATTTGTGAACAGGTAGTTCTGACCACGAATTACTGAGATCGAGTATCAAGGCTAGAAGTTACTCGCCACTAACGATCTATTTTCGTAACAGGTGATAGCACGATAGCGCTCGGTTTCACACCATGTGACTCTGACTGAAAGCTTATACGATGCGCTACTAAGCCAACACCAGGATTGGTATCGCTACCGTCGAAAATCAGTAGTAACTCTGACCGTATAGGTTACTCGATCGAACTGACTCGGGCGAGAGGAAACTGGCAGCGACTGTTCGGAGCGGAAATGCATTCGCAGAACTGTTTGACTTCCACGTGGAAATTGCAATCCCGAGGCTGTGTGCAGCAATTTATTGGTTCGAACATGCGCTGTACATATGCCCGCAGACATTTTTTAGACTTACGTTACTTACCGAGATGAACAGCTGTAGAGAGATGGGTATGTCTAGTTTCCTCTTGACTTAGTGAGAAAGAGTATGAAAACGTGGACTTAGCCGTTGCGGGACTTGATGAGCTCTCCTACTGGGATTCTCGAAATACGTCTGTCTCTTGAGGGTGGAGACTGTCACGGGTAGTGCTGGACTTGTGCTCGGAATCCCCCGTTCATGGTCTAATCTTCACTTTTCACACTATTTGGCTGCGGTCGATTAGTACAAATAACAAAATGTGAAGCATTTAGTCCCACGTTCGAATCCCGTCGAATTCTTACTTCTGAGTGCAATGGAAGGGGTACACCCCACAACGTCAAAGGCCTATTGCACTGCTAGAGAAAGCTAGTAACCAGACCCTGAGACCTGGAATAGAGAACCGCACAAGGTCCCAATAGTTCGGGGGTGGTAACGAGCCGGACGACAATGGATTACTATCTACCACCAAAGTGACTAGTGGTGGCGAGATTCGGACCTCTGACCTCCGAGGTGGTAAGTAAACGCTCGTAACCACCGGTTAGCTGTGGTGGTAGCCAACCAGAACTGTACTTTCATGTGACCCATTACCAAACTGATCTACCAAAGTCTTTTGCGGTTCTCCACTAAAATTCTCAGGGTCAGGACTGTCCATTCTTCCTGTTAGTGTAGTAGGCACTTGTCGTCGTAGCGTATGCCCATACCACTGCATGTATACAGATGAAGGAAATGAAAAGAAAACCATATCGCCTTGCTTTCTCACCTTTTGTCCCGCGATCTATGCCATTTCCGAATGACCTTACTCCTGGAGCTATAACAACGAAAACGAAGGAACTAGGGAGCGATGTTTTTGTATCTGTATGACTTTGTAAACGTGTGTTTACATTTAGGTGAAGAACAACCGCTCAAAACCGATCACATTTGGGTTTCATAGGGATACGCAGTAGAGCAAAAAGAATAAGGAGGAACTAAAGTTCATGCACCAAGATTAGAGCAAAAGTCAGTTACAAATCTCTCTTTGTCCGTTAGTATGCAAGCCAAGTAGGGCACAGGTGAATGCTTATAAAGGTTTATGCGATAGGGGACAAATCGTATGAGAGTGGATGGAAGACAATTCGGCGTGTAACTGGTGCGTATTGTTTAGACGTACCTAGTGGGCAAACTAACTATAACATTCAATGTGTTTATCTACAAGTTCAGAGGTCAATTCGTCAACGGGGATTGAGGAAACGTGACTAATCATTGGGTGGCGCAATAGAACCTTGTCCACAGGTCAAGTTTTGTTTACCGTTCTTCTGTGTCACCGGCTGACCATTTTTAATCATCTCCTAACAACTATCCACATCGATGAACATAGCAGGCCGAGAAAGCCTCTAAGGAGACAGGCCCAACACACGCATCAATGACCGTAGACTCGTGAGCCTTGTTTTGTCAATCTAATACTGTGCTCCTAACCCTATTGCTGACACGGTGTTCCCACCAGATTTGAATAATGCTACGAAGAGTCCGTTCCCGAATACCGAGAACCTTCGTGTATCATCTATTCCCAGCGGTCAAGTTTCCGGACCATCAAGAAGAAGAACAGAGGAATTGGTCTAAGTGCTGCCGCGTACACTGGATCATTGGTGAAAAAGGGGGTGTCAGATGAGTAGTAACCACATCTCCCTAAAGCAAGAAGGTTAAACCATAATCATACAGAACGAAAATATGGGGGGATGGGGTTAGAGTAAGAGAAAAGGGAAGAAATATCTAAACTCACTCTGACTGCCGGTTTGAGTTCCATCAATGAGAACATAGTGGACATGTCAATGAGAGACTGTCGCACCTCTCGATACATAGTGCCCAAAAAGTTCAGTGGGACCGACAGCTGAAACAGTAGACCGTTGACCAGGACGAGGTCACCGATGGTCAATCCTTGTGCCGCATTCGCGGCAAACGCGCCAATCAACGAGGTTGCCGTGTTCGGTTCTAAACCGGTTGAAACAGCTACTTGACTGCCCACAATCACCATGGCTGCGGCCAGTCCAGCCGAGAAAATCGCAGCCTGGCCGAAATTAAGCACGGCCAGACTGATTGTGGTTTTGATACTCGCACGTTCATATTGCGATTGAAGATGATCGTAGATGGAGATCTCACGTTGCTCATTGTTGAAATACTAGATTAAAAGTATAGACTTCAGTATGTAATTAAAAAAAACAGGGCATTATCTTTTATTGTCTTCGGTTGCAGAAACCGAGCGATAAGAGCAACTTGGGAGTGACAATTCTTGCTGTGTAGAGGTTAAAATAGCCAAAGAAGACTCACACTTCACTGAGAGAGATGTGGTGCACACCAAATTATAGCGCTAAAGATAAGAATTGTATTTGCCATTAAACTGCGCATATACCATGAACTTGATGCGTGGCGTCTTTCATAAGCGCCCAGTGGGGAAATAAAAATCAATGCGTGGTTGTGAAAATGTTAACAAGGGAATGAGATGAATGATGCAGCATCCATGGGGTTGACACAATAGTTGTACTGCACGGGTCCACATTCTCTCCATCTCGCTTATTACATCCTGGTTTGTAAAAATACCGAATAAATGGGGATATGCTTCATTATTCCTCACTACTCAATTGTTATGATGAGAACGAAGGAACAGTCTGATGCCTGCGGTTTATCGATTCAATACTAACAACTGGAACTGACGACTTGGACAGTGGTTTGGGTTGCACGTTTTCATTCGTAAAATAAAAAGGTGAACAATACACACGGGCAGTAGCATCAATCCAAGTAAAATTATCCCCAGTGGGGTTTAAACCGAGATGCAGAACAGCGCTCTCCAATCTGTACAACACAACCTGGCATGGACTAGGTTTACTGCGTGCAATTAAATCAACACCAGAAACAAACCTTAACAGTTTCGTAATTGATCAACGAATCTGTGGCCTGACTTCCGGCCCGACTATCAGCTCGATTCATTTCCACGCGAAATTGTGTGCGCCAACGGGTTACCGCGAATGTGAACGATGTGTACGCACCAATACACGTCAACGCGATCAGACTAGCCGGTAGACCATATTTATGGTACTGCAATTTGAAAAGGTAATTGAATAGGTATGTGGATGAATCTACAGTTAAATTATGGAACAAATAATAACAGTAATAATATTAATATTTGAGAGGAGTAGCACCTCTGAGTTGGTAGACTGTCGAGCCCCTCAGGGTACCTTCCACCTCTTTGGTCTTCATCACCCGCCCAACTGCCACCTGTGGCTCCACTAAGCTGAGGAATGCATGAGCGGCCGCATCCCGGCAAACCGCTCGAAAGGCGGGCTAAATCAAGTTGGGGGTAACCGAGGCCTAAATACCTCGGTGAGACGGCGCCCAGCATGCGAAGAAGGATACTCCTGCATAGGCGGATGAGATCTGCTGGGATCCAACGGCGACCAAGGAAATCCGTCCAATCAACAGCGTTGCATGGACCCTTGGGTCCAATGGCAAACGAGCTCCTAGAAAGCCACCGGCAACCATGCACCAAGATCATTAGGACGCGTTGGGCATCCCGGATTGGTAGACCATCATCCAGCAGGCTTACGAACCGCTCGTCCGGTCACCGGCTCCCAACACAAAAAGTTCCTGTTGCCCGACAGGTGTAGCACTTGGCTGTGCACAGGCTAGAGCTGCTCCCTCGAACAAAAAGCCGAGTGACGTTGGGGACGCCACTTCGTGCCAAATTCCTAAGACTCTTCATGACAAGTACCCCTACATTCGGGACATGCATGAAGCCGGCTCATCCTCTCGCAGGAGCTAGCAGGATAAAAGTTAATAATAACATCAATAAACAACTTGACAACTGTTGTGATGTCACCACATGTTACAGTGCGGTAGAATCTGTTCACAGAAATGGAGGGATGAAAAGTTCATCTTTGGAGAAAACCCTAAACCCATATAAATAACAACGTAAAAACTAAAGTCAACCTTGAAAAGTAAAATGATTTTAGTTCACTTGTTTTCAGGGCTGTGCCACTAGTCTCAGTAAGAACACGTCTCAGAGTTGAAACTAACTCGATTTATCAGTACACATCGAAGTGGGTAGAACTGCGACTGGTTCGGTTTGCTTGTGTACATGATTGGTCCACTAATCCCCCTGATCGAATGCACTCTTCACTTTTTTCGGATGCCTGTCGTTGTTCTAATGCGTTGGCTCTTGTTTCTGAGTTGTCAGTTATTGCGCTGCTCTGCACTGACCCGTTGCTGGGAATGATGATGATGATGATGATACAAATCATGACCCGGAATGGGTAGCGTTCGTGTGCCATGTAACTGTCACTAGAGGTGAGTTGGTTTGACCTGCTGAATTCTTCGCTTCAGGTCGCAGACATAGTGCACGAAGTGCTTTTAGCGCACCCCCGTTTTCCCGCGATTTCTCGCGAACGCATATACGTGGGATCGTGAAATTTGACGTGCATGAGTCTTTTCTCATCATTATGTCGAAATCGTATACGGATTCCAATTTTGACTTGGGGAAATATATTTTATCTCGAACAATGTGCCGGAAGGGTACGAAATGCTCTCAGCATATCGCGCGATCACTGTCGAAAATGTGCACGCTATCGCTCATCTAATGGGTAAAATGAGTTACAAATATGAACGCTGTCTTAGGCGATGCTCATGAGTATTTTGTGAACGAAGCCCACCGAGTTCATCAGATCAAATCGCGGTAGTTGCCATCTCATTCACGAAAACAAGAGAATGTCGCACCGGCGACAGCTATTTGGGTTGGATCTGAATACGGTGATGGGACAAGATATATGCACACCAAATTTCACGATCCAACGTGTACACGTTCGCCAGAAATCGTAGAAAAATGGGGGTGCGCTGAAAGCATTTCGTGCAGTGTATAGGGCTGCCGGTCATTTCTGATAATGCACCGGACCTTTGAGGCAGTGGGGTATGATGCACCCCACTCATACGGGGAATACGAAATTGGAAAAACCCCGGATATGGTGCGCTGGATATTTTTCCATTCGACGTCTTCACGTTTCCATATACGGGGACACGTATGGCTACAGTATTATCGAATTCGTAAGAAAAATAGGTCGTCAAATGATTTAGGTCGCGATTTATTACAAATTATTCCAACGGCGAGAGGAGTAAGCGCCGAAAGACAGTAAATAACCGTTTGAAAAATGATATTATGTTTCTGATGACAATGTCACGCCGAATGTACGTCCATGCATATTCTAATTGTATTGACTTTTGACTAAACTTGTACACGACGGAAACGGGGAGGCACCAGTTTTGTACACACACACACACACACACACACACCAACAAACAAACACACTTTCAACGCATTGTTTAAAGCCACGTATGCAAACAACTTCCAAGTTTTTTTGATCGTGTATCGCAACACTTGTTACGTTCTCTTGATGAAGGACCTAATTTTGCTAAGAACAAACATTTTCACTGTTTACCACGATAACAGTCCGTTGTAAACACGCCTAGAGGGGGGGTGGGTGGAGGGATAGATTATAATCATTTTCAAACATGATGTGAGAAAAGTGTCAGATATAATGCCTTCATTACTGATGCTATTCACACGCGCACATACACGTATACGTAGTAAGGAGTCAACTCAGAGAGCGGCTATCCGCTATTCTTTGAATTCCAGTACAATAAACTAGGTGCCCGTTTTTTCAAGTTGATTCGTCGTTCTAGTCTAAACGAAAAACATTCCGATTGTCTGTATAATGAACCACACCAAACTGGCATTTTCCTTCTCTCATACCTTTAGTAAACAGCACACATGTTCTCGTGTATTCTGATAACTTTGGGAACGTTTTGGATAGCTCGTTCTGTGAACAGAACCCCACAGAGCACGAGGACACTCAAGAGCGCGAGTTGACCTCATCTGCAAACAACTGAGTTTGACGAATAAAGTACGAAACAGAGCCAGTGGACCTGAAAAATGGTGTGAATCGATCATAATATCGATTTCTAAAGCAATTTCATCTGTTGCAAAAACAACAATTGAGGTAGCTTTCTTTGTATGGCATTACTTAAGGTACTGGACCACAGATATGCCTCAGGTGGGCATCATGAAAATCATCCAGAGTCCTCTCGCGATTTTTCCCGAAGACAGAAAGACCAATATCTTTTATGCATATGAAGTGATTCATGGAGCAGTATGAACGCTCAGATCATTATTTGAAACAGAAGAAGCGCTGCAAAACCGTCTAATCACCGTTAGGAACGATCAGTCCCAAGGGGACTTGAACCCAAGGTGCACGGCTGGGAGTCGAACATCTAACCACCAAGCTATCCGGACTGGTTATCGAGGGTTAGTTGAACAGCAACATCACCGTCCTTTTCTTATTTAGTCATTGGATATCCATAGCCGAAGCCAGGATTGTGGTCACCGAGTTATTCTTCAGATATCCCTTTCACCTCCTGTCCTCAAGATCAGCAATTCTGACGCTGATTTCTTCAGACGAGACAATACTCAGTCCTAATTGGGCGAACTAATACGTCCCGACAAGTTCATACGAACGTAAAACCATTTTACACGATGGTTCGACATCGAATAAAGTTTCATGCTGGATAGCTTGAGCCACCTTGAATTGTCTGAAGCGTTTAATTGACCAATTGCACTTCGGCAAGTTCTGACAAATGTTAAACTGATCTCAAAGTTACAATTTATGCGCCTCGATGGGATTTAAAAACACACACACACACGCTTCAGTATTGCATATGCTTTACCAGCCAAACAACCGGGTTTTGAGAATTGCGCCAATGGCATGCGCCACACAGCGAACCTGTGATTTGTCTGTAACAATAGAAATATAGACTTTCAAGAACATACCAAAATTCCAGTAACCATGGCCACTTCGAGTCCGGTCGGTAGTAGATTGAACACTAACGCGGTCAGAATAAATTGGATACCACGTGCTCCACGATCAATCGCTTTGCCCAGCGCACCGGTACGTCGACCCAAGTGATACGATAGATCCAAATCGTGCATGTGACGAAAAACTTGCACTCCTACCTGACGAATGGAGGACTGGGCGGCACGAGCAAATACCGCAGTGCGTAACTCATTCAGACCGGATGCTGTGGCCCGAAATAGTCCATAACACACCAAAACAGTCAGCGCTGCGGACGATGGTGACCAACTGGACAACGGCGCGGGTACGTTACCGGAAAAGCAGTCCACCGCATGTTTGAATACAAAAGGGACCAGAACGTTGACTACTTTTGATGACAGTAACAAACACAAAGCAGCAACTACACGCCAACGAATTTCCGGTCGATCAGCTGGCCATATGTAACCTAACAACCGAGTGACAATTTTCCAATCGGATAAGGGCTATTCATCATTGACGAATGAAAGTGGTAGACGGGGACGGACGAGAGAAAATGAATGAAGTTGGTGAGATGATATATACATAAAAACGGATATATGAAATTGTGAAATAGAGGAAACCTCAACATTACAATTGACCGGAAAAGATAAACATCAAAACTGACTTATAGACCTCGTTATGACTACGACGTACTCTCTGCAATAGGCTTCCGTTCACGGGGGACCCCTGCACAACACTGCTCGGGACAGCAGAACATTCTAATATTTGCTAGATTTATTTTGTTCGGTTATAGCGACCGGTGCTTTTCACGACACGGTGTTTTTTCTTGGTTGCGGCCTTCCCTGTGCCCTTGTGGATCATTCGATATCCGCGTATCGTCAAAAGTTTGTTCAGTAACTTTTGTCAGTCATACTCATAACTCAAAACAACTGTGGATTTGGAATCACTATTATCAGTAGGTGGTAGACAATCTTGGCTCTTGCCCGGATAAATACCACCGTCCAGCTCAAGAGCTTTATGTGGTTCTCAACTCCAAGCTCATTAGCCGGGATGCCGTTTTTGATTACTCACAAGAAGCATGACTAATCAATCGACGAATCCCATGCGCACCCAATTTTGTGATCGCACATGGCTGACACTTACGAGCACGCAAAGAAAGCTGTGTAATCGTACAGAAGACCAAAATAAATTTATTCATCGTAAAACTCAAGAGTTAGCATCGTGTCCCTCTGGTAGCCGTTCCTTTAGGTCCCTCGTGGAAGTTGTCACCTACCTATCTAGAAATTGAAAAGAGAAGTCAAAATCACAATGTTGCACGATTTACGTCCAGCACGGTTTTGCTGCATCTCTACACTGCATACTACAGACAGCCGTTAATGTCGCCGTTTATCAATGAGCGAAAGTATGACAACAAAATGACGAGCATTTGTCTCACCATGGTAAACATAATGTCACACAATTTTTTTCTGTTTGCACAGTGGTGGTTCCCATCAGTTAATGGCTACCGCTTCGGCCAACGTGATACACAAATTCCAGTGTGTGTGTGTGTGGAGTCACCCACGCCGACCGAACACAAAGTTAGTTAAGTATTCGGATTTTGGAACATTCCCCGTTGGGTTGAACGCTCAACTGACCCCAAGATGTCAAACAACAACGAACAACTAACTGGCAAGACAAAGTCATCATCCACAGCTCAGCACTGACTGGTGGTGCAACACGAAGTTGACTGAGAAAAAGCGTTTCGGATGATTTACAGAACAGAAAACAAGAAACTATTTAGATTGACCGAAGCGACAGCAACTAAACGATGGAAACTACCGCTGTGCAAACAAAAAAATTGTATGTGACGTTATTTTTACCATGGTGAGACACAAATGCTCATTATTTTGTTATCATACTTTCGCCCATTGATAAACGGTGACATTAACTGTTGTCTGTAGTATGTACTGTGTAGAGATGCAGCAAAACCGTGCTGGACGTAAATCGTGCAATATTGTGGTCTTGACTTCTCTTTTCAAATTCACCACGGGAAACGGTTGTCTCAATTTTCTCAAATATCTGGATATTCTCCGTAATATATGTATTCAATCCGTCGGAAAAAGCCAAGGTTTTTGCACTTCGGTTTATGTCCAACTCCACTCTACCACACATCCTTACCGTACCTTTCCCCTCGATCTTTTTTGAAACAAAATCACTGCCAGAAACGTCCGTCAAGTTTTGTTCACCTGACATATCGTAAATTTTCCAAGCACTTTGCGTATCACTTAATTTCGATTCTCAGCATGTTTATCAATGTATCAAATCAACAATCCTGGTCCATCTGTCCCCAATCGGGAAATCTGGAAACACTTACTAAGGCCAGCGCTGACTTCACCTTTTTGGTTTGATTGTCACGTTATTGCGGCTTTGCCCATGGAATGCAATTAAAACACAAAGAGTTAAATTATGGGCAATCAGGTGCAACATATGTAAAGGCCACCGGACAAAGTGACGAGTGAGCAACTCACTACTCATACCCAACCGGTGGCGGTCGAATGACATATAATTGCATCATCTCAGAAATCAGAGATTCGAACTCCACCACCGCCAGTCACTTTGGTGGTAGACAGCAATCCGCTGAAGACCGGCTCGTTGTCACGCTCAACCTATTTCGACTTCACATGGTTCTCCATGCCGGAGTCGCAGAGTCACGGCTGACGATTATTCCTAGTATAGCAGTGGGCCTTCCGGACTATGAAGCATGGGCTTTCCTTTGCACATCCAAGCACAACCTCAAACAAAAAGACTGAGCAGGGCTACTGAGTATCGCAAAGGCCCCGAACGGTGCTGGGTACACCGCTTCGTACCACTATTCCCGAGACTCTTCATGAATAATTGTGAACTTAAGCGCTCTCATGCTACGGAGTTGCCAGTATGCGACGCGCTCGTATCCCAGCGGTTGGGGTGAAAAGTCAACGAGCCAAATCGCTACTGTAGAAAACAGGTACACAACCTGCCGGAATGTGAGGATGCCACTAGACGTGGGTAGCCAACGAATCACAACGTAAACGCTACAAGAGTACCACGTAGACATTAGTTACCTTCCGGAAGTAATTAACTGCAGTATGTTAAGGTTCCGAGAGTGGGTAGTTTACTAACACCATCACAGTGGGCCTTCGGACAACTCCGGACTCCATGGTATCGTATTCGCCCTGAGCGAAAAAGCCAAAAGTGCTCTGATGTCCTGAGAACTGATTTCTCACAGGTTGGCCCTACCACGCTTCAAGGGTTACCCTCAGACCCTGGCGGTGATTGCCATTTACGCACCGAACAATGCGGCCGAAAACAGAACGGAAGACGAGTTCGATGACAACTTACAAGATTAATCAATCGTGTGCTAAGACGTGACATACACTTCATCGACGGAGACTCGGACACAGAACAGGACCTTCGGGTGAGTTTGTTCGCCATGTCCTAGGAAATTTTGGACTTGTCCAGTGCTACGAGAATAGACATCGTCGTGAATTCGACCGATGCCAAGAGAGTGGTCGTCTGCAACACCTCAAAAATGTATGTTGACCTGGTACTGAAACGACGATTGCATGACGCACCAAATCTGGCATACCCTAGTGCGATTCCGTTGGGCTACGTCTGTGGAGGATTTTCAAGCGTATCGCTACGCAGCGACGAGAAACACGAGTGTACAGACCATGTCCTTGTACTTGTACGCTTCAGAATCAATCTGTCTACGAGTCTCGAAGTCACCGCCGAACCGAACCAATGTCTCGGTCCTGGAAATATCAGAAAAGCGCCATGCTCTGTCAAGGGCTATCGCGATTCAACTAACTACTGTAACCCGCGTGCACTGGATTGGTCCACAGTGGAAGAAGAGTGAAAAAGAAGCGGCTTGGAGAGGAGTAGGGAGAATTGCAGGTCTAAAAGACTGGATCTCAGTGACTACTTTGCAACTGTCAGTCGAGGCACAGGAATCGCTCTTAGTAGGAAGCAACAAACGCGGTGAAATACAACGAGAGGTCTCGCGCCCGGCCAGAGGCGATCGCAAGAGGTACCGGAGAAAAGTGGTGGAGACAGAGACCACGTTGGGTACTAATGACTTTGGCAAACCAGTCCGAAGCGTTCGTAAAGCGTCAAAGGGGTGATGCAAGCCTGTGTACGCTTCACGTGACGCAACAGGCCGGCCTATCCTTCAATAGAGAAAAAAATGAAATGTCGGATGGAGCATTTCGACTGGCTTTTCAACCGACCTTTTGATAGCACGACGAACATATCATCATCATCACCATCGTACAGCGTTAAACAGTAGGGCAAGCCCCACTGACCACTGCCTTTCTCACCATCTTGCACGTTGAATTAAAAAGTATGAATATACAAGATGGACAGGGACTGGACCTACATGGGTGGGAAAAGAAAAGAATGCCCTAGTAGCCAACACACGGGATACACAGTCTAACTGTACAAACGCACATCGATCAGTCATTCTGATTCGATAGAAAGTGACAACACGATCGCCACTGTTCGCGGTTCGCTGCCATATCCTTCAGTGTCTCCAGCCAACTGGTAAATGGATCTTTTGGATCCCAACCACGAAGACGTGAAGCACCTACTTTTCCTAAGTCTGCTGTACATTTTCTCATTCCTCGCTGCCAAGTCATCTGTTGACCTCCACGTGGTCTTTTCCACTCCCTAGGAGGGGCGGAGAATAGGACACGGTACGGTAGACGTGTGTTTGCCATACGTAACACCTGTCCCAACCAACGAAGTCTACTAAGTTGGATACGCTGTGACAAAACGTTCTCTGAATTAGTACCCAATACTCGCTTTCTTACCTCATCGTTGCTTACTCGGCTATTCCACCCAATCCTAGCGATACTACGTAAACATCGATGGTCGAAAACCTCAAGACGACGAATATCTTCAGCACGCAGACTCCAAGTTTTGCAACCATACAACAAAACTGAACGCACAGTGGCACAGTATACACGACCTTTCAACTTCAGTGAAATATCGGATCGGCGCCACAAGTGCTTCAGTCCAGCGTACGCCGCTCGAGCTTTGGATATCCGCGTACTCACCTCTACTACTGTGCTCCCATCCGTCGACGAACATATCACCTTCTTTGCGTCTAGAACCGTACGACGTCAACTGCAAACAACCAGGTTCAGCGGAAATCGCCAGAGTCGTCGTCCAGTTGCTGGAAAGTACAGCATCCCACAAAGATGTACAATACCTGTTTGTCACCATTATTGCTATGGCGTCCTATATGGAAAAATGGAATATTTCCGAGTGATTGAGGTGCGTTTATCCCGTTACCCATTCCCGAGAAAGGGAATAAAGCAGTGTGCGAGAACTACCAGGGATCAGTTTGGTTGACACTGTTGTGAAGATTTTTGAGTACTGTTACTCAATCGTTTCTCAGATGCAAGAGACTGCCACATTCGACTTGACCAAGGGGGTTTCCGCCGCGTCAGAGACTGTGTGGACCAACTCATCCCACACGAGTACTTGAACACCTTTACAGGTTCCAGCAGTCAACAATAGTTGACTTCATTGATTTCCGCGCCATCTTTGATTCGGTTAATCTTGAATGTCTATGGGGTGCATTCGAATCCGACGGTATACCTTTCAAACTCACAAGGATCCTGATGGCGTACTGTATATTCACTAGTGCACGGGTTCGAATGTACGGTGAAGCATCTTCCAGTCTCGCAATTGATTCCGGAGTGAGAAGAATCCGCCCTCTCTCACAGGTGCTGTTCAACTATGCCACTAACTGGGCAATGGATAAGGTGCCCAACTGAGTCCAATAGTGCACACCTCGGATCTCGAGTTTGCGGGCGATATTTTCGTGCTCAGAGATTCCCCGGCCATACGTCGGCCAGTCCTCGCGAAGACTATTGGTCTCAAAGTCAATACAGCGAAAACGAAGACTTCTTCGATTTTCCCAGAGTCATTAACTCAGACAGTCGAATTTGTACCATCCTTCAAATACCTACGGTCAATTCTACTTTCGAATAGCCAAGCGTAGGTCGGAGCACTATCCAGAATTGATAACGCACGAAGAGTGTTTCTTCGGCTTCGGCATGTTCCGTGGACACGCAGTGAAGTTGGTCTTCGAACCAAGATTCGCGTCTTCCGTGCAACTACCTGACTCGTGCTCATAAGCGGTGTGAAACTTAGCTACTGTGAGCTGGAAATGTTAGCACAAACTAGGGGGGGGGGGGGAAATATCAAACGACGAAATAAGGCTATGTTGCGATACTGATCAACTTTTCGTTTTTTCGACACCATCGACTGCAGAGGTTCGATCATACACTTCGCCTACCTGACGCGGAATCGTCCAGACAAAAACCCCGCCCTGCACTGGGTGCGGGGCAGCGCTGTCACCTTAGGGGTCAGCACCGTCGAGAACTTGGACCACTCAGGACTGCAGTCCATCCACGGTCCTCGCTGCTGGAATAAAATTGGATCATAGTTTGCATTGAGCTCGCATTCAACTGCTGCGCATCTTTAGCAATGATCCGCGATATCCATAAAGCCGACTTATTTTGTGGCTGGAGACAGTCGTGCAAAAGTAAAAATACAAAGGTAAGCCTTCGCAGTATTGCTCGAATACGGTGGAAACATCAATTCAGCTCAAATAACCATTCACCATGAACTCGGTGCGGTGGCTTTGATTGTTATCTTTCAGCAGTAACCTCAATCGGAAATTATAAAGAAACAAGAGTATGAAAATAGTAAGAGAATTATAAATAGTATCAAGTCGACGAAGAAAGTTTGCGAACACAGGAGCGCCACTGATTGTGACACCTAGCCATTTCCTCTAACGTATCTAGCCACTAAGTGGGGGATCTCTTGGATCTCACCCAGGAAGCCTAACACACCATACATGGAGACTTCACTGGCTTTGATTTTCATACCATTTCTACGTATCATAGACTGACGACCCTCACTTATCTTCCAACCATCACCTGTCTCAGTGAACATTGCGCGCCGACAAATCAAATCCAGGGACATGGACAGCACATGTCTCAACCACCTTAGCCTGGCAACCTTTAGTTTTATCCAATGATTTGGTTCGTGCCTAATACTCTGCGCCTAACCTCAGCATTGCTGATACTGTGATCCCACCATATTGCAGCAATGTTACAAAGACATCGGTGTTCGAATACCTATAATCTTCGTATATCCTCCATCCATAGTGGTCACGTTTCCGAACCACACAGGAGAACTTGCCTGTTACACTCCTGTTTAGACTGCCTACGAAAAATTTTCTACTTGTCTGAATCCTCATTCGGAAGCATAAAACTGTCCGCGTATTCTAAATCAAACAGTCCAGTGCCTCAACAAAGATTGATGCCACTATTCTCACAGGAGGATAGCGCTATCTCCAAAATAATTTCGATTACAGAGTTGAAAAGGAAGAGCGATAAAGGGCAATCCTGACACAAACCACTTCTCGGGGTGAACTCAGGTGAAAGTTCGCTATAAGCACAAATTCGGCTTCATCTGCTGGCATACGATGACTGACTCCAGCACACTCTTCAATGAGAGGCAGCACCAGAGAACTTTGCGGTCGACTGAGTCGGATGCCGCACTCAGCTCAAGAAGATAGAGATTATGTGCCTACAGGTGTGCCTGTGCTCTAAGATATGTCAGAGGGTAAGGATGTGGTCGATAAAACCTTGACCGGACTTGAAACCGACCTCATTCTCACGCATGCACCTTTCACGGGCGCTGGATAAACGGCGGCCAGTGAGCAGTTTGAATGCTATATTTACCAAACTATATCCTACGTGGTGGATCTGTCATCTTTCTTGGAAATCGGTTCAATCCCCGATTTACATCATTTCTTGGAAATATGTTCACCATCCCAAATTACTGAGTAGTTTTGGTCACTCCGATGCCAAAACTACGCCTCCATCCTTGAGAAAATACAGAAACAACCCATCTGGTACCCTTTCAACAAACCTACCTCATGGATAACCTCCTTCTCTAGTGAAGAAGTGATATCTTCCTGTATCGTTTCTCTTGCACGTATTATTGGAAGGTTCACTGTAAAAGTAGGTCAAATAAATTGCTTTCTGGAATGCTCCGCCCTACGTTTCAGAGTTCACGGGAGTAAATCAGCAACCCATCGGATTCCTTGATTGCTCTAACTGCACCTAGCTTACGTAGACCGGCACTTTTGATCAGATGGTAAAAGGTTATCACTACTTGTAATGGATGCAGCCTTCTCCATTTCTCAAAATTTCGTAATCCATCGCTGCTCGCGGTTATTTATCGAACTTTCAGTCAACAGACACCTCGGGGATTTACGTCCAGAGGGAGGGATCTGTGAGCAACTAATTCCCATAATACCCATCGTTTGTGATGCCTATTTGAATTGGAGACTTGCGCGGGGCTGGAAGAGGCGTACGGTGCTTTCCTTGATCTGCTGCCAGTGTTCAGGTGGATTCAGGGCACCTGGTTACATCGAACCAAATCGAAAGTTCTGCTTGGAAAGCAGATAGTCAAGTATCGTACAGAAACAGCTGTGAAAGACTGGTGGCTTTTGTGTTCATGTGACACCAAGCGAGGTGTCGAGAAAGGGAGCGCGTGTCTGAATTCAAGGGTGTGGACCAGAATGAACGATAAGCTCAGATTGATCTACGCCAGTGGTGAATAATGAAAAAATCGCCAATCTGAGTCCAACATTGTGAAGGCGTAGGAGGAGGCCAAGTGAGTCCGCCGATTCTTATGATGGAGGTTTGTACTCACCAGAAACGTTCAATGGTCAAAACACAGCCGGATGAAGCGATTATTATAGTCAGTTCGATCGGCCTAGGCAATAAGTGGGCTTTTTATGTGCTTTGCAGTATCCCAAAAGCAGCCAACTTGGGCGTTAAAACTGCCAGTAATGACAGAATCGTCCACTGAGCGCACGCTTCTAAGTAGTTGAGACAAATCCCGATATAATTAGTCCTTGGCTTCAGAATAACTGCAGAAATCGGGTACATACACAAATACGATGAACAACCATCGACGCTTCAGTCTGTTGCTTTTGACACGCACAACCGAACTGCACACAAGCGACTGTTGACTGAGATCTATTATAGCAGTGTACGCTCGACTCTCGTGCTCAAACTGATCCTGATGCCAGCCTGATCATGAGCACTAGACACCAAATCACCCGATACGCGAAGAGTGGAGCGAGATCCGATGTTGTATCCGGACTGCGAAGTGTGCTCGTCTCGGCGGCACAAAATATGTCTGCTTTAAATTCTCAAGAATTCTAGCTATGGTAGCTTGTTGCCTACTCTGACATAGTGCGTGATCGCTCAAGGCGGTCAAATGAAGTGAATATTTGGGTTAGAGAACTATAATGGATTTGTGTCCTATTTTTGAACTATAAACATAAAATGTCTTCTGAACCGCAAACTTGGAACGATTTAAAATTATGGGAAGACAATTAGTAAGGTTGCTTGTAAGAAGGGTGCTGGAAGCCTCTGTCAGAAACTTTTCGTGGATGCTCTCACCGCAGAAGGAGGGTTGGGAGGGAGGGGGTAGGAACCCTAACCGAGGCTTTTGACTCAATGGTCTGACCCATAAAACAGTGGGGTATCTACCCAGTACGGGAACGCGACCGAAGCACCCTTGAAGGTATATTTTCTGGTCTTTCACATGAGACATGCTTGTTGTTTCACACCTTTTTATTACACGCAAGCGCATGAGCGCAGTGGGAGAGGCGTACAACCCATAACCTTGAAGGCTCACTGCACTATTAGTAGCCGGCAACCTGACCCTGAGACTCAGAGTGGAAAATCATATAAGGCCTCAATAGGCCGGGCGACAGTGGATTAATATTCTGTCTTCGCTGGTGCTTATCGACCCTACTGCTGGATTTGGCCCTTAGCCTCATGTATCCAACGCAGCAAGCAAAACGTGGACGGGATAGCGCTCTTTGGGACGGGGGCTGCTAAGCTTAGGCGGGTGATAGCTGCTCAGCGAAGTGTGACGAATTCTGTCACTGCTAGGATAAACCTCAGGTACCTTACTCCTACATCCACCTAGTGATTTTTTGACCGCCAAACTGGTTCTCTCCGTGTTTATTCATTGAAGTACTCTCTCTCCGGAGGCATAGTGATTAGTCGTAAGAAACCAGATGTAGCCCGTCAACTTGTTTGATGAGAATAGACTTCGTCTGGCTTTTAAACATTGACCTGTCAGGGATGAATACATTTCCGATTTGAGGAAACCATTCTTCGTAGTTCTTTGGGTCATGGAAGCATGCAAGTCTTTACAATACGTCAAGGTGTAGTCTCGTCGTAACGGACAGGTACGTGAAATGAAAAATAAACAATAATACAACGAACCCATCGTCGCCTACACGGTGTTGCAATGAAAAGCGAGCAACGTTTCGGAGAAACCGGTTGCCAGATACAGAAATCCGCTGAACGTCCTCGGTGCGGAGTAGTCAGACTCCGTAACTATGGAGCAAAACATTGCACCCCCGGTATACTACACCAGTCCCTTCAAGGTGAGTCGAATGTCGTGGCTGCGCCACAAGTGGTAGGTTGACGGTAACCAGTATACCTCTAGCTTCTAATGATCGTTTTCAGGTTCATTCACCAGCTTCAACTCAGCTCTTGATGTTCTTGAAGATACAGACTAGTTCTTACTAACCGCCAAAAAGATGTCTGAAGGCTCAGGTTCCTATAATCTTTGTATAAGCAATTTAAGCGTAGATGACATGCTTGCACAAGTGCAGTGGAAGGGGTACACCCCATAACCTCGAAGGCCCACTGCACCATTAGGAATAGCCGGCAATCTGACCTTGAGATTTGGAGAGAAGAATCACATGAAACCCTAATAGGTCAGTCGTAGTTACGAGCAGGGTGAAAGTGGAATACCGTCTACCGCCGATAAAACCGCCATAATGCAAAACAAATCACTTAGTAGGTCAAGGCATTTTGTGTAGCCTGAGTATCATCACTCGGCAATGCGATGTTCTCGGCATATCCCGAGTAGTTGGACACCACCGCTCGACAGTCAGACAACACACTCGGCAATATATCATCTGTCATGAAGTTGAACAGAAATCGCAATATATTGAAGCTTTGTCGCACCCCAATGGCGATGGCAAAAGGTGAATAAGGTTGATCATGTGGCCCTTAATGACCAAAACGTACTTGTTAGGCGCTTCGTTTTCCAAAAAAGTTGCATGGTGTAATAATATCGACGCAGCTGAAAAATCAGAATGTCGAAAAACGCGACAACTGTCACCCTTTGAAAAGCATGGCGGCGCTCAGGCAGCTGATTGGGATCAAAGATTTGGTCGATTCATCAACCATCGGAATAAAACCCAACCTGATCCAAGCGGGTTTGCTCTTCACGCAGGTGGCCTAATTTACAGAGCATGATAGACGGTGAAACCTTCAGCGCTACTGGGTGGTCGGCGCAGTCACTGCGCGAAAATTCCCTGAAGATGGGAACAGCAACTAGTTAATCGAAAAAGGTGACCTGTTCCGTGGTCCGAACCTTAGAGAACTAAAGTTATGGTTCTTTACCAAACCCCATCACTCCATCTTTAGTTGAGGCTACGGGAAGATCATCGAAGACTTAAGCCCTGTAACATCTTAAGGTTTGGATTTTTTTATGCATTTTACCCCTTTTGTCGAAACGGACCACGGACGTATACTGATAATCCAACTGGGTAGGAAACCGTGTAAGTGGGAGAAGTTAAGTTGTACCAACAAATTCATGACCTTCATATTAGCTGGAGACACAAATACTCAGGTTGGTCACCTAGATCCTGATTAGCGAATTCTCGAAGGTCAAAGCAACGCTGGCTTTCGACACACGAATAACACTAACCACCTGCTACACGTCTGTGCCTAATTCCATCAAGTACGATTTTCCGGGGTTGCTTCAGGCACATGGTCACGTAGTGATTGACTTCTGCTAGCCAGTCTTGGTCGCAGATAGATCATATAGTCATAAGTTGCCACCAGTGTGTCACGGTTAGGTCACGTAAGTCGTACTGGGACAAATGCTTAGACTCTGGCTATACCATTGGTTGTGCTGGGCTTACGGTGTGTTTTTCACCAAAGTGAAATTCCATCGTCAACGGCGAGATGTGAACCAGCAGTCTCACCCAGGTTCGAGATATCACAATTATATAGATTCCCAGAGACAAATCCGCGTATGCATTGGTTTCAGACCGCTGGAAACACACTGAAGACGCTATTAGGGTAGCTGGTGCCACATTTCATGGATCATTCGTACGCTATTCTGTCATATATATATATATATATATATATATATATATATATATATATATATATATATATATATATAAAATCAGGAAGCCAAATGTGCACTACATGGCCCAACTCACGTTGATGCTATTAGCTCTCTTATTATCAGAGAAGGAAGAGCCTATAGGAGAATTAAAATAGGTTTATCAACTTTGGAAACATCAGAAAATGAATAACATGATCATGTAATTGGTCAAGAAAACGTTGGAGATAAGATGTAGACAAAAAAACCGCACCTTTTTTGGGTCTGTCAGCTCGCCAAAGCCAATATCTGAAGGAGGATTGATGTGCTGTAAACGCTTTGGGCAAAATGGAATCTTCTTGTATGAACATAATAAGTGATCGAATCGTGAGGCGGAGTACGGACGCCAACCCGACTTCGTTAAATCCGAAGCAATCAGCTTTCGATGTTCATCTGCACTGGTTAGCCGGATCGAACACCATCCAGGTGACGTTCGCACAACGCGCAATGATTTTTGGAAACGAAATACACTAGGTCGTATCAGTAGAAACATTACAGGGTCAAAGAAGCATCCCTTAGGAGAAAATGAACGCACAACCTGTGTGGTTTATTCTGAACCAGAAATTATGAAGTAATCCTTGAGGATTTATGGGAAAACGCGATCTGCGTGCTTCGTCCTCCTGAAATCGGATAGACATCCTAGATGAAATTTAACGTTTTTAAAGGTTTCAATCACTGATAGAATTCAAAGGCAATTCGTTCCTGAGTCACTCAAACGCGCCTGGTTTGTTACGTTTGGGTTGCTACTGATACCCATTGGTAGTGCAACGAGAACGTATGGCTATATTGGCGATGCCCGTGGGGCAAAGCATATAGCTTTCTGGCACCTTTGGTATCAGACGGTTGGATTTCACAGGATTTTCGGAATGGGGTGAATCTGATGGACGTTTAGTTTGGTACCTAGGTTGGCTTCACCGAAGGAACATAACTGCTTGCAAATTCAAGGGATAGCTATTTTTCAAGTAATAAAGAAATGAAGCTGGCACGAAAAGACTGTATCTTAGATAGTGGTAACTCCACTTGTGTTCTTCACATGTAAAAGTTCAACACCGAGAGCGCGATTCGAACCAGTGATTTTCCACTTAAAGGGCAGCTGCTCTACCAGCAGAGCAATTAAGATAGGGCCAATCGGATGTGAATAACAGAAGTTAATAACTAGGGATGCAGATTTATCCTTTCAATGATGCAAGGAAAATAATCTGGTTTTGATCATTGGGCCCATCTCACCAAAAAATGCAATCGGATTCTCAATTATCCAAGATCCACCACAAAGTGTGGGTGCATGCACAGGCTCCTGCCTGTCTTGCAAACGTATTTTGCATTTGGAAGGCGCAAAGTGCGTACCATATCTGGATCCTCCAATCGTCAAGGCTAATCTACCAGAAGAAAAACCCCATCCATTTATTTGATCCCAACGATAATGAACGGAAGGCTTTGGGGAAAAAGGTATAAGCCGGCAAAGATGTATACGAATCACTATCGCCAGCCTCCCCCCCCCTCCTCATGGATGCCATGTCTTCCATGCTGGTGGAAGAATCGTTAACCAAGCGTGGAATCATTTTGAGTCCCATAACAAACAAGCAAGTGCATTATAAAATGACTATTGTTCCGTCGGAAGCACTATGGGATCACTCGCCGACAAACCAAATTGCGTTGCACAAGTAAGTTTTACATGATAATGTTTACCGTTCTGATTGCAACATACCGTCAACATCATCATCATTATCATTGTAAAGCGTTAAACGGTAGAGCAAGCACCACTGACCACTGCCTATCTCACCATGTTTCACGTGGAAATAGAAAGAATGAATATACAAGATGGACAGGGAGTGGACTTACAGGGGTGGGAAAATGATGGAATGCCCTAGCAGCCAACACACGGAATACACAGTTTAACTGTACAAACACACATCGATCAATCATGCTGATCCGACCGAAGGTGACAACACGATTGCTACTGTTCACGGTTCGCTGTCACATCATTTAGTGTATCCAGCCCATTGGTCGAGGGATCTTTTAGACCCCAACCACGAAGACGTGAGGCACTACTCTTCATAAGTTTACTGCACATTTTCTCACTCCTCGCTGTCACGCTATCTAACGACTTCCACGTGGCTTCTTCCATTCCCAAGGAGGAACAAAAACAGGGCGCGGTATGGTAGACGTATGTCTGCCATACGTACCACGTGCCTCGACCAACGAAGTCTATTATTCTGGATACGTTGTGATAGAACATTCTCTAAACTAGTACCCAATACTCGATTTCTAACCTCAGCATTGCTCACTCGGCTATTCCACCCAATCTTAGTGATACTACACAAACATCGATGGTCGAAAACCTCAAGACGACGAATGTCTTCAGCACGCAGACTTCAAGTCTCGCAACTATACTTCAAAACTGAACGCACTGCGGCACAGTATACACGACCTTTCACCTTCAGTGAAATATCAGGTCGGCACCACAGGTGCTTCGGTTCGGCGTATACCACTCGAGCCTTGGATGTACGTGTGCTCACCTCTACTACCGTGCTCCCATTCGTCGTCACGCTGCTGCCGAGGTTAGCGAAGTGGTCGACAATTGCCAGCACCTCTCCATCGAGCATCAAGCTCTGAAACGTTAACGCCCAGTCTTAACGTTACATTGCACCTTGAAGGTACAAAGTGCATGCCGAATGGATCTTCAGCTCTTGTGTACACGTCGGACATGTTCCGTGCATCCGAACAACAGACAAGGTCGTCCGTGTAATCTAGGTTACATAGCTTCTCACTACTTCCTAGTTTGATGCCCACATCCTGGAGGTTTCGCAACGCATTATCCGTTATCTCATCCAGGTCGAAGTTGAACAGGAATGGAGGAATGGGACATCCTTGTCGAACGCCGCTGGTCGTTCCGAATGGACTAGGTGGTTCATCGTAAACCCTTACGCGACCAAACAGCCTTTGCCGAAGAAGTCCTACATACTGCCTTCTCGTGGCGGAGGTGTTCCCACTGAAGTGAGAGGGCGAAAGCGAATGCCCAGCACTCCTCACTCAGTCGGCTGACTAATGGTCAGTCTAGGGGAGATGGCTAAACCCTGATTCCAAACCAACCATGGATGGTGTATGAGGCGTACAACGGTACGCTCACCGGCATCTGTGGCGGAGAGATGCAATGGACACCCAGGATGTTTGGCCTCATCCGAAGGGCGTATGAACTGAGCAATCAGTCACCGACCCCCAGTGGATTACGGACTCCACGTTTCGTTCAGCTGCCTAGCGGGTTGAGCTTTGGACAGCTAAAGGCTCTGGTTGTGTGTCCCTAAGAAAACCCCCTTCTTTGGCCTGGGTAACCTAGAAGTATTGCGCTTAAAAAACAAATCATGGACTCGGACTATGCACCCCTTCCTCCCCGATTGTACCATGTTTCGTCTGGCGCACAGTCTGAAATCAGACAGGTGCGATTATATATATATATATATATATATATATATATATATATATATATATATATATAATGACACATACACTGACGATGTCGCCTTGACTGGTGATGAAACGTTTGAGATCTAAACGCCAAGCTCAATGATCAGAACATCATGCCAAATGTGTTCTCCTCGAAAACTGCGCGCTGTCTTACTCCTCCCAAGTATATTGTACGATTCCACTTATCATTCTTCCATCGCAAGATGCACCTTCCGGAAAGTGTTTTGAACGACTACCATAACCGAGATACCTCGCGATTTTTGTATTTGCATGGGAAGGCGCTAACGCAGTACGTTAAGCAAGAAACAAGATGGAGATAGGGATAGACGGAATCCATCCTGGATTTGGTAATCACTAGGTACTCGGGAAACATCGCGGACCTGTCCGTTGAGGACCTGCTAGGAAAAAACGATTGTGGGATACTCCGAATAAAGGTAAACGCGATGACGT
Source organism: Fasciola hepatica (assembly GCA_948099385.1). Lineage (NCBI taxonomy): Eukaryota > Metazoa > Platyhelminthes > Trematoda > Plagiorchiida > Fasciolidae > Fasciola > Fasciola hepatica. The sequence continues at coordinate 419,493 of CANUEZ040000176.1, forward strand.
CATCCACCTCGGGAAAATTCCGCCGGTGTTTCCACCAAATTAACCAAAACACTCTCATAGAGATGGAGCAAAGGGTAGATTGGTGAATAGAAGACAGTAACTATGTGGAAAGACAGTGACGTTGCCTAGGGAATGGCTTACAAGAACTGACGGAGCGGGCGTCTCCACCAAGGAGCATACGTAGGTGTGGGGTCCAGCCATGGTGGACCAGCCGAGTTCGGGAAGCATTGAAAATGAAGAAAAGGCATGGGTGCGATACAGAGGTAGCGGTAGCCACCGGCGTTTCCTGAAGTACACAGCTGCAATGGCCGAGTTTACGACAGTGCAAACGAAATGTCGGCAGCAGTGTGAGGAGAAGCTGGTACGGAACGCCAAAGCCAGTCCGAAAGCGTATTTTAATTACGTACAATCGAAGGCAGTTCTAGGGGTAACGGTCGTAAACCTTAAGGGCGGCCAGGGTAGGCACACTACAACCGACATGACGAACGCGAACGCACTGATGCTTTTCTCCCAGCAGGTCTTCCGGGTAGGCAGTGGTGCGCCGGTGTGGTACATTACTCCTTGTCTCGTCAGTTGTGTATTTAATATGTCTGTTTTGTCCCGTAGATCCACCACATGCCCTCTATGAATTTCACCTCTCATGCCGCATGTATCTGTCAAATAAAGCCTAGTATCCAGGCCTCCTGTCTTGTCACTTTCTTTTGGACGCTCCGGCTCAAGCGTGCACTAAGACAATTTATTCGACATATACGATTAGTGGATCGTGTCCTGCGCCCTGAACGACTCAATGCCGACCCTAGGTCGCCTAACGCCTCTAAGCAATGGATTTACTGGCATAAAACATTCTCTAGCTTTCTGACCTCCAATGATCTACAGTCCAACAAACTGGACACTGATCAATTATATATCTCCTTCGGTTTATGACTACTTAGTTGACTGCACTACGTTCCACTCAGCCATCGATACTCTCGAAGCCACATATGTGAAACCGAAGAATAAAATCTTTTCTCGACACGTCCTTGCTACTTGCAAACAAGAGCCGAGTCGAAGTCTAGATAAGTATATGCAGAAGCTGAATTCTTTGGCCAGAGACTGCAACTTCGAAGCCGTTACTGCCAAAACGCACATGGATTACGTCATCCGAGATGCCTTTATAGCTGGCTTACAATCGCCCAGTATCCGTCATCAACTGTTGGAGAACGATTCCCTTAGCGTACAAACCGCTTTTGATCAGACATGGCGTTCAAAAATTCTCAGTCGTATCAAGCAAACTTATCGTTAAACGGCTGTGTAGAAGACTCTGGCCGAACAAGTTCAACTCGAAACTCTCCCGAAAAACGAGGACAATATACAGCTTTAGCCTCAAATTCCAAGTGCAACTTTGTGGACTAGACCGTTATCCTCGATTTAGGTGTCCAGCACGGGATTTCGTATGCAAAAACGGCGGCAAGGAACGACATTTTCGAAACATCTGGCGCTCCAAAACCCTACCAAAAGCGTGTTCTGCGCCCACCGAGACTCATCTATTCTCTATCACCGTAGCAGCAGCGCCACAATAGCTAGCCGATGCCACCACCGAGGTAGTCGTCAACGATGTCTCATTGAAAGCTCTCATCGGTACCGGAAGCTCAGAGAGTTACATCGCGGCTTCGGTTATCGAGAAGTACAAATGGGAAATGGAACATTCTTGCAACCAAATAAGAATGGCCAACATTAATCTAATCAGTCACACTCTCGGTCATTGATGTCATTCTACAGTACAAGGACCAGCAGTATCCTCGAATCAAACTCTCTGTTCTTTCTCACCTCCGCTCAGACGTTCTCTTGGACCACGACTTCCTCTGACTCCACGAGGCTGTCTAAATCCCTTTTCGAGGTAACAAACCTATGCTAGCAGCCTGCGGCTTGACTGCTGCTCATATACATGCGCTCCTTCCTTATTGAGTGACTCCGCTGTTAACTTCAGACCAAATCTCGACGTCATTCTACCGCAGACGAATAGTTTATTTCAGCGGAAGTTCAAAAGCTTCTGAACGACAAGATCACCGAGCCATCCAATTCCCTTTGGCGGGCTCAGGTCCTGATTACTACGAATGAACACCACAAAAAACGGATGGTCATTGACTACAACCAAATCATCAATCGACATACCTATCTGGACGCATATTCCATACCGAGGATCGACAGTACGGTTGAGAAGAACGCAAAGTACTCCTTGTTCAGCACACTATGTTTGAAAAGCGCTCATCCCCAGATCCCGATCAGAGATGAGGAAAAGGTCTATATGGCTTTCGAAGCATGTGGAGGTCTTTGCCAGTTCTGTCGCATCATGTTTGAAGTGACTAACGGAGTAGCATGCCTCCAGCGAGTAGTCAGTGAAACAATTCAAACCAAAAAGCTAGAGGCAACTTTCGCATTTATCGACAATCTGGCTGTCTGTGGGAATACCAAAGAAGAACACGACGACAATCAACGTAAACTATTTCGGCCAACTGAGCGTTTAGAATTCCTTCGGTGGTGTGCACACAAGTTAGGCACCTATTACTGCGCAATGTATTCCATCAGATCCCCGCCAAAAATAAGAGGAAAACCTAAAACCTCATAGAACATCAGTTGCGAGAGACATTTTGCATTGTGGGTCAATAAGGCGGATACAGCCCGCTGTGTATCTCCGAACAATTTGGATGAGCCCATCTCGCATTCGTTATTACGTACTACTCGATTTCCGCATCTCGCCGCGAGACACGGAAAATGAACACGCGGGAAAGGAACGGGACAATAAGAAAGTCAGTCCAAAAAAATCTGAACTGTCATTTTAATATGACATCTAAACACTTTCTGTAGGTTTGAATACTTCTTCAAGTTACACGTCATTGAGGCTGAGTAACTGGCCTTAATAGTTTCAGTTCAGTTCAGTTCGGTTCACAGGACGTGCACGGTGGGACGCCAAAGCCTGTTCAGTTCCTTGCACTGTGAACCCCTTGGATCTCCCGGTGCTGCGACAAGCGATAAGGCCAGACCTTCTTCAATCTAATGGTAGGGGAAAACGGAAAAGAAAAGACCTCCAGCCACTGTGCCTCGATCCGAAAGATGTACAGGGTCCTTGTTGCTACCTGCTAGTAGCTGGTGGCCAGTCATCCATAGGGCCATGAGTTACAAGAAGTTACTCAAGGCTAACGGCTCAAAAGTGATGAAATAGATGAAACGATAACTTAGATGGCAATGGAAGGGTACGGTTGAAGAGGAGAGTAAACTAAGGGTCAGATCGTAAGAGCAATGTAGTGCCACTCAGTACACTCTTTCGTTAAACACGCTGTTCCATTTTCCCCCAAGCCGCTTCTTGAAACCCTTCACTGTTAGTGCTGCAACTATCCTAACGGAGAAAAATTTTGCTCTCAGCTGAGTCCTTAATCTCGCCTTCAGTAACTCAAGGACATGTCCTTGGACTGCGGTGTTACAACTGGATATCAATAACGGCCTCAATCTTCCATTAAAGTCAACTATTCCTCTCATTATTTTTAAGATTTCTATCAGGTCACCCCGACGCTTATCATGGTGTGCCTAATTGCAACGCTCATTCAAGAGATGTCATGATACGAACTAGATAGAGAAACCTGTCAAGTCGAAACTCTCATACAAGCCAAAAATCAAGGAAGCGTCCAATTATTCAACAAAGGATAGTGTACGGCACTACTTAGCTGTCGTGGCTTGAATTCTGAAACGATGAATACCACGGCACAATGCTGTTTTTCGTTGGGACTGAAAACCAACAACCCCGACATCACTCCACGAGGCACGCACGTAGCGGAACAATCATCTGGCCATTTTCAGTTTACCAGTTCAGTTCAGTTCAGTTCAGTCTGCACAGGACAGGTAATGGCCACGGCCAATCGAGCGTCCAGAATTCCTTCGATGGTATGCACACCAGTTATGCACTCACCACTGCCGAGTGTATTTCGTCGAATCCTCGCTAAAAATGAGAGGGAAACGAAAAACCTCATCGCACATCAACTGCGAGAGACATTATGCATCGTGAGCGTTCACTGAGACAGTATGCAATGAGGGGAAAAGTCTGCTAAAACATACTCCAGAAGGACCACAGTGCTACCCGTCATCCATCTAGTTGATATATTCAAGGCTCACTACAAGGAAAGATCTCGTACCACTTGCGATCAAGGGCACCTTTGAAGGATTGGGCTGTCTGCAGATCTACCATTTCACCAGGCAGACCGTTCCAACTGTTCACAACCCTATTGCTGAAGAAGTGCGATCTACCCATCAACTTAGATCGGGCTTTTATCAACTTCTTTTCGTGTCCCCTTGTTCTGGAGTCTACGGCGACTTGGAATAGACTAGCTGGTCTAAGGCCAGCAAAGCCCTTCATTACCTTGAACGTTTCTATGAGATCCCCTCGACGTCTCCTCCTTTCCAACGAGAAGAGATTCAGGTCACAGAGTCTCTGCTCGTAAGTCTTACCCCTCTGCCCTTCAACCATTCGCGTGGCGAGACGTTGGACTTTCTCGAGGCAGGCGGCGTCCTTTTTGTAGAATGGTGACCAAGCCTGCACGCTACCTTCTAAGTGAGGTCGTACTATAGCCATGTAAATAGGCACGAATACCTCCGGCTTCCGGCAAGACAAAGTTGATCGCAGTCTAAAGAGCTCCCCACGAGCCTTATGCGCAGCAGCATTGCATTGCTCCGACCATTTGAAGTCACTGTTCATGATGACCCCCAGGTCTTTAACCCTACTGGCTGCCTCTACGGTGAACAGCCCTTGATCATGAGCGATAGTTAGGCTCTCTGTTGCCCTTGACAACAAATGGCTTTTTGAGCGTTTAGAGGTAAGTCCCATTTGTATGCCCAGTTCAGGACGGTACCTATTTCCCTGCCCAAGTCCGCCCTACCCTTAGATCCAACAATCTTCACATCATCCGCAAAAATAAAGCTGGGCGATTGAAGAGTGGATGCTAGGTCATTAATAAATAACAAGAATAGGACCGGGCCTAGGACGGATCCCTGAGGTACACCACTGGTGACGTTCACCAAACTGGAGCACCTGTCCCCCACTTTGACGTAAAGCGTCCTGTGGGAGAGGAAGTCCTCCAGCCACCTATATACTGGCCCATCTATACCGAAAGTCTCCATCTTGCGTAGCAAAAGACGATGATTAACGGAGTCGAACGCCTTGCTAAAGTCGAGGTAGCATACCTCAACTTTCTTACCTTCGTCCAGTCGTCAAGTTACTTCATCTAAGAAGCACAGGAGATTGGTGAGGCAAGATCTATTTTTCAGGAATCCATGCTGCGCCGGGCTTAGCATGGAATGCTGCAGTAAGTGCTGGCATATATGGGCACGGATGATCTTCTCGAGGACTTTACAGAGAATGCTAGTTAGGCTTACCGGCCTGTAGTTCTGCACATCCGACTTGGGCCCACTCTTATGTATTGCCACGACTGCCGCGACTTTCCAGTCCTGAGGCAGCATACCCTGGTCCAACGTGGATCTGTACAGTCTGCATACCGATGGAGCTATGATATCCGCCAACGGCTTGATGATAGCTGGATGAATGCCATCTGGGCCCGCTCACTTGTGGCTGTTTAACTCCTGTAGGTACCTACGCACGCACTCCTCTGACAGATCTAGCTCGTTTAGCTGAGGAGGATGCACCAGGGCCAGATCTACTCGTGTAACAGCCGGTCGTGGAAAATCCCCCTTTTTCCCTCGCGATTCAGTGTTTTTCCCAACATCACTCATTTCCATACACTATTGACTTGTCTTTACGAACTGGTTGTTTTTCTGGACCAATTGTTGTTTGTTCGCGCCCAGAGCGCTACTTTGACACATCCTTGTTCAGGACCTGCGTGACGCACGTGTTGTCTGCTCACACGCTGCTATTCGGTTTCTCGTTGTTGAGTCCTTGTGATCGTATTATTGAGGTTTGTATATTGTTTATGTCATTGTTTATCTTAATAATCTAGTATCGTAGAATATCACGGATAACCGTCTTCTGATTTCGGGATCCGTTGCGAATTTGGCTACGCATTGCTCAAACGTTCGTAACAATACTCAATAGATCTATTTGGAACGAGGAAAAATCACGCAAAATGCCAAGAAAAGGATCAAAAGCAGTCGAATCCGGACAGGAAGTAATACGGCAAGTCTCTGGGGAGGTTTTGGGTACATATGATTCTTTAGTTAATGCTAGATCGCCTAGTCCTGTCAGTGCTAGCTCATGTGTTATTGAAAGCAATATTGATCGTAAGGATGTCGATTTATATAAGCTGAGAATACTAGAACTAGAGCAACAGTTACTTTCGGCTGGACTACAGGCGCATGAAGCAGAGAAGTGTACACAGAAACAGCGAGAGCATGAGACCAGTGACTTCGACACTTCCGATAGGTTAGAGTGCAATAAGGTAGGGAACCCCACGCCGGTCGCCGACTACAAACCACCATCGATCGATCTGCCTAGAGTGGAGTTAACGGTTTTCGACGGGCGAGCTGAGCAATACTGCAAGTTTGTCAAACAGTTCGAGACGTTCGTTGAAAACAAGGTAACCAACCCTGGGCAAAGGCTTCTTTACCTTACTCACTACTGCCGAGGCCGAGCGCGAGAAGCTATCGACGGGTGCACCATGCTCGATCCAGAACAAGGCTACACAAGGGCAAGAAAGATTCTGAGGGACTTGTTTGGCCAACCTTTCAAAGTAGCCCGTAACCTAATAGAGGGCGTGATGGCAGAGGCAAAGAGAACCAAGGGCGACGTCTACACCATGGCCGACCTGGTGATCAAGATGCAGAACTGCTCAATAGCCCTCGACCATTTAGGTTACAGGGGTGACCTAGACGCCATGCACACTTTGGAAGACATAGTCCGTCACCTCTCTCCCGAACTACAGGGTTGGTGGGCGGAAGAAGCTGAACGGACAAGCCGAGGCGACAGAGAAGCCAACTTCGAAGACCTGACTGAATACTTAGACAGGCAAACGAAGATAGCTGACAGCAGATTCGGCCGACTCGTCCGGGACAGCAACCGAGCAAACAAGCCCGGTACTAGCCAAGTCCAAACCCCTGTACGGGAACATACGAAGTACCAGCCCTGGACCAACACACACGTCATTTCACGAGATGCTACGGCGAAACCAAATTGCAGGTCCTGTAGTACTAGCCATGGCCTACCAGAATGCCCCAAGTTCGGCAACGCCACAATAGACGAACGGTGGGGAATGGCGAGGATGGCAGGAGCATGTTTCATCTGTCTCAACACCACGCACCGGGCAGCAGCCTGTAGAACAAGGAATCGATGTGGTTACGAGGGCTGCACGGGCAGACACCATCGGCTGCTGCATCAGGCGAGAGTAACCATATCCGAGGCGAGTGCCAAGCCCAGCGTGATTTGTTCAACTTCACAATCTGCCAGTAAACCGGTACGTTTAGGCGTAGTGGCCGTGGGAGTAGTGACTCCGACTGGGATAGTCAAGGCGTTGGCTTTCGTTGATAGTGGATCCGACACCACCTTGGTGAAAGAGCGTTTTGCCGACAAACACCAACTGGCTAAAGGTGCGACGTCGTTAGCAATGAGCACGGTGGGCGGAACACAGGTAATGACTGCCGGTAGATTAAGGCTGCAACTCATCTCTCTAGACACTAACGAGGAAATTGAACCAACGGAGGCGTTCACGTTAGCGGATCTCCCCATGCGAGCACCAAGGTCGGTGAACGCAATCTTGACTCGGTGGCCCCACCTGCAGGATATAACCGTTGTAGACTGGGAAGATGATGAGGTGGATCTCCTCATCGGATGCGACGTGCCAGAGGCGCATTGGGTGCTTGACCAAAGAGTGGGCGACCGCCAGGCACCTTATGCCGTACGCACGGCTCTGGGATGGATGTTATACGGTCCAGTAGGGGTACGCGGTTCCGTGAATTACTTATCCGCCGAAACGGACCGCATAGAGTATCATCTGCAACGGCTGTATGAAAAGGAGTTTCATGACATTGGAGACGAAAGACCGACGTTGTCTCAAGAGGATCACTTCGCTCTACAAACGGTGCGGCAAGGCTCTAGAGGCCTCAAAAACAGTTCGAGGTTCCCCTCCCATGGCGCACACCGGTCGACCCGTGGACTGACAACAGAAATTATGTTCTCCAACGATTACTACGACTAAAAGAACGCTTCATTCGGGACCAGAATCTGTGGGAACGATACGCGGATTTGATGAAGCGAAACGAGGCCCTCGGTTACGTTGAAAAGGTGCCTGTTAACACCGACAGCAAAAGGGGTATCTGGTATCTGCCTCACCATCCGGTTATCAACCCCAAGAAACCCAATAAACTGCGGGTGGTTTTCGACTGTGCGGCCAAGTTCCAGGGCAAGTCGTTAAACGATCGCCTACTACAGGGGCCTGACTGGACCACACCACTGATCGATGTTCTGTGCCGTTTCAGAGTGGGTAAAGTGGCTTTGTCTGCTGACATTAGGGAAATGTTCCATCAGGTGAAGATTCCGGTAGGAGAACGAGATGCTTTGCGTTTCCTGTGGTGGGAAGGGAGCGACCGGGACAACGCAGTGGTGAATTATAGGATGACCGTCTACCCCTTCGGAGCCATATCGTCACCATTTTGTGCAAACTACGCCCTCCGAGAATCAGCGAACAAACATGGCGATCTAGTACATCGGACGGTGGTAGAAAGCGTCAGCAGGAACTTCTACGTCGACGACTACCTTGGGTCATTCGATGATGTGGAATCAGCTCTAGAGCAGTTCAGGGGTCTGACGAGATTGCTGGAAGAGGGCGACTTGCATCTAACTAAATGGATGTCGAACGCTTCAGAAGTGCTGAAGGTCATCCCGTATCACGAAAAGGCCGAAAGGGTAAGAGATTTGGACGCCTCTCCACTTCCTATCGAGCGCACTTTAGGGATACAATGGGACGCGGAAACGGACGATTTTGTTTTCGAACTGAACGTTCCCGAGCTGCCAATAACCCGTCGTGGCATACTATCTGCCGTCTCGAGTGTGTTCGACCCGCTCGGTTTCGTCTCACCATGGCTGCTATCCGGAAAGATCTTGCTGCAGCGGCTGTGCCGTAAGAAAGTTGATTGGGACCAGTCACTGGACCGAGGGGACCGGCTGGACTGGGAAGAATTTTTGAACAACTTGAAGAAATTAGGGGACATAAGAATCCCACGATGTTTGACTACTGGCCATACGACACGGACTGGAGAACTACATGCTTTTTCCGATGCATCCGAAGTCGGTTATGGAACTGTGGTGTACGGACGATGGTGCGCAGGAGATGGACAATATACCACGAGGATCCTGTTCGCCAAAGCCCGCGTTGCCCCACTGAAGTCGGTCTCAATCCCACGCCTTGAACTCAGCGCAGCCGTGTTGGCAGTCAGGGTGGTGCAAGCTGTGAAGAGATGTTTCGATCTCTACATTTGGTCGGTGAGTTTCTGGACGGATTCAACGATAATACTTTACTACATTAACAACGTACGGAGCCGGTTTAGTACTTTCGTTGCTAACCGGCTCACGATTATCCACGATGAATCAGCCACGCACCAGTGGAGTCATGTCAGGTCTGGCTATAATCCGGCCGACCTGTGCCCCCGAGGTGCGAACAACTTCAGGCAACTGGACACGTGGACGAGAGGGCCAAATTTCCTGCAATTGCCCAAACAGGACTGGCCCGTGTTCGAATTAAAACCCCCTACGGAATTAGAACTGGAGATCAAAGGCGTAGTGATAGCAACCAACGTCGTCGAAGCGTCGTCCATTCTATCGCGACTGGTCAGGTTTTCTTCCTGGATGAAGACGCTTCGTTCGCTAGTTTGGTTAACCAGGTTCAAGAGAAATTTACTAGTCATGAAAGGGCTACGGCCCTCAGGTCGGATACCGGTCGGCCCGATATGCCCCGATGAGCTACAAGCGGCAGAGTACGATATTTTCAGAATGATACAACGCGAGGCTTTCGTCCAAGAACTCAAGAGGGCGGGAGAAGTGGGGCCGACCAATGAAGACATGCCATCTCCAAGAGGCGAGCTGAAGCGTTTAAACCCCAAACTCATCAACGGACTTCTGCGGGTGGATGGTAGGCTGACCAACGCCCACCTGAACTTCGACACAAAGTATCCTATACTGCTGCCTGCGAGACAACCTGTAGTAGAGCTAATGATTCAACACGTCCACGCCATGGAGGGACATGCCGGGGAAAGTCACGTGACGAGCGTCATCCGAAAGCGTCTTTGGTTGTTGAGAGGACGAGAGACTGTAAAACGGGTAATCCGACGGTGTGTGCAATGCAGGAGACGCAATGCCACAGCAGGCAAACAACTCATGGCCCCACTACCAGAATGCAGGGTGACTACGGGCTGGTGGCCGTTCAGTGACACCGGGTTGGACTATTTCGGGCCCTTGTGGATCAAGTGCGGGAAAAGATTAGAAAAGCGATACGGATGTATCATGACGTGCATGAAATCACGTGCGGTATACCTAGAAGTCGCACATTCGATGACGACCGATTCGTTTCTACGGGCCTTGCAAAGATTTATCAACCGAAGAGGCGTACCGGCCGATATATACTCAGATAATGGATCAAACTTTGTGGGCGCTCAACGGGAATTGCAGCGTTGGCACAAGAACATAAACAGGGACGAACTGCAGAATCGAACCGTGGCCTACGGCATACGATGGCATTTCAACCCCCCACAGGCCAGCCATCGAGGCGGCATATGGGAACGCATGATCCGGTCCGCCAGACGGATATTGCTGTCAATCATGGAGCAGCAGCCGCCCGACGACGAGACCCTGAACACCGTCATGACTGAGGTGGAGCGAATCCTGAACAACCGCCCCCTGGTTCCAGTATTGAACGGCGACCCCACCCACCTGGCGCTCACCCCGAACGACTTATTGACGTTAAGGTCGAACGAGGGTTTCCAAGGGCCGGTAAACCTTCGTGGGAGCTACCTCCACGGGTGGAAGCAAGCAAACTATCTGGCCAAGGTCTTCTGGAGGCGATGGCTACGGGAGTACCTACCGGCTTTGCAGACTCGACAGAAGTGGCTGGCCAAAACAAGACCATTCAAAGTTGGGGACGTGGTTATGATCGCCGACGAACGCGCACATTTCAGCGCTTGGTCTTTGGGAGTAGTTACGGAAACCATCAAAAGCACTGACGAAATGATAAGAACGGTGAAGGTGAAGACAGCTAACGGAGTGCTCATTCGTGACATACGCAGTATTAACCTACTCGAGAGCGAAGACGGAGGAGCTGATAACCTTTTCACACCAGTAATCGAGGTGGATATAGAAACACCATATATACCGCACAATCTCCGTCAAACACGTTAAGGTGCTCGCGGTCCTTTCGTTGACATTACAGAAGGTTCTTTCCGATATGTGGTGATGAGTGCGATTCCATTATACATCCCGATACATACACGCATGCACGACGCACTCTACATCCCGTAAACCCATCATACATGTGACAGTGTTCTTTGTTTGCCTTTTGTGGACGCTACCGAATGCCCTTGCATATGTGGAAGTAGCGGAGCTCAGGTCACACACATGCTACATTTACTCGTCTTCTTGCCACGCGGTCTTTTGTTGACATTGCAGAAAGTCCTCCTTTGATGTGTAGTCATACCTGTGATTTCATTGTAACCCCGGCACACACACACGCACACACACACACTCAAGCACGTACATCCAGGACTGGACGGCCCCTTACGAGGACAACATCTATGTGACCCTTCACGCCCGCCATCGGTCGTTTGGTCTTGTGAAAGATGTAGACTAGCCTCACGTCTATGTATCCAATGGATTAGGTGCGACCAGTAGTGGAACGTCGACGACGAGCATTAGACGCGTGCACTGACAGCAGGGCCTAGGCAGGTAGGAAGAATCAGTACCTTTATACCGAACCTTTGACTCTGCTAAGGATCCAGGAGGATTTTGGTGGGCGGTGTAACAGCCGGTCGTGGAAAATCCCCCTTTTTCCCTCGCGATTCAGTGTTTTTCCCAACATCACTCATTTCCATACACTATTGACTTGTCTTTACGAACTGGTTGTTTTTCTGGACCAATTGTTGTTTGTTCGCGCCCAGAGCGCTACTTTGACACATCCTTGTTCAGGACCTGCGTGACGCACGTGTTGTCTGCTCACACGCTGCTATTCGGTTTCTCGTTGTTGAGTCCTTGTGATCGTATTATTGAGGTTTGTATATTGTTTATGTCATTGTTTATCTTAATAATCTAGTATCGTAGAATATCACGGATAATCGTCTTCTGATTTCGGGATCCGTTGCGAATTTGGCTACGCATTGCTCAAACGTTCGTGACAACTCGTACCCCACTATCTATCCTATGTACACTACCAAAGTATTCCCCCAGGGCGTCTGCTTTGCCCTGGTCATCAGTGACAATACCATAGTCTCTAGTGGATAGCGGACCTACGGCATTTCTTGTTGAGCCTTTAGATTGTACATAGCTGTAGAACGTCTTCGGCTGTTGTCTTACAGACTGGGCCAATTTGAGTTCAGTTCAGTTCAGTTCAGTCTGCACAGGACAGGTAATGGCCACGGCCAATCGAGCGTCCAGAATTCCTTCGATGGTATGCACACCAGTTATGCACTCACCACTGCCGAGTGTATTTCGTCGAATCCTCGCTAAAAATGAGAGGGAAACGAAAAACCTCATCGCACATCAACTGCGAGAGACATTATGCATCGTGAGCGTTCACTGAGACAGTATGCAACGAGGGGAAAAGTCTGCTAAAACATACTCCAGAAGGACCACAGTGCTACCCGTCATCCATCTAGTTGATATATTCAAGGCTCACTACAAGGAAAGATCTCGTACCACTTACGATCAAGGGCACATTTGAAGGATTGGACTGTCTGCATATTCAGTTTAGTTGAGTTCATTTTGCACAGGACTGAAGTGGCCAGCACCATTCGTGCCTTAGGATCAAAGTGTTTTTCACGATTTCCCTTGGTTCCCAACACTGAGCTTTAAGTGTTTTGTTTGAAAGGCAGAAATTGTTGGGTAATGTAGTTCAACCAATTTCAATTCAATTCAGTCCAGTTCCAGGACTTGACGGTGGAGGGGCGGAATGTCCAGATTCTTGCACCCATGAGCTCCTTGGATCCACAGGTGATTCTGCAAATAGAATAGATGGCTCCTCCTCAATACATAGATAAATCCGAAAGCGTATGCTGATCAGCCGATCAGACCCTGTCTATCCCTTGTTTAACTGTACGTTTCTCGCACGCGGCAACCGCAAACGCTACTTCCGACACACTCCATCGGCACACTCCAGCTTGCGGTCTCTGTACTCAGGCCCCGTGAGAATGCTCGCGGTTGGCACCCCACAACATTTTCATGTTGACTTTCTCGACGAACGCTACCGTAGAAGCTGAGGGAGTGTGCCCTCCAATAATCTTTCAGGCAAGACATTTAATCCCCTTACCATTCAACAACTTTTCGAACCACAGCCCTTGGTCACACACAAGTAGGACTCCTGATACCAGGTACGTACTTGATCCCGAGAGTGGCCTATGGAACAAGGAACGAGCAAAGTGCCCCGACGCGTGTTAAAAGATGGCGAAAGTCGGTGGAATAGGTGAAGGGCTTTTTGTACTGAAACAATGTCGTTTGGGAACGACACCGGACACTGTACAAGCTAAGGGAGCTAAACGTTCAACCGTCCGCAAGCAGGATAGCGAAAGCGTGTTTTTCGATTTGCGGAGACTAATTGTCCTTACTGCAGGCAGACAAACAACGTACAGCCCTGTGGCATCGAGCAACATACAAAGTGCTTACAGCTAAGTGCTATTTGGTTATGTTTGCCTGCGGTAGTTTTTGGTCATGAATTTACACATTCAAACTCGGTCATCTCCATTTCGCTACACACACGCCTCACGGTCATGCCCCTTGGCAACGGGGATAGTAAAGCAAGGGGTAGCATTTACTAGGTAGGGGTTCTACGGGGGTTGAATTAATAGGAACTAGTCAGTGTCCACTAATCGGTGGTAGGCTCCTGGTCATAGTCCTCCAAATACAGTCATCTGCACCCTGCCTAATCTCCCTTGGAACTCAGCCACTGTGCCGGCGCTTATTACATCCTCCGGGCAGCTTATTCCAGTCATCGGCGACCCCGGCTGCAATAGGCTGACGTCTGATTCTAGTCAAAGTTATCTGTTTCTTGATTGTCAGCGCATGCCTTACTGGGCAGCCTTTCCCTCGCAGCTCAAATAAGGCCCCTCTGTGACCACGAGCTTCCGCGAATACTTTTAGTATCCTAGAAGCCACAATGAGGTCATATCTTCCTCCTCTTTCTAGAGAAAATAAGCCTCATTGCTCTAATCTCCGTTCGTAGAACTAATGTCTGTATTCTGCGAACCATGGCGTGAATCGCCGTTGTAGCTGCGCGGGAGCTTCGACGTCCTTCAGTAAATACTGCCTCCGTTCCTGGGCACAGTCTTCTGAGTGGGATCTCACGAAAGCCCTGCACAACGGCGACAAGACCAGCAGTTTCCTAGGGCTGGTCGTCCTCATTGACTGGCGCAGCGCCCTTCGATCTTTCGGTGTTTCTTTCTGACACTGGAAACCTGGTTTAAGGTAAAAGCTTACCATCACCCCAAGATCTTGGGCTCCTGTGGCCTGAGCTAGTGCCTACCGATTGTTTGGTGGACCCATATATCGCGTAGGCTATGGTCGTCCCTCTTTAATGAGATGTTGGCATTTGCTCAGATTGAGGAAAGATCCCACGCCACTGGCCACTGGTATACCTTGTCTGAATCACTCTGAACGGCGGCATCATCTGGTGTTCCTACAACACTGAATTCGTCAGCGAACGAAAAGCTGTGGTTTTCTCACACCGTCTGCCAGGTCTTTAATCTACACCAGGAAAACAAAGGTCATGGGGCTGACCCTTGTGGAACGCCTTTACGAAGCCTCGCAATGTACCACAAGCAGCCTTCTACTCACTTGAAAACTCTCTCCTTTGGCCTTTAACCACCCGCTTCTATATTTCCACGGCTAGTTGAAAAGATTCCGCTTTTGCTTCGAGTAGTCTGCGGTTAACCGAATCGAAGGCTTTTTGGGAATCCAGATATGTGACTCCAGCCTTTTCCCCCCGATCCACCCGACTGGTTACCCCATCCGAGAAACTTATGAAATTTGATAGGCAAGAGCTCCTGTACCAGAACTCATGCTGGCTGGCAGTCTCCAGCTTGTTTCCTTCTAAATGACCTGTGAGTTCCTGACCCAGCCTACGGTATTCCTCAATGCTGCTTTAGGTAGATAGTAGTTGTTGGACACACTATCGGATTGCTTTTGGCTTCCCGCACAACACCCACCTCGTGGTTGTTCCTGCACTGTTTCTGTGTTCAAGGTGGTCTAGTCCTCGCTGCTTTGAACTGAAGGAATGCCCGGTGGCCACGGGTGTTTCTGCACCTTTTGGATACTCATTGCTTCTGTCTTAGGGCCTTTCTCATTCGGCTGGTCTACCACGTTGGCAATCCGCTTTGTTTGACCCTTCCAAGTGGTGCAACAGCCCCTGTTATTTCCAGCCCTATTTGTTTTCTGCGTTGTAGTCATCGCTCACTATCTCCCGGTTTATCCATAGGCCCAGTTCTACCAAGCTATTCTCGTCTACCTTTGAGAAGCTCCCTCTGAACTTATCAGGCGCACCCATTCCCTGAAAGTTTAGCTTAAACTGGAGTACTCCATGGCCACTCTTGTCAATGGGTCCCCCAACTTCTAGGTGTTGCATAGCGTTTAAGGCTCTGGACCTCGCCAGGTCAAGGATTGACGGTAGCTGACCAAAGCTCCGTCCTGTCACGTGATTGGCACGTTGGACAAGAGCTTTCCTACGGACTGGGTGGAGTAATCTCTACCAAATGTGCCTTCTGGAGTAGTTTCCGAGGTCCAGTCTACTTCGAATGCATTGGAGTCACCCATAATAAGTAACTTTCGTCCCGCTTTGGCAGCTCTAGTGATGATGTCAAGCAAACCGCCTTCCCCGGCACCTTCCGCTCCTGGGCGTCGACGCGAGCAAAAAGCCGACGCTTTTGGTCCGCCAGTAGCTATTGCAACCTCTACCGCTTGTACATTCGGCATAACAAGTCGGATGCTCCCAAAGCCGCCATACTGCTCCGTTAGGAGGACCATTATGCCACTTCCTGTTCTACCGTCCAGCCTATCCACCCTGAAGCCTGAGTGGATGTTTGGATTCAGCCCACTGTCGCTTTCGCTTGGTCTTAGCCACTTTTCAGTGATTGCTGTCAAATCTGTTCCCTGTGTCCTTGCTTTGAGCCCTTGTCATTTGGTACCCACACTTTCAGCCTTAGTGTAGGCCCCGAGCATCACAACACCCTCCTCTGTTTTCTTGCTTTTCCCAGGGGGAGGCGGCAGGTGCTCGGGTCCTCAACCCGAGCCCCCGGACTTTCTTCTGTACCACGGTTGGACTTCTGGTTTTACTGTTGTTTATTGGTCCAACCACCTACTGGGTTTCTTTGCATATCACCGTCCTGGAAGTCTCGGGGGGGGGGGGGGGGCGGTTGTTATAATTCCACTCTCCCGGAGTCGCAACGGTCCAGTCCTTTAGCAATGGGGCTGTAAAACCTGCTCTCTGCCCCGATCATGGGCTCCGCGGCCCTTAGCTCCTTTATGTTGCTTGCGTTCACTCTCGGAGACTTGAGGAAAGCCTCTTTGAAACACGGAGCCCTGGTTTTATCCACCGTCCACTGACTAGCTACGGATTCTTTATCATTGGGCACCACATCTATTTCTCCCCTCGAGGTCTGTCCAGTATCCCCGGCTGCAGCAAAGAAGGCTTCTCTGTGACGAGAGTTGGCCAACTCGACTGGCGCAGGTCTTGGTTCGCACCCTTTGGAGTCAGTCTCCCTTTTCCACCGCCCCAGTCCCATAACCGTTTTCGCGGCTGCAAGCCCCAGGATTTCCGGCACTCGAAGCAGGTTGACCGGATGGTATCTCGTTGCCCTGTCCCTCTGCTTGCTGGTTTTTATGAGGGGTTCCGGAATTCTGTGAACTACAACATTCCGGTTCCGTCCCAGGGCTGTATCACTATTCTTCTTCAGCATAGTCAGGATTTTAGTGATATTGGCCTCGTCATTTTCTAACTTACTTGCCTCCTCATTTAGGACCCATCTCCCCAATATGTCATGAGCTGGCATTGCAGCAGCTTCTTGCTGTCCAGACTTCGCCCCGAAGCTCTCCAGGTTACCAGATGGCACGTAATGTCCTTTGCTGTCCTCAGTTGGTGCAAACTTTTCTTCTAAGGATTTATGCTTTTCTGCTTATTCTTTGGCGACCCCTGCCTCCCCGGTGGCCTTTATATCTGCCCTGATTAGCTTCTTGCATCGAGGGCTTATCCAGCCAAGTCCTTCGTATTCAGAGCACAGCTGATGGTAATTCTTGCTTAACCCTGAGCACTTCTTGTGGAACCATGTTTGACAAGTGTCACACTGAATTCTCGCAGAGCCTGCCGGCATATTCCCCTCAGAACGCCGAGGTATTCCAAGCTGTTCATCTTCTCCGCTTGTTTGGTCTGGTGTTCTATAGTTTACGGTTTTTTAGTCGCCGCTTTGCCCGCGTTGCAAGGCTAACCGAAAAAGGGGGGCAGTGTGAGTGGCCTGGGGAAGCTGAAGGATACCTAGTGAGACCGATTTCAGGCCGAGATCAACCAGTGATGAGGAGGATGACCGATTTGTATGTTACGACCAGCCGGCTCACCTGGTCGTGGTTTTATCGTTGGAATCCTTCGTTTACTGTTAATGGTTACTTCTTCCTACCACTTCGTATTATTTCTTTGGACCTGGTATTTTTTTCGTATGTTTCTGCCGAATTGGTATGCTTTTTCCTCCTGGTCTTCCACCTGGCCCGACGTCGTGGTACAGCGCAAGTTGGCAGGTTCAGTTCAACCTGGCTCGCGTAAGTTTACTGACAAAACACCAGAAGCCCCCTATCTTGCCCCTCATTCATGCGACTAGCCCTGGGAAAGTTGCGGTCCAGGTTGTATCTATGGTGTTCTTGAAAGGTGGTGCGTTGCTAAACCTAATAGCATTCTCCGGCGGCCTATTACGCATATGCAAAGACTTATTTGCGTAAAACGTAGCTCGTATGTCTAGACATCAATGCGCCCTTTGTATCCCAGGACTATATCCCCCATAGCCGTACTCAGGAGCAGAAACCATCGTACCATCCACGTATATGCCTGACGTACCCCTTCGAACATGGACCCTTCGACAAAGTCACCGCGGCCTCTAAGAGGCGCTGAAAAGAAGAGATTGAAGCCTACCGGCTGGGTCAAGATTTCCTCGACTGACCGTCCATCATTCTAGCTGAGTCTTGAACCTCTTCCAGGCACTCTTTATCCTTGTGAAAATGAGAAACTCTTGGCTGCACACTATACCCCAGAAGAGGTCGCACCGGAACCCTGCAAAAAGGAACGAATACTTCCGGCTTTTGCAAGTGACACCTAAGGTATGTCTCTCTGGCCATATCTGCAGCTCCCTGCCATCATCTCCAAAGCTCAAAGTCCAGTGTGGTGACTGCATTCATTCCTTGTCATTATCCTCTTCATTGTCACCTTTTGCATAGAAGTTGTTGCGTCACGCCGAGCCAAGCTGATCCTGGTTCGACCGCCAAACATAGTTACTTGTCAGTCCCCACTGGTCGTTTCTCGTTCCGTAATCCTTAATCTGCAGGTTCGCATGGGGGGCTCTGTGGCCTGACTTTGGCTTTCCGATTGCTAGCTAGACATTGTAGCCAAATTCACAACGGATCCCGAAATCAAAAGGCGATTATCCGTGAAATTCTACGATACTAGATTGTCAGATGAACAGTGACACGAAACAGATACAAACCTCAATTATGCAATCAAAAGGACTCAAAAACGAGAACCGAATTGCGGCGTGCGAGGAAGGAGCACGTGCGTCACGCAGGTCCAGAACAAGGATATGACAGAGCAGCGCGCTGGGCGCGAACAAACAAGCGTTGGTCCGTAAAAACAGGCAGTGCATAAAACAGGTCGATAGTGTAAATAAGTGAGTGATGTTGAGGAAACATGGAAACTGCAGTGGTTTTTGGGGGAATTTCCACGACCAGTCATTACACGGCCCACCAAAATCCTCTCGAATCTTAACAGAATCAAAGGGTTTGGAATAAGGGTACTGGTTCCTCCTACCTACCCATACCCTGCTGTCAGTGCGCGTACCTAATATCTTGTCGTCAACGTTCCACTCACTTTCGCACTCGATCCGGTGGCCAGATCGACGCGAGGTTACTCTACGTCGTCCATGCAAACGGCTGACCGATGGCGGGCGTGAAGGCAAAACAAAGATGCCGTCCTCGAGTGAGCCGTTGCCTCCCGGCCGCGTGTTTGTGTGTGTGTGCGTGTGTGGGTGGGTGGGTGCAGGTGGGTGTCATGGGTGAGCACTCTGGTACATGGGAGAATAGTAGCGACCATCACTTACGGGGAGATCTTCCATAATGTCATAGGTAAACGAGGAACCATCATCCCTGTGGCTCGTTTTGAAGGAGGTCATGAAGTATAAACGTGTATTATGTAAGTGTGATTGGTGTTTGTCTTAGTATACAATAGAGTCACAGCTACCACCACATATGCCAAAGACCCCCTGTAACGTCAGCTAAAAACAGCGTGCACGGCAATGTGTTTGATGGAGGTCATGAAGTATAAACATGCATCACGCAAGTGTGTATGTGCCACGATGTATGGTAGTTTAATACGTCAGTATGTCATGAATGCCCCCACAAATGGAGGTTCCTTTAACTACCTCGAAGACGCATAAGGGACGGTCCACTACTTTTCCTTGTTATCGGCTTTTCCGTCCTCACTCACTAGGAGGCTGGTACTGCGTATGTCGCGGATTAGCATTCCGCTGGCGGTCCTCAACTTCACAGTCCTTATCATTTCGTCGGAGCTTTCGATGGTTTCCATAACCACGCCCAAAGGCCAGGTGCTAAAATGCACTTGTTCGTCTGTGATCGTCACTACATCCCCAACCTTGAAGGGTCTTGTTTTGACCGGCTACTTCTATCGAGCTTGCAGATCCGGTAGGTACTCCCGAAGCCATCGCCTCCAAAAAACCTTGGCAAGATAGTTGGCCTGCTTCCATCTGTGAAGGTAGCTCCCACGAAGGTTTATCGGTTCTTGGAAACCCTCGTTTGATCTTAACATCAATAAGTTGCTCGGGGTGAGCGCCAGATGGGTTGCGTTACACCGCGTAGCTTTCTCGCTGTTATCGGTATAGTTTTTATTAAGCTATCTAGGATAATCCCTAAAACTATAGCTCTAAGGTCTGTTGTCCGACCCAGAAAAAATCAAGCGATTTTTTCTGAATATTAGTCCCTGGGACCACCCGGTGGTAAAAGATACACACAAAAGTGATCATTGAACTGCTCTTAGGGTCGGAGCTAAGCGAAACATCAGTCTCAGTGAAACCACACTAGCAGACTCTAAGACACCACTCAGGGAATCACCTTAGTAAAGAGACTAAAGCCGTCTTGACTTGCGTAATACATCCGGAATTTTTCAAACAGCACCATCCGCAGAAACTGCTTGCAGTTTTTAGCTGAACAACTGATACATAATTAGTTCCACTGATATTGACCCCCCGTGGCTAATACTTTCTTCCCCACCTAAGGCTCACATATATTGGCCATACTCTACACTTAATCCTTTGCTTCCGTATAGCTCTCTTACCCCCGCATATTGCCACATCTCATCCGATTGGCCATCCACATCCTTACCACCATAGATATGCCTACATCTCCTCCCAACCGACCCAGAATCACTGCCAGCAACCGCCGTCGCAAGACTGCTAAACTGCAAAACTCACTGAATAACTGCTCAGTCTCTCTGGTAGATATACTTGGACATGCTAATAGACAAACTACGGAAATGAGCAAAAATCTGAGCAGTCTTTCCTCTCGCATTGACTCCGCTGATCAAATTATCAGTCAACTGATGCCTATAGCATTCTTGCTTGATCCAGCCGCACACCATACCCCAACCAATCTACTACTGGCCACGAAGTTCGTGGACACAATTGCCTCGGAAATCTCCAGACGGATAAAAAAGGCAAACAATGCGGTTGTGTTTAACATTCCAGACCGAATACCTCTCTCAGCTGCTAAAAATATGATCTTAAGCGCTTGCAACCTTGACTCACAACTGTGCCACTGTATTAGACTCCGCAAAACCTCCCTACGCACCACCTGTCCACTGCTGTTCCAGTTTACAAATGAAGTTGTCGCCAAGATTTTTATCAGCCGGCAAGCGTTAGTCGTAGCCAAAACCGGCTTCAAGTGCGCCAAGATATTTCCTGACAAGACCCCACTGCAAAGAGAGGTGCACAAGAGTCACGCCCAGAACAGTAACCCCGGTGTTAGCGCAACCAACAATCCACCCCAAAACTCCGGGGCACCTATCACTGGCCATCACCCGATGTTGCCATCTATTACAGATTACAATGCAACCGTAGATTTAGACAGTACGCCAATTTCCTCACCCAATGAGCCACCTGGCAAACGCCCCAATATCCAGAATAGCCCAAGCAAATCTGTAGACTGGAACAAGCGCCCCAACGTCCACAAAACTGATGAAGGTTCCTCCAACTCATCCACCCGCGAGCTCATGTACTCCACAAGTCTAGACGACCCCATTCCTTCTACTAGCTCCATGTCGGGTTATTTAACCATACCTAAAAATCACTGCACCATCAACCCACCTCCGTCTACACCCATGCATCCTGTTACCTCTGGCACTTTTGATAACTCAACCAGGCCCCTAAGCCCACCATCTGCACCCACCCATTTGCAACCAGAATGTGTCTGGTTACCACCTAGGCCACCACCGCTAATTAGCCCGTCAGTGCAGATTGACCCACAGAAGTTAACACCTCGTCACCAAAAGAACAAGGCCCATCAACGTAACGCACATGCAAACCATAAGGTAATGACTCAGTCACGTGAAATTCTACCAGCCCCTTATGCGGCTGGGAATCCTAGTTTTCCATCTCGGCTAACTGCCTTTTCATTTCCACCCTACTTGTACCCACCTTATCCCCCCCATTCACCGCTCCATTACATTACTATCCGCCACACCAACTACTCTATACCTCTACCGCTACCCAGTCACTCCCTGGGAACCATTTCCTGGTTTCACCTAGCTCCCCTCTCCCACAAGACCCATCCACGTCTCTTGGCCCAGTACTGCCATCCATCCGTGGCCGCTTTTTTCCTGCCGGCCCCCTTCGAGAATATTCCCCGCATTCAAACTACTCTCCCAAACAGCACCTCCCCATCCCTCTCCCCTCACACTATCCCCCTCCAGGCTTCAACTCATCCAATCCGTGGAACAACTGAGGTCCTCCCCCCATCCTTGCCCTATACTTCACTGGAATTACCACCCTCATTACCACTACCGAACCCCCCACCATATCCACCACTACCGAGGCCTGTATCATCTCTCTCAGTCATACTTGTAAATGCCCGTTCATTACTGCACAAAACTAAAGCCATCCGCAGCATCGCTGAGCCCTCTGACTTTGATATTATCATTGTAACTGAAACATGGTTAACAGATTCCGTCCCGTCAGATCGAGTCTGTCTAGTTGGCTACCAGATGTTCCGAAGGAATAGGCCTTGTCGTGGAGGAGGCTGTCTAATTTATGTCACAAACACTCTGCTGGCCATTCCACTGTCACACACAACTCTGGACGCCATTCAGGATTCACTCTGGTTAACAATTCCCTTACTTAATTCCTATCTTCATATTGGTTGCATCTATAGGCCACCCGATTCCAACGCTATGGATCTTACCAAGATTATTGACGCTTTCAACTATCTTTCATTGCTGCCCTGTTCCTCCAAACTCATAGCGGGGGACTTCAATGCACCGAGCATTTGTTGGAATACTCTATCCGCCCCAAACAACTTACTAGATTTTATGTCATGCATCCGCGTTGGGCGCTGGATCCAACATGTAACAGTCCCAACCAGAGGTAACAACATCCTTGATTTGTTGTTTACTATTGGTTTATCAGATGTTTCAGCCAGTACGCTCGACCTCTTTCCTGGAAGCGACCACAGAATGGTGTCCTGCACCTTCGTGGTTCCGCAATCTTTTGACAAATCCCACCCACCCAATCATTACTCTTCAGCAGTCAACTGGGTCAATCTTATCTGCACGCTTCGATCGCTAGACTGGGACGATTTTTCCTGCAAAGCGACCCTCAGCTGGCTGCTAATTTACTATATTCTAACCTATCATACTTGCTGTCCAAAATCACTACTACTCGTATCACATCAAACCGAGTCCGTAGTTCAATCCTGAGCCGAATGCAAAACAAGTACCTGAAGCTCCAGAAGGTGTATCAAACCAATAATGACTTATCGTCATTCTTGCAGCTCCAACGTCCCTCGGTAGCAATCAGAATGAAGACTGATGATATGCTCAAAAAAACAAGAAGTATCTGCCTTGCAATGCCATGATACTTCCTCAAAGTTGGCGTACCTAATGAAGAATAGAAATCAGAGCAAACCAGTAAGTATCCCCTCTCTAATCTTAGAAAATAACGACCACATTACCTCACCTGTAGCGATAGCCGAGGCGCTTAACTCCTACTTTGCTGCATCCATGACTACGAACCCCCTTACTTTATCCCCATGCATAGACCCTGTCACCGAGCACTCACTGTCTGATTTAGAATTTACTTTAAAAGAGGTGACCAACCAGATTACCCGTGTCCGGAAGTCCTCACACCTTGGCCATGATGGTGTTCCGCCGACCCTTCTACGTCTTGGAGGAACTGATGTCGCAGCCTTACTATTGAAGGTCTACAATCTATCCATCAAGTTTGGCATATTTCCCTCACAGTGGAAGACTGCGGTCATCATCCCAATCCATAAGAAGGGACCAATACATGACCCCTCAAATTACCGCCCTATCAACCACACTCCAATTGCTTCTAGGTTGATGGAACGCCTCATCAAACAGCGGATGTCCGACTTCCTGTTGTCCCATAACATCATTCATAGTGGGCAGCATGGCTTCCTAAAATCACGTTCATGCACTACCTGTCAGTACGACTTTTTTAACCTCATAACGGCGGCCGCCGACAACGCTAAATCTATCATCGTCATATACCTTGATATGACAAAGGCTTTCGACCGCGTCCCTCACGCTTTGTTACTAACCAAACTCAAAGCTCATGGCTTTTCCGGTTCGCTTTTATCTTGGTTAACATCTTATTTATCGGACCGTTCACAAGTGGTTTCCATTGATGGGTGTTTCTCACAACCTGCTCCAGTCACCAGTGGAGTTATACAAGGCAGTGTACTCGGTCCTTTACTATTTCTCATCTACATAAACGACATATTTCCCATCTTGCACCATGGTACCCCATTCCTTTTTGCTGATGACGTTAAGATTGTCTATGAGTTTCCTCGTCAAAACCTCAACATCACGCTGGATGATATCTCTAGTGACCTAAAGCGACTCGGGGATTGGTGCAATTCATGGAATATGGACTTTTCGACCTCGAAGAGCTGCTACACAACATTCAGATGTCAAGTGACCCCCGGAACCCTGCTTATCCACGACCTACCCATTTCGTACAGCCCTTTAGTTCGAGACCTTGGTCTCCATTATTCTTGTAGCTTTAGGTTTTCTGAGTATGTTCCACTCCAGATTGCAAAGACCAGAAGAACCACTGGTCTCATCTCCAGAACTTTTCGGCTAAATGATTGCAAACTGCTCACTTACAAGTCTCACGCCAGGCCTCTCCTTGAATACTGTCCCATTATCTTCACCAACATGACGAAATCCGACCGCATTTCTCTGGAGTCCGTGCAACGCCAATTCACCAAACAATTAGTAGGCTTTTCCTCCAGTTTGTGTTACAAGGATCGATGCATCCTACTCAATCTTGACCCTCTATGGTTGCGTCGCATGAAGCTCAATTTGTGCTTCCTGTTTAAGCTGTACCACCGTACGGCCTTTTCGTGTACCGAACCCATTCGTCTCACTCCCTCCACGAATTATGCTCTACGCCATCGGTCATTGCAGCTCTCTATTCCTAGATCAAAACTAGCGTTAAGATCTAACTTTTTCCTTATAAAATACTCAAAGTTATGGAATAAACTCCCGCTAAACATCCGCGAAAGTCTCTCAATTTCCCAGTTCAGAGGCTTGCTGGATCACTTCTTGACTGTTCCCAATGTGATCCTTCTTACCGGCCTGACCGTCACCGAAGAGGTGGCCTACGAAAACGGGTTTGATTACTAGGATTACTGCACTAGAACTTTCATTTCTCACCCGATGACAAACGCCAGGGCAACAATTCTCTTTTACGTTATATTGCTCACAATCTATACTACTGTAGCCACAGTTTGCTGACTTTTATAACTATACCTAGTTTAATGCTTGCCGGTTCTCCTAATTTTAGACAATGTTCCTGTTCTATTGCCAACCAGTCTAAGTTTCTTAGTCTTAGATGTCTCCACAGAAAATAAGTACGTGGCTTCGGACCCTAAGACACTGAGTTCCGCCGTCTACCACTTTACTCGATCCTTTCACTCCTCTCCCGTTCATCTTGGCTACCACCACTCACCTGGGTTTTATGCCCGGCCTCAATTCGCCTTTCTTAATCACCTCATTCCAGAATCTATTATCCCAGAAGCCCACCTGCTAGTACTTACTTGGTGGCTTTTCCTCTCGTCTCACCTCTGTATCTACCATGCACCAACTACTATCATATTCTCTCTTATGCACCACACCGTTTCCCATCAGCAGAGCTAAACTCATCTGCACCAGCTAGCCCGGAATGGACTCTGATGGTCTTAGGCATGGCCTGGCGCTGTATGAGACTGACACACGTATGCTAGCTTGTGCTTTACAACGTTCGTTGTCCTACTCCGTGTGTTGCATAATCCCATCCTGCATTTTCCCAGCCCATGCTAGCGAAACCCCTGATGTCAACGGCACCCATACCATTGCGTCGTTGGAACGTGGGGAAAACAGACCACCCCCAGCAGTTGCGAAAAAAGACAAATACGCATAAAATTACGATCGGGCGGAGGGGCTATGGAAAGTTCCTATATGGGCTCAACCACCCCTCTGTTAGGAAACAAAAAAAAAATAATAATAATAATAACAATAAAATTGAAAAAAGAGAACAGTGGAAACGAAAAAGACCTCGTGGGATCGATTCGATCTCCAAATACCACTGACATCGGGCTGTGAAGGAATTGGGCAACCTTCATCTATGGGAAAGTATCCCATCAGCTCAGACCTGATCCTGCGAAAGGGGAAACCCCACATCGCCCTTGTTCGCTCGACAAGCTTTGGTCTTCACGCTCGAGACTGATTGGGGTGACAGCGCACTGGACTCTCCACATACGCTTTCCCATCCCCCGCTTTAAGTTTCAACCACCCCATACCCACCATAAGCGCACCTAGCATGCACGTCGACGTCAAATACAATCGCTACCACAGCCCTGACCTTCAACCCATTGACCTGGACAGAGTATCGACGTACCTGACGAATAACGGCAACCTCGATGAAGCCCGGAAAAGGAAAAAAAGAGATAACATAGTGGAAACCGGTCACCTTTTCCCTCTATACCCCTCTATCGTCCGTCATCTTTTTCAGAAAGCGGTCTTCTCGATGTCCTAGCATCCAAGCCACGCTTAGGTTTACAACCCTACCTAACAGTAACCACTGCCTCCTGCAAACTACAATCACTACCGCAGCCTGCTCACAATTAAATTAAATCTCTGAAATGCAGACGCAGCAGCCCACCGGGTTTACGCTATCTTGCTAGCCGGTGGTAGTACTTATCAACCCCCTGCAACCCTATGTTACTTAAGCTCTCTAATTAGAACCCGTATCAAAGTACGAAATGTAACACTGACAGTCCACATAGACCCAGTCAGTTCATTATTAATTGTCGCTATTTATTATCATAACTAACAGCTGGAACCACGTCCAGACTGCTAACACCATTTATTTCAGGTTTGTCGTCGCCCACTCTCTCGGGCACCACTTTCGGTGACCAATGTCCACACTTTGACCTGTACCGACAGAGACCTTAATGGCATCTTTTATACCAAACGGGATTGCAATCGGGCCACACGACCTAAAACACCCCCAAATGCTTACAAGCAGATTGATAGACGTCTCCTAACGCAACACCTCTACTACTGATATCACTGTTGGAGGCTTCAGAAATAACAGTTCGCAAGCAACCTTCTATTGATTGATTGACACGTCCCTTACCCCGCCTGATGAACCATACCCACGGGATGCTGCACATCACCTTGGTCTCATGTGAAACAATCCAATAACAGAGCCAGAATACGCAACAGGAATTGTTTCCCATTAAAATTCGATACGTTATCCGAACGCGAGTCCACTTGTCCCTCACATCCTTGGTTCCCAACAATGATGCCGAAGATCACTGAGAATCAATAAGTCAATATATTTGTCAGCATAACAGAACAATAAGGCGCGAGCCTACAAGGAGATTTTTCGCTCCGTTTTCTCTTCCAAGATTTCATTTTTCTTTCGATCGGTATCCAGCTTGAAATTGACTCTTCACCAGTTAAAGGCCTTCAAGTTGCGCTGCCTTTTTTTTCTGAATGATAAGGGTTATTGATCCCGAACCTAAACTCACCTTATATATGGATTGCTGTTTCCTCCACATTCATCAACGTTGCCTGTCCATTTCCACAAAGTTTCCTCATGCCCCCTCGTTTCATGATGAACTCCCTCTATTAGAATCGGGAATATCCATCATTCCGGGCCAACTTCATCTCCATAGAGAGCCGCTCTCTTCATATTCACCAAAGTTCACGGTTGTACTCCCATTCATTTCTTTAACCTCTCCATGTCCATTACTTATTCCGTGCATAGAACCCGCAATAGGCCTCAGTTACCCACATCTTGCATTATTATGACTTATAACGCATCCCTAGCGCTATATTTTCACGATATATTTTGTATTTTCACGGACCACTACCAACCAGTCGAATCCGAAACCAAACCGTATTTGCCGCGCAAACCTTTATAATTTCAGTCGACTCAAACTATCTCTAGCTACATTGTTTTGCTTCTGACGACTCCACTCGCTTTCTTGAAATTCGTGTATAGTTCATTGTTTTGAGTAACGTTGTACACCATGATCATGCGCTTGCGCATGCGTCTCGACCATGGTCGAGAAATATACCATTATTATATGCCAAAGACCCCCTGTAACGTCAGCTAAAAACAGCGTGCACGGCAATGTGTTTGATGGAGGTCATGAAGTATAAACATGCATCACGCAAGTGTGTATGTGTCACGATGTATGGTAGTTTAATACGTCAGTATGTCATGAATGCCCCCACAAATGGAGGTTCCTTTAACTACCTCGAAGACGCATAAGGGACGGTCCACTACTTTTCCTTGTTATCGGCTTTTCCGTCCTCACTCACTAGGAGGCTGGTACTGCGTATGTCGCGGATTAGCATTCCGCTGGCGGTCCTCAACTTCACAGTCCTTATCATTTCGTCGGAGCTTTCGATGGTTTCCATAACCACGCCCAAAGGCCAGGTGCTAAAATGCACTTGTTCGTCTGTGATCGTCACTACATCCCCAACCTTGAAGGGTCTTGTTTTGACCGGCTACTTCTATCGAGCTTGCAGATCCGGTAGGTACTCCCGAAGCCATCGCCTCCAAAAAACCTTGGCAAGATAGTTGGCCTGCTTCCATCTGTGAAGGTAGCTCCCACGAAGGTTTATCGGTTCTTGAAAACCCTCGTTTGATCTTAACATCAATAAGTTGCTCGGGGTGAGCGCCAGATGGGTGGGATCGCCGTTGTTTACGGGAACCCGTGGGCGGTTGTTCAGAATTCTCCCCACCTCAGTCATGACGTTGCCGAGCGTCTCGTCGTCGGGAGGCTGTTGCTCAATGATCGACAGCAACATTCGTCTGGTAGACCGGATCAGGCGTTCCCATACGCCGCCGCAATGACTGGCCCGCAGGGGATTGAGGCGCCATCGCACGCCATAGTCCATGGTTCGATTCTGCAGTTCCTCCCTGTTCATGTTTTTGTGCCATCACTGGAGTCCCTGGTGAGCGCCCGCAAAGTTCGACCCATTGTCGGAGCATATATCTGCCGGCACGTCTCTTCGGTTGATAAAGTTCTGTAAGGCCCGCAAGAAAGAATCGGTTGTCACTGAATGCACAACTTATAAGTGCACCGCACGAGACTTCATACATATCGTGATACACCCTTGTCGTTTTTCAAGCCTCCCCACACATGATACCCGGAGGCCCAAAGTAATCCAACCCGGTGTTGCTGAACGGCCACCAGCCTGCAGTCATTTTGCTTTCTGGCAACGGAGCCATGTGTTGATTCCCCGCTGAGGCACTGTGTCTCCCACAATGTACACAACGTCGAATTACGCATTTAACAGTCGCCCTTCCCCTCAGTAACGGAAGGCGCCTCTGGACGACGCTCGTCACGTGACTTTTCCCGACATGTCCCTCCACGGAGTGGACGTGTTGGGTCATTAGCTCTAACGAAGGTTGTCGAGCCGGCAGCAATATGGGGTATTTCGTGTAAAGCTCAGGTGCAAGTTGATCAGCCTGCCGTCTACCCGTAATAGTCCTTTATTGAGTCTGGGGTTTAAATGCTTCAGGTCGCCTTTCGAAGATGGTATCACTTTGTCGATTGGTCCCCCTTCTTCCGTCTTCTCGACTACCCTGGTGAAAGCCTCACTTTGCACCATTTTGAATATATCGCGTCCTGCGGCTCGCTTTTCATCGGGGCTTATCGGACCCACTCGTACCCGGCCGGAGGGGCGGACCCCTTTCCTGACCAGCAAGTGTCCCTTGAACCTGGCCGACCAAACAAATGAACGAAGCGTCTTCATCCAGGAGGAAAACCTGACCATTCGTGACAAAATGAACGACACGTCGACGACCGTGGCCACCCTCACCACGCCTTTGACCACCAGTTCCAATTCCAGAGGGGTTTTTAGTTCATACACAAGTCAGTCCCGTTTAGACATTTGCACGAACTTCTGCCCTCCTGTCCACGTGTCGAGTTGCCGGAGGGTGGCCGTACCCCGGGAGCACAGATCTGCTGGGTTATCGCCAGACCTGACATATTTCCACTGGTTCATGGCAGCCTCATCGTGGATGATCGTGAGCCGGTTAGCAACGAAATTACTAAAACGGCTCATGAGGTTGTTAATGTGGTACAGTACTATCGTCGAGTCCGTCCAGAAGCTAGTCGACCAAATGTAGAAGTCGAAGCATCTCTTCACCGCTTGCACCGCCCTGAACGCTAACACGGCTGCGACGAGTTCAAGGGGCGAGATCGAAACCGTCTTCAGTGGGGCAACGCGGGCCTCGGCGAACAGGATCCTCGTAACTTGCTGGCCATCCCCGTGCGCCATCGTCCATATACCACGGCTCCGTAACCGACTTCGGATGCGTCAGAAAGGGGGTGCAGTTCTCCTGTTCGCCTTGCACAACCAGGGAGCAACCATTGTGGAATCCTCATGTCCCCTAGTTTCCTTAAGGTGTTCAGAAATTCTTCACAGTCCAGCCTGTCTTCTCGGTCCAGTGGCTGGTCCCATCGACTTTCTCACGGCACAGCAGCTGCAGCAAGATCTCTCCGGGCGGCATTCAGGCAGAGACGAAACCCAGCGGGTCGAACAAACTAGGGACAGCGGATAGTATGCCTCGACGGGTTACTGGCAGCTCGGGAACGTATAGCTCAAAAACAAAGCCATCCGTTTCCGCTTTCCATTGTATCCCTAGAATGCTTTCGGTGGGGAGTAGAGAGCCGTCCAAATCTCTGACTCTTTCGGCCCTCTAGTGGTACGGAACGGCTTTGAGCACTTCTGAAGCGTTCGACACTCATTTCGTCAGTTGGAAGCCACCCCCTTCTAGCAATTTTGTTAAGCCCCCGAATTGCGCTAGGACCGAATGACCCAAGATAGCCGTCAACGTAGTAGTTTCTGCTGAAGTTATCTATCACCGGTGGACCGAGTCTCCATGTTTGTTCGCTGATCCTCTAAGGGCGTAGTAGAACGGTGATGATATGGCTCCGAAGGGGTAGACGGTCATCCTATAATTTATCACTGCGTTGTCCCGGTTGTCCTATTCCCACCACAGGAAAAGCAAAGCATTTCTTTCTTCTGCCGGTATTTTCACCTGGAGAAACATTTCCCTGATATTGGCTTACGAGGCCACTCTACCCACTCTGAAACGGCACAAAACGTCGATTAGTGGCGTGGTCCAGTCAGGTCCTTGTAGTGGGCGATCATTTAACGACTTGCTCTGGAACTTCGCTGCACAGTCGAACACCACCCGCAAGTTTTTGGGTTACTTGGGGTTGATAATCGGGTAGTGATGTAGGTACCAGATCTCCTTCCGGTAGTCGGTGGTAACAGGCACCATTTCAACGCAGCTCAGAGCTTCGTTTCACTCCATTAACTCTGCATATCGTTCCCACAGATCCTGGTCTCAGACGAAGCTTTCTTTCAGTCGAGGTAGTCTTTGTAGAGCATAGTTTCTGTTGTCAACCCAAGGGTCATCTGGTGTGCGCCATGGAAGGAAAACCTCGAACTGTTTTTAAAGGCTCCTAGTTCCTTGCCGCACTGTTTGCAGGGCGGAGTGGTCCTCCTGAGACAACGATAGTCTCTCGTCTCCGATGTCCTGAAACCCCTTTTCATGCAGCCGCTGCAATTGATACTCTATACGGTTCATTTAGGCTGATACGCAATTAACCGAACCGCATCCCCCTGCTGGACCATATAATACCCATCCCAGAGCTGTGCTTACGGCACAAGGTGCCTCGGTGTTGTCCACTCTCTGGTCAAGCACCCAGTGTGCCTCTGGTACGTCGCAGCCAATGAGGAGGTCCAAATCTTCGCCTTCCCAGTTTATAACGTGTACTTCCTGCAGGTGGGGCCATCTAGTCAAAATTGCGTTCACCGACCGTGGTACTCGCATAGGGAGATCAGCCAATGTAAATGCCTCTGTTGACTCAATTTGCTCGTTGGTGTCTGAGGAGATGAGCTGTAACCTTAACCGGCCGGCAGTCATTACTTATGTCATGCTCACAGTGCTCACTGCTAACAACGTCGCACTTTTAGCGAGCCCGTGTTGGGCGGAAAAGCTTTCCTTCACCAGGGTGGTGTCCGATCCGCTGTCAACGAACGCCAACGCTTTGACCACCCCAGTTGGGGTCATCACCCTCACGGCGACTACTCCTAAACGTGCCGGTTTACTGGTAGACCGCGACGTTGAACAAATAACACAGGGCTTGGTGTTCGTCTCTGGCGTTGCTTCTCTCGCCTGGTAAAATAATCGATTGTGTCTGCCCGCGCAACCCTAGTGACCACATCTGGTCTTTGCTCAGCAAGCTGCTGCCCAGTGCGTGGGGTTGAGGCGTATAAAGCACGCTCCTGTCGATCTCACCATTCCCCAAAGTTCGTCTGTCGTGGCACTGCTTAATTTGGGGCATTCTAGTAGCCCATTCCTAGCGTCACAGGACCGGCACCCTGCATGCTCCAGAGCCTCGCGTGAAATAGTGTGTGCATTGGTCCGAGGCTGGCACTTCGGATGTTTCCGTGAATTGGTCTGAGCCTGGCTATTGCTAGGTTTGCTTACTCGGTTACTGGCCCGGCTGAGTTGGCCAAATCGGCTGTCGGCTACCTTGGCTTGCCTGTCCAAGTATTCGGTCAGGTCTTCGAAGTAAGCCTCTCGGTCGCTTCGGCTCATACTTTCCGCCCCTTCCCCCACCGACCCTGTATTTTGGTAGAGAGGTGACGGACTGCGCCCTCATAGGTATGCATTGCATCGAGATCAGCCTTGCAACCTAAATGGTCGAGGGCTACTGAACAGTTCATCATTTTGATCAACAGGTCGACGAATGTAAAGACGTCGCCCCTGGTTCATTTTGCCTCTACCGTCACGCCCTCTATTAGGTTACGGGCTACCTTGAACGGCTGGCCGGACACATCCGTCAAGATCTTCCTCGCTCGTATGTAGCCCAACTCGGGGTCGAGCACGGTACACCCATCGATGGCTTCTCTTGCTCGGCCTCGACAGTAATCGGTCGGGTAAAGAAGCCTTTGACCAGGGTCGGTTACCTTGTTTTGGAAGAAAGTTTCGAATCGTCTGATGAACTTGCAGTAGTGTTTAGATCGTCCGCCGGAAACTGTCAGTTCCACTCCTGGCAGATCGACGGTTGGTGGCGTTGCTGTTTTATATTCGACGGACGGCGCAGAGTTTCCTATTTCAGTCTGCCCTGATCTTTCGAATAGGTTGTGGTCGCTGACCTTCTGCTCACTCTTGTTCTGTCTATACTTCTCTTCTGCTTCCTGGGCCTGTTGTCTAGCTGAAAACATTTGTTGTTCTAGGTTTAATATCCTCAGCTTAAATAGATGGACATTATTACAGTCCATATTATCCTCGGCAATACACAAGCTAGCACTGAAGATGCTAGGTGACCTAGCTCTAAATAAAGAATAAAAAGTACCGAAAACCTCTCCAGTGGTTTGCCGTATTACTTCCTTTCTGGATTTCAATTGCTTACATCATTTCCTTGGCGTGTTGCTTGGTTTCTCGTTCCAAGTTGATCACTTGAGTATTGCAGGACACGTTTGAGCAATGCGTAGTCAAATTCACAACGGATCCCGAAATCAAAAGGCGATTATCCGTGAAATTCTATGATACTAGATTGTCAGATGAACAATGACACGAAACAGATACAAACCTCAATTATGCAATCAAAAGGACTCAAAAACGAGAACCGAATTGCGGCGTGCGAGGAAGGAGCACGTGCGTCACGCAGGTCCAGAACAAGGATATGACAGAGCAGCGCGCTGGGCGCGAACAAACAAGCGTTGGTCCGTAAAAACAAGCAGTGCATAAAACAGGTCGATAGTGTAAATAAGTGAGTGATGTTGAGGAAACATGGAAACTGCAGTGGTTTTTGGGGGAATTTCCACGACCGGTCGTTACAGACGTCATTCGACCCATGGCTGTCTTTATCTACAATATCCGTGGGCCGTTTTGTCTCGTTAGCCCTGCGTGCTATATTGGCAAGCCCGACGTGATTTCAGCAAGCAGGCATCTGTTTTGAATCTTTTGTATATTTTTCGTCATTGACGTGAGTCCGCTCCATGACCTTATTTTCATCTGTTTTTCAAGCGCTGTTTGACAAAGGTACACCAGAATCCCATCGGTTAACCCGATCACAAAACTTTCATACTGACTTAAGCCCAATTCATTGCTGAAGTGGCTGATTTACCGGAGGCTTTAGTATTAGACTTTAAAGATGTGTAGGAAGCAGAACAGTCGAGCACATCCTCAATGCTCACAAGAATCCTCGAGTTCTTGCTCCTAAATTCAGAGTTTCGGCTGGCTCATTTGGAAGCACAGTTTCGAATAGCCCTCATAACCAGCCAATCTACGAAGTCCAAATATTTTGTTGGGCTCTGGCCACCGGTCCTGACTTCAGTAGTCAAGGATATTGTATGCAACCCACCTGAAGAGAGCTCATACGATAGGCCGCAGGACGCGATACTGAGGAGAATTAAAACGTCAGTAGAAGATCGGCTGCAACAACTGGTGTCTGGCATGAGGCCGGTGACCGTGGCACACAAACACCGAGGCAGCTTCCCATTCTATACGGGGACAGGTCTCTGCCATCAACGTGGATGATACAGTGCTACGTGTACATTGGGCGCGAGTGCTTCCGATAAAGCTCAAGCTATGTTGACGGATTATGGGAATAAACCAAAGTTAGATAAATTAGCGGAGGCCGCTGATCTAGAACAAGTGTATGCTTCACCCTGGGCAAAGCACGTAGCCAAGAACCCTGGAGTAGACCACGGTAACACAATGGAACGTTTAGCCAAGCAGATGGAGTCACAACTCTTCCAGGGTAACGCCTTAAACCCATCGAGATCAAATTTCGTGCCTCACACAGCAGGCAGCCCCTACCGTCCCCAGAAGCGTAGCCCTATTAACCACGGCGTATGTTGGTACCACCTCAACCACAGCAGTAAAGCAAAAAATGCACCGAGCCTTGTAGGTATGAAAGAGAGTACCAAAAAAGTCGATAATCCAACCGGTGCGGGCGAAAACCATGTCAGGCCTTTCCGCTTACCGTCGCCCATATTTTATAATCAGCGGAGTGTCCGGAGCATCCTTCTTAGTAGATACCGGAGCAAGGGTGAGCATTATTCAACCTTGCTCCACAGAGCGCCTCAGCAAGTCAACCACCGAGTTGGTCGCAGCTGATAAGACGCCTATAAAGACATGCTAATACTACTACCAGTAATAACGGTTTATTTTGGATAGCTCCGAGGCATGCTGCAACGCAGAATCAAAAGATACAATTGGAAGCGGAATCCGAATTCCAAGAGGTACTAAGGTATGTGCATTCGATATAGTGTAGGAGAAAGTACTTCAGTCACTCTTTATAGTGGAGCCCGGCAAATTTGTAGCGTGCTGCTCTGTCTATGTGGTACACTAAATTGTTGTCAACAATATCTAGGACGACACTAGCAAACTAAGATGGGCGAAGGAGCGTGCGGTGATAAAAAAGGGCAAAAGGGTATGTAAATTAAGAATTAAAATGAAACAAAAGGTGTGATTCAAACTCAAAGTTGTTCAGTGTTCTTGTGATCAGGAAATGAGGGCCGAAGAGCCAATATCCGCCAATGTCTTCAGTTCAGTTCGGTCTGACAGCCATCCGTTGAACAAAACAGGATGGTATTGAGCGAAGTGCCAAGAGACGCCGTGGAAGCTTCTAAATTGTTTTGTTTCTCACAGTTAGTTCCGACCGATATAATTCCAAGACAATCCAAATCAGAAGATGAGACCGTGCCAGAATGAAAGATTTATTTGCAGCCTTTTTGTATTGCGCGGTGCTGACGACCAAAAGGTGTATGTGTTTTACATTAAAACTTCAGTACAACAAAGGAGTGTCGCACCAAGGGACGTTGAAAATCATGGAAAAAGTCGGAAATGTACAGGTATCTGCAAATTTGAACTCACAGTTGGGTGGTCAGGCCGGCCGAGTCCGGGTGGAGCTGGTTGGAAGTAGCAGACCTTTACTCAAATACTACGAAATAGGGGACTGCTTAACGGGAGAACCAAATACAATTGACGGAAATTTTGTTCACCCTGAGGAAAAAGAAATTTTTCGAGGGAGACGTAAACCAGCCATAGCGCCCCGCGGTGTATCGAACAGCTTATTACTGGAAATCAGACGATGAAAGGAATGACATTGCGGACAAGGAACAAAAAAATCATTCGAAGATTACTTTTGTAACGTTTAGCGACCAAATATCGGCTGAGTCAATTAAATACTCAGTGAAGGACACATCTGTAGGGACTGCCTAGGTGGTGGTGAAGGAAGCGGACGGATGTAAACAGGTTACCTCTGAGCAGATTGTTTACTTTCAGAAGAGTGGAATATGATGCATCTACGTGGGAATAGAGAATGTGCGAAAGATCTGTGTGTAATGCGTAGCCATGATAGTCGCGGAGACACAATTTGAAAGGATGAGTACTTAAATGAAAAGTACTTACGCCACGATTGTCGTTATCTACGGGCTAAGCATGATGACCAGAGAGATGCAAGGATCGAAATTGTCTGAGAGGATTTGCCAAAATTTTCAGACTCGGGCATCTACTGTAACAGCCGGTCGTGGAAAATCCCCCTTTTTCCCTCTCGATTCAGTGTTTTTCCCAACATCACTCATTTCCATACACTATTGACTTGTCTTTACGAACTGGTTGTTTTTCTGGACCAATTGTTGTTTGTTCGCGCCCAGAGCGCTATTTTGACACATCCTTGTTCAGGACCTGCGTGACGCACGTGCTGTTTGCTCACACGCTGCTATTCGGTTTCTCGTTGTTGAGTCCTTGTGATCGTATTATTGAGGTTTGTATATTGTTTATGTCATTGTTTATCTTAATAATCTAGTATCGTAGAATATCACTGATAATCGTCTTTTGATTTCGGGATCCGTTGCGAATTTGGCTACGCATTGCTCAAACGTTCGTTACATCTACATACACCTTCTTATGCGGGCGTCCTCCACAACCTCTTGATGAATAGTAAGTACTAATTTAGTGGTAAAACGGACTTTGTATCATTTACGGAATTCGCCACCTCGGAGAACACCACAAATCCTTCGGTATTATACTTCCGCTTTTTTTCGGGTCATTTGGGCTATCGGTTCAACAGCACGTCCTTCATTACCAAAAATTCTTCAATTTTTCGTTGGTGCTTTTTCGAAGGTTTCCTTTGTCAGTTCACTCTCCCCTGCGACTTTACATCGATGCTATCCGAAATACTGCGCCTTTTTACTTTATCCCTGCTTTACTCCATCACGTATATCGGTAGCGGAGCCCATTTCAATCACTTCGGAGAGGTGCCTCCACCTGACCTTCAAACTCAAATTAGCCGGGCTTTCGTTCGTACGACCACTAAAACCTATAGAGTCTTATACTGCATTTACCCAAAATAATATCCAAGGAACCTTTTTGTGAACTCACTTGTATCATAAGATCAGGCAATCAAGCATGCTTCGGGTGTCCCCGAAATAAATCATTATTATTATTATTAAGACATACGCCGGATATGAAAAAAGCCGTACAACCGATAAGTACGATTGGGAAGTTGGGCGATGAAGCAAATGACAGGTAAAATACTACCTATTGATGTTCTTTGGTAAGAGTGGATCACGTGATGGCGAAAAATCAAAACGCTGTGGTACAGGTGTTTCCCAGATGTGAATATATGGGAAAGGCATAACGCTTTGCAAGGCGAGGATATTGCAAAGCTACAGCCCTGTGTGGGCGAACGGCAAAACTGATAGAGAGAGCAAACTTTCCCAGTATCGTCGGCTGGTGGGATACTCTGGAAGTAAATGTTTCTCCGTGGAATAGACTATTTGGAACTCGCGGGACGGGAGCGTATGGCAACAATAGCTTTGACCTTTTTCAAATATATCGGTAAATGTGATAAAAGAGGCAAGTTCTCTCATGGGGATTGGTTAAGTTTGCGAATGAGACAAGTGAGCGGTTTGGCACGAATCTTCGGGAAAAAGGACCATGAATGATGAGCCGAATATGGTAGCGGTCTATCAGATATGCGATAATTGCACGCTGAGGAGCGTATGTTTTGCCGGGCGTAAGAAGTGATAAGTCAAGATGGCGAGGATGGGGACGAGTACGATGGAAGACCGGTGATAACTGGAGAAGGTAGCGGCATATTAGCAGCATATGGGGTGTATAAACAGTGCTTTTTTCCGCAACCGTTGCTGGTGAATGGGTCGACCGTGCGCTAAACACCCAACCTGGAGACCATTTTTGGTGACTGGAGGTACGACTCGCCATCCTAGCTGAACCCGCACATCGTCGCAGACGTCCCGCACGCCCGGTACGTGCCAGCCAAAGCGGTGGATCTGACCGCGCCCCGCACCGGCGGGGTTTTCACGGGTTATACTGGCGTTGTCACATAGCTGTAGAGATTGAATTGTCCAGGAGCTTGCGATTAGGTTGCGAGGGATCGTGGAGAGTAGGGCAAATGAGGTAGTGACGGAATGACGGGCAGGCACCGGATTTTAAGTCGGAAATGTGGGCCAGGTATTTTGCCGAGCTCTCAAAGGGGAGATCCACGTCAGTAGATGTCTGGAAAAAGAAAAGTAGAAAAATGCAGTCCGGGAGGCCCCCAGCTGGGGATGAACGGTCTATGGCAAATGAGACCTCCAATATCTAGAAATTGGAACTACTTTCAAAGAATGTGGCCTGCGAGCGGATGAGAGAGGATAGCAATGCAAAAAATGGCGAAGAAAATGAAGAAGGATAAAAATGATTTGTTTAATAATGGTGGTCGCTGGAATGGGATTCTGGGTGGAAACGCCAGAGCGAACTAAGAGAAGAGGAGTGAGACCAGTTTGGATCAAGTAATGTAGATTCTTTGTGATGTAGATGAGGGATGAGAATTGGGGCTGAATTTCCTCAAAAAGAGAACCTAGTATATGGGGCGGACCAGAACGAAGCTCCAGGCCTAGGGGTATAGTTTCCATAACAAGTGAATGTTATCTGGGCAGGAGATTACTACAGAAAGTGATAGAATAAAGAAACCTAACTGATAGTCGATAAGTAAGTTAATAACCATTAAGCTGGGACCAGGGCACGTAGAACGGAAAAATTGACGGTGAAACTTTGGAGAGGTAAGAGATACGAGATTCAGAGATGAGGTTGAAACTGGATTTGGAGCTACCGCTCCGCAGAATGAAAGACAAAGTTCTGCGTGAAGACGTAAAATTAACCTAACTGGAGGGCTGTATGCGGGTAGTTAGTGCCATCGGCATCCGTAACGTCATAAGTAAGTTTGAATTGCCTCCATGAGCCACTTCAAATTTAAGAATTGTGACTTAGCCTACTCCAATGGACAGATTATTAGATGATATGGACAAGCGTAAAACAACGTCGACGATTGGGAATTCCTTATCTTTCGCCCTTGTATATTTTTTTCACGGATTTTGGACTACTTCTTACTGCCCTAATCTTGCTGATACTGTTTTGTGGTCGCCATCCTTTTTCCGATTGAAGCGTTTGCTTTTTCCTTCTTAGTCGTGCTTTCTTTGTTAGATAAGTTTGTGGACATCCAATGTGGCATTGGGCCGCAGTGACTCAAAACAGTTTGTTTTACCGCGGCCCGGTTTAACTTTCCCGCTCACGTTAACGGACCTCAGACGGTAAGCTCGTCTGCGTTGAATATTTTGGCTCCACGCTCAGGAAATTTATTTTTAGGCCTGATTGAGTGTGGAGAATTTATAATGTTTGTTTGGACGACAGAACACGTATTTTTTACTTATTCCTTCTGGGTAACTGTTCTTTTTGTACAGATTTTTGTCCTTATTTTTGCCACATTCAGGCTGGATAGTGACTGAAGATCACTGCTCGTGGAATTTGTGGAGCAATCGTGTTCTCGATTTAGGTTATGCATCGATTCAAACTACGCGTCGTTTTGAGGCTCCGAGGTGTTGTCCAGAGGGGGTGAAGCTTCTTAGTCGGTGAATTGAGCGTTGGATCGTTGATCAGGCTCCACCCGGACCAGGAATCGGGCGTTTGGGTCGGTACAGTACCTTGACATTGTCTCTGAAACGAAGTAAACAACGTGGAACCGTAAGGCGAAAACTGGTCTCTGCCCGTCTGAAGATGGAAGCAGACTGGATCAAGTCACCATTAGAATCCAGCAAGCGCCCCGTGGCTACAGGGAACGCGGCTTTACACTTCAGTGGGGGGATAGATTTAGCGAAGGTAGAATTGCTTTCGATCGATGGCCGTCCAGCAAAGTATTGGAAGTTCATTGGACATTTCTCTGTGTATGTCAGTCCAAAAGTCATGGATGACTATTACAGCTTGATAGATTTGTGCGATTCTGCCTCAATAAGGGAGTATCATAAAACCTGTGAGACACTGGAAGAATTATTTGGCCACTCACATGATGGAATGCGGTCTCTTCAAGGGGGCCTAACGGGAACAGTAAAGAATACGTATAGAAAACCTTTCCGAGTGTCCTACGTGCTTCCTTAATTTGACTATATTTGGCATTACATTTATAGGCTGGTCCATAAACCATACTTTTGCACTTTTGTTCATCTGTGTGAGACATTTGAATCTAGCCTTGAACCATTTCCGAATGTCGTGCTTGAGGCACGGGGCTTTGAACCTCTGGGTTTTACCGTTGAGCCCACTCGGCCGCACGCTTGAGTTTTGTATATGTTTATGCTTTTTGTGGATTTCAATATAGTACCGTAAAACACAACGAATCAATCTTGTTCTGGTTTTGGAATTCGTTTGAATTGGCCACGCACTGTTCGATTTGCGGGAATTGATTTACAGCCTGGCTCAATTCTGTCAGCATAGTCTCAGAGTCACTTTCGTCTCTAGCTGATTGCTGTGAAGATGATGTGTTACTCTTCCAATCTCGTTTTGCTGGGTACCCCGGAACGTTCAGTTAGTGATTTTCAGTACACCCTGCAGAAAATGTCGTTTGATAGATTTGATCGGCCGAAGTGAAATAGCCGCTCGCCAACATTTCGCGAACTAACGGAATTCGTGTCCTTCACGGCTTGCTTCGCTCGTAGTCTCTTCGGACCACTGGCAAGCCTAACTAATACAGCCGGCCTAATGGACCTAGCCACCGGCTACTCAGTTCAGCGTCAATCAGAGTTGAATCGGTCTATAAACACAAAGCAACAGGACAAGGAGCGAACTCAAAACTGCCCTTTATGTGGTTGAAACCACCAGGTAGCACTCCTCAAGAAGGCTTTGCAGTAAGAAATACCTGCTAGATGAAGCGAACCCCGAAAGAAAGGTTATGCCTGATGTGTCCGAAGGGAAGCTATAGAGCAGGTGACTGCAGGTCAAAAACCATTTATGGCGTTGCAAGCTGTGGCAACCGGTGTCACTGGCTGCACCATGTAGCTGTAGATGACGGGAGTTGAATGAGTTTGGATGTGTAAATTCATGACCAAAAACTACCGCAGGCATACATAACGAATTATCACCTAGCTGTGAGCAGTCTTTATGTTGCTCGATGCCACAGGGCTGTACGTTGTTTGTCTGCCTGCAGTAAGGACAATTAGTCTCCGCAAATCGAAAAACACGCTTTCACTATCCTGCTTGCGGACGGTTGAACGTTTAGCTCCCTTAGCTTGTACAGTGTCCGGTGTCGTTCCCAAACGACATTGTTTCAGTACAAAAAGCCCTTCACCTATTCCACCGACTTTTGCCGCCTTTTAGCTCGCTCCGGAACCTTTTGCTCGTTCCTTGTTCCATAGGCCATTCTCGAGATCAAGTTAGTGCCTGGTATCTGGAGTACTAAATGGCTGTGGCAACGAGCCCGGTACCACCCAAGGCAGTGAGTTAGAACCACAGAAGAGTAACCAGGATGCAATGCAATGCATTTGCTTTGGACTAATGGAAGAGTGACTGTCGGCTGGAGAAAGGGAGGTTTCCGATTATGCTTTTTTAGTTAATGGATCCGACATTACCCTCATTCGATTCTTGGTTCAGATTTGCGAAACGGCCAGCAGACGGCCAAGTTTTTGGCGTGATCAGAAGAAGCCAACGAGAATAATGACGCTTTCGAATTGGTCGCACCCAACGGCGCCCAGTCAGTCAGAGTAGAGCAATATATTGTTGTTGGGTCATTGCCCGTGCCCCAGCCCAGTTCCAGCGGTGATTATAGGAAGCGGCCTCGATTGGGAGACCTACTCATAGAAACCGTAAATGAGGACGTGGTATTGCTTGTTGGCTGTGACGTGCCCGAGGCTCATTGGGTTGTAGGCCAGAGGCCAGGCAGTTGTCAACATCCCTAC
This sequence comes from Fasciola hepatica, assembly GCA_948099385.1. Taxonomy (NCBI): domain Eukaryota; kingdom Metazoa; phylum Platyhelminthes; class Trematoda; order Plagiorchiida; family Fasciolidae; genus Fasciola; species Fasciola hepatica. The sequence goes on from CANUEZ040000176.1 coordinate 461,972, forward strand.
GCAGCCCGTACACTTTAAGGCTGGGTAGTGCTTGGTCCAACCGCCTTCAAGAAGCGTCACTACTTATCGGTAAACTGGGTGACTTAGGGTGAATCATGACCAATAGATGAAATACAGAGGATGTTCAGCGCGGAATTTGAAGGTGTGTAGTCCCTGGATAGGGGCCTGTCGACGGAGGACGCAAAGACTAGGGCCATAGTGGAATCAGGCACGCAGTTCTTAGATGGCCACTTGAGGTTTTCCCACCGTAAAGGGAAGGGACAAGGACAGGACCCGGTAATTACGCGTTTGTTCTTGTACGATCGTGACATTGATCGCGGCGCCTGTTTCGTGATGAACAATTGCGTGTCCCATATGCCCAGTAGGTGGGAGAGTCGATAGAGAAGGCGTATGCAGTGGCCGTCTTTGAGCAGCAACCTGTGCCTAGGTAAGAACCTAGGTGGAACCTGCCGTACCATGCGGCTTCCAATCCAGGAAAGCCTGACAAATCACGCGTAGTCTCAAGCTGCGCGGCAAAACGTGGCGAGCGACCGTTAAATGATATGATGTATCAAGGTCCTGACACGACTGCCGAACTAGTAGGAATACTGCCCCCCATTTCCAGAAGATCGGATTACCATAACCGCCGACGCGGAGTAAACATTCGTGCCGGTGAGAGCACCCGAAAGTAACCGGCTGGCTCTCCGGCTCCCATGGTGGCCAAGTGGTGACCCAGCTGCCGTACCCCGCTAGTGTCAAACGAAGGCATATCCATTGGAAGCAACTCCGTGAACTTTTTGCTCCAATTTTACACTACGACAAGCAGTCCTCTGATTCCGAGAGGTTTGCGGCCAAGCTACGCTGGTAGCTGTTAGCTGTAGCTTCCACGTAGACATTTGCCTCGCTTCCCTTGCTGCCCGTGACGAAGTGAATAGGTTTGCGGAGATAACCGGATTGCAGCTGAAGGCCAGGTTCAAACAGAGGAAGTGTAAATCCAACTCATCTGAGTTAGGACGTTTGTTCAGGGCAAGGGCGGTGCCGAGCGGTTCCGTTCCACTGCCCCAGCCGGATGCTGGTTACCAGCATTGAATAGTGAATTAGGCTTCACCCGGACTAGGACTTGAGCGCCCTGGTCGTTACATAATGAGTATGTTGAGATGCTAACCCGACGACTTCGCTATTTGATTTAGGTTAACTTCGAGGTCCAGACGCTTTTTAATTTCCCAGAAGATATGCTAAACTTGTGTTTGCTTCAACTGGCTGAATAGTACCCGGGTCCTAAGCTACGGGGGTTGCAGGAGTACTGCTTCAAATCGTCTTACACCCCAAGAGAACGGAGGTGGCAGGTGTATTGGGATAAAAACTGTGAGCTGCATTGCCCCGGGAACTTAGTTAGGAAGGGGAAGGATGAGCCGGATGCTAACCCACAGGACTTGCCAGTCGGAGGAATCGTGGCGGTCTCTGTAACATCGTGGATGGTTGAGATTTCCTTATCTTTCGCCCTTGTATATTTTTTTCACGGATTTTGGACTACTTCTTACTGCCCTAATCTTGCTGATACTGTTTTGTGGTCGCCATCCTTTTTCCGATTGAAGCGTTTGCTTTTTCCTTCTTAGTCGTGCTTTCTTTGTTAGATAAGTTTGTGGACATCCAATGTGGCATTGGGCCGCAGTGACTCAAAACAGTTTGTTTTACCGCGGCCCGGTTTAACTTTCCCGCTCACGTTAACGGACCTTAGACGGTAAGCTCGTCTGCGTTGAATATTTTGGCTCCACGCTCAGGAAATTTATTTTTAGGCCTGATTGAGTGTGGAGAATTTATAATGTTTGTTTGGACGACAGAACACGTATTTTTTACTTATTCCTTCTGGGTAACTGTTCTTTTTGTACAGATTTTTGTCCTTATTTTTGCCACATTCAGGCTGGATAGTGACTGAAGATCACTGCTCGTGGAATTTGTGGAGCAATCGTGTTCTCGATTTAGGTTATGCATCGATTCAAACTACGCGTCGTTTTGAGGCTCCGAGGTGTTGTCCAGAGGGGGTGAAGCTTCTTAGTCGGTGAATTGAGCGTTGGATCGTTGATCAGGCTCCACCCGGACCAGGAATCGGGCGTTTGGGTCGGTACAGTACCTTGACATTGTCTCTGAAACGAAGTAAACAACGTGGAACCGTAAGGCGAAAACTGGTCTCTGCCCGTCTGAAGATGGAAGCAGACTGGATCAAGTCACCATTAGAATCCAGCAAGCGCCCCGTGGCTACAGGGAACGCGGCTTTACACTTCAGTGGGGGGATAGATTTAGCGAAGGTAGAATTGCTTTCGATCGATGGCCGTCCAGCAAAGTATTGGAAGTTCATTGGACATTTCTCTGTGTATGTCAGTCCAAAAGTCATGGATGACTATTACAGCTTGATAGATTTGTGCGATTCTGCCTCAATAAGGGAGTATCATAAAACCTGTGAGACACTGGAAGAATTATTTGGCCACTCACATGATGGAATGCGGTCTCTTCAAGGGGGCCTAACGGGAACAGTAAAGAATACGTATAGAAAACCTTTCCGAGTGTCCTACGTGCTTCCTTAATTTGACTATATTTGGCATTACATTTATAGGCTGGTCCATAAACCATACTTTTGCACTTTTGTTCATCTGTGTGAGACATTTGAATCTAGCCTTGAACCATTTCCGAATGTCGTGCTTGAGGCACGGGGCTTTGAACCTCTGGGTTTTACCGTTGAGCCCACTCGGCCGCACGCTTGAGTTTTGTATATGTTTATGCTTTTTGTGGATTTCAATATAGTACCGTAAAACACAACGAATCAATCTTGTTCTGGTTTTGGAATTCGTTTGAATTGGCCACGCACTGTTCGATTTGCGGGAATTGATTTACAGCCTGGCTCAATTCTGTCAGCATAGTCTCAGAGTCACTTTCGTCTCTAGCTGATTGCTGTGAAGATGATGTGTTACTCTTCCAATCTCGTTTTGCTGGGTACCCCGGAACGTTCAGTTAGTGATTTTCAGTACACCCTGCAGAAAATATCGTTTGATAGATTTGATCGGCCGAAGTGAAATAGCCGCTCGCCAACATTTCGCGAACTAACGGAATTCGTGTCCTTCACGGCTTGCTTCGCTCGTAGTCTCTTCGGACCACTGGCAAGCCTAACTAATACAGCCGGCCTAATGGACCTAGCCACCGGCTACTCAGTTCAGCGTCAATCAGGGTTGAATCGGTCTATAAACACAAAGCAACAGGACAAGGAGCGAACTCAAAACTGCCCTATATGTGGTTGAAACCACCAGGTAGCACTCCTCAAGAAGGCTTTGCAGTAAGAAATACCTGCTAGATGAAGCGAACCCCGAAAGAAAGGTTATGCCTGATGTGTCCGAAGGGAAGCTATAGAGCAGGTGACTGCAGGTCAAAAACCATTTATGGCGTTGCAAGCTGTGGCAACCGGTGTCACTGGCTGCACCATGTAGCTGTAGATGACGGGAGTTGAATGAGTTTGGATGTGTAAATTCATGACCAAAAACTACCGCAGGCATACATAACGAATTATCACCTAGCTGTAAGCAGTCTTTATGTTGCTCGATGCCACAGGGCTGTACGTTGTTTGTCTGCCTGCAGTAAGGACAATTAGTCTCCGCAAATCGAAAAACACGCTTTCACTATCCTGCTTGCGGACGGTTGAACGTTTAGCTCCCTTAGCTTGTACAGTGTCCGGTGTCGTTCCCAAACGACATTGTTTCAGTACAAAAAGCCCTTCACCTATTCCACCGACTTTTGCCGCCTTTTAGCTCGCTCCGGAACCTTTTGCTCGTTCCTTGTTCCATAGGCCATTCTCGAGATCAAGTTAGTGCCTGGTATCTGGAGTACTAAATGGCTGTGGCAACGAGCCCGGTACCACCCAAGGCAGTGAGTTAGAACCACAGAAGAGTAACCAGGATGCAATGCAATGCATTTGCTTTGGACTAATGGAAGAGTGACTGTCGGCTGGAGAAAGGGAGGTTTCCGATTATGCTTTTTTAGTTAATGGATCCGACATTACCCTCATTCGATTCTTGGTTCAGATTTGCGAAACGGCCAGCAGACGGCCAAGTTTTTGGCGTGATCAGAAGAAGCCAACGAGAATAATGACGCTTTCGAATTGGTCGCACCCAACGGCGCCCAGTCAGTCAGAGTAGAGCAATATATTGTTGTTGGGTCATTGCCCGTGCCCCAGCCCAGTTCCAGCGGTGATTATAGGAAGCGGCCTCGATTGGGAGACCTACTCATAGAAACCGTAAATGAGGACGTGGTATTGCTTGTTGGCTGTGACGTGCCCGAGGCTCATTGGGTTGTAGGCCAGAGGCCAGGCAGTTGTCAACATCCCTACGCAGCCCGTACACTTTAAGGCTGGGTAGTGCTTGGTCCAACCGCCTTCAAGAAGCGTCACTACTTATCGGTAAACTGGGTGACTTAGGGTGAATCATGACCAATAGATGAAATACAGAGGATGTTCAGCGCGGAATTTGAAGGTGTGTAGTCCCTGGATAGGGGCCTGTCGACGGAGGACGCAAAGACTAGGGCCATAGTGGAATCAGGCACGCAGTTCTTAGATGGCCACTTGAGGTTTTCCCACCGTAAAGGGAAGGGACAAGGACAGGACCCGGTAATTACGCGTTTGTTCTTGTACGATCGTGACATTGATCGCGGCGCCTGTTTCGTGATGAACAATTGCGTGTCCCATATGCCCAGTAGGTGGGAGAGTCGATAGAGAAGGCGTATGCAGTGGCCGTCTTTGAGCAGCAACCTGTGCCTAGGTAAGAACCTAGGTGGAACCTGCCGTACCATGCGGCTTCCAATCCAGGAAAGCCTGACAAATCACGCGTAGTCTCAAGCTGCGCGGCAAAACGTGGCGAGCGACCGTTAAATGATATGATGTATCAAGGTCCTGACACGACTGCCGAACTAGTAGGAATACTGCCCCCCATTTCCAGAAGATCGGATTACCATAACCGCCGACGCGGAGTAAACATTCGTGCCGGTGAGAGCACCCGAAAGTAACCGGCTGGCTCTCCGGCTCCCATGGTGGCCAAGTGGTGACCCAGCTGCCGTACCCCGCTAGTGTCAAACGAAGGCATATCCATTGGAAGCAACTCCGTGAACTTTTTGCTCCAATTTTACACTACGACAAGCAGTCCTCTGATTCCGAGAGGTTTGCGGCCAAGCTACGCTGGTAGCTGTTAGCTGTAGCTTCCACGTAGACATTTGCCTCGCTTCCCTTGCTGCCCGTGACGAAGTGAATAGGTTTGCGGAGATAACCGGATTGCAGCTGAAGGCCAGGTTCAAACAGAGGAAGTGTAAATCCAACTCATCTGAGTTAGGACGTTTGTTCAGGGCAAGGGCGGTGCCGAGCGGTTCCGTTCCACTGCCCCAGCCGGATGCTGGTTACCAGCATTGAATAGTGAATTAGGCTTCACCCGGACTAGGACTTGAGCGCCCTGGTCGTTACATAATGAGTATGTTGAGATGCTAACCCGACGACTTCGCTATTTGATTTAGGTTAACTTCGAGGTCCAGACGCTTTTTAATTTCCCAGAAGATATGCTAAACTTGTGTTTGCTTCAACTGGCTGAATAGTACCCGGGTCCTAAGCTACGGGGGTTGCAGGAGTACTGCTTCAAATCGTCTTACACCCCAAGAGAACGGAGGTGGCAGGTGTATTGGGATAAAAACTGTGAGCTGCATTGCCCCGGGAACTTAGTTAGGAAGGGGAAGGATGAGCCGGATGCTAACCCACAGGACTTGCCAGTCGGAGGAATCGTGGCGGTCTCTGTAACATCGTGGATGGTTGAGATTTCCTTATCTTTCGCCCTTGTATATTTTTTTCACGGATTTTGGACTACTTCTTACTGCCCTAATCTTGCTGATACTGTTTTGTGGTCGCCATCCTTTTTCCGATTGAAGCGTTTGCTTTTTCCTTCTTAGTCGTGCTTTCTTTGTTAGATAAGTTTGTGGACATCCAATGTGGCATTGGGCCGCAGTGACTCAAAACAGTTTGTTTTACCGCGGCCCGGTTTAACTTTCCCGCTCACGTTAACGGACCTTAGACGGTAAGCTCGTCTGCGTTGAATATTTTGGCTCCACGCTCAGGAAATTTATTTTTAGGCCTGATTGAGTGTGGAGAATTTATAATGTTTGTTTGGACGACAGAACACGTATTTTTTACTTATTCCTTCTGGGTAACTGTTCTTTTTGTACAGATTTTTGTCCTTATTTTTGCCACATTCAGGCTGGATAGTGACTGAAGATCACTGCTCGTGGAATTTGTGGAGCAATCGTGTTCTCGATTTAGGTTATGCATCGATTCAAACTACGCGTCGTTTTGAGGCTCCGAGGTGTTGTCCAGAGGGGGTGAAGCTTCTTAGTCGGTGAATTGAGCGTTGGATCGTTGATCAGGCTCCACCCGGACCAGGAATCGGGCGTTTGGGTCGGTACAGTACCTTGACATTGTCACCGAAACTCAGTTTTCGCCATAGTCTACAAGAACAAGGCCGAGTTTTAACACTTGCTGCATCCTGGTATTATCAGTCCCTCTTGAAGCCCATGGGCTTCTCCTTTGCGTATTGCGCAGTCGAAGTCAGCTGACGATTAACGACCTTATGGCGAATATCGGGCTATGAAAACAATAGCACCGCACCCTGATCGCCACCCGTTTTTACATATCCCAGGTCTCACAACAAGTTTAGGAGGTGGCAAGATCTTCATCCTAATAGGTTTTGTTCGCGCATGCAACGAAATTTGCGTCAAACCCAGTGACGTACTAAGAGCTACCGTAGTCACACCGTTTGGCCTATCCGAATTTTTTCGAACGCCACTTGGTTTTGCACTGCGGCGCAAACACTTTAGCCATTCATAGATCAGGTCTTCCAGGGTTTACAAGTGATTAACACCTACTTAGACGACATTTTATTCGCTAGAACAACCCCTGACGATCACGCTGTGAGGGACTGCGCCCAGCTCGCTGCTAATAGACGGCCGGGCTCAATGAAGCAGGCAGCACGTGATTGGCTGACCAGAATTACCGGCAAGATCAGTGCCAGTCAGGCGATCAACCGATCAGTCAGCGGTTTACACTCGTCCAGAGCCAAATCAGCCAATCCGGGTGCAGCCAGAAAAACCAGTCAGATGGGCCAATTAGGTCCATCAGTAGACCGATAAGCTTTTGTGCACGGTTCTTCTGTGACAAGCGCATATCTCATATAAACAATGTATCCCGCACTGATAAAAGGAAAACTGATTCTGAGGCAGAACTGAGTTCTCACTAGAGGTAGTAGGCCGGCACAAAGCACAAGCAGTGCACTCAAAATCGTTTTTCAAACATTAGTCTCAATGTCGAGCAAGATCAACGAGGCGAATGTTTCATTTAGTCAAGAAAGTATTACTCTCGTCGGTCAGGAGATGTCAACCACAGGTGCTTTACCCATCAAAGACGGGGTGCAGACGAATCTCGAACATCCCGAACCTTTTTCCTCTAAAGCTACTCGAGGATTCGGCTGTATTATCATCATCTACAGTCTTTTTGTTCATATGTGCCCTCAGTTGATGCAGCCTCCCGCATATGTACTACGCGGTAAGACCAAACATCTGAATTTCCCGATGCTGCCCGTTCCACTTTTTCCGAACTGAAAAGGAGTATCTGCACTAAGGCTAACGTAGCACATCTCCTACCGGCAGCTCTTTTGGCACTTCCAACGGATGTTCCACACTTGACTGTTGGTGCTGCTCTATAGCGGCGGCTACAAGCGACGAAGCAACCTATAGTGTTCTTCCTCAAAAGTATGCAGCCAGCCGAATCCAGGTATAGTACATTCGGCAGGGACCTTCCCGCGGCTTACCTGGCTATTCGTCATCTTTGGTGCATGCTGGAGAACAGTCAGTTCGCCGTCTTCACGGACCACATGTCAATCCTGTTCGTTGCGTGACCGATTACAGAGCTGTACTCGCCCGCGGAACAGCGCCACCTAGATTATGTCCCGCAGCTTTCGGAGGATACACGACACGTCCCATGTGGGTGGATGCTCTTTCTCGCGTCCATCTCATCACACCAAACAATGGAAATGACGTAGCGGCCATCGCCTCAGCTCAGGCAAAAGTCGAGCGTCCACGTCACAGAGGCCCCCTCCTACTCGAACCGGTGCCACTCATCTCACCGAGGGGCGGGACCTTGTCCGACTTGTCGCAGATCACCACCCGCAGACTGGTCTCATTTGGTTTCTGGGGGGGGCGCCTTTGGGATACCGCACGGTTTTCATACGCCGGCATGCGAGCCTCCGTTAAACTCGTGACCGAGCGTTTTATACGGCCAAACATAAACAAGGGTACAAGTGAATGTGCACGTAGTTGTCTAGAATGTCAGCGATCCAGAGTACACTGGTGCACAAAAAGTCCCCTGGGCACGTTGACTAAGCCAGATGCACTGATCCACCACGTACTTGTCGGTCTAGTAGGTCCTCTACCTCCATCTAGGGAATCCACTTACCTGTTGACGCGCACCGACCGTTTTTCGAGGCGGACAGAGGCGATACCCTCAAGCGACTGCTCATCCGAAACAACCATTCTTGCTTTCCTAGAGAAATGGGCGGCCTCTCTGGGATGCTCCCCCTTAGTGGCCACCCGTCAGGAAACCCATTTCCAAGGTTCGTTTGCCTCCCTGATGAATGTATCCGGATGTAAACAAGTGAGAACTACGGAGTACAGTCCAGCTGCTAACTGCTTGATCGGGCTTTTTCATTGAAAATGAAGACAAATTCCATGGCTTGTACGAACCCGGCTCTGCGCCAGACACTTCCTTCTGTCTTGTTGGGCATTCGCAGTTCATTGAAAGCCCACCTGCATTCAACGCCGAATGAGTTATTACCCGGGCGTCTGCTTCGGTTTCTGGGGAGAATGGTGGCTCCACATCCTTTGCAGACTTTAACTATTCAAGCTACACTCAACGCCTAAATCAGCACATGTGTGACCTAAACGCAGCTCTACTAGGGGGCAGAACAAACCAGTGTAAATTGTAATGATTATTCCGACTGTGAGCAACGCGCAGCCAATTCAACACGAATCCCAAAACCAGAACAAGACTGGTTCATAGTTTCTACGGTACTGGATTATCAAGTTATACGCATATAAATATATACAAACCTCAAATGTACGGCAACAACGTCTAACAACGAGAACCAGAGTTCAACAAATGCCAATGTCAGGTACCACCGTCACGGCAGTCCAAGTTCGAGTGAAAATTATGCCACTTTACGTGAGCGAAGTGGTCCATTGCCCTTCCTAGCAAATTGATGGTACCGCTGAAACGCTTGAGGGTTTCCCGGAGGGCAAAATTAGCACAGGTAGGGGATGATACCGTCCCAAAGGGATGAAAGGTTGGCCTGTACTCGTCAGATGCGCGATTTGCGTCGTTTTCAGGCCACCAGAGAAAACGAAAGGCGTCCCTATCTTCAACGGGCATCTTCACTTGTAGAAACATTTCACGTATGTCCGCAGAGAGGGCTTCTTTTCCTAGCCGAAAACGACATAAAACCTCGACTATTGGTGTTGTCCAGTCTGGGCCCTGTAATATATGGTCGTTGAGTGACACGCCCTGACATTTCGCGGCCCAGTCGAAAACCACTCTGACCTTCCCCGGTTCCTTTGGGTTCAAGACCGGGTGATGGGGTAGGTACCACCTCAACTTTGCGCTGACAACCGCTGTATCTACTCTTTCTATATAACCCAAGTCGATGGTTTGTTGCATGGCTCGCGTGTATTCTATCCTTAATTGTGGTTCTCGAATTGGCCCGGTTTTGAGGAAGCATAATCTCTTCAGAGCCATTTCTTGGCTGTTTGACATAGGTTTCATGTTGGGTCTCCACTGGACAGGAACCTCGAAACGACCTGTTACATACTTGACGTTCTCGGCTACCATTTTCAAAGCCGCTCTATCTTCCCGTGATGGGGCATCTCTATCAACGGCCAGGTCGGCGAATTCGGTGTCGTACAGTTGTTGGAATGCCTGTTCAAAGTTTGCCGTTTCCACCAAAGTGCAGTTGATTTGAATTTGTTTGCCGCATCTACCGTCTCTACTACTATATAAAGCTCAGCCGAATATAGTGCGTACTGCATAGGGTGCTTTGCGGCTTCCTATTCTTCGATCCAAGAACCAATGCGCTTCCGGTAAATCGCAACCGATCAGCAAGTCAATTTCGTTATTCTTCCACTCCTTGATCGTAACCCCGTCGAGATGCGGCCACTGAGTCAGAATCGACTGCAATGACTGAGTTGCTCTCATCGGCAGGTCCTTTAAAGTGAATGCTTCTAGGGTTTCTGCTCCATCGTTTTTGACCGAGGGAACGAGTTGTAGGTGCAGTTTGGTCGACTGGACGACTTCAGGGCCACTCACTGTGCTTACTGCTAATGAAGATTGATTCCCTCTGATCCCACATCTCTCTGCGAACTCCTCCCTTACTAGCGTGGTATCCGAGCCACCATCTACGAAGGCCAGCGCTCTTATAACCCCAACCGGGGTTTCTATGCCAAATGCTATTACTCCCAGGCGAACGGGCTTGTTAGTAGATCGTGACGCTGAGCAGACCACAATTGGCTTCGGGGTTTCTTTGGCATTCAAATTCTGGCCTTTGTGAAGTAAATAATGGTGCTTTCCATGGCATCCATCCTGACGACAATTGGGTTTTGTTCGGCACATCGCTGCTCGATGTAAATCGTTGAGAAAGACGAAGCACGCGCCCAGTCTCTTAGCCATTTCCCATCGTTCGTCGAAGTCTACGTTGCGGAAGCGGGGGCATTCCGCTAGGCGATGAGGCGCCCCACAAACTTTACACACCGGCAAGTTTTCACCTTCGCGAGACAATGCGTGTGTGTTTGTCCATGGTTGGCTTCTACTTGGTTCCCTGGTTCAGCTTTGTGTCGTCGTAATCCTAGGTAATTTGTTCGTCTCGCGCACAAGTTGACCGAAAAGACTGTTTGCCACTCGGGCATGACGGTCTATAAACTGCGTCAGGTCTTCAAAAGTGGTTTATCGCCCAAGCCTACCGATCCCTTCGGCTTCCTCGGCCCATCTACCCTGTAGTTCTGTGGGTAAAGTGCACACTATGGTCTCCAGTGTTTGCAGTGCGTTCAGGTCTGATCGATAATCTAGGTGATTCAGTGCGATGCTGCAGTTCTGCATTTTTATCACCAGGCTGGCTAGAGAGCCCGACTCGCCTTTGGAACGTTTTGCCTCTGATAGTACACCATCGATCAAATTCCGGGAGACTATTAATGGTTGCCCGAATAGGTTTATCAGAATTTCACGTGCCCAAGTGTAACCTTCTTCGGGATTCAGCATCAAGCACCCGTCGGTTGCTTCCGTGGCCCTTCTACGACAGTAATGTAGTATATACAAGAATCTCTGTCCTGGATTGGATACTCTCCTTTCCACAAAGTTCTGGTACTGCTTAACGGACTTACAGTATTGTTCTGCGCTCCAGGCGGATGGGGATAATTCCACTGTTGGTAAGTCAGTAGCGTGGTTCACACTGATACAAGTCGACTTTGATCGTTCCACGGAACTTCTGGCTGGATAGCTGTATGCTCTGTGGTCGCCAAAGTTGCCCCTCGCTACCGTCTCTGGAGTTGATCTTCCCTGGCAGATTCCGATTCTTCCCTAGCCTGCCTAAGCTGGGTTTCTAATTCAGTTATTATCCATCGATAAATATCATCACCTTTATATTCTATACCACTAGCTGAGGTACATGAAATGGCACTGACAGGACTAGCAGACCTAGCAATGCCTAAGGAATCAGTATCACCTCAAAATACCCCAGGGACTTGCCGGGTTACTTCCTGTTCAGCTTCGGTTTGTCTGTGTCCTCTTCTCGGCATTTCTGATTAACTTCCTCCTGGTGATTCCAAGTTGAGTACTGTAACGATTATTCCGACTGTGAGCAACGCGCAGCCAATTCAACACGAATCCCAAAACCAGAACAAGACTGGTTCATAGTTTCTATGGTACTGGATTATCAAGTTATACGCATATAAATATATACAAACCTCAAATGTACGGCAACAACGTCTAACAACGAGAACCAGAGTTCAACAAATGCCAATGTCAGGTACCACCGTCACGGCAGTCCAAGTTCGAGTGAAAATTATGCCCCTTCACGTGGGCGAAATATAAACTAATGTTGAAGTGTAGTGATTGATGCACGTTGTATTTGTTCCAGGGTTATTAAAATAAAGAGGATAGTCTCAACAATACAAGTATATGACAATGGCCAGGGAGGATTTCCACGCATGTACTTTACATACATGCCCAAGGAGCTGTCCACTTGCGCACACGTCTTCTTGCATATTGAAAGTACATAGCACTTGCTTCAGACTCTGTGGCTTGAATTCGGTTTTCCGACCACTAGCGAGACATCACTCGATCCATGACTGTCGTTGTCTATCGTATCCGTGGGCCATTTCGTCTCGGTAATCCTGCTAGCTATACCTGTGTGACTATCACACCGAGGTCTTCCATTTCCGACACCCTTTGAAACGAAATAATGCCCGTCTTGTCTATTTTGGTAGTCAGGATTTGGCATTCGGCGAGATTCAGGGGTAAATTCCATCGGTCTGCCCTTCTGAGAACAGCGTCTATATCCTGGACTAAAATGCCCTCTCTATCTTCACGTCATTTGTAAAGATGAGCACGGGTTGCCCAATTATTCAGCTGGGTCATTCATATACGGGAAGGGGAGTAAATATCTCATTACAAAACCCTATGACATACCACCGGCAACCTTCTCCGACCCAGGCAGATAATCACCCACCCTAACTCAGAAAATATAATTCTCAAGAAAGTGTTATTCATTCACCTGTTTTCCTAATTGTCCTAAAAGGCAGCTAGTTGTAGTCCAGCAGGTCATGGCACGGAGATTCGAAAGCCTCACTCAAATCCAGTTAAAATCCTCCGCCATCGTGCCTCCATCCATTGGTCTTGTGATCTCTTCCAAGAGGGTCATCAGGTTTGGCAAACAAGACTGTTTTCACAAACCCATGTTATGCGGGTCTAAGTAGTTTACTATCAACCTGATGTAAGCAAACTTGGCCGAGCCTGGTAATCTTGGTTTTCGAGTGGCTCAGGTTCTGTCGTCAAGTTTGTGGCCCAAGGCTGGACGTGGATCCTCGAAAGTTGCTGTATATTCTTGATTTCTGGTGCCAATTCTGATGCGGTCTAGTATCCAGTTTTGGCTGAGACTTCTGTGTTTTCTACTGTGTTTATGGAAATGTGTTGAGGCAACAGGGTTTGGAAACATGGTGAGGGACCTGCTTTCTGGCGCATAGTGCAACAATCTCAATGTTATGAACTAAGGCTCCGACTACTGTCAGGCCCTCGGGTAGCTAATGGATTTGCTGCTAGCTCTCGCCCCACGTACTACCTAGGATGCCTCTAATTCCATAAACACAACGGAGACACCTTCTGAGTGCAATGCACTTGCGGTCACTATTCAAAGAGGGGAAGTAATGGAGGGTCCCACCCGAGCCGCATAGCACGAGCCGCTTTTTACTACGCGATCGGCCTCAAACCGTCAAGTTGGGAACCATTGACACTTGGAAGTGCTGTATGTTGCAGAAGTGTGTGTGGGTATGCAGAATTAGGTGCTTGTTGAATGATTCTGGAGAGTCAGAATCATAGATTCTGGTGACCCATGTCGTTATTCTGAGCAGGTTTTCCAGAGATGCCACTAAAAATTATTCGTTTTTCTGTTCGGCTTCATAGGTGTGTGCGGCTTGGGCTCCTGTCCCTTCCTTTTCCTTTCTTCTCCCTTCCCATTCACTAAACGTTTTTTCCCCTCTTCTGCCTTTGCACCTCGCGGAACTTTTCTCCTTTTTCCCATCTTTGGTTTGCTTCCTTTGACTTCCCACATCTCTTCACTGGTCTTCAAGATCAATTTTCCAGTCTGCACAACACTCTGTGTGGCCACAGTCAGTCATCGGTCCAGATAGCTGTGTTGTCGGCGCGTTTTCGTAGCTCCTAACACAGCTCGGTGCTCTTCGCTTCCTCAGGAGCAGAAATTTTGGGGAATTATCAGCTCTGGCGGAGAGAAGGGGAATACCATGAATGAATTGTCTCTGAACCTAGAACTGTCTAACCATTTGGGGTGTAGTGCTGCCCAGTACCGGTCTACCACTTTCTTGAGAGCCCTAACTGTTAGGGTATCTACAACCTCCTCCAAGAGCTCGTTCCAGTGGTGTATCACCATATTTCAGAAGTGATTTGCCCCAACTTGGAGACTTGAGTGACTTCATTGCAATCTGACGCTATGCTCTCTTGCCCCAGTCTCTGGGACCAGAAAGGAAGGGTCTTGCTGAATTACACCTGACAGTCTCTCCAATGCCTTGAAGGTTTACAACAGACTCCGAACACGCGCAGCTTTTGATCGAGAAGAAATCCAGAACTCAAAGGTTATCTGTGTAGCCAACTCCCGTTTGTCCTGCCCCCATCCTGGTGGCCAACCCGTGCACCTTCCCCGGACTTTCTATAGCCCTCCGATAGTACTTTGCCCAGGTTTGAAAGCAGCAATTATAGTGTGACCCAACTATGGCTAGGTAGATCGGAACCAGCATCTTCGACCCTGTACATGACATGTTGAACCTTACTAGAAAGGATCACTCGCGGGTCAAATATGCAGCTGCCGTTCACTGATTCGACGACTTGAAACCGTTATCTGGCACAAGACCTAAACCCTTGAATTGAGGGACCTTTTGCAATGAGCCCCGGCCCTCCTCTCTGGCTGCTGTAAGTGTCCACGCATTGGCACCAAGTGAGGTTTAGCGGGATGTCAGTCATGAGCGACCATTTTTGCAGGGCTAACCCGCCAGATACTGTACATGCTGCACCATTTTTGATGTCATGGGCAAATATGAGGGTGGGATCTGTAAGTTTGCTTGCTAGATGGTTGATGGGAATGAGAGAAAGCAGGGGGCTGAGCACTGAGCCCTACGGCACCACGCTAGTTACACCTTCCGATTTCAAGACCCGAATGCCCACATTACCAGCAAAGGTCCATCATGTCGGGAAGCTATTTACTCGTTGCTGTGTCTTTTCAGTAGTTCCCATAAGCCGCAGCTCTATCTCCAGAAACCTGCAATTCACGGAATCGACCTCCTGGCTGAAACCCATGCAACTCACCTCAGTTAACTGCTCTTTGTTTTGGGACCTTTCTTCCCCGTCGGGGAACCGCAGGAGGTTCGCCAGACAAGATTGTCTTGCCACAAAATAGCTTTGCGCAAATATTATGAGGCTAAACTGAACCAAAGGCCCAGAGATCCGTGTTGAATCGATCCGTGGTTGTTGGCCGAGCGACCAACGAATGCAGTGTCACTGAACTTTCCATTGTCATTTTCGTACGCCATTTTGCTGAACTGCCCACCAGTTCCTTCGCTATGTCACACGGTTAGGCACGGCCTGACTTTGGCGGCTAAGGCGCCTCTGTAGCTGATTGATGCTGCCTCATGTTTTACTTCCGTTCCCGGATGGAATAACCAGAAGTAGAGCTATTGAGGCCGGCTTTCATATATTTATAAACGGCTAATTTTACACTGCCGTGCCATAAACAATTTGGCTATTCCCAGCCCCAAGAAGTTCCTTTGGCATTCAGCCGAATACTCTGGTCTGACGAATCCTTGATCGAGATTGTCGTATTGTCATGCTGACCGGTGAGATAGATTATGTGGAAGCGACCCTTGGGATTGGATCACGCTTAACTGAAACCTGATTTTGCGTCTCGGAGTCAACAATCTCTTTCCTGAATGTTGGCTTCGAGAGCTTACATGGTACGAAAGTTAAACTAACCAGCGGTAATTTTAGGTCATTTTCCTGAGTCCCATATCGTAAACTCCCGCCACTTTTGCCTTTCTTCAGTCTCCTGGCACCTTTTCATTCTCCAGCTGGCTTTTCATTAGGCTGCTTCACCGAGGTTTTTGGACCTGAGACGGAGGCTGAATGGCGGCTGCTTGAATCCCGTCCGGTCTTGTGACATCGCTTCTGTTCAAAGGTCGTAGCACCATGTGCTTCTCCTTCTCATCTACACTGGGTTCGAGTATTGGGGGCGCTTGGGCTTCTTCCGTTTTTCCTCCAACAGTACCGATGGTTACCGATGTCAACATACCCTCCCGGCGTGTATAGAGAGGGCATGGGGTGGTCGAAGCTTAGGGCTGGAGATGGTATGCTTGTGCGGACGATCCAGTGCTCTATCACCCAAGCCAACCTCGTACATAGGAACCTAATCCTGACGAGCGAAAAAAGGCGCTGTGAGGTTTCCCCTCCAAAGGATCAGGCCAGTGCCTATGAGAGGCATACACATAAGTGAAGGTTGCCCATTTCCTTCACAGCCCGAAATCAGCGGTATTGGGAGATCATACTGCTCCCTATAGGTCTTTCGTGTTTTCAACCTTTTTATAACTAAGGGATGGCTGCGCCCATATAAAAAATTTCCGTAGTCCCTCCGCCCGGCCGTATGTTCCCGCGCATTCCCCTCTTTTTGCAACTGGTGGGGGCTGTCCTTTTTTCCACTTTTGGACAAAGCTATGCTATAGGTGCCGTTGATATCAAAGGCTTTCGCTGATATGGGTTGGCAAAATGCAGAGTGGGACTGGACAAACACGTAGGGTGGGGCAAGGAATTTTATAACCCAGAGGGCTGTGTATATGTATCGCTACTGTACGACACCAAATGTCGCCAAAGACTACCAGGGAACATCTGATGTTGACTGGTATGAGTGGGGTTGGTCATATTTTTGGGAGGTGGTGTGCTAAAGATAGAAAGCAAGATAGTAACCGTAGGTGGGCCGTTGATCCAGGAATCGGGGCTCCACAGACCGGTAGTCGCGTGACAAGTTATAGGACGGGGAAAATGAGGTCAGTAGATAGGTATTGAAAGGCGGGCTTCTGAGGCGCGATTTTAAAGCCGAACAACTACGGAAAGAAAATGAAGGCTGGGAAAGCTAGCCGAAATAACTGTAGGCCAGGATGAACGAGAAAGGAGTCAAAAAATCAGGAAGTAAATTCGAGGACGACAGAACTCCATGTCCTGGTATCCAGCAAGACTTATTTCGTTTGATGCCGGCAGGGAACGTTGAGGGCCAAAAACCCTTGGCCACGGAAAGGTGGTTTTGTGTTGCTGATCAAGCATCACTCGGGGAGAGGGGCAAAACTTGTCCAGTTGCAGTCGTGAAGACTGACCCGTAGGTTAATCAGACAGATTCAGTTGGGGGCTAGCTGGCAGCAGAATAACATGAGCAACATCTGGAACTACGAGGACCGACGAAAGCATAAACAGTTATAGCTACAAAGGACAACAGACAGCAAGCTACCGCTGTGTAGATTATGTGCCGGCTAATTCGATAGAAAATAGTAGGCCTAGCATCTGGTAGATCCTGTGCTACTGAAGCCGAGAACAAAGGGAAAAATGTTTCAGCTAAAGTAGCCGGAGATGTGGTATGGACATCGTTTATTAGTAAATGAGTTACCTCTGAAGAATTCCGTTCATTTCTGACACAGTCCACCTGCCGACGTTCCCGCCTTCATGCCAATAATAAGCCAAGCTCCGTTCTACCTAGAATTCAATCTCAAGGACTTATCTAAGCATCTATCATGGATTCGCTCCCCCTTGGATTCCCGGTCACGAACGAATTCTACTCACGCGACTTAGTTGAGGTGGTATCCACATGGAAGCTTTGCCTCTTAATACATTCAGCCTCTCCTCGAGATAGAGTCACCGCCCTCCATAGTGGAAAGCATCTACTATAATTCCCCGCCATAAAAGGGGATCAGTTTGGGACCCCGGTAATTATCGCCTCATTATTCACACCACTTCTCTTTAAATATTATCAGAAAGGATGATAAATGAACAGCAGGCTAATTACTTGCTGAATCAGAACCTCATCCGTATTGATCGGCGTAGCTTCCTCTAGGGGCTTTGTTCCGCTACTTGCCAACCTGGCTGTCTCAGTCCGGTAGGCGGTGTCTTTGATAGGGCGAATCTCTGGTTTCTACTTTCCTCGATTTGACGAAGGTTTTTGGTCAGGTTCCTCAAGTCAGCTTGCTCTCCAAACACCACAGGCACAAGGTCTCCGGACGGCAGTATGCATGATTCACTTCATGCCTGTCACCTAGATAGCCTTCATAGAAGACTACGAATCATTATCAGCTCCGGCCACTGAAGATGCAATAGAGGGTAGTTTCCTAGGTCCTCCGTTTCTTCCACTCTGTAGTACCTGTTGATTATTTTTTTACTCGAGTAATCTTGCTACCAACTCAAACCCTTTTCGTGTAATGGCACGTTTTGCCTTGAACGCCACATAGTATTGACCGTATTTCCCTCCCCTTTCCGTCGCCGGTGGAGTGGTACTTTTCTTTCCAACTACTGCTTAAGTGTCCTGTGTCCATTCGTATGGAAAGATTTGCCTTCAAAATTGGTCGCCCTATCCGGGGTTTGAACAGCTGACCTTTTCGGCTCTAGCCTAAAAATCTACCTTTCCGGCGGTCCTGCCACGCCAGATGATCGGTGGATTGTGTAGTGTTCCCCACACGCACGCATAGACCCCGCCGGCCCTTATCCGTTTCCACTTCTGGTTTCCATTTAGAGCAACCACGCCGTTTACTTCTTGAAAGTAACAGAACTGTACTCTTTCCGCTGTACCTTGTGTACTCTCTCCGCGTTCTCAGCTGCATTTATCTCTCGCGGTCATTTTCCTAATGACTGCCCCTACTGTCTGTTCCTGACCAAGCCTGCCGTTATATCACAATGGATCGTTTATCCTGCCTAAAAACGTGATCATATTTACACTCAGTACAGATTTCAACTGATTTAGCTGTTTGCCGAAGACTTCTGCCTCAGTTTTCTGTAGTCTATAGTTCTGCCGCTTCGCCGTTCATAAGCAAGTTCCATCTGTCTTATCGTTTCTGGATGACAGCCGTTTTACTGGGACTGCGTAGAATCCGGCGATCAACGACTGCGGGGCCTGCAGACCTTTGGGATTGTACGGCACCGGCATATTTCTCGCAATTCATTCCTTCTCTCTGTGCCAACGATATCAAACTTTTCAATGACTTCCAACCTCATAATATCCAGACTCCCGTTGAAAAAGTGAATAATGATCCAACACGTCTAAATAATCGGTGTAAAATCTGAGGAATAGAGTTCTGGGCTAGAAATAGTTCATGCATGACCCAAGAAGTCAGGTGCTCCTCTGAACCCTGCTTATCCACTGCCTTGCCAGTTTGTGTAACCCATCAGTTTGAGACCTTTCTTCTCGTTGCTCGTGAAGCTTCGGGCTTTCGGAGTAGGCTTTATTCCCCATTGCTAGAATGCGAGCAGCCGTCGGTCTAATCACTAAGAATTTTCGGTCACACCATTGCAAAATGATCACCTACAGGTCTCACGCCAGGCCTCTTCCGGAATACTGTCCCACTACCTTCACCATAATGATGAAATCTAATGGCATTCATCTGGAGCATGTGCAGGGCAATTTCACCAAACAAGTAGTGGGATCTTTTTTTCCCGGTCTGTGCAGCAGGGACCAATAAATCTCACCTAATCCTGAACTCCTATGGCCGTAACCCGTGAAGCTTAACCTCTGCCTTCCGTTTAAGCTATACTGCGGCTTGACATCTTCACGTTCTGAACAGATTTGCCCCTTCCCCTCCTGAACGTACGATTTCAGCCTCGCGTCAATGCAGTTTTTGTACTGGATCGAGGCTAGTAACGGGATTTAACTTTTTCCCCGCAAAACACTGAAGCTTATGGAACAAACCGTCATTGTGAAATTCATGCAGGTCTCTAATTATCAGTTCGGTATTGTGCGCACGAGCCCCTGCCCGGCCGCAGGTACGAAGGAAGAATACGACTAGGGACTCCGAGAAGGCAATCGTGCACGTGTACTTTCGTGCAAGCGAGTGAGCTTGTGTGCTTGAAAGGACATCAGCGGTTACCACACGTGAACTTGTTCTCAGTAATGTCATCATTAAGCAGGAATTCATAGGATGATATCGTGCCCCGAGGGCGATGTAGGGCAAACGGAAGCGCATACGCAAGTAGGCATTAGTGGGCATGTATGTGTGAAAACGACGAGCACAACTCGTGGAACCGTCTCGCAAATGGGAAACAATAGTTATGCACTCGGAACGTCATAACGATCTACTGAAAATGGACGACAAACGTGCTAATCAGTTATACTGCGTGTTTGTACCCAATGTGGATGCGTGTGTGCACAACATGCAGGGAGTTGTTACTTCACAAATGCGTGCCATGACAAAGTTGCATGCGTTTATTTCCTTGGATTGAAACTTGCAGTTGGGTGCTACTGGGCAACTGAATCCGTGGCGTCGATTGATCCGTCCTCACCTCCCAGAAGACCGATGCTGAGCATATCGCGAGTCAATGTTCCCATGGTAGTCCTACCCCTTACCGTTCTTCTCAGCCCGTCGGAACTTACAGTGACCCTGCCGACAACACCAAAAGGCCGCGTACTAAAGTGGGCCGATTTGGCGGAGATCTTGGCTGCATCACCAACGTTTTTTGGTCTTCCTTCGGTGGGCCACTTCTGCCAAGTTTGCGAGATCGGCAGGTACTCTCGAAGCCATCGTTTCCAAAATATCCTGGCCACGCAATTCGCTTGTTTCCGCCTGTGTGGGTAGCTAGCTTGGAGGCTCGCCGGTCTTGGAAGTCCAATGTTTGTCCTCAAAGCAAGCAAATCACTCGGCGTAAGTGCCAGATGGGTGGGTTCGCTGAAAGATACTGGAACTACAGAGCGATTATTCAAGATTCTCCCGACCTCCGTCATCCCAGTGCTTAGTGTTTTATCGTCTGGCGGTGGTTGTTTACCTGCTGACAGCAATGTTCATCTAGTGGACCTGAGCAAGCTTCTTCACACTCCACCCCGGTGACTGGCCTGCGCGGTTTGAAGCGCCGCTGGATGCCATAAGTCACGGTTGGACCCCGTAGTTCATCTCGATTTACGCTTTGGCTCCTACGCTGCAATTCGCGTTCAGCACCCACAAACTTTGGCCTGTTGTCTGAATGTATGCCCGACGGTACGCCTCTACTGTTCGTAAAATGTTGCGGAATTCGGAGGAAAGGGTCAGAGGTCATCGAGTGCGCGACTTCCAAGTGTACTGCTCAAGAATCCATGCAAGTTATGACATGCCGTGTCTCTCTTCCATCCTCTCCCCGCACATGATCCATAAGTGTCCGGAATGCTTAAGTTCAGTGTCACCAAACGGCCACCATCCCGAGGTTACCCTTCACTCAGGCAGCGGGGCCATATACTGCTTTCCCGCGTCAGCCGTGCATCTTTTGCATTGTACTGAGTGTCAGACTATGTTTCACAGTATCCCTTCCTCTCACTATCCAAAACCGCTTCCGGATAACGCTCATCACGTAGCTTTCTCCGGCGTGTCCATCCACGGCGTGTATATGTTGAATCGGTAAATCTATCACGGGTTACCGAGCCTGTAATAATATAAGATGCTTCGCGTCAAAACCTAGGTGAGGATTCGTCAGCCCACCATCTGCTCTTAGTGGTCCACCAATATGTTTTGGGTTTGGAGATCTTAAGTTTCTCTTCGGGAATAATGTCCTCCACTGCTTTCTCCCGTCCCTCCGGGATTCTTAAACTCTTGGCGGAAAGCCTCAAATGGTATCATCTTGAGTAGATCCTATTCTTCGGAGCGTAGCTTATCAGGAGTTATTAAACCCACACGTACACGGCCGAAAGGATAGAAAACCTTCATAATCAGTGAACAAAAAGCGAGATTTGGCAAACAGAATCCCCACGGTGCAGCGTCCATCACCCAGACACCAACGTCCGTGCACTACAGTCCCGTGACCAACTTCGGATGTATCAGAAAAGTGCGTTACTCCCCCATCTGGGTTGTATGATTGGAAGGTAAGCAACGGGCAATCCGTACGTCATCTGATTTCTCTAGAGTGACCACGGGCTCCTTCCATTTTAGCCCGTCTTCTGCGTCAAGTGGCTGGTCCCAGCCGACCTTCTTCTAACAAAGCGACTGTATCAGGGATTTTCCAGGCAGCAACCAAGGGTAAACGTAGCCAAGTAGGTCAAGCAGACTAGAGACAGCCGACAGTACGCCACGGCGCGCAACTGGCTGGTCCGGAACGTTCGGTTCGAAGACAAATTCATCTGTTTCCGCGCTTCGCTGCAATTTTAGGGTGCGCTCCATTGACGACGGCAACCCATTCAGCTCTCAAACCGTTTCTTTCTTCTTATTACGCGGATTTACTTCAAAAACCTCCGGCGCGTTCGATATCCAATTCATGATGTGGAACCAGCCCTTCTCTAGCAATTCCGTCGGGAGCCTAAATTTTGCTCTGATCGAATGTTCCAAGATAATCGTCGACATAGAAATTCCTGCTGACTCAATCCACTACTGACCGACGGACCGAAGCTCCACACTTGTTTGCAGTTTCCCGTAGCGCATAGTTCGCGCAAAAGGGCAATGATATCATTCCAAGGGGGTGAACTGTCATTCTGTAATCCGTTACCGATTTGCCTAAGTTGTTCTTGTCCCACCACAAAAGAACGTGACACATCTTTCCCCTGCTAGTATTCTTACTTGAAGAAACGCCTCTCTGGCGTCGGCCGAAGGAGCCACTTTGCTTAGCCTGAACCGGCACAGAACCTCAATCAGCGTTGTCGTCCAGTCTGGCCCTTGTAATAGACGGTCATTTAACGACTTCCCTTGAGACATGGGTGCGCAATCGGAAATCACCATCAGCTTTTCATGCTTCTTTGGAGGGGAAACCGGGCGATGTGACAAGTACCATGTTTTTTCTTTGGCGTTGATAGTTGCAGGCATCTTTTCTACTTAACAAGACGCCTCCTTTTGCATCGTTGCCAAAAGGTGAATTCTTGCAGTTATTCTGCCTCCAAGCATAACTCCGATCTTTCCAAGTCCAGAAAGCCGACGCTGTCTGTTGAATGGATCAAACCGAGTCATCGCGTTACGTGCAAAATTCTGAGAAATATTCCTCATGACAATCTTCGTCTTACCAGTTTTACATCGATTTCATGCTTGCTTCAAAAGAGAGTTCAGCGTCAAAACGTCCCAGCAAATAAGTTAAATCAGTTTTCGAAAGGTTTTTGGAAGACTTTAGGGTTCTCTGGGAGACGTCATGGGGCTTTGAACAGGCCACTAAGACTTTCGGAGTTTACTCATTATTCTTTCTAAAGCTGATCCACCTGATTTGCTTGGACGTCTTGGCTCTGAAATTTCCATCGAGGTAAGCATGAGATCGATGTAAAACTGGTCAGATTCAAGTCGACGTAGGGAATCTTTCTCAGCATTGTGTACGCAACGCGGTGACTAAGTTTGATCCAGTCAACATACAGCATCAGCTTTCTGGACTTGTGAAGATTGGAGCTGTGCTTGGAGGCAGAATACCTGCAAGAACTCCTCTCGCGGTCACTGTACGCGGTTTCAGCAACCATGTCGAACGTCCTAGGGGTGAAAACTAAGTCCATTAGGTTATCCTCCCTGGTTGGAGAATTTACTCGTTGAGTCCAGAAGCCTGCTTTGAAGCAGGAAACAAGATCTAATAGGCTCTGTCAAATGCTTGAAAACTACCACCAATACAGATGTGAGGTGGCCATCTCACACTTCAAGAAGCGTGAGAAAACAGCCGGTTACCGTGATCGAGAGACAAGCATGAAAGCATGATCAGAGTTTACAACGCCATCCAATAAGATGAAAATCTCACAAATTTCAAAGAAGGAGTCCCACATTGTGGCAACAAAGGAATAATGGTGGGGATAGTTTAAATAAAGCGAGGTAACAACAGACTAAACACGATTCAATTTCGAGCTAGTGTGGGCAATGGTAGGGAATCAGCCGGATGTAAGAATGCCGAGGTGGACATGATCTTAGAACGCACAAAATGCAATATTCACAAGGATGATGCAACAAAATGGTTCGTAATACATACTTTGGTTCACTCAAAGAGGAAATCGGTGATGGGGCAAGGAGACCGGTAGGGGCTTCATGAAGGCACGCAGAGGAATTCCATTTTTCATAGATTTGTGGATATAAAATGGATAGTATCCCCTGAAAAGGTGAGATAACTTTCATGAGAAGTCGCAGCTAACGAAAGAAGTATGGAGTTCCAAGAAGGACTAATCAGGAAGCAGAATATCGCGTCCACGGAGAGCAAAATCTTGCAAGGAAGGAGGGTGAAACCCTTGTAATAGGCCGGGTCACGCTGGCAAAATGACAAATATATCATTTTATTGTGTTTCCTATGGCTTTTCTCTGTCCGTGTTGGGCTTTCAGGGCAATGGTTGGCCGCGGCGTTTTTCACTTTTCCGTCATTGGAAGGGGAAGGGCATCACCGAATCCGGACAGTTCGTTCTTTAATTAGGAACCCTTGCACGGTGGTTTAAGTGGCTCCGACATCGAGAGAGCCTTGTAGTAAAGGGTGTAACAGCCGATCGTGGAAAATCCCCCTTTTTCCCTCGCGATTCAGTGTTTTTTCCCAACATCACTCATTTCCATACACTATTGACTTGTCTTTACGAACTGGTTGTTTTTCTGAACCAATTGTTGTTTGTTCGCGCCCAGAGCGCTATTTTGGCACATCCTTGCTCAGGACCTGCGTGACGCACGTGCTGTCTGCTCACACGCTGCTATTCGGTTTCTCGTTGTTGAGTCTTTGTGATCGTATTATTGAGGTTTGTATATTGTTTATGTCATTGTTTATTTTAATAATCTAGTATCGTAGAATTATCACGGATAATCGCCTTCTGATTTCGGGATCCGTTGCGAATTTGGCTACGCATTGCTCAAACGGTCGTAACAATACTCAATAGATCTATTTGGAACGAGGAAAATTCACGCAAAATGCCAAGGAAAGGATCAAAGGCAGTCGAACCCGGACAGGAAGTAATACGGCAAGTCTCTGGGGAGGTTTTGGGTACTTATGATTCTTTAGCTAATGCTAGATCGCCTAGTCCTGTCAGTGCTAGCTCATGTGTTATTGAAAGCAATATTGATCGTAAGGACGTTGATTTATATAAGCTGAGAATAATAGAACTAGAGCAACAGTTACTTTCGGCTAGACTACAGGCGCATGAAGCAGAGAAGTGTACACAGAAACAGCGAGAGTATAGGACCAGTCACTTCGACACTTCCGATAGGTTAGAGTGCAATAAGGTAGGGAACCCCACGCAGGTCGCCGACTACAAACCACCATCGATCGATCTGCCTAGAGTGGAGTTAACGGTTTTCGACGGGCGAGCTGAGCAATATTGCAAGTTTGTCAAACAGTTCGAGACGTTCGTTGAAAACAAGGTAACCGACCCTGGGCAAAGGCTTCTTTACCTTACTCACTACTGCCGAGGCCGAGCGCGAGAAGCTATCGACGGGTGCACCATGCTCGATCCAGAACAAGGCTACACAAGGGCAAGAAAGATTCTGAGGGACTTGTTTGGCCAACCTTTCAAAGTAGCCCGTAACCTAATAGAGGGCGTGATGGCAGAGGCAAAGAGAACCAAGGGCGACGTCTACACCATGGCCGACCTGGTGATCAAGATGCAGAACTGCTCAATAGCCCTCGACCATTTAGGTTACAGAGCTGACCTAGACGCCATGCACACTTTGGAAGGCATAGTCCGCCACCTCTCTCCCGAACTACAGGGTCGGTGGGCGGAAGAAGCTGAACGGATAAGCCGAGGCGACAGAGAAGCCAACTTCGAAGACCTGACTGAATACTTAGACAGGCAAACGAAGATAGCTGACAGCAGATTCGGCCGACTCATCCGGGACAGCAACCGAGCAAACAAGCCCGGTACTAGCCAAGTCCAAACCCCTGTACGGGAACATCCAAAGTACCAGCCTTGGACCAACACACACGTCATTTCACGAGATGCTACGGCGAAACCAAATTGCAGATCTTGTGGTACTAGCCATGGCCTACCAGAATGCCCCAAGTTCGGCAATGCCACAATAGACGAACGGTGGGGAATGGCGAGGATGGCAGGAGCATGTTTCATCTGTCTCAACACCACGCACCGGGCAGCAGCCTGTAGAACAAGGAATCGATGTGGTTACGAGGGCTGCACGGGCAGACACCATCGGCTGCTGCATCAGGCGAGAATAACCATATCCGAGGCGAGTGCCAAGCCCAGCGTGATCTGTTCAACTTCACAATCTGCCAGTAAACCGGTACGTTTAGGCGTAGTGGCCGTGGGAGTAGTGACTCCGACTGGGATAGTCAAGGCGTTGGCTTTCGTTGATAGTGGATCCGACACCACTTTAGTGAAAGAGCGGTTTGCCGACAAACACCAACTGGCTAAAGGTGCGACGTCGTTAGCAGTGAGCACGGTGGGCGGAACACAGGTAATGACTGCCGGTAGATTAAGGCTGCAACTCATCTCTCTAGACACTAACGAGGAAATTGAACCAACGGAGGCATTCACGTTAGCGGATCTTCCCATGCGAGCACCAAGGTCGGTGAACGCAATCTTGACTCGATGGCCCCACCTGCAGGATGTAACCGTCGTAGACTGGGAAGATGATGAGGTGGATCTCCTCATCGGATGCGACGTGCCAGAGGCGCATTGGGTGCTTGACCAAAGAGTGGGCGACCGCCAGGCACCTTATGCCGTACGCACGGCTCTGGGATGGATGTTATACGGTCCAGTAGGGGTACGCGGTTCCGTGAATTACTTATCCGCCGAAACGGACCGCATAGAGTATCATCTGCAACGGCTTTATGAAAAGGAGTTTCATGACATTGGGGACGAAAGACCGACGTTGTCTCAAGAGGATCACTTCGCTCTACAAACGGTGCGGCAAGGCTCTAGAGGCCTCAAAAAACAGTTCGAGGTTCCCCTCCCATGGCGCACACCGGTCGACCCGTGGACTGACAACAGAAATTATGTTCTCCAACGATTACTACGACTAAAAGAACGCTTCATTCGAGACCAGAATCTGTGGGAACGATACGCGGATTTGATGAAGCGAAACGAGGACCTCGGTTACGTTGAAAAGGTGCCTGTTAACACCGACAGCAAAAGGGGTATCTGGTATCTGCCTCACCATCCGGTTATCAACCCCAAAAAACCCAATAAACTGCGCGTGGTTTTCGACTGTGCGGCCAAGTTCCAGGGCAAGTCGTTAAACGATCGCCTACTACAGGGGCCTGACTGGACCACACCACTGATCGATGTTTTGTGCCGTTTCAGAGTGGGTAAAGTGGCTTTGTCTGCTGACATTAGGGAAATGTTCCATCAGGTGAAGATTCCGGTAGGAGAACGAGATGCTTTGCGTTTCCTGTGGTGGGAAGGGAGCGACCGGGACAACGCAGTGGTGAATTATAGAATGACCGTCCACCCCTTCGGAGCCATATCGTCACCATTTTGTGCCAACTACGCCCTCCGAGAATCAGCGAACAAACATGGCGATCTGGTACATCGGACGGTGGTAGATAGCGTCAGCAGGAACTTCTACGTCGACGACTACCTTGGGTCATTCGATGATGTGGAATCAGCTCTAGAGCAGTTCAGGGGTCTGACGAGATTGCTGGAAGAGGGTGGCTTCCATCTAACTAAATGGATGTCGAACGCTTCGGAAGTGCTGAAGGTCATCCCGTATCACGAAAAGGTCGAAAGGGTAAGAGATTTGGACGGCTCCCCACTTCCTATCGAGCGCACTTTAGGGATACAATGGGACGCGGAAACGGACGATTTTGTTTTCGAACTGAACGTTCCCGAGCTGCCAATAACCCGTCGTGGCATACTATCTGCCGTCTCAAGTTTGTTCGACCCGCTCGGTTTCGTCTCACCATGGCTGCTACCCGGAAAGATCTTGCTGCAGCGGCTGTGCCGTAAGAAAGTTGATTGGGACCAGTCACTGGACCGAGGGGACCGGCTGGACTGGGAGGAATTTTTGAACACCTTGAAGAAATTAGGGGACATAAGAATACCACGATGTTTGACCCCTGGCCATACGACACGGACTGGAGAACTACATGCCTTTTCCGATGCATCCGAAGTCGGTTATGGAGCTGTGGTGTACGGACGATGGTGCGCAGGAGATGGACAATATACCACGAGGATCCTGTTCGCCAAAGCCCGCGTTGCTCCACTGAAGTCGGTCTCAATCCCACGTCTCGAACTCAGCGCAGCCGTGTTGGCAGTCAGGGTGGTGCAAGCTGTGAAGAGATGTTTCGATCTCTACATTTGGTCGGTGAGCTTCTGGACGGATTCAACGATAGTACTTTACTACATTAACAACGTACGGAGCCGGTTTAGTACTTTCGTTGCTAACCGGCTCACGATTATCCACGATGAATCGGCCACGCACCAGTGGAGTCATGTCAGGTCTGGCGATAATCCGGCCGACCTGTGCTCTCGAGGTGCGAACAACTTCAAGCAACTGGACACGTGGACGAGAGGGCCGAACTTCCTGCAATTGACCAAACAGGACTGGCCCGTGTTCGAATTAAAACCCCCTACGGAATTGGAACTGGAGATCAAAGGCGTAGTGATAGCAACCAACGTCGTCGAAGCGTCGCCCATTTTATCGCGACTGGTCAGGTTTTCTTCCTGGATGAAGACGCTTCGTTCGCTAGTTTGGTTAACCAGGTTCAAGATAAGTTTACTAGTCATGAAAGGGCTACGGCCCTCAGGTCGGATACCGGTCGGCCCGATAGGTCCCGATGAGCTACAAGCGGCAGAGTACGATATTTTCAGAATGATACAACGCGAGGCTTTCGCCCAAGAACTCAAGAGGGCGGAAGAAGTGGGGCTGACCAATGAAGACATGCCATCTCCAAGAGGCGAGCTGAAGCGTTTAAACCCCAAAATCATCAACGGACTGCTGCGGGTGGATGGTAGGCTGACCAACGCCCACCTGAACTTCGACACAAAGTATCCTATACTGCTGCCTGCGAGACAACCCGCAGTAGAGCTAATGATTCAACACGTCCACGCCGTAGAGGGACATGCTGGGGAAAGTCACGTGACGAGCGTCATCCGAAAGCGTCTTTGGTTGTTGAGAGGACGAGAGACTGTAAAACGCGTGATCCGACGGTGTGTGCAATGCAGGAGACGCAATGCCATAGCAGGCAAACAACTCATGGCCCCGCTACCAGAATGCAGGGTGACTACGGGCTGGTGGCCGTTCAGTGACACCGGGTTGGACTATTTCGGGCCCTTGTGGATCAAGTGCGGGAAAAGATTAGAAAAGCGATACGGATGTATCATGACGTGCATGAAATCACGTGCGGTGCACCTAGAAGTCGCACATTCGATGACGACCGATTCGTTTCTACGGGCCTTGCAAAGATTTATCAACCGAAGAGGCGTACCGGCCGACATATACTCAGATAATGGATCGAACTTTGTGGGCGCTCAACGGGAATTGCAGCGTTGGCACAAGAACATAAACAGGGACGAACTGCAGAATCGAACCGTGGCCTACGGCATACGCTGGCATTTTAACCCCCCACAGGCCAGTCACCGAGGCGGCATATGGGAACGCATGATCCGGTCCGCCAGACGGATATTGCTGTCAATCATGGAGCAGCAGCCGCCCGACGACGAGACCCTGAACACCGTCATGACTGAGGTGGAGCGAATCCTGAACAACCGCCCCCTGGTTCCAGTATTGAACGGCGACCCCACCCACCTGGCGCTCACCCCAAACGACTTATTGACGCTAAGGTCGAACGAGGGTTTCCAAGGGCCGGTAAACCTTCGTGGGAGCTACCTCCATGGGTGGAAGCAAGCGAACTATCTGGCCAAGGTCTTCTGGAGGCGATGGCTACGGGAGTACCTACCGGCTTTGCAGACTCGACAGAAGTGGCTGGCCAAAACAAGACCATTCAAAGTTGGGGACGTGGTTATGATCGCCGACGAACGCGCACATTTCAGCGCTTGGTCTTTGGGAGTAGTTACGGAAACCATCAAAAGCACCGACGAAATGATAAGAACGGTGAAGTTGAAGACAGCTAACGGAGTGCTCATTCGTGACATACGCAGTATTAACCTACTCGAGAGCGAAGACGGAGGAGCTGATAACCCTGTGGCCTAGTAAACCTTTTTCACACCAGTAATCGAGGTGGATAAAGAAACACCATATATACCACACAATCTCCGTCAAACACGTTAAGGTGCTCGCGGTCCCTTCGTTGACATTACAGAAGGTTCTTTCCGATATGTGGTGATGAGTGCGATTCCATTATACATCCCGATACATACGCGCATGCACGACGCACTCTACATCCCGTAAACCCATCATACATGTGACAGTGTTCTTTGTTCGCCTTTTGTTGACGCTACCGAATGCCCCTTGCACATGTGGAAGTAGTGGAGCTCAGGTCAGACATGCATGCTACATTTACTCGTTTTCTTGCCACACGGTCTTTTGTTGACATTGCAGAAAGTCCTCCTTTGATGTGTAGTCATAACTGTGATTTCATTGTAACCCCGGCACACACACACGCACACACACACACGCACGCACACACACGCACGCACACACACACACACACACACTCAAGCGCGTACATCCAGGACCGGACGGCCCCTTACGAGGACAACGTCTATGTGACCATTCACGCCCGCCATCGGTCGTTTGGTCTTGTGGAAGATGTAGACTAGCCTCACGTCTATGTAGCCAATGGGTTAGGTGCGACCAGTAGTAGAACGTCGACGACGAGCATTAGACGCGCGCACTGACAGCAGGGCCTAGGCAGGTAGGAAGAATCAGTACCTTTATACCGAACCTTTGACTTTGCTAAGGATCCAGGAGGATTTTGGTGGGCGGTGTAACAGCCGATCGTGGAAAATCCCCCTTTTTCCCTCGCGATTCAGTGTTTTTTCCCAACATCACTCATTTCCATACACTATTGACTTGTCTTTACGAACTGGTTGTTTTTCTGAACCAATTGTTGTTTGTTCGCGCCCAGAGCGCTATTTTGGCACATCCTTGCTCAGGACCTGCGTGACGCACGTGCTGTCTGCTCACACGCTGCTATTCGGTTTCTCGTTGTTGAGTCTTTGTGATCGTATTATTGAGGTTTGTATATTGTTTATGTCATTGTTTATTTTAATAATCTAGTATCGTAGAATTATCACGGATAATCGCCTTCTGATTTCGGGATCCGTTGCGAATTTGGCTACGCATTGCTCAAACGGTCGTAACAAAGGGTTCCCAGTAGGCCTCAGCGGGGTATATGCACCAGTATCAGGGCTTCGTGCGGGTGAAACCTGGTAACCAGATCGTGTTCGCGGCAGCCAACCACTGGCGCGTTTGTAGGTGGGCAGAGGCGGATATAAGCTGCACTCTGTGTGGGTGGTTCCCTGAACCGGCTGTTAAAACTTTCGGCACCTTGCTGTACGGTCTGCAGTGTGGATTGATCTCCTGGCCATGAAGACCGTTGATTGTCCCCAGAGTCATAAAAACTCGGTCTAATAGGCGATGCAGCTGCTGTACTATGTGCTTCATGTCTGCTGATACGTAAATGATGGAGCCACGCCCCCCTGTGCCGGGCCTCGTAGTATCCGTTCCAGTGTCGTACGTATTGCGAAAGGTGTTTGGTGGCTGCGGACTCTGCTATCGAGGACCCAGTTTGTTTCCGGGGCCCTTCGCAGCCGATAAGAGGATCTACTTCCATATCCTCCTAGTCTAAGACCGTTACGTCCCGCCAGCGGGGCCATCCATACAGAGTTGCATTTACTGACCTTGGTCCCCTAATCGGGAGGTCAGTCATTGTGAAAGCCGCCGTTGACTAGACACGTTCAGTGGCGCCTGGGGAAATCTGTTTCTATCACAATCTATCTGCAGTTATCACCATTGTTCCGCCCAATAACTCATAGACAGCAACGTCGGGCTTTTCAGAAGTTAGTGTTCATTCAAAAATCCCTTCTTTGCCAAAGCCATATCCGATCCTGCGTCGACAAAGCCCAGAGCTTCAGCCAGTCCATCAAGGGTCATCACTCCCTCAACGTTTACCCCCAGACGTACTGGTTTGTGGATAGACCGCGATTTTGGGCAAATCACAAAAGGCTTTACTTTCTCGTCCTGCTTAACTCCATTTGCCTCGTGCAGCAGTCGATGGTGTCTGCCTCGCCAATCTTCGTGATCGCATCTAGCCCTCAATCGGCGGCTGCTGTCCGATGTCAGTTGTTAGGGCAGATGAAGCATTTCCCCATCGTCTTTGCCACTCCTTAGGGTTCATCCACCGCGGCTTTGAGGAATTTTGCGTCGCAGACCTTTCAGATCTGGTGGGCTACGCCCTAGCGTAAAAAGGCGTACGCTCCCGTTTAGGGCTGTTGCTTCGAGTACTTTCGCACAGCTTTTTGAGCTTGATTGTTGCCTTTTTTGTTTGCTCTGTTGCTGTCGCTAATGATCCGACCGAAACTTCCATCTGCTATTTTTGCCTCTCTACCAATTTATTCAGTCATACCCTTGAAAACGGCCTCGCGGTCACCCCGGCTTATGCATTTAGCTTTCTCGGCCCTGAGGTCACTTGGTTCGGATGAATGGCGACGAACCGTCCCCTTTAAGATGTTCACTGCTTCGAGATCACTCCTGTATCCCAAGTTATTAAGGAATACCGGACAGTTTTGCATCCTAATGACAGGATCGGATATAGCATAGACTTTGCGCTTTGTCCGCTCGGCTTCTGACATAACGCCGTCTGTCAGACTGCGGGCAACCTTAAAGGACTGACCAAATAAATCCTCCAAAATCTTTCTCGCTCGCGTAGGTTTAACCAAGGTTGAGCGTGACACAACCATTAATAGCTTCCCTAGCTCCTCCGTGACAATAGTAGGTTAGTTAAGACAGCCTCTGCCTCGGGTCGGTCACTCTATTCTTCAAGAGGGTTTCAAATTCTCTGCCAAACTGGCAATACTAACCTGGCCGTCCTTTACAGACTGTCAGCTCCAACCTCCGTAGGTCTACTGGTGGCTGTATCGGTGCAAACTGCTTGACGGCCGGCAAAGGGCTTCCCCTTTTTATAGTTTCCCTCGTTTATCGTAAGAGCCGTTTTCATTGGATCTATGCACTAGCTTGCTCTGACCAGATTTGTCCTCTGCCTCCTGAGCCTGCTGCTTTGCGAAGGATAAACTTTGTTCTAGCTCTGGCATCCTTAGATTGAACAAATCAACAATTTTAGAATAAATCACACCCTCGATAATACATGAACTTGCGTTGGCAGGGCTGAGAGGCTCAACACTATCGAAGGAGTCAAAAACACCCCCAAGGACGTGCCGAATTACTTCCCGTCCGGGTTTTATTAGCTTTGCTCCTCGCCCAGGCTTTCTGAGTGTTCTGTCATTGCAAACTGATCTATTTGCGTACTGACACACGCCTTCGAGTAACAAGCTGCCCAATTGGCGCCAAGCCCGAAACCAAAATGAGACTGGTTCGTAGCTTCCACGATACTAGTTTATCGAGTAAATGACATCAGTAAATAAATACACAAGCCTCAAACGCTTGACCACAAAGATTGGAAAATGAGAGCCGAGTTAGCGGCGTGAGATAGACAGGCACGTGAGCCACGCAAGCTCAGGATAGGATATGACGAAGTAGCGCACCGGACGCGAATAAATAAAGGTCCTTTCACGGAAATGCAAGCCGTACGAAACTAGCAAATGTATGTAGGTGAGTATTTTCACGAAAGTTAAGATATTCTGGCTCTCTCAAGAGATTTTCCACAACCGAATGTCACACATAATATGGGGAAATTAAAATGAGTCCACGAAGTTGAGTACCAATAAAAGTAACAGGAATTATAACTGAATAGCAGCGACTGAATGGAAATCAGACGATATCCATATGGAATTAGCGGTGGCCACGGAGCTGGCAGTTTCCAGTGTCCATATAACAGAAGGATGGGAAAGAAATAGAATTGTCCAGTAAAGTGTTGCATCTGTGTCAGAGGGTTTGCCGTTTTATATTTTGCTTGTGAGATCACGTCAGAGTAGTAAGGTGGAACCGCCATGTATGTCTGAACCAACCAGAGCGATGTTGAGTAGACTCACTGAGAGTGAATTTACACTGTAATCCACTAGCTTGGCATGGCTTTGAGTCCGCGCGTGCCTGATAAGGTGAGAAACTCCATGGAACCGGCTGCAGTCCGTACAACGGTAGATTGGCGGACATGCTGGATGTTCGATATAAAAGTATACTTGGAAACACCGTGTGGGGTAGTGTCTGCAGATTTCCGCCACAGCTGATTCCTAAAGGTGAGATCAGTCACTGTTGAAATCTTTGAAAAACCTCCCTCAGAAAGGCCAATCTGAAGCCCCAGTTTTAAGATTCAGTCAAGCCGCCCATTTGACGATGGCAAGGTATCAGGGACCTGGAATAAGCGGGGAGGTTTGTGGCCTTGGCTTGGTTCCTTCTGCTGGTTTCTCTAATAAACTGCTGCAAAGTATGACGAACTGGTTCGGTTTATATGAATGTGGCCAGGATAAAGTTTCATTCTGATGACTAGTGGCACACTGGTTTCCAATCAAAACTTCGAAGTACAAGTTTTATTAAAGAAAGCCTGAAGAGGGAGTTACTGACAGGGGCTTAACTACATTGCTGTCAACTTGCAAAATTCACGCGAATCGGGTAGGCACTTTGTGTGCTTTCGAGAAGATTCACGACTTGTACGTGGACTTCACTGAGAGAGTGCAATATACGGCATGGAGAAGCCTTTTACACGTGGCAGAGTTGGTTAGGCGAGAGGTGGGTT
The DNA here is from genome assembly GCA_948099385.1 of Fasciola hepatica. Lineage (NCBI taxonomy): Eukaryota > Metazoa > Platyhelminthes > Trematoda > Plagiorchiida > Fasciolidae > Fasciola > Fasciola hepatica. The sequence goes on from CANUEZ040000176.1 coordinate 496,731, forward strand.
GGAGGCGGAAGAATGAGTTACTGAGGTATAAGTAAGGGGCCGTCGGGGCATGAAAGCCTTCCTTAGATAGTGGCGCCAGGTGATTACCTATGGGTCCCTGCCAGCTTGCAAGCACAACGTTGAAAAGTGAGCCCGGATTGTACTGTGTCAGGGATGAGTGCTGTCTGTGGAGGCTTTTGTTTAGACTTTTATTTTTGCCAAGTGCAGTCAGCACAACTTGACAGATAGTTGAGCAAAGGGTATGAATGATATCCTGCCGATAACAAATAGACCTCATCGATGAAATTCAGGACCTTCAGTGAATCAGGAAAATAACGAGGGAAAGGGAAAGCAAACAGAGAAAATGTTGACTAACAAGGAAGGAAGTAGCACTCTGGTCAAAATGGTTAACGAGTCCCCTACCTTGATCTTACCCTCATATTGGTTGTATCTATCATCCACCTGTTTCCAACACTATGGATCTTACGAGGTTACCGATGCATTAAACCATCTTTCGTTGCTGTCCTGTTACTCTAAACTTATTGACGGGGACTTCAGAGCCCCGAGCACAAGTTGGAACACTCTATCTGCCTCAAACAACCTACGGGACTTTACTTCACGCTTCCGTGTAGGGGGCTGGATCCCACAAGTAGCTGTCCCAACCAGAGGTGACAGCATCCTCGCTCTTTTGTTCACTATTGGCTTATCCGATGTTTCAGCTAGAAAGCTCAGCCTTTTCCCAGGAAGTGATTACAGAGTGGTATTCTGCACCTTCGCAGTTCCTCCAGCTTCTGATGAGTTCTACCCATCCAGCCATCTCTCTTCCACAGTCCACTGAGATAATCTTATCCGCAAGCTTCGATGGGTTACTGGGACGATTTATTTTCGCAAAGCGACCCTCAGCTGGCCACGGATTTACTATATTCTGCTCTGTTCAACCTTCTGTCAGCCATCACTACTATTTGTTTCATACCAAACCGAGTCCGTAGTTCAGTTATGACCCAAATGCGTGGCAAATATCTAAAGCTTTAGAAGGTGTGCCACACCAGTAGAAACCTATCGTCATTCTTGCCGCTGAAAAGTTTTTCGGCATCAATCAGAATCAAGACTGGCGATATGCTCCAAAAACAGGGAGCCCCTGTCCTACAACCCCATAGTGCTTTTTCGATTTTGACACGCCTACTGGGGAACAAAATCCGGCGTAAGTTCTCTGGTGTCCCCTTTCTAATTATGGCAACCAATGAGCATGTCACCTCACCTTGGGCGGCAGCCGAGGTGCTTAATTCCCACTTTGCTGCCTCTATGACCGCGGACTCCCTCTTGCTTCACCCCCATGCATAAACATTGTCACCAAGCACATGCTGTCCGATTTAGTTTTTACTCTAAATGCGGTGACCAGCCTGCTTACTCGTGTCCGGTTGCCCTTAAACCTCTGCAGTGATGGGGTTCCAACAACACCTTTTCTCCTTAGAGGAGGTGATGCCGCAGCCCTACTACTGAAAGTCTACAACCTATCCATCAGTTACGGCGTATTTTCCTCACAGAGGAGGACTGCAATCACCATCCCAAATAATACGAAGGAATCAACACATGACCCGTCAACCAACCACCCCGTCAACCACACCATAACGGCTTCTAGGGTGATGGACTGCCTCATCAAACAGCGCATGTCTGACTCGCTATTTTCTCACAACATCATCCATAATAGATAGCCAGGTTGCTTAAAGTCGCTTTCATGCTCCCCTTGACAGTACGACCAATTTAACCTCAAAAGTTTGGCTGCCGATAACAACAAGTCTGCATTTGTTATAAACCTCGGTACGAACAAGGTACTCGAACGGGTCCCGCACTCTTTAGTACTAACCAAACTCAAAGCCTATGGTTTTTCCAGTCCCCTTCTCTCGTGGCTAAAGTCACAACTATCGAACCGCTTACAAGTGGTTACCACTGATGGATTTCTCAGAAACTGTTCCAGTTGCAAGTGGGGTTATACAGGGTAGTATACTCGGCCCCTTGCTCTTCCTCATTTATATAAATAATATATTCACCGTTTGGCACAATGGTACCCCATTTCTTTTAGCCGGTGACACCCGAATTGTCTGAGTTTCCTCTTCAGAACCACAGCTCTGGGCTGGATGAAATTTTTAGTTCTCTAAAGCGACTCGCAGTCCGGTGCATTCTTCGGACAATGAACTTCTCCGCCCCTAAGAGCTGCTTTACAGCCTCCAGATATCAAGTAGTTCCCGGAACCGTGCTTATCGAATCTCTACCCATTTCGTATAGCCCATTAGTTGGAAACCTTGGTCACCATTACTACTGTGGCTTTGGGTTATCCGAAAATGTTCCATTCCAGAGTGACAAGACAAAAAGAACCATTGGTCTCACGCCAGACCTCCCTTTGAATGCTGTTCTATTATCTTCACCAACAAGACGAAATCTAATCTCATTTCTCCGATGCTCGTGCAGCTGCTATTCACCAAAAAGTTAGTAGGACTTTCCTCCTGTCTATGGTATGAGGATCGGAGCATCTTGCTTGGCCTTGACCCTCTGTGGTTGCGAAGCATGAAGTTTAACTTACGCTTCCTGTTTAAGCTATATCACCGTATGGCCTTCTCATGTACCGAAACAATTCGCCTCACTCCATGCACATATTTTGCCCCAAGCTGTTGTTCACTGCAGCTCTCTATTCCTAGAACAACATTAGTGTTTGAATACAACTTTTTCCTCCTAAAATACCACGAGTTATAGAATAGACTCCCTCTAAACACCGACCAGAGCCTCTCCATCTATCAGCTCGAAGGCTCGCTGGCTCACTTCTTGGCTGTTCCCAAAGAGATCCTTCTTACCTGCCAGAGTGTCACCAAAGAGCAGGACTGAAGAAGCGGGTTTAATAACTAGGATTATGACACATTATCCTAAACGTTAGAAGCGAATAACCACCTGTGAGTCCCCTCCACTTATCACCACACTTTGTGCTGACAGCAGCTGGCTCACATATAAATTGACTGTCTTCGGACCCCGGCCTTGTCTGGAGCTGGCAGTCGGTAACGCATTCCTCGAGTGTTGGAATCTTTCCGTGTGTCTGTTTTCCACATTCTCTCTTCCATAGCCAAAAGCCATGACACCACTGATGGGAGAACGGCAACACGTCTGTGGCTGTCTTATTGTACGCGGAGAAATCAGCCAACCGTGGCACTGTTGGACCCCATCGGTCAAGCTTGAAGAATGGAGGGCGGAGGGGGAATGTGAAATACGTCCGATGGAGTAAGCTTGCTCCACCGCTCCTCTAAATAAACACAAAAGCGCCAAAGAAATTTCTGGTTGCGAAGGTGTCGGATTCATGCTGTACGCTCCTCCAATAGCGGATGAATTCTCCGTTAGAGCCAAGACCCGAACCGGCTCGTAAAGTGCGCCAAAACAAACGGGCGTATAAGCTATGCCCTCAGTACTTCTGCCTGAACCTGAGCGTGGTGATAGCGTGCTAAATCAGCTCTCCTCGTGAAAACTGACCCAACCTCACTCAGTTTAAACTTTCTGAAGTTCCTTGTAGTACCACCGATGCAACACAAGATTACAAGGACTAAAAGAATTTTTATCTGAGCAAGTACCGAATTTGATGGCGTCAGTTGCTCCGCCTGTGGATGGCGTCTGTACGCCGTTGCACTCCTTCAGTATACAGGTTGTCCCGCTTCAGCGTTTTGCATTCTACTTTTTTGCGCGCTGCCAAGTATATTCTCTAAAGTGTCACAAACCGAGGGCCAGGGGCTATAGACTGTGTACGGGGGCAAGCCCCAGATAACTTAGACGAAACCTAAACTGGTGAGCCAGAACAACAAACTCATTCTGCCAGGGACATTTGTAAGTCCTTCAATCACAGTTATTCTTTTATAAATATACTTTTTCCGATATATAAATGGTAATTCTTGATTTCTACTACCACACTCCTTTATTATTTTCCTCTTATCGACACTGTAAGTGTTTCGTGGTTGCTGACTTGACTTTTACATATTATTTTACAGTTGGTACACCATAACACTTATGGCTAGCAACGACTGCGAGCCTGATCCGAAACCGTCCGTTTTGACAGTCTCCCTAGTCGTCCCTGAGTTTTTCATTGACGACTCTCAACTTTGGTTTCAAATGTTAGAGGCAGAGTTTGGATCACACAGAATCACCAGCTGGAGTTCCCGTTACTTGCGGACCATTGACCGCCTTCCCCGTGACGTTGCTACCCAGGTAAGTGAAGCAGTATTCAGTGACGGTTCTTACACAGCCGTAAAAGACGCGGTAGTCTAATGTCTTTTACCGTCAGAATCGTCTAGACTGAAAAGGCTGATCCAAGGGACAGATTTGGGTAGCAAAATGCTCTCCGCAATACTGTAAGAAACGCAGCTGTTTGCAGGGCAACTTTTAGAGGGGAAAGTTTATAAAAGGTTGTGGGTACAGCAAATACTATCCAATATTCAAGCGCCTCTCGAGGTTTCTAGCCCTGTTAAGCCCACGGAAGCAGCAAAATTAGCGGAAGGTATTATAAAACGGTGCCATTCACAAATTACTGCCGTAACAAACTCGAGTAGCCCCAAGACCACGGCTCCTACCTTAGGAAAGCACCCCGCGGGCACTCCAATAGCTGCTTTCGAGCGGGCTTTCAGAAGTTTTTCACTCCTGGTTGTCCTCACTGTAGAGACCATAAGTCCTATCACAACTCTGTCCGACGTGAACGTTTCAGAAGCCCTTTCTCTGACCACCCCTTTAGCCCATCTCGATTAACGTACTGTCGGTATTACAAACGGTTTGGGGAGAAGGTCCAACGCTGCGAAGCCGACCGCACCTTCCCAGGTGCAAAACAGGGAAACTAATATCCCGACGCGTTCTGACGACTAACGCGGTAGGCAGCCATAATAGCAGTCGTCTGTTGCATGTTTGAGATTTAGTTCCCAATAATTCCTTCCTAATAGACACCAATGCAGCGGTTGGCTTTATTCCAAAAGAAGCAGGTGGTGCAGCAATTCCACCAATCCAAAAACTGCTTGCTGCCAACTGCACTTCTATTGCCACCTACTGTCGTAAGTCACTCACGCTCAACTCAGGCCTAAGCCTTACCTTCCGCTGGGTGTTTGTAGCAGCAGACGTCCCCTACCGCATACTAGGTACCGACTTCCTTGGCCATTTCAACCTCCTGGTCGATGCACGATGCCAAAGACGTATCAACCGACAGACTTCTCCTTCCGTAACGGGTTATTACTCCTCCGTGAATCACATCAGGCCCTGTACATCAAACCTCAGGCCAAACACCCGTAAGCAGACCTCCTTCCTACTAACCCGGCAATTCTCAGACAATCTGGACCCCTTCCCGCGGTGACCGCCAACGTCTCCCATCATGTAGCCACTGGAGGACCTCCAGTATTTAGCCGACCACGTCGCTTTGCCCTAGAAAAGCTCCGTGTAGCACAGCCTGAGTCGGAACACATGGTAGAACTGGGCATAGTACACCCGTCAAGTAGCCCTTGGGCCTCGCCCCTTCATATGGCTCCTAAGCCTAATGGCGACTGGCGCCCCTGCGGCGACTATAAGACCCTCAACCAGGCTGCTTTCCCAGACAGGCATCTCGTTCCAGACATTTAGGACAATACTTCTTCCCTATCTGGTTGTTCTGTTTTCAGCCGAATCGGCCTCGTTAGAGCCTACCGCCAAATTCCGGTAGCTGAGGTTGACATTCCTAAAACCCTTGTCACAACTCCATTCAAACTATTCGAATTTTTGAGCATGCCTGTTTGGGCTCAGCAATGAAGCCCAAACCTCTCAAAGGTTTATGCGTGAAGCGACACGCTGTTTGAAGAATGCCCACGTGTACTAAGACGATACCTTGGTGGCAATTTCTCCGGAAAAAGAGCATGTGACACACCTGAGCGCCCTTTCTGAGCACCCAAGCTAACACGGTGTAACCATTATTCCTACCAAATGCGACTTAGGCAGGACGACCAACACATTCCTGAGTCACGAAATCTCGGCTTCGGGCATACAGCCACTGCCTGACAGGGTGGCGGCAATTCGCGGCTATCCTGAGCCTCACTCTTACTGGAAGTTGCGCCAATTTTCTGGCTTGGTTAACTTTTATCGCCGGTTTATCCCACACTGCGTCGAAAAAATGCAGCCTCCAATGGACCTTTTACGTGGAGGTAAGCGGAAATTCATGTTTCCCGACAAGACGCAGGCAGCGTTTACTTGGATCAAGGAAGCTGTCGCCGACATAGCAGTCCTTTCACATCCCTATCCTACTGCTCCCCTAGCATTAGAAATAGATGCTTTGGACACGGCTGTTGGAGCAGTATTACAGCGATTCGTCAACGAGTCATGGCAACGAATAGCTTTCTTCTCCTAGCGTCTCCAGCCTGCGGAATCCTGATATAGTACGTTCAGCAGAGAACCACTGGCAATCTATTTTGGCATCCGACACTTCCGGTACACACTCGAGGGCCAAACGTTTACAGTGTTCACAGATCATAAACCACTAGTGTACGCCCTCCAGCCAGCTCCTGATCGATATTAGCCACCCACGATTCACCTTTTATACTATGTTTCGCAGTTTACTACGGACATTCGACAGTCTTTGAGGCACACAATTCCGTAGTAGACGCACTCCCAGGCGTCTACTATATCGGCGGCCCATTACACATGGGCATAGACCTAGAAGTAGTCGCCGCAACTCAAACAACAAATCCCGAGGTCAAGCAGCTCGGAAACAGCAGCTCCCTGCATCTAGTGCCGGTGACCCTTACAACTTCAGCCGTAACAATCATTTGCGATGTGTCACAGGGTCGACCCCGACCACTAGTTCCTGTCAGTTTTTGATGGCAAGTTTTTATCAGCCTCCACAACTTATCGCATCCTGGTGTAACCGACTCAGTGAAACTAGTCACCGAGCGATTCGTCTGGCCTTGCGTCAAAGGTGACATACCTCTTTGATCCCGCGCTCGTCTACAATGCCAACGCGGTAAAACACATCGCCACACTAAATCTACGTTAGGCGCAATCTGTGACCCAGAAGCAAGCTTTAATCACGCGCATGTGGATCACCAACCAACGGCTCCGTCTACGTCCTCATATATGTAGGTCATCTCACACACTGGCCACAGGCCATCCCCTTTCGCCGTCCTACCTCAGAGGAAGCTGCAAAAGCGTTTCTGACCGTTTAAGTAGGTCAGTTTAGTTGCTCTGCTGTCGAAACGTGTGACCGCGGTTCTCTCTTTGATGGTGCCCTCCGCGAGCTAATGAAAGCTTACGGTTGCAGACACAACAAGACGAGGGCTCATCATTCTCGATCTAATGGCATGGTGGACCGACCCATCGCCAGCTGAAAGCTGCCCTCAGTGCTGGCGATAATCCTCTATGGAGTGAAGTTTTACCAATAGTTCTCTTAGAACTGCGTAACACCGTTAAAGCCGACATGGGTGTTACGGCGGCTGAACTGGTTTACGGTTGAACTCTACGACTTCCGGGTGGTGGGATTCTCCATTACCACCCGTGAGTTTTGATCACAGGAATTACACAAAACGGTTGTCACACCAAGTGCAGGTGATTAAGACCACCTCGCCGCGAGAACAAACCCTTAGCAACTACATACCTACCACTCTAGCTACCGCCAGCCACGTGTTTATTCGAGTAGATGCAGCGCAATCACCACTACGAGCGGCTTACTCTGGCCCGTTCCTCGCTGTTCAGCGAAAGGAAAAGAAATACGTGGTGGACGTCCAAGGCAGGAAAGAGACCATCAACATGGACCGCCTTGACCCAGCCTTCATTGAGGCAGAACCCACCCCAAACAACAAGCCCAATGCCCTCACCTGATCACAACGTTTAGTTAGCCGTCCTGAATCGGCCCCTGTTACTCCCATTAACGAATCCCCTCTACCTGTTGCAACACCAAACTCCACGGAAGACACATCTGCAACAGTCAATAGGAGAAATCGACGTGGTCGTGAGCTGCGACAGCCAAAGTGGTTTTTGAATATGCGACAGTTGTGTAAATTTATGTTTGCACTTCATGTCCCACTTGTACGAAGTTTCATCACTGACGAATGCAAGACCACGTGGTTATCACGACAAGGGTAGCGGCAGCCTGTATTGCGCCGGTGTGTCCCCCTCAGTCGAATATCCGTCCGCGCCCCGAAGCGCAGCTACCTCGAATTTCTTGCCCTCCAGCTCGTCCCGTCGGACAGAGCCAGTTAGAACACCAGGATCTCGCATGGCCCAAACACAACGCCCATTGGATCGCGACTGGAACCATTTGAAGCCGGAGGCTGGCCCGGTTACGAAGTCAACAACAACTGCAGGCGAGCGGAAATTTGGGACAGGCCAACAACGACAAACCCCACAACACAATCACCACTACCAAGTCACAAGCAGGATTTACCCCGGTCGGGTGAAATGTCAAGGAGGACGCAATTTTACGATCATCGCACAGCGGCCAGTGTGAGCCATGGAGAACGGCTTGCGCCGGCTTCCTTGTTGGGTTCGATCTTGGTGGGAGACGTTAAAAACGTCTTACGCCATCACGGGTCGAGGCCCAACAACGTCGGACTTCTAGGGAGAAGCCCCTGCAGAGCCGCCGATACGACACGAATACAAAGACCAACAGGTTTTTATTGGAGAAAGTACCGAATTTGATGGCGTCACTTGCTCCGCCTGTGGATGGCGTCTGTACGCCGTTGCACTCCTTCAGTATACAGGTTGTCCCGCTTCAGCGTTTTGCATTCTACTTTTTTGCGCGCTGCCAAGTATATTCTCTAAAGTGTCACAAACCGAGGGCCAGGGGCTATAGACTGTATACGGGTGCGAGTCCTGGCTCAACTTGGGAGAATCTCAAATCCTTATTACATTTCCAACCAGCTAGCTTAAACCCGATTCCGTTGTCTACGCAAGCTTTCCTAAGCTTGACCATATGAAATCAGCTATGTTCATAATCCCTCCTGTAGACACATGGACCGAGTACAACCAGCAGTTGTCTACGCTCAAAAGCAATGGGTAAACTAACACTTATAACTCAACCTTGGATACTCTTTCGTAAATGGCTTGCAACCCGAGAAAAGTTGTGACCTATTCAGGTTTCCACGCGTCTGCGCCGTCTTCTCAGAGCTCGCGAGAAAGACTGGGCTAATGGCGAACTGGAATCCACATATGAAAATCCACCCCCAGCGCTACGTTCCAACCACCCTATGCCTTACTTCACAAGTTTGGCATGCATGATGACTTCAGATACAAGGGCGCCTGGGAGCTGAATCTAACCATCTGCTCTGGACAAGGTGCAGATACATCAGGCTATAAGCGCTCCTGATCATAGCACCAGGCATACATACGTGAATACGAATGAACGTAAAGACATATATATATATATATATAAGGCGGGGAAAACCGCCTGTATTATTCGCTCGTAACTTCCTTTTTCCCCTCCTTTCTCAAGAGAGGGATGTCTCCTGTGTCCCAGTATCCAACCCTATTTTCATTTTACAGCCCAGCCTCATCGCAACCTTCTGTGTACCGAGGCCCAACACCAACCTGCGGAATTACCATTTAGGTTCTTAGTGTTTTACGGTTGCTTCCTCAAAACCTGTAAAAACCCCACGGTTCTAATTGCTTCCCAGCTGCTTCCCTGCGTAGTTCTCAGGCCAAGCAGCCCCAGTGCACCTTCACGGAGTTATTGACCCAGAACGGTAAGATTCCCTCTACCCTGACAAATTGGTATTCAATAACCAGGACTAATGGAGGTAGCGCAGTTAGCCATTATAAACACCGACTTACAATATTGAAGACTAGGACATATTGCTAAGACCACTCTCCCTTATTTACGACGTTCGCACCATTATCCGTTATTTTGCTCACGCCAACACTCAGCTAGAACGCCTCCCAGACTACAACCCTCCTTAGTTTGAAGTTCAGAACCACCCGGTCATTCCGTTCTAGGGATGTAATACATGGCGCAAGGAGCTCATCTCCCGCTCTGCTCACCTATATACGCGCCAGTGGTTGGCTGCCGCGAACACGATCTGGTTACCAGGTTTCACCCGCACGAAGCCCTGATACTGGTGCATATACCCCGCTGAGGCCTACTGGGAACCCTTTACTACAAGGCTCTCTCGATGTCGGAGCCACTTAAACCACCGTGCAAGGGTTCCTAATTAAAGAACGAACTGTCCGGATTCGGTGATGCCCTTCCCCTTCCAATGACGGAAAAGTGAAAAACGCCGCGGCCAACCATTGCCCTGAAAGCCCAACACGGACAGAGAAAAGCCATAGGAAACACAATAAAATGATATATTTGTCATTTTGCCAGCGTGACCCGGCCTATTACAAGGGTTTCACCCTCCTTCCTTGCAAGATTTTGCTCTCCGTGGACGCGATATTCTGCTTCCTGATTAGTCCTTCTTGGAACTCCATACTTCTTTCGTTAGCTGCGACTTCTCATGAAAGTTATCTCACCTTTTCAGGGGATACTATCCATTTTATATCCACAAATCTATGAAAAATGGAATTCCTCTGCGTGCCTTCATGAAGCCCCTACCGGTCTCCTTGCCCCATCACCGATTTCCTCTTTGAGTGAACCAAAGTATGTATTACGAACCATTTTGTTGCATCATCCTTGTGAATATTGCATTTTGTGCGTTCTAAGATCATGTCCACCTCGGCATTCTTACATCCGGCTGATTCCCTACCATTGCCCACACTAGCTCGAAATTGAATCGTGTTTAGTCTGTTGTTACCTCGCTTTATTTAAACTATCCCCACCATTATTCCTTTGTTGCCACAATGTGGGACTCCTTCTTTGAAATTTGTGAGATTTTCATCTTATTGGATGGCGTTGTAAACTCTGATCATGCTTTCATGCTTGTCTCTCGATCACGGTAACCGGCTGTTTTCTCACGCTTCTTGAAGTGTGAGATGGCCACCTCACATCTGTATTGGTGGTAGTTTTCAAGCATTTGACAGAGCCTATTAGATCTTGTTTCCTGCTTCAAAGCAGGCTTCTGGACTCAACGAGTAAATTCTCCAACCAGGGAGGATAACCTAATGGACTTAGTTTTCACCCCTAGGACGTTCGACATGGTTGCTGAAACCGCGTACAGTGACCGCGAGAGGAGTTCTTGCAGGTATTCTGCCTCCAAGCACAGCTCCAATCTTCACAAGTCCAGAAAGCTGATGCTGTATGTTGACTGGATCAAACTTAGTCACCGCGTTGCGTACACAATGCTGAGAAAGATTCCCTACGTCGACTTGAATCTGACCAGTTTTACATCGATCTCATGCTTACCTCGATGGAAATTTCAGAGCCAAGACGTCCAAGCAAATCAGGTGGATCAGCTTTAGAAAGAATAATGAGTAAACTCCGAAAGTCTTAGTGGCCTGTTCAAAGCCCCATGACGTCTCCCAGAGAACCCTAAAGTCTTCCAAAAACCTTTCGAAAACTGATTTAACTTATTTGCTGGAACGTTTTGACGCTGAACTCTCTTTTGAAGCAAGCATGAAATCGATGTAAAACTGGTAAGACGAAGATTGTCATGAGGAATATTTCTCAGAATTTTGCACGTAACGCGATGACTCAGTTTGATCCATTCAACAAACAGCGTCGGCTTTCTGGACTTGGAAAGATCGGAGTTATGCTTGGAGGCAGAATAACTGCAAGAATTCACCTTTTGGCAACGATGCAAAAGGAGGCGTCTTGTTAAGTAGAAAAGATGCCTGCAACTATCAACGCCAAAGAAAAAACATGGTACTTGTCACATCGCCCGGTTTCCCCTCCAAAGAAGCATGAAAAGCTGATGGTGATTTCCGATTGCGCACCCATGTCTCAAGGGAAGTCGTTAAATGACCGTCTATTACAAGGGCCAGACTGGACGACAACGCTGATTGAGGTTCTGTGCCGGTTCAGGCTAAGCAAAGTGGCTCCTTCGGCCGACGCCAGAGAGGCGTTTCTTCAAGTAAGAATACTAGCAGGGGAAAGATGTGTCACGTTCTTTTGTGGTGGGACAAGAACAACTTAGGCAAATCGGTAACGGATTACAGAATGACAGTTCACCCCCTTGGAATGATATCATTGCCCTTTTGCGCGAACTATGCGCTACGGGAAACTGCAAACAAGTGTGGAGCTTCGGTCCGTCGGTCAGTAGTGGATTGAGTCAGCAGGAATTTCTATGTCGACGATTATCTTGGAACATTCGATCAGAGCAAAATTTAGGCTCCCGACGGAATTGCTAGAGAAGGGCTGGTTCCACATCATGAATTGGATATCGAACGCGCCGGAGGTTTTTGAAGTAAATCCGCGTAATAAGAAGAAAGAAACGGTTTGAGAGCTGAATGGGTTGCCGTTGTCAATGGAGCGCACCCTAAAATTGCAGCGAAGCGCGGAAACAGATGAATTTGTCTTCGAACCGAACGTTCCGGACCAGCCAGTTGCGCGCCGTGGCGTACTGTCGGCTGTCTCTAGTCTGCTTGACCTACTTGGCTACGTTTACCCTTGGTTGCTGCCTGGAAAATCCCTGATACAGTCGCTTTGTTAGAAGAAGGTCGGCTGGGACCAGCCACTTGACGCAGAAGACGGGCTAAAATGGAAGGAGCCCGTGGTCACTCTAGAGAAATCAGATGACGTACGGATTGCCCGTTGCTTACCTTCCAATCATACAACCCAGATGGGGGAGTAACGCACTTTTCTGATACATCCGAAGTTGGTCACGGGACTGTAGTGCACGGACGTTGGTGTCTGGGTGATGGACGCTGCACCGTGGGGATTCTGTTTGCCAAATCTCGCTTTTTGTTCACTGATTATGAAGGTTTTCTATCCTTTCGGCCGTGTACGTGTGGGTTTAATAACTCCTGATAAGCTACGCTCCGAAGAATAGGATCTACTCAAGATGATACCATTTGAGGCTTTCCGCCAAGAGTTTAAGAATCCCGGAGGGACGGGAGAAAGCAGTGGAGGACATTATTCATTAAAACTCTCGGCAGCCTTATTCCATTGTTACCGTGATTTGCTAATCTCTCCTTCAATTTTGTGAAATTTTCCATTTCATTCAGTGATATTGTAAACTCTGATCATGCTTACATGCGTGCTTCTTGACCACGGTCCAGAAATATTCCATTATTATTATTATTAAGAAACTTAAGATCTCTAAACCCAAAACATATTGGTGGACCACTAAGAGCAGATGGTGGGCCGACGAATCCTCACCTAGGTTTTGACGCGAAGCATCTTATATTATTACAGGCTCGGTAACCCGTGATAGATTTACCGATTCAACATATACACGCCGTGGATGGACACGCCGGAGAAAGCTACGTGATGAGCGTTATCCGGAAGCGGTTTTGGATAGTGAGAGGAAGGGATACTGTGAAACATAGTCTGACACTCAGTACAATGCAAAAGATGCACGGCTGACGCGGGAAAGCAGTATATGGCCCCGCTGCCTGAGTGAAGGGTAACCTCGGGATGGTGGCCGTTTGGTGACACTGAACTTAAGCATTCCGGACACTTATGGATCATGTGCGGGGAGAGGATGGAAGAGAGACACGGCATGTCATAACTTGCATGGATTCTTGAGCAGTACACTTGGAAGTCGCGCACTCGATGACCTCTGACCCTTTCCTCCGAATTCCGCAACATTTTACGAACAGTAGAGGCGTACCGTCGGGCATACATTCAGACAACAGGCCAAAGTTTGTGGGTGCTGAACGCGAATTGCAGCGTAGGAGCCAAAGCGTAAATCGAGATGAACTACGGGGTCCAACCGTGACTTATGGCATCCAGCGGCGCTTCAAACCGCGCAGGCCAGTCACCGGGGTGGAGTGTGAAGAAGCTTGCTCAGGTCCACTAGATGAACATTGCTGTCAGCAGGTAAACAACCACCGCCAGACGATAAAACACTAAGCACTGGGATGACGGAGGTCGGGAGAATCTTGAATAATCGCTCTGTAGTTCCAGTATCTTTCAGCGAACCCACCCATCTGGCACTTACGCCGAGTGATTTGCTTGCTTTGAGGACAAACATTGGACTTCCAAGACCGGCGAGCCTCCAAGCTAGCTACCCACACAGGCGGAAACAAGCGAATTGCGTGGCCAGGATATTTTGGAAACGATGGCTTCGAGAGTACCTGCCGATCTCGCAAACTTGGCAGAAGTGGCCCACCGAAGGAAGACCAAAAAACGTTGGTGATGCAGCCAAGATCTCCGCCAAATCGGCCCACTTTAGTACGCGGCCTTTTGGTGTTGTCGGCAGGGTCACTGTAAGTTCCGACGGGCTGAGAAGAACGGTAAGGGGTAGGACTACCATGGGAACATTGACTCGCGATATGCTCAGCATCGGTCTTCTGGGAGGTGAGGACGGATCAATCGACGCCACGGATTCAGTTGCCCAGTAGCACCCAACTGCAAGTTTCAATCCAAGGAAATAAACGCATGCAACTTTGTCATGGCACGCATTTGTGAAGTAACAACTCCCTGCATGTTGTGCACACACGCATCCACATTGGGTACAAACACGCAGTATAACTGATTAGCACGTTTGTCGTCCATTTTCAGTAGATCGTTATGACGTTCCGAGTGCATAACTATTGTTTCCCATTTGCGAGACGGTTCCACGAGTTGTGCTCGTCGTTTTCACACATACATGCCCACTAATGCCTACTTGCGTATGCGCTTCCGTTTGCCCTACATCGCCCTCGGGGCACGATATCATCCTATGAATTCCTGCTTAATGATGACATTACTGAGAACAAGTTCACGTGTGGTAACCACTGATGTCCTTTCAAGCACACAAGCTCACTCGCTTGCACGAAAGTACACGTGCACGATTGCCTTCTCGGAGTCCCTAGTCGTATTCTTCCTTCGTGCCTGCGGCCGGGCAGTGGCTGTTTCACACAAAGCTGACGAACGGCTGTCGACAGTTTTGCTGTTTGTTTCGTACGACTTATTTTTCTGTAAACTAACCTTTGTTTATTCTCATCCAGCTTGCCATTTCTTCATATCCTATCTTGAGCTTGCGTGATTGAGGTGCTTGTCAGTCGCATGCCGTTAACTCGGCTCTCGTTTTTCAATCAATGCGGTCACACGTTTGAGTCTTATATATGCGCTGCGCTACACCACGTCGTATTGCGCACTGTTATTGATATATTTTTCATCCAGTTGTCTTAAGAAATACTAAAAATTACAGCTTCTCAGGGCATTCCAGCAATCCAGAGAAATTCAGGGAATTTCTTCTCAGCGGTAAATTCTAACGGCTGTAGTTTGCCTTCAATTTTCCGCCTCATTCACAGCCTCTTTTTGATATTTCAAAATGCCACTTGTAGTAAAGAAGACTTCTAGTAATACCCCATCCACTCATGCTCCGGTGACTAGGAAAAATGAGCTTATTCAAAGGCCTGTGGCCTTAAAACAATGTTCGGTTGACCTCTGTGACTTTTTGGCTTGACGACGGAAAAAAGGCTTTTTTAGGCGAACGCATTTCAGATATAAAGTCTTAGCTTCTGAAGTTCGAAGATGCGGTATCCAAACTCGCCCCGCTACTGTGCGTCGAATTTTTACCTTACAAAACCTGACAGAGGCTGGCCGCTTCTTCGACTCTATTGCATCCGGAGTTTTCATAAGAGTGAGAAACTCTTGTAGTGCAGTCGTATTTACCGTCCCAGAGAGGATACCCCTGGAGCATGTCAAGCATATATTGTTGAATGCATGTGGTATGGCCCACTTTCTTAGTCAAATACCAAGGCTGCATAAGTGCGTTCAGCGCTTCAACTGTCCAATCCTTATGCGATTTGCAGATGATCTATCTGCCAAAGAACTCACTGAAATGCGTTACACTATAGCTTCTAATTCCTCTTATCAAAACATAAAAATAGCCGAAGATAAAACTCCACTTCAAAGGGAAATTACCAGATCTCCCTTGACTTTCCCCACTAGAACGACCCCTGACAGTTCTGAGCCTTCGACACAGACGGCTGGTCGCTCCACCGCTTCTTCTCAAGTCCCCACTGCTTTATCTTCACACGAGCCTTCTGCTTCTTCGCAACCGTACACTTCCTCCTAAGCTGCTCCCGCACTGACGTCTTTAAAACCTGATCCCGTTACAGTTGATCTAAACGTTTCCGCTTCTCTCCTATTGCTGCGGTCCGGTAAAAGACGCCAACTGTTGCCTCGCTCTCCCGCTTTATCACCTGTTGGGTACGCTCCCAACTCTGATTCGTTCTCTGTTCTCCCCGGTGATGAGCTACTCGCCGTCCAGAGGAATAGGTCTGCCAGTCTTCCCACCCTTTTCAAAAACCCCTCCTTCATTCAACTGTCTCCCCTTAAATCAACTCGCCTCAACTCACCGAATAAGGTTTCGACCCCAAAAGATATCCCTTGCTCCAGTGCATCGGTGGTTCCTACAAATTCACCGCGCCAACTTCCTGCCAATACCAAAATACTGCCTCCACACGCCGTCCACTCTGCCTCACGTCGTACTCCTAACCTGACGACTATCACTACGGCTCCCGATACTAACTTTTCCATATTTAGTGTTCCACTCAAACTGGGTTATTCCTCCCACCCTACACCCCTATTCCTCACACATTTTCAACCCTGCCCTCTGCACCCCCTTCAGCTAATACTCAATTCAGACTGGCCGGTATTTCCCAACTGATCTCAATCACCCCTGCCTGATATCAACCCGCCAAACCCCACAGGTTTTTCTCTTTGCTCCGACATCTCCCCTTCCATTGATGCCCAGTTTTTCTACCCCTCGGCAGTCCCTCTCATTGCAACATTTGCTCCAACTTGGCTGGAAGCCACCCCATCTGAACCTTCACTAGCCTCGACATCAACATATTCTCTTTTGACCCTGATATCCCCTCCTTTCAGTCGAGAAAGCCCGTCTCCTTCCAACTTACACTACCCCCTGATGTGCCTCTACCACCTCCCGCAAATGGTTCATCTTTAGCCTTATTCATTTTGCATTCTGCTCTTGGCGAACTCCCGCACCTAAAATACCTTGTCCTTACAAATGTTTAAGACATTATCTTAATAACGGAATCCTGGCTGTCTGAGAGCACTCCCAATGATCAAATATCTTTGATAGGGTACAGTCTTCTAAAGACCAACAGACCGAACCCGGGTGGTGGTGGGTGCCTAGCCTACGTCAAGGATATCTACACCAAGACCATCCTTTTGCATACGGCGCCCGATTCTATTCCCAATTCTCTCTGGTTCACTTTCAACCTCCAAAGCACTGTTATTCACATTGGCTGCTTGTATCAATCGCAAAATTCCCCCAGTTCCTCATTTCCACCTCTCATTAGGTCTTTCGAATACCTCTCTTTCCTTCTTTCTGGAACCAAGCTTGTTGCGGTCTCCCTTAAATTTGTTGGCCTACCCTCTCGGCTCCTCCAAACCTCATGGACCCAATTACTAGTATTCATTTTGGTGGCTGGACACAACATGTTGTCCAACCTACCAGAAACGGGAACATACTAGATCTGGTATCTACTAATAGCATGCCCCCCATCGAAGTGCCCGTAAAACAAAATATCCCCATCAGTGACCATAAAATGGCTATATGCCATCTGCCCCTTAGTGGCTCACCTGATGCCGCACACCCCTCCAACAATACATTCCTATACAGAAATCGGACGTTGCTGGGCACGCTTATTCACCAGAAAGACTGGGGTGAGTATTTCCTCGCACAAGACCCTCGGCTTGCAGCGGATATTTTCTACTCTTTCTTTTGCGACTGTCTGGAAAAATCGTCTGATACTGCCCAGGCCGTGCCTAAAATGAGGTCCCCTGTCTCGCCACTCCATAAGAAGCGTCATAAACATCTCAAATAGCTGCATAATTCCAACGAATTTTCAATTTTTATTCGTCTAAACTGCCTCTTCGTACTTATTCAACGACAAGATAATGTGCGAATTCATGACCAAGAAGCTAAGGCATTGAGCCCTCCCAACAAGTCGCAACTTCTTTCTATGTTGCATAAGTCTAGAAACGCTGATATTAAGGCCGACCCTCAACTTCTGATTCTGGATAATAGCTCATCTATCACCTCCCCGCCTTGTATAGCCGAAGTCCTCAATGTGATCTTTGCTTCGGCTGCGGCTCCAGCTACTGTTATTGCCCCTCTCTTATCTTTACCACTTACTGACTCTGTCATTTTTACGATATACTTCGATGCCAGGAGTATTTCTAGGCTATTATCGAATAGCAAAACCACCCCATCGATTAGGCCCCGATGGCTTACCACCAGTTGATCTTGTCAATGGTGGGCCGGATCTCCCCCCTTTGCTGCTTAACCTTTTCACTCTTTCACTTAATGGTAGCACCGTGCCTGCTAATTGGAAGCGCTTGGTAACCGCTCCCATTCGTAAAAGAGGTCTTCCAATGAGATATCCCATCACTGCCCCATAAACCATACCCTCATCTATTCTCAAAAGTGAAAAAATAGTTAACGATCACGTTATTAACTTTTTATTAAGCCTTAACCTTATTAATCACAACCAACATGGATTCCTCTGTTTACGGTTTTGCATGACTTGTCAGTATGATTTTCTGAGTCTCTTTTGTCGTTCTTTATCTTGACTTACCTAAGGTATTTGATCGTGTACTTCACCCCCACCTTTTAACAAAGCTACGGTCATTTGACATTGTCGATCCACTACTTTCTTGGTTCCCATATTACTTATATCATCGTTCAAAGGTTGTCATGATTAACAGGCACACCTCTAAACTTGAGCCTGTTACTAGCGGTGTTATTCAGGGCAGTGTTTTAGGCCCCCTTCTTTTCCTCCTATATATGAATGATATGTTTCCGACAATACTTAAAAGCATGCCGCTTTTGTTTGCGGACGACATTAAAGTAGTCTACACTCTTTTGCCTGGCAGCCTCAGTACTACTACCTCCAAAGTTTCCGCTTATTTAGCCACCCTTGGTGAATGGTGCTCAACCTGGGCGATGAAATTCTCCGCCGATAAGTGTGTTTTTCTTACTTAAAAATGCCAGATTCCACCTGGTTCCTTTTGCGTCTGCGGTTTACCCATTGGTAGCCAGCCCTTATTCTTACTCTTTCAACTCCTCCGAACATGCTGTCTTCCAAACGGCGATGGCTAAAAAGTGTCTTGGTCTTCTGTTCAGATCATCCCAGCTTAGGAAGAGCATTCTTTACATGTATAAAGTACATGCCAGGCACCTTCTCGAATACTGTTCCTTAGTCTTCACTAGTACGAGAAAATCGGACGGGATTATTATCACATGCATTCAGAGAAGACTCAAAAAGCAGCTTGTTGGTTGGTCGTCAGACTTAAACTACGAGGAAAGATGCTTATCTCTCAAAATCGAACCATTGTGGCTCCATCGCATCAAGCCAAGCCTGGTACTTCTGTGTAAGCTGTTGACTAAGCAATCCTATCCATCCAACCAGTTGTGCTTCTCCCCGGGGACTGGATGTTCACTCCGTAATATACAGTATACCATTACCGCAGCCCCCGCGAGGACTGTTCTACGCTCTAAGTACTTCCTCTTCTAGTACACCAGAATCTGGAGTAAACTTCCCTTGCACAACAGATCTTCTCAAGCAAAGTATGCATTTGAGCATGCTATTGATAAATTCCCTTCCGTTTAGATGTTTTGCGCTTATTCAGCGTGCACATAACCGAAAGTCGAGCGCACGAGAAAGGCCTCGACTTTTAAGCCATTGCTCTGCTTTCTCGCTTAACCTTACCTTCCAAGATAACTTCACCGCTTTTGACTTCTGAATGCTCTTTTTGACCGCTTCTCCTTGGACTTCGCCATCGACCTATTCAAAGCATGTCTGCTTCCACTTATTGTTTTTCCATACCAACTTATAGGATCCTGCCAATTTCACTTTGAAATAAGTCCCCCCATATGCTTTCGCATTTAAAGAGAGACCACCGTAACACCCCTCACAGATTGTCAATGTTCCTCACCCGCTCCACTATGTATTACCTTCGTTCAGTTATATCACTTCTGCGGCTCTGAAACCAGCCTCAACAACGCTATAGAAACTGCATCAGCAACTACTACCTGGTCCGCTACATATACACACATACATACATATATATATAAATATATATATATATAAATGCATATATATATATATGTATATATTCACTAGAATCTAATTCGAATCATCTGGAGTGTGAATGGATACTCTTCATTGAAGAGCCCACAAATGAATCACAACTGTGATTTCTCATAGTTATTCGTGTCTGGGTCACTGCTAACCCAACGAACAACGAGGCTGCATGTGCAAGCGCTCATATTGATAGTGAGTGGTATGTTAACGTGTGGACAAAATTTCCCCGGAAGCACACGACCGGTTTCGCGGTTGCTGCCGCTCATCAGGTATGCGTACCCAGTACTCCTCTGCCCACTCGTCTTCATACTTGTACACTCCGATGTTATATGTTCACTAGAATCTAATTCGAATCGTCTGGAGTGTGAATGGATACTCTTCATCGAAGAGCCCACAAATGAATCACAACTGTGATTTCTCATAGTTATTCGTGTCTGGGTCACTGCTAACCCAACGAACAACGAGGCTGCATGTGCAAGCGCCCATATTGATAGTGAGTAGTATGGTAACGCGTTAACATACTACTTACTATCAATATGTATATGTATATATGTTAATTACTGTCCTGTAATTATTAACACAAGCACGGTAAGTAACCCAACGGTTTTCGATATCTCTTAGCTTACAATGCCTCTTTTACACACCAGGTCCCACCACATATACTTCCATCACCACCTCTGCCATTTTGAGCTGAAAAATCTAGTCTCGTTTCTCTCACTTAGCGTGGCTCACCAAATGAACTCAACACACAGTTATGACGTCATCAATTCTTCCCCAACCCTCTCTCCCAGCTAAACTTCTTCCATAATTTCGTGCAAAATTCACTTGTTCTCTTCCACTAACTAACCACTGTAGATCAAATCCCAAACTCGTTACTGAATCTTACGGCTCTCAGTTATCCACAGATCACCGTTTCCTTTTTTAGTCTCGCGCGTCGTAGACCGAGCTTCGCCTTAGTCTACCTACTAATGGACCATCATTGAAACCTATCTACCCCGCCGTTCTCTATAGTACTCTTTTTAGTCATTCTGGTTTTTTTGTACAAATCCTCATCTATTTCCTGATCCATATATGTCTCGCTCCTTCAAAGTCTCACCTTATTTTCTGTCTCCCACTCCATACCAACAGAATGGGCGTTAGCTCGACATTCCTTGATATCCTTTTGCTTACTTTGCCTCTTTTCCACATGAGGTTCCACCACATATACTTTTCCCATTACCTCTGTGATTTTGGACTGGAAAATCCAGTTTTGTTTATCTGATTTAGCGTGGCTCACTAACTGAACTCAACTCTGGGTTATAAAAACAAATTTCTTCCCCCACTCCTTCCCCCAGCTAATTTTCTTCCGTAATTCAATGCAGAACTTAATCTTTTCTTCTGCTGAATGACTACTCTAGGTGAAATACCAACTTCCCCATTAGAAGCTTCAGCCACATTTATGCGTTTACTTTTATAGTCTCACGTTTCATGGACTCAGTCTGTCATAGGGATCCACAGCATCGATGAGCCCATGCCTCACTTTTGTTCTTCTTTCCGTTAACCGTTGATCCTCAGCTAGGCTACACCAAGGCCGCGTTCCTCTATCTCATTTCCCTTTCCAGTTATCCTCAATGCTGGTCAGCCACCTCGGGCACTACACTGACCACCTTTCTGGCTGGTGCCCCTAGATAACAACGCTGTATGGCCGTCTGTGGATCGCTGTTCCCGTTGGCTCTGTTGTCTAAATTCCCAAAACCTGTCCAGTCGGTCCTAGAACATATGTCTTTATCGTGGGCGCCCAGCCCTCTTTACAACCTTCAGTGAACACTCAAGCCAATCCTAATGGTTTGGGGAGCGGTCAGAACACCCGCTTTGGCCGGAGCACATCGGGCGTGCAGGTCGTCTGCAACGATGTGCGAGCGTATTTAGGCTGGTGGATCACACCGCATGTGTTCACCTCGAAGTGTTTTTCAGGTTGTGTCCAGCACGCGGTCAGTCTCACCCACTAGCACCGGTTGCGGATTGCACGCTCCAATGCTGTCAGCTGCAGACCGTATGCTCCAACCATCCCTGTTCGTCATCTACGCCCACCCATCGCTCTTATCACATCCATTTTTTCGTTCTTCCATGGTATGCACACCTACCAGTTATGTCCTTGCTACTATCGACTCTCACTGTGTTACCTCTCATTGAACGTCACTATCGTCCTAACCACTTTACTCTGCCAAAGACCGCCAATGTTTTATTTCTTCACCCACGTCGGTGTTGCCGGTTTGTAGTATCCATCCATTTGGTATCACCATGGGCCTATAAAGCTCATTCGTCGCATTCTTACGCCTCACTGCCTACCGTTCTGTCAAACCCTCCCTCGTTCTCCCTTCTTATGCCTAACACCATTACACACCAGCCCCACCCGCACCCATGACCAATTGTCATATCAGAAAGGCCGTTCCAAACTCTGCATCTCTCACAGCCACATTTATTATCCAGTCACTAACACTCTATTTTCCTTACCTGGCTCCGCGATTCCTCTGTGGATCCTTCCACTTTGCAGTGGTCCGATTAGTATCGTCTATTTGCATCCCCCTGTACAAGTGCCGGCATGCACGCAGCTCCCAATCTCCATGTCCCCGACTCCGTCGCACATCCATTGTTCATGCGTCATGTTCGTCCACCGGTTTACCTGTCCCGGTGCTCCTTTTCTCTCTGCCTTCGTGTTCCACCTGCAATGAGATGATCTTACTGGCTATGTCTCACCTGTCTTTTTCGGCCCGTGCTTCCATCTCCTGTTTCTTCTACTGTTTGCCACAGGCATTTTATGCGTGCCTTTTGGACCGTTCTGCTTTTTCACTTGCCACCTAATATAAACTCACCGTTTTGTCATGGTTCTCATTCGCGGCTTCAGTCCATTTGATCTGCCATTACCCTCTTCTACCCCTTTTGCTCATTTTCCTCCTACTATGTTTGCCGTCACAACTGCTGCATCTTGCACAGCGGACAGCTTCACCTCCCAGGTAACTTCTCCACTTTGTACGCACATTCTCTCTGCGCTGCTTGGCCATCTTTATCGCCACCATCTTCCTGTTGAATAATGTAAGCTCATTTATTATTGCTCTTCCCATTCTTGACCGACAATACATGTCTCACCTACATAAATCCGGTTTCTTGATCCATTCTTACTTGTTCTCTTCAGTACTTTCCTTCACCTTCCCCTTTCTTGAACTGCTCGTCGTCTTTCCTGTGCCTCCGCATTCTCCCCTCTCTCTGTTGATTCGCCAAGTTCACCTGTCGTGAAGATAATTCACCGTAATATTCCAAAAGTAATTCTACAAACATTCGACTTAGCCTATCCTGCCCCTCCTTATAACTGATAATTTCCTTCTGGGACTCCATTGTTGTTGCTCCGGCTTCCCTTACATATATATACATATATATAAGCAAGCGCACACACGTATATACGCATTCGCTCTGTATCCTGTAGTTCCTCACAGGCCATCTCTCTTGCTATCATCCCGCTGACCGCCATGATATGCATCCATTCCTTCTACGTCTATAACACACATTTACTGTGTCCAATTCCTATGAACTATTTTTTTGCCTGATTCACCTTTTACGTCTCACTTTTCCCGCTCGCTGTCTTACAATGAGCTTTGTGCCCTGTTTGCCGACCATCTATTGCAGAGTACCAATGATTCGTTGCTACCTAATCCCTGCAGTAAATCTCACTTTTCCTTCATCGTCTCCCGCTATCACAGTTTCTTATGTTGATTTCCATCCTTTCTCATGTATATCAGTCAGCCTTCAGATGTCCCTATACTGGCCAGGCGGATCCCCCATCTGGCCTTGACTGTTCAAACTAACCGGGCATCTATTTTTATCCGTCCATGGGTCCGTTTAAACTCAGCACAGTTTCTCTGGTGTGCATACATTTGCCATACTTTCGTCACACGTTACTCCCCTTTCTAGGCCTATTTTCCCAACTTCTGTAATGTAAATTTCTATATTTTCAAGGGTTTTGTCTGTTTATTCCATCACTTGAAAACAGCCGATCACGCACCTGGCATGCTTCGGGCCTCTCCGAAATAAACCATTATAATAATAATAATAATAATAATAATAATAATTAATTTTGTCTTTTAGTTTTGTCGCTTGAAGCATTTTGGTCGCCTGTCGAAAACCGTTAGTCCCACTCCTGGCAAATCGATTGATGCGGAATCAGCTCTAGCTCAGTTCAGGGGCCAGACTAGATTCCTGGAAGAGGGCAGCTTCCACCTAACAAAATGGATGTCGAATGCTCCAGAGGTGCTAAACGTCATTCCGCACCACGAAAAGGCCGAAAGGGTAAGAGATTTGGACGGCTCTCCACTTCCTATCGAACGCACTTTAGGAATACAATGGGATGCAGAAACGGACGATTTTGTTTTCGAGCTAAACGTTCCCGAGCTGCCAGCAACGCGTCGTGGCACACCATCTGCTGTCTCAAGTTTGTTCGACCCGCTCGGTTTCGTCTCACCATGGCTGCTACCCGGAAAGATCTTGCTGCAGCGGCTGTGCCGTAAGAAAGTTGATTGGGACCAGTCACTGGACCGAGGGGACCGGTTGGACTGGGAAGAATTTTTAAACACCTTGAAAAAACTAGGGGACATAAGAATCCCACGATGTTTGACTCCTGGCCACACGACGCGGGCTGGAGAACTACATGCCTTTTCCGATGCATCCGAAGTCGGTTATGGAGCTGTGGTGTACGGACGATGGTGCGCAGGAGATGGACAATACACTACGAGGATCCTGTTCGCTAAAGCCCGCGTTGCTCCACTGAAGTCGGTCTCGATCCCACGCCTTGAGCTCAGCTCAGCCGTGTTAGCAGTCAGGGCGGTACAAGCTGTGAAGAGATGTTTCGATCTCTACATTTGGTCGGTGAGCTTCTGGACGGATTCAACGATAGTACTTTACTATATCAACAACGTCCGGAGCCGGTTTAGTACTTTCGTTGCTAACCGGCTCACGATTACCCACGATGAATCAGCCACGAACCAGTGGATTCATGTCAGGTCTGGCGATAATCCGGCCGACCTGTGCTCCCTAGGTGCGACCAACTTCGGGCAACTAGACACGTGGACGAGGGGGCCAAACTTCCTGCAAGTGCCTAAACAGGACTGGCCCATGTCCGAATTAAAAACCCCTACGGAAGTAGAACTGGAGATCAAAGGCGTAGTGATAGCGGCCAACGTCGTCGAAGCGACATCCATTCTATCGCGATTGGTCAGGTTCTCTTCCTGGATGAAGACACTTCGTGCGAGAGTTTGGTTAACCAGGTTCAAGATAACTTCACTAGTCATGAAAGGGCTACGGCTCTCAGGCCGGTTACGGGTCGGCCCGATGAGTTCCGATGAACTAAAAGCTGCAGAATACGATATTTTCAGAATGATACAACGCAAGGCTTTTGCTCGAGATCTCAAGAGGGCGGAAGAAGTGGGGCCAACCAATAAAGACATGCCATCTCCAAGAGGCGAGCTGAAGCGTTTGAACCCCAAACTCGTTGATGGAAAGCTGCTGGTGGATAGTAGGCTGGCCAACGCTCACCTGAGCTTCGACACAAAGCATCCTATACTGCTGCCTGCAAGACAACCTGTAGTAGAGTTAATGATCCAACACGTCCACGCCGTGGAGGGACATGCCGGGAAAAGTCATGTGACGAGCGCCATCCGAAAGCGCCTTTGGTTGCTGAGAGGACGAGCGACCGCAAAACGCGCAATCCGACGTTGTGTGCAATGTAGGAGACGCAGTGCCACGGCGGGCAGGCAACTCATGGCCCCACCACCAGAATGCAGGGTGACTACGGGCTGGTAGCCGTTCAGTGACACCGGGTTGGACTATTTCGGGCCCTTGTGGATCAAGTGCGGGAAAAGATTAGAAAAGCGATATGGATGTATCATGACGTGCATGAAGTCACGTTCGGTACACCTAGAAGTCGCACATTCGATGACGACCGATTCTTTCCTACGGGCCTTTCGGAGATTTATCAAACAAAGGGGCGTACCGGCCGACATATACTCAGATAATGGGTCGAACTTTGTGGGCGCTCACCGGGAATTGCAGCTTTGGCACAAAAACATAAGCAGGGACGAACTGCAGGATCAAACCGTGGCCTACGACATACGATGGCATTTCAACCCCCCTGTAGGTCAGTCACCGTGGCGGCATATGGGAACGCATGATCCGGTGCGCCAGACGGATATTGCTGTCAATCATGGAGCGACAGCCGTCCGAAGGCGAGACGCTGAACACCGTCATGACTGAGGTAGAGAGAATCCTGAACAACCGCCCCTGGTTCCAGTAATGAACGGCGAACCCACCCACCTGGCGCTCACCCCGAACGACTTATTGACGTTAAGGTCGAACGAGGGTTTCCAAGGGCCGGTATACCTCCGCGGGAGCTACCTCCAAGGATGGAAGCAGGCGAACTATATAGCCAAGGTCTTCTGGAGGCGATGGCTGCGAGAATACCCACCGGCTCTGCAGACTCGACAGGAGTGGCTGGTCAAAGCAAGACCATTCAAGGTTGGGGATGTGGTATGGTCGCAGAAGAACGCGCACATTTCTGCACCCGGTCTTTGGGAGTAGTTATAAAAACCATCGAAAGCACTGACGGAATGACAAGATCGGTGAAGGTGAAGACAGCCAATGGAGCCCTAATTGGTGATATACGCAGTATTAGCCTACTCCAGAGCGAAGGCGGAAAAGCTGATGACGCTGAGGCGCAGCAGACTATTTTGCACTAGTCATCGAGGTGTGTAAAGAAACCCCATATACGGAAGCAATCCCGACACACTGAAGTATCGAACCATCATACACCCCGAAGCACACTCACTTGCATTGTACTCGTTATACCACATGGTCTCCGTCAAATACATTACAGTGCTCACAGTCTTTTGTTGACGTTACAGATTTTTCCCGATATATGGTGATAAATGCGATTCCATTGTACATGCAGACACATAAGCACATACCCGATGCACGCTACTTCCCGCAACCCCTATCCAACGTGTGAAGGTGTTCGCAGTTTGTTTTTGTTGACTGTACTGAAATGTATTTTGCATATGTGGAAGTAGCGGCGATTAAATAATATACACGCACTCACGCAAGCACATACATCCAGTGCTTGACGACACTTCCAAGGACAGCATCTACGCTTCCCCCTTATGCCCGCCATCGGTCAGTTGTTCTCGTGGAAGATGTAGAAGAGCCTTGCGTCTGTGTCCAACGGATTAGGTGCGACCATGAGTGGAACGTTGACGACAAGCATTAGGCAGGCGCACTGACAGCAGGTCCTAGGTAGGTAGGAAGAATCAGTAACTTTATACCAAACCTTTGACTCTGCTAAGGATTCGGGAGGATTTCAGTGGGCGGTGTAACGACCGGTCGTGAAGAATCCCCCTAAAACCTCTGCAGTTCCATGATTTTCTAAACGTCACTCACTTGTTTAAACTATTGACGTGTCTTTACGCACTGTTTGTTTTTATGCACCAATTGTTGTTTGTTCGCGCCCAGAGCGCTACTTTGTCTTATCTTTGTTCTGGACCGGCGTGACTCACTTGCTCCTGCTCGCACGCCGCAATTCGGTTTCTCGTTTGTTGAGTCCTTGTGATCTCGTTATTGAGGTTTGTATCTTTTTGGTGTCATTGTTCATTCAATAATCTGGTATCGCAGAATATCAAGGATAATCGCCTTTTGATTTTCGGATCCGTTGGGAATTTGGCTACGCACTGCTCAAACGTGTGTTACAAGGCATACTTCGGGCGCCCTGGAAATAAATTACTATAACTATTATTATTATTATTATTATTATTATTATTATTATTATTATTATCGCAGAAACTGCGAATCAGTCTCGTTTTGGTTTTGGTATTGGTGAGATTTTGACTACGTACTTCTTGTAGGCGCATATCAGTATACGTCCCGATAACCCAGTCTTATTCTTCAAGATGTGATAATACCTGGAAGTTTGATCATTGACTTTCTGGTTTTGCTGCCTGTTTCGTGTGATAAACGCGAGCAATCATCTTCCAAAGATTTTGTACCCTTGTACATATTGACTTGCTTCTATCATTGTATCTTCCAGCGGCCACTTTTCTTATACTATTTGCGCCTAAATTTGAGAGTAGTTCTTATTGACCTCATAAACTTGCGTCACCGTGGCATTCATGGCTAACCTTGCATGTGGCTTTGACCATTTCTGTTGCATTCGCCCGCACAGATGCTGTACCTAATTGTGCGCAATATACGAAATGCAAAGGTACGTCGTGTGCCACCTCAGTCTTCCGATTCCATGATATAATGCGTGCGATAATACTGCTTTCATCCATGAACCGCATCTTCTGGGGTGGCTTACTGAAATTTCAACGTGTTCAGCATACGTGGCTTCGTTCAACGTAAATTTTACTTCCAGAGAATCGGAGGAACTTTTGAAAGTTTTGAAATTTGGTGCCTGACTAAAAATGAATTGAGTCCTGAGAAGGAAACCATCTTTCTCCTACATTTTGTTGGCGAAGATGCATATGCATTACTGAAGAATCCTGCCTTTACGGTTTTCCCGGTGAATTTCACTTAGGCCAGACTGAAGGCTCATTTTAACCCGATAAATTTACTGCAGCTGAACGAGCCAAGTTCAACGCTTTCGTCTGCACAGAGAACCACTCCTTTTGTGCCTTTATTTTGCCTCTCAGACACAGGTTTTGAAGTGTGGTTACTGTGCGCAGCTGAATAAACAACTTCAAAATCCTCTGACCATTGGAAAAGATGTACAACAGTTACAGCAAGGGCTGATAATTCAGACAGATGGATCTTTTTCACTGCATTGGAACTATTTGAAGACTGTATCGAGATGTCACCTACACAACTGCACCTGTGAACAACGCAGTTTTGTTCAACTGAACTTGAGTGGAAATAGAAGTACGAGCAAACCTCCGCTACAATTCAAAACCTCGGGTAGTTACCGTGCCGCTGATGTTTCTCCCAGGAGTCCGAGCAACTCCCCTAAGCCACTGCAGAAGTTGCTTGGAAAATGTGCTTCCCGCGGACGATTACCTTGCCGGTTTTCTTGTCCACACTGAAATTCTCTTTGTTTTTCCTGAAGTAAGGCTTGTCATACGCAGTGTTTGCCCTTGTGTCCTTTGTTTACTCCGAAAGATAGTTCTCACAAGTTTATTGTTGACACGGGTGGTACCGAGTCTATCATTTCAATGTCTCTCCTGAAATCTTCTTCTCCCGACGCTCATATTCAGCCTGTTAATATCGCTATCCGAGCTATCACTGGTCTTCTTTTGCCAATTTTATTTTCATGCGCCATTTCGATTCAGATTTCTAGCTCCCCTCCAATTCCTTAGGAGTTTTTTATTTCTGACTCTGGCCCGCTTATTCTGAGTCTAAAAAGTCTGCGTCAGTTGTGTGTGAATATTTCGTTGTTTAGCGCTCAGGCTGGTGTTTTTCGCCATCTAAACCTTATTTTGAATGCTCCAAGCATGCTGGCGAGGTGCATGTACCACCTTTTGGACTGGAAGCTTCTGGATACCCGATATTTATTGAACGGAGCACCATACTATCTGGCCTACATGAACAACTTCGCCTCTCTACACAATCCATGTGCGAAGAAGATATCCTCTTCCCTGTTGAAAGCTCCATTTGGCGACTGCCATTTTGAGTCAGTTCAAGTCAGACGGAAAAACCCTACGGTTACGTGATGACTATAGGTTTACCCTCAACAAAAGACTACTTCAGCCCAAGTGTACTACCGGAGAGCTAGAGGATGTGCTCCATTGCCTTCCAGGTTCCACGGTCTTTTCCAAGGTCAACCTCAAAGACGCCTATTGATAAACACCACCTGACGAGGAATCTGGTCTGTTGGCGGCCATCCATGCTTCTTTTGGCCTTAACGGGTGTAACGTCCTGCCTGTTGGTTTGCGCGTGTCACCTGCTGTATTTCGTCAACCCTTTAACTTAATTATTGCCATCTGGATAGGATTGAATCCTATCAAGACGACGTTGTTGTTCATAGTCCACCTAAAATCATCCACTACTTCCATCTTTTGTTGCTTAGCTGAGAGTATTTTCCGGTTTAAAGTAGCAATCAAATGTGCCTTTTTTCTTCAGGGTTTTCGTGTCCAGGGTCTACCGTAAGTTCTGAGGTCATTTTTACCGGCTCCGGGTGACTATCACCTTTGGCTGACGTACCTTAGCCCACCGACATTCCAGTTTTGGGTGCAGCACAGAACTACTCTCAGTTTATTCCAAATTTTTCTCAGGGTGCTAGCTACTTGATCGACCTTATTTCTGTTGGGTGTTTTTCTTGGCCTCCAGTTCTTGAGCACAAACTGCGTGATCTGGCGACACTCCCAAAGTCGAATTTGGTTTTTGAATCTTTTTCACTGGAGGACCACACCACTGTTTTCGATGATGCATATCCAACTGGCGTTGGCGCTATTCTGAAACAGTGTAACCGGCTTGTGATCTGCACTTCACGGTGACTCACAGAAGCCGAAATGGGTTATTCTCAGACCCAGAGGGAGGAATTGGCCCTCTACCAGGAAGTAGAAAGCCCACACAAATATCTGCCTTTTACCACGAGGCATTAAAATTTGTCTGCCACCCCACACAATCACTAGCAAAGGCTTCAGCAGCAATGGTCCGGATGCGGAGCGTTGCACTGGGTTCTTATGGCTACATTACTGTTCTTCAAAATGCTTAACACACTTTGCATGGAGACTTTCTATCCCAATGTGCCCCTGCATTGAAGCCGTCGCATAATTCTGACTGCTAGTTGGTACAGCTACTTCTTGGGCATAGAAAAGAATTCGTTCGCAATACCAGCTGGCACTATGCACCAGTAATCTCGGCGTTGCGTCGTGGATGGAAAAACGATGGAAAGCCACGGCCTTCAGACGTTTTCCAGCGCAGAGAGAGCGTTTCCGGGTTTCTTAGGATTCAGCACCTCATAGGGTGGCAGATACCACTTCACTTGGCTATCTCTTCTGGTGTTCTCTGGCAGGTGGGCCGCATGTCCCCTTTCAGCGTACCGTCCAGTCAGAGCAGTATATTCAGTTTTGAGCTTTGGGTCCCTGAGGAACCCTTTTCTCAAAAACCTCAAACAATGGAGGGCGATCAGCCAACCGCAGAGCCTAACGAGATTATTGTCCCTGCACTGCAAAGAAACTATCTCACCGGAATTTCGATGGTCCTTGGGTCCTCCACAGACAGGGAAGTTCCCAACAGATCTGTTTCGTAAAACTGTGCTTGTAGAATTTCCGAAGGTTATTTCTATTGTTCTGCACACTGTCCTTCGCATATGTTCGAAGTCCAACCAAAAATTATCCAATGTCATCTAATGGACCACGGACGACCCAACCTTAAGAAATGTGGTCAGCTGAAGGGTTTTTTCTGGGGCCCCTTTGCTGCTCTAAAACCAATCGCGCCGAAGTAAAGTGCAAGTCAGTTAACACTTTGATAACTGGAGCCAAAATAACTGAACATTTTCTTCCTTCAAATAACCTCGCTGCGACAGGGTGTATTGGCTAGGTGCCATGGCCCGCACATCGAGATCTGACTGAATAGTGAAAGCGCTCTTTCCTCAAGTTGGCTGTTTGCCATCTGTCGGTTTCAAATCAAACGACGTACTTTCAAAAGACTGCATGGTTCACCTAGTGTGAGAGCTTAAGCCAACTGAAGCTGCCTGTCTACGAAACCTGAGCTCTCAGCTACGTCATGACGCATGAGAAAGGAGCCTGAACCCCTGTCGAGCGGTGCGCCAAGGCGAAAGGACTCAGTTGGACCTTAAATAATGGCAGACACAATTTATAATCCGGCTCGGGGACCTGTGTGAAAAAGGTGACGAGGTGCTTCCAAGACAGGAAATTTAGTCGTTTCACGCACCAAAAGACTACCCGGCGATTGCAGTCTTCTTCTTCGCACAACTTCTATGAAAGACATCCATCAGCAGCACGACTCAGACACTACCAAGCACAACAGACTGCAACTTCCCATCAGCCGAAATTCTGAGCGACTTGTAGCCACCGGCTTCGACACAAATCAAAACAAAGTCGGTTACGAGTGGCTACCTTACATTATGCCGTGAATTAGGCAATTTTTTGATAACCAAACCGCAATGGTAATCCTTCTGGGCTTTTATACTCCAAAGTGAACAACAAATTAACAACTGCAGCTGAATTGCTGCAAAAGGTTGGAAACAGAAGGTGAGACTACCGAAAGCAGTCACAGCAAAGTTCAAGCTGAACGACTCAAGCTCGAACCAACCTTTAGGGTTTTATTTATGATGGAGATTTAAAGCAATAAGACAAGCAATAAAAAATTCTGGTTAAGGTAGTTTATACGGATGAAATACTGTTGTGTGTGGTGTGCTGATTAGCGGAACAGGGCTTTTTGAACTTCCTTACAACGAGTACTTGTTTGCTTCTGTTTGCTATAGGCCACACAGCAAAGCCCCCAAAACTAGTGGCATCACATCACCCGATCTTAAATTTCTTTCTAGAGCTATCCATTTCTGCCGCTGTTGTAAAATTGGAAGATATTCTGTGATCCATTTTCTCCAAAACAAGTCTAAGGTAGTTTGCTTGTCTCCACCAGCAATTTATTCTATCTCACAACGAACTCAGAGGAATATCTCATGAGTTTGCTCTCGGGATACGTAGGTTATTGAGGGTGAGCGCTGGCAAATCAATACAGTCCGGGGTTACGGGGACTAGCTTTTGTCCGCTTACTATCCAGTCACTTTCCCTAAGAAATGTCAATAACGCTTCGCCATCCGCCAGCTGTTCGCCGTAAAATGAAAGAACCGCTCTCTCATCTGAATGCTGTATGTTCTCCCATATGCCACCACGGTGACCAGCATGGGAGAGGGGGACGGAAGTGCCAACTCGCACACGGTTGCAACAGTCTAATGACGATCATGTCACCAGACCAGCTTCATATGAGGTTCTTCAGCTCCCATTTTAGATCCGACAAGGTTTGCACCATTATCACCAGAAGCCTCTGAGGGCTCGCCTCCCTCCGACATGAAACGCAGTAGTGACGTTAGGAATGAAGCCATGCTCAGGGAATACGAAACTTCAGTATGTATTGCCGGCTTCCGAAGACGTGCTAAGATGTGTTGACATCGCCCCTCAATGCTGCGAATGAGCTTCACTGGAAACGACCAGAAGTAATTTATGCCGACATACGTGGAGGAAAACCAACCTCGTTGTACCCTAATGGCAGGAAGCACTGCTCTCATCCATTTTCCTACTATTTTCAAATGCCTTTGACATTTCCAGCTTCCTCCAAGTAAACGCTTGGCAGCAGCTCCCCTATGAAAGCAAAAATGTTCGCGAAATTCCGCTAGCGACCGAGATGATCCTGCGTGTCCTTCCATTGTGCCATACCACCGGATTATTGAGTCCGTAATTGGGTGAGCGCTGCGAAGTGTCGACGGATATTCCACCCCCCGAAGCTCGTTGGAGTAATTCAATCCCCCTTCGAAACAAATCAATCCATCTATTAAAATCGGATCGGGCTTTTCAGCGTTTCTTTTATCTGAGATTTGTTAGCGCGTATATTATCATCCTTGTCCCGTAACCGTATAATTTCCTCGCCACGAGCCTCGGCTTGCATAATCAGAATGACTTTCCTCAGCTTAAGCCATATCGGATAGCTTCAGCGACCCAGCTGTCAGTT
Organism: Fasciola hepatica; assembly: GCA_948099385.1. Classification (NCBI taxonomy): domain Eukaryota; kingdom Metazoa; phylum Platyhelminthes; class Trematoda; order Plagiorchiida; family Fasciolidae; genus Fasciola; species Fasciola hepatica. Next base: position 530,520 of record CANUEZ040000176.1, read on the forward strand.
CTAGATCCATGTGACCGCAGCACATAAATGCAATATATTTCAAAACAAGTTGGCCGTGCTACCTACCTCGGCAAGTGAAACCAGCTAGAGCACCTAGCCAGAAGTGAATCCGTCTATGTATCCCTCCACGTTGCGGGAATCGTACTCGGTGATTGATTTACCTCTATTGTCGGTGGTATTGCAGTAACCTTGGGACTGGTCAGCCGTGAGATTCCATCTTTCATCAGGAAGTTAGGACCTCCAAATCAGCTTCCGATCTGATATGACGCCGCCGCCAAAGTTCAGACCATAGGTGGATTGCGGCCAAACGACTTGTGGGGTACTTCATAAATCTCGTTTCAGTTTTGTTCGTGCAGTGCAGGACCATAGCGGAATCCGCCTCGTAGTGAATGTTATCAAAGTTGATTCGAGTTTCTTCTATACAAGTTTGGGAGACTCTAACGGTTGGTCTCACTGTGGTCAACCTCAGTGAAGGAACCGCTGCGACCTTCAGAGGAGCCACTCCTGACTTACAGATTGGTAGGATACTGTAGGAGCCGTCTTTTGAAGCCATTCTGGAGTACGCCACTACCTCATAGCCAACTTCAGAAGCGTCACAAAACGCGTCAGGCTGCTCGCCTTCGTTCAGCGAGTCACTTCTGAGAATACAACGCCGATTCTACCGTGTGCAAGGTTGTTCCTTACTCCTTGACCCATTGTTCCAGCAGGGTGAGTTTCCTCAGACTGAGTCTTGCTAACCAAGCTCATAGCGACATATTGATTGGAAGGGTGAGTTAAGCTCCGGCGGCTCTAAGAGCAACGAGCCATGCCAAGTTCAAGGTTGTTCTCTCATTGTAAATAAAACCTGGAATGTGTACTCTATAGCCTTTTACTCCGATCTCAACTCCCTCTCCGACATTGTCAAGCAATCACCGATCTCCAAGTTGGGACGAGCCAGCTCAGATTATGGCAAAACGTCCAGCACCTTCTTACGAATACACATCCATGTCTGAAGCCAAAGGCCACCACTTTATAGAAATTTACTTATCTAAACTGCAAAGCTTGAATTCTCCGGCGTTGGCAAGAACGCAAAACAGTCATCCGCTTAGAAATTATCATACACTGCCCTGGAGACCCAATCTTCATGCTGCCCTCCCCAATCGTCCGTCCTGCGACGTAACCTGAAATTTAGCACAAAGAGGGGAAGAAGCGGTGCCAAAGAAATGAGCATGCTTTTGATGTTCAACCGGATTACCATCCGGTTGACCATTCTTCCACCGGTGATACCTCAGTGCTCTCCTGTCTCTTGCAACCCCTAGAGCCTGCATGAGCATTTCCTTAACATCAGTAGCTAATGCAACAGATTCTTTTTGGGGGCGAATCAGCACTCCATCTAGAATTGCTGTCGTATCCTGCGGCAAGTGATCATTTGGGGGGAGTCCGCGGAATGCAGCCTCACAGTCAAAAACTACGTTCAACTTGTTTGGGTTTAAAGTGAGGTGGGGGACGCCATCAGGCCTAGCAGCCCCAGAAGATCCTTCTGTGGAAATATCACACTGGACCAGCTGTCATGCAGAGTGTAGGTCTCCACGAAACTCTCGGTCCATTGACTCGTACTGGTAGCATACCTAGGCTGACATGACATTCCGGCCTAAAAATAGCCGCACAATCACTATCCGATGCGGTTGGCTGTGACGGGAGACTAAAGGCTATCTATTCACAACTCGGGACAAAAAAGAGCCGAATGGAAAAAGACTCACAATCACACATGTACAAGCACAGGGAGGATTACGCCGCTGATCCAACTTGGAGCAGCCAACGGTATGTAACGAAGAAGAACCCTGGAATAGCTGACCTAAATCATCCAAATGTTGAAAAACATTCAGTGACGCAAAAAGCCAGACGCTGTGCAACTCTCCGGAATAATAGCGCCTATGCTCGGCGGAAGACGACCTTTGCCATCTCCAAACCCAAAAATAAAGAAAATGAACGGGTGAAATCTATTAAGAAAGGAAACGTTTACGACAAATAATGCAGTATCTAAACACTAAACGGTAATAAGTCAAGATCTTACAAAGCATACTCTGCTAGGCTTCTTCCCAAGATGACCGTAGGAATCAAACAGAACCAATATGAACGGCCAAGAATCAAAATATTCGAAAATTTCCTCGAGACCGAGCCAAAAATGAAGCCGTAAAAAAAGAGATGGGGGTGGAGAAGAAATAACCTCTCCCGATGGAACCGACGAAACTCAATTAGCTTTTTCCATATGCAGCCTGTCACAACGCGTCAGCTGCCATAACGGCAGAACTAGCGACACACCCATGAATACCGATCGCTTCCGACAGCATCCCTCCACCCAGCCTACCTTCTTTTCTGTCCTGCCTGTAGTCAGTCCAGCCAAGAAGAAGCAGGGCGTTTTGCTGTTCCCTCAACTGTGCCGGCTTGGTAGAAATAATTTCTGATCCCTTGGTTCTGGCCAGCAGTTCACCTCACTTATTTCCTAAGCCACAGGCACTCTAGGACCAGAAGGAGGTAACTTCTGCCGGGTCGTCAGCTTTGCCTACACTCATTGGTGCTGTTCGATCCTCGGCGTACTTGTCGGGGGGCATCCTGCCCTTTGCGTCATTAGCAGTGTGGCCCGTATTTCCTCAAACTTTTGAAGCTGCAGAGTGTATGATGATCTTACCGCCTTTGATAGAAACAGAAAAGGTCTTTCTTGTTCAGCTACTTGGCTCTCTACAGCCTCTTGAGGGTGTCAGTGACCTACTGGTGCTTCACAGATCCGGTGTTATTCGTAAAACGACTTCTGTCCAGTTTTCATTCACATTACTGGCACTGGGTGTGAAGTTGACTGGCTTCGCTACCGTTTTCGTCCCCATTTCAGTCAAGCTGCATTTCTTGAGAATACGCAGTCACTGAGTGTCTACATGCTTTGCTCGGTCAAAGGATAATTTCTCTCATTGTGCCCCAAAAGCTTCGCCGTCCTCGGCCGTCACCTTCAACCTCGGCTGGATAACTTGTCTGTTACTAACAAATGCAGATTTTGGAGAAGATTTTACAAAAGATGTCTTCACATGTCCCTTCTATTGGGACTGGATGCTTCTCCACCGTCTTGGTGGATGCTGTTGCTATCTTTCTTATGCAGCCTTAGAATTGCAGCTGGTTGTCAGTTTCATCCATGTGTCTTTCCAGCAGTCTGCTCAACCAATAATGCCGGGCCTGGAAACAAGTCTCTGGTGTACTTGTAGGCAAATACGATAAGCAAGGGCCGAGGATCTAGAGTGTTAGTTTCCTTTCAAAGCCTCAAGTATTTCGCGTACAGAAAACTCTTAAATAGAGTTTCCATAAAAATGCCCATGCAATAAATAACATCGATTCTTCCCTCAACTTTGCGCTTTTGCCAAAATACGCCTACTGACCAGGATTAATACCCCCCATAAATCGAATTAAAGAAGCAATAAATGAGCCTGCAGGAAGTGTTTGGATTTTTTATTAAGATGATAGTTCAGGTTATTTGAAATAAGTTTCTTATTTTCCTGTTTTTTCCCCCAGTGTTCATCATTGGTGTCTCGCGACGAGATGCGGAAATCGAGTAGTAAGTAATAAAGAATGCGAGGTGGGCTCACCCAAATTGTTCGGAGATACCCAGTGAACTGTGTCCGCCTTATTGACTCACGATGCACGTGGTCTCTCGCAATTGATGTTCCTTGAAGTTTTAGATTTTTCTCTTATTTTTATGGTGGATCTGACGGAATAAACCGAGCAATATTAGTGCCTAACTAGAGTGCACACCACCGAAGGAATTCTGAGCACTCAGTCGCCCGTGGTCATTGCCTGCTGTGTACAAACTGAAATAAACCGAACCGATCAGTTAGGCTTGTAAGTTCGCTGAATACCACATCAAAGTCTTTTCATTAAACGTGTTCCGCTGTCCTTCGTACTTCGTGAACCATCTGCAGGCTTCCCTAATCATTGGCACTGTACAAAGACGTTAACCAGGAAGGTATTTTACACAACCTGTGAGAACAAGAAGGCAGTCAGGAGAGATATTCATTGGCGTGCATTTGAGAGCGTGCACAACAGCAACGGTCACATGGCAACCGAGTTTGGCAGTTAGCGTTCAGCTGAACAATAAACGTGTCAGAAGCATGAACGAAGACGACTGTCGCCGCAGGTGGGGCGGGCTTGTATCTACTGCAACGAATCTGAACGACTACTTTTCTTAACTCAGTAATATAAGTAAAGTAAAGCTAAGTTAGAATCTCGCTGCGGAACACGGAGGAGAAGCACATGGGAAAACGACGAGACAGTATGAAAATCAGTTCAAAAACTTCCGAACTTCCACTTCAGTTCCGTTCCGTGCACAGGACTGGTATTTAAAAGCGCCAAAAAAGTCCAGATTCTTGCACTGTAAGCTCCTTGGATTTCCCGGCATTTTGATAATGAAAAGGCTAAGCATTCTTCAACCAAACGATGGCTGAAGTGGAGAGAAAAGCACTCCCGGCCACTGCCTCAATCCGATGGGTGAACAGGATCTTCGTTGCTGACTGCCAACAGCAGGGGAGCCAGTCATCAATAGGGCCATGGTTTGCCTGGGTCACGTAATCAGACGAAAGGTCAAGAGCAGGAGGCAGGATGAGTGGAAAGGACTGCGGTTTTAAAAAGAAGAGAGACCGAAAGCCCGAGAACGGAAGAAGAAGCAAGCCAGGAAGAGAGCTTGAGAGAATATAAGGTGAACAGGCGTCATGCCCTTCCCCCAAACACATCCTAAAATCTCCTGTCTAATAATACTAATAATACTGATTTATTTTGGATAACACCGGGGCATGCTGCAGCGCTAGATAGAACGGTACCATCAGAAGCGGAACCCAAATTACAAGAGGGCGATCCAAATATGTACATTCGATATAGTATAGGAGAAGGTATTTAAGTTACTCTCCATATTAGCGCCCGGCAGATTGGAACTGAAGGTCGGGTGGCTAGCCTGCCTAGTCTAGGTGAAGCTGGTTGGAAGTAGTAAACTTACCCTCATATATTACAAAAGGAGGAATGCTCGGCTGGCAGGTCAAACAGGACTGGCGGGAATTTTGTTCATCTTGAGGAAAAAGAAATTTCCAAGGGAGAAGTAAATCGACCATAGCTCTCTGCAGTACATGAAACGGCTTAGGATTATAAATCGGACCATGAAAAGGGGTAGAATGGCGGAAACAGAGCAAGAAAGGTCTTTCGAAGGTTAAATTTATAATGTTTAGTGACCTACTATCGGCTAAGTCAGTTGAGTACCCAGTGAGGGACTCATCTGTAAAGAAAGATTGCCGAGGTGGTGATAGAAAAAGTGGCCGTGTGTGAACAGGTAACCTTGGGGCAGACTGTTCAATTTCTGAAAAGTTGAATATGATGCATCAACATGGAAACGAGGGCCATGCGACAGATCAGTGTGTAACGCGTAGCCTCGACGGTTGCTGAGTCATGGCTTGCGGAGGAGATGATTATGTAAACGACAAGTTATTATTTACTTTATGATTGGCGTCATCTACGGGCTAAACATGATGAACACAGGGTTTCAAGGATCAAAATAATCTGAGAGGATTTACCAAGACAGAATACCGGATATGAAAAAACAACAAACAACCAAAGAATACAGTTGTGAAGTTTGGCCGCTGAATGTGGGTGGAGTCGGTGATGAACCAAATAGACAGCATATCCCGAGTGAAGTTGCTGGAGTGATGGTGGAAGAAGTGGCCGTATGTGAACAAATAACGGTGGAGCAGATCGTTTACTTTCAGAAAAGTGCAATATGCTGCATCAAAATCGAAATGACAGATGGGTGGCAGATAAACGTGTGATGCGGCCTGCGAGCGGATGAGAGAGGATAGCAATGCAAAAAATGGCGAAGAAAATGAAGAAGAAGGATAAAAATGATTTGTTTAATAATAATGGTCGCTGGAATGGGATTCTGGGTGGAAACGCCAGAGCAAACTAAGAGAAGGGGATTGAGACCAGTTTGGATCAAGTAATGTGAATTCTTTGTGGTGTAGACGAGGGATGAGAATTGGGGCTGAATTTCCCCCAACAGAGGACCTAGTATATGGGGCGGACCAGAACAAAGCTCTAGGCCTAGGGGTATAGTTTCCATAACAAATGAATGTCATCTGGGCAGGAAATTACTACAGAAAGTGATGGAATAAAGGAAACTAAATGATAGTTAACAAGTAAGCTAATTACCGTCTCAGTGAGGCCATGGCTTCCTTCTGCAGACTTCCACCGATGGACCGTTTATGACGTCGCCGGGCAAGTTATTCCTATCAATAACCACCGCGAGTGAGGAAAGATTGTCTTCAGTCGGGTCGCTACTCTCTCCTTTAACAGCTCTAGACTGACTTTGAACAACTGAGTTGCTGTTCGGCCTCAGCTTTGAGTTGATGACCATCACTTACATCGACCGTACCTTCTATACTTATGGAGGTTTCAATTAGGTCAGCCCCGATTCTTTTAGGCTCCATAGTGAACGGTTTTAGCGGTTTCAGATGTTGATCGTATCCGAGTTTCCGTCAGGCGAACCTCCTGGTAAAACTGCACTGTGCTTTCACCAAGGCCCTTAAGTCATCCATCATGTACAGCTGCCATGCCTGGACGCAAAACTCCAGATGGGGGAGGAAGAACGCCTTTAGAGTGGTGCGATAACCTCAGGCTTCCCATTCGATATGGTTTATGTAGGCTAACAGTATGCTCTGGTGACCTTCTGAGCGGCAATACGGCGCTGTTCGTTTAATTTAGGTTATTCATGACCGGCACACCAGTTTCGTTGGCGTTATTCACCCGGGGAATCGCAACCTCTCGCCCCGGTGGACCCAAACGCCTCACGAGCATCGGCCATCTGTTGTTCTTTAAGTGCAGACAATCACCCACCTTCAGCAGCAGGTCCCGTTCTTAGTTTCACCAATAAACCCTTTACAGGTCCAGCTGAATTGAGTGGTCAGAAGCGGGTGCTGCCGGATTTGCGTCCTTCACAAAGGCGAAGGAACTGTTTCTTAACCCCAAGGCAAGGTCATTTATGAATATAAAGAAGGTAAGAGGCTCCAGCCCAGGTCACTGGGCCACTTTATTCTGCAGGAAACCCACCAGCGAGAAGTTCCTTCCTACTCGAACCTAGAAGTTTCTTCTACTATGAAATTTCGGATCCACTCTACAACTTTTGATTGTGATCAAAATGCCTCAAGGTTTGCAAGTAAGATACGGTGGTTTACGGAATCAATAAGCTTATAAAACTTCAGGTAGCATACTTCCACTTTGCCCCACTATCTGGCCTTTGATTCACAGCTTCAGGTAAATTGAACAGTTTTTCTGGGAAAAATGTTATAACGGAACAGCGCTGACCAGTCATTGTGACACAAAATTTTATAACTTTTTCCCAATAGGTAACGGTCATATCCTAATCACCCCTGCTGAACCTGGCCCACTGATCGACACCAACATACTGAATGATGAATGGGTGCAGAAAACTGCAAACATCATCCCAGGTCCCACTCTGAGTGTTCTAATGTAGAAACGTCTGTTCTTACACAGCCTTTCGAGTTCTTCTTTGTGCGCTGCCGAGCATAACTTTATTCTTGCCGCGAACAAAGAATCGGGGCTATAGACTCCATAAGAGAACAGGTCCGGACCTAACTTAAAAGACCCAAAGAAGGCAAAAATCCGCTGCTGTTTGTGAGTAAAGGCCAACGTATCGGGCCATCGTACAGCGACTGGCTACTGCATGGAGGAGCCTTTTGTTGTCGTTTAAATTATTGGATCAGTCGATCAGCGGAGTAGGTTCTTTGGACAACATATTTCGGAATATTTCTAACGTTCGTCAATTTGCAAAAAGAAACGGTTCCCATTCTATCTCCTACTTGTTTCGAATCATTGACGTGCTAAGTTTTAGCCTTCCGCGGCTGCCTAGTAAATCAAATATTGGGGATCATTCATGTTGCGAGTCAGCTGCCGAATTAGGCGTAAATCCACCTGACTGCAAGCTTTTTAGCTTCGTGATTTCTTGAGCGTTCTCCATCCCAACGGTGCAACCAACGAGTTCAGCTGACAAAAGAAATTACTGGTAGAGCTTGCTGAGGTCCATTGTCAGTTCAATTGAACAGACAGGTCCCGAGAGGCTAGCCAGCTAGAGCTGAACTCCTGAGTCGATGAGGCGCCACGGTTCAAGAGCGGGCCGAACAACGTCTGGCCGTGAGCCCCAGCCGGAAAACCTCGGGTTCACTTACACAAGCATCACTCCAACGGGCAATCCCTTACCCAGGGTGAATGTAGTTATTGTAACAAACGTGAGTAGAGTCACCAAACAGTCCTAATTGATCTGTGACATGTGCTTCAGAGTGATTAATGGATCTCATCCAAGCAAGTTTGGCATTCAGTAAAGAAAGTGCCTGTGGTTTATTTGCTTTTGTGGATGATTTGCGTCTGATTCTGAGCTGCTTTTGCAACCAGAAAACCTAGTGATCTTAGTAACGGCGAAGCTGCAGATGCTGCAGGTAAATGGTCATCTTATGCTGAATCTGGATGAGCTTCTGGGGAGCATCCAAATTTCACGCGCAATCAAGACCCACTGTCGTGAAGGAATGATTTATTGATTTTGATCTAAGTGTCTCCGAAGAGCAGCCACAGTTGCAACGACATGGGGTATGAACATTGCCTGACGGCAAGTAAACAGCCGTGTTTTTGCTCGATGTAAGAAGGTTACAGTTGAGTCACAGTACCTTAGCGGCATCTGCGCACTCGCTGAAATGATAATATTGATTTACGTAGTCTGCACCACAGCATACCACCTCTGATCGAAATATGAAAAACTTCAAGCAAGCAAACAGGGTAACGATTGCTGAGGCCTTTTATCTTTTCTATCTCTTTTACAAGCAAAACCGATCACAGGTGGGACCTTACAGGGTAGTATTTTCCAACGTTTCATAACTTACATGTTGGTCTGATTACAGGAAGTGCCAATATGTGATAAGTCGCAAAATGCTCTAAGGCGACCGGGAAATGTATCTTATTTCTCGGGGTCACTGAGGGAGACTAACTACACCAGAGGTCGGACGACTCCACAACAGTTCATGGAAATGGACCGCATGGGACAGTGATGATGGGCGCAAATGAACAGCAACTGCGGGATAGAACCGCCTGATTTGACCGTCAATAAGCAGCCCTACTGCGCTTGTGCGCGCTGTTGAAGCTTCATCTCCGTGGATGCAAATCATCGTAAGCCAAAGTAATCCATTCCATATTCGGCCGAGAAAGCATACAGGTGCAACGAAGTAAACTGATTGAACTGGAATAGTAATCAACTGATGAAAGTGGTAAAGATGACCTACTGACTGAACCAAACCAACCATATACGTTGCGCAGGGAAAAATTCACAAGATAACTACAGTACAAAGACGTGTTCCGAATGATTCCGAATACTGGCCTTGGTGGTGGCCCAAGTTGACCGTTAGTATGTCTTGGTGATTGCTGACCTTAGCTTTTAGGTCGCAAGTTCCATCACCAGCCAAGGTTTTTGTCATGAGTCTTGCGCTCTTCCGTTACGGAACGTTCTTCGCTATCGTCAGTAACTTTTATAGGTTTCCAGCAGATGTTCAGCCATTGTGCCGTGAAATATCCCGAAAGGTACCGAAAAACTCCGCGGTTTTTCTCAGTACTTGTAATAATAATAATAATAATGGTTTATTTCGGAAGCGCCCGGAGCATGCCATGTGCATGATCATGTTGATACAGGTGATGGAATGGACAGATATAATTCATGGAAATATGGAGACTCTCACGGAAATATTGGATAAAAAGGCTCAGAAGGGGAAATAAGGTAGGATGAAAATAGGATAAACGTATGCACACCATAGAGATTGCGCGGAGTTTGAATGAGCTCAAGACCAGAGTGAGAAAACCACTGACGAAGCTTAAACAGTGCTCCGCATCAACGGTGGACACCTTGGAGGATGCTAGCTGAGACTCTCATATTTATCAGGGTTTTCAAGATATCTCAGCAAGACTCATGTTCATGGACAAAAGCACCACTAAGCTCATTACATTACTGGTCCTGACGCATCCCACGGTAAACTGTGCGCAACCACGGTTAAAATGTGCCATTGAATTTCTTGAATCCGTTCCTACCGGGGTTTTCAAGCTGGTCTCGCATAGAAAAAACGCCGCAGCATTCATTCTTCCGGAAGGGACCTCAATGTCACAACTGAAGTACACCCTGACCAGGGCTGCTGGCTTGAAGCACCATTCTTGCTTACGCACCAGGTTACACCAGCGTCCATAAGGCCACACATGTCCTACCCTCCTCCGACTCCCTTCTGGTCAAATTTCAAGGGAACTTATCAGGGAATCAAATTTTCTTTTTCTAAGCACCGTATATAGACTGCTCAGGACTACTGCCCACAAAAGTCCCATCCAGAAGGACGCTTCAAGGAAAACCGTCAAACCAGTGCCTTCCGCGAGTACCTATTCCACATGTCCCCGGGGGAGAACAGCCCCTTTCGTGTCATTACCGCCCAGTCACGTTGTGCACTCCGCTCCAATTCATGTGTCTTCCGACCTCGACCGTTCATCCTTGCCTGGCCTCCAAGTAAACATCCAGCTAGCGGCAGGTTTCTCCAGGTACAGGAACCGCATCCAGTCGCTCCTTATCTACCCTTTCCGTTCTTAACCGTATCACCGTAGACCTGGCATTTAGGACCATCCCATCACCGGCCCTACGTCCACCAAGCAAGCGGCTTGGTAGGAGGCCCTTCACGTCTACCTCTTCCGCCTCATTCAGCCGTGCCCATCGGCCCGTCTTTTGTTGCCAATGGACCTCCCAATGTCTCCACTTCCCTTACCAACATAACAGGCAGGGCAAGGGCAAGGCTTACTCCCATCCGACACTGTACCCAAAGGGGCTTGTTCAACCCTCATCCCCAGGGCCCCTCTATCTTTGAGTTTTCAGTCAAACCGGAAAGCAACAGGCGAGCATCCGCGGGCTCTCGGCAGCTACTGCACCAATCAGCCCACAAAAGTGAACCCGTACCTGCGGGCTCCATGCCAATAGAAGCTACTAGCTTGAGAACTCAGGCACCCAGCCTACCCGAGCCGCATATGGACCGCTGATACACCCGCAGTATTGCTCGACCCGTAACCGTTCCTTCTAAATATCAGACTCCTTCTCCTCAGTGACCCAGCAGTTTTCCGGAAGCCCTCCAGAAACCCCAAAGATATGTTAAGGTCAACCGTGAGAGGAGTCAGAAAACCGCTAGGGCCATCACGTCAACCTCAGCTTTGAACCATATTCAGCACTGCCACGTGCGCCCGCAAGGCTATAACAGGTTTTCGCGATACCACAAACAGTGCTTAACAAACCTCCCTTCCCACGACCAACTCGGAGTACTCCCGCGTCTCTACCTTACGCCTTTCGAAAAGTGGCAACCAACATCACCCCTTTTGCAGTCTACCATGAACCATCACGCCGCCTGGTTAAATCTGTTCTGTCAGAAGTTTCCGGTTTCTCAGCTCCCCCTTGAATGAACTTTCGGGTGTGTTTCGCAACCTCTTCCCAGGACTTAAACACAACCCCGCCCTAGTACCGCCCCTATATCTTCGCCCATGCTTCTCCTGAACTATATTCCCCACAGCTCAGTGAGCTCCCTGCAGATACACCAACCCTCTCCAAGTCCTACCATCACGGTTTCCCCCAGTTCCATCATCGTTCACATGCCCCCTCCAGGCTTTGGCCATTCCATATAGCACCCCCTGACTTCCTATCAAGGCACGTCTCTCTGGATAGCTCAACACAGCAGCACCATACCCAACGCGGTTCGACAAAAGTGTGGCTAAAGCTAGACCAGAGTGACTCCCGACGTGTATTCTGAAGCTTGCATAGAAGTTCGTGAAATTTCCTAGGGAGTAGAATGTTAAAGAGTGCCACAATATTTGGCAACATGTACGCCTCCGTTACGAAAACAGCACGTATTACTTTAAATAATGCCCTTGCCATCGGGCAGGACCTTCAGTATCTTTTTATTCTCTTCCTATAAGACGTGCCGGTAAGTTTTTCCGCGCAGAAAATTGATTCACCACTCACTGAGATGTCCAAAGCGCCTTTCTAAAGTTTATCCTATCTGCAGTTTTTCGCTATCTCCTCGAATACATAATTCTGTTCACTTATATACGCGCGCGAGTGTATACGTGCATGTAAATCCTCGGACGTTGAGGTAGTCTTTTTGTGTGGTTTTTGTGAAATTCAAGCAGTACTTAGTACTAAACCCTATGTAGCTCTGACCAAGTATATCCCAATTCTGGGAATCCGAATGCACTTTTGTGCGTAAAGAAACGAGGTAAGAGAGTAACGGTGTTCATGCTGTTCGCGCAGGGCCACAAGAGCTTGACCAACATCAGATCTGAGGTCTGTGGATGTTTCGAGCAGCGGCCTACCCGCTACAAACGTATCGAAGTTGATCACCTATGCAGGGTAGTTTATTCATTATATTTAAATTTTTTCATCTGGTCGAGAAGTACAGCTTGGAATAACCATGTGTGCCAAAACCGACTTAAATGTTAGTTTGCACTCTTAGTCCGATGATTTTACAACCGCCATGCTGACCTCGAGGCAACGTCTTGAGGTGACTCAAGCCCCGAGCTATCATTTCACAGGTAGTCTCCGTTTTCCGAGGAGAATACCTTGTACACTACGGTTGTGAGATGCAACTGTCAGGTTTTCTTATGAATCGTACCTAAGGAAAACCAGGTTGTTCAACATGAGCGCAGCAAGACCGATGGACTGATTATACCGAAAAATTCAAGAGGTCAGCAGCGAGTGAACTGAAACGAAGAACGTTATGCTGCGGATGGCGCTTTTATTCCTGTTCATGCCATGAGCATCCATTACGTGTTCTGTATGTGTTTTCCACTCCGTGACGCGACCAGGTTAAAATATCACCCCCGTGATGAGCCCCGCGAAAGTACTAAGTTGACCAATAATGCATTGTTTATGTGTCTCATTGTTTGGGCAAATTTTTCACACCGTTTTCCATATAATCGTCTGTCCTTGAATGACCTACTGCTGGACACACACACACTGCGCCTACTCACGCAGTCACTTGTAAATGTTTATCGCTTTTTAGTAACCCTTTTGACGCCACTGTTTCGATTTTTTATATCTTCATATAATTCTATACTTTCCTCCTTCGTTTCCCTAAGTTACGCGTTTGTCTTTGGGAGTGACTAGGGACAACACCCATTGGACCGGGAGTGGCATTAACTGGCCGTTGGTTTGGAAGTGCGCAACGAAAAGCCCTTCAAAAGGAAGACTCGTTGATGCTGTCAAGAGTGAGTTTATGAAAGTCGTTGCCTCTGACTAAATTCCAGAATCTGTTCGTTCCAACCTAAGGTGCGCAGGAGAATTGACGTCTGTCGTCGAGAGACACAGCCTTGGCTTATCAAAGCTAGGAACCAAGGCAAAGCAAGACGAGAGCCCAGGTATGTTAGTTATCATTTCCTTCAAAGTAGACCTCAAGCTGCTTTCTTCCGGAGTTGTCTTATTCATTTGGTATAATCAGCACCCCTTCAGGTTTTCTGGAGATTAGTTATATTTAAACACAAGTCACATCTTTGCACTTTCCTCAGATTTAGTTCAAAGCTTACTTGATATTTTCCTATTTCACTGATTATGTCTGTTTTGATGCACGAGTTGCCAGATGTTAACCCGTTCTGCTGGAAACAGTTTTCGAGCAGACTGTTTTTGAAACCTGCGTGCTAAATAGTTTTCTTGTCCAAATTTTCCTCAAACGCTACTGTCACACATTTCTACTTCCTGATATTTCGGATCCGATGTACGCGCGACATAAAAACGATGAGCAACTTCCGCTCATTCCAAATGAAGCGGTCCTCGAATCGCTAGCTTGTGCACTCCTCCATTATATTTTTTATAATAAACCTGACGATTTTTAGAGAGAGAGCATTTTCATCAGTGGAAAATTAGTGGTTTGTCCAAAAGAATGAGTTTTGAGTAAATAAAATAACGAACGAGCAATAAGGATGAATTGGGGAATAAAAAGGATATCCATCTCCAGGAATTTCTCCGAAAGCTGAGCCTAACCAAAGGCGCTGCCGACTGGGTGCACTTAGCGCTGCCGAACAGTGGCCCGACGTGGCTCCTACGCGGGTCCCTTTAAGCCCACGTTAGGTGTGCCGCTAAGGCCAGCAGCACAACTAGCCGCGGGCACAAATGTTTCCTCCACGGAGTCGCCGTCTACGTGGAAAATTTTCACTTGCCATTCGTGACCCATTCTTTACTCGTCGATCCCCCTCCACCTGACAACAATGAAACCGCCGCCTTTTCACTGGAAAGCTAACTAAAATCTCTATCTGACAACTCTTTTTACAGCCCACCCACTTCTGCCAAAACTCCTTGTACTTTGCGCTCCGACATTAGACCCACACCCGGTTATCTTCTAGTCACCGAGACACCGCTGGCTGATCACACTTCATTGGACCAATTTTCCTTGCTGGGCTATCAAGCCACCTCCAAACGTAGACATGAACTGCGCGGAGGCAGTTGAGTCATATGTACCAGGTATATTCACGGCTGATAGATTTAGCCGTCCTATTCTTGACAACATTCTGGACTCTGTCTAGCTCATTGCCAAAGAAGACCAATGACGTTGCTGTCTACCGAACCGTGACTTGCATGAACTGAGAGCAGTAGTGGATGCATTTGCCTATGACCCTGGCCCCCCTTCACTCACCAAATTATTAGCTGGTGGCTTCACCGTACCTGGAAGCTGCCGGCAGCCCTTGGATTCTACCCAAAACTCCACGGTTTTCTCTCGGGTATCAATGCTTGTGACTGGGCACAACGTATTCCATCCTCCAATCTTGGGGAAAATACATTAGACCCGATCTCCACTATTGGCATCAAGAATGTAGGCACTCAGGTCCTAAGTCACTTCACTGGTAGTGACAGCTAGATGGCATCTTTTTTTCATGGCACCCTGGCCACAAACCAACCAATCAACTGTAACATATCTTCCATTAATCAATAAGCAATACCACAGAGCCTGCTCCAATCGTTTACTTTCTTTTATCCTCTCCTAAAATAAGGGAAGTGCTTTTATCCAATAACCTTAGGATGGCGGCCAACAGTCCCTATTCTCATGTTAGCAATTGCTTCGAAAAATTACTCTCGCCCCGAGCCCCGTGTAACGTACGTGTGTGGGAATCCCCCCTAGCCGTTGTCACGTACTTGTGTTGTTGAGACCATACCCCTTATCTAACTGACCCTCGAACAAGTACAAAACGCACCAACCACCACGCTTGAACATTTGTCTATATTTTGCTCACGTGCCATGGTGCATTTTTGATTCGAACTCAGACTGTCGTAGCGGTGGTACCTGGCATTGACCTTTGTTGAACTCGGGTTTTGGTTGCTAAACTTTGTGGCCGTACAGTTAAGGTTTGCACATATTTATTTGTGTATATTTTGGTAATCCAGCACCGTAGAGTAAGCAGACCAATTCCGTTCTGAATTTGGGGTTTGTTAATTGGGCTACGCGCTACTCATGATCGGAATAACCGTTACAGTAGTGAACTCAGAACCCTCTCAGGGGAGCCAATCAGAATTGCCAAGAAGTGGACAAGAGCAAACCGAAGTTGGACAAGAATTGGCTCGGTAAGCCCCTGCGGCAATTTTCGGTAGAGCTGATACATTAGATATTGTTCTGTCAGTGCAACTTCATGTATTTTGACCAATGACATGGAATTCAACTGTATTGATATGTACAGATCGAGAATGAAAAAATTAGAAAACCAGCTTGGGCAGGCTGAAGAAGAAGCTGAGCCAGTCAGGAAAGAACAATTTTGACGACGGGAGCGGGAGGTAGTCTTGGGAACCACGGAGCGCGCAACCACTCAGTGTAGTAATTGCAATAAACTACTGGAACCGACTTGTGCCAGCAGAACACACGCAATCGACTTGCCAAAATCTGAATTCTCCCATTTGATGAAAGCGCAGGACGGTATTGGAAATTTGATTGACAATGCGACAGCCTTGTAGAAAGGAGAGCATCTGATCCAGGGCAGAGATTCTTGTACTTGCTGCATTACTCTCACGGAAGAGCCACGTAAGTGACCGACTGGTGCTCGATGCTGGATCCCAAAGACAATTACACCCAAGCACGTAAAATCTTGAAAGATCTGTTTGGGGTTGCTCGCAACTTGATCGATGGAGTACTATTAGAGGAAAGAGTTTTCAAAGGCGAGTAATGTTCTGTGGTCAGTCTCGTGATAAAAATGCAGAACTGCCGCGTCGCTCTGAGGCAACAAGACTATCGATGGGACTTGAATGCGCTTCATACGTTGGAGATCATAGCACTTAGGTTATCCACTGAACCACAGAGTAGGTGGATAAGGAAAGCCAAGGGACTCAGTAGATTTGGGCGGGAAACTAAGTCCGAGGACCTAACGAATTTCATGGACAGTCATGCCCGAGTAGCAAACAATCGTTCCGGTCAACTTGTGCTCGGGACGAGCAAGCTACCTAGGACAGTCACTACACAAAGCTGGACCGGATAACCAACTAGAGGCCAGTCATGGGCAAGCAATACACGTACTATCCCACGGAGTTGGACATTTGCCGGTGTGTAAGGTTTGTGGTGCTCTTCATCGCCCAGTGGAATGTCCTCGATTCCGTAACGTAGACATCGACGAACGATGGAAAGCGGTGCGGAGACTGGGCGCGTACTTTGCTTGTCTCAAAGATTCACTCCGAGCGGCGGAGTGCCGAATAGAAACAAGCTGTAATCAGGATGTATGCCACGGGCAACACCATTACCTACTGCACAGGCCCGAGAAATTGAAGGCCGGAAAAATCCCGAATACAGGTGTGGTCTGTTCAGTGTCCCGCTCTAATAACGCGCCTAGTCTCCCGGGAGCAATAGCAGTAAGCGTAAAAACTCAGTTTGGAGGAAAGGAGCGATGACCCTCGTAGGTGGTGGCTTAGATACCACTCCAGTGAGGAAGGAATTTGCAGAGAGATATGGGATCAGAGAGGATTAGTCTTCATTAGCGGTGAGCCCAGTGAGTGGCACCCAGATCATCCAATCGACCAAGCTGCACCTACACCTGGATTCCTTGGTCAATACGAATAGAGCCTAGAATCCCAGAAGCATTCACCAAAAAAGATCTGCCGATGAGAGCATCCTGTAGTGATCTTGATCGTGCTGATGAAATGACAGCTTCATGGACATCATTTTGGATCCACTTCCTCCACGATCGTTTCTGACTTTTGACATCGACCTCATTGTGTTGTTCGGTTGCGTAATTTTTACTGGACTGACTTTTCAGAGTGCTCCGTCGACCTCGTTTGGAATCACTCTCACTTTCGGTTTTTCGCCGACTGTACTCGCTCGCGGTTCGCTTTTTGCACAGCCGTTGCTTTCATACCCGTTCGGTGTATCTTTCCTATCGGTACTGCCTGGGTGCCACGATATACAGAATAAACCTCGCATCTGTAAACTGACTTGCGTCTTCTCTATTCGCCCGATAGAGGGGATAACATTGGTATTTCACGGCGAGACTGGACAGAAGACACATTCACTAGCCGCTTCTGAACGTTTTCCGTAACCTCAGTCAGCACAATCGATTCTTAGTCATTAGCCACATCTCGACGGGGTTACGACTGAGGGGTATCAGAATAAGGAAGTAGATCTGTTGTTCGGTTCTGATGTACCGGAAATACACTGGGTCCTTGGTCAATGGATAGGAAGCCGTAAAGCACCGTAAGAGACAAGCGCTGTATTCAGTTGAACTTAATATGGTTGTACAAACGAAAGATACGGCAAACAGATCCAAATCAACTGCACGTCAGTTGGAACGGCGAACATTGAACAGACATTCCAGCAGCTGTATAACGCCAAATTTTCCGACATGGCCATTGATAGAGATACCTCACTGCAAGAAGATTGGTCGGCTCTTAAAATGGTGGCCGAGGAAGCCAAGAATGTTTCAGATCGCTTAGAGTTTCAAGTAACGTGTACATTCAAAGTGAAACCCGTACCAAACAGCCGAGAAAAGGCTCTGAAAGGACTATGCTTCTTCAAAACCGGGCTAATGTTAGAACCGCCACTGCGGATAGAATACGTAAGGGCCATGCAACATGAAGTAGACTTGGGTTATTTAGGAAGATCAGATACAGCGGTAACCAGAGCAAATTCGGGGTAGCACCAACATCATCACCCGATCGTGAACCCAAAGCGACCGGAGAAGTTTAAGGTGGTCTTCGTTCGTGCCGCAAAGTGTCAGGGTGTGTCATTCAACGACCATATACTATAGAGCCCAGATTGGACAACACAACCACTCAAGGTTTTATGTCGTCGTCGGCTATGAAATGTTCCCGTGTCTGCGGACATACCTAGAATGCTTCTACAAGTGAAGAAGCCCGTTGACGACAAGGCAGCCGCCCGTTTTCTCCGGTGTCCTAAAAGCGACGTGAATCGTACGCCTGACGAGCAGAGGCTGACCGTTCATTTTTTGGAACTGTATCATCCCCGTTCTGCGCTGACTTTGCCCTCTGGGAAACCCCCAAGCTTTTCGGCGGCACGAGCAGTCAGTGTTGTTTTGACGACCCTGAGACTGCTATTATGTGTGTGACCGAACTGACTACCACTCCAAAGACAGGAAGATTAAACCCCACCCGCATGGAGGTGCTCAGTGTTATCCAGGAGCCAGAGAAAATGGATTGTGAGAGAGATTTTGGGATTCTCTTCCTAAATATAGCTCACGCTTTCAGTTCTGTGAAAGCCCGAAGGTGGCGAATCCATGTTCACTCTGGACCTACCCAAATGACCGGCCACACGGAAAGGAATCCTATCATCAACCACAAGCCTTTATGATCATTAGGACTTCGTTTCGCTTTGGGCTTTATCGGGAATATGTTTGCTGCAACCGATGTGCCAGGGAGGGGCCGATTGGAATGGACTTCTGAAGGACGACGACGAACAGCCATGGCGTGAATTGGTACACAAACTAGACCAACTTGGCGAGATCGAGAGGCCAAGATGCTTGACGGGAATCAAGTTTTCAGACGCATCAGAAGTAGCATGTAGGGTGGTGGCTTATGGATGCTGGGTAGACAAAAATTGTGGGGGGGGGGGGCACAATCAGACAGTATTCGCAAAGGCGAGAGTAGGTCCGCTGAAGACCGTCCATTCCGAGGCTAGAATCGGCTGCAGCGGTACTGGCCGTGAGAGCCGCGAAGCTGATTGGAAGGTGCTCTGATGGATAAGCCGAGAACCAAGATTTTGGACGGACCCAGCCACGGTAATGCAAAACATAAACAACAAAAATACTCGCTTTAACACCTCCGTGGCAAACAGACTCACTACGATTCATGAGTCGACTAAGACTGGTCAGTGGCACCATGTACAGTCCGCCAGTAACCCGGCCGACTTCTTCACAAGGGGCCTAAGAACTCCAGAAAGGCTGCCGATGTGCACAACATGACCGGACTTCCTGACCGCATCTAAAGATATGTGGCCAACACTACTAATACCCAAGTCTGAGGACGGCAATATTAGAGTGGAACGACTGATGCTGGCTAAGAACTTCGTGGGGAGCGTAAGCCTAGTAGAAAAACCGTGCCATTTCCAAGACCGGACAAAAATGTTACGCCGTGATTTGGTTCACCAGATAAAAATAATCCCAAAGATTTTGAAAGACGCACTGCCGCAGAACACGTTATATGTGGGGACGTTACTACCGGACTAGCTGGGCCTAGCCGAGCTTGATGTCCTTAGCCTACTACAACTAGATGTCTTCCCGTTCGAGACCAGTGAGCTGGCCAAGATGGATGATAAAACCGAAAGAAGCAGAATGTTGCACAGCAGTATCCGAGGAGAAAACTCTATGCAAGCCAACGGGCTACTGAGAGTTGGTAGGATGCTGACGAGTTCAAACCTAAAGTATGGGACAAAATATCCCATAATAGTCCCTGATGACCATTGCATCACTAGATGCCTGATAGACCAAATACATCAAAACAAGGGACAAGCAGGTTTAAACTACTTACTGAACAATGTACGTTGACGATTTTGGGTGATAAAGGGACCGGCAACGGCCAAGCGAGTCATAGGCAACTGCAACACTTGTCGTCGCCGGAGTGTGGTAGCAGGCCAACAAAGGAGGGCCCTCCCTCCAACCATGAGAGTTCAACCGGGATGGTGCCAGTTTGTGGAAACTGACACCGATTACTTTGGCCTGTTACTTGTACAAAAGCAAAGGAGCACGCGAAAGAGTTATGGCTGTTTGATAAAATGTTTACAATCCAGAGCAGTCCATCTCGATGTAGCGCAAAATATGACCACCGATTAATTTCTAATTGCCTTTCAAAGGTTCTTCTCGAGGCGGGGCAATCCCAAGAACGTAGACTCAGACAATGGCCCAACCTCTCCAATGCTCATAAGATGTTGGAGAAATAGTGAAACCTCCTAGACCACGCCAAAATACGAAACAAGACCGTAGCAAGGAGAATAGAACTGCACCTCAACCCACCCTATGCCAGTCATCGCGGTGGAGTTTGGGAAAGACCTATACGATGGACTAGGAAAGAACCCACGGCCCTGGCTTCAAAGCAAATCCACGATGGCGAGATGCTGGCTATTTTACTAACAGAAGTAGAACGGACACTGAACAACAGACCCCTGGTGCCGATTACGCCAGACCCGGAAGGCGAACCAGCCTTCACTCCCAACGATCTGTTGTTATTGCGGCCAAACGTAGGGGCACTGAAGCCGGAAACCCTACACAAAAGTACACGATAAGATGGAAACAAGCAACCCCTCTGCACAGGCTTTCTGGAAAGGTTGGACGAGGGAGTACTTGCAGACCCTGAAGCTTCGGCGAAAGTGGATCTCTAAAAAGAGATCTTACAGATGAGGCGATGTCGTCATCCGCGTGAAGAGCCGCTTAAGTAAAGATGAATGGCCGATTAGACTGATCAAGGACTGCAGGGAGAAGTCGATGGGGGTGAGAACGAACAAAGGAGACGTTTTGCGAGATAACTGTAAGGTGTGTGCTTGGAGGTAATAGTGGCGAGGGCGATGTCAAAGCTACATATCAAGCTAAAACTAAGTCTTCTGACATCAAATGAAGGTGAACTTATTTATTTATCCCTCATGTATTGTCCTGTAGGTCCCAACAATTCACACTGTCTTTGAAAGACATTTGTGTGTAATTTGATACGGCGTTCACGATTTACAACAGAGTAAGTTGTCGAAACTCCAATTTAGCACACGACACGACCTTGCTTGTGAAATAGGGGAAACTTTGGATTAGCTCTTCTTGACCTTTTGTGGAAATATCTCTATTCTCGGGAACTCCAGGCTGTATTATTATCCAAACCGTTCCAATTTGGTATAGGTTTTTGGCCAGATACTCTTACAGTGATTATACCACCCGCTGAACTCCTTGATGTTTCAAGCACCTCGTAGCCATCTCGATTCTTTATCGAGAATTCATAGTCTTCATTTAGACATTTACTTTACTCCCATTAAGGAAGCCTTTTTCCTCTACATTAGGTAATTTGTCTGCGCATCCCGATCACATCGAGGACATTTTGTCGTATACCGGCCTTGTCATATCATCTTCAGATGAATCTCTAAGAACTCGAAGTATGGAGCATAACCTCTGGAACACCTGCAAGCGTGTCTGCTACCGGCCAACAATAGATGGAGCCCACGGCGACCGACGTATTTAATGACTCTAGGGTTCAGGCAGGTTGGGGCAAATCGGTACCCCTTTCTACTCCATGGATATTGACCACTTCATGAGAGGATTTGGTGGGCGGTGTGACGTACGTGTGTGGGAATCCCCCCTAGCCGTTGTCACGTACTTGTGTTGTTGAGACCATACCCCTTATCTAACTGACCCTCGAACAAGTACAAAACGCACCAACCACCACGCTTGAACATTTGTCTATATTTTGCTCACGTGCCATGGTGCATTTTTGATTCGAACTCAGACTGTCGTAGCGGTGGTACCTGGCATTGACCTTTGTTGAACTCGGGTTTTGGTTGCTAAACTTTGTGGCCGTACAGTTAAGGTTTGCACATATTTATTTGTGTATATTTTGGTAATCCAGCACCGTAGAGTAAGCAGACCAATTCCGTTCTGAATTTGGGGTTTGTTAATTGGGCTACGCGCTACTCATGTTCGGAATAACCGTTACACTCCATAATTAGCAAATTGCCGAACTCACCAGATCATTTTAAAAGTATGCGTGCCAAGTTTCAATATAGTTTCACTAAAACGGGTAGCTCCTCATGGTGTCTTCAAATGACGCATTTATCCCACACGACGGAGTTGCTTTCAAATCCTTTCAGGACAAAACAGCAGCTGGATCCCTTAGGCCTTTCAACAGCATAGAAGCACTGGCCAGGTTGATGAAGGCCAGAAACAATCAATTCATTCAAACCGTCTTATGTTTAATTTGTACCGAAACGTACCCGAATGACCCCCCGTGAGTTGCGGACGTTTTGAGTATTTCGCCTCCAGTCCAACGACGGAGGGCCCCATGTCCATCTGTTTCCTAGATCCGATGGCATCGGTAACCTCCTCATAAGTGTCTTCCTCTCCTATGAGGTTTCAGCTCTGGTAGCAAAAACCAGACCGTCCTACAGATCCTATCCGGGGGCTTTAACACCAGCCATTTCTAGCGTGTCTGGTGCAGATATTCTCGTGTTGCTTGCAAGCACTCAGATTACTGATAGGGTGCAGTATTTTTCCTCCTAAGTAGAAGACCTTCATTATCATTCTCCTGTACAAAAGAAGATCAAGTCTGGACCCCTTTAACTGTCAACCGGTGAACCATACTCCGGTCTTGTCCTGGATATTGGAGAGAGCGTTTAGGGGAGGCTGACACTTTACCTTCTTAACCATAATCTGACCAACGTCAGCCGGCAAGGTTTTCCGAAAAAAGATTAAGTGTGACGTGCCTAACAGATTTTTTCAAACCTAGTCACTGAGGCTGTCAATAAGGACAAATTGGAGGTCGTGATCATTTTAGATATAACCAAAGTCTTTAATAAGTATCTCGCGTCAGTTTACTGGAAGAGATCAAAACCCTCGCTTGGTTTTTATCATATTTTTAAGCTCAAATTTAGGAGGTGAACATGAGGAAAACTTCGTCAGAAAACCGGCCTCCAACTAGTGGTGCGATACAAGACTGCGAACTCCGTCTACTACTTTCTCTAGTGTACGCGAATGATTTATTTCACATCTTCTACCAGGGAGCTCCCTTTCTTTTCGCAAGTGTTATTAAGGTCGTTTACAATTTTGAGTCTGTGGCGTTAGCTTTTATCATAGATGGTATTATAACGGAATTGTTTTCTCCCAGTTCCTGGAAAAACTAATAATGGACGAGGTTTACCGCCGAAAAAAGCAGTTTTTGATGTATAACTGCTATGTCCTCAGTGGAACATTTAGAACTATCTGCCAATTCATACAAATAATCCTTAGGTGTGCGGCGTTTTTGCACTATTCATGTACTTTTGGCTTTTAGGAAAGCGCAGCCCTCCCATTGGCAAAAGCAAGCCGGACGATTAGACTTATAACTAAGACCTTCATGATACCCAAAAGCCAACTAAGCCTTTTTGAGTCCCGCGTCCGACCCTGTTTAGAACACGGCTCAAACGTTTCTTCTAACGAGATGGAGAGACGAAATAGCATTTGAGAACGTGCATCTTGCTCTCACCAGGCAGCTCCTAGGTTTTATCCTACCCCTTAACTTAAGTGGAACTTTACTACCTGCCGAAGATCGATCCTCTATGGCCGTGCAGCATGAGAATTGATCTTGTCTTCTTTCACGATATCCTAAAAGATAGATCATGCAACTGAATTATTCCCTACGTACCGGCGAGTTCTTGGTTCCTGTCCCTTTGCTTGGGCTTGCACTGAGATCTAGTTTCTCCCTCAAAAAGTAAGCTCAATTGTGTAACAGGTAGCCACAACACATCCGAAGTATTCACACGCAAACAAACCCGCCTCTCTACCGATGAACAGGCTGACCAAGATACGCGTTCCTCATACTTCGAGGGTTCAGGCCTTCAAGGCAAGACCATGGCACCAACAAACCAAGTACCCAAATGTTTGCCCTAAATGGGCTCACATATGGTTTACCTTCTCCCGACAGCACTCAGGGAACTAAGTATACGACACGAGGGACCAGTGGTTTCAATCCCACGATCTGGTACTCCGGTGGAGTCTTAACTCTTTACCATTGAGCGTTTTCTTTGGGACAAGCCAGCTCCGCCGTCTATGTCATCTTTAGGTCCGAGGCCCTAGACTTTGGAGTCTACACGTCTCGGTTTCTTTTTCAACTCATTTAGGGTCTTCGTTGAGCCTACAACATACAGCCGGTCTATCAATAATCATATGTTGTTCAGGCGCTGCAAGTAGTGATTCATCCTCACGCGAAGCGATGCCTCGAGGAACATGCGTTCTGTGGAACCACCTCAGGCTATGGCGAAATCTACCTGCATCTGAATTTTGTTTCTCGTGAAAGTCAACTTGGTGCCTTTGGTTTCACGAATAAGGCGAGCCTTTCCGCGGAAAATCCGCGAGCATTTGTGGCCGTTAATGTCTCCCTGCACAGAAGTGACCATTTATGAAACGACATAATTAGCAAAACAGAAACTGGCTTGAAAAAACGAGAACCCCCCCCCACTGTTTTGTCTTTCAAGCACACCTGCCTTGTCAAGTGCGACTCGCCTCCGGGAAGCAGTGTCGCTACTGGGTGACTGATGCTAATGATCTATTTTATGGCGGCTTGTTGCATGCGGCCCGTGTTTCGGTCGGGAAGTGGATGCTGTCACCATCCACTGAAAGCAGCTCCGCTTCCTCTGACAGCCAGAAACCTGACTGTAGTAAAATTATATAAAATGGTAACGTCCAAGTAGGTGGACATCACTTTTGAAGCACCGCTTGCTGGGTGCCAAATAATGTGCACCTCGATACCCCCCCCCCATTTGAAGCAAACTGTAGTGCCGCCTTCCTTGGGCACTGCAGAAAAACCACCAGAGTTCCATTTCCTGACAAAAATTAGGCCTCGCCTCGTTCCCACGGCTCAGTACTCCCAAACCAGTTCTATCTATGGTGTTGTCTTGCTTTACTGTGCGCCGACCACGATAAAAATACCGTAAAACCTACAAAATCAACGCATCTTGAGGGTACTTCTCTAACATCCAATTATAATCTCAGTGTGCAATTACCATCGAGCAGCAGCTCAGTCACTCCCACGTCTGTTTCTATGTGAGGCCAACTTTCTCTAGTGTATAGTCATAGATATCCCTAATAGTTTCCTCCAAAACTTTACTTTGATCCTCCTCAGACTTCATTCGGCATCAAGTAGTCACAATACCGGAAAGGTAGCGCTAAATACGGTGTTACTCTGGAATGGTACCAGCCTCATTCATGAGCAAACTACTCTTCCAAGCCCATCTTACCTCCTCACAGCTGGCCTCTAATCTGCATGGGCAAAAGGTATTGGGTGTTACCATTCTGAATTCGTCCTAACTGCAAGGCCCTGAAGTATTTTATTATCCCGGCCGCGCCACGCTTAGGTACGCTTCCATGCACAAATAATAAATCATTTCGGATGCATACACAGAGCAGGCCTGGGGCAAGTGACTTTTCCAGCTCGCGGCAGTAAAGCCCAGTCTCCATCGATAGCTCGCCTCCTGGAATACGCTATTTAAATTGGTGAATTTAAAACCCGATCAGTGTATGAGAAACGTGCTGCTGATTGTCTGCATGAGGCTTAACCCCTGCTGAATTTACACGAACCCAACTAGTCCATTACCAACTGTCGTCACTTATTACCATAGCCAACAGCCGGGACCACGTCCAGACTGAAAACCCTATTCACTTCAGGTCCTTGAGACTTCGCCGTCACCCACCACTTCGCTTTCAGCTCTGGATGACCAAGGATTATATTCTCACTCAGGCGGGCTGATGCCCAGCTGAAGCCTTCCATAGAAACTGGATTGCGGTCGAGCCACCCGGCACAAAACTCTTCTAATTGCCCACAGTAGACCGATTGGTGTCTTCCAAAGTGGTGTCTCCCCTGTCGATATTACTTTTGGTGTATACGCTAGTGACAGTTGACGCTCTACTGTAGTGGCTTCTATCGTTCTGGGAAAATGACTGTTTTCTGGACACCATTTTGGATCTATTTTCTCTACGATCTTTTCCGACGTTTGACATCGACATCATAGTGTTGTCCGGTTGCGTACGTTTTACTGAACTGACTTTTCCGGGGATTCTGTCAACCTCATTTTGAATCACATCTGCTTTCGGTCGTTCGCCGATTATACCCGCTCGCGGTTCGCTTTCTGCACAGCCATTGTGCTTCGTTTTCCGTTCGGTGTATCTCTCGTATCAGTACCGTTTCGGTGCCACGATATGTAGAATACACCTTGCATCCGTGAACAGACTTGCGTCTTCTCTATCCGTCCGATAGAGGGGATATCGATGGTATTCCGCTGCCAGACCCAATAGGAGACACTTTCACCAGCCGCTCTCGAACGTCTTCTATACTACCATTCAGCACACCAACCACCAAAATTCAACAGTTTCATCCCTAGTACCCCGTCATATTCGGCCGGTTGAATAATCCATAACTTTTACCCCTCCAGATGATCCATACCTACGGAATAATGCACGATACCGGTGACAACCTCTGCCTGGATATTCTTGGATCCTACTTGGAACAGAACGATATCTCAGCTGGAAGACGAAACGAACTAATTTGCGTCATTGATAGAATCCTGATAAGCCGTCTGATTGCAGGGTCAATTGGCCTCCTCACTTCCAAAACTCACAATACTGACACTGAAAACACTGGGACTCCACAAAGCGATATGTTTGTCAGTGTGACAGCGTGATAAGGACCGAGCATTTGGAGAGATTTTTTACTCTGGTATCCGTTGAAAGATTTCGTTTTTCCCTCAAACTGTATCCTGTTCGAACTTAGTTCTCCACGGATCCGGGTTCCACTAGCTGCGCGTTTGCTTCTTCTGTGTGGTACGGGTTATTACCCAGAAACGAAACTGATCTTTTATGAATAGCTGTTTTTTTCAGCGTCCATCAGGGTTTTCTCGGCTGGAACGTAGATGTCACTTTGTGCAAACTTTTGGCCAGATACAGACAAGAGTGAAAATTAGAAAACTTTCATTTTGCAGTGGTTGTTATGCTCCCTATCCTCCTCAACTTTTCCCGCGATATGATACTTCATGTTGTTTGTTATTTGAAGCTTCCTGATTCCAGTTTCACAAGCAATTATTACGGTCTAAGCATCCCTCACTGAGCAAATACCCAGATGATCTAGGGAACGTCACGTCTTCTTTAAGACGAACAAAACTTTATTTTGCTTCGGATGACTTTCGAAGTACAAGGATACCTATATATCCACCTTCAATGTGTCTTTCAGGGGGCTCTGTTTTTTTGCTTTCCTCCTAACGTGAATTAAATGTTACTTCATCATTCTGATGTAGGTTTTCAGGTCAAATAATCTGCCATTACCTGATCCCTTTGGCCCTCCACTTGAGTATTTCTTCCCTGCGTTATCCGCTGTTACTGCCACTGCACCTTCGCGCCACATCCCATCTTCCCCCTAAGTTATCTTTTTCCACCGATATAATATACTACTCCGACCACTGTGTACTGTTTTCCGCTCTGCCTTCTCCAGAAATTTACGCAGCCATCATCCTGCTGCTTACTGTACGCCCATTTATTATTGTTTTAGTCATTTTCGACCGTCACCGCATGCAGCAGCTGCGGTATTCAGACTACTAGGTGCACTCTTACCTGTTTTCTTTAACGCTTTTCTTCATATTCCCTAGTTTATGAGCCTTTGTTCACAGCCATCAGCATTTCTGTGCTTCCAAGGTCATTTTGCTCTCTCTGTTAATCCACCATGTTCACCAGTCATAAGTAATTTTATCATAGTTTTGCTGAGTTAAGTCTGTACCAGCTGATAGAACCCTACTTGTCTCGTCCAAGCACCGTTACTTCAGTGGTCTATCAATTCATTGCTCTTTGCTATCTCTCATTTTATATATACATATATACGTTTATATATTTTCTCTGCACCCAACAGTTCCCCTCCGGCCATTTCCCTTACCAACGTCCCAAGATAAGCGTCCACTCCCTCTTTACCCGTGTCTCACATTCACCGTATCTTGATTATTCCAAACCAATGTGTCCATCCGACCCACTCTTCACGCCTTGAAATGCCAGCCCCCTGTTTTCGAAATGAATTTTTAACCTGACATCGTACATTTATTGCAGTGCAGCGTACTTCATATCTAATCCCTTGTCAGGCAGCTGAAATTTACTTTCTCTTCATCGTTGCCGCAGGTTCTTATACCAAATTTTGGTCTTCTTCACGTAAGACCGTTAGCTTTAGGTCATCTACACTTGGTTCAGTCAGATTTTCCATTCCACCTTGACTCTCGAATTCACCGGACTTCCATCTGAAGCTGCCCTAGGATTCACTCAGGATAGCCCCATTATCGTTTTGTATGCATACGTGTATCTCCCCCGCGTTTTCCTTCTTAGTCTACCTACTCTACGTTAGTCACGCATATTTCTAAATTTTCATGAGTTTCATCCACCCGTCTTATCGCTTGTAGAGAATTCGATCATGCATCAGCAGTGTCTTACGCTTCTCCTAAATAAACCATTATTATCATTTTTATTGATATGTATTGGGGTATCTTGAGTGCTGTCATATATCTCCATGTGATTTACCCTCGGAATTACAGGACAGTTGACATATTACATTTGCTGTGCAGGGGGTATGCATGGGTCTTTGTTGGTTCAAGTCTAATTGAGGGTCATTTGCTAGCCTGCCTATCTACTCCTGAAGTTCCCGGACGAGACGCAACATTCCAGGTCAATTTAATTACGGTGGTGTCACTGTTTGTGCCAAGTAGGTTGAACCACTAAAAAAACAGCGAGGTTATGCTGGAAAGTACGTAGGATTATTTACAAAACCGAATGACACAATATAAAGGATGGCAGCTCTGTGTGGACAATGGTATACCCTGGTTTTCGTGCTGTGTCCTGCCATTTTAGGTCTGACAAAGCACACTTAGCACAGCCTGAAATACTACAGAAAAGTCGTGATCGTCACCGGCTTTGTGTGACCCAAATGTTTAGCCACCACCGCTTTCGGTTTCGCCTTAGGGTGGTAAACGCCGAATTCAAGTCTCAAACAACCTCCTCCCGATATGAACTTGAAAATGGAACACAGCAGTTACTCTGACCAATTTGAATACGGATGGACTTAACTGTATCCCGATAGGAGCAAACCACAGGAAATATAAAAATAAAAATAAAAGCTGTAGAACAGTACTGTCGGTGATATGTTCTAAATAGTTATGTTCTTACCAGGACTGAGCCAGGGTGACGAATTATTCTTTCTGCTTGCACAATCAAGGTTTCCATCCTTTGAACTTATTCACTTCAGCAAAGTAAAGTAGCAGTAGAACGTTAGCTAAGGTCACAGAAAACGTAGTAGTGCGGGTGATTCGGTGACTTTGCCAAGCAAAAGACTTGCGGCTGCCTGATCGGTGAACTCTGACCCTATTCTTCCCACTGGATAACGCGTCCGCCCATGGTGGGACTCGTTCGGTCACTCTCAGTCGAAGTTGCCGTCTGTTGCGGCATGGGTACTTGGCTGGGGACCAAAAATGGACACTTGTAGTAAGCGTTACTTGGCATGAACCGGTGACCGTTGTTTCATCATGATGGGAAGATATCTGTCTGCTTGCCTATAGAAGGAAACTTTCGGCGGCAATTCATGGCAGCGGCTCTACAGAGACACAAAAATCAAAGTCAGTAAATCATTCATTCAAGCCATTGGGCTCTGGCCGCATATGAATTTCGGTGTCCTTAGGAGCTCATCTAGATTCAGCATTAGGTAATCCGCTACCAGTAGAATTTGCGACCCCACCGCGACTAGTATCACTGGGTTTCCTGGTTTTAGAAGCAGCTCGGAAGCAGGCACAAACCACCCAAAAGCGCAAATAAATCAAAGGCAGTTTCTTCACGGAATGCCAAACTTGCGTGGGTGAATTTCATTAGTCACGCCGTGGTGCGCGTCACAGATCAGTTAGGACTATTCGGTGACTCCACACACGTTCGTTACATTAAGTACATCCACCCTAAGTAAGGGACGGACTGTTGAAATGGTGCTTGCGTAAGTGAACCTAAGGTTTTCCGGCTGGGGCTCATGGCCAGATGTCGTCGGCCCGCTCTTGAATCGTAACGTCTCACCGACTCAGTGGTTCGGCTCTAGCTGGCTAGTCTCTGTAGATCTGTCTGTTTAGTTGGTCCGACAATGGACCTTCGCAAACTTTACCGGTCATTCCTCTTGTCGACTGAATTCGTGGGTTGCACCGATGGGATGTAAAGGCTCGAGAAACGGCGAAAATGTTTTGTTTTTTCTTACTGGTGCTATTTGTGTTTTCTGCAGCGAGTATATAATCACGCCATTTAAGCAAATTGGTGACCTGCGCTACGCCAGTTACGAGTGTCGCTGACCTCGACGAGTTTCAATCGTTTGTGAAATAATATACCTCTCTCAGTGGACCACCACTACACGATGAGTGAAGCTGATTGTGTTTAGGCGTGTGAATGTTGCTCTAGGGCAAAAGCCTTGCTTTGCAATGGATGCAACGGATGGGTCCATATTCACTGCGCCCAAAATTCTTGCGGGAATAAACTAGTGGCTGAAACTTTCAGAAGGTGACTATCGAAATCGCATGTTCTAACCGTGTTGTGACCAAGCTTCAGCTACCATCGGAAGCTTCGCTGAACCGAGCTGTCCACGCATGCGGCCGGTGGGAATAATAGAGCCCAATGAAGGTCCCTTGTTGTCCTGTGCCTCCGCCGCTGCCACAAACTCTGTGGATACTTGCCAAACGAGCATGAGGAAGAAAAGCACGAAGTGTGGCCCTACACCGGTACAGAGAAGAGGGTTTTGTGCCAGGCTCAGCTGCTGAACCATCAACGCCACAGAACCTACTGGTTGACCCCCAAAATGGCATAAACAAGTTGAAAATAGCTTTCATCCATCCCACAGGGGGTTCAGCCGTCCCGTAAGCATTGCTTTCTGACCCAAAGCACCCCAGAGGCTATGGAAACTTCTACCCGGGACAGACTGGATCACGATCCGATGCAACTCAGGCTGGTCCTGAATTAAGCGTTTACGGAAGATAAAACAGAACTGGCAACAAAAACTTCAGTCGGAGCTGCATTCAGACCCGGGAAACTTCCGCAGTCTGAAATACCGTAAAACCTTAAGGTAGTACTTAGTTCTTTAGGGCAAGCGAGAAGGGTTCTAAGGCAAATCTTTAGCCTGAGATGAGAGCCCGTTAACCTACACCAATGCCTTCCTGCTGGGGCTGGTCAGAGGATGAGTCGTGCCTGTTCGGAGCTCGGGAAGAAGGAGACAAACAGTGAAACAGACTTTTGTTTCCTGGATTATTCGGTTCGTGGGGGAATTTGATACGCTGGCCGCCGCTGTTATTGGCGAGACCTCTCAGCTCACAGTGGTAGAAAACTTCCAGACACTGGACAACCGGGTGGTATCCGCCAAGCAGCTGCTAACCGTTTTATGTGGAATATTGAATAAAAGGAACGAAAGGAGGGCCTTTGTGCTGGCTGGAACTCCGCCTATTACTGTATTTACCGAGGTGTGGCCAACGTTTTGTTCGGGATTCAGAAACTCACTACCCGGGTATGTGCTGTTTCGTGTAGTTCGAATCCGTACCAGAGGTGGCGTGGCTGTTGCCATGTACGTGAGAAGTGGGATACCAGTACACATACTTGGTAGCTACATGGACCAGTGAGGGTACGGGGAGGCGTGGTTGTGTAGAAAGAAACTCTCTAACAGTAGCCACGCGGTGCTTGGGATCATCTGTCGTACTCCGGCGACTGGCGTGCAAAGTATTCTGGATTCCATGCATCGATGGGCGACAGATGGCCATTGTCCGGTCCTGGAGACTGCGGCTTTTCTTATTGAATGGGTACCGAGCAGATGCAACATATCTGCGAACAGGTTCTCCCTTCGTCTACATGAAACAGTGTATGACAATGCCTTGCGTTAGCATGTGCAAGAACCGACCAGGAGCCAGGGGGCTCAGGCATCCATTTTTGAACTTGTGCTCTCCTCGCAGACCTTTGACGTAAATGGAATTGATCCGCTGCTGTCAATGGGCTCCGGTGACCGTGAGATGATAGTCATCCATTGGGGGCGCGATGCGTTTGTCCATCAGGAACTGCAGCACTGACGGAAAGCGTGGAGCATACTGTGGGCTGAAATGAAGGAGGCTGCTGCCGCCACACCAGGGGGTTCGACCGCTAGCGGAGAAGTTTTTCAATCTTGGAGCTCCTTTAAACTGAGAACAGCTGCATTGGTAGGCATTTTGGTACCTTCGGAACCGTCTACGGAGCGCTGCCAAGGGACCGCCATGGTTTACTAAAGAACCACTTAGTCAGCTGTGATAAAGGAACCACGTTTAGCAGCATGTTCGACCCTCCGGCAAGGGATGCTTCAGATACAAACAAACCCGAAAATGGTGTTCGAAGCTTAAGTCTACGAAGAGCGGGTTGCTGCGGATTCCTCCTCAGCATCAAAGAGGCTGTTTGCGTAACTGAGAAGGAGAACTAAAGCTCGTTCAGGCACCCCACCTCTGCCTGGTACTGGATTCATTGCGGATTCCGACTGCAATAAAGCAGAAATACTGGCTCATTAGTATGCTGATGTTTATGCCACTGAGAGGTCATCGCCACCCCGGCCTTCACGGAATGCAGTCACCATGGTATGGCGATCGCTAGTGGTTGAAGAAGCTGCCAAGGCTCGGCGAGGGCTCCGGCCACGTACGTCGCCTGTTTCGGACGGGGTCCATCCGTTGGTCCGTCGGAAACTGGCTGAAATTTTCGTGCCTGTGCTTATGAGACCGTTCAACAACTACAGTGAACAGGGTCGACTGCCATCCGAATGGAAAAAATCCATTTTCATCCCGATTTCAGAGGGTATCTAAAGCGCAGAGGCTGCCGTCCAGTTAGTTTTACTTGTGTGGTCAAAAGGATCCTGGAACGCCTAGTCTCGAAGCAATTGCAAAAATATCCCGACAGTCATGAGCTTTTCAGCCGCCGGCAGCAAAGTCCGCGAAAAGGCCGATCCTGTCCGCCATATATTTTACTAGCTTGTGAACACTGGGCACAAGCTACGGTGTAGATCCACTCTACATACATCATCTTCATTGGTTTCTGCAAAGCGCTCGAGAAAGCTCCTTACAACCACCTGCTCAACAATGTGAGATCTTTAGGAATAGCAAAACAGTTGCACACGTGGATCAAAGACTTCTTGAAAGGGGAGGTCCCCCCTCGTAGAATTAGTTTCCTAATACCCCAAGTGGCACGAGGCCTCCGGCGGAGCATGACAAGACTCGGCCCTAGGCCCGTTGCTGTTTGCACCGTTTACCGACTAATTGCCATAGAAACTGGTGTCTCCTTGCCTGGGCTATGCCGACGACCTCCAAATCTAGAGTTTCATCAAAACCGCGGAGGATCACGAAACACTACAGGCGGAATTTTATACCCTAAAGCCATAAGAAGCACGATGTCCCAAACTTTGGCAGGTCCCAAGCTTGTCCCAAGGTTAGTTTTTACGAGAAAAGTGCTAGTTGGTAACGGAATTGCTGGGAACACATCCATATATACATATTTGATCATCTTAGGGTGCCCCTCTTTTGGTCTGCTTTTTTATTACATCGCCATCAGTGCTGACCTTCACGCCTTCTTGTGCACTCGTGGTTTTGGTCGTCGCGCCACTGTGGGTGTAGTTTCGCTGACAGATGTCGCACGTGTTCAGCATGAGATTCGTTCTTGAACACGTCGGCTACACGTGTGTTTGTTTGCGCTAGGCATCAGGCCTGAAATTGGCCCGAAGCCAGGGCAGCCCTATTAGGTCAACTTTGGGCAAACCTGCCGTAATCTCAAAGATTGATACCCCCTGGCTCACCTTTCACGTCCTATCCTCACGTAGACTGATATGTCAGTCTCCATTCAACGACAGAGAATATATTCATCATTAATTTTTGAATTGCAGCTAAATAAGCACACACAAGCGTTTGTTCATACCTACGGCCATACGTATGTATATATAGGTGCATCGTGATACGCCATCTTTCCTGCGGGAACAGTGGGTATATGAAGTACCCATGTTTAATATGGATGGATATTTGTTTTTAGTCATTATCGTCATGTGGTTTGATGCTGACCATTTTTTTGTGGT
The DNA here is from genome assembly GCA_948099385.1 of Fasciola hepatica. Taxonomy (NCBI): domain Eukaryota; kingdom Metazoa; phylum Platyhelminthes; class Trematoda; order Plagiorchiida; family Fasciolidae; genus Fasciola; species Fasciola hepatica. The sequence continues at coordinate 564,883 of CANUEZ040000176.1, forward strand.
TACAATGGACAGCTAACTCATATGGACCATCCCACCAAAGGGCTAAATTTCCGTCGGCCTAAGAACTCGTTGAGTGCTTCACCGTGTACTGAGTGCGGCGAGGCGCCTATGTGGCCCATGGATATTAACGTCCAAAGATGGCTGCAGTCGGCATTTAAATATTTGCAGCATAACCTTTATTATGTCTGGGGCCTACGATAACTGTGTCATTTAGTAATGACGTTTCTTATGGACATCCACCACACCTTCCGTGCTCCTTATCAACAATGAACTTACTAGCTTCGACGGCAGACTTGACAGCTGGTGAAGATGTATATATATTCTTTGTGATTTCATAAAAAGTGTTCTTCTCGGTTGTGAACACTGAACTGGGAAACACAACATACGTCAAGATTGACGTCAACTCACCGTTACGCTCGTTTGCAGAGTTGTTTGTTAACTGCAGACGGACGATGCAGCAAAGCAGGAATGTACTGAGCGTTCTAAACCAATTTTCCCCCGGAGTACCGGAGGATCCGAGGACTTTGTTGCACACGCCAGGAATTTGCCCCGTTGGGCTGTCCCATTGTTGGGGCTAGTCCCAGGTTTGCTCTGAATTTGCTCCATGGGGCTGCCCAAGATCAGGGCTGGCCCAGTGGAGTAAACTTGGAGCCAGCCCCATGGGACAGCCTTGGGGAAACGGTGGCTCTGTCCCAAATTCTCCATTAGCAAACTTGGGGAAGCCTCATGCCTGCCCAAGTTAGCCCTTGCCTGCCCCGTGAGGCAAACTTGGGTCGGGCTACTTGGCGCAGTGGTCCAGCCTGAGGCCTCTCCTAATCAGTGTTCAAAAGAATGCCCAGCTGTAGCTGGGAAGACCGAAGCCTGATTGAATGTACTCTTTTCAGAGAGCTACTCTTCTAGTGCCCATCGACAAGGTAGGCTTGGGAGTGATGGTGGCACCTACACAGAAAAGTGGCAACCACACGGGCAAGGCTTAAGCCCTGAAGTGAAGCCTCTATGATGCAATCAGTCCGACGGTTCAGAGGCTACCTCATGTGCCTCCAAACTCCTTCAGACCTCACAAGTTTGTCCTAGGCTGGAGCATGGCCGGGCGGTTGCACTGTCCTGCGCGGCTTCTGATTTTTCAAAACTAAGACGGGCGCGGAGAGCCGCCACGCGTCTCGTTGTTTAACTACGAGGGATCAGTTATGACAGGCGGTTGGAATTAACTAGTCTGTCCTCGAAAGCGTGTCAAAGAGTGCGCGGCGACGTGACAAGTTTCGGCGAATGTCCGGGGTGAAACGGGCGCCGAGTTGTAGACGGAATTCCCCCCTCGTGGCCAATGGTGCACTCGATGACGCTAATGAAGCCAGGTTACCACTGGCATACCTCCCTACTGGGAGGACAAACAAACTGTGGAACTCACTGCCAGATGACGTGTCGGAAGAGGACAACTACCAATGTTTCAACCGGAAACTTGCTTTACATCCGAGGACGAGTAGGCGTGAATCATTATCGTGTGGTCACAGCCAAGAGTAATGAGGCGCACATGGGAAGTACTTCACAGACCACAGTTCCGAAAACATGAAACTTGAATGAAGTTTATTTACATTTACAAGCTTAATAGACCATGTCCGGCTACAAACCTTTCCGTTCCATCGTGTAGGAAACATTCATGGTTGAGCGTTCTGTTAAAGCTTTGCCACTTTCTTCTTTTAGCCCCGTGTTGTGGCTGTTGCACTAGGTGGAGAAATTCACGGCTGCCAGGATCAAGCCACGACAGCAGAAACGTTTATGCTTTCTGACACAATCTCTTAACCACCCGCGGAAAATCCTTATATTGTTCCGCGTCAGGCGATTGCAAATGTCAGGCTTTTTTGAGGAGAGACTGACTAAACAGCTACTAAGTAGCATGGCACTTGGCAATCAGAATCCTTCAAAGCTCTTGCTCCGAAGGCGCCATTTGGACCGAGGCACTCCCATCTGGGTGGTTTCGCAAATACAGCTTTGGCTGCTTCGTTACGCCGGCATGCTCAGTGTTCTTGAGCATTGCTCATAGGTGATGCTCCCTTCGATAAATTGTCCCCTGCGCTTGACCGTTTCATTGAAGTTGCCTTCCTGCCTCCTGATCAGCCAAGTAACTCACCCGCAACTGAAGCGAACGTCATCTTAGCCGATTTTTCCAAGCAGTAATGTAGATTTTTGCATATCGTATCCGCACGCAGGCGTCACGTCGACCTCATCGGCATTCCTCTCCATCTCGAGCCCGACGCATGCAGTCAGCCGAAGTCCCATGCCTAAACGATCGCCGAAAAGCGACACTCAAGGATAAGGCTGGCACTTCTTTAGTACCGCGATTGCGCTCGGAGGTGGACTGTTCGCAGCGAACAGGGAAAAATCTCAACCGGCAAGTAAGTAAAGCAGCGTTCTTTGGCTATTAAGAACCGTTTTTTATCAGGGATATCATTTCGAATCGCCAAATTTTGATTGACACCGGGGCTCAGGTTAGCGTCATTCCACCCACTTCTGCCGACCACGATCACCCCAGGGACCAGAAGCTTCATGCCTCCAACGGGTCATGCACTCGCAAGTACGAGACCAAGCCTTTCACGTCGAACCTCGATTTTTCATCGATTCTTTCTGAGGTCACCCAATATTGCCAGTATTCTCTGACAGATTATAGGATTAGACATTCTGCTATACTTCAAGCTATCATTGCCTTTTAGTACCCGAAACTTGTCAACCTCACGAATTGCCGCGTTGCCACTGGATCACTGTGTTTCCATCGTCGTCCGTCGTGCCCTTGTGACACCTGACGCCAGTAAAGGCTTCATCAATGTTTTGGCTGAATCGCCTTTACTTACCAAGTCCGTGAGCCACTTACCTGCAGTGCACTTAATCGTCAAGCGTCATATCAATACGATGGGCCTTCCACATTTTTCCGTCCACTCCGACAGTCTCCCGACAAATTTGCTCTGGCCATCGCGACTTTCAAAACAAGCTGTAACTCGGGGGCATTCGTCCCTCGGACTGTTCGTGGGCATCTTTACCACACATGGTGCCCAAGAAGTCTATGGACTACTGGCTTCCATGCGGCGATTATCGTCACCTCAGTCATGTGACGTCCCCGGATCCTCATCCCGTCCTACAAATTCACGATACCATTTCCGATCTGGTGTGATGTGCCATCTTCAGTAAAATTGACTTGGTGCGGGTATACCATCAGATCCCCGTCGCTGGGGATGTTCCCTAAACGGAGCACACTACAACTTTTGGATTGCTGGAATTCTCACGCACGCCCTTTGGGCTGCAAGCAGCATTACAAAAGTTCCAGAGCTTCGCCGATGGTGTTACTCGCGATTCAAGTTTCGTCCACCTATACATCCATGACATTCTCGATGTAGGTTCAAATGTTGCAAAACTCGGGTCACTGCTTCAACAGATCTTCCAACTACCCTCCGATCACGGAATTACTATCAATGCTTCTAAGACTGCACCATTTAAGCCCTCACTACACTTTCTCGGTCACACCATCGACATTATTGGAATGCCCCCAGCCGAAGAAAAGCCAAAGACTTCGTCGAATTTCCACTTCCAAGAGGCTTTGAGCAGCCTAAAGTTTTCAAGGGCTCTGTCAATTATTATCGTCGTCTCCCTCCAAACTGTGCCGCTGCAATGGAACCACTCACCGGCCTGTTACGACAGGAGCGACGCCAGCCCACTTGGAAAGAACAAGCGAAATACCCTTTCAGCGAGCGCAAACATGCTCTATCCTCTGCCTTCCTACTCCACAACCCAAATCCCACTGTTCCGGTCAGTGTTGCCGTCGACGATTCCGATGATGCCATTTGATGCGTACTCCAGCAAGCATTTAAATGTGGGCGAGAACCTCACGCATTCCACCCCAGTCTTCTGTCCCAAGCAGAAGCCAAATGCGGCGCGCTTGGTTGCTTGCAGCCTAAAATGCAATACGGAATTTCCGTCATGCTCTTGAGGGACGGGAGTTCAAATTCTTCACGGACCACGGACTATTACTGTAAGCATTCTACAACTCTTCGGACAGGAACACTATCCTGGGTTTAAGGGCTATATCACTGCCGCCGCCAAATGGCACCATCCTCCGCGACACCAAATCAGACAACCCTAGGCCTGTTGTTCCATTCATACACCGACTTCACGCCTCTGACGTGCTCAATGGTCTTCCGCACCCTGGCATCAAGGCCACATACAAGCTCGTAAGCGGTAGTTAGGTCCACAAGGACCGCGATGTTCGCCAATGAGCACGTTACAGCGTGCCATGCCAACGTGCCAAGGTTCACCGTCACATCGCCAGCCCTGTCGGCTCATCCGAAACTCCAGATGCCCGCTTTGCTCACGTTCATACTAACATTGTCAGCCCGTTGCCACCGTCTCTTTGCATCTGCCTCGGTAGTTTCCCTATTTTGCCCGGGGCTATATACTTACGTGTGAAGTGTCTAGAGAGACTGTCGTTTGTACGTTCATGAAACACTGGATATCTTTTCTTAGATGTTCTGCGATGGTCACCACTGATGGGTGAGCTCAGTTTGAATCCGTGTCGTTCTCCAACTTTCTCCGAACGATCGGTACCAGGCGCATTCACAAGATAGCTAACCGTTCCCGAGCAAACGAGTTGGTTGAAGGCTTTCACCGAACTTTCAAAACACCCCTGAGTGCACACACCAACCCGAAATGGACGGATAACATGACATTTGCTATCAGACATTCATGGCAGCCTGAGAAGTGATGTTCCGTTTACGCCCGTAACAACGAAATACGGAACAACGTTACATCTGTCCGGTGAATTCGTCACTCCCAAAGTAAAGGAGTCTGCAACAAACCCTTGGGGTCACAGCAGACCCTCACTATTCACTTACGTAACCGAGCAACAATTCAAGTTCAACAGTCCTCTTGACTGGCTTTTCTCCCGCAACAGAGCAGGTCGTGCACACAATCGCTCCTTCGTATGCCAAATCGTAGACCTTTGACTCCAGCTTTTCCCGGCCCTCACGAAGTTTATTGTCGATCATTTAAAACCTTCCCCATCAAATTACATGTCCGCCCGGGGGACAGTCAGTAGGGACCCACTGGAAACGGTATTCATAGACCCCGTTGTACAATCCGTGTCAGCTACTGCTAAATATAAGTCCAAGACTGAAAGAGAAACCCTTGCACCACAATCAATCGCCTATGAGACACAGGAGCCATAGGTCGACTCTTCGTTGCCGTCCACTAAGTCTGGTAGGCGAGTACCTTTTCCCGCTCGCTATTCTGGCTACTCTGTTTTGGCATGGGTATTCCGCGAACTTTGTGTGTGTTGAAATGCGTACTCTATTCCAGGAGAATGAGTTCAAGCGGCCCTGGAAGATTGGGCGTCGTATATCTAACTAAGTAGCACCAATTTCTGGACGTTATTTTTGTTATCCGTTGAACGTTCACGTGGTTTGTACATAGTTCAGGCACGTTGCAGTCCCGGAGTAAGTACTTTCATATAGAGGGCTGAGGGAACGTTAACATGAAAGAAGCGTAGTGGTCGCCGCTGCTCAAAGACTTGTAAGTAACCTTAAAGGTGCGGAGCTCTAACTTTTTTCCAGCAGCTTATAACTAGCTTGATTAGAATCAATTCACGATGTTCTTTTATATCATAGGCCTCTATCGGTCTTCCTTTAGGAGTCGGAATGACGTAACGGCTCTCCAGAGACACAAAAATCAAAGTCAGTAAATCATTCATTCAAGCCATTGGGCTCTGGCCGCATATGAATTTCGGTGTCCTTAGGAGCTCATCTAGATTCAGCATTAGGTAATCCGCTACCAGTAGAATTTGCGACCCCACCGCGACTAGTATCACTGGGTTTCCTGGTTTTAGAAGCAGCTCGGAAGCAGGCACAAACCACCCAAAAGCGCAAATAAATCAAAGGCAGTTTCTTCACGGAATGCCAAACTTGCGTGGGTGAATTTCATTAGTCACGCCGTGGTGCGCGTCACAGATCAGTTAGGACTATTCGGTGACTCCACACACGTTCGTTACATTAAGTACATCCACCCTAAGTAAGGGACGGACTGTTGAAATGGTGCTTGCGTAAGTGAACCTAAGGTTTTCCGGCTGGGTCTCATGGCCAGATGTCGTCGGCCTGCTCTTGAATCGTAACGTCTCACCGACTCAGTGGTTCGACTCTAGCTGGCTAGTCTCTCTAGATCTGTCTGTTTAGTTGGTCCGACAATGGTCCTTCGCAAACTTTACCGGTCATTCCTCTTGTCGACTGAATTCGTGGGTTGCACCGTTGGGATGTATAGGCTCGGGAAATGGCGGAACTAACAGTGCTTTTTTGCCAACTTCAGGCGGAGTGCCCACTGTTCGGCAGTGTCATCAACCTGGGATGGCAGAGACAAGAGTACTTTGAGTTTACGGATCGACGACGCTCATTCCTTGTGATTGCACTTTGTGCATAACCCTCTGACAATTTTTTGTGGATAGACTTAGACTGGAGTACTTAATTTTGCAGTTCTTTCTCGGAGTTCAGCATATACAGCGTATGGCCCTCCATTCACCACGACCGAGACCCCTCACATCATCACACAAGGGCAGGCTGTCTGCACTCGACCCCGCAGGTTGGCTCCATACAAGCTCCATGTAGCCCGTTTTGAGATCCCGCGCACGCTCAGCTTGGGAATTATCCGGCCTTCCGGCGGTCCGTCGGCGTCACTCCTACACATGGTAACGAAGAAGTCACTTGATGACTGGAAACCGTGCAAAGATTATTGCACAGTCAACCGGGTGACTATGTCCGAACGATGTCCCACTCCGTGCACCAAAGAAGTCGCAGCTGGCTTGGTGGGAAAAGTAATTTTCAGTCAGATATATTAGTGCGGGCATATAACCAAATACCAGTGGTTGAAACAGTTATCCCCGAACCAGCCATAACTACTCCTTTTGGTCTTTTCCAGTTTCCACGAGAGCCATTTGGAATTAGCAAGGCTGCTCAAAATTTCCAGGGTTCCATCAATACTGTGTGCAGTGAGTTATATTTTGCGTTCGCTTACCCGGAAGATATCCTGATTGCCAGCTCGTTTAAGATAGAAAAACCGACTCAAGTGAGCACCCCATGCGACGGCCTGCCCCTACAGGGGGACACGGTTAACGAAAACAATGTGTGGTAGGCGTTGACTCTTTTGCAGTTCTAGGACACAGGGTTATTCCATAGGAATCATACCATTGAGGAGCTATCCCGGGTTACCCTGAACCTACTCTAGTCAGGCAACTACGGCGTTCCGACGGATTGGTCAAATTCCATTGGCGTTTCTTTCCACTGTGCGCTCAGCCAATGCAGCCATTCACAGACCTGTCAAAAGGCGAAACTGGGTGCTGGTTTTCAAAGGAACCACACGAGATGCATTCGCTATGCTGCAGCAGGCTATCAGCAAGGTAGCTTCGCCGCCATTTCTGTAACAAACTTCTACAAAGGCGTTAGACACCAATTTATCAGACAAGGCCGTAAACGCGGAGCTGCAGCCATACTTAGCCGACACTTAGAAGCCAGTCGCATTTTCCTCCGAAAAACTACAAACCGTCCGAATTCGAGTACAGCACATTTGGCAGCAAAACCCTCGCTGTCCGCTTGGTCACCCGACACTTTAGACACTTCTTGAAGGGGCGTGAATTCACGGCCTACACCGACCATAAATCATTACTGCGAGCACTTTGCGCAACCACAGACGGATACTCTCCCGGAGGGTCTAGACTTCTGGACTACATCACTTGGTATACAAGTGATGTTTCATATCTTAAGCGTCAATAATCCCGTCGCAGATGCGCAATCTTGCTTTTACAACCTGTAAGTCAGCGCCCCCTGATCAATCCACCTCGAAGTTGTTGCCCATGCACAAGCAGACCATCCCGCAGTAATCCAACTCCGTAGCACTTTATCTCTGCGGCCCCAGTCGGTTTCTCTTCCATCCGGCCGAAGGTCACGCGCTGTATTACATGTCTAAAGCCCACTCAAGGCCAGTAGTGCCGTCGGCTTTCGGGCGACAGCTTTTCGGAACCTTGCACGATAGGTCCCATCTATCTAGAAAAAAATCCACCAAACTCATCGGGGACTAATACGTTTGTTGCAGCATAAGCAGCGATGTCATTTCACGGGCCCATACCTGCAGCGAGTGCCAACAAACGAAAGTGCAAAGACATACAAGGAGTCCACCTTCCATACTTCAGGCGGTAGGCACACTTTTCCAACACGTGCATCCTGACCTAGCATCAAAGGGTAGCATATACTATCGTTTCATCAGACGGCTGTTAGCCGCACTTTTGCAAGGTGCTTCTAGCCGAACAGTCGCTCAGACTTTCTTAGAACACCGGGTTGCAGCTATTTGTTGTCCAGCTGGGGTTACCGCAGACAGCGATTCGCACATCAACGGAGCCTTTGGTGGCGGTTTAGGCACCCGTCGCACCACCGGTCAGAAGACGGGAAGGTGAAACATTTTCACAGGCAACTCAAGGTGGCCTTAGCGGTTTACAAAAATCCAGGCTGGCGGGAATCGCTACCCCTAGCGCTTTTAGGTTGCCGCAGACCTCCTACGACCGATCTATAAACCGCATCAACCCAATTCATTTTCGGTTGAGCGCTTCAACTTTATGGCTACATGGTAGCCCCAAAGTCCATCGTCGATTTTGACCACGCAGACTACACGGCCAGTGAACAAAACTAGACGGTTAGGACAGATGCACGCGCTCCTTTACAACCCGTCTACTCCTGCCCCCACGGGGTTTTACTCCGCCCAGAGAAAAATTCGTCATCGAACACAGCGGTGGAAAGGATACGGGTACCGTGGCCCGACTTAAGCCAGCTTTTCTGGCCCAATCCATATCGCACGATTCCACTTCATCGAATTCCTCAGGATCAGGGCTCACCTCTCCGACCTTCCGTTCGCCGACAGTATCAAAGCTGATGACCAAGTTTTCCGGCCGTGTTGATGCAGCCCTCGAAGCAGAGCCGACCCCATTGATTTAAAACCCCGGACGGGTGATCAAGAAACCCGTTCATTTTGCAGATATGGGTTCTCTAATCCCACAAGTAAACACAGAATCCTTGCACAGAAAACATTGCCTCCGATTCTTTCGGTCCTCATTGGAGGTTTTTCAAACTGAGGCCATTTACCATTTCCTTTTAGTCGCCGAACAGCTTTGTTAACGTTCAGCTCAGCTGTCACTCCCGTAAACCATCACTAAAATCCTACAGTTTTAGGGGAGGCCCTCAGCGCTTTCAAAATACCCGCTCGCCAAAGACACGATCGCGAGTGCTCTCCAGTACCCATGCGCAGGATACAAGAATTACGGTAAAAACCGACCACAAAGTCCCTTTGCCGGGCCAAACCTGTACTAGGTTATTCCCTGAGGTGAACGGAGAGAATACTCCGCACAGGAGAATCCTACCCCAGCTTTGAACTCACGAGAATTTCGGGTTGGGTAGCCAGATATGGTGGCTCTCTCCATTGTCTTGCTTCGGGAGCCAACCGCAATATTCTATCTCATGTAACTAAATTTTCTCTGTTTTACATTTTGCTTTCCTTTTCCCTCCTAGAAAGATCCAAGCTGTCAATCCATTTTAACCCGAAATGAGGTCGCAACCAGTTGTTGATATCCATTTCCAAAATTATTCATTGATTTCAGAGTAACCTTTGTATTGTACTACTCTGTCTGCATGGTACACTAAATTGATGTCAACAATATCTAAGACGACACTAGCAGACTAAGATAGGTGAAGAAGCGTGTTATGATAAAAGGCCAAAAGGGGATGTACATTAGAAACTAAAATGAAACGAAGGGTGTGGCACAAACTCACAGTTGTTCGCCGTTCTTGTGATCAGGAAATGAGCGTCAAAGAGCCCATATCCGCCAAAATCTTCAATTCATTTCGGTCTGACAACCTCTCGTTGAACAGAACAGGATGGTATTGCGATAAGTGCCAAGTGACGCCGTGGGAGCTTCTAAAATGTTCAGTTTCTCACAGTTAGTTCCGATCTATATAATTCCAAGACACTCCAAATCAGAAGATGAGACTTTATCAGAAAGGAAGTGTGGTGATTCGGCAGCTGTCATACGTGATACGGCCAGGTACAGCTTCGTAACCACGCACTCTAATAAGCCCTAACCAGTGAGAATCACCGTGGACACTTCTAACAAAAGCTCTCCGTGATTGTTCATCTTTGAGCCTATCAATTATGCTCTCTAAAGAGGCATATTTATACGAACTCACTCTGCAATGCAATTAACGTGCTATTTTGCGGTCTTAGTCTTCTTGCTACCTCCGTTCGCGCGGTTCTGGGTGGGGGACCATTTTGATACGGACCATAAACTCAGGTCATTACGACCATTTAATTCTTGTCGCTTAATGGAGCTGCTCAGTATGGAACAGCTGAACCTGCATGAAAGTACATCTGAAACTGAAGACCGGATTGAACGTTTCGAGTTACGATGTAGCATAAGAAAGATTATGAAGAGGGGAACCAGACCGCATTCTTTTTGGCATCTGGGAGCCGTTCATTGTACTCGTTGATGAAATCTCTTTCACATCCGAGGGCCCCTGCTGCAGTTCCGTTCGACTAGTTGAAGGCAGTACCGCTAGGCCGCCTCATTGCCGGCATAAATCATCTGGAGTTGCAAAAGAGGCTATTGCTGAAGCTCGATCTAACATCCTACGAAGCCCGGTCAGCCTGCAAACAACTAGTTGATGTAGCCGATGCAACGGCCGTACATTCCGTAGTGCACTACTAACACGTTTTGCTCCTTAAACCAGTCTCCATAAAGAAGAAGCCTTGACCGAAGCCAGCTGACAAAATGATTCCTGAAAGCATACCAGTACAGGCAAATCGTTGCTCCTCGTGCGTCGGATTTATCCTACGTTCCATCTGCGGCCTTCGTAACGCCGTATGCCATTCTTGTGGAAAAGTTGGCCTCATTCGCAAGATATGTCGTCATTCCAAATGCAATTTTAGGAGGGCAACCCATGAAGATCAGAAAACTGATGATAGTCCGGTATGCATGCAGAACATTTCGAGTGAGCCAAACCAGTATCTGTACAGATCAGCCCAATTCCGATGCGGCTTGAGACATCAGCTTATTGCAGGTACCGGGAGCTGTCAGTACACTATTTCGAAATCAGCGTTCGACTTAATTAGGCCCAGTGTGCCCATATACCCCACTGCTACGTGTAGTCACGGTGTTACTGGACATCGGTTTTCACTGCTGGGTGGGACTACACCAATGGTTCAGTTGGAGGGCGGCTATATCCCGATACGATTCCTGATTTTCGTAGACAGCCCACCTAATTTGGGCTAGGAGGCACTGCGTGCCTATGGGCAATCGGTAACCCTGAAAACGACTTCCGATAATCAGGTGAATCAACTTGTTTCTCAGAAGCTCATCGCACAATGCTCGAGCAACAAAGGTGGCGTGACGGTGGAGCCCGCGAAGTTGAAGTTGGATGGTGATCCGGTATTCTTGAAATGCCCAGTGTTGCGGTACGGCCAAATAGAGGGCTTCCTGAAGGTGCCTACCAAGACGGAGCAGGATTATGTCATCGAGCGTGTGGTATCATCCGCTTGGGCGACCCCGATTGTAGTGGCAATGAAAAGCGACGGGCAGACAACCCGGATTTGTGGTAATTACCCACTGACCTTGAATCCTCGGTTACCGAAATGCGCGGCAACTAAGGTGAAACCTGAGGGCTTCATGAAATGCATGCTCGGTAGCGAGTTTTCCTCAAAGATCGATCTGGCTGATGCGTACCTGTGAATTCCGCTGCACATGGAGTCCAAACCACAAACGAATATTAACACTCCGTGAAGCACGTTCCATCGCAACTTCTCGCCTTTTGGTCTGCACTTGTTTTCCTGGATATACGAGGCTGCAGTGGACGAGGTGATCCATGATATCGAGGGGGTAGTGGGGTATCAAGACGATGTGCTCATTTTCGGATTCACGAAGTATAAACATGACCGCAGATTACGAAGGTAGTTGGAGAGCTTAGTGGAAAGAAATGTATCGATCAAAGCCCCCAAGTGCGAATTCGGCGCCACCGAATTAGATTTCCTGGGTTTCAGTGTCAATGCAAAAGGATACCGACCCGATCCGGACCGTTTCAAACTCCTAATCGGCATCGAGTCACCGAAAGGTCAAGTGCACTTACGATCAATTCTTGGGTGCCTGCAATACCCCAGGTTCATTCCGAAATTTGCAACAAGAAACTAACCATTGTTTGTAGCTCAGTCATCCGATGGGTTCCAGTGGGACGAAAAGTGTGAAACAGATACTGCGCGGTCTTATTCAAAATATCGTTTGCCAACCGATACTAGCCCCATTTGCACAATTTAAGCAAGCCTTGCTGATCACGGACACGTCTGAAGTGGGGATAGGAGCAGTTAAGGAACGAGATGGGCGTCCTATCATCTGTACCTCTCGTCTTCCTAATGTTGCTGCGAATGGTTATTCCCGGAAGCAGAAGGAAGCTTTGGATGTTTTCTGGGCGGTAGGCCGAATGCACAATACTTATTGGAAGTGAGGTTTACGATTGTCACCGACCACCACGCCCTTCAGTTGCTGTATAACCGGGATAAGCCTGTCGCCAAATCCACGGCTACCATGACCCAGTTTTGGGGCAATGCCCTGGGAGCCTATAATTATGGTATCCTGCATCGACCCGGCAAGATAATGTCGCAGGCGCATTTCCTGTCTTGCTACTCACGATTTTCAGGGGCGGGCCAATGCCATTTCGTTTCGCCGGCTGCGCCTGTTTCGAGAGAATAATTGAGCTAGTGGACAAAACGATACTTTTCGTCTGCGATTTCGGCGGTCAGGAAGGCATGGCAGCCCGAGGTGAAACGGAAGTTTCTTCAGTTCTTCGCGCTGTAAGAGGAATTTTGTATGCCACCCGACGGCGTCGTTTGTCAGGGTGCCCAGCTTGTCATCCCACCTATATTGCACAAGTCGCTTTTAGATGAACTGGACGTGGATAAAATAAACTCGTTGGCTCGACAGATGTGTTGGAGCCCGGAATTGGATGCGGATATCTGCACTGCGGCAGAAAACTGTGACGCGTGTTCGCACAAAGTCCAGCCGAGGCCCAACAAGTGGAATCCATGGCCCGAGAGCTATTTGTCACGGCAGGGAGTTCACAGGGACCTCTGTGGTCCATTCTTGAATCGGTCTCACGTCCTAATACTGATTGACTCCTACTCTAAATGGCCCGAGGAGTTCCTGATGAGTTCACTTACCACCTCCTCCGTAATCCAGGTGCCACGGAAATGCTTCAGCCGAGAAAGAATCCCACAGGTACTAGTCACCGATAAAGGACCACAATTCTGTGCGGCGGAGCTAGAATGCTGGCTTGGTGGAGTTGGGTTTCGGCATCTACATACGGCACTACGCCACCCACGTTCTAAAGGAATGGCGGAAGGCCTAATGCTTTCTGTGAAATTGGCAATAACATCAGCGAACTCGAGACCATAGCCCGACTTGGAAGCTCTCCTCGACCATTTCTTGTTGTCGTAAAGAAAAGCATTCCATAAAACTACCAAGGAGAGTCCAGTCGTCCTCTTCAAGTCCAGAAGTCTACGGTTTTTGCTGATGTGCCTTGACTCCAGTGGTGCTAGATACTCCCGTAGCAACGATCTGCGACGACCTCGAGTTATTGTGACAAGACAACTGGGTCAATCTATGGTCGAGATCACGGACTTGGAAGATGCATCGGTGCATCGGCGCCATCTCAGCCAAATCCACTTCAAAGTAACAACCAGTGATGTAACCAATGGCACGGCTGGCACGACTGAGGATCATGACGGGGGTCGCGTTGATGACTGTGATACATCTATTCCACCTCCCGAAACGACTGCTGCAGCCATCGAGCCAAAGCAACCAGCTCCAGTCCGAAGATCAGTACGACAGGCAAGCCAAATTAACGAGGAGCTTCTGAGGGAGGAAGGTTGTGGTGATTTGGCAGCTGTCACACGTGATACGGCTAGGTACAACTTCATAACCAAGTACTCTGATGAGCCCTAACCAGTGAGGATCGCCGTGGACATTTCTGACAAAAGCTGTCCGTGATTGGTCATCTTTGAGCCCACCAATTATACTCTCTAAAGAGGCATATTTATACGAACTCACTCTGCAATAAAATTAACGTGCTGGTCTTGCTACTTCCGTTCGCGTGGTTTTGGATAGGGGGCCATTTTGATACGGACCATCAACTCAGTTCATAACGACTATTACAGAAAGATTTATTGACAGCTTTTTTGTATTGTGAGGTGGTGATGTTCATAGAGGTGTGTGTGTCTGTTTTACAATAAAAATCGGTACAACAAAGGAGTGTTGTATTAAGGGAAGTTGAATACCATAGGAAGCTTCGGAAATGTACAGGTATTTTTACTTCCAAAATTCCTTCTGTTGTCGTGCTTGTTCTGCCCCTCAGGTGACCAGATGTCACCCAGACGCACTGCCACCGGATCCGAGGACTTTGAAGCTGCGGTCTGAACCCAGGAACGGTCCCGATGTCACAAGGAACCGAAACATTTATCTTTTTCACTGGCTTTATCACGTGAGACAGACTCTTTCGCTTTTCAGACTTCTAAACCGAAACACTTCTTGCGGACGGCCTTCTAGGAAGGGGTCTCTATAGTGACCACCCGATCACTCCCTACCTAGCACTAGTTTGACTGTAAGTTTCGCTCATGCGACAAGTGCAGGCTCTATTTCCTACCCACGTCCTCGGCACACGCCAGCGTGCAGTCTCTGTACTCAGGCCCCCGTGAGAATACACGCCGCTGGTACTCCAAGGTATTTTCTCGTTGACCTCCTCGACGAAAGCGATTGTAGAAGCTGAGGGAGTGTGCTCTCCAATACTCGGGCTCTCTCATTTCGAAGGCGCGTAGTACCACTGCGTCACTCCGGTCAGGGTTTGCTGGCTGTCATAGAAAACGTAATCCGGACAAACTTAACTCGGTGATTCGGACTGGCCTGGAAGAAAGCCGAAGGGCGCGGTGATAACACACACACCTGAGGTAAAAAGGCCCGGGTTCTAACACCGGATACGGCGGACGAGATGCACCACTGATAAGCTCTACAATATTGAATTGTATGGTTCAATAAATATAGAGCTTTCCAATGAACCAGCTGTTGAGGACGGAATATTCGAATCACTTACAAAAGTGTGCACTTGAAGTGTGGGGATCAGGCACCTTGTCTCCATTCAAGGCTGTCGGGCATCTCTGGCTGTCACAGAAGTCGATATATGTGAACAGGTTTACCTTGGTGATTTGGACTAGCATGGAAGTGAGCGGGGTGGCTCAGTGGTGACATACACCCCTTCGAAGTGAAGGGGTACGGGTTCAAACCCTGTGTGTGGCAGAGGATATACATCACTGATGAGCGCTTGCAAGAGCAAAACTCGCGTCTGGTGCTTCCAAATGCAGGTCAGTCGGAAGACCTGAGATTTGTGTGTGAAAAGTGTAGTCCAAACGACTGTCAGCCAAAGAAGGATTTGCCAATCCTACATGCCACTAGTAAGTAATCACGTGATATACATACGTACTTGAAAATCCGAAGGTTGACGTCATCAGACGCGCCTAAAATTTGTATTAAAATGATGCAATTCTCTTTTTGGCTACGGGGGAGAACTGTTATTCCTCTCATGGTGTCCCGAATTCACAATGAAAATTACATAACACAACTGCTGCCGTGCTCGAAAAATTGCAGTATGAGAAGTGATTTTTCGGCTGTGTAAAACGCTCAGCGGAAAGATAAAAATAAACTGTCAAGAAAGACGTAAAGTGGTGCGGAAGTTTTGTTTCACCAATGAGCCTTACTCACGCGCAGGTCAACAGTCACTTCACAGAAGACTTTCGAGCTCGGCTAGTGAACGTCTTCTATTCTGCCTGACAGCAAAACACCAACGTACTCCCCTCTATCGGACGAATGGAGAAGAAGCAATTCGGTTGAGAGATGCAAAGGTGTATTCTACATACTGTGGCACCGAAACAATACCGATACGAGAGATACACCGAATGTAAATGAAAGCAACGGCTTAGCAGAAAGCTAACGGCGAGCGAGTAAAATCGGCGAAGAACCAAAAGTGAAAGTGATTCAAAACGACGTCAACAGAAACCTCGAGAAAGTCGGTCCAGTAAAGCGTACGCGAAAAAATCGTAGAGGAGATAGATCCAAAATGATTTTCAGAAAACAGTCATTTTCTCAGAATGATCGAGGACACCGCGTCAGCCCCGCTAGAAAGCTTGGAAAGCTTTCAAAAAATGTCAGAGAGGTTAAAGCATACAAACGATATTCGTGCGCGTGGATGCGTGCAAAATACGTGAATGTAGCTGTGCTGTAGGATGCTGACGGGAAGAATCTGTGGTATGCAAGAACCGTAAAATGACGGTCAAGCATAAACCAGATTTGCTGCCAATGACATCTGTTGCATGAATCGTCACCCGAGTATGCCACACCAATAACGTCCATCGTTAGGTAACAGTTAATCAATATGATATCCGGAAGCCAAAAGGGTGGGTTCGTCAGTGGCTCGGAACGACAACCATAGTACGGAACCAGAATACAAGCTTTGGTGCCAAAATTCTGCGGATTTCGTGGGACCAGCGAAGCGTATCATATGGCGAGGTTCCACGAAACTAAAGGAAACGGAAAACTGGTGTAGCAGCCGCAATGGGCTTGACTAGAATACGGTGATAACTGATGAGGTATGTTCAATCGCGTCTAAACGATAAAAAAGGAAGTTATTACTACGAAGTGCAATGTTTAAGATCGTGTTAGACCTAGACGTAAAAACGTGGTAGGCAAATAATCTTCCAACCGGAACATGAGAAGGAAGCCTCATTCACGGACGGGTTTATAGGCCTGCGCTGCTGACTTGTATTCTCGTTCGGGGACGTAGCAGGGCAAATGGGCTGCTGACTTGAACGTGAGACAATAATCTCGTTCGAAGTTGTAGCAGTACCAACTGAGTGCTGTCCTGAACGTGAGACGATAGCCTCATTCGAAGTCGTAGCAGACAACTCTGACTGCGGACCTTGAAGTGACAGGAAAGTGTCGTCAACAGGCAGTGCAGGAGGGACGTTGAATATCATGTCAGCAGCAGACACGCTAACGTAAACTTACGCGGCTTTGAAACGTGTACGTACTTGAACATTTCCGACTTTTTCCATGATTCTCAACGTCCCTTGGTGCAAAACTCTTTTGTTGTACCGACGTTTTAATGAAAACAAACACACACCTTTTTGAACATCACCACAGCGCAGTACAAAAAGGCTGTCAATAAACCTTAACGGTTCTCTGCCCTGTATATTAGTGCATGAAGCTTCCACGGCATCACTTGGCACTTATCGCAATACCATCCTGTTCTGTTCAACGAGAGGTTGTCAGACCGAAATGAATTGAAGATTTTGGCGGATATGGGCTCTTTGACGCTCATTTCCTGATCACAAGAACGGCGAACAACTGTGAGTTTGTGCCACACCCTTCGTTTCATTTTAGTTTCTAATGTACATCCCCTTTTGGCCTTTTATCACAACACGCTCCTCCACCTATCTTAGTCTGCTAGTGTCGTCTTAGATATTGTTGACATTAATTTAGTGTACCATATAGACAGAGTAGTACGCTACAGACGATCGATGCTAACTGTATCCACGCGACCGTATCGATCAACCTAAAAGGTCTTATCGTGACGAGAAATCGCACGAAATGAACCTTCGTCAGGCTGTTGTAATGGTTTCCGTACCGAATCAACATCAAAGAATACACGCGAACAAGTTTCGAGTTCGGTCGGAATAAACACTCGTCCTCGCTGCAATTGAGTCTGCGCCGAAGCTGGATTTTGCATGTACGTAGACAAACTGTGAACTTAAGTCTGTACGGCAAGTGAATCTGTACTCCGTGGCGTAAAGAATTCCCCAGGCAGTCGTAATGTTGTGGCGTAGACAAGTTCTGCGGCGGAACATTGGATAACTGCCTTTATTCAAGTCCTGATACCAAGCAGAACTAGCGGTAACGTTTTGTATCAGTCGGGGCTCTCGTGTGCTTTGAGAGTCGCTTTCATTTGGCAATGAAAACGTCCGACTAAACCATTCGATGTCGGATGGTACGCGGTCGTGCGAATGCGTTTCGTACCCAGCATGTGATGCCTGGATGTGAAAGTCTATGTAGGGTATCGAACTCGAGACGCCGATATGTAGAGTGTACGATTGGGTAGGCCTGTAGACATGTCGCAGAGTATAGTCCCAGCACTGGTGGCCAGAGGTACGGACTGAGACTGTAGCGACGATGACTGAGCAGCTCGCATACATGACGTATCCTGTGCCTGTGCTGCAGCCATGGCAAGTATGTCTAAAACCGGAGATTTATTAGCATGAAGTGGAATACGCGACAAAGCATCTGCAACGCAGTTTGGCTTACCTTTAATGTTTCGTAGGTCAGTGGTAAACTGAGAAATATAGTCTAAATGTCTGACTTCTCGTGAGGAGTAACGGTCAGACTTGGTATGCAATGCATGCGTCAAAGGCTTATGGTCGGTAAAGAGGATGAAACATCGACCCTCGACTGCATGGCGGAAGTGTTTAACGGCATTATATGCAGCCAACAATTCGCTATCAAAGGCACAATATTTCGTCTTTGTGGGACTGGGGAGTCGACAGAAAAACTCTAATTGCTGCCAAATCCCAGAAACAGACAGCTACAAGACAGCTCCGATGGCAAAGTCGGATGCATCCACCGCTATGCTCAGCGTGGCGGACGGAACTGGGTGCATTAGGAGCGTGGTCTGAGGTAATGTCGCTTTAATCTCCGAGAAGGCTACTCGTGCGGCATCCGTAAGCGACATTTTACGTGGATTGCAGCGAAGTAGATCAGCTAATGGAAGCAACCGTTCAGCAGAATGCGGTATGAAAGGACCAAAAACGCCTTAAGCTCCTTCGCCGAAGACGGTACGGTGTAATCTAGAAGAGCGCGCACTTTATCCTTGCAAGGCTTAATACCCTCTCGAGAGATCTCATGGCCACACAAAAGTTCCGGTTTTCCAGGTTCACATTTGTCGGGACTGACTACCATTCGGTGTTCGCACAAAAGTTGAAATAAAGGTGTCGAATGTTGGAAAAGCTCATCTACGCTGGACGATGCGATTTGCAAGTCATCGATATAGGCGTGAATAAATTCCAGGTCACTCTCTCTCTTCCTTTACATTACAAAATGGCGCTAAGTTTCAGGTGCTGTTTCACGATCAATCTGTGGCTGGCGAAAGGAAAGGGACTAGTGATGGCATGATTCAAATCAAGCGACTCCACGTATCCTAATGATGACGAATATGATAATGTTTCATTCCTTCTCTTTATTTACTTTAAAAACAAGCATGGCATTTCAGGTGCTGTTTTGCCATCAATTTGAGGCTGGCGAATGAGAACGGACTGGTGGTGGCATGATTCAAATCAGGATAGTCCACATTTGAAGCTCTCCATGATGACCGGTTTACTGTCATATTTTCTTCAACGTGGTTGCTCGTCCGCGAAAGAGACACACTTTAACAATTCATCAACCTCGAACTATGGAGGAATTTGACAGTAGAACCCGTCATGCCTCGAAGCTTACTGCTTCTGATCGGTCAAGGGACCTCAGATTGTTAATTAGAAATTCAGAAAATCTCATTCGATTGACACCCACCCGCGGTTTGTCATTGCAGCATATGCTAGATATCACGCGATATCACAGTACAAAGAACTATACCTCACGACAAGAAATTGCTTGACTGGTGATATTCAGATATTACTTTCGTTCTATATAAATTTGAAATGCATCACTTACCGCCAAATTAGTTTCATTACGTATTTCACTTCATTTTCAATTAAATGTAGTTTCTCATCGAATAGAAGCCTCGCCAACCTGGAAATAACAATGCGTGTTCTACTCACTGTTTCGGAAATAGCTATCCATCGCGTCCTCCTATGAGCGCAGGGTTCTGACTTATCATCCTTGGACAGCCAAATTCCGTTGGCAGTCAGCTCATCAGTGCTTGTCCAAATTCCAGGTCAACTTTTCAGTGAACGGAAACATGAACCACACGATAACGGATCGATAAGACTAGGAAGGATCACGTCATGTGGTAGTTGGCCCTATTACCAATCAACCAATCAATCAATGTGAAGAAAGTTTGTCAAATGCCAGTTTGAACCACCCGACCAGTGATGCAATGATCGGTGACAATGAATTTTGCATCATATATATGCCAACTGTTTTTAGTTACTGATTTGATAGAAGAAGGCAGAAAATTCTTTTCACTAGATTTAGTGGGACGGAATGAAATACCTTCCATTTGTGACTTTGATTGGAGTATGTGATTTATATGTGATCTTTACTTGGGATGGGTTATTGTGATTCAGAAATTTTATCTTGTTGTCCTTCTCGTTTTTCAGAAAGACTATTGATATGGTGTGACAGGTTGACAAGTTCTGTGAATAATACAAGGACAGTCTGATGACTGATCCACAGTTCTCGGTGTTTGTTCAGGTCATGCAACAGATTCAACCGAATTCATGAAGAGACTTGTGATCAACCAAGTCAAGTTAATGAACTCATTTATGCACCCGGTATGAAGTGGATTTTCGGCATACACGTGATTTACAAATGAATGCAAAAGAAAAGTGTAAGGGGTCATTCAACGGTGCAGAATGAAGGGTGGAAGAAAGACGAAGCAGCACATATAATTTGATTATTGACGAAGGTGAATAACGAGATGGTCGATTACTTGGTCTTGGTTCACTAGTAGACGGTAAATGTGAAGGATGAGGCTGTTTCCATGTGTGGAGACGTGCATGAATAGAGTATTTTCAATTTCAAGCAGATGGGAGAGAATGGGACGGCTGTAGAATGTGTGGAGTGAAGATAGTGATTGGTATGGGATAGTAACCTATTTGTAAATTTGTCACAAACATCAAAATGTCTACTAATGAAAAAGAGAGAGAGTGAGAATATCCCTTATAATAATGCTACGATGAGAGCGAAGTTCAAGAGATTTGTTGGTAGGATGAGTATCATATCATTCTGAATGGGGAAAAATATTGGGAGAGCAGTAAAGCGAAAGAGGAAGAATGTAAGCGGTAACAACTTGAAGTTTGAGATTGTAAGACATTGCACGTTTCCGTAGTGTGAATGATTGAGAAGAAACCACTCTGAATTTGATGAAGACTGTTTCAACATGACCGGTTTGGCACAGGTTGTGAGTAAGAGTAACTCCTGGGTTATGGATGGAAGAAGCTTTGGATGAAAATTGATCCTCAACGGCAAAATATGGAACGCTAAGAGAAACAGTTTGGTGGCGCGATCCTCATTGCAGATTGAAGGGTGAATCAACGCGTTTGTAGACGCACATGTAAAGAGAGTGGGAAGTGGACCAGTACCCCAGAACATCCAGACTGTTTTGAAGAAAACTCAAGCTTTCATTTCCGTTAGGGAGACATCTAAGTGCAACGTGATTGGGGTATTTGCATCCACTGATATTAGGCGAGATGGGGAGCTTACTAATATGAAGAGAGAAGAGAAATGATAGCACAAGACATCCTGAAAACAACAGAGTCAATTTGAAGAGAATGCAAGTGTCGGTTACTGAAAGAAGTGAACTGTGTGCAATAGGAGAAATGATTAGAAAGGATGTGACTAGTATGACCGTCAACAACATTTTCATATAAAATACACAAGAGAGTGCCGTACTGAAGAGAACCAAATGCATTCGCATAGTCTAGACTAACGAGCGTGACTATACCGCCATCCTGATCAAGAATAGAAACGCAAATAATTACCAATGAAGTCAGCGACATCGGTGGTTGACAGAGAGGTTTTGTAGGTAAATTGTCTGGGGTGAGGTGAGTGAATTTAAGGAGTCATGTGATGGACGAGTACATTCTCGAATACATCCAACGGAACAGATATGCAGACTAACGGATGATATTTGTTAGAATCTTTCTTGGTTAACGAAGTGATTCGCACAGATCTCCAACAATGAAGAATCACCCCAAAATCAATACAACGATCAACTGGATGAGTCAAAGGAGATGTTATTTTAAAAGAACAGGTTTTAATAATATTGGTGATAGGGAGTTGGGTTCATTAGACTCATGGGACCTGATTTGATGTGGAACTCGAATGACAGAGTAGGTGTAATGGGGTAGGATTTGTAGGATTCACTTTATGGACAGGGAAGTAGCTCCAGTTTGTGCCTGGCAATGCACGAGTGTTTCAGGTTTTTCCATGTCCGACGGCAGTTCTTGTTAATAAGCACTGTGTCTGTTGTATAGATTATCGAGATCATGTTTTTGGTACGCCGTTTACTTAGCTCTACTAAGATTCTTCAAGTGAGACTAGAAGAATTTATCGGGTCGAACATAATAGGTGTTCCTGTGGCAACACAATTCATGACAAAGTTAAGACAGTCAGTTAAGTATTCACAGTACAGTTAGGCATCGTGTAAAAGCAAAACAGAGAAATCAGTGGAGCTGGCAAATGCCCTGATCTTATGGAGATTTTTGGGTGTGCGAGCTTCGTTGCAGACAGTGTGTGATGTGTGCAAGTAGTTGGTAAGTGACTTGATTTTACAGTAAATTTTAAAGGGAATAAGTAAGGAACAGTGATCAGAAGTCTTAAAGTGGATAAGTTTAAAAGCTGTGAAACCGCTTGGATGAATAACTAATGCTAAGTTCTAGAAGTTATTGACGAGCGTTGGAAATTGCACGAGGTTTAGGAAACCAAAGGGTAAGTGGAATCTGTTGAACTCATCTGCTATTATGCACATGAACTGATCAAAACTTGCAATAAGCTGGTCGGAAGTGCTCTCAGTTATCTGACGTATATCATCACTTTGAGTGTCTCTAGGTACATCAGAATTACCAAGGACAAGATGGTGAATGGAATTTTTAGAGGGTGACTTAAACCTCCTCGAATTCTTGGATTCGCAATTTGATCACCCCCAGAATCTTCAAACCCATCAATATGGACGACATCATCAAATGCACAAAACTCGTTGCCAAGAACAAGGATTTATAGGAAATTTAAAAAGGAGCCGTTGTAGAATAACATTTGGCGTTGAGAGTTAGTTCAAATTCGAGATCAGAAAATGAAAGAAGTATTTCTTGGTAAATTGGGAATGATGGCTAGGTATTTAAAGCATTGTGTGTTCGCAGAGGCCCCTCGACGCAATGGTTGGTTTACAAACGGGAGATTATGGACACAAATTACCTTTGTTACACAATACCAGTGTGCTTTTTGGCTGCTAATGAGGGCACCGATGTCAACTTAACCGGAATTCCAATACATTTTGACCCATATTTTTCCTTTGAAATTAGTTAGTTCTTAAAACACGCACATGTCAAGCAGTAAAAACAGCCTACTGATCAATGAAAAGCATTTGAGATATTGAAAATTGTTACATCTAACGTTCAAGAAACCATCATTTGTGCAAGCCGAACTAGTTGTTACCACAATATTTCGAATCATTGCGTCAAATATGAAACTTGAGGGCATCTGTAACTACCATTTCAAGCTATTTGCTTGACGACATATCGTATCGCAAACTCATTGCATCGAATCACCGTCTAAACTACCATTGAAAAATGAAAAGTCCACAGTTTTAGAAATCACACACCAGTCGAACTCAATCACTGACTGACTGACTGACTGACTGACTGCTTTGCTGAATGACTGACTGACTGACTGACTCACCCACTTGATACGTTCTCAGAAAGATGACAACGTTTTGTTCATACAATTCATACCCGTTTCTGTAGGACCGCAGTCATTCGTCTAATGTATGATAATCCGCGTACAATTTGCAGTTATTTCAATTTCCACGCAGGTAATATATTTGCACTCATGGGACTCTCGGAAATTTTATCACATCGCAGCTCGAAAGGATAACTCCTTTCGGTCGTTAGTACGAACATAGTTGAACCATAGTTTATTCTTACAGTTACATCCTCCTCTACCGTTGCAACTTCAGGTCAATGTTTTCTAAATTTGAGAGTGAATCCCACATTACTTTGGGTGAAACCGCCAATTGCATTACTCTCAAAACACAGCTGCGCGATTGTCTTGGCGGCGATCAGCCGTCACCATATCTGATGGTCGTCACACCTTCACTTGAATGACGGGAGGACGTAACGAAATTGCCCCCCCCCCCCACCCAGAACTACGCGAACGGAAGTAGCAAGAGCAAGAGGCCACGAAATAGCACGTTAATTGTATTGCACATTGGATTCGTATAAATATGTTGAATCAGACAATATAATTCGTCGACTCAAAAATGGCCAATTCACAAGCAGCCTTTGTCGGAATTGTCCGCGGCGATCCTCATTGGTTGAAGCTCATCCGTGTACGTGGTTACGAAGCTGCACCTGGCCGTATCACGTGTGACAGCTGCTGAATCACCACAGTACTACACAAAAGTCAGTTGATAAATATTTCTTCATCTTCAATGATTTCTGTATAAAAGATCGTCAAATTTACTTTATCAAAGCGATCCTCGTTGGCAATACATATGGACTACATCCTTCCTAGAACTCTCATTGGGTATCGCGTCTTCTACCCTCCAACGTACCCCTCTCTGTCCATGCTCATCAACCAGGCGAGACAGAAAGAGAGCGAGCGAGAGAGAGAGAGAGAATAGCTGCTCAATTATACTCTAATTTCGAGGCAATCTCTTCCAGTTCATACTGTGAGTAGTCAAATCCCTCATTATTTTGCCATGCTCTTATTGTCGATCTAACACCCCCCCCCCTCCCTCCTTCAAAGATTCTACCAAGTGTTCAGACTCAACTGTATGAAGAAAAAATTGAATTAACCTCTCGGAAATACAATACAATGCACAATACAAGCAGTGTCCTCGTTTGTTGTACATTTATAATTTGTATCTCTTCTCTCTCTCATTTCTCCGAGTGGTAGTATCAAGTGAGCATAAATGGATGTGCTCCGTTCTTTTCTTCAAATTGTGATTGAAATATGATACATCAATATCAGATATTGAACTCTTCTGTTCTCATCTTCGAGTGATTGTTTCATTATTCCAAACAAAATAAAAGGGGAATGTTGATGTTTCAACGGTGATTTATTGTTTATTGAGATGAATAGAAAAATGGTTTTGGATGGGATTTCGCATGAACACGAGCATGCACATGGGAATGAAAACTACCGAAATCAGATCATTCGCCTCCCGTTGTTTTGTTCGGGTTATCTGTTTCATTGCTTGGAGGTTGAGAAGGTGAAGTGGTGACATTGTCACTATCGTCATCGTCATCGTCATCGTCATCGTCATCGTCATCATCATCAGCATCAGCATCATCGTCATCATCGTCATCATCGTTCTTATCATCACGATTGGATTTGTGATGTCCATGTCCAGCTCCAGATCCATGTCCGGCGTTTTGTCCACGACGTCTGTTGGGCTTCGCCTCTACCTCCACGGAGAACAGGCACAAACAAATTGCCAAACTGATCAAAAAGAACAGCGAGAACTGCATGATGAATAATGTATCCGTTTATCTGGATCACGAGAGTCTCTTATATAGAAACTGTTTCAGTCCCATCAGAGTAGCATTGTTCGAAAACAAACGATCAGTATGTGTTTGAACATGATCACGCACGACTATGTGTGTGTGTGTGTGTGTGTGTGTGTGTGTGTTTGTGCATGCGTGAGAAAGAGAGAGAAGGATAGTTAGTGAGATTGAGAATACTTGTTGTGTAAATGAATCGGTCACAGCAACGATACAAATGCTGTGTTTTCGATGCTGTTTTTCTTTCGGTTATTGATGTCTTCATTCAACGACGCGTGGGAGTACATTGGAGTTACAAGAGGTCCATTTGGAAATAAAATGCCACAAATTTGACTCCGTTAGACCCCTGGGCATTCCGAAGCGAGGGATGCATTTCGACATAGATTTGTAGTGCCAACGTAGACCTAAGACTTTTGGTGTGTGTGTGTTTGTATGTTTGTGTGTGTGTGTGTGTGAGTTTGTGTGTGTGTATAACAGTGTTGGACAGAATGCTAGTGTAAAAGGGTGGGATATCATCAGACTATCTAATTAAAAGTCCGTTGAAGCTTTTTCTCTTGTACACGATGCTCTTACTGTAATTAAGTCGGTGAAAATATCAGTCTACCAGATGCCTTTAGATGATGGGTGGCTTCTGTATTTCATCTGTTGGCAAATTGTGGCAGATATGTGATCCCAAAAGCAAGATTTCGAACTTCATTTCCCCCCATCATATTCGTTGCTATACAACTCATCAACTTGGGTCTGATCTATTGAGGTGGAAATGTGGTGAGTTGATTGCTGGCTCAGAATTGATGTTACCCGATCACGTAGATGGAAAACTTAGACTCGCTGAACATGGACTCTACAACGATTGCAGTCATTCAAAATATAACAGACCACAAAATGGTTTAAACAGAGATTCATCTATTCGTCTATATATTTTGGTAGATTTCACATGCAGCTGGACTAGAAATTGGCTGATTGACGCACAGAACAAAATCGAGTCCGAAATGAAAGACGTTTGACAAATATGAGGTAATTGTATTGTATTGTATTGGATTGGATTGGATCAGATTGAACTGTATTGCGGTATTCAGTCAATAAACAAACCCACATTAGAGCAAGAAACATCAGTATGACGTTGAATACTACTGCTTTAAAATGAGTTCAGTAAATGCACTGATAGATACAATTCAAAATTGGTCATGATCATCACTGTCATCTTCGTCATCATCAAGAATGGATGAGGTTGGTAATAGGGGATCGAATCTCTCATTAGACTTGTACCCAATATTTGGATGTGGAGTTGGTTCTTTTGTACCCGAAAGTTTTCTAAACTGTGCACTTTGATGTCGATAGTGAGTTGGAGACCGCGGAGCACAATATTGGAATATAAAGAGAATCAGTACAAAGGTCCCGAGAGAGTCCGTGGCTGATTGTTGTATTGGAAATAGGGGGAGATTGTGAGGACTATTCGCTGTCAACGTTCTGATCACTGTGGCGTGCAAGACAAGTACGACCAATGAACTAGTCCGTGGGACGTTTATCTTTCCTAATCATATAATGGCCATTGATTGGACTGGATCATTGGACGACGAAATACTCGGGACCAGTCAAGACGACCAGAGAGGTGATGGGCCATGGTCAACCAGTCATCATGATGAGCTTTATACCATTCTGCCTCGATCACTGGTCACACTCAAATAGCACCCTCTAAATGGATATCCTGTACTCTCTGAAATATTTCGAAATTATTACATGGTAACAAGAAGTAGATGAAGGGAATAAACGTATCACTTGTTATTTGTCGGCAATATCATAGACGCCAACAGGTGTGAGTAACAATCAATGAGCTGTGTGAATGTAGGAGGAGACTTGTAAGGAGAACCTCACCCCTTATCGACAAGCGCTATTCGGAATTGCCCAAATTGTTTCTTGTTAACAAGGGAAGAGGAGACGGGGTGGGAGATTATCAGAGAAAAGTCGTCGAATGAGTCGTATCATTCTGAAATTGGTATTTACCAAATTATGCATTTTTCTTTCTCAGCCAGCCTACTGGAAGAACTTATTGAAAATAACTTGATATCTGACATTCTCATCTGTTACCATCGAATCGGTTACGTGGAATCTAACCAACAATGTCCACGTTGTAACTGATTCGTGTAGGGGTTGAATAATATTGTGGAACCTTTCGGGTTTCTTGTTCTTGTAAAGAAGACAAGTCTCCTCTTCAATCGAGCTACTTCATTTTCACGTAGAAATAAGGCAATACAAAGAGAACGATAATAGAGAGGTTCAAGTATAATTCCGAATGCTCTTTGTTATAGTTCATCAATGGAAGTATGTTTTTGGCCTTCAGTATGTTGTACCAGCCTCTCAGCCACTCATCAACATACAAACGTTACATTTGTTCTCACAATCAACCATAATTTGCGGTCCATTTTTTGAAACTCCTCAGATTGGCACATTTTTCACCGGATGAACTGCAGCATAAAGTTATTGTCAACCAGTATTTGGCTTTTCTCATACGACGACATTTTAAACTTACTTGCACAATGCCACTGTTTGGCGCGCTTTGAAACAGCCAACCTGTTTCACCCACATTGAATGTGCTGTGTGACTCGTGGTTTTGTATTGTGTAATCTCAAAATTGATCGGAATGCCATACAAATTGATTTGCTTGTGACGTGATTGCTCATCACCTCATCACTTTGACAGGCGAACACTATTGAGATCTTAACATGAGGCGCAACCCCCCCCCCCCCCCCCCCCACGAACAATGAATCTCTTAATATGTCAATCTAATCTCCCACTACTTATATAAGTAAAACTTTGCAAACCCAGTGGTTCAACGATTCTGATTGATGGAGATGCATGAGGCAACTTGATGATCTTTATTGCTTTATCCAGTATGGTCTACTCTTGATGTGGTGAACATATTTTTCTCCTGACTTTGAAGAAGCACCAGGTGAGATTCAATCCCACAGAAGTTCAATCAGGCTCACTATGCTGTTGAATGTCCTTCAGTGGAATGGAAGAAGAAGGGAACATCTTCCATTTTCCACGCGTTTTCTCCGTAGAAGTGATTGTTCCTATCCCTCTGACTGATTATTATGCTTGCACTTGCTTGTGGATGATTCCGATTTTCTACATACGTGCGCAGTTACTGACGTACTATTAAACATTGAAACATTGATTTCCGGCTTAGTGACAAGTTAGGATAGCAGAATCAGTGTACTCACAACCAATCAAATAAATGGAAATGGAATGAAAAATAACTATATCATAACGATGGATATGAGTAAGGGAATTTCGATGAGGAGCAGCTAGATGTCCGATTGATGTCATGAAATATCACGATCTCTTCAGTAAGGAGCGGAAATTGTTGAATCGATAGAAAGAATGGGGTGATCGACGATTGATTTCGATTGTTTGTACAGGACAAAGTGAGCTCTTCCAGTGAAAACCGCATTCGATATGACCAAGATTTTCTTGTTTCTCTGTTTTCGAGATAAATACTACGTATCATTTTTACATAATATTGATGAAGATCGCGCGCGCAAAACACCGATAATAAACATTTGTTTTCATATTCTCACCCCAACTCGCACACAATCATATTTATTGATGACACAAATTGATATTGTTTCTCAATAAATCGAATATCGTGTTTGGTCGTTGGAACAGCGAGAAGGGGGTGAATATGTGGAGGGTGATTCCAGATTGTTTACTCACCATTCACATAACAAGTCATCATAGGATGCATAAACATCAACTTCCCTATTTCCGCATGTAATATTAACAAATATCACTCATACATTTTGCTTGACTCCTTTGAAATGAATCTGCATGATAGATGGAGCTGTGTCAACAACTTTCTCTCTTCGGAGAAACAAAACTGATGGAAGCGAAGAAAGCAAACCTGAGGGGTAATTTAGTGCAGACTATCAGGTACGTGGACTCAACAAAGGTAACTGTAAGGATGACAGTCAGTTACAGATTTGCACCCATTTATCTGCGTGAATACGAGCTAGTCTCTGAGTATTGGTATGTCCAATTTGGTAATTATTTCGTTTATTATCTGACAAACATGCAATTGTATCATTCAATACCACATGCTCCATGTGTGTATTCAAGTTGCTATTTAGTTGCTCGAATCCTGTTCCCTGTATTTTGTACTGTCCCACTAGCGCTAGTGAGAAGACTGCTTTGACCTCGAACTATCTTGTTTCACTAATATGAAGACGACAGTTCATATAGGATGTATGGTGATCATAACCAAATTCTGACCCACAATCTCCCTAGTCCACCTGTTATTCACGGTCAGCTCTTCTGAGTGGTTACTCTGGTAACAATCCAATTGGCTGATTTGGATCAGACGACCATTGGCTTTTGATTGGTTCTCTCTCTCGATCCACTTCGTTCACTTCAATGTTGCCGTTGATTCAGGATTGGAGAAAATGTGCTGCCGGGCCACCAACACACCAAGCTCTCTACCAAATGAAATAATCAGTTTGTTGACAATGTGCCAGCTTATTCCGTCATACCCGGATGACTCGTTTTTAGAATTCTCATGCGTCTTGCTTTACTTATTCATCCCAATAATGCATACAGCTTATGGATAACTTACCCCTAACCTAAGATTCGTATTCCGCAAATAACCCCAAGTTTGAAAGATAGTCCTGTATAATCAGTGTTATTTAATACCGTTCTGAGCACCTCAGCCAATACTGTTATCTTCATTTCTTCCAGTTCAGTCATCCATCGTGTAACGATCCAGCGACAGCGAAACAATAATCCTTTGTGTGTAAATAACTAATGATGGACCTCATTCTTCTGATCAGTGTGCCAATGATAGGCGTTTCCTTTGGAACAGCTGAGGCAAAAGTGAATGTACTCGATTGGAAATCCACACCTAGATAGCATATTTCAAACGGGATTACGCTACTGCATATGCAGTGAAATGCTTAAGCAGTCAAAGGACTCTGAACTGTTGGTGTCAAATTTTCTAATTATTGACATCACCAATTCAAAGGATGGTATCGCGAAAACTCCAGGTCTCTCTACTGGAGAAGAGGATTTGTTGTTCCTTATTGGCATTGGTTTTTGCTTGTCTGCTCATCAATCATCATCTCTTTGCATATTCTTACCAAGTGCTAAATAATATGCTTAGCAAGTATACCGATATTTTAGTTTCAATCGAGAGAGTTCACAGTCAGACAAATATTGATTATGTGTATGGGCTTTACATCAGAAAGAATGACATACACAAACAACGTTTCTGGTATTTCCATCTTCAAGCTTGGATCAAGCACTTTGACTTCCATGGCCAAAAGTCAACGACTTCAACCTCGAATGTGATACCTATTGATGCCTCCGACTGGAACAAGTAATTTTCCTATATCTTCTGTTTCCTACTGATTGGTGGGCCGAAATAATCGATCGATTGACTAACTGACTACACGCATTCCTTTCTTTCCTTATTTTGATTGCATATGAATGTGATTGCAATTGGCCTGCGCACTGTTTTCTGATGTGAATCGAGGAAGGCTTCTTCCGTGTACGGGATTTAGTTGAATAACAGTCTGCATAAACGTTTTCCGTCTATTTGTTGCTGTGAAACGCACATTCCAAACCCACTCGTCTTTGTTGTCCACAGTTTCTCCGGAGCAGGGGCATACGAAAGTGGCTCTTATTTACGGATTTTCTGTGGTTTTCAGGAGACATAATGCCCTTTTTAGTATTGTAACAAGGACGACAACACCGGGTAGGATACTTGTATTCCAACAGACAAACATGTCAAGTCATGAAACACACAATTGTTATACAGGCCCTTTCCCACACTGTGCGGCACCAACATTGCTGTTGCGGCGGCTTGAGAGCTCCTTCTGCAGTCTGGTCTCTCTCCTACTCAATGTTCTGAATTACAGGAACAAAGAAAAATGAATATTGTAGAAGCTCTCTCTTTTGGTAACATCATCGTTGTGGTTAATACATTTTCACTAATAAAATTGAAAAGCATAATTTACGAACAATGTCAGTGTGTCAAGATTTGGTTGGCAAGTTATGTTGCGTACTTAGAAAGAATGGGAGTGAAATTGTAGTTTCATGTATTCGGGGAATGGACGAGCAAAATAACGAAAATGGATTTCGGGGATTATCCATCTCCGATTTCAGCTAAAGTGTCCGAGTTTGGGTCATGTTGAATTGGAAGTTCAATCGCGGATCGTGGTCAGGCTTGTTGGAGTATTTCAACAACCAGATTCTGAGATGGAAGCGATCAATAGAATAGTATGATAGCTACGGCCTCTTCCGTTACTAGATGGTAATTTCGAGTGACTTTTGGCACGTTCGTTGGGACTCTGTAAACTACATTGAAATTGTGGGATAAACAGGCATCGTGCACACGAGTGCAAGGTCAACGGGACCAGAATGAATCACATGCGAGTGCCAATGAAAAATGGGTTGGCGACACAACATCTGTGAACTACTTTGAAATCGTAGTCGTCTACATAATGTCCAGTATCCTCAAGATGCACCACAATTGCACTAGTGTCGGCTTTTCTATTTCCTTTTCTCCGTCAATTTGGTTTGTGTTCTTCGACCATTTTGTATTTTTCTACCTAAATAGTTTGGCAAAGGTAGGCAAACACACGGATGGGTTAGCGTGGACTAGGAAGGGATATGTAACTTGTCTTGAAAATTCATTCGGATCACTGACTAACAGGTTTGGTGGGGGGGGGGGGGGAGGGGAATTTAGTATTGCAGTGAGAAGGGTGTGAGCGATTATCCTCTCTAAGCATTTCATTAGTAACTCACTTTCGTCATCTCCTTTGAAAGGGAGCTCAATGTATGGTTCTCTCTACTTATCAGTCACTAGCGCTCAACTCGTTGCTCTTTCGGCTATGTTATTCTGCATCAAACGTAGGGGATATGGGTTATTCAGAATCGTTTGCTCTAAAATGTCCACTTTTTCACTCACCATCTCAGTCGAACAATTCATTCGTACACGGGTTGGGAGGGAGCGAATTAGGTTTCCTTTACGCCTCAGAAGTACGTGGCTTGTGCAGTTGGTGTACTGGCTCGTTAAACTTTGTGTGTGATATACGTGACCGAGTAGTTCACATTAATTGCATTCTACGGGTAATCCGTGTGGGAAATGGAAGAGTCACGCAACACATTGAACGTGGATGAAACAAGTTTCCTGTTTTGAGTTCACAGATTTGCCACAATTTGCCAACAGATGAAATACAGAAGCCACCCATCATCTACAGGCATCTGGTAGACTGATATTTTCTCGGACTCAGTTACAGTAATGGCTTCGTGTAAATGAGCCAAAGCTTCAATATACTTTCGATTTCGTAGTCTGAAGATACCCCGTCCATTTAAACTGGCATTTTGCCCGACACTGTTATTTATATACACACACACATACACAGACACACACACCTAAAGTCTTAGGTCTACGTTGGCACTACAACTCTATGTCGATATGCATCGCTCGCTTCGGAGTGCCTACGGATCTAAGGGAGTCACATTTTTGTCATTTTTCTTCCAAATGGACCTTTCGTGACTCCAATGTAATCCCAAGCGTCGTTGAGTGATGACATCAATAACAATACAATTATCTCAAAGTTTTCTAACGTAAACGTATTGATCTTCATCACCCTAAGAAAAAGAAAATCAGCATTGAAAACACAGCATTTGTATCGTTGCTGTGACCGATTCATTTACACAACAAGTATTCTCTCTCTCTCTCTCTCTCCCTCTCTCTCTCTCTGTCTCACACACACACAGGCGTGCGTGATCATGTTCAAACACATACTGATCGTTTGTTTTCGAACAATGCTACTCTGATGGGACTGAAACAGTTTCTATATAAGAGACTCTCGTGATCCAGATAAACGGATACATTATTCATCATGCAGTTCTCGCTGTTCTTTTTGATCAGTTTGACAATTTGTTTGTGCCTGTTCTCCGTGGAGGTAGAGGCGAAGCCCAACAGACGTCGTGGACAAAACGCCGGACATGGATCTGGAGCTGGACATGGACATCACAAATCCAATCGTGATGATAAGAATGATGATGACGATGATGACGATGATGCTGATGCTGATGATGATGACGATGACGATGACGATGACGATGACGATGACGATGACGATAGTGACAATGTCACCACTTCACCTTCTCAACCTCCAAGCAATGAAACAGATAACCCGAACAAAACAACGGGAGGCGAATGATCTGATTTCGGTAGTTTTCATTCCCATGTGCATGCTCGTGTTCATGCGAAATCCCATCCAAAACCATTTTTCTATTCATCCCAATAAACAATAAATCACCGTTGAAACATCAACATTCCCCTTTTATTTTGTTTGAAATAATGAAACAATCACTCGAAGACGAGAACAGAAGAGTTCAATATCTGATATTGATGTATCAAATTTGCAATCATAATTTGAAGAAAAGAACGGAGCACATCCATTTATGCTCACTTGATATTACCACTCGGAGAAATGAGAGAGAGAAGATATACAAATTATAAATGTACAACAAACGAGGACATTGCGTGTAATGTGCATTTTATTGTATTTCCGAGAGGTTAATTCAATTTTTTCTTCATACAGTTGAGTCTGAACACTTGGTAGAATCTTTGAAGGGGGGAGGGGGGGGGTGTTAGATCGACAATAAGAGCATAGCAAAATAATGAAGGATTTGACTACTCACAGTATGAACTGGAAGAGACTGCCTCGAAATTAGAGTATAATTGAGCAGTTATTCTCTTTCGCTCGCTCGCTCTCTTTCTGTCTCGCCTGGTTGATGAGCATGGACAGAGAGGGGTCCGTTTGAGTGTAGAAGACGCGATACCCAATGAGAGTTGTAGGAAGAATGTAGTCAATGTGTATTGTCAACGAGGATCGCTTTGATGAACGAAATTTGATGGTTTTTAATCCGAAAATCGTTGAAGACGTCCAGATATTTGTCAACTGATATTTGTGTAGTACGTTGAGTTTGAGCTTGAAAACAAAAATAGGATAGGTGGAAACCAAAGTGAGAATGACACATGGCTAGTACATGCAAATATTAAGATGCGCATTAGGTCAAGATTACGAATGTGAATGGAATAGCCGGAACTTTCTCCCAGCATTCAGTTGAATGTGTTACGGTCATCAGATATGGTATTATTTTGTGATTCCCAGAGGTCTGACGGAGTCAATTCTATGGTATTTTGACTTTCAAATGGATCTTTTGTGAATTGAATGTAATCCCCCACCTCATTGAATGATGCCACCAATCAAACCTGTCTCTCGAATTGCACATCAGTGATTGTCTCGACAGTGGCCGATGGTCACTTGATCACCAAATCTCTCTAATCCGTCATGATTCTTGTTCGCATTGACGACTTCAACCACGGATAAGTTGAATGAGTGCACAAATGCACCAGAAGTACTGAGAAGTCCTTTGAAAAGTGGGGGAAGACTGTGAGGACTATTCGCTGCAAACCTTGTGGTCACTGTTGCATGCGAGACAAGTTCGACCAATGAACTAGTCCGTGGGCCGTTCGTCTTTCTTAATCATATAATGGACATTGATTGAACCAGATGATTCGATGACGAAATACTCGGGACCAGTGGAGACGACCAAAGAGGTGATGGGCCGTGGTCAACCAGTCATTTTAATGGGCTTTATACCATTCTGCCTCAAACACTGGTCACACACAAATGGCAGCCTCCAAATAGACGAGCTGTCGTCTCAATATGTTTACTTAATGAAATGGAGTAAATGAAAGGGATGAATAAATTACTTCATTTTTTATCGGCTTCATCACAGGCGCTCCAAATCGTCACCTGATGCACTGCAGCATAATGTTATTGTCATCCAGTACAAAGATAGGCTGATGCAAGAATATATTAAAATTACCTGCACAAAGCTTCTGTTTGGTACACTTCAAAACAGCAAACCTGGTCCATCCACATTGATAGTGTTGCGTGACTCGTGCTTCTGAAATGTCTAATCTCAAAGTTGAAAAAATGTCGTAGGAAAGGATTTGCTCGTGGTGTGATTGCTCATCGTCTCATCACTTTGACAGACGAACACCATTGAGATCTCAACATGAGATGGAAACCCTCCTACGTCCAATCACTTGAAATCTATATCAGCAATGATGACTGGCTCTGATATGACTCGACAAACAAGGATTCAATAGAGCTGTACAGTGCTTCTGTGGTTTCCAAAAACTGAAATGTCCACACTGTACGATAATTCTCTTATTATGGAAATTCTAACCTCCCACTATTCCTATAAGTAAGACGTCCCAAACTCAGTGGTTCAATGATTCTTACTGATATCACAGTTCGCACAAAAGTGCATAACAAATTCCGGAAACATAACTTTCCCTACACAAGTTTTAACACAAAAAGTAATAGTATTAGACTGCACAATGTAATCCGAGCCATTTCATCGCATCTTTCGAAAAACCAATTGTCACATATATTTGATCCCGAAATTGTTTCTTCATCGGAGGTCAAATCCCAATGAGACCGTTTCTTCAGTGAGTTGTGATCTGTGAACTTGGTGCTTATGTCACATCGTAGAGCCGGACGTCGTGAGCCGGAATCAAATCGGCGATCATCCGCATACCTGGTAGATGCCTACCAGCTGAGCTGTAGTGGTCCGGACAGTCAGGCGTAAATAACCTAAGTGAACAATCCGTGATGCGAGAACCACCATTCCAATGATACACAGCAACTGTCCTGGTTCTAATCATTCGGTTAGCCTCACCGGTCAATCCCCAATTTGGCGATCAGCACACGGATCAAACGTGATCCATTGGGCATTGAAATATATTCATAGAATGTATTGTTGGCTCACGGCGTCCGACATTTAGATGTGAAAAACGCAAAGGGATTCTCCATTCTCCATAAGATTCAGGTTCCTCGAGCCAACAATTCATTCTGTGAATTTTCAATATTTCGAATGCTCTTCAATGATCGTTAGGCCGATTTTACTGTTTGACATGTGTGTGTTTTGAGAATTAACTAATTTCAAAGGAAAGACATAAAAGACCACAACTTATTAGCATCCTGGTTGAGTTTACATCGGTGCCCTCATTAGCAAACAAAAAGCACATTGGTATTGTGTAACAAAGAAGGTAATTTGTGTCCATCATCTCCCGTTTGTAAACCCACCATTGGGTCGAGGAGCCTTTGCGTACACGCAGCTCTTCAAATACTTATCCATCATTTCCAATTTACCAAGAAACCCTTCTTTCATTCCCTGATCTCAAATTGGAACTAATTCTCAAAGTCAAATCTTATCTTACAAGGGCTCCTTATTAAATTCCCTATGAATCCTTGCACTTGGCAACCAGTTTTGAGCACTCGATAGTATCGTCCATATTGGTGGATTTGAAGATTCTGGGGATGGTGGGCCTGCGAAGCCAAGAAATCGAGGAGGTGAGGTGATCATATTTATCCGTCAAAAGTGATGCGATTCTTCTCATCTCTCATTCCAGTTCAATATGATAAAAAATGTTGCATCGCAGTTCGTTGTAAGCCACTTTCTGTAAATTCCATTCACCATCTTTTCCTCGGTAATTCTCATGAACCTAGAGACACTCCAAGCGATGATATCCGTCAGATGACTGAGAGCATTTCCGACCAGTTTATTACAAGATAATAGCCGATAATTTCTATAAACGTCATTTATTCGTGACTTTCCTAAGCATTGTGCTTTTCCAAATGGGAGTCAATGTGTTCTAGAACTCAGCATTAGTTATTCATTTTAGACTTTTCATGGCTTTTAAACTTATCTCCATTGCCCTTTACGATCACTGTAGATTATTTATTCAGTTGAAAGTTTGTGTAAAATAAATTCGCTCACCAACTCCGTGCAAGCATCGCATACTACCTGCAATCATGCTGACACCCCCAGGAATCTCATAAAAATCAGGGCATTCGCCTGCTCCAGCTTCATTATACTGTGACCACACTTCCCTCTCCATATACTGAATCCTACAAATCCTACCCCATTACACCTACTCTGTCATTCGAATTCTACAACAAATCAAGTACCATAAGTCTAATCAACCGAACTTGCTATCGCCAATATTGAAATAACCTGTTGTTTTACACTCACATCCCCTTTGACTCATCCAGTTGATCGTTGTATTGATTTTGGGATGATTCTCCCTTGTTGGAGATCTGTGCGCATCACTTCGTTAACCAAGAAAGATTCTAACAAATATCATCCGTTAGTCTGCATATCTGTTCCGTTGGATGTATTCGAGAATGTACTCGTCCATCACATGACTCCTTAAATTCACTCACCTCACTCCAAACAATTTACTTACAAAACCTCTCTTTCTACCAGTGATGTCGCTGACTTCATTGGTAATTATTTGCGTTTCTATTCTTGATCAGGATGTCGGTATAGTCACGCTCGTTAGTCTAGACTATGCGAACGCATTTGGTTCTCTTCAGCACGGCACTCTCTTGTGTATTTTATATGAAAATGTTGTTGACGGTCATACTAGTCACATCCTTTCTAATCATTTCTCCTATTGCACACAGTTCACTTCTTTCAGTAACCGACACTTGTATTCTCTTCAAATTGACTCTGTTGTTTTCAGGATGTCATTGTGCTATCATTTCTCTTCTCTCTTCATGTTAGTAAGCTCCCATCTCGCCTAATATCAGTGGCTACAAATACCCCAACCATATTGCACTTAGATGTCTCCCTAACGGAAATGGAAGTTTGAATTTTCTTCATAACAATCTGGATGATCTGTGGTACTAGTCTACTTCCCACTCTCTTTATATGTGCGTCTGCGAATGCGTTGATTCACCCTTCAATCTGCAATGAGGATCGCGCCACCAAACTGTTTCTCTTAACGTTATATATTTCGCCGTTGATGATCAATTTTCATCCAAAGCTTCTTCCATCCATAACCCAGGAGTTACTCTTACTCACAACCTGTGCCAAACCGGTCATGTTGAAACAGTCTTCATCAAATTCAGAGTGGTTTCTTCTCAATCATTCACACTACGGAAACGTGCAATGTCTTACAATCTCAAACTTCAAGTTGTTACCGCTTACATTCTTCCTCTTTGGCAATACTGCTCTCCCAATATTTTTCCCCATTCAGAACGAAATGATCCTCATCCTATCAACAAATCTCTTGAACTTCGCTCTCATCGTAGCATTATTATTAGGGATATTCTCACTCTCTCGCTTTTTAATTAGTAGGCATTTTGATGTTTGTGACAAATTTGCAAGTAGGTTTCTATCCCACACCAATCACTATCTTCACTCCACACATTCTACAGCCGTCCCATTCTCTCCCATCTGCTTGAAATTGAAAATACTCTATTCATGCACGTCTCCACACATGGAAACACCCTCATCCTCAACATTTACCGCCTACTCGTGAACCAAGACCAAGTAATCGACCATCTCGTTATTCATCCTCATCAATAATCGAATTATATGTGCTGCTTCGTCTTTCTTCCACCCTTCATTCTGCACCGTTGAATGACCCCTCACACTTTTCTTTTGCATTCCTTTGAAAATCACGTGTATGCCGAAAATCCACTTCATACCGGGTGCATAAATGAGTTCATTAACTTGACTTGGTTGATCACAAGTCTCTTCATGAATTCGGTTGAATCTGTTGCATGACCTGAACAAACACAGAGAACTGTGGATCAGGCATCAGACTGTCCTTGTATTATTCACAGAACTTGTCAACCTGTCACACCATATCAATAGTCTTTCTGAAAAACGAGAAGGACAACAAGATAAAAATCTAGACTTCCAATAACCCATCCCAAGTTAAAGATCCCATATAAATCACATACTCCAATCAAAGTCACAAATGGAAGGTATTTCATTCCGTCCCACTAACTCTGGTGAAAAGAATTTTCCGTCTTCGAATGAGTAACACAAATCAGTTGGCATATATATGATGCAAAAGTCATTGTCGCCGATCATTGCATCACTGGTCGGGTGGTTCAAACTGGCATTTGACAAACTTTCTTCACATTGATTGATTGGTTGATTGGTAATAGGGCCAACTACCACATGACGTGATCCTTCCTAGTCTTATCGATCCGTTATCGTGTGGTTCATGTTTCCGTTCACTGAAAAGTTGACCTGGAATTTGGACAAGCACTGATGAGCTGACTGCCAACGGAATTTGGCTGTCCAAGGATGATAAGTCAGAACCCTGCGCTCATAGGAGGACGCGATGGATAGCTATTTCCGAAACAGTGAATAGAACACGCAGTGTTATTTCTAGATTGATGAGGCTTTTCTTCGATGAGAGAATAGTTTTCATTGAAATGCTTGTTGTCCTCTTATAATCTGTGTTTCCACTCTCCCTCTCTCTCTCCGTCTCACTCTCTCTCTCCCTCACTCACTCTCTTTCTCTCTCACTCTCTCTCTCTAATTTTTTCGAGTAGTAATATCAAGTGAGCATAAATGGATGTGCTCCGTTCTTTTCTTCAAATTATGATTGCAAATTTGATACATCAATATCAGATATTGAACTCTTCTGTTCTCGTCTTCGAGTGATTGTTTCATTATTCCAAACAAAATAAAAGGGGAATGTTGATGTTTCAACGGTGATTTATTGTTTATTGAGATGAATAGAAAAATGGTTTTGGATGGGATTTCGCATGAACACGAGCATGCACATGGGAATGAAAACTACCGAAATCAGATCATTCGCCTCCCGTTGTTTTGTTCGGGTTATCTGTTTCATTGCTTGGAGGTTGAGAAGGTGAAGTGGTGACATTGTCACTATCGTCATCGTCATCGTCATCGTCATCGTCATCGTCATCGTCATCATCATCAGCATCAGCATCATCGTCATCATCGTCATCATCATTCTTATCATCACGATTGGATTTGTGATGTCCATGTCCAGCTCCAGATCCATGTCCGGCGTTTTGTCCACGACGTCTGCTAGGCTTCGCCTCTACCTCCACGGAGAACAGGCACAAACAAATTGTCAAACTGATCAAAAAGAACAGCGAGAACTGCATGATGAATAATGTATCCGTTTATCTGGATCACGAGAGTCTCTTATATAGAAACTGTTTCAGTCCCATCAGAGTAGCATTGTTCGAAAACAAACGATCAGTATGTGTTTGAACATGATCACGCACGCCTGTGTGTGTGTGAGACAGAGAGAGAGAGAGGGAGAGAGAGAGAGAGAGAGAGAATACTTGTTGTGTAAATGAATCGGTCACAGCAACGATACAAATGCTGTGTTTTCAATGCTGATTTTCTTTTTCTTAGGGTGATGAAGATCAATACGTTTACGTTAGAAAACTTTGAGATAATTGTATTGTTATTGATGTCATCACTCAACGACGCTTGGGATTACATTGGAGTCACGAAAGGTCCATTTGGAAGAAAAATGACAAAAATGTGACTCCCTTAGATCCGTAGGCACTCCGAAGCGAGCGATGCATATCGACATAGAGTTGTAGTGCCAACGTAGACCTAAGACTTTAGGTGTGTGTGTCTGTGTATGTGTGTGTGTATATAAATAACAGTGTCGGGCAAAATGCCAGTTTAAATGGACGGGGTATCTTCAGACTACGAAATCGAAAGTATATTGAAGCTTTGGCTCATTTACACGAAGCCATTACTGTAACTGAGTCCGAGAAAATATCAGTCTACCAGATGCCTGTAGATGATGGGTGGCTTCTGTATTTCATCTGTTGGCAAATTGTGGCAAATCTGTGAACTCAAAACAGGAAACTTGTTTCATCCACGTTCAATGTGTTGCGTGACTCTTCCATTTCCCACACGGATTACCCGTAGAATGCAATTAATGTGAACTACTCGGTCACGTATATCACACACAAAGTTTAACGAGCCAGTACACCAACTGCACAAGCCACGTACTTCTGAGGCGTAAAGGAAACCTAATTCGCTCCCTCCCAACCCGTGTACGAATGAATTGTTCGACTGAGATGGTGAGTGAAAAAGTGGACATTTTAGAGCAAACGATTCTGAATAACCCATATCCCCTACGTTTGATGCAGAATAACATAGCCGAAAGAGCAACGAGTTGAGCGCTAGTGACTGATAAGTAGAGAGAACCATACATTGAGCTCCCTTTCAAAGGAGATGACGAAAGTGAGTTACTAATGAAATGCTTAGAGAGGATAATCGCTCACACCCTTCTCACTGCAATACTAAATTCCCCTCCCCCCCCCCCCCCACCAAACCTGTTAGTCAGTGATCCGAATGAATTTTCAAGACAAGTTACATATCCCTTCCTAGTCCACGCTAACCCATCCGTGTGTTTGCCTACCTTTGCCAAACTATTTAGGTAGAAAAATACAAAATGGTCGAAGAACACAAACCAAATTGACGGAGAAAAGGAAATAGAAAAGCCGACACTAGTGCAATTGTGGTGCATCTTGAGGATACTGGACATTATGTAGACGACTACGATTTCAAAGTAGTTCACAGATGTTGTGTCGCCAACCCATTTTTCATTGGCACTCGCATGTGATTCATTCTGGTCCCGTTGA
The DNA here is from genome assembly GCA_948099385.1 of Fasciola hepatica. Classification (NCBI taxonomy): domain Eukaryota; kingdom Metazoa; phylum Platyhelminthes; class Trematoda; order Plagiorchiida; family Fasciolidae; genus Fasciola; species Fasciola hepatica. The sequence continues at coordinate 606,999 of CANUEZ040000176.1, forward strand.
CCTTGCACTCGTGTGCACGATGCCTGTTTATCCCACAATTTCAATGTAGTTTACAGAGTCCCAACGAACGTGCCAAAAGTCACTCAAAATTACCATCTAGTAACGGAAGAGACCGTAGCTATCATACTATTCTATTGATCGCTTCCATCTCAGAATCTGGTTGTTGAAATACTCCAACAAGCCTGACCACGATCCGCGATTGAACTTCCAATTCAACATGACCCAAACTCGGAGATGGATAATCCCCGAAATCCATTTTCGTTATTTTGCTCGTCCATTCCCCGAATACATGAAACTACAATTTCACTCCCATTCTTTCTAAGTACGCAACATAACTTGCCAACCAAATCTTGACACACTGACATTGTTCGTAAATTATGCTTTTCAATTTTATTAGTGAAAATGTATTAACCACAACGATGATGTTACCAAAAGAGAGAGCTTCTACAATATTCGTTCTTCTTTGTTCTTGTAAATAGGAACATTGAGTAAGAGCGAATGAGATGGTGAGCAGTTGAATGGGGCGTCGCAAAATTATTGAAGAACATTGGAGTTTCAATTTCCCGCTTAGTGACAAGTCAGGAAAGCACAATCAAAATATTCACAACCAATCAAATGAATGAACATAGGACGTCAAATACCAAGATTGTAATGTTGAATATGATTACGAGAATTTCGATGAGGAGAAGCTAGATGTCCGATTGATGTCATGAAATATCACGATCTCTTCAGTAAGGAGCGGAAATTGTTGAATCGATAGAAAGAATGGGGTGATCGACGATTGATTTCGATTGTTTGTACAGGACAAAGTGAGCTCTTCCAGTGAAAACCGCATTCGATATGACCAAGATTTTCTTGTTTCTCTGTTTTCGAGATAAATACTACGTATCATTTTTACATAATATTGATGAAGATCGCGCGCGCAAAACACCGATAATAAACATTTGTTTTCATATTCTCACCCCAACTCGCACACAATCATATTTATTGATGACACAAATTGATATTGTTTCTCAATAAATCGAATATCGTGTTTGGTCGTTGGAACAGCGAGAAGGGGGTGAATATGTGGAGGGTGATTCCAGATTGTTTACTCACCATTCACATAACAAGTCATCATAGGATGCATAAACATCAACTTCCCTATTTCCGCATGTAATATTAACAAATATCACTCATACATTTTGCTTGACTCCTTTGAAATGAATCTGCATGATAGATGGAGCTGTGTCAACAACTTTCTCTCTTCGGAGAAACAAAACTGATGGAAGCGAAGAAAGCAAACCTGAGGGGTAATTTAGTGCAGACTATCAGGTACGTGGACTCAACAAAGGTAACTGTAAGGATGACAGTCAGTTACAGATTTGCACCCATTTATCTGCGTGAATACGAGCTAGTCTCTGAGTATTGGTATGTCCAATTTGGTAATTATTTCGTTTATTATCTGACAAACATGCAATTGTATCATTCAATACCACATGCTCCATGTGTGTATTCAAGTTGCTATTTAGTTGCTCGAATCCTGTTCCCTGTATTTTGTACTGTCCCACTAGCGCTAGTGAGAAGACTGCTTTGACCTCGAACTATCTTGTTTCACTAATATGAAGACGACAGTTCATATAGGATGTATGGTGATCATAACCAAATTCTGACCCACAATCTCCCTAGTCCACCTGTTATTCACGGTCAGCTCTTCTGAGTGGTTACTCTGGTAACAATCCAATTGGCTGATTTGGATCAGACAACCATTGGCTTTTGATTGGTTCTCTCTCTCGATCCACTTCGTTCACTTCAATGTTGCCGTTGATTCAGGATTGGAGAAAATGTGCTGCCGGGCCACCAACACACCAAGCTCTCTACCAAATGAAATAATCAGTTTGTTGACAATGTGCCAGCTTATTCCGTCATACCCGGATGACTCGTTTTTAGAATTCTCATGCGTCTTGCTTTACTTATTCATCCCAATAATGCATACAGCTTATGGATAACTTACCCCTAACCTAAGATTCGTATTCCGCAAATAACCCCAAGTTTGAAAGATAGTCCTGTATAATCAGTGTTATTTAATACCGTTCTGAGCACCTCAGCCAATACTGTTATCTTCATTTCTTCCAGTTCAGTCATCCATCGTGTAACGATCCAGCGACAGCGAAACAATAATCCTTTGTGTGTAAATAACTAATGATGGACCTCATTCTTCTGATCAGTGTGCCAATGATAGGCGTTTCCTTTGGAACAGCTGAGGCAAAAGTGAATGTACTCGATTGGAAATCCACACCTAGATAGCATATTTCAAACGGGATTACGCTACTGCATATGCAGTGAAATGCTTAAGCAGTCAAAGGACTCTGAACTGTTGGTGTCAAATTTTCTAATTATTGACATCACCAATTCAAAGGATGGTATCGCGAAAACTCCAGGTCTCTCTACTGGAGAAGAGGATTTGTTGTTCCTTATTGGCATTGGTTTTTGCTTGTCTGCTCATCAATCATCATCTCTTTGCATATTCTTACCAAGTGCTAAATAATATGCTTAGCAAGTATACCGATATTTTAGTTTCAATCGAGAGAGTTCACAGTCAGACAAATATTGATTATGTGTATGGGCTTTACATCAGAAAGAATGACATACACAAACAACGTTTCTGGTATTTCCATCTTCAAGCTTGGATCAAGCACTTTGACTTCCATGGCCAAAAGTCAACGACTTCAACCTCGAATGTGATACCTATTGATGCCTCCGACTGGAACAAGTAATTTTCCTATATCTTCTGTTTCCTACTGATTGGTGGGCCGAAATAATCGATCGATTGACTAACTGACTACACGCATTCCTTTCTTTCCTTATTTTGATTGCATATGAATGTGATTGCAATTGGCCTGCGCACTGTTTTCTGATGTGAATCGAGGAAGGCTTCTTCCGTGTACGGGATTTAGTTGAATAACAGTCTGCATAAACGTTTTCCGTCTATTTGTTGCTGTGAAACGCACATTCCAAACCCACTCGTCTTTGTTGTCCACAGTTTCTCCGGAGCAGGGGCATACGAAAGTGGCTCTTATTTACGGATTTTCTGTGGTTTTCAGGAGACATAATGCCCTTTTTAGTATTGTAACAAGGACGACAACACCGGGTAGGATACTTGTATTCCAACAGACAAACATGTCAAGTCATGAAACACACAATTGTTATACAGGCCCTTTCCCACACTGTGCGGCACCAACATTGCTGTTGCGGCGGCTTGAGAGCTCCTTCTGCAGTCTGGTCTCTCTCCTACTCAATGTTCTGAATTACAGGAACAAAGAAAAATGAATATTGTAGAAGCTCTCTCTTTTGGTAACATCATCGTTGTGGTTAATACATTTTCACTAATAAAATTGAAAAGCATAATTTACGAACAATGTCAGTGTGTCAAGATTTGGTTGGCAAGTTATGTTGCGTACTTAGAAAGAATGGGAGTGAAATTGTAGTTTCATGTATTCGGGGAATGGACGAGCAAAATAACGAAAATGGATTTCGGGGATTATCCATCTCCGATTTCAGCTAAAGTGTCCGAGTTTGGGTCATGTTGAATTGGAAGTTCAATCGCGGATCGTGGTCAGGCTTGTTGGAGTATTTCAACAACCAGATTCTGAGATGGAAGCGATCAATAGAATAGTATGATAGCTACGGTCTCTTCCGTTACTAGATGGTAATTTCGAGTGACTTTTGGCACGTTCGTTGGGACTCTGTAAACTACATTGAAATTGTGGGATAAACAGGCATCGTGCACACGAGTGCAAGGTCAACGGGACCAGAATGAATCACATGCGAGTGCCAATGAAAAATGGGTTGGCGACACAACATCTGTGAACTACTTTGAAATCGTAGTCGTCTACATAATGTCCAGTATCCTCAAGATGCACCACAATTGCACTAGTGTCGGCTTTTCTATTTCCTTTTCTCCGTCAATTTGGTTTGTGTTCTTCGACCATTTTGTATTTTTCTACCTAAATAGTTTGGCAAAGGTAGGCAAACACACGAATGGGTTAGCGTGGACTAGGAAGGGATATGTAACTTGTCTTGAAAATTCATTCGGATCACTGACTAACAGGTTTGGTGGGGGGGGGGGAGGGGAATTTAGTATTGCAGTGAGAAGGGTGTGAGCGATTATCCTCTCTAAGCATTTCATTAGTAACTCACTTTCGTCATCTCCTTTCAAAGGGAGCTCAATGTATGGTTCTCTCTACTTATCAGTCACTAGCGCTCAACTCGTTGCTCTTTCGGCTATGTTATTCTGCATCAAACGTAGGGGATATGGGTTATTCAGAATCGTTTGCTCTAAAATGTCCACTTTTTCACTCACCATCTCAGTCGAACAATTCATTCGTACACGGGTTGGGAGGGAGCGAATTAGGTTTCCTTTACGCCTCAGAAGTACGTGGCTTGTGCAGTTGGTGTACTGGCTCGTTAAACTTTGTGTGTGATATACGTGACCGAGTAGTTCACATTAATTGCATTCTACGGGTAATCCGTGTGGGAAATGGAAGAGTCACGCAACACATTGAACGTGGATGAAACAAGTTTCCTGTTTTGAGTTCACAGATTTGCCACAATTTGCCAACAGATGAAATACAGAAGCCACCCATCATCTACAGGCATCTGGTAGACTGATATTTTCTCGGACTCAGTTACAGTAATGGCTTCGTGTAAATGAGCCAAAGCTTCAATATACTTTCGATTTCGTAGTCTGAAGATACCCCGTCCATTTAAACTGGCATTTTGCCCGACACTGTTATTTATATACACACACACATACACAGACACACACACCTAAAGTCTTAGGTCTACGTTGGCACTACAACTCTATGTCGATATGCATCGCTCGCTTCGGAGTGCCTACGGATCTAAGGGAGTCACATTTTTGTCATTTTTCTTCCAAATGGACCTTTCGTGACTCCAATGTAATCCCAAGCGTCGTTGAGTGATGACATCAATAACAATACAATTATCTCAAAGTTTTCTAACGTAAACGTATTGATCTTCATCACCCTAAGAAAAAGAAAATCAGCATTGAAAACACAGCATTTGTATCGTTGCTGTGACCGATTCATTTACACAACAAGTATTCTCTCTCTCTCTCCCTCTCTCTCTCTCTCTCTCTCTCTGTCTCACACACACACAGGCGTGCGTGATCATGTTCAAACACATGCTGATCGTTTGTTTTCGAACAATGCTACTCTGATGGGACTGAAACAGTTTGTATATAAGAGACTCTCGTGATCCAGATAAACGGATACATTATTCATCATGCAGTTCTCGCTGTTCTTTTTGATCAGTTTGACAATTTGTTTGTGCCTGTTCTCCGTGGAGGTAGAGGCGAAGCCTAGCAGACGTCGTGGACAAAACGCCGGACATGGATCTGGAGCTGGACATGGACATCACAAATCCAATCGTGATGATAAGAATGATGATGACGATGATGACGATGATGCTGATGCTGATGATGATGACGATGACGATGACGATGACGATGACGATGACGATGACGATAGTGACAATGTCACCACTTCACCTTCTCAACCTCCAAGCAATGAAACAGATAACCCGAACAAAACAACGGGAGGCGAATGATCTGATTTCGGTAGTTTTCATTCCCATGTGCATGCTCGTGTTCATGCGAAATCCCATCCAAAACCATTTTTCTATTCATCCCAATAAACAATAAATCACCGTTGAAACATCAAGATTCCCCTTTTATTTTGTTTGGAATAATGAAACAATCACTCGAAGACGAGAACAGAAGAGTTCAATATCTGATATTGATGTATCAAATTTGCAATCATAATTTGAAGAAAAGAACGGAGCACATCCATTTATGCTCACTTGATATTACCACTCGGAGAAATGAGAGAGAGAAGAGATACAAATTATAAATGTACAACAAACGAGGACATTGCGTGTAATGTGCATTTTATTGTATTTCCGAGAGGTTAATTCAATTTTTTCTTCGCACAGTTGAGTCTGAACACTTGGTAGAATCTTTGAAGGAGGGAGGGGGGGGGGGTGTTAGATCGACAATAAGAGCATGGCAAAATAATGAAGGATTTGACTACTCACAGTATGAACTGGAAGAGACTGCCTCGAAATTAGAGTATAATTGAGCAGTTATTCTCTTTCGCTCGCTCGCTCTCTTTCTGTCTCGCCTGGTTGATGAGCATGGACAGGGAGGGTTACGTTGGAGTGTAGAAGACGCGATACCCAATGAGAGTTGTAGGAGGAATGTATTCAATGTGTATTGTCAACGAGGATCGCTTTGATGAACGAAATTTGATGGTCTTTAATCCAAAAATCGTTGAAGACGTCCAGATATTTGTCAACTGATATTTGTGTAGTACGTTGAGTTTGAGCTTGAAAAGAAAAATAGGATAGGTGGAAACCAAAGTGAGAATGACACATGGCTAGTACATGCCAATTTTAAGATGCGCATTAGGTCAAGATTACGAATGTGAATGGAATAGCCGGAACTTTCTCCCAGCATTCAGTTGAATGTGTTACGGTCATCAGATATGGTATTATTTTGTGATTCCCAGAGGTCTGACGGAGTCAATTCTATGGTATTTTGACTTTCAAATGGATCTTTTGTGAATTGAATGTAATCCCCCGCCTCATTGAATGATGCCACCAATCAAACCTGTCTCTCGAATTGCACATCAGTGATTGTCTCGACAGTGGCCGATGGTCACTTGATCACCAAATCTCTCTAATCCGTCATGATTCTTGTTCGCATTGACGACTTCAACCACGGATAAGTTGAATGAGTGCACAAATGCACCAGAAGTACTGAGAAGTCCTTTGAAAAGTGGGGGAAGACTGTGAGGACTATTCGCTGCAAACCTTGTGGTCACTGTTGCATGCGAGACAAGTTCGACCAATGAACTAGTCCGTGGGCCGTTCGTCTTTCTTAATCATATAATGGACATTGATTGAACCAGATGATTCGATGACGAAATACTCGGGACCAGTGGAGACGACCAAAGAGGTGATGGGCCGTGGTCAACCAGTCATTTTAATGGGCTTTATACCATTCTGCCTCAAACACTGGTCACACACAAATGGCAGCCTCCAAATAGACGAGCTGTCGTCTCAATATGTTTACTTAATGAAATGGAGTAAATGAAAGGGATGAATAAATTACTTCATTTTTTATCGGCTTCATCACAGGCGCTCCAAATCGTCACCTGATGCACTGCAGCATAATGTTATTGTCATCCAGTACAAAGATAGGCTGATGCAAGAATATATTAAAATTACCTGCACAAAGCTTCTGTTTGGTACACTTCAAAACAGCAAACCTGGTCCATCCACATTGATAGTGTTGCGTGACTCGTGCTTCTGAAATGTCTAATCTCAAAGTTGAAAAAATGTCGTAGGAAAGGATTTGCTCGTGGTGTGATTGCTCATCGTCTCATCACTTTGACAGACGAACACCATTGAGATCTCAACATGAGATGGAAACCCTCCTACGTCCAATCACTTGAAATCTATATCAGCAATGATGACTGGCTCTGATATGACTCGACAAACAAGGATTCAATAGAGCTGTACAGTGCTTCTGTGGTTTCCAAAAACTGAAATGTCCACACTGTACGATAATTCTCTTATTATGGAAATTCTAACCTCCCACTATTCCTATAAGTAAGACGTCCCAAACTCAGTGGTTCAATGATTCTTACTGATATCACAGTTCGCACAAAAGTGCATAACAAATTCCGGAAACATAACTTTCCCGACACAAGTTAGAACACAAAAGGTAATAGTATTAGACTGCACAATGTAATCCGAGCCATTTCATCGCATCTTTCGAAAAACCAATTGTCACATATATTTGATCCCGAAATTGTTTCTTCATCGGAGGTCAAATCCCAATGAGAGCGTTTCTTCAGTGAGTTGTGATCTGTGAACTTGGTGCTTATGTCACATCGTAGAGCCGGACGTCGTGAGCCGGAATCAAATCGGCGATCATCCGCATACCTGGTAGATGCCTACCAGCTGAGCTGTAGTGGTCCGGACAGTCAGGCGTAAATAACCTAAGTGAACAATCCGTGATGCGAGAACCACCATTCCAATGATACACAGCAACTGTCCTGGTTCTAATCATTCGGTTAGCCTCACCGGTCAATCCCCAATTTGGCGATCAGCACACGGATCAAACGTGATCCATTGGGCATTGAAATATATTCATAGAATGTATTGTTGGCTCACGGCGTCCGACATTTAGATGTGAAAAACGCAAAGGGATTCTCCATTCTCCATAAGATTCAGGTTCCTCGAGCCAACAAATCATTCTGTGAATTTTCATTATTTCGAATGCTCTTCAATGATCGTTAGGCCGATTTTACTGTTTGACATGTGTGTGTTTTGAGAATTAACTAATTTCAAAGGAAAGACATAAAAGACCACAACTTATTAGCATCCTGGTTGAGTTTACATCGGTGCCCTCATTAGCAAACAAAAAGCACATTGGTATTGTGTAACAAAGAAGGTAATTTGTGTCCATCATCTCCCGTTTGTAAACCCACCATTGGGTCGAGGAGCCTTTGCGCACAAGCAGCTCTTCAAATACTTATCCATCATTCCCAATTTACCAAGAAACCCTTCTTTCATTCCCTGATCTCAAATTGGAACTAATTCTCAAAGTCAAATCTTATCTTACAAGGGCTCCTTATTAAATTCCCTATGAATCCTTGCACTTGGCAACCAGTTTTGAGCACTCGATAGTATCGTCCATATTGGTGGATTTGAAGATTCTGGGGATGGTGGGCCTGCGAAGCCAAGAAATCGAGGAGGTGAGGTGATCATATTTATCCGTCAAAAGTGATGCGATTCTTCTCATCTCTCATTCCAGTTCAATATGATAAAAAATGTTGCATCGCAGTTCGTTGTAAGCCACTTTCTGTAAATTCCATTCACCATCTTTTCCTCGGTAATTCTCATGAACCTAGAGACACTCCAAGTGATGATATCCGTCAGATGACTGAGAGCATTTCCGACCAGTTTATTACCAATCTTGATCAGTTCCTGTCGATATTAGCCGATAATTTCTATAAACGTCATTTATTCGTGACTTTCCTAAGCATTGTGCTTTTCCAAACGAGCGTCGATGTGATGCTTCCCACTACGCCAGCACGATGACTAGAGGAATGCTTCCAACGACCCATGAGATAGACAACACGGACAATATGTGTGATTAGTGCATATTGTGAGATCAGGCGTGTAGCATGGACGAGCAATGGCCAAATGGTCACCAAGCTTCGCAACAGGCGTTCAGATAAACAATATTGTGACAACCTAATAAACGGAGTTCATTTTGGTTACAACGGTACCCCTAATGTGAACGGTTATGATACAAACCTCTCACTTGGGAGAGATCTTTTGTGTGAACAAATTTATTTGGAAATCTCACTGCAATAACCTATCTATGTAATTCCGGGTCACTGATAAACAAATGTGCAACAGTGTGCAAGTGCGCCTACAAAACGTTTGATATTCTGATGAAAATCTGGACAACAATTGTCCTCTAAGTTTGTGCGGTGAAGGGAAAGACCGGTTCACAAAAATGGCACTTGATGAGGTATATGTTTGTGCTACAGAGTCATCCAGGAATTACGAAAGCAATCACGGTTGAACGAGGTTGTTTCATTTACCTAATTCACCATGCCAATAGCTTGAGATTCAGTAGCTTTGAAAACAAGCTTGAGTAAGTTCAATCCTAATATGGGCTGCCTATCACTGGCACACTGATAAGAGGAACGACGTCCATCAACGGTTATTTACACCTAATTAATGATTATTGTTTCCCTGCCGCTGAGTCTTTACACGATGGATAACGGAACAGGAAGAAATGAAGATAACAATATTGGCTGAGGTGCTCAGAACGGTATTAAATAACACTGATTATACAGGACTATCTTTCAAACTTGGGGTTATTTGCGGAATACGAATCTTAGGTTAGGGGTAAGTTATCCATAGGCTGTATACAATACTGGAATGAATAAGTAAAGCAAGACGCATGAGAATTCTAAAAACGAGTCATCCGGGTATGACGGAATAAGCTGGCATGTTGTCACCAAACAGTCTGATTTATTTAGTAGAGAGCTGTAGTGTGCGGGATGCAGTGTCTTCAGTGGGGGTTGCATGTGTACGATCTGAGCGTACTACACAGCACGATGGCCAGCCACCACATCTTCTCTAATCCTGAATCAACGGCAACATTGAAGTAAACGAAGTGGATCGAGAGAGAACCGATCAAAAGCCAATGGTCGTCTGATCCAAATCAGCCAATTGGATTGTTACCATATTTACCCTATTCTCGCTCTTTCAACGATCAAACACGATATTAGATTTACTGATAAATAATATCAACATCAATGTATATATATACATGTATTCTATACTGCGCCGAAGTTATTGTCTTAGGCTGTCGGAAGTGTACAAGCTTATGTGGGTCACTAATGATTTGCAAATCTGCTTCATCGGTATTTCTAAGCGTGTGGGCAGCCTTACGTTTTGAAGACATTGAGACTGCTGTGTACTGTGATGTGTTCCTAATTGGTTCAATAGTTCGCTTACGGGGAAAGATTTTCCAAGGTATGTTACTGATAAACTGGGAAACTAGCGTGTCCTTACTTAAATTTACACTTGTATTTTGCACTCTATCCGTACAAGATAACTCCACATCCTTGCCTGAACCTAATTTTCGAGCCAAATTTCTCAACTGAGGTGCCAGTTCCGTGAACTTAGTGTACCCCAAACTGTTTAAGGCTAAGGCAATGTCCTCCCCCAACTCCTCGCCTATTGACAACATTTTACTAGGACTAATTCTATCCGAATTTTCTACTACCGTTGGTTTCATAGGTACAGGCAATACGGGAGTGCACGAGCTACCCGTCTCCGTTGTCCAACAACCAACAGGTAGCCTGTATAAGTCGTACTTAATGACCGTGGCAACGGCAACAATGTGGCTGCATGGTAGCAAACACTGCTTAAAAAGGGACAAGTACAGGCTGGATTAACCCCCATGGTTACCATAACCGCACAGGCCTGCACACAGTGAACACTCCGAAGACCAGACTGGTGACCAACATCTCGAACGACATGCCTACTTATGTGCTTTTGAACGGCTTCACGGGCGAAGCCAGTAAGCCGTTCAAGGTACATGTGGAGTACATGTGGAACCCAGCTGCCGACTTAAAAGAGCTCACTAACTGCTTCCCAATCCGTCTACGCTTGCTTTCTTCCAACTCCTCAGATCGCTTCAGGATCCGGGTGAAGACATCCACCAGGGAGGACATGGAGGATAACCCTGCCTTCAAATATCTATTTTGAACTTCCATCCTGTTAGTCGTGAAAGTCCCAAACGAGGTCGCCCACTTACCGCTATGAGCAGCCCACATGTTTTCATAGGGTAGCCAAGTCCCACTTAGATATGCAAACGCCGCGGAGTTGCGACTGGCCATTGCAACCTTGAACCTATCGAAAGGCACCTTTGTAGACGCATAAAGCATGTTCCGCATCCACTGATGGATACGTCGTTTGTCATTCATAGTCAAATGACTCAACTGAAAGCAATGCTTCTTCGTATCACGAAGCACATGGAACTGACAAAACAATATACGAGATTCAGGGTATGATTCCAGAAATGCGGAATATTGTGCTTGTCTGCGGTCTACAATGATGCTTTTCGGCCTAACAGACACTGGTAGCTGCTCCTTCATTTCCTTGATGGCATGACAGTAACTTACGCAACTCTCATTTGGAAGAATTGCGTAGAAAGAAGACCTACCTAAACCGCTCTCATCTATGAACGTGGCGTGCCCTAAAACGTACCCACCCCAGTTTGAATGATTCGTTGCATCAGCCAGCACCACCTCACAATACCTAGTCACTAATAGTTTAACCGAATGAGGCACGTAGAAAACGTACCTCACCACCCCGTCCTCCAACACGGTACGCAAATTCCCCCTCTCTTCTACCATCTCCTTTATCTTCAGTGCTTCTGACCCAGCATCGAGATGCATTTGCCTAGCCATTAAAGCGTGCACATCTCTCACCGTAAACAACCCGTTGAAATTGATCCGAGCGTAAGTAAATATTTCACTAGCATTGTGAATAGATGCCATCATTCTGGCAACCTCTGTCTCCTGATCTGCACTCAGTCTCCTATTCTTAGCATACATCTTGTGATTGGACAGATGAAAGTCGTGATTATGTAGCAGACACTTGTGCACCAACTTGTACTGAGATCCGACAGCACGGACAATGACAAATGCACGATAACAGGTATTACGGTATCTGGGGGAATTGTTCCATATCAGAACCACAACACTCACCTTGTGACAGCTTTTTGAGGCCTCCGGTTGTGAACGCAACAGTACTTCACACGATAGAAGGGAAACGATTTCGGAAAGGCACGAAAGCACTGTACACCTCTATTGCATCCGTGTTTGTCGAGTCATATCAGAGCCAGTCATCATTGCTGATATAGATTTCAAGCGATTGGACGTAGGAGGGTTTCCATCTCATGTTGAGATCTCAATGGTGTTCGTCTGTCAAAGTGATGAGACGATGAGCAATCACACCACGAGCAAATCCTTTCCTACGACATTTTTTCAACTTTGAGATTAAACATTGCAGAAGCACGAGTCACGCAACACTATCAATGTGGATGGACCAGGTTTGCTGTTTTGAAGTGTACCAAACAGAAGCTTTGTGCAGGTAATTTTAATATATTCTTGCATCAGCCTATCTTTGTACTGGATGACAATAACATTATGCTGCAGTGCATCAGGTGACAATTTGGAGAGCCTGTGATGAAGCCGATAAAAAATGAAGTAATTTATTCATCCCTTTCATTTACTCCATTTCATTATGTAAACATATTGAGACGACAGCTCGTCTATTTGGAGGCTGCCATTTGTGTGTGACCAGTGTTTGAGGCAGAATGGTATAAAGCCCATTAAAATGACTGGTTGACCATGGCCCATCACCTCTCTGGTCGTCTCCACTGGTCTCGAGTATTTCGTCATCCAATCATCTAGTTCAATCAATGTCCATTATATGATTAAGAAAGACGAACGGCCCACGGACTGGTTCATTGGTCGAACTTGTCTCGCATGCAACAGTGACCACAAGGTTTGCAGCGAATAGTCCTCACAGTCTTCCCCCACTTTTCAAAGGACTTCTCAGTACTTCTGGTGCATTTGTGCACTCGTTCAATTTATCCGTGGTTGAAGTCGTCAATGCGAACAAGAATCATGACGGATTAGAGAGATTTGGTGATCAAGTGACAATCGGCCACTGTCGAGACAATCACTGATGTGCAATTCGAGAGACAGGTTTGATTGGTGGCATCATTCAATGAGGCGGGGGATTACATTCAATTCACAAAAGATCCATTTGAAAGTCAAAATACCATAGAATTGACTCCGTCAGACCTCTGGGAATCACAAAATAATACCATATCTGATGACCGTAACACATTCAACTGAATGCTGGGAGAAAGTTCCGGCTATTCCATTCACATTCGTAATCTTGACCTAATGCGCATCTTAAAATTGGCATGTACTAGCCATGTGTCATTCTCACTTTGGTTTCCACCTATCCTATTTTTCTTTTCAAGCTCAAACTCAACGTACTACACAAATATCAGTTGACAAATATCTGGACGTCTTCAACGATTTTTGGATTAAAGACCAACAAATTTCGTTCATCAAAGCGATCCTCGTTGACAATACACATTGAATACATTCTTCCTACAACTCTCATTGGGTATCGCGTCTTCTACACTCCAACGTAACCCTCCCTGTCCATGCTCATCAACCAAGCGAGACAGAAAGAGAACGAGCGAGCGAGAGAGAAAAACTGCTCAATTATACTCTAATTTCGAGGCAGTCTCTTCCAGTTCATACTGTGAGTAGTCAAATCCTTCATTATTTTGCTATGCTCTTATTGTCGATCTAACACCCCCCCCCCCTCCCTCCTTCAAAGATTCTACCAAGTGTTCAGACTCAACTGTGCGAAGAAAAAATTGAATTAACCTCTCGGAAATACAATACAATGCACAATACAAGCAGTGTCCTCGTTTGTTGTACATTTATAATTTGTATCTCTTTTCTCTCTCTCATTTCTCCGAGTGGTAATATCAAGTGAGCATAAATGGATGTGCTCCGTTCTTTTCTTCAAATTATGATTGCAAATTTGATACATCAATATCAGATATTGAACTCTTCTGTTCTCGTCTTCGAGTGATTGTTTCATTATTCCAAACAAAATAAAAGGGGAATCTTGATGTTTCAACGGTGATTTATTGTTTATTGGGATGAATAGAAAAATGGTTTTGGATGGGATTTCGCATGAACACGAGCATGCACATGGGAATGAAAACTACCGAAATCAGATCATTCGCCTCCCGTTGTTTTGTTCGGGTTATCTGTTTCATTGCTTGGAGGTTGAGAAGGTGAAGTGGTGACATTGTCACTATCGTCATCGTCATCGTCATCGTCATCGTCATCGTCATCATCATCAGCATCAGCATCATCGTCATCATCGTCATCATCATTCTTATCATCACGATTGGATTTGTGATGTCCATGTCCAGCTCCAGATCCATGTCCGGCGTTTTGTCCACGACGTCTGCTAGGCTTCGCCTCTACCTCCACGGAGAACAGGCACAAACAAATTGTCAAACTGATCAAAAAGAACAGCGAGAACTGCATGATGAATAATGTATCCGTTTATCTGGATCACGAGAGTCTCTTATATAGAAACTGTTTCAGTCCCATCAGAGTAGCATTGTTCGAAAACAAACGATCAGTATGTGTTTGAACATGATCACGCACGCCTGTGTGTGTGTGAGACAGAGAGAGAGAGAGAGAGAGAGAGAGAGGGAGAGAGAATGAGATTGAGAATACTTGTTGTGTAAGTGAATCGGTCACAGCAACGATACAAATGCTGTGTTTTCAATGCTGATTTTCTTTTTCTTAGGGTGATGAAGATCAACACGTTTATGTTGGAAAACTTTGAGATAATTGTATTGTTATTGATGTCATCACTCAATGACGCTTGGGATTACATTGGAGTCACGAAAGGTCCATTTGGAAGAAAAATGACAAAAATGTGACTCCCTTAGATCCGTAGGCACTCCGAAGCGAGCGATGCATATCGACATAGAGTTGTAGTGCCAACGTAGACCTAAGACTGTAAGTGTGTTTATCTGTGAATGTGTGTGGGTGTGTATCGAAAGTATATTGAAGCTTTTGCTCGTGCACCCGAACGCATTACTGTAATTAAGAAAGTATCAATCTACCAGGTGCCTGTAAGTGATAGGTGGCTTCTGTATTTCATCTGTTGGCAAATTGTGGCAAATCTGTGAACTCAAAACAGGAAACTTGTTTCATCCACGTTCAATGTGTTGCGTGACTCTTCCATTTCCCACACGGATTACCCGTAGAATGCGATTAATGTGAACTACTCGGTCACGTATATCACACACAAAGTTTAACGAGCCAGTACACCAACTGCACAAGCCACGTACTTCTGAGGCGTAAAGGAAACCTAATTCGCTCCCTCCAAACCCGTGTACGAATGACTTGTTCGACTGAGATGGTGAGTGAAAAAGTGGACATTTTAAAGCAAACGGTTCTGAATAACACATATCCCCTACGTTTGATGCAGAATAACATAGCCGAAAGAGCAACGAGTTGAGCGCTAGTGACTGATAAGTAGAGAGAACCATACATTGAGCTCTCTTTCAAAAAGGACGACGAATGTGACACATCTTGAGGATACTGGACATTATGTAGACGACTACGATTTCAAAGTAGTTCACAGATGTTGTGTCGCCAACCCATTTTTCATTGGCACTCGCATGTGATTCATTCTGGTCCCGTTGACCTTGCACTCGTGTGCACGATGCCTGTTTATCCCACAATTTCAATGTAGTTTACAGAGTCCCAACGAACGTGCCAAAAGTCACTCGAAATTACCATCTAGTAACGGAAGAGACCGTAGCTATCATACTATTCTATTGATCGCTTCCATCTCAGAATCTGGTTGTTGAAATACTCCAACAAGCCTGACCACGATCCGCGATTGAACTTCCATCTCAACATGACTCAAACTCGGACACTTTAGCTGAAATCGGAGATGGATAATCCCCGAAATCCATTTTCGTTATTTTGCTCGTCCATTCCCCGAATACACGAAACTACAATTTCACTCCCATTCTTTCTAAGTACGCAACATAACTTGCCAACCAAATCTTGACACACTGACATTGTTCGTAAATTATGCTTTTCAATTTTATTAGTGAAAATGTATTAATCTGAACGATGATGTTACCAAAAGAGAGAGCTTCTATAATATTCATTTTTCTTTCTTTCTGTAATTCGGAACATTGTGTAAGAGAGAAAGAGAAGGTGCGCAGTTGAATGATTCATCCCGACATTATTGAAGAACACTGGAGCTTTTCCTTTCCGGCTTAGTGACATGTTAGGATAGCACATGCAGTCCAGAAACGCTGTAAAATTGAATGCTGGGGCGATGCAACTGCGGGAATATCAAGGCGAACGGACGAACAAAAAGTGGGCCACAGACAGAAGAAAAGGCGGCGAATATATCGGAGGTATCCCGAAGCAGACATACAGACTACCAGAGAGGAAGCAACGGGATCTCCGGCAACTAGCGAGACACTCCAGGTGAGGGGCTGCCGATCGAGCTGTCAATTGAGACAATCGGACCAAGCGAATGGAAATGACGCCAGAGAGAGAATCAATCCCTCGGCCACGGGCAACTGGCCAGAACGCAGCCGAAGCGCTTAAGCAGCGGCAATGGCAGTCTCGGTGCCGTGCAGTCTGAGAAAGGGCCTATATAAACGATTGTCTGTGTTTCATAACTTGACTTGTTTGGCCTGTGGAAAACAAGAATCCCACCGTGTGTTTCCGTCCTTGTTACAATACGACCTCTACAGTCAAGATTAGAAATAACAAAATCAGTAGAAAAAATAAGGTAATCGACGATCGATTTCGATGGTTTGTATAGAGCAAAGTGAGCTCTTCCAGTGAAAACCACATTTGATATGACCAGGGTTTTCTTGTTTCTCTGTTTTCGAGATAAATACCATTTATTGCTTCTACACAATATTGATTAAGATCACGCACGCAAAACACCGATAATAAACATTTGCTTTCATATTCTCATCCCAACTCGCACACATTCATATTTATTGATGACACAAATTGATATTGTTTCTCAATAAATCGAATATCGTGTTTGGTCGTTGGAACAGCGAGAAGGGGGTGAATATGGGGAGGGTGAGTCCAGATTGTTTACTCACCATTCACATAACAAGTCATCATAGGATGCATAAACATCAACTTCCCTATTTCCGCATGTAATATTAACAAATATCACTCATACATTTTGCTTGACTCCTTTGAAATGAATCTGCATGATAGATGGAGCTGTGTCAACAGCTTTCTCTCTTCGGAGAAACAAAACTGATGGAAGAGTAGAAAGCAAACCTCAGTTAAGTCAACTAGGAATGGAGAAGTGGTTCAGAACATACGCTTAACAACTAGTAGCCCTCTCAGTCGGTCGAACTGACGAAGCACGAATTGTGCCTGATTCGGTGTTCAAGTGGGAAATTGAGGCAGACCAAATGCTTTTCAACTTGTATATTTGTCCTGCTCACCTCGATGTAAATCGGAGTGATTCTGACAGAAACGGTGAATATATCTTCACTAAGTCAAAACATGACCCGATATTATTTGTTCGATTTACCTACCGGTTCCCGATTAAACCGGCTCAAACATACGCATGTTGGACTAATATGGAGAAATTGTATAGCATGATAGATTGTCCACAGTGACTCTCCGGATCACGCAGAAGGAATGTGTACGCATGAAGTGCACGTTTCTGTGGGTAGTTTGGATGATCTGCTTACAACAGCTGATTCATTGGAAAGCTCTATATTCTTTGAAGCGTTTCATTTATTTATGACAGCAATAATATTTTTCCAACTGTTGTTTACATTTGAGTAACAATTAGTACGGGGAGTGTCCCGATTTATTATATTAGCTTCATCTCAAGTCGGGAGGTGGCTGGACGAATTAACTCCGAGGGTCACCTGATCCATACTAATGCGCTCTGTCAAGACCGAATGTCACTTCTTCCTTATTCAACCCAGGCCTCAAATTTCCCTCATCCTAACATATTGAACCAAATCATCTGCCCACATGTTCGATTCTGAACCCTCGTCAATCATTCTACCCTCTGGGAACCCTTCATTGTGCACTTTGAAGTTTGATTCTTACGTCTATTGTTATTCCGGAACTTGGGGTAATTTAGTGGAGACTATCAGGTACGTGGACTCAACAAAGGTAATTGTAAGGATGGCAGTCAGTCACAGATTTGCACCCATTTATCTGCGTGAATACGAGCTAGTCTCTGAGTATTGGTATGTCCAATTTGATAATTATTTCTTCTAAACTCTTACAATCACGACGTGTTATTGTCAACTTCCCACTGCTTCCCAAACAACTGCATCATTCAGTACCATATGCTCCATGTGTGTATTCAAGTTGCTATTCAGTTGCTCGAATCCTGTTCCCTGTATTTTGTACTGTCCCATTAGCGCTAGTGAGAAGGCTGCTTTGACCTCGAACTATCTCTATTAACTTATATGAAGACGACAGTTCATATAGGATGTATGGTGATCATAACCAAATTCTGACCCACAATCTCCCTAGTCCACCTGTTATTCACGGTCAGCTCTTCTGAGTGGTTATTCTGGTAGCAATCCAATTGGCTGATTTGGATCAGACGACAATTGGCTTTTGATTGGTTCTCTCTCTCGATCCACTTCGTTCACTTCAATGTTGCCGTTGATTCAGGACTGGGAAGATGTGGTGGCTGGCCAGCAAACCATCGTGCTGTCTACTAAATGAACCAGACCGTTTGTTGACAGTGACCGATGGTTACTTGCTCATCAAATCTCTCTAATCCGTCAGGATTCTTATTCGCATCGACGACTTCAACCACGAATAAGTTGAATGAGTGCACAAATGCATCAGAAGGCCTGAGAAGTCCTTCGAAAATGGAGAAGATTGTGAGGAATATTCGCTGTCAACGTTGTGATCACTGTGGCATACAAGACAAGTGCGACCAATGAAATAGTCCGTGGGACGTTTATCTTTCCTAATCATATAATGGCCATTGATTGGACTGGATCATTGGACGACAAAATACTCGGGACCAGTGGAGACGACCAAAGAGGTGATGGGCCATGGTCAACCAGTCATCATGATGAGCTTTATACCATTCTGCCTCGATCACTGGTCACACTTAAATAGCGCCCTCTAAATGGATATCCTGTACTCTCTGAAATATTTCAAAATTATTACATGGTAACAAGAAGTAGATGAAGGGAATAAACGTATCACTTGTTATTTGTCGGCAATATCATAGACGCCAACAGGTGTGAGTAACAATCAATGAGCTGTGTGAATGTAGGAGGAGACTTGTAAGGAGAACCTCACCCCTTATCGACAAGCGCTATTCGGAATTGCCCAAACTGTTTCTTGTTGACAAGGGACGGGAAACGGGGTGGGAGGTTATCAGAAGGAATGCATCGCATGAAATTGACATTTACCAAATTATAAATTTTTCTTCCTCAGCCATCCCACTGGATGACCTTATTGAAAATAAATTGATGTCCAACATTCTCATCTGTTACCATCGAATCGGTAAGGTGGAATCTACCCAGAAATGGCCACGTTGTAACTGATTCGCATAAGAGTTGAATAATATTGTGGAACCTTTCGGGTTTCTTGTTCTCGTAAAGAAGACAAGTCTCCTCTTCAATCGAGCTACTTCACTTTCACATAGAAATAAGGCAATACAAAGAGAACGATAATAGAGAGGTTCAAGTATAATTCCGAGTACGCTTCGTTATGGTTCATCAATAAAAGTGTCTTTGGCAGTCAGTATGTTGTACCAGCCTCTCAACCACTCATCACCATACAAACGTTACATTTGTTCTCACAACCAACTATAACTTGTGGTCGATTTTTGAAACTCCTCAGGACTTTATTGATTTTTTTTCAAGTTTTTCGGTTGGGTCAGCTTCCAGTAGACGATAGGTTGTGGTGTCTTTCAGTAATTGTTTCACTTTCTCGATGTAGTTGGTCTTGTCTAGGATGACGATCATTCTTCCTTTGTTATCCGGTAGGATGATGATGCGTTTATCCTTCGTCATAGTTTGTATTGCTCTGTGTTCCCTGTCTGAGAGAGCGTCGAATGGTCTGTTGTGGGCATGTTGGGGACAATGATTACCTTAGTTCGCACTGATTTTCCTCGGGCAAACCTGATGACTTGAGTGCATGTTCCGGTTCAACAACGTTTTCCTTTGTTGTGGCTTTTGCCAGGTTGAAGTTGAATCCCTTTTGATTATGTTATGCTCTTCTGTTGACAGTAGCCAAGAAGACAAACTATTGACTCACGTCCTATTTTCGACTTGTTCGGGGGCCCTCGTGAGGTTCCCTAACTTCTTAGCTAATAATCACGTGTACGAACAAATCCAAGAAACACCGATGGGTTCACCATTATCCGGATTTATCGCAGATGCTGCTATGCAGTCCCTGTAATATATTACACTACCAAGGATCCGGCCGAAACTGTACGTCAGGTATGTGGATGACACTTTAGCCATGGTAAAACGCTCGGATATTGAAAACACACAAAAACAATCATTAACATCTTCAACTACATGAAATTCACCATGGAATCCTAGAACAATGGAGAATTGGCATTCTTGGAAGTGCCCATGATAAGGAATGCCAACGGGACATTGGAGGCATCCGCGTATCGGAAACCAGCACACAAATCAAATATTAGGCCTTCACAGATTTCATCCAGATCACAATAAAAGGTTATGCATTCGGACCCTTTTCACGAGAGTTAAGACCCACTGCAGGATAGCAGAACTGAGAACGCAAGAAGATAACCACCTCTTCAGAAAGTTCCAGCGAAACGGATATCCAAGAGACTTCATAAGAAGAACCGTGTATGGGATGAATAGGAAAATAAACCAAGGAACACTACCAAACAGAAGGATAACTCTACCATACATCAAAAAAGTACCTGAAATAACTGTGAGTTTGCTTCTATCACAAGACATAACAGTTGCCCACAGACTAACGAAAACCATGAGAGAACTCATATCAAAACCAAAAGAACCCCTCAAGACCGAAGGAAGAAGAAACAGTATATGCAAGGTCAAGTGTATGGACTGCGAGAAATAGTGCATCGGTGAAGCCGGGAGAAATGTGGCCACTTCAATGCACGAGCATAAACTGGCCACAGAGGAACATGACTCATCCTCTCTCACATCCGTTCACAAGGATCAAGAAGAACACCAGTTCAATCTGGACGACGTTAAAATTCTGGATCAAGCAACCACGAGGTGCTCAAGGGAGTTTTTGGAAGTCTAGTATTCTGTAAACAACTCCATTAGTAGGTATACTGATTCGAATCACGTGTACAGTCGGATGAGGAACACACAGTTGAACTAATTGAGAAAGTCAGAAGCGGAACCTGTGAATCAAAACCATTCAGCCGGTATTATTGAATCTGGGTTTTTCACACTCGTACATCTTCGGAACTGAATCACCGAGAATTCAAAGTTCACAACGAAAACCTTCTGATCACCGCCTGTCAGTCTGGGTGTTTGGAAGAAAGATTCAGAAAGGACGAGAAAATAATAGTTCCCGTAAAGTGCTACATTTCTGGCCTACATTTTGGCGTAGTACAAACACAAATGATATAATTTATTACTCCCACTCTGCTTCGTTCTTTCTCGCAATACTATGTGAGGGATACAAATTCATACATATGATAGAGTAGAATCATAGAACTGAGGGAGAAGTACCAAAAAGACCTAGGGGTTATAAGACTACGACGACAATAACAGTGTTCTGTTCGGCAATCAGCGAAAGTGGAACTCATTTGCGAACGAGGCATTCACTTTTATTTGACGGGTACGTTCTCTCTCATGTTCGACGCAGTGATTTATGGTACCAAACTATTTCAAAAAAACATGGGCCTCAAGACGGAAAATCTCGACACATTCATTTATCCGCCGGGAAGACTTTCGTGCCAGAAAAACGTAGTACGGAATAGTTTCATTGACTATCCCATCGAGAGTACACTGCATTCAATTTATCCACTAGTGAACGACGCTTACATGACTTTTGGCTACTGACAATTGTGTCAGTAGTGAAAGCCGAAACGCACTGATGTGGACTGTCGCCGGAATTATTTTGGTGAGAGTACAGTCACGTGCTCACACTGGCACGATTGGTCGATATCCCGTGCAATTATGGACACGCGCTTGCAATCATGCACACACGTATACAGCTGACGTTTGTCGTGTTTCGTCCAATCATATTGTATCACGTGTTGCACGACCTTACACAACTTAATCCGATTGTACAATTGCGTTGACCTTCCCATCGCATACACAGCTGACTCATGCAGCTGTCCACGTTTTTGCGTTTTCAGTTGCTCGCATATACTGGTGCTTGCCCTATGTTGCTACAGAATACACGTCTACCCGTACAAGTGCGCCTTCGTTCTGCTTACTGAATTCGGGATACTACAGTATGTGAGTAAGGTTTCAGCCTCAGAAGAAGTGAGCTATGATCGCTTGTAGAAATAGGTGTTCTCAGTCCAGGGGAGTATAACGGGATCACTTGTCCAACACAGAGTTTCTTCCATTGGGGGAGTTACTGATATCTAACAAACCGAAATAAAGTAGAGGGTACATGCTAGAGTAATTGAAGTCAGCAAAATTAGCACGTAAATTTTCATCGAAAAGAGGAATTGGTAGTGTTGTAACTGCATTGTATGGACAATTGATGTCTGACTGTGAGCAGAAAGGAGTGATATACTCGTAGTTCATAACTGTACTCGAAAACGCGGAAATCTTGGAAAACATTAAGTAGTCCAACAGTCAGTACCTTTGGAAGAGTACCCAAATGCAACGATAGACTTGCTGCTCAAGAATGAATTGTTCTACATTGCTACATCGCCTCTGTAGGAGAGCAGCGAATCAATGAGAGAAATTGCAAGAGTTTACAAACAGTAGTATAAGATTATGAGGTACTTCAAGTTTTCCTAACCTGAATGGTAGACAATAGGACTCTCTCATTTCAGTGAAAACTGTTTCAACATGACCAGTTCAATAAAGAGAATTCGAGGAACTCGTAGGTAACGGACATGAGAAGCTTTAGGAGAGCGTTGTTTAACAATGAAGATATATGGAATGTTACTAAAAACAATTTGGTGAAGTGATCCCAACTGAAGGCTGAAACGAACATCAACGCGTATTACGAAGTTAAAGGATAGGAGAAGGGACGGCTGGCCATTTGTTCTAGAGGAAATTTACAATTTCTTATCCGTTATAGTGATATCCAAGCACAACATCATTTGTGTATTTGCACCCAACGAGACTAAGTCAAACGCGCCGCACACTTTTATGAAGGAGAAACCAAATTAGGTCAGAAAGACAAGCTGAAAATACCAGAGTTAATGTGAAGAGAAGATTGCTGGCTACCACGAGAAGTGAACTGTGAGCGACTAGAAAAATATTCACAAAGAATTTTTCACTTATAACAGTCATCAAGATTTCCATGCAACAGATGCAACCGAATTCATGACGAGACTTGTGCTCAATCAAGTTAAGTTAATGAATTCATTTATGCACCCGGTAAGGGGTGAATTTTCGGCATACACGTGATTTTCAAAGGAATGCAAAAGAAAAGTGTAAGGGTCATTCAACGGTGCAGAATGAAGGGTGGAAGAAAGACGAAGCAGTACATATAATTCGATTATTGATGAGGATGAATAACGAGATGGTCGATTACTTGGTCTTGGTTCACGAGTAGGCGGTAAATGTGGAGGATGAGGGTGTTTCCATGTGTGGAGACGTGCATGAATAGAGTATTTTCAATTTCAAGCAGATGGAAGAGAATGGGATGGCTGTAGAATGTGTGGAGTGAAGATAGTGATTGGTGTGGGATAGTACCGTATTTGTAAATTTGTTACAAACATCAAAATGTCTACTAATGATAGAGTGAGAGAGTGAGAATATCTCTAATAATAATGCTATGATGAGAGAACAATTCGAGTGATTTGTTGATAGGACGAGAATCTTTTCATTTTGAATGGGGAAAATATTGGGAGAGCAGTATTGCCAAAGAGGAAGAATGTAAGCGGTAACAACTTGAAGTTTGAGATTGTAAGACATTGCACGTTTCCGTAGTGTGAATGATTGAGAAGAAACCAATCTGACTTTGATGAAGACTGTTTCAACATGACCGGTTTGGCACAGGTTGTGAGTAAGAGTAACTCCTAGGTTATGGATGGAAGAAGCATTTGGTGAAAATTGGTCATCAACGGCGAAATATGGAACGTTAAGAGAAACAGTTTGGTAGCTTGATCCTCATGCAGATTGAAGGGTGAATCAACGCATTTGTAGACGCACATGTGAAGAGAGTGGGAAGTAGACTAGTACCACAGATCATCCAAATTGTTATAGGAAAAAAATTCAAACTTGCATTTCCGTTATAGAGACGTCCAAGTGCAACATGGTTGGGGTATTTGTAGCCACTGATATTAGGCGAGATGGGGAGCTTACTAATATGAAGAGAGAAGAGAAATGATAGCACAGTGACATCCTGAAAACAACAGAGTCAATTTGAAGAGAATACAAGTGTCGATTGCTGAAAGAAGTGAACTGTGTGCAATAGGAGAAATGATTAGAAAGGATGTGACTAGTATGACCGTCAACAACATTTTCATATAAAATACACAAGAGAGTGCCGTGCTGAAGAGAACCAAATGTGTTCGCATAATGAAAATTAATGAGCGGTACTATACCGCCATCGTGATCAAGAATGGAAGCAATGTAATCATTAATAAATTCAGCGAAATCGGTGGTTGACAGAGGGGTTTTGTAGGTACATTGTTTGGAGTGAGGTGAGTGAATTTAAGGAGTCATGTGATGGACGAGTACATTCTCGAATACATCCAACGGAACAGATATGCAGACTAACGGATGATATTTGTTAGAATCTTTCTCGGTTAACGGAGTGATGCGCACAGATCTCCAACAATGGAGAATCGTCCCAAAATCAATACAACGATCAACTGGATGAGTCAAAGGGGATGTGAGTGTAAAACAACAGGTTATTTCAATATTGGCGATAGCAAGTTCGGTTGATTAACCTTATGGTACTTGATTTGTTGTAGAACTCGAATGACAGAGTAGGTGTAATGGGGTAGGATTTGTAGGATTCAGTATATGGAGAGGGAAGTAGGGATTTTTTGGAGGTCACATTGAATTGGTGATTCAGATCTTCGACGTTCAGCTTCAGCTTGTGCCTGGCAGTGCACGAGTTTTTCAGGGCTTTCCATTTACGACGACAGTTCTTGTTACTGAGCACTGTATATATATATATATATATAGATAATTCAGATGTCATAATTTATCCACAATCAAAGTGAAATCATTTCTACAATATGATGCCATCTCGAGTTGTACGCCTTTTACTCACCTCTACTAAGACTCACCAGCTGAGGATAGAAAAATCCTTCAGGTCGAACATAATAGATTTTCATATTGCAACACAAGTTATAACAAAAGTTGAGGTAGTCAGTCAAGGATTCACAATACAGTGTGGCATCGTGTAAAGACAAAACAGAGAAATCAGTGGAGCTGTCGAATGCCCTGAGCTTAAGGAGATTCTTGGGGTGCGAGCATGATTGCGGATAGTTTGCGGTGAATGCAGGAAGTTGGTAAACTATTTTATTCTACAACAAATTTCAGAGTGAATAAGTAGAGTGCAGTGATCAGAAGTGATAATGGGATCATGTATAAGTGATGTGAAAATGCTTGGATGAATAGCTGATGCTGAGTTCTAGAAGGTTTTGAAGCTCACTGGGAAATCTGTAAGTTGTGAAAACCCAAGACAGTTAAAAGGATAAATCATGTCTATCGAAGACATCTGTTATTGGGCACAGTAACTGATTGTATGGGTATTCGCTGATTCATCGATAGACGGCCTAGTTTCGATTACAGATTGTACGTATTCGTCTGTCCAAAATCGGGGGCAAACCCGAGGCCAGCAAAGTGGGTACATGATTCAGTCAGTTCGTGATGAAACTGAGCGAAGGAGTCCAATCAGCCGTGAACAGTCGCCCCTACAGAACCGAGAGGAGTCAACCAATTAGTAACCAGACGTAGTTTTAACGGGAAGCAGCGGATTGAATGAATCGGCGGGGGAAAGGAAAGCAGCCAATCAGCAGCCAGCAGTTTTTGTAACCGATTGCAAAGAAATCAGCTGATCGGAGATTTGAACCACATAATCATTCAAAAGACCCGTTTCGGGAGAGAGTTCTCTACCAATGAGCTTCGTACAATGACTTTGATTCTGATCACCAGGTGGTCTATAAAAACGGTTCGTTTTTGCACAATAAACTAGATGGTTCGAAGGCAGAAGAGTTTTCTCACTAGAGCTAGTGGGATGGATCAAAACACTGATCAAGACTTGTAATAAGATATTCGGAATGTCTATCAAATAACTGACTGATACCATCATTGGGAGTATCTGGCGGTACATTGGAACTAACGAGGACAGGATGGCGAAAGGAATTTAGAGAAGGTGACTTACAACGAACTGCAATGCAATTGATATTCATCGTGTTGAATTGGAATGAGAGATTGGAAGACTTGCACCACTTTTGACGGATAAATAGGAATACCTCACCTCCTCGATGTGAGGTAATGTGCTGGCACGCTGTCAATAGACAGACTGGTTCATTTAATAGACAGCACAATGGTTGATTGATCATTCAGCATATCTTCTTTCTGAATCAATGACATTCTTGAGGCATACAAGTGGGTCCAAAGGACCGATCAAAGGCCAAGTGTCATCTGAACTGAATCGACAAAATAGATTTGCCATCGAACTAACTCTTCAAAACAGCAGACTGCGGATAATAGTTGAGCCAATGAGTGTGTGGTTCAGGTTTTGGCCAATACCACCATGCATCGTAAATAAACTGTCGTTTTTTGCACTAATCTATCGAGAGTTAGTGGGGCAGTTCACTATACTCCTCTTTACTGGCTTTGTCAGCCGATCGCCTCCGAAAACATCAAACCTATCAATATGGATGATGTCAGCAACTTGTTTGTACAACCCACTATTCTGGAGAAGAACTACCCCAGCTGGTATTCTGTTCTCGACTGCTGGGGCCTATTTCTATGGTTCCTACTACCAAAACTTGCGGCTGAAGTATCAAAGTTAAACTGTTCCCTTCCGTTGCTGTTACTTCCTCCGATCTCAAATTTTCAGGTAGTGCCATTCTCAAACATTTGAATCCTTCACTAATATCTTATCTGAATTCCTTCACAGACTCTCCTAATGACCCATTACTGTTTGCCTATTAACCGAACTGGTCCACTGTGGATTCTATCTCTATCTTAGTCTACCACATAACCAAATCATTCGACGGAACAGCGAAGTTTGGGAGAAGTGTTTTTCTAAACTACTCTTCCGCTTTCCATTCTATTCCGCTGTCTTTCCTCCTTCTTAAACTGGAAACTTGCGACACACACGCCTTTATTAGCACCGCTGTGTGATCATTTTACCAACAGAACTCAGTCTGCACGACTAGCTTTTAAAAAGTCAGAAACCTTGGTGAATAACTCAGTAATACTCCAAGGTGCTGTACTTCCCCCCATTTACTTTCCGCCCTTCATTCATTTATCCGGCACACTCGTGTGAATATGCCGATGAAGTGGCACTTTGTGGGGCTGTTTCTGTAGTTCAGGATCTCAATAACCTTTTCAGTCATTTGTCTCATTTTTATGATTTCTTTGTTTGATCCGGTTGAAGGTTGAATGCATCCAAACGCTTTGAGTGCATATCTACTATTTCTCGATCGTGAACCGTCTGTCATTTCCTAAGAATCACTAGCTGGAGCGGGTTCTGTCAAATGTTTAGGAATCACCATGGATGCAAATCTCAAGTGGTCAGCTCACATTTTGAAACGTATGAAGAAACTACACCGGCTATCCTAGCAAATCCGAAAGCCCAAACATTGTAATGTTAAACAGAGTACTATTTCCCTTTTTGTCTATCAATGTGTTCGTCCTGTACTATTTATTGTTTTCCTGTAGTTTTTGCTACACTTCCGAAGAAAGATTTTAAAAATTTTCGTCGAGGTCTGTTTGAAGTCATTCGGGTATCTTTCATACCTGTAGCTGAACTATCTGCTAAGTTGTGCGAAATAAACTTGGATGCTTATGAAAAGTTCGCCTACCATATCTTTGCAGACAGCATCCACCCCTTACACAGTGATCTATGCTCGTCTAACTCTCGTTTCGACACATTCCTCCTTTCAACCGCGTTCCCTCTGCGGATCAAAAACAGCCCGAATCCGGTGCCTGGCCGTGACCTAAGTGATCTCCATACGTCTACTAAGTTCTGATCTATGTGTACAAATCGACGAGTTCAGACACTTCAGTCGCCTTGGCTAACGGCGGGGCTTCCGAAACCAAAAATGATCCCTGAAAATCTACCATCAGTGGTCGATTCAGCATCATCACACACTAACTGACTAAACCATACCGTTCCCCTCCACACCAAACATTTATCGTAAAAATGACCTTCAGTCCAGCCAACGGCCAATTAGCTGCATAGCTGTCACCTATATGATGTGTAAGAGCAAGACTAAGAATCATTGAAAACAACGGCTTACTTTCCAGTGTTGTTTTTGGCTTGACCATGGGACGTTTCAAGCGATTCATAACTTTTACTGTTCTAAATCTGACCCGAATCCTCAGAAACCGGGGGCGAGTGGCAGCCAAATTTCCTGGCATCTTCGACATGTAGTCATTCATATTGTTAATCCTCTCGATTCAATGAACTGGTAAGTAAAAATCTTTTTTGACAGAAATACGGACATCCGATCAAATGAAAGTACAAATCTGCTATCTAAGTTCAAAACTGACAAACGACGTAGTTCAGGAAATCAGTATGCAATCTTCTCGGGATTTATTAGCGTATAGTCTTACTCCAAACGGTTGCTTCCGTTTTTTTCTGTTTCGCTTTTCCGCAATTTCACGAAGGCGTAAGGCTGACTTCAGCGGTCGAACAACATGGAAACTGGCTGTATACTCTGTTGCAATCTTCCCCATCTAGTTTCATAGCACTCCAAAACAGATTCACAAAACATATCAGCTGATGTACTCCCTTTATTAGACAAACTAAACGTATTTCTCTGATTCTCAGTTTTCAGCCCGACTGATCCCATCGTTTCCGTTGCGAGTTTATGTATCCATATACTTGTCTAATGATTCCATGGATCATTAGTCTTGAATTAATTCGCGAGTAAGAGGCAGAAACCCAGATAAAACCAGATCTCATCCGAATATTGCCGGTGACATGGAAGATAGATCACTGGGTAGCGGAGAAGAATTCAGGATATGAATCTCGACAAAATCTTGCTTCTGGTATTGCCGGTGATCTAGAAGATAGATGGCTGGAAAACGAAATAAGGTTCAGGATACGAACCCTGATTCCTTCTTGTATTTTATACTGCCAGTTAGTTGGGAGATAGATAGATCACTAGACAACGAGAGAGGATTCAGTATGATTGCTCTTGGTTTAGCATGCGTAGCTGAGACGACTCCGCATTGGGAAACCTATCGGAAGCCTCGTGAAATTTTTGAACCGCAAGCGGCTCACTTGGTGGCAAGTTTGACACAGCCTCAAACTCTCGAGCAGCTCCAAGCAGTAGGCTTGCTGGTTTCAGAATTTCAATACCCTGTTCAAAAGCGGACTTCACAGTTTCGTTCGACCTTCTGTTTCGAACGTGTATCTGAAGCAAAACTCTTGAAATTTTCATCCAACTTCTTCCTTTCTACTTTGTGCGCCCGAAAGTATAAATTTTGATGGGGACTTTCTTGCCCCGGACAAACATGGCAGTACGGTACACGCAGGCCATTTCGTGCCCAGCATGAATTCACTCATGAAATACTGACTTTTTCTGTGACCTCATATGAGTTTCGTTCTACCCGGGATAGCCTCATTTGGTTAGATCAATAAAAGGTGCACAGAAAATGTCACAATAATAAGCTGACGGTGTTTTTGTGTGCTTCAAATAATCCTGTCAATTCTCCGCTGAACCATAGCAACCGAGTCTAAGCCAAATACACCCGAACCTATTGGAGGTCAACGTCTGATTGTAACTACTGTGGCCCTGGAAAGGTCAGAGCGTTTATTGCTTTGGTCGCGATAGTACTAGTTCTCGAGTGTAAGTACCGGTTACAAAGGCCATCTTACTGGGAGTTTGAGAAATGACCACGAGCAGTAATGGACCGCAACATGTAGGGTGACAAAGAACCTAATATTCATTAGCAATTGTCTCAATCTTCACCGTTTGATTACAAATGTGGCACACTGACGAAAAGTGTGCATCAAGTCAAGTCAATAGTAGTTCTTTGCTGCCAACTGAGTAGATTTTTAGCTTTTACACTATACCTGGGGTTATGAAAATAAAGAGTCGCGAAATACGTACAAATTATAGTAATTTTGATCCAATCAAACAATTCGGTAGGTCTGTGGTGACTTTCTTTAGGTCGACAAGAAGACGAGCATGATACGGCAAAACAGAATTGCAATACTCTAAAGTGCTGGCATATAGAAGCAGCTTTGGAAGTTCGTTGGGATGCATATCTGAAAGCACTTTGGAAGTGAAATGGCCACAAGCATTAAGATATTCACCAGTGATAGTGCGAATAAGTGGATCTCTGGATATTCCATTGCTTTTAGAGGTGGTTTATGGACCTTATTATCAAGTTAGAATATTTCTTTAATAGATCGGGGGAAATAACTGAAAAGCAATACAACCAGAGGGGAAGAAAGCTTGCAGTCACAAATTATAGAACCAACTGATGGGGACCGACAGTAATCTCAAACTGAGAGAGGAAAATGACTTATTTTACCTTTTAAGAAATATCTATTGAACATGCATGAACCACGAAAAAGATTACGGTACAGTGTAACACCAAGATATCTAGCTGTTGGTGATTTTGGTATTGGTTCATTATTCGCTGATAGGAGAGGAAGCCTGTTAGTGAGAGCTCTACGTGGTACACCAGAACGTAAGGAAAATAATACTTCCTGGTATTTAGAAGCTTTCAGTACTAGAGAGCTGGGTGAGGACCAGTTTACCACTTTGTCTATTTTGATTTGATCCTAAAAATACATCGGCAGCATAAATGCAGCCGAAGAATGTCGACGGGACTGGAAGTTGTTCAACGCACAAGGAAAAGAAATGAGGGGGGTGGGGAAAAAGTTACACCTTGTTAGACACCAGAGCCAACTGGAAGAAAAGAACTTTTGCCGTTGAAACAAGTGAAATGTCTTCGATCAGTAAAATAGTATGTAATCAGCCGGCAGACTTTCGGGTCAACACCCATGACGGAGAACATATTGAGCTATACTAATCGATCAAGACAACCGAAAACGTTTTTGTAGTCTAGAAACGCCATCATGACAATCTCACATTCTCTATCTAAAGACGAAACTACTCAGTGGACTGAGTAAGCTACGGTTACGAGTGTAGATCGCGAAGACCGATGAACAAAGTAACAAGGAGATGAGTGGAGAATTAGAAATAATAAAGTAAACACTTCCGGACAACGGATACCCCGAACATTTCATTGAGAAGAATATAGCAGAAGATCAGCTGGACGGGGGTTCGTGACGGTTAAGTAAGAGTTATACACTCATCTCTCTTTCACAGGAGCTGGAGCAAGCGAGTCACCGATCATAAGAATCTTTGCTTTTACAACGTCGTGTATAAAGATCTATTCAAGCAGCTGAGACTGAAACCTCACCTTCCAAAGTTGTACTGCAGAACATTCGGTTTTATTCATTCAAGTACCTTCATAGTGGTGTTGATACTTTAGTCAAACTTAGTGGCATATTACTTGAAGATTTTGAGGCTTTTGAGTGATTGCCTACAATGTGCTGAGAAAACCTGCGAAAACTGATGATGCACACGGTCTTCATTCAACCACTGTCGATCAGGTCGTGATGTTGGTTTACATTGGATGTCGGTATGCTTTTCAGCGGGTGATGAATTGGGCCGAGTTTAGTTTCACTAAGGATACCTGTGTGCTTAGGGGTGAGATTTGTTTACAATCAAAGGGTAGGTGAATTTCCTGTGAGGGTTGTTACGGCGACCGACCCACCGTAGATATTCAACGATTAAAGCTCCCAAGGTTTTCTCGTATAAATGTCCATAAGTAGTGTTTTTCCATCTCTTTCCTGTCCTTATTTTGTTTATCTGTACCAATTTGCTATTGCCTATTCGAAATCACTTTTATTTGCTTTTCAGCAATGCCCGCGTGTGCTATTACGTTCTTCTTTGTTGTTTCGTGTACCGTCTGCCTAAGAAGGACTACAGTCAAGTGTGACTCTGTCATTTGTTGTAATGTTTTTTCCTACTGTGTATTTCAGACTCCGTATAATAGGTGTTTTAGACTCATTCGACTTTCCTCTTGATCCTGTTGTGGATTGGCCTTCGTATCTCTTTGGTTAAAATCACAAATCAGAAGTCGTCTACTTTAGGATCACGAATTTGTTCCGCTGAGCTAAGCGCGTTAAGACTTTCTCTTTCAGACGGCCTTTACAGGCCGCACGGCACAATATTCAGGAATTGAGAAAATGTTTCCTAAATTACAATTTTAAAAGGTGACAACCAGCAGTTCTAAACACGTCCAGCGTCGATATGTCTCAAGCTTACTAGTAAAGGACAATGCGATCATATTTCTTATAACAGGCAGTTGAGGTAGCAGAACCGGATATGACGGAATTAAGCCAGCAGTGGGTTATGGAGCCTGGATGTTGCACACCGGTTTGAGTTGTAGATCTGGTAAAAAAAAGACGTAGGGTAATTTGGAATAATCACACAAGAAAGACGTGCAACTGCGTGAGTAGCAAGTTGGACGGGCAGTCAATGCGAACCAAAGTCCGTCGACAATATAGTTGATAGCATGCCTAATGGATCCCGACACAGATCGACGAAAGGGGAGAGATGCATCCGTAGAGGGCTTGTCAGATCCATCGTATACTAAGACACCTCCAAAGGCAAGTAGCAATAAAGTTTGGTCAAAGCAAAAATAGTAGTTTCTGGAAAAAGTACCAAAAAGCTGTCTGGCCTTTACACCAAAGGGGGATTATATGTAAATGGGGATACAGAATGGACGAGAATGCATTACTCAGTATATAAAAACAAGATTATGCTACTGCTCGTAAAAATAAAAGAAAAGGGATAGGGGATCATCCAGAAGGAGCAAAATGATTTCAATAGCCAACTGCCAGTGACAAACAGAAGCTAAACAAAATGAGAAATCTGTGAGAAAAAATCCAAGCAATACTGACCGGAAATGGATAGAACAAGAACAAAATATTTCAGGAATTTCGTGAAGAGGTTTGCAGGAAAACAAAATGGACCCCAAGCACGACAAAGATCTACACGGAACAAAGATATAGTAGTTAGGTAAAATTGCGATGACGCTTGTAGAAAAAGAGGAAAATAATTGAACGAGGAGCCAAATTAGTAAACGCTCAGAGAATCCGCCAACCAACAGAAAACTTAAGGAGTGAGAGTTCATAGAGTAAAAGGAACCTCACCATAACTGAAATCAAGAAAGTCTGTTCCAAGTTGCATTGAAGTTAGTCGCAATGAAGTAAGAAATGTGAATTGCACCATATCCATCTGATTTTTCGAAGAACACTAGTCAAACAAACCAAGAGAAAAATATCGAAAAGGTCCAAGACCGTTGAAAATACTGAGATAGAACACAATTATCACATTTAGTTAGAAGAAAGGTGAAGTCAATGAAAAATGCCAACGTAAGACTAGGTGCCGGGGAAGTGGGAGCTAATGAAATTGAAAACCCAGAGCTACGGCATGGCAGAGGATACCATTCAAAAATTGCTTCAAAGTGATAAGTGTATGAAAGAAAATGTAACCAGTCTATGTGAAAATTCGATAAAGACCAATGAATGAGCTTGTAGAATCTAACTAAATCTCACTTCGCTCAGTTTAGTCGAGGTGACCTCGATTTTTCGAGATGTTAAAATTTGTCAATAGAAGAATCAAAGTAACCGTTAAGTAACTGGATATTTGGATTTGAAACCATTTCCTGTCTGAAAGGAAGTTTGTTCCAGGCTTTGAATAAACTGAAAGAAGGAAATGGGACCTCCGGGTAATTTAAGCTAACTGTATGTCAGAAGTAAGGGACCGATGACGGAGAGGGTCACAGATTTAGGATGAGAATCTGAGTGGTTCAGTGGAGAAAGAAGGTTTATGTAACGAACTGTGCAAGAAGACTAGATTTAATTCCAGACAACGGGGCTACAAGGATTCGAGATTAGGAACTTCGCAGCTCCCCTTTTAGGTTAACGCTGGTGACCCTTCAGTTAGCCTTTTGGTGAAATGCTTCTGGATTTTTTCTGGAGTGGTCCTATCAGCTTTGGTCAACCTGGAGTGGATCACTGGACAGCACTCGAATAAGGGTCTAGTATACCGGTTCATAAAAAGTTTTAACCATAGGAAAGTAAAATAGGGGATACTCTCAGCCTTTGCAGTTTGAATGAATGCATGCTCAGAAAAATTCGGAGATGCTGAGTAATTCAGACTGAGGTTACGAGCCGTGGAGCGACTTATAATCGGTGATACTCCGATGACTAGGGGACCAGATGTCACATTGCCTCCATAAGTTAGTATCTAACATTTATCTGAAGGGAAATTCATAGACTAAGAAGCTCTCCACTGGCCAAGGGCAGAAAGATCGGTAGAGGTGCCGCCCGGTGCAGCTTTACCATCACCGAACTTAAAAGTGTAAGCAATTTTGTTATCATCAGCGAAGAGAAAAAAGGAGTACCGCAGGACACTAGGTTAGACTCATCAGTGAAATACATAGGAAAGAGCAAAGTACCTAGTACGCTTCTCTGTATAACTACACTAGTAACTGGTTTAGAGATAGAAGTATTTCCAACAATAAGAACACACTTTACATTAGGATCCGTTACACATTGAGCGTGCCATCTTGGAAAATGAAAATGTTTCACCTTATCAAGAACTCGTTTGCATTGTCCCCATTACTTCACGGCTTCTCGTCTGAGTGGTCGGTTCCATCCGAAACCCCGCCTACTCGCGTGCTGAAATGAAATCTTCATAGGTAGTACAGGGGTTCTACCCTGCCCAAAGTACCAAAGATAATGATCTGGACACTGACTTTCTTTGCTTCGGCTGTGGATCTACAAAGTCACAGTGGAACTCGGATGTACCTTGTTCCACCTCTCACAACAACCTTGAAGTCCTCCGCGCCGGTGGCTACGTGACTCATACACTTTTAGACAACTCTTCTTTAGCGTCACGAGGAAGATTACTTAGGCATTTCTTCAAGCCTAAGCCACCTCGTTTGAGTAGGTTGCCAATCCCTTTAGCCAAGTCAGCATCCCTGGGTTCACAATCCGTGGATGGTGAAAAATCATCTACGCAACAAATGTACACAATTGCAAGAGTGACGTCTAATAGGTACTCAGATTCAAACTAGCCTGCTACTTTTTTCAACGCGAATTTTGCCCTAAAGGGAGATGACACGGCACCGAAAGGGTGTACTGTAAACCGATCTTCGACGAGATCATGGTTAGCGTACCACAAGAACCGAAGCGTGTCTTGGTCTCTTTCGGGTACCCATACCAGCGAAATCATGTCTTCATTATCAGTAAACAAAGCGATCGGTCCCTGCTAAAACTGCAACGGAACACTAATCAAGTTAGCGATCAAATTTAAACCGTGCAGCAGATGGTCATGTAATGATTCGTCGTTGAATTTAGCTGCACCTTCAAAAACAACGCGAATTTTCTCTGGATTTTTCGGATTCATCACTGGTTGGTGAGGAACCAACGCGAGCTATTAGGCTCTGAACATTTTAGAATGGGAACAGCATAACCTTTCTCTAGGCAATTTTCTACGACAGCTGAGTACTTGTCTTTAATTTCGCGTCTCTGATCAGCCTCTTATTTAAAGATGTTAAACAATTAGGAACTTCAACAGGAGTGCACGTATTATTCAGATATCATGTTTCAACGGTAGGTCGACACGTAGAATGTCCCTTCTTACCTCAATAATCTTATCCAGAATAGCTATCGCTCTTTCTTCCTGGATTAACGACCTACTCTCAAGTGAACTATTGTAGTGATGGCCATCTTCGTTCATACTTTTACCACGTTTATTGTTTAACTGAACGCTGACTGCCAAGCCCGGTTGCCATTTGACCGTTGCTCTTGCGCACGCTCTCACGCACGCTCCCAAATACACGCTAATCACTATCTCTCCCAATCGCCTTCTCGTTCCCACGGGTCGTGGAGAATACTGTTCTGGTTAACATATTTGTGCAGTGCCGCACATTAGATTAACGTGCAGGTGGTCCATGCAGTACAAAGGACCGAAGCACGCGTTTACTAAGGAAACCGCGAAGTAAGGTCTAATCAACCTTACACTATTATCCACAAAATCCTGATCATAGAACCTTCCGAGATTTTCTTCCTACTGCGCAGAGTAACACGGAGGGCGAAAGTACGACGTCCACTATTCTAAAGTCTTTTGAGCCCATCTGTAACCCTCGTTTTCAGGAAAAGTAACGGCTTTGAAACTTTATTGATCAAACAAACTAAACTGGCTACTAATGAAATCTGTTACTCTTATTCGTTCCAGAAAGAAGACGGCTCAATGCTTTAAATATGGAACAGACGGAAGATACGTTCTAGGTGGCGTACTAACATGATGCTGAAGAAGGGGGCCGGAGACTGGACTAAAACCTGGACGGGCGTTAGGTTTATGTGTACCTAGGAGTTAACAATACAACTGCCGTTGTTGGATCGTGCTGTGTTCTTCCTGTGGCTGATCGTTATGCATTTGTAGTCTCCAAGTGTCTGTATTTGAAAGGTGAATTCACAGCATGTGTTGCTTGGAACGATCGTATCTGTGTAAATCGATAACGATAATCCGTCTAATTCCATATTCACGTAACAGAAACAGCAGGCAACATTCTGTGGCCTGCCTGTCCTTTCCCTAACAATGATGATAAAAGTAAATCAACCTCTGCTCAGAGTTTTGCCGAAGTCTCTCAATTGGCTGATAAAACTGACCAAAAACCTGGCGTAAGTGTTCGATGAACCTCCAAATTGCGACAATTCACACTTCGATAACTCCATCCAAGTTACGAAGCACCCTAACTCACCTCCTTATCGAAGCTTGAACTGTCTGTCCCATGCACCTGATTGGCTTCACCTTGGCCCCATTTTAGCTTATCAAGTCGGCTACTCATAAATTGACTGAATGTTTTCATCCACTTTCATAGATTCGCTCCCCGCTATCCCTCATTTTTCGACTTTCAACAAAGCCGCTGCTCTACGCTAAGCGTCAGCAGCTCTTTTCATGGTACCAACTGCCTCCTTTTCTGGCTACTTCCTTTCCTATTCCCGTCACATATAATTGGAGTGACTATCAATAACTACACTTCGATTTGATGGTAAAGATGATGACTATCCCGATGGATATTCTGTTCTATCCATGTCCTACTGATACTTCACCGGTGGCAAAATCTGAAGATGACATAGAGTGACGTAAAAGGCAAGAGAAACGAATGGAAGGATCGAAGTTCGACGGAGTTCAAGTAGACAAGGGGAAGCTTGGAGGTAAGAAATTACGTAAACCCGCTTCCAGATTTCGATACGTCCCGAAATAAATCGGTGATAAATTAAGTTATCTATGAGCTATTATGGATTCCTTCGCGATCCGCCTTAGGTAGACTCGCCAAATACTTTAGATGCGGTGAAATATTAAATTCCAAACTCGAGCATGAACTGGTACCGATAACGACGGACGGTCGTTAACTCGAATGGCCAAGGCACCAATCGGAAGGTATCAGCGACCGATCAAAATTCAATATCCAAGGGTTAATGGAAAGTTAAATCGAATCAGTGCGGTATCTGAGCGAAACACAATAATGGGTCAAATTTGTACAACACATGCTTGGTGGTAGTCTTTCTCATGCTGACCTCAACTAACCAAGCAGCACAATATCCAACTCCTTTGGATGAATGCTCGGCTAACGCTGGGCCAAAACGACACCTGATATGTGCCTTGAAAGATTGCACAAAAGTTCGTCAGATTTCATAGGGAATATAATAATAGGAGTACCGCGATATCTCTTAATGTATTTCTGCGTTACGAAAACACTACATTTTGTTTTACTGAATGCCCTTGTGACCACGCAGTGCTGCGCTGCCTTCGTTCATTCACCGCTGATAAGATCAGCTGTTCGATTTTTCTATGGACAAAAACGATTTACCACTCATACAGATAACTAGTGTGTATTTTCATAGTTTATTTTACCCTTGGAGTATTGTTATCTCTCCATGTATATAACTCCATCCATAAGTGTGCATATACTTCGGTACATGCATTTTTATCCCTGGGCATTGAGTTAGCCGTTTCGTAGTTTTGTTTTTGTGAAATTTATGCTATTTCAAGTGCCGGTTTCTGTGTAACACTTCACATTCCGGGAATCAGAACACATTGTTACGCCTAAAGACATGATGTGGGGCAGTTATAAGAGGTGCAAGAAGGTCCTCATTGCAAAGTTTCTCATTTGTAGCGAGGCGACATTGAGAGCACCTGCTAACAAAAACCTAATACTGTCAAGTATTTCTTCAGTCTTAATTCATAATAGATACAGTTACTCCTGGTGTCCATGCCTTGGAAGTAGAGTCACGAGAGTTGGAGCAGCAGAGGGCTTGATGTCTGTGGCTCTTTTAAGCAGCGGGCTGCTCAATACCAAAGCATCAAAGTCGCTCATCCATGCAGGTTAGTATCTTCGTATTATTTCAGCCTGTAGGGAAATGCGGCTTGGCAGAACCGTGTGTGCTGAAATTAAAGTGGATGCTCTTTTACCGTCCTTTTTCGATGATTTCATTTCATTACCCGAAAATAATGTTTCGTAAACCACGGTTGTCAGATGTTGCCACCGATTTTCCTTATGAATGGTATTTGAGAAAATTCAAATTATTTATCAAGAGGTATAGAAGAGGTTCGATAGCGACTGGTGAACGTGTCTCCTATTGGGTCTAACAGCGAAATACCAACGTTATCCCTTCTATCGGACGGACAGAGAAGACGCAAGTCGGTTCACAGATGCAAGGTGTATTCTATATATCGTGGCACCGAAACAGTACCGATACGAGAGATACACCGAACGGAAAACGAAACGAAAAGCAACGGCTGTGCAGAAAGCGAACCGCGAGCGTGTACAATCGGCGAGCGACCGAAAGTGAAAGTGATTCAAAACGAGGTCGACGGAAACCTCGGAAAAGTCAGTCCAGTAAAACGTACGCAACTGGACAACACTATGAGGTCGATGTCAAACGTCGGAAAAGATCGTAGAGAAAACAGATCCAAATTGGTGTCCAGAAAACAGTCATTTACTCAGAACGATCGAGATCACTACAGAGGCCCGCAAGACTAGCAGAATAATTACGCCGAAGAATTCACGAAAGCAGCGACAAGTGTTCCGAAAGGAAGGTAATGTTGCTCCTGATGGTATTTTTATTTCCGTCCGCGCTGTACGCGTTCATACTACGCTCTGTATGTTCTTTTTATTTCACCGCGCAACGGGATAAAATTTTTATCATCACCGAAGGCTCCGCAAAAATTTTAACTTGACCGGTGGTGAGTTTTTTAATGTTCTAGTGTTTTAGGCAATTTCTCCACACTGTTTATCATCAAATTGTCTGTCCATGAATGGCGTACTGTTGGGCACATTTATAGGGACTTGGAGATGACTGATTTTGAATGTGGTAATTCGTGACCGAAAACAGCCGTAGATAAACATAACCAATTAGCACTTAGCTTCAAGCAGTTTGTATGTTGTTCGATGCCACTGGACTGCCCGTTGTTTGTCTGCTTGCTGTAAGGACAATTGGTTTCCGCCACTTGAAAACCCATTTTCGGCTGCTCTGCTTGCAGACGGTTGAACCCTTATCTCCCTTAGCTAGTTTCCCGGCGTCGCTCTAAAACGTAAACGTGAGCGACGCTGTTTCGAGACATAAAGTCCCTCACCTATTCCATTGACTTTTACCATCTTTTAGCACACGTCG
Organism: Fasciola hepatica; assembly: GCA_948099385.1. Lineage (NCBI taxonomy): Eukaryota > Metazoa > Platyhelminthes > Trematoda > Plagiorchiida > Fasciolidae > Fasciola > Fasciola hepatica. The sequence goes on from CANUEZ040000176.1 coordinate 647,342, forward strand.
GAACCTTTGGTCCGTGGACAATTCTCGGGGTCTAGTTAGTACCTAGTGGCAGGATTACGAAATTTGTGAGCCCTTCTTCTTTCCTAATATATTTAGATTCTCCAGTACCGGTTGTAGGTACCTGTACATTCCCGACTTTTTCCATGATTCTCAACGTCCGTTGGTGCCACACTTCTTTGTTGTACCAATTTTTAACGTAAAACACACACCTCACTTTTTGAACATCACCTCCGCGCAATACAAAATAAGCTGTCAATAAACCTTTCATTCTGGCGCAGTTTGGAGTGCCTTGGAATTATATCTGTCGGAACTAACTGTGAGAAACAAAACATTTTTAGAAGCTTCCACGGCTTCATTTGGAACTGATCTCAACACTGTCCTGTTCTGTTCAACGAATGGCTGTCAGAGCTGTAGGTACCTGTACATTTCCAACTTTTTCCATGATTTTAAACGTCCCTTGGTGCGACATTCCTTTGTTGTACCGACGTTTTAATGTAAAACACATACCCTTTTGGCCTTTTTATCACCGCACGCTTCTCCGCCCATCTTAGTTTGCTGGTGTCGTCTTGGATATTGTTGACAAAAATTTAGTGTACCGCATAGACGGAGTAGTACGCTACAAAATTGGTGAGCCCAGGTTGTTTTCCCATCCTTTGACACTAACATCATTCTTTTGGTCCAAGTTCCACACGATTCGCCATGTCTGACAGCGAATCTTTTGACTTCCACGCAGTTGCTCTCAAACTGCCCGTTTTTGCCCCGACCAACCCTCGAGTGTGGTTTCGGCAAATAGAAGCCGACGTAAAACCAGCGAGCGCGTGAAATACTCTCACGTTGTCCAAGCGCTTCCCTTTGACATCGTTGTTGACGTGGAAGATCTCCTCGATCCCATTCCACCAGAAGCTCCTTACACGAAGCTTAAGGAGGCAGTCATTCAGAGTACCGAAAACTCAGCCGGAAAAATGCTCCGTGAACTGTTCACGTCAGTGGAGCTCGGAGACCAAACTCCGTCCCAGCTTATGCGCCACATGCGGTCTCTACTGGCTGGACGTCAAGTGGACGACGCCATTTTCCGGGAAATATGGGTCGACAAACTACCTCCCCCGATGCAGCAGGTCCTGTCAATGCTGGAGCCAACTACTCCTCTTGACAAAGTTGCGAAACACGCCGATAGAATAATGGAATGCTACCCAGCTGGTAAAACCTGCGTTCACATGACATCACCCGCCGAAACCACTCCGACGCACGAATCCCCTATGACATTACCAATTCCTGCCCCAGATAGCCGTGGCGACGTTTCTCGCAGTCCTGATTCCCCATCCCATCACTCGCATATCGATAAGGACATTACGGACCTAAAAGAAACCGTTTGCATGTTGTGCAATCAGGTCAGTGCAATGGGCAACGCATTTACTACTCATCGATCTGTGTCCGCCGAAGTACCTCATCGACTCAGATCACGGTCCAGAGACCGCCGGTTACAAACCTGTTGTTGGTGCCACCGCACATTCGGCTCCCAGGCAGGCCGCTCTGATCCTCCATGTTCATTCCGCACTTCCACCCCACAGTCAAACGACCAGGCCAGCCAGTAACGGCGACGACTAGGGCTGGCCCTCAACATGAAAGTCGCCTATTTTATATCGTCGACCAATCCAGTGGCCTTCGATTCCTCATTGATACCGGCGCCGAGATCAGTGTAATCCCCTCACCCAAACATCACAGCCTCAAACCATCTCACTTCACTTTGCAAGCAGCAAACACAACAACTATTGCTACATTCGGCCAACGGTCCATCACTCTTGATTTAGGCCTCCGACGCTCTTTTCAATGGGTTTTCATCCAGGTGGATGTTCAGACTCCCATTATTGGCGCGGATTTCCTCTCACACTTTAGCCTAGCTGTGGACCTCAAAAATCGCAATCTGGTAGACACCACAACCAAGCTTTGTGCAGTCGGCATTGGTAAATGCACCAACTCCCTGGGTATTCGGCTGGCGATCCCGAAGTCACCGTTTGCTGACATTTTGAAGGAGTTTCCATCCCTCACTAAACCGTGTCAGTTCACCGACCCATTCTCTCATGCTATGCATCACCATATCGCTACAAAAGGCCAACCGGTCCACTTTCAACCACGAGTACTCAACGCCGACAAACTCCGTATCGCACGCCTTGAATTCGAACATATGATGAACCTTGGCATCATTCGACCGTCTTCAAGCCCATGGGCCCCGCCTTTGCGCACGGTTCCAAAATCATCTGGTGATTGGCGACCCTGTGGAGACTACCGCGCTCTCAACAACGTTACCGTCCCCGACAGATACCCGATCCCACACATTCATGATTTTGCACAGAATCTCTCTAGGAAGACAATCTTTTCCAAGGTTGACCTCGTAAAGGCATACCACCAAATCCCCGTGGCCGAAGAAGACATTCCCAAGACAGCCATCACCACGCCTTTTGGCCTGTTCGAGTTCATAAGCATGCCATTTGGATTGAGAAACGCTGCTCAGACGTTCCAACGATTCGTCGATGAAGTGCTTCGAGGTCTACCCTTCGCGTTTGGCTAAATGGACGACATATCAATTGCCAGTGCCTCTCCATCGGAGCATGCCAGCCACCTGCATCAACTCTTTCAACGTTTCCAACAATACGGAATTCAGCTGAACCCTAGTAAATGCGTGGTCGGCCTCCCGTCCCTCAACTTTCTCGGGCACCATATCGATCAAAACGGCTCGACACCCCTCCCGGATAAGGTGCGCAGCATTCTCTCATTTCCCGCACCTCAAACGATTACACAGTTACGACGTTTCTTGGGAATTTTGAACTACCACCGTCGCTTCATTCCCCATTGTGCTACCATCGTTTCACCTTTGATCGATCTTCTCCAGTCCAACGTCAAGACGATCGATTTCACTCCCGAGGCCGAGACAGCTTTCGAAGAAGCCAAAAAAGCTGTCGCGGACTCCACCATGCTGCACAATCCACATTCGAATCCAAATACTGAGTTAGTCCTAACGACTGATGCATCAAATACTGCAGCCGATGCAGTGCTTCACCAAATTGCGGACAACCAATTACAGCCCTGAGCGTTCTTCTCGCAAAAACTCCAGGCGGCACAGACAAGATACAACACGTTTTCTCGTGAACTTCTGGCTATTTACTTGTCCATCCGTCATTTCCGCCACCTTTTGGAAGGACGACAATTTCGTGTGCACACTGACCACAAACCCCTGACACACGCACTTCATGCCAAGCCTGACAGACATTCACCCAGAGATATACGCTACTTGGATTATATTTCTCAGTTCACAACAAACATCCGCCACGTGCGTGGAGTTGATAATGATGTGGCTGATGCTTTATCCAGACCTGACACCAACACGGTGCAAACAAAATTTGGTCTCACGGAACTGGCAAACCTCCAGCGTGATGATCCATCCTTGCCTGAACTGCGCACATCCTCCACACTCCAGCTGAAGGATTCCTCCTTACCTTCAGCCGATACCACAATCCTGTGTGACTAGTCTACTGGTAACCCTCGTCCTGTCGTTCCAACTTCCTACGGGGAAATCCTTTTCGGTCATTTCCATTCTCGCTCCTATCCTGGTGTTTGTGCATCTCGCAAACTCATTTCTGCCAGATTTGTTTGGCCCAATACGAATTCTGACATTGCCTCATGGACTAAACATTGTTTATAATGTCAGAAAAACAAAGTCCACCGCCACACGTTTTCCCCTCCCAGTACATTCACCGTTCCCGACGTCCGTTTCAAACATATTCACGTCGATCTTGTTGGTCCACTACCACCACCAAATGGACATACCCACATATTAACCCTTGTTGATCGTTTCACACGCTGGCCGGTGACAGTACTCATTTCCGACACATCGGCAGAAAACATTGCGAAAGTACTACTCCAACACTGGGTTACTACATTTGGTGTGCCGTATATCGTCATCACAGACCGTGGCAGCCAATTCCAATCGACTTTGTTTCGTGAGTTCACTAAATTGCTCGGCTGTAAACACATCACAACAACTGCATACCATCCTTCGTCCAATGGCATGGTAGAGTGCCCACACCGTCAACTCAAAGCAGCACTGATATCACAGCCAAACCGCAGTAACTGGAGCAGCAACCTGCCACTGGTTCTCTTAGGTCTGCGGTCATCAGTCAAAAATGACGTCCACAGCACGTCGGCCGGGCTCGTTTTCGGTACCACCATATGCCTTCCAGGTATGTTCAACCCAGCACTGATGCCAGTCCTAGCCCATCCCAATTTGTCCAACAACTCAAAGACCGTGTGTCACATCTACGTCCAATACCCACTCGCTCGTCATCCACAGACGTTTTTGTACTTAATGATCTATACACGGCACCTTTCGTTTTTATTCGTAACGATGCTGTTCGTAAACCGCTCACACCAACATATGACGGTCCATTTAAGGTGCTTGGTAGCACAGACAAGTATTTCGTGGTTCAGAAAGCCGATAAGCAAGACACAGTTTCCATTGACAGATTGAAACCTGCGTACTTTGATACACCTCCATCACCAGCAACACCGACACCACCAGCATCCACAGACACACCACCAAACATTCCTGTTGATGATCCACCCTCTATAATCACACCATACACTACACCACACCGGCCAGCACCACCACAGAAAAACCTTCCCTGGTAACCCGCCGTTCCGGCAGAAACGTTCGACATCCGGTCAGATTTCAAGACTTTGTTAGTTGACATTTGCTTTCGCTAACCGCTTCTACTTTCTATTTTTCTATCCAGCGTTAATTTTGTACAACAAACGCTCTGGCGGGGGAGTTGTGTAGGTATCTGTACATTTCCGACTTTTTCCATGATTTTCAAAGTCCTTTGGTGCGACACTCCTTTGTTGTACCGACGTTTTAATGTAAACCACACACACCTTTTGGTCGTCATCACCGCACAATACAAAAAGGCTTTAAATAAATCTTTCATTCTGGCACGGTCTCATCTTCTGGTTTGGAGTGTCTTGGAATTATATCGGTCGGAACTAATTGTGTGGAACAAAACATTTTAGAAGTTTTAACGGCGTCTCTTGGCACTTCGCTCGATACCATCCCGTTCTGTTCAACGGATGGCCGTCAGACCGAACTGAACTGAAGACATTGGCGGATATTAGCTCTTCGGCGCTCATTTCCTGATCACAAGAACGGCGCACAACTGTGAGTTTGTATCACACCTTTTGTTTTATTTTAATTCCTAATGTACGCACCCCTTTGCTCTTTTATCACAGCACGCTCCTCCGCCCATCTTAGGTTGCTAGTGTCGTCTTAGATATCGTTGACATTAATTTAGTGTACCATATAGACAGAGTAGTACGCTACACGGTAAACAATTTCATCAGTTTTAGTCGATGATAACTCAGTGTCATTAACAATTTTATGGTATTTCTCTAACTGCATCGTTTCTCTTCTCACTTTGTGAATAACTTCAGCTTATACCATTCGCATTATGAGCAACCGTTAATTTTTTTGGAGCTGAGGTAAATGCACTTGCCGTCTCGTTCCCACCGTTTAGAGAAAGGAATCCTACGGCTTGGTTCGCGCAGTTATAATCAGCTTTCCTCTGCGCATTTTGACTGTGGAAATTAGTAGAGTTCAATAAGTGGTGGCAGTTCGCGGTGTCATTCAACTTTGCTTATTTGTTTCACACACATCATTGTTTATCTGAACTTGAGCCGCCAGGCGAGGTGACCACCTGACTGTTGCCCGGGCATGCTTCACGCACTCTTTTTCAATGTACACTAACCACTCTTTCCCTGCCTGTAATGTTCTTGTGGCGATTGGTAATGACAGTACTTCATGCTGGTTTATTGCATCTGGATGTTTAGGCACATTGTGACGGCACAGAATACGGTTTCGGGTATATTCCTCTTCCCCGTTGGTGATTTTATCTTCTATTGCATGTAGTTCGGGCAGCAGCAGTATAGCGTTCATTGCAAATAGTACGACTACTCTAGTTCGGTTCCTCCTCCTCGTGGGTTGTGAGAAACTTTGCCCCGGTGATCACGGTGGCGTTTTGCAAAGTACCACTCTACATGCCCAATTGTAAGGACTAGCGAAGGCGCGTAACAAGGAGACAGATTAGTGAGGTTTAACCGACCCTACAGTTCTTCCTCCACATATCGTTGACAAAGTACGTGATATTCAGAAGTCAGAAAAACGCAACCGTTAAGAGAGCCTAAAGGCAGCCGTCATAAGCCGGACTGGCGTGTCTGACGGACAGCGAATTGTCCGTTTGTTTTCAAACACTGAGCTTGGAGACCGCAAGCCTTCCCATTTGTTTCGGTACATGCGCACTCTTTTAGGAAGTACCTAGATTGGTAATAGTTTCCTGAAAGATACGTGGTTCTCACGTCTTCCCAGTTATATGCAGGAAGTTCCTTGCGTGTCCGCAGAGGACCGGCTCGACAAACTTGCCGAGACGGCCGGCAAGATTAAGGAAACCTACGAGCCAGAGGGCAGTCGGGCGATTTCCGCACAAATTGAGTCTGTCATTTCCTCTTTGACAGCCACTGAATGTGATGTTATCGAAAAGGTTGAGGCACTCAGTATACTGTCAGTTGGACTCCCAACCCAGGCAACATCTAACAGACACTTTCCCCTAAAGAGGTCCCCAGTAGAATCAGTATAAAAATTCCGGTTCAGCAATCATCAGCTGACGCTTAGTTTGGTATCATCAGATGTATCGTTCAAAGGCCCATTATTACATCCCGCCTTTTTTCTGTGGTAACCCCGGTCACGCTGAGAAAACGACCGTTTTCTTGACATTATTTCGGAATTATTTTCTCTACCATCTTTTCTGACACTTGGTTTTGACCCCATAGTTTTGTTCTGTGGCGTACTTTCAACTGAACTAACTTTTGCGAGGTTCCGTAAGACCTCGTTTTTGGATCACTGCCACTTAGGTTTATCGACATGCTCGCGGTTTACCTTCTGCTTCTCCTTTGCGTTCGCTTGCTTCCCGTGTATTTCTTTTATCGGCACTGTTCTGGTGCCATGACACGAGTCTTCTTTATTCGTTTTATAGAGGGGACTTTGTTGGTATGTGGCTGGGGAACAGGATAGAAGACACGTTGATAAGCCATTTTCGAACGTACAGTTTGGTTCTGTTCAGTCTGCAAAGGACAGGTAATGGCCACGGCCAATCGAGCTTCCAGAACTTCTTCGATGGTATGCACATCAGTTATGCACTCACCCCCGCTGAGTGTATTTCGTCGAATCCCCGCCAAAAATAAAGGGGAAACGGAAAATGTCATCGCACATCAACTGCGAGGGACATCATACATCGTGATCGTTCACTGGGCAAAAACGTCGATAAAAGCATACTGCAGACCGACAGTAGCTCTCCCCGTCATCCATCTAGTTAACACACTCAAAGCTCACTACGAGGAAATATCTCGTACCACTTGCGATCTGGGGCATCTTTGAAGGATTGAACGGTCTGCATATCTACCATTCCACCAGGCAGACCGTTCCAACCGTTCACAACCCTGTTGCTGAAGAAGTGCGATCTGGCCATCAACCCAGCCCGGCCTCTTATCAGCTTCTTTTCATGTCCCCTTGTTCTGGAATCTAAAGCCACTTGGAACAGACTATCTGGTCTAAGGCCAGAAAAGCCGTTCATTACCTTGAACGTTTCTATGAGATACCCTTGACTTCTCTTCCTTTCCGACGAGAAGAGATTCAGGTCACAGGGTCTCTGCTCGTAAGTCTTACCCCTCTGCCCTTCAACCATCCGCGTGGCGGGACGTCGAACTTTCTCTAGGCAGGCGGCATCCATTTTGCAGAAGGGTGACCAAGCCTGCGCGCTACTTTCTAAGTTAGGTCGTACTATAGCCATGTAAATAGGTACTAATACCTCCGGCTGCCGGCAAGATAAAGCTGATCGCAGTCTAAAGAGCTCACCACGAGCCTTTTGTGCAGCAGCGTTGCACGGCTTCGACAATTTTCAGTCTTCTATAGTTCCATGACCCAGCTGGGCAGGCAAACCAGGACGTCAGTGCGACGCTGCAAAGGACGCTACTGGCCAGGGGAGTCGCCCATTCTACGTCATCGACCATAATTTATGGATAGACTATTTGGGTGGACACAGGTGCTGAGGTTGGTATGCTCCCACCTTCAGGTCAAACTTTCGATAGTTGCCCCTTCTCCAAATTACGTTCCGATAATAGTATCTCTATACAGGCTCATAGACAAATTTTGGAGACATTAGATTCCGGTCTTTGCCGCACTTTTCGTTGGGTTTTCTTAATCGTAGAGGTTCATAACGTCGTACTTGGTACTGATTCCCTGCATCACTTCAACCTCTTTGTTGATTCTCACCGCAAACGTCCTGTGGGTCATGTCACTGATCTATCTGTGAATGAGATTTTGGCTGATTCTAACCCTATCAGTCCAGTTCTATTTAGATTGACCAGTTCATAAATGGTCAACTACTTACTATATGCATACCTTTAAGTGTTTCACCCATCTTCCACACTAGCTTCCTCGATGTGATCGCTCCTGAAAACGGTTTTATCGGACGCGTAAGGCCAAGCTAAGTATTGAAAATGAAACGGAGACCATTTGAACCATGATGTCCCTTGCTGTAAACAAGAGATGTTTCTTTGTACGTACATCCTGTTCACTCATCTATATATACCAACTCTCATTCGGAGTAGGTAAAGGGGAAATGAGAAAGAAATACGTTGTGCTGACCAACACCATCTATATACACAAAGCACAAAATATATCAGATGCTCTCAGTGCATTTTTTGCATCCACGTTAACAAACGATCCTCTTCCAGTTATTCCGCTTCTCAGTTTTGATTCCTCGAAAGATCTCCCCACGTCCAAATGGTACATGGCCTTTTTTGTCAAGTTCTAGGTTTTCCTACAGCCCTGGGTCTGCTGCGTTATCTACTGGCTTTTCCAGATCGGACCACCTCTATAGTCCAGTTTTATGGTCAAACATTTTTCTAAGCTATGCAGTATAGTTTGTAATCCAGCCATTGCAAGCTTTAGTTATTATTATAATTTATAAGAGTGGATCACAACAAGACCCAGCAAGCTGCAGGCCTGATATATACACCCCGGTTGTTTACAGGATCATTAGAAAGCTGATTAAAACTGAGTAAACAAACTGCCTTCTCAGGTTCAATTTGTTAAATATGGCTAAACAGGTTTGTAAAGTCCAGCCACCGGAAAGTTCGAGCCACGCGTAGCAACAATTTTCGACACAATTCAAAACAAAGTCGATTCCAAATAGCCACGGCACTATATACAACAAATTATTTAATTTTACAATAATCAAACCTCAATAGTGTTCATTCTGGGCTCTTACGCCCCAAATTAAACAACAAGTCAACAACTGCAGCTGGATTACAGCAAAAGGTTAGATACAGAAGAACAGATCACCGAATACAGTCACAACGAAGTTCAAGCTGAGCTACTCGCGCTCGAGGCAACGGTGGAAGTCCGGTTTGTGACAAAGATTTAGGGCAATAAAATAAAAAATCGGAATTCCGGCAACAATAGGTCATGCGAATGAAAAATGTCGTTTGTAACGTGGATACTAATGCATGGAACGGCGTATTCTGAACCACTTTTCAATGGTTTTTTTGGACACCGATCATGTTCCACTTGTCAGGAAGATTCTTTTGAATCTCACAAAAACAGTTGCAACTACCCGAGCGGAACTCCCATCGTTCGAAATAATCTCTGGAGATGAGTATCTCTTCTTTTCTGGTCCACCTCAATTGCCTATTTCTTAATTTACTTGCCCCTTATTCATCCTTCCGATCTAAACCCCCAGCTCACTACCGATAACGGCTATTTTTGTAAAAATCAGTGTTTATTATGAAAGTGGTATTCTGTGAAACGGTTTGACAGAATGTGCCGTTTTTGCAATGCAAATATATTTTATTCAAATTGGAGGTGCTTTTGTACAATTCCACGAACTAATGTGCAATTTTGAAGGCACATGCTACTAGTCGCTTTAGCTCGATGTTCGCTCAACAGCTTTGGATATGTTGCTCCTTAAGCAGCTGCAAAGGGATGATTACTATTTTCCTTTATATGTCCAAAGCTTTTGACCGGGTTGCTCACTTTCACTTTTAGCCAAAGTAAGAATCTATGGGATAGTTCATTCCCTGTATTCTTGGTTGTCTTCTTTTTTGTCTTCACGTAATCCGGTGTTAGACTCAGATGGAACATAGTTTCTACGTAAAACCGTAACTAGCAAAGTCATTCAATGTAGCTTCCTAGGACTAACATTCTTTCTAATGTAAGTAAATGACATATTCAGCGTAGTACGTCATGGAACACCTCGTCTGTTGGCTGAGGACTGCGGACAATATACTGTATCGCCCACCGGCTGTCAAACCACTAGGAAGAGCAAACCTTCAAGATGGAGCTTACGGTGACACAAACAATTGAAAGGAGGTTAGACCAGAACTGAAGAGGGTTCCATCAACCCGTGAACAGTTCTTCTAAGGGAGATGTTCGAGCTCGGCATACAAAGTGCCCTATATTCCGCCGCACAGTGAAACACCAGTGCAATTCGTTCTATCGGACGAATATAAAAAAACAAGTCGGTTTACAGACGCGAAGGTGTAATCCACGTATCGTGGCACCGAAATAGTACCGACACGAGAAATTCACTGAAAGAAAATGAACGCAGCGTCTGAGCAGGAAGCAGACTGCGAGGGAGAATCACCGGCGAAGGAGAGGAAGTGAAAGTGATTCAAAACAAGGTGGACGAAGAACAAAACAGTGAGGTCGATATCAAATGCCAAAAAAGGTCGCAGAGAAGACTTACGGAAAAAGGTTTCCAAAACGGTCTTTTTCTCGGAACAATGGTGGTCACTACACTTCCTCGCGCTGATCCTCTCGGAGACCACTGTTTGGTGACTACCGACCAAAACCTGTCCATCACTTGGTCGACTGCACGTTTCGCGCTCGGCAACCACAAGCGCTATTTCCCAGACACTTCCTCGGCACAGGCCAGCTTGCGGCCTGATTCACAACCTTTTCGCCATCCGGTACCTGCAACTTTCCTCCAGGGCAGACTAAATCATGATCTGATATAACTCAGACTGATCCTAATTGAGCTGTTTACGGAGGACGAATCAGGGCTGGCAGCGACCTTTCGAGCCGCAATGGCATTCAGACTCGGGAGGCTTCTGTAGTTCGGAAGACCGCGGAATCTGAGAGTTGTTCTCAGCTTTAAGGGGCCAGTGAAAGAGGTTCTAAGATGGTCCTTTCTTCTGAAGGGAGAGCCCGTTTTTCTCCTCAGGACCATCTTCCTGATAACTGTCAAAATTTGTTACTCCTGTGTAGAGATTAGTTAGAAAAGGGAAAGTGGTAAAATGGACATTTGTAGCCTGTATTTTCATGTGGTCCGGAGAAAGTTATAGATGTGCTGCCCAGCACTACCACCGGAGAGCCTTCCCAGCACGCGGCACTGGAAGACTGTCTGGTACGGGGCGACCGGGTGGCATCCGCTAAGCTACTGCTGACTCACACACGTGGACCGTTCAGCAAACGGGGAAACCGGGAGCCGTTGCTTTAGCCGGAACCCCGTCTACCACTGCTTTTATCGTGATATAGCTAACATGGTATTCGGTACTAAGAGGTTCCACTACCCGGGCGTGTGATTTTCCGTGTAGGTCGACTTTGTGCCAGAGGTAGGAGAGATGTTTTCGAGTACATGAAACTTGGGGTACCGGCCCGCCTGCTTAATATCCATATGAAGTAATGTGGGTACAGAGAGGCTTTGTAGCGCAGGGGAAAGTTCTCCGACGGTGGTGGCCTGGAGCTTGGGGTAATTTATTGTACTCCGTTAGCCACGTGCAAGATGTTCTGGATTCCACACATCCATGGGCGGTACACGGCCATTGTCTGGTTCTCGCGGCTTCAATGCTCCTCAAGTTGGCTGGGTATTGTACAGCTGCAAAATATTCGCTGGCGAGTTTTCTCTGCCTAAAACAAACAGAATGCCACCTTGCCTTGCATCATCGTGCGCAAAAGCTGACCAGGAGTCCGGCAGATCAGGTATCCATTCTTGAGCTAGGCTTTTCCTTGCAAACTTCCGACATGGATGGAATTGATCTTCCACGGCCTTTGGGCTCCAGTGACCGCGCTATTCTGGTCATCGGCTGGAGGCTTGGTGCTTTCCGCCGTCAGAAACCGCCGTGCAGTTACCGCCTTACCATGGGATATATTCGCAGGTGACGTAGTGGATGAATCCTGAAGTCCCTCCAAATTAAAAACAGCCGCATTTGTGAACTTGTTTGCATCTCCATACGGGCGACGAAGTCATGCTGCTTGACCGCCGTGATTTGACAAGGAAATACGAGGTCAGTTGCGACAAAAACACCGAGTCTGGCAACATCTTCAATCCTCCTCCACGGAACACTGCAGTTGTTGACGCGTCAAAGATTGCTGTTCGGGGTCGAGGAGTCCAAAATGACGCCAACACGGAGAGCGACTTGCCACGGGCCTCTCTCCGGCACGTAAAAGGCCGTTTGAAGTACTAAGAAGGAAGGCAAAGACCCGCCCAGTCACACCTGTACTGCTACTTGACCGGGCCATCAAGGACTCCGTTTGCTATAAAGCAGCACTAATGGTACTGCTCTTTGCCGGCCTTCATACCTAGGAGATGCCTTCCTCAACTCAGCCTCCTCAGAGGTCAACCACTGTGACATGGCCGTCGTTGGTGGGTGAAAATGTCAGTTCCCTGTGAGGGCTTCGGCCACACAGGTCGCCTTGTTCGCAGGCAACCCGTCCATCAGTCCTTCGGAAACTTAATAAAATTGTCTCACCCCTAATCACGACTGTTTCCCAACTCAACCGATCAAAGCAAACTACCATCTAAGTGGAAAGAAGCCGTTGTCGTTGAAAAGGACTCTGAGCAGTCGTTGAGATATGCGTAACACAATCCAAAAAACATCAGGCTTTCTACTGTGGTTTTAAACACGGTTCTCCATAAAATGATCTTAAATATGACACAAGAACTGTACAAAACTCAACGAAAACAGCTCCGTGGATCAGAGCCAGCCAAATGCCAGCAAATTGAGGATTGCTTGAGGTTCAAGCGGTCAAGTCAACGAAACGTCTATGGGGAGTGTTGGTCAAAGGACACAGAACAAATCAATGCACGCACCAGTCAGCGGTCCTTCAAAGTTAATGTCCGGTGCGTGGTTCAACTAATGGACAACGGCGGCGCAAGACGTTAACAGGAAACATAAATTTGGAGTGAGGGTAGGAAGGTCAAATCAATTTTGAGTTAGAGCCTCAAGTTTGGTTGTTCTATTGATTACCGTCATCCCTATGTTCAAGGGCGGCGAAAGACGGAAGTTGTGAATTACCGTCCGGCAAGTCTTTCGTGTGCGGCCGGAAAGGTTACAGAAACTTCAGTCTTGACACTACTGCATAAGTACCTAGATAGTCATACGCTATTCATTTACCTGAAACATGGGTTCCGAAAGGGCCGACCTCATCTATCCAACATTCCACTAGCTTGTGAACAATGGCCTCAGGCTGGAGCAGGTTGCTGCTCTACGGACGTTATCTACGTTGACTTCAGAAAGGCTTGCTGTAGAATGCCACCTAACCGCTGGCTCTGTAATGTGAGGTCGTTGGAGATGGCGGAATAAGGACTTCCTGAATGAGAAGTCCTTGTCTGCGAGAGTGGCTCCTTTATGCTGTGAGCAACATGAGGCCTCCAGCAAAGTATCGTGAAGCTCGCTCTTAGGCCCACTGATGCTCGTGACATTCTTCAAGAACTTGCTACGACAACTGGTGTCCCCCTCTCTGGTCCCTGCCGACTATCTCGAAACCTGGGGTGCGCTCAAAACTACGGAGGATCACGAGGCCTACAGGCGGACTTGGATACTTTACCGCAGTTGTTCAAAAAGCTTGGCTCTCCCGGTCAACTTGTAAAAGAGTGCCCACCGGCAGTCAGGAAGATCCCGGCTTGATGACACCCACTCTTTCCAAGAAGCCACTCTTCGGGTGTTCGTTGGTGAAGTGGACCTGGAAGTGGGAGCGTCGTTTACGCCGAACACCCACAGTCGCACTCAGAGGGTGTGTGCCCCGGCGCATAGCAACTACGGAGCAATTCATCGGACGTTTGGGAAGCTTCTTTATAACGCGTTCGAACTGCTGTTTACCCGAAACTTACTTCCTTGACTGGAGCACGGCAGAGCCGCCAGAGTCGTCTCACCGCCTCTAAATCAGAGAACTTGAAACCTGACAACTCTGACCCTCATCCTTTGAACACAGCCGTCAGTGGCGTATGGCAGGATCTCACCTCTCTAAGCACTTGAGGGTTAGGTAAGGGGGTTTTCTGCTGGAAAAAGCAGTATTCTTACTCATGCATTTTGCCCTACCAAAGCTGCTTATCAGGGAGTGTCAGGTAATTGCAAACAGTTTATCAGTGCGAGATTTGGGTTTCCAATACTCTTACTTTTAATCCTCTCGGAACATACAGGTTTTCAAATCTCGAGGGCCCAAAGGTTGATTGAATTACCTCAAAGAACATTTCCGTCACAAGAACTTGAACGCAGTGCCCATAAGAAACTCGTTGGACCACTTTAAAGTGTCGACCTATGCTTTATTTCAGCATGTGACAGTGTAACCGAATATCCATTGAGAACATCAAACGGCCATTCATAGAGCAAGTGAAATGGTAGTTTTCATCACTGGACTACAGGACACCTTGCAGTCCCTTACATCCAGATCTTTTCTGGCTGCGAGGGCCAAAAATGAACCCTCCTCTCATAACCTGAATAACACCAGACATCTTGCGCCTCACCGCCACTTAGACTGCCCGCAAACTTTCGGTACTCATCTGGACAAAGCGGCTGCTCTGTGTTTGACCCAACTTCTAAGAAAAAGTTGCGGCCCAAGTTCTTCATGGTTAAGTACTCTTCACCCTCGAATAGAACGCTGCTAGAGGTTCGATCCGTCGACCACCCATCGGCGTTTAAGAAGAAGGCAAATGAGTCCTTCTTGGTGCCAGATGTATTCCATATTGTCATTCTTCACGTCATGGAATTTGAGGCCAATGAAACTGCTCAAGTTATTTTATTGTATTTTACAATGCTAACAACCCAGCCACGGTGGGAAACCTTCCAGGCTGCTGTTCTTCTTTTGATTTTCTTCCAGATTGTTTTTACATGGATTTCCATAATGATAACTACCAAAGAAACTTAGGAATTATCTTACCACTCAATACTCCGCAAGGATTCATTTATAGCTTCCGCTAATGGTATGTACCGAACTACTGGCATCTGGACTCATAGCTCCTTCATAGTTAGTGGACTGCAGACGGGTTTAGGAAATGGACTACTCGCATGATCCTGTTTATCAAGGCCTGAAACTTCCCCGGGAAGTTTGTTTTGAATTCATGAGGCTGTACCCTGGCACGAAACTGAAGCCAAAACTTTCCCGGATTTCGTGATCATCTTGTTTTCCGAATGTCACCGGTGGTCTGGAAGATGGTGCCTGGCTAATTTGGCGGACGGAAGGGCAGGAGGCGCCCAAAAAGCAAATCTTGAGAGCATCTTGCATCTGGCCTTTCCGGCTAGTCGGAAGATAGGTCCCCGGACAGCGGAATAGAGCACTCTTTTTAGTCTGAATAGAGCAAAAGCTCCTCTCGGAAAATCCGTCGGAGGTCAAGCAGCGAGATTTTTGTACCGCGGGCAGCGAGCGGCTCTGGGGCCTATCATTAAAATTTTCATCGTCGCTTCCAGTTATCCTCTTAAATCTTGCTTATTGTCATCCAACTCTCTATGCCATATGGTGTCGAAGGTAACGTTAACGGGCCGAGCAAATGAAGTTTTACTTTTATTGTTGTTCTGCTGATACACCACCAAATGCATTTTCGACGAAGCATGAAAACTGTAATTTACTGGCGCTTTCCATGGTGATCGTCATGAACTCTATTCACAGCACTCGATCAACATTTCAGCTTCACAAAGCCTAGAGGAAATGTTTTGCATCCTCCTACAAAGCTTCGAGGGACTATTCTCAACGATCACATCAAAACACGTCTGGAAGAAACAAAAATCTGTGGTCCTGTGGGCGGAAAACTTTGAACTCGTCCAACTGCGTACTTTCTTGCCAGTTGCTGGTTCAATAAGCATTTCGATATTCATTCTTCAACCTTCTCGTCAGACGACGCGGGGAAACATCCCGCGTGAGCTCCCCTCCACGATGACCCTGTGGGTTCACTCTCAGGGGTTTCCCCTCCAGAGTGCCTCCAGAGGTATGCTTAGAGGCCGTTTGAACCGAGCGTCATACCTTCTCCTCCTCTACTGGTACCAATTGGGCTTTCCATAGAGATTGGTCGTCCCCCGTGAAAGACGGTAAACTAGTGGTTAACCGGTCAACGGAAGCACCAGCAGCCTTAGGGAATAGCCTCGCATCCGGTCGTCCAACCGAAGAGGAAGGTCCCCTTGCATTTCCGGACCCTTATCATCATGGGGATCCTCCACAAACTAGTTATACCAGGTTGAATTCGCCAATAGTACTCGGGTGAAAGACGATAGTAGTGGCATATTCCTGGACCGTGGCCAAGGCACATGCACTAGAGGTGATCACAGATTACAGAAGCTCACGGAATTATAAGGTATGCACAAACTTAAAAAGTAACATTTTGCACCTTTCAGCAGCGGTAAAATAAAGCTGGACCGTGCTTGAATGAACTTATATGGCAAACGTTAAAGCAGGAAATACAAACCAATTTCCGTTTCAGGAGCAGGACTCCGTGGAGGATCAACCAAATGTGGAACTGTTGAGAAGGGGTAAACAAAGGTTGCTGAAGATGCAGCATTTACTAAAATGGCGTAGACAATGGCCCACCGAAGCTCATTTGGGCTTTAGTGAACGGAGCAAGCAGATGAGCCTGAGAGATTTGCTTTTGTTGCATACAAAAGTCGACAAGGTCTGCAAAAATCAGTGATCCAGGCGGCGGCAGATAAGGCAAAACGAACAAGAAAGTGAGGCAAAAATATTGCACAAGGTTCATAATCAGGATTCCAAAAAATTGTCTGTGAGTGGTCTAGTGGTCGAAAACAGTCCAATGCCAATCCATAGAATGTGCAGTCTTTTAGACCGAAAATGGGAAAACAAGAATGGAGGAGTGAAGGGGAGATCAATAAAGACCAAGACCAGTGGAAAAAAAGTGGGTGCACCAAACTGAAATCTGAAAATTCGCCATCAAAAACCAGGAGAGGAGTTTGTACAAAGAATAACAGGTCTGGGCGGGGAGTATAACCGGCATGTGGTTGATAGGGTGCAACCGAGGAACTTCAGACATCCCCCATAACTGGTCCCGTATAAGCCACTTCCGAGCGTAATCAAGAAGAGTTGCACCTGTTAAAGTTTCACCACCTCTTCGATAGCGCCGGGGTAGGTTGACTCACGTCCGTACTCAAGTCTCAGACGAACACGGGAGGCTTAAAATAATTAGAAGGTCTCGGGAATTGGCGAACCAAATGATCGATGTGTGGCGCCGAAAGCAGCTCCGGGAGAGACACATATATCTGTGCAAGCTCGAGTTCTAGGGGACGACGATAACTTAATCTCCGAGGTCCCATTTGCGCGGCAATCGAGGTAGCACCCCTCTCCCGATGTGACACATTGCCTCCAGTACCCTTCTCTCAGAAGGCATGTGTGTGCATTTGGACACTGACTGGTAGGGCCCAGAAGTAAGACCACCATGCTAAAACATCCATATCCCCTTGCAGAACCCTTCTGTCCGCATTCTATTCCACTACATGCCAAAGTTTCATGTTATCTGCATGGACAAGGCAAGGTGACTAGAAGACTGGCGGTGCGTCTTTTGTGTACGCCAGAAAATACTCGTCCCTGGAGGAACTCACTTGTAGCAGCATGCCAACTTGTCCTCGGCTAAGAACGTCCCACCTTTCAGCAAAATCCCCAATCCAACCAATTATGGGACTCTGAAGATCAAATATCCCTAGTTTTTCCAACAGTTGGCCGTGAGGAGCCTTTTCAAATGCCCGGCTGGAACTAACGAAGACCACATCCATGTTGTAGCCGCTCCCCATGGCCTCTGCTTACAGTTCGCGTGCCAACAGCAAGTTCGAGGTAAACGACCTCTTTGAACGGAAGCCAGGCTGGGTGAGGAACATACGCATGCGTGACTGAAGGTGCTCCCGGGTTCGCACCGACGTTAGCTGTCCCATCACCTCTCTCAAATTCTTCTTAAGCTCACCGGGCAATGGTTTGGGTACCTTCCGATAACTTCCCTTGTACGATGGACAGGTTATTGCGATTTTCCATTCGCTAAGCAAAGTGCCCGTTCATAGCGATAATTTGAACAGACCCGCCCATGGAGATGCCAGTTGGTTGAACGGTACACTCAATACTGCCGATTAGACGTCACCTGTTCTGGGCGAGTGATACACTTTCATTTTCTTTAGCTCCTCAGTGGCCTAATCTGAGTGGAAGTGCCACGGCATGAGGGCATCGCCCATATGTAGCAGCGACGGTGATGTGGTTGACTCCGTTGCATACAAAGATGGTAAAGACGCCCAGGGACCTCTGCTTTCTGAGCTCCCGACTTAGCAAGTATTTCCTAGTCGACTAAGGATGGTGTTACAGCGGACTCCACTTTTCAACTGTGCACAAATCCACTCGGGTGCAACAAAGGAATTCTTAGCAAGCATGGGCGTCTTCATGGACGAACACATTTCGGATGACTTTGTACCGTATGTGTTCGTCTTCGGAATCCCGATGTCGTTGCCCTGCGAGGTTCCTACTGCGGACAGCATTTTGCAGCTCCCGGCAAAACCACGGAGGGCTCTTGCGATTTCTGCGAGAACGAACTGGAGGCTCAGGCGTGCACGTCAGTCGAACGATCCAACCCCCTTACTGTTGATCAGATGAAGTCTACCCTAGCAGGAGCTGCAGCTATCCACGCCACTGATGATGCTGCTGACCGCATTTCACCGAAGTTGATGCGCCATATGTCGCTTCCCGTAACCGGTTCGCTAAAGTGAGATACACCACACCTCCAGTGAGATGGGAGGACGGGATCGCCGCTGGAACCGGCAAGCTGAAGTTACCATTTCCTGAACTTCATATTATCTCGGAGATATACAAAGTTCCAGGAAGCATGACTGAAGGCCCCAAAACCATGTTGACTCTCTTACATGGTGGTATAGCCAAGTCTCCAAGGACTGCAATTAACGCAAAGTCATTTAACGATCAGGAATTTTCTTCATTTCATTTCATTTTCCTAACATATTAGTTGTCAACGTTTGCACTGTTCGACTTCCAACCAGCCAACCTCCGTAACGACCGGTCGTGAAAAATCCCCCTAAAACCTCTGCGGTTCCATGATTTTCTAAACATCACTCACTTGCTCAAACTATTGACGTGTCTCTACGCACTGTTTGTTTTTATGCACCAATTGTTGTTTGTTCGCGCCCAGAGCGCTACTTTGTCGTATCCTTGTTCTGGACCGGCGTGACGCACGTGCTCCTTGCTCGCAAGCCGCAATTCGGTTTCTCGTGTGTTGAGTCCTTGTGATCTCATTATTGAGGTTTGTATCATTTTGGTGTCATTGTTTATTCAATAATCTAGTATCGTAGAATATCACGGATAATCACCTTTTGATTTCGGGATCCGTTGTGAATTTGGCTGCGCATTGCTCAAACGTGTGTTACACTACTCAATAGATCAATTCTGAACGAGAAAAATGCACAATATGCCAAAAAGAGGATCGAAAATATTGGAATCTGGACAAGAAGTAATACGGCAAGTCACTGGGGAGGTTTTGGATGCTTTGATTCCTTAGTTAAGGTTAGATCGCCTAGTCCTCTCAGTGCTAGTTCATGTGTTACTCAGGGCAGTTTGGATTAATAATAATAAAAATAATGGTTTATTTCGGGGACACCCAAAGCATGCTCCATTGTATGATCACGTAAGGATATCGATCTATATAGGCTGAGAATATTAGACCTAGAACAACAATTGTTATCGGCTAGACAACAGGCCCACGAAGCAGAACAGAAGTGTAGACAGAAAGAGCGTGAGCATGAGACCAACGACTATGACACTTCCGATAGATCGGGGCACAATAGGATAGGGAACCCCATTATAAAACACCATCAACCGATTTGCCAACATAGAACTGATGGCTTTCGACGGGCGATCTGAGCAATACTGCAAGTTTGTCAAACAGTTCGAAACGTTCGTCTCAAATAAGATAACCGACCCCGGGCAAAGGCTGCTCTATTTGATTCACTACCGTCGAAGCCGAGCAAGGGAATCTATGGATTTGTGTACCATGCTCGACCCGGAACAAGGCTACACCTGGGCAAGGAAGATTATGAGGGACCTGTTTGGCCAACCCTTCAAAGTAGCTCGTAACCTAATAGAGGGCTTGATGGTAGAGGCAAAGAAAACCAAGGTCTATGTCTACACAATGGCCAACCTTGTGATCAAGATGCAGAACTGCTCAGTAGCCCTCGACCGTTTAGGTTACAGGGCTGACTTAGATGCCATGCACACTTTGGGAAACATAGTCCATCACATTTCTCCCGAACTACAGGGTCGGTGGGCGGAATGGAAAATCGAAGCGACCGGGAGGCCAACTTCGAGGACCTGACCGAATGCTTGGACAGACAAACCAAGATAGCTGACAACAGATTTGGCCGACTTATCCGGGACAGCAACCAAGCAAACAAGCCCAGTATTGGCCAGGCTCAAACCGCTGCGCGGGAACGTCCGAAATATCAGCTTTGGACCAATGCACACGCCATTTCACACTATGCCACGGCGCAACCAATTTGCAGGTCTTGTGATGCTAGCCATGGGCTACTAAAACGCCCCAATTTCGTCAACGCCACAATGGACGAATGATGGGCAAATGCGAGGATGGCAGGAGCGTGCTTTATTTGTCTCAACACCACGCACCGGGCGGCAGCTTGTAGAACAAGGAACAGATGTGGGTACGAGGGCTGCACGGGCAGACCCCGTCGATTGCTGCACCGGGCGAGAGTAATTTTACCCGAGGCGAGCACCAGGCCCAGCGTGATTTGTTCAACGTCACGATCTGCCAGTAAACCAGTACGTTCAGGATTAGTTGCCGTGGGAATAGTGACCCCAACTGGGGTGGCCAAAGCGTTGGCTTTCGTCGACATTGGATCTGACACCACCCTAGTGAAAGAGCGGTTTGCCAACAAACTCCGGATCGCTGAAGGTGCGACGTCGCTAGCAATGAGCACGGTAACGGGAACACAAGTAGTGACTGCCGGCAGGTTGAGGTTGCAACTCATCTCTTTAGACACTAGCGAGCAAGTGGAACAAACCGAAACATTCACATAAGCTGATGTCTTCATGCGAGCACCAAGGTCGGTGAACGCATTCTTTACTAGGTGGCCACACCTGCAAGACGTAACATTGCAGACCGGGAAGATGACAGAGTGGATCTCCCCATGCCAGAGGCGCACCGGGTATTTGACCAGAGAGTGGGCGACCGCCAGGCACCTTATGCCGTACGCACGGCCCTGGGATGGATGTTATACGGTCCAGTAGGGGTACGCGGTTCTGTGAATTACTTATCCGCCGAAACGGACCGCATAGAGTATCATCTGCAACGGCTGTATGAAAAGGAGTTTCATGAAATTGGAGACGAAAGACCGACGTTGTCTCAAAAAGATCACTTCGCTCTACAAACGGTACAGCAAGGAACAAGAGGCCCTAAAATCATGAAATGAAAAGAAACTCTCGCCTACGTCGAAAAGGTGCTTGCAAACACCTACAGCCAAAAGGGTATATGGTACCTGCCTCACCACCCGGTTATCAACCTCAAGAAACCCGAAAAATTGCGGGTGGTACTCGACTGCGCGGCCAACTTCCAGAGCTAGCCGTTAAACGATCGCCTACTACAAGCGCCTGACTAGACCACGCCAATGATCGAGGTTTTGTGCCGTTTCGGAGTGCGTAAAGTGGCCTTGCAAGCCGATATCACGGAAGTGTTCCTCCAGGTAAAAACACCCGTAGTGCAGTTAGATGCTTTGCGATTCCTACTTTGGGAAGGGAACAACCCGAACAAAGCGGTGATAAGTTATAGAATGACCGCCCACTCCTTGGAGTGATACCATCACCGTTTTGTGCGAACTACGCCCTTCGGGAAGCTGCGAACAAACATGGAGGTTTGGTCCATCGGTCGGTGGTAGATAGCGTCAGCTGAAGTTTCCACGTGGACGACTATCTTGGGTCGTTCATGATGTGGACCCGGTTCTAGCGCAGTCCAGGGGCCTAACAAGATTGCTAGAAGAGGGCGGCTTCCATCTGACCGAATGGGTGCCAGACGCTTCAGAAGTGCTCAAAGCCATTCCGCACCACTGGAGGGCCAAAAGAGTTACAGATTTGGACGGCTCTCTACTGCCTACCGAACGCACTCTCGGGATACAGTGGAAGGTGAAAACGGACGACCTCGTTTTTGAGCTATACGTTCCCGAGCTGCCAGTAACCCACCGTGGAATACTTTCTGCTGCCTCTAGTTTGCTCGATCAGCTCGGTTTCGTCTCACCCTGGCTGCTGCCCGGAGAGATCCCGTTGCAGCGGCTGGGCCGTAAGAAATTTGATTGAGACCAGTGACTGGACCGAGAAGACCGGCTGGACTGTGAAGAACTTCCGAACACCTTGAAGAAATTAGGGGACATAAGGATTCCACGATGTTTGGCTCCCGGCCACGCTACGCAAGCTGGAGAACTACATGCCTTTTCCGATGCATCCGAAGTCGGTTGTTGAGCTGTGGTGTACGGACGATGGTGCGCAACAGATGGACAATACACTACGAGGATCCTGTTCGCTAAAGCCCGCGTTACCCCACTGAAGAACGTTTCGATCCCACGCCTTGAACTCGTCGCAGCCATGTTAGCGGTCAGGGCAGTGCAAGCTGTGAAGAGATGTTTCGAACTCTAAATTTCGTTGGTCAGCTTCTGGACGGATTCAACGATAGTACTTTACTATATCAACAACGTCCGGAGCCGGTTTAGTACTTTCGTTGCTAACCGACTCACGGTTGTCCACGATGAATCCGCCATGAACCAGTGGAAGCACGTCAGGTCTGGCGATAATCCAGCCGATCTGTGCTCCCGAGGTGCGACCAACTTCAGGCAACTAGACACGTGGGCGAGAGGGCCAAGCTTCCTGCAATTGCCCAAACAGGACTGGCCCGTGTTCGAATTAAAAACCCCTACGGAATTGGAACTGGAGATCAAAGGCGTAGTGATAGCAACCAACGTCATCGAAGCGTCATCCATTCTATCGCGACTGGTCAGGTTTTCTTCCTGGATGAAGACGCTTCGTTCGCTAGTTTGGTTAACCAGGTTCAAGAGAAATTTACTATTCATGAAAGGGCTACGGCCCTTCAGGTCGGATACGGGTCGGCCCGATAAGTCCCGATGAGCTACAAGTGGCAGAATACGATATTTTCCGAATGATACAACGCGAAGCTTTCGTCCGAGAACTCAAAAGGGCGGAAGAAGTGGGACCGACCAATAAAGACATACCATCTCCAAGAGGCGAGCTGAAGCGCTAAACCCAAAACTCATCGACGGACTGCTGCGAGTGGATAACAGGCTGGCCAACGCCCACCTGAGCTCCGACACAAAGTGTTCTATACTGCTGCCTGCGAGATAACCTGTAGTAGAGCTAATGGTTCAACACGTCCACGCCGTGGAGGGACATGCCGGGGAAAGTCACGTGGCGAGCGTCATCCGAAAGCGTTTTTGGTTGTTGAGAGAACGAGAGACTGTAAAACTCCTAATCCGACGGTGTATGCAATATAAGAGACGCAATGCCACGGCGGGCAAACAACTCATGGCCCAACTACCAGAATGCAGGGCGACTGCGGGCTGGTGGCCGTTCAGCGACACCGGGTTGGACTATTTGGGTCCCTTGTGCGGGAAGAGACTATAAAAACGATATGGGTGTATCATGACATGTATGAAGTCACGTGCGGTACACCTAGAAGTTGTGCATTCAATGACGACCGATTTGTTCCTGCGGGCCTTACAGAGATTTATCAACCGAAGAGGCGTACCGGCAGATGTACACTCAGACAATGGGTCGAACTTCGTGGGCGCCCACCGGGAATTGCAGCTTTGGCACAAGAACATAAACAGGGACGAACTGCAGGATCGAACAGCGGCCTACGGCATACGATGGCATTTCAACCCTCTCCCCTCCCCACAGGCCAGCCACCGCGGCGGCGTATGGGCACGCATGACTCGGCCTACCATGCGAATGTTGCTGTCGGTCGTTGAGCAATAGCCGCCCAACGACGAGGGGCTGGACACCTTCACGACTGAGGTAGAGAGAATCCTGAACAACCGCCCCCTGGTCCCAGTAATGAACGGCGACCCCACCCACCTGGCGCCCACCCCGAACGACTTATTGACGTTAAGGTCGAACGAGGGTTTCCAAGGGCCGGTAAGCCTTCGTGGGAGTTACCTCTATGGATGGAAGCAAGCCACTTATCTTGCCACGGTTTTCTGGACTCGATGGCTGCGGGAGTAACTACCAGCTCTGCGGACTCGACAGAAGTGGCTGGTGAAAAAAGGCCATTCGAAGTTGGGGATGTGGTTATGATCGCAGACGAACGCGCACATTTTAGCACCTGGTCCTTGGGAGTGATTATGAAAACCATCGAAAGCGCTGACGGAGTGATAAGTTCGGTGAAGATGAAGACAGCTAAGGAGCGCTAATTCGTGGCATACGCAGTATTAGCCAACTTGAGAATGAAGGCGGAGAAACTGATAAGGCTGGGGCCCGGTAGACTTTTTCGCACTAGTCATCGAGGTGGGTAAATGAACCCCATATATAGAAGCAATCCCGACACACTGAAGTATCGAACCATCATACACCCCGAAGCACACTCACCTACATTGTACTCGCTGTGCCATATGGTCTCCGTTACACACGGTACAGTGCTCACAGTCTTTCGTTGACGTTACTGATTTTTCCCGATATACGGTGATAAATGAGATTCCATTGTTCATCCAGACACATAAGCACATACCCGATGCAGGCTATTTCCCGCAACCCCTATCCAACGTGTGAAGGTGTTCGCAATTTGTCTTTGTTCACGGTACTGAAATGTCTTTTGCATATGTGGAAGTGGTGGCGATTAAATAATACACACGCACTCACGCAAGCACATACATCCAGTGCGTGACGACACTTCCAAGGACAGCATCTACGCTTCCCCTCTATGCCCGCCATCGGTCAGTTGTTCTCGTGGAAGATGTAGAATAGCCACGCGTCGATGTGGCCAACGGATTAGGTGCGGCCATGAGTGGAACTTTGACGACAAGCATTAGGCAGGCGCACTGACAGCAGGGCTTATGTAGGTAGGAAGAATCAGTAATTTTATACCAAACCTTTGACTCTGCTAAGGATTCGGGAGGACTTCAGTGGGCGGTGTAACGACCGGTCGTGAAAAATCCCCCTAAAACCTCTGCGGTTCCATGATTTTCTAAACATCACTCACTTGCTCAAACTATTGACGTGTCTTTACGAACTGTTTGTTTTTATGCACCAATTGTTGTTTGTTCGCGCCCAGAGCGCTACTTTGTCGTATCCTTGTTCTGGACCGGCGTGACGCACGTGCTCCTTGCTCGCAAGCCGCAATTCGGTTTCTCGTGTGTTGAGTCCTTGTGATCTCATTATTGAGGTTTGTATCATTTTGGTGTCATTGTTTATTCAATAATCTAGTATCGTAGAATATCACGGATAATCACCTTTTGATTTCGGGATCCGTTGTGAATTTGGCTGCGCATTGCTCAAATGTGTGTTACAACCTCCACTTCTTGCGTTTTCTTCCAATGACCCCGGCAATAAATTTCGTGGGTGAATGGAGCTGAATTTAACGTATTCGATGGTTTGTCCAGTTTTACTTTTCATCTTTTGCAGCTATTTACATTCCCGGTTTACTTAATTCAGCCCCCTCTAAGCGCATGACCCATACGCTGTGATCATGCCTGCAGCATGCCTCTCCTTCTTTATGAGAAATAAACCCTTGTAGTTATTCATTTCAGAAATCTGTTGGTGTGATGGTTGCCGGAAACCACTGTAGGACTTTTCGTTGCGTACCGTGGGTTCAAATTCTCCAACTACCTCAGTCTTCCGGTGGCCCATTATCTTGCTCAGGGTTCCGTTTTTACGTACTACTATGTAAAGCTACCCATTACTTGCCTTATGGTAGGTCCCAAACAGCTCACTAACCTTAAATGGAGATCCAAGTAGTTGGTGTGGGCGCAGAACGTCAACCTCAGCTCGGTTTAGCTCGCCAGGTATCAATGCTTATACAGCAAACCTAGTTCCCGTTCATGTGCCTTTCATGGTCATCAACCGTACCTTTTATCACATCCACCAGAACTCGGCTGTCAAAACTTTAGTTCAGTCTTAGAAACGACTATTCCTCTACTAGACTTCCAGTCTCTGTAGGGATGGTGGCTACCATTATCCGTTTCGTTTCAGTACCACCAAGCGCGGGGCAGGGCCTTGGTAATGCAAACCACATCTCCTCAGATCCCGACAAGAATCGCGCGCCCGTTTTCTACATCTGTGATTTCTTCGGTGCTCTCTATCCCATCGAACAGGAGTAGGGCAGATTAGCAGCTAGTCATACGCAGTGTCACCGGCGAGCTTTGGTCGATGGGTGAATAACTGTAAGTCCGTCCTCCACGAAGGTGCCAGAACGCTTGTCAGTGTAGTCTGTGTGAAAGCAGAGTGATAGATGAATCCCTCCGAAAGTTCGATTTTCTTTCGGTTTAATCGAAGCATTCCCTAACCTGTATGGCTGCTATTACGGCCAGTGTTGCTGCGGTCAACCTTATCCGCGGAACACATGCAAAATTCAGTGGCACTACTCTCGCCTTCGCAAATACTTTCTGGCCGTTCTGCCCGCCATCTTCGCTGTTTCCGAAGCTGCAAGCCACTTACCCATAATACATTTGTGGGACTTCTGAAAATAAGTAGAGTTACGCACCGTTTGCACCCTATTTGTGTTGGACGTCTTGGTGTGTTGGACTCGCCGAGTTGATGTAGTCTGTCTAACCAGTCATACCACCGATTGGCACTGTCTTTCTGGAGAGGCTCGTCCCAACCCGTTCCTCTTTGGCGTAGTAGCTGTGGTAAAATGTAGCTCAAAGATAACAGGGATTTGGAACTGGTGATAGAGTTTCCCTCCGTGCGGTTGGTCGTTTAAGTGGGTCGAAGGGTGTAAGAGCTCATCGCTTTTGGCTTTCCACTGAACTCCAAGCGCGTACTGTACTTCTGACGAGAAATCGCAAAACCCTATTGCCAGCCTCCCTTACCAGATTCGAAGACAATATTGACTAATTAGCGACTATCGGAAACCCACTTTGTTATTCCAGACTTTTCTTACTTTAGAATGGTAGTCAGTTCAAAGATTTATTGAGGGGCCGTACTCGGACCACCGAAGAGGCCGAGAAACTTGGCCACACAGGAATGCTCCGTTGATCTCCCTGTTGGTTGTTGACTTCTCCAAATCACTCGAGAGTTTACCGTAGATTAACTTGAATACAGAAAGGCGATGATGCTGTTCAAAACGGATGAAATGTTGGTCTGTACTCGTCGGGTTTCTGGCCTGTACCATTTTGAGCACCCAGAGTTGAAGGAGAGTTTCACTGTTTTTGAGGTTTATATCCGTACAGGCTGCTGCTTTTCCCATCCAAAATCGGTATGGTGCTTCGGCTACTGGTTTTGTTTAATACAAAACTCTGCGTCATCTGATGACAACTCGTGACACTTCACGGCAGAACCGAAGACTTCCCTGAACCTTAGCAGTTTCTTTGAATTTCAACCCGGGTGATGGGGTGATCACCACATGAATTTCGTGTCAATTACTGCTGCATCTGCTCTTTCTACGTAACCCAATTGTACACTATTACTCGGCTCTATTATATTCCATCCTCAGCTGCGGTCCTCAAATCAGCCTATTTCCGATGAGAAATGGCCCTAAAAGGGCCATTCCTCCTTCGTTTGGTATTGGCTCTATGTTGGTTAGCCATAGCGCGGGAACCTCAGTACAACCGATTGGGCACTCGGCTTCCTGGGCTTCCACTTTCAAATCTAGTCTATCTTCTTGCGGTGGGGCGTCTCTATCAACGGGCTTGTTTAAAAATTCGGCATTATGCAAGCACTGAATTGACTGTCCAGTTTTCGCCAACTCCAACGAAGCACAGCTGAAATGAATGTACCCTCCATCCCTTCCTTTTGTGCTACCATATGACGTGCTTTTGAATATCGTGCTCAGGGCGTGTGGTGCTTTGAGGCCTCCTATTCTCCGATCCAAGGCCCAGTCACAACAGACCAACATGTCCATAGCATTAGTCTGCCACCCTTCGATTTTGAGACCGTTCGTATACGACCACCGGGTCAGAATCCACGGCACTCACTCAGGGGCCCTGATGGGTAGATCTTCGACAGCGAAAGCTTCTTAGCTTTCTGCTGTATCTTTTTTGACAAAGGATACGACTCTGTACGACAACCAAGAATTGTCGCGACTTTCAAACCCGGAATTAAAGAAATTTAGCCGGTTAAAGCCAATACGGAAGGTAATGATACAACGATTGATGCGGCGTCTGCATATTGAACAATGGCAAGTCAGGACTATGCAAGTCGTACCTGGTTTCCCCCTTTTCCAGGCTGATTTCGGGAGTGGAGCTGAACCAGTGTTATCAAACGACTGAGAACCAAAACGTCCGAACACAGCAAAACCCAGAAGGTTGGAGCATTTGAACTAGGAGTGGTGAATAAGAAATAGCTACTCTCGATGAAGCTAACGGAGTTGAGTGAGTTGTTTTCTATATTCAGCCCGCTTCAAAGCTACAACAGTTGCAGCAGATTCGGAAAAACAGTTTGGTTGATTGGATGGCCCGGGTACCACCTTCTGTGCTTTCTGCTGATGAAGATTGGTACCCTGTAGTTTCATAACACTATTACTCCTATCGGGGCTTCCTTGCCGATTGCTTTCACACCTTCTTGAACGGTTTTATGGACCTCGTGAGACAGTGAGCAACCATACTTGGTTTCGGTGTTTCTTCGGCATCTGACTTCCTGGTTTTTTGAAGCAAGCATGGGCGTTTCCCATGACATCCACCTTGGCTGCAACTTATGGGAATCGTTGAGACAAATGAAGCACACCCTTAGGCTTCTAGTCATACCCCAGCATTCACCGAAGTCCACCTTCTGGAAACAAGAACGATGTTGGGCTACACAGGGCACTATACGCCTTGCATATTGGCGGGCTTTCACCTCCGCGGGATACATTTTCCGGGTTTGCCCATATTTGGCCTCTACCAATATCCTAAGCCAAGCTTGGCGTTGGTGTCGTAGCTCCAGGTATCTTTCTGTTTTCAAGCACAAGTTGATCAAAATGACTCTTAGCTATTCGGGCATGACAACCTACAGACTGTACCAAGTCCTCAAAAGTAGTTTCTTTCCAAAACCTACGAATCGTTTCGGTTTTCTCGGCCCATTTGCCACTTTATTCAGTGGACAGACTGCGCACTATGGCCTCCAGTATGTGTAGAATGGAGAGGCGCAAAAGTTAGCCTAGTCGATTCAGAGTAACACTGCAGTTTTCAGCCTTAATTACTAGAGAGACTGAGGAACTGGGCTCGCCTCTGGAATTCTAAGCTTCTGATAGTACTCCATTGATCAAATTCTGAGCGACCAGGAATTGTTATTTAGCAGGTCTTTCAAAACATCACAGGCTGAGGTGTAGCTCTCTTTTGGATTCAGCATCCGGCGCGCGTCGATTTCTTCCTTGTCCTTCCCTCAAAGGTAATGCAGCAGGTAAAAAAATCTCTTAACTGGATCAGATACTCTGCATCGCTGGATGAACTCGCTACACTGGTTCGTGTCTACATCACAGAGGGATAATTCCACTTTTTGTAGGGCAACTGCTTGAGTTTTGCTTGCTCCACCCTGCTTCGGTGCTGTCGCACCGGCTGGCTTCAAGCTCTGTAGCTTCTGTAAATACCTCTCGTTCCCGGCTTCGAGTTTGTTCGCTCCTGACCAACCCAGCTCCTTCCTTAGCTACCCTAGGCTAGTGTTCTAGTTCCGTTATTCTCAGCCCATAAAATCCATCATGTTTATATCCTGTCGTGGGTTGAAATATATGAGATTGCTCCGACAAGTCTTTTAGGCCTAGCAACATCTAGTCGATACGTATTATCCGAAAATACCTCGTAGACTTGCGGTACTGCTTCCTGATCACTCTCGGCTTACTTGTGCCCTTCTATTTGTATTTTTATTCGTATTCTCATCCATATTTCGGGTTGAGCACTGTCACGTTATTCTGACTTTCAGTGAAGCGTAGCCGAACTGACCAGTCCCATAGACAAAGCAAGATTGATCCTTAAAGTCTACGGTACTACATTAGCAAAATGTAAAAGTCCAGCACACAAATCTCAACTGCGAGGCCACAGCAAGTAATAATAAGGACCAAAATCCAGCGAAATCCACGGCCAAATACTACTATCGTGGCTGTCAAGGCCAAATCAAAAAGGTGCCACGGCGCACACGAGCTCGGTATAAACAAGTGTTTGAGTAGTGGGGTGGGTGCGTTCTGTAGGTTTCGCGAGTATCAATAAGAATCAATTACATATTCCAGACGGCCCAAAAATGACACGGTTATTGGGTAGGCTCATTACAGTAATACGTTACAGGGGCTCGATACAGTTTGGGCTCTTTTTCAGGGGCTCGAAAATATTTTTGTGCACAGATCAGACCTCTTTCTGAAGGGGGGGGATAGCATGTGTTGTATGTGCAAAATACAAGGAAAAGAAAACACTGTGAGCCCAAGGCTTAGTAGATGCTCTAACAAGATCGTAATTCTGCACTAGTCAAACACTAATGTGGCCTTCAACAGTCTTTTCACCACTAATGGGACAGAAAGAAAGAAATATCTGAACTTCAAAACCTAACAAACGCTCATAAACTAGAGCCTTATTTGCTAACGTAGGACAGGAATAGCTTAGCGGAAAAAGTGTACGGTCTGGCCAGGGATACTGATACATTCATGTGGAACATCGCAACAGTGCATTGTTAATAGCAATAACAGTGGTTTACTTCGGAGTGGCCCAGAGCTCGCAGGACATACAGCTAAGGATACTCATGAATGGTTACGCAGTATAGTCCAACCGAGAGAGAGATGGACAGGCTTCAGGGTGCAGCAAAAGTGCTGAGAAAGGTGAGCTCACCGCAGCAAGCCTTAAGTAAAAGGGTTTCCAGGTTGGGTAAGTGGTGTTTGAGACGGATAACCTCTCCATATGCTCCCCGACCGGTGCTGGTCGAACTCCAAAACCCGGGACATAGAGACTCACCGCCTTCTAGAATTGAAAAGTGAATGGAGTCTACGGCAGACGAGTCTGCTTGAGACAAGTTCGTTCGGCGAGGGGTATTAGACATCAAAGGTAACCCGAACCGCCATTCATAGAATCCAAACTTGCTCTGGATCCGTCAACGCGGGCAGGTATGGCCCGATGTCAGCACCGAGAGACACCAGTGACTTTCCAAGGCACACTAACTCAGATCGGAGCAGTCCACGTGGACTCAAACATACGTGAGGCTCACCGTTCGAACCTAGCTGGACCGCAGCAAGAACCCTCCCTGAGGTTGCCTTGAAGTTTTCAGGTCTTGGAGTAACACGCGATACTAGGCTGAAGCCAAACATTTTCAATGATCTTTTGGATACTTTATTATCTGAATGCCACCAGTGAGCTGGAAGGTACTTCACGGGGTAGTGAGGCCATGGGAAAAGAGAGCGCTTTCTAGCTGAAGAACTGGGGAGTGAACCAGTAGATGGTGCTACTGTAACGAGGAATGCTGGGGCTAGAGAACGGCGTGAATATCAAGGCGAAAGAATGAGCCAAGCGGAGGCCACATGCAGAGGAACAGGCGCCGAATATATTGGAGGCTTCCCAAAGCAGGCAAGAAGATGCAAACGGAATAACACATAGGAAGCAGTTGGATCTCCGGCAGCCAGCAAGGTAGCCCAGATGAGAGGCTGCCGATCGAGCCTTCAAGTGAGACAATCGGAATGAACGCAGGGAAATGGCGCCCAAAAAAAGCAATTCATCGGCCACGAGCAACTGGCAAGAAGGCAGCCGAAGAGATCAAGCGGCGACAATAGCAGTCTTGGTGAGGCGCAGTTTGGAAAAGAGCCTATATAAACTATCGTGTTTCTCATGACCTGAATTTTTCGGTTGTTGGAATACAAGTATCCGAACAGCTGTTTTCGTCCTTGTTACACTATAAATAAGCGTGATAAAATAAGCCAGCGGCATTCATCCAGTTATTCTGAATGCTAGTGAATAAATCCAACGCAACCCAAATGACTCAAAACTCGGGTATGAGCCTTGACAGGGGGAATAACCGCAATATACACCAAGGCGTGCAGTCTTGGGAAAAAAACGGAGATATGACTGCTGAAACCGGGAGGACTGACTGCATCGCAACCACTGGAAATTGGCTGAGTAAAGATGCAGCAACAACGAGCTACCCTCTGAGCATGGCAATGCTCTCATGGAGCAGGCGGACAAGACGGAAAGGAGGGAGGGGTTGTATTATTGCCTTTTGCGAGAGTGAGTGAACAGGGGCAGATATGATCTCCACACCAAATATGCAGATGGCCTGGGGCTGCCCAGGTTCCTTGAATATACAGGGGACCCACACCTGTGTCTACAGGTGTTCATCGTCATCCAATGGAGGGGCAGTGGTGTTACCTGCTACAATAAATTGCTACTCCGTCAGATATATTGGTGGATGTCGGTGATTTTGCCTCTCCGGTAGCTGTATGGAAGGGTTCGTGGGCAGCGTAAGGGTAGAAATGGCTACATACAGCATTTTTCATGTGTCTTTAACGCCACTCATTTATTTACACTATTGACTTGTTTTATGCACTGTTTGTCTTTACGGACCAACGCTTGTTTGTTCGCGCCCAGCGCGTTGCACTGTCATGTCCTTGTTCTGGATCTACTTGGAGCGCTTGCTCCTTTCTCGCACGCTGCAATTCGGTTCTCGTTTGCTGAGTCCATCAGGGCGGGCGATTCGGGGAAGAGCACATTCGGCTCCGCGGCCGGTGGTTTGAATCCCCAAAGGTCACCACCTTTCATCAGAGTCAGGTTGGCGTCACCAATAACGAGAATGCCTAGTTTGAACTTTTCACCCAAGCTACGAGGGTGACGGAGGACGTAATCACTCAAGCACGGAGTCTCCATCAGAAGTGGGAATTCAATAGAGCTTAAATGTTTGCTAGTGCAATCTCTCCGTTCGGGGCTCCTACCCTGCTGCGGAAAGTTAATGCGATCAGGACTCTCACAGTAAGTGGCTCTTTGCACGTCCCCCAAGCAAGCTCCAAAAAATGGACAGTGGCTGTAAATTAAGTTCCGAGCTTGCTACATCCCTCGGCAAACTGAGTTCTCCGGGGGTCGTCGAAGCTACTTCCTCTGTACGCCATCGCAGCCAGCTTAGAAACCAGGTGATCGGAACTGACGGCTCGCACGCGAGAAGACGATGTGATTGCAATCACGGAGAAATGGCTGAGATCCCACAAAACAACCCGGAGCTTTTGCCTACCAAACTACATTTTGAGCAGGAGGGGAAGGCAAGAAGCCCGGGGTGGGGAAGCTTTGCTGTTCAAAGCTGAGTAGTACGCTCGACGTAGGTGGAGCCTGAGCAACCTGCAAGTCTTAGTGATCCAAGTCATTCTAAACGGCACACACCTAAAAATTGTTTGTACATACCACAGTCCCTCCTTCAGCAATAGGAAGAATGCGAAACTGTTTCATTACGTAGAAACTTTGATGAACCTGGGCCCCAGGGTGCTAGTACTGGGGAATTCTGATGCGCCTGGAGTAAACTAGACCGACTAAGTAGCACCCGGGAAGGCATTTGGATAATTATTGGTAGGCCCACTGCACAGGGTTGGCTCAGTGCTGCAGGTTAAGGAAGAAAGTGGGGGCCTGGACGGGAGGCCCCACCCTAGATCTGGCAACCATCAAGTGCCCAAGGGAATATTGAAAACCTATCGTCGGAGGACACACTAGGAAAAAGCGACCATGAAGTGCTAAGATTAGTGGTCAA
This sequence comes from Fasciola hepatica, assembly GCA_948099385.1. Classification (NCBI taxonomy): domain Eukaryota; kingdom Metazoa; phylum Platyhelminthes; class Trematoda; order Plagiorchiida; family Fasciolidae; genus Fasciola; species Fasciola hepatica. The sequence goes on from CANUEZ040000176.1 coordinate 681,537, forward strand.
CACGTGGAGGCCATGAGCTCCAGACAAGTTCCGGCGTTGTTTCTACCATATTGGCCCGATATTTCTTCGACAAATGGGGGAAGCAGCAGACCGGTGGGTAGGTATTGGACAGAACCACGAAAAAAGAAAGTGATCTCGTATCCGGGACGGTTTGGGAAGCTAGATAGACCAGGTAACCTTATTTAGAAGAATGGGAGGGCGCGGAGCCCAGTCGTGGTGGACCAGTCGAGTCCACAAGTCTCCCGGGGCAAAATTTAACGTGGGCCGAATACAGAGGTAGAGCTGGCCACGGACATTTTCTACGTTACAAAGCAGAGGGTACTGGGCTTGTGGCTAATCAGGTAGTTATTTAAAAGGAATATGAAGAAAAACTGGCGAAGAATGTATAAATCAACCCCAAGGCATTCTTTAATTAGGAGCCGCAAAAACCGACCCTGAAGATAACCGTTGGCAGCGTAAAGGACAACCGTAGAAGGCTAGCTGTGATAGACAGATGCTCTCATGCTTTTCCTCGAAAAGGTTTACAGACAGGGAGGTGGTACACTGGGTGGAACATTAGAAGGTTTGTTTCTCGTGCCGAGAGTGAACGATGCCTTAATAGATATAACAGAAGTAGCCACCGCCTTGGGCAGATTAGTGACATGTAAATCAACAGGACCTGATGGTATTCACTCGACCTTCCTGAATTCGCTAGCTGATCTGCTTGCAAAAGCTCTGACCGTACCATTTACCGCATTCGTGGAAGAGGGCGTCAGCCCGAACAAATGGACTTGGTCCACTTTGTGTCATATTCATAGGAGCGGAAGGAGGAAGAGTTTCTCATCGACGGTGCTCTTCTCAGCACCAGAGCTTCAGGCACAGTGAAGCCCTTTAGCGATTTGCATGTACTAACTGCGCAGAAGTTTGCTTTGCTGGTTACACCGCCCTTGTCTAGCAACTCTGGTCCGGACCCGAGATGTGAGTTCTGAGCAACGCTCGCTTGACTTGCACTTACGGCTCCGCTTTGAAACCCTACACGAAGGAGCTCGACGCAGACGGGGCAGATCCAAGACAAAACTTTGTGTCTGTGGTACAGGCGACAATGCACCTCAGAAAATTCCACACAACGAAAGCGAGAACTTGTCCCACACACGTCACACTGGATGTCGTCGTTCACCACGCCATTAGAACACGCGTTGTTCCCACAGGCACCCTCTGGCTATTATTTGGACGGAACGGCCATCTTTTACCCGAGTTCGGACTTCCTTCGGTCATATTGAGACTGAACGTTGATGGTTAGGGTGACCAAGTAGTTGAAAGTGAGAGAAAATGTGTACGTGACATGACCTGCCTTTTTATAGGTCTGAAGGTGCCAGGCCATTCAGAGATGATGCAAAGTGGGATCAGACTGACAGAGGTTTAGGAAACAACGTGCCCTAAAAGATGCTGGTTCATCCGTGGTTCACAACTTGTGCAAACTGTCCAAATTGTATTACTCTTCACTGCGGTGCACAAGGCTCTCAGACTTATCCAGACCGAGTCCCGTCCACAAAAGATTTCTTTCAGCTTAATTTACTTAACGGAGACACTCGTCCGAAGGTGCGGACGATAAAAATTTCATTTTGGTCTCCACGCGGCCTCACGTCGAGTATGAAGCGCAGCGTTCTGGGTTCAGTTTGGATAATGATAATAAGGGTACATTTCTTGACCATGGACGGGACATAAACACAAGCGCAGGATAATGATGTACAAAGTTACTCAATAAGATGAAATGTACACAGATCTTAGGATTAAGAGTCGAAAGTGTCAGTAACAGAGAAACAGCTGACAAAAGTATGAATGGATCAAACTAATTGCGGCTTGCGCTGCAAAAGCAAACGGCTTTCGAGTTCCACTTGGGCGGAGGTGCCCCGTGGAGTTACCAAGAATACGGCAAAATCATAGAGTTAAGTTAGCATTACAAACTAAACTGATGGAAGCTGTGGAAATCTGAGGCCCACCGTGATTATGTGAGTAGGGCAATTTCTAAACATGAAGATATGGTAGAAAAACATTTTGTGGAAGTACTCACGGGAAAATCGTTGAATGCAAAGAGAATTCCAACCCACGAGCATGATGCAATCCCTGAATGATGGATCTACCTGGGTTCAATAAACGGAGTGCTTCATGAAGGAGGAAGACATGGAATATGTTTATTAAAACTGAACTTGGGAACGTCGTTTATTCTGAAGGGCACAGCAATCGAGAAAAAGATCAGTCCCCAGTATCATTCTGAAGAGAAAAAGCGCCAATGAAAAATTCTGGAATAATGAAGAACCAGTGTCCAGGATATTATGGGTCGAGAGAATAATAAATATTTTTGGAGGGAACTATAGTGAAAAGTTTCAGCATGAGCTCTAGCCTTATTATGCTTTTTCACTGACAAATATCAACTCACTTATTGAGCCCCAGCTTCATTAACGCCATTACTGGTATGGTACATCATCCCGTGAGCACAGTCCATCTGGCTTGGTGAGGGATATGTTTCGATCAAGCAACGTGATCTGGCGAGGTATGATGGATTAAACTGCAGGTTGTCATCGACCGGTGCGGTAGTAGATTGCGCTTGAGCTGTTACTTGTGTAGGCTGCAATATTGCTACCGGCAGGGAAGCCATTGCGTTAGGAAACGCTGATCGATCTACAGATAAGCAGTTGGAGGTATTGTTGGTCGGGTGACTTGATTGCAGTCTTAGTTGCTATGAAATATTCTACCTGGGTCTCTGTCGGGGCAAAAAGCTTCCGAGCAGTACCTAACCAAATTCGAAGCGAATCCCGAAATCAGAAGGCGGATAACCTTAAATTATACGATACTAGATTATTAAATGAACAATGGAATAAAAGATATACGATCCTCAATTAGGCCATCACAGGGACTCAGAAAACGAGATCCAAGTTACGGCTTGCGAGAAACAAGCACGTGCGTCCCGCGGGTCAAAAATGGGATATGACAGAGTAGCGCGTTAGACGCGAAAAACAAAGGTTGGTTCATGAGAACGTACAGTGCATAAAAAAACACGCAAATAGTGCGTATTAGCAAGTGATGCCAAGGAAACATGAAATTGTAATGTTTCTGGGGGATTTTCCCGAACCGGTCATTTCCTCCCCCACCAAAATCTTCCCGTATCTTTGCGCGGTCAAAACGTTGGAGTAAGGGTACCTATTCTCTTCACCTACTTAGACTTCTCTGTCATTGCGCGTACCCAGTAATTCTGACGCCGGCCCTCTACTCACGATAGCACTTGATCCGGTGGCTACACGGGCACAATGTTACTCTGCACCGTCCACGAAAAAGACTGCTCAACGGCGAGTGTGAAGGGGGTCTAGTAGGTTCGGAAGCATGCGCTGTCTTCGGGGGATCTGTCGTGGGATATCGTTGTGTGCTTGCGTGAGCGCTTGTATGTGCATGTCTGTGTGCAAGTGGGTGTCATGGATGAGGCAGCACGTTGTTACATGGGTAAATACAAAAACTACCAACCACTGGTGGCTTCTTCCATAATGTCAGTGATGCGCGACGAGCTGTGAGAACTGTGATAGGTTTGACAGAGGTCATGAAGCATAAAGTTGTCTTATGTGCGTGTGTATGATTGATAGTGAGTGTATCTGGGTGCATGAGCAAGTCACAACTACTACCAAATACGTGAAAGGCCTTCCATGAAATCAGTGATAAACGGAGAACGGTGAGCACTATGGCACCTTTGTTGGAATCCATGGAGCAGGCACGCGTTTCATGCATGTGTGTATGATTGGGTGTGAGTGTGTTTGTATGTGCAAGTAAATCCAAACGGCTACTTCATACGGGAGAGGTCTTCTATGAAGCTGGGAAAGGCGAGCACTGTGGCATGATTCCTTTAGAAGGTGGAGCAGGAAAGCGTCCCATATGCGCGTGTGATTGAGTGTGAGTGCATTTGAGTACGTATGTCATATATACTACCACAAACGAAGGTGCTTTTAACCACTTCAGTGACGAATGAGGACTAGTCTACTGAGGTTCTGTGGCTTCGGCCGGTCTGTTTCTACTCTCGAGAAGGCTTACACTGCGCAAGTCACTAGTTAATATTCCGTTGGCGGTCTTTACCTCAACAGTTCGCAGCAGTTCGTCAGAGCTTCTGATAATTTCCACGACAGAGCCCAAAGGCCAGGGGCTGAAATGCTCGTGCTCTTCGACGATCATCGCCACATCCCCAACCTTGAACAGTCTTGTTTTGACCAGTCACCTCCGTCAGGCTTGCAGAGCCGGTAGGTACTCCTGAAGCCATCGCCTCCAAAATACTTTGGCAAGACAGTTTGCCCGCTTCCATCCGTGTAGGTAACTCCCGCGGAGGTTTATCGGTTCTTGGGAACCCTCGTTCGATCTTAACGTCAGTGAGTCTTTCGGGGCGATCGCCAGATGGGTGGAATCGTCGTTGGTTACGGGAACCCGTGGGCGGTTGTTCAGAACTCTCTCTACCTCAGTCATGACGGTGTTCAGCCCCTCGTCGTCGGGCAGCTGTTGCTCAACGGCCGACAGCAACATTCGCATGGTAGACCGGATCAGGCGTTCCCATACGCCGCCGCGATGAATGGGCTGATGGGGACTGAAGTGCCATCGTACGCCATAGGCCACGGTTTGACTCTGCAGTTCGTCCCTGTTTACGTTCTTGCGCCAACGCTGCAATTCCCGGCGGGCGCCCACGAAGTTCGACCCATTGTCTGAGTATATATCTGCAGGTACGTCTCTTCGGTTGGTAAATCTCTGTAAGGCCCGCAGGAAAGAATCGGTCGTCACCGAATGCACAACTTCTAGGTGTGCCGCACGTGACTTCGCACATGTCATGATACACTCGTATCGTTTTTTCAGCCCCCTGCCGCACTTGATCCACAAGGGCCCGAAGTAGTCCAACCCGGTGTCACTGAACGGCCACCAGCCTGGAGTCACCCTGCTTCCTGGCAGCGGAGCCATATGTTGTTTGCCCGCTGCGGCATTGCGTCTCCTACAATGTACACAACGTCAAATTCCACGTTTTACAGTCACTTTTCCTCTCAGCAACCAAAAACGCTTTCGGATGAAGCTCGTCACGTGACTTTTCCCGGCATGTCACTCCATGGTGTGGACGCGTTGGGTCATTATCTCTATCAATGTTTGTCGAGCCGGCAGTAATATGGGGTATTTCGAGTAAAGCTCAGGTGAGAGTTGGTCAGCCTGCCGTCTACTCGTGGTAGTCCGCTAGTGAGCCTGGAGTTTAAATGCTTCAGACTGCTTTTTGGAGACAATGTTCTTCCATCGATTGGTCGTGCTTCTCCGGTCCTCTGAAGTTCTCTGGTGAAAGCCTTTCGTTGTATCTTCTTCGATAAATCGTATCTCGTCACTCGTAATTCATCAGCGTTTATCGGACCCCTACGCACACGACTGGATAGACGGACCCCTTACATGACTAGAAAATGTCCCTTATACCTGCCAGCCGCTCTAACGCCCGAAACATCTTCATCCAAGAGAAAAACCTGATCAACCGTGGAAAAAAGGATGTCGATTTGGTGACTGTCTCCGTCACCACCGCGCCATTAATCTCCAATTCCGATTACAGATGGGGCTATAGTTCGTAAACGGGCCTGTCCTGTCGAGGCTTTTGCAGGAATTTCGCCCCTCCCCCGTTTTTGTGTCCTTGTGCCTGGAGTTGGTCGCACCTCGGAAGCACAGATTGGCTGGGTTGTCGACAGACCTGACATGCTTCCACTGGTTCATGTCAGCCTCATCGTGGATGATCGTGGGCCGGTTAGCAACGAAGTTACTAAAACAGCTCCTGACGTTGTTAATGTAGTAAAGTACTATCGTCGGGTCCGTCCAGAAACTGGCCGACAGAATGTTGAAGTCGAAGCATCTCTTCACCGTTTGCACCGCCCTGACCGCTAACATGGCTGCGACGAGTTCAAGGCGTGGGATCGAAACGTTCTTCAGTGGGGCAACGCGGAATTTGGCGAACAGGATCCTCGTAACTTGCTGGCCATCCCCCGTGAACTATAGTCCGTATACCACGGCTTCATAACCGACCTCGGATGCGTCAGAAAAAGAGTGCAGTTCTCCTGTCCGTGCTGCATGACCTGGGGGCAAACATTGTGGAATCCTTATGTCCATTAATTTTTTCAAGGTGTTCGGAAATTCTTCACAGTCCAGCCGGTCTTCTCGGTCCAGTCACTGGTCTCAATCAAATTTCTTACGGCCCAGCCGCTGCAACGGGATCTCTCCGGGCAGCAGCCAGGGTGAGACGAAACCGAGCTGATCGAGCAAACTAGAGGCGGCAGAAAGTATTCCACGATGGGTTGCTGGCAGCTCGGGAACGTATAGCTCAAAAACGAGGTCGTCCGTTTTCACCTTCCACTGTATCCCGAGAGTGCGTTCGGTAGGCAGTAGAGAGCCGTCCAAATCTGTAACTCTTTTGGCCCTCCAGTGGTGCGGAATGGCTTTGAGCACTTCTGAAGCGTCTGGCACCCATTCGGTCAGATGGAAGCCGCCCTCTTCTAGCAATCTTGTTAGGCCCCTGGACTGCGCTAGAACCGGGTCCACATCATGAACGACCCAAGATAGTCGTCCACGTGGAAACTTCAGCTGACGCTATCTACCACCGACCGATGGACCAAACCTCCATGTTTGTTCGCAGCTTCCCGAAGGGCGTAGTTCGCACAAAACGGTGATGGTATCACTCCAAGGAGTGGGCGGTCATTCTATAACTTATCACCGCTTTGTTCGGGTTGTTCCCTTCCCAAAGTAGGAATCGCAAAGCATCTAACTGCACTACGGGTGTTTTTACCTGGAGGAACACTTCCGTGATATCGGCTTGCAAGGCCACTTTACGCACTCCGAAACGGCACAAAACCTCGATCATTGGCGTGGTCTAGTCAGGCGCTTGTAGTAGGCGATCATTTAACGACTAGCTCTGGAACTTGGCTGCACAGTCGAGTACCACCCGCAATTTTTCGGGTTTCTTGAGGTTGATAACCGGGTGGTGAGGTAAGTACCAGATCCCCGTCCGGAATTCGGTGACTGCAGGCACTTCAAAGTAGGCGAGATTCTCTTTTCATTTCATTACTTCTGCTTATCGTTTCCACGGAGCCTGATCTCGAACTAAGCTTTCCTTCTATCGCAGTAGTCTTTGCAGATCATAATTCCGGTTACCAAACAGTGGGTCAGCTGGTTTGCACCATGGGAGGGAACCTTGAACTGATTTTTAGAGCCTATGGCTCCTTGCTGCACTGTATGCAAAGCTAGGTTGTCCTGTTGAGACAATGGTGTTCTTTCGCCTCCAGTGTCATGAAACTCCCTTCCGCGTGGGCGCTGCCATTTTCATTCTTTGTGGTCCGTTTCGGATAATGCGTAATTTACGGAGCCACGTCTCCCGAATGGACCATAAAGTATCCATCCTGGAGCAGCGCTTGCGGTGTGGGGTGCATGACGATTGCTCACTATCGGCTCCAGCACCCAATGTGCCTCTGGCACTTCGCTGCCGATGAGATGATCCAATTCGTCGCCCTGCCAGTCTACGATGTTTAATTCCTGCAGGTTGGGCCACCTAGTCACCATTGCATTCACCGACCTTGGTGCTTTCATGGGCAGATCGGCCAACGTAAAAACCGCCGTTGATTCGATTTGCTTATTAGTGTCCAGGGAGATGAGCTGTAAAATCAACCGGCCTGCAGTCACCATTTGTGTTCCGCCTACCTTGCTCACTGCCAACGGCGTCGTGCTTTAAGCGGGCCGGTTTTTATCGGCAAACCGCTCCTCCATCGAGGTGGTGTCTCATTCTCTGTTGACGGAGGCCAGTGCTCTGACCACCCCAGATGTGTTCATCACTCTCACGGCAACTACTCCTAACCGCACTAGTTTACTGGCAGACCGTGACGTTAAAAAAATCACACCGGGCTTGGTGTTCGCCTCTGGTGTAATTTCTTCCTCCTAATGTAATAATCGGTGGTATCCGTCTGCACAACTTTCGTGGCCACATCTGGTTCTTCTTCGACAAGCCACCGCCCGAAGCCTGGTGTCGGGATAGATAAAGTACGCTCCTGTCATCCCCGCCATTCGCCAACATTCGTCTATCGTGGCCTTTGTGAGCTTCAGGCATCCTAGTAGCCCACTGCTGGAATCGCAGGACCTGCAACTTGGATGAGCTAAAGCCTCGCGTGAAACGGCGTGTGAATTTGGCCAACGCTAGTATTTCGGATGTTCCCGTGCAGTGTTTTGAGTCTGGGCAATGCTAGGTCTGTTTACTCGGTTACTGTCTCGGATGAGAGGACCAAGTATACTGACGGCTATTTTGGTTTCTGTCCAAGTATTCGGTTAGGTCTTCGAAGTTAGTCTCACGGTAGCCTCGGATTATACTTTCCGTATCTTCCGCCCATAGACCCTGTAGCCCGAGAGGGAGCAAGCGGACTATGCCCTCCAACGTATGCATTGCTTCGAGGCCAGCCTTGCTGTCTGAATGATCGAGGGCTATTGGACAGTTCTGCATTTTATCACTAGGTCGGCGACTGTACGGACGTCTCCTTTGGTTCATTTGGCCCCTGACATCACGCCCTCTATTAGATTACGAACTACCTTGAATAACTGGCCGAACAGGTCTTTCAAAACCTTCCTTGCTCGTGTGTAGCCATGTTCCAGGTCGAGCATGATACACCACTGATGTCTTCTCTTGCTTGGCCTCGACAGCAATGGGTCAAATATAAAAGCTTTGTCCAGGGGTCCGTTAGTTTAATTTCGAAGAAAGTTTCGCACTACTTGATGAGCTTGCGGTAGTGTTCAAACTGCCTCTCAAGAACCATCACTTCTACTCTTGGTTGATCGATCGTTGGTTGTGTTGATGTTTTATTTTCGACGGCCAGCGGAGGGTTTCGTATTTTCATATGTCCTTATCTGTCGGACAGATCGCAGTCCTTGGCCTTTTGATCACGCTCGTTCTGTCTACACTTCTGCTTCCCGGAGCTTGTTGCCCATCCGAAAACAGCTGCTGTTCTACGCCTCATATTCTCAACTTGAATAGATCAACATTCTTGCCATACCTAGTGTCCCCAGTAACACGAGCTGATACTGACAGGACCAGATGATTTACATTAACTGTAGAGGAGTTTAGGAAATCCTATTTCATTCGTCAGTATCCTTGGCGAAAACAACATCTTTCATTTTTATGGACTATCTTTGCCGGGATTCCGATTGTTTATTTTATTGCCCTAAATCTTAGTCACATGGTTGCCTCGAGCGTCAGTCGCCCAGCTTGAACTCCGTTGTGATTGTTTTTGGTGACCTCATTTTCTGTGTTTAACCTTTTGCTGTAATCCAGCAGCAGTTGTTGATATGTCGCTCAATTTGGAGCGCCAGAGCCCAGAAGGAACACTACTGAGTTTTGATTATTCTAAAATTACTTAATTTGTTGTATATAGTACCGTCGGTATTTGGAATCGACGTTGTTTTGAATTTTGCTGAAAATTGTTGCTGCGCGTTACTTGAATTTTCCGTGGCTGGGCTTTACAATAATACAGAATCAAAAGTAACCAAACCCTCCCCAGTTACTATTAGTATTACTTCCTGTCCGGATTACAACTGATTCAGTCCTTTTCCACTGATTAGCATGAGCTCTAGCCTTATTATGCTTTTTCACTGACAAATATCAACTCACTTATTGAGCCCCAGCTTCATTAACGCCATTACTGGTATGGTACATCATCCCGTGAGCACAGTCCATCTGGCTTGGTGAGGGATATGTTTCGATCAAGCAACGTGATCTGGCGAGGTATGATGGATTAAACTGCAGGTTGTCATCGACCGGTGCGGTAGTAGATTGCGCTTGAGCTGTTACTTGTGTAGGCTGCAATATTGCTACCGGCAGGGAAGCCATTGCGTTAGGAAACGCTGATCGATCTACAGATAAGCAGTTGGAGGTATTGTTGGTCGGGTGACTTGATTGCAGTCTTAGTTGCTATGAAATATTCTACCTGGGTCTCTGTCGGGGCAAAAAGCTTCCGAGCAGTACCTAACCAAATTCGAAGCGAATCCCGAAATCAGAAGGCGGATAACCTTAAATTATACGATACTAGATTATTAAATGAACAATGGAATAAAAGATATACGATCCTCAATTAGGCCATCACAGGGACTCAGAAAACGAGATCCAAGTTACGGCTTGCGAGAAACAAGCACGTGCGTCCCGCGGGTCAAAAATGGGATATGACAGAGTAGCGCGTTAGACGCGAAAAACAAAGGTTGGTTCATGAGAACGTACAGTGCATAAAAAAACACGCAAATAGTGCGTATTAGCAAGTGATGCCAAGGAAACATGAAATTGTAATGTTTCTGGGGGATTTTCCCTAACCGGTGGTACCGTCGGTACGAGTCAGTTTGTGATCTTTGGTTTTTCCGTGTGGCCGCCCTGATAGTGGGCGACGACGAACCTGAAATAAATGGGCATCGCCGCCTGTGCATGGTTTTGGCTGTGGGTTACGGTTACTGATGTCGACAACATAAATAACTTGGTTAGGTTTATGCTTTCGGGGTAAGGATTTAGTTTCACTAAGGCAGCCACTACTGAACTGTATGGAGCTGGCGTCAGAAATCAAGGGTTTACGACAACTTCCAAGGGCTCTTGTCAAAAGCCGAGCAACCAACCCGACTACGATGCCCGGACCACTCGAAAACTACCGCTGCCAGATCCTTCATTCTTTTTGAACCCCTGCGAAAGAGCGACCATTAAGGATTATTCCTGCGACAGAATCGTAAGTGTACATCGAGTTGATCAGTGGAGGGGTACCTACTCAATCGCCGAGTCATAATCTAAAAGCAGTCAATCTAGTCGTTGCATTCTCCATTCATCTTCATTACTGAAATATTAGACCCTTGGCCCAAGGAAGAGGTCAGCGGCCCACGTCTCAATTCAACAAAAGGATCCAGAGCTAGCGGGAATATTGACGGCTGGCCTCACGAGTGGGCAATTGAACTGATATAATAAAGAAGGAAAAACATACTTGCTAGCTGGTTTGTGCTATCACAGCTATTGAGTCCACTTTTGGAAGCTCTCACTTAAATCTAGTGAAACGTAATCTTAGTTCTCTCACTTTATTTGTCGTCCCTGTCTAAGTAGCAAGCCTGCCCCGACATGTTAATTGCATCAGCCCAAAGGTATTTCTGAAAGCGTAAGCACACGAAGGTCCGGCACCAAGAAGCCACTAACAGCATCTCCAAAGGCTGCAAATCCTAGGGCAAAAGTTGAGTTTCCGTGCTATCAGAGGTTATGTTCCTTAGACGTACAGGAACGCCTATGATGGGAATGTGATAAAATACCGAAAAAAACTTGTGGCTTTATAAGAGTCACGGTGGTCTGACTTGCGTATGATCGGGGTTTATAGTAAGGGGCAGCGGCATGTCTTACACTGGGCCGGAGAAACCTTGGCAGAACTCTGGAAAAACACCTCATACTTAGAAGCGCTCCGGGAAGGGGCCAGCTTGGTATCTCAGAATGGCACAACTGAGGCTTCATTCCTGAAGCCGACATGTACGGCAATTGCCAGGCCTTACGGAAGGGGACGAAAAAGTCCACCAACCGAGGAATCATGCAAAGCCTTTCCAAGATGGTGTTGAGCTGGAAATGGAAAGCTTGTCTGATCTGGTTCACTGTCAGGCTACCCAATTTGAAACCTTCGGGCCTAAGCAACTTCCATGTAATGGTTCATTAGTGAGGATGCAGGCAAGCACGGAAGCATCGCTGGGGTACAGTAGAAACATATTTATACAGGGACAAAGCTAGCCGGTTTGTAGGAAGAAGTGACAGAGAAACCGGCATCTGAGACAATGAGTTACTGAGCTACTTAGAAAGCTAAGGGTACGATTGCATGCCCTTAGTAAGATATTAACCCTGGGGAGATGGAAGCCAAGTACTGACGGGCAACCACTGGGATAACCTACGCCGGTGGAGTATGGGAACCTCAGATACCAGGATGCATTCTCGGCCGCGGCGCACAGAATCTGTATGAATCCCAGGGGAGGCATAAGGATAAAACCAAATAACTCAGCATCTTGGAGGGCCACAACAGGTAAACGGGAAGCAGAGGTATCCTCACCAACCCAACTAGCACAGGAGACACGGCTATCCTGCTCGTCACCTCATATGGTGCGCCTCACACCGTTGTCACACCTAGGGGCCAAGACCCCAAGAAGTGATCTGGTGTTGGAAAATACCCTAAGGAACGTAGTGATAAACAGGTCTGTTGGTGAATCACAAATCAGAAGCCCGAGCGAAGCAAAAATGCAGGGGGCATTCGGGGGCAGATCCGGAGTACGAAACAAACGCACCGCTACCTAGAAAAAACAAGAAAAAGGACGGAATAGCAGTGATGCATTGTAATGCTTGAAATTTCGGCAATAAGCGGGAGGAACTCGCAGTCGATTTAAAGGGCTGTACAGAACAGCTATCACCTGATCATGGCTGCGAGAGTGGCGCCATGATTCCGACTTGTCCCGGGGGATTGAGTGTGCACAAGGCTGACCTTGGAGACAAAAGAATGGGAGGAGAAGTACTGTCCCTAGTGTCCCAACACGGCTGAAAAAGGGTGTATTAAATATGTGGCACCCAGTATAGAGGCAGGGGCAGCACAAATGAAAATTCTGAGCGGGTGGCGCCGGTGAGCTTTTACAAAAGCCTCTCCTCTGACGCCCAGGGAGATGCGCGTCCGCTAGAATACCTTAAACTCACAACCGGAGAGGCAGAGAAGCTTTTAGTCCTGGGGGTTTTTAACGCATCAGAGATAAACCGGAAAGCAAACTGAGCCCTGGCTGGGTCTTTTGGTCAGAGGTCGCTTGGGCACGTCGAGGACAGGGCAATAATATGGCACATCCGCAAGCAAACCGGAGGGGGGGAGGGTGAGACTCCAAGGATATTGGATGCAACTATATCCAAGTTTTTCAAAAAAGTGGATGGAATCCCTACCAGTGCCTCTGTTGGGAAGGCTACCACCAAATCGTCGGGTTCAGGTTTAACGGGAAGAGGGTGGACCTGCCAGACAAGTGGCTTAGGTTCTTCAGGAAATTGTACGAAAGGAGTCCGGTAGCGGTTGTCGAGGTGCTAGTTTGTGATGCCGAGGCCAACGTGGGAGAAAAGTGGGGTTGCTAGGCATCAGCTCACTACTTGCGACGGATTAAGTAGCTCGGCTGCACAGGGTCAGGAACAGAGACCTACCACCGAGGTGGAAAACCACTGCGCCCCGGGCAATGAGGCGTAAACACCAAGCCGGGAGAAGATTCCAGGAAACTGGTGGATGTAGGAGCTTCGTCCAGTACAAAGGAATAAACAAACAACCGGTAGATCAACAGAGGTCGAACAAATCAACATACTAATTGGGCACCACCGGGGCTGCAAAGAAACACTCAAAAGTGCTTTACAAATGCCCTTGGGCGAAAGCCATCATGACAGTTGCTGTGGGTGGGTTAAGGACTGGGAATGAGCACCCCGCTGAAAACGGCAAGCAGGAGGCAGAAGTGCCCAGGAAGTATTTCGCGAAGGCCCATTGGGCTGACCAAGTTATAATAATAATATTGGTATATTTCTCGGCCATGGTCGAGACGCACGCGTTAAAGCATGATCATGGTGTACACGTTACTCAATAAGATGAAACGTTCACATATTCTAAGTATGAAAGTCGAGAGTATTAGAGATGAAAAAACAATGACAGGAAAAGTTTGAATGGATCATTCTGATAATGGTTTGCGCGGCAGTTTTAAACCGGTTTCGAATCCGGATCAGGCAGTGGTGCGCGGTGGAGATATCGAGAAAATCGTTAGCGCAGTGCTAAGGAGGCATTATTAACAAGAATGAAGCAAGCCCAGGAAACCAGAGGCCAACTGAGGTTCTGCAGATGGAATAAATTTTGAACAAGAAAAAAAAGGTGGAAAATCGACGCATGCGAAGAGGATAGCGATCCATGAAGACAATGCAGACCCTGAATGACGGATTTACCGGAGTTCTGTAAACGGAATGAGATTTGAAGCAGGGGGACCTGAGGCCAGCTTCGTGAAAGTGAACACCGGTGGATGTGGGGGAAACAGCAGTCCATAAAAAGGTGAGTTTTGATTCAGGGCCAGTAACATGTACTATTCAGAAATGAGAAGGCGCAACTGGAGGGTCTTCGAGAAATGGAGAGTCAAATTCCAGCCGGCTACGGTTCGGAGAAAAGATAACCTGTGTTAACGGATAATAAAGTGGGAAAACCTTCGCATGGACTTCAGCGTTATGCTGCTTCACTGACAAATATATATGTATGTGATGACGCATTTGCCTTCAGTGTTATTCTGGTAACGTACTACATCGAATGCGTAAGTTTCATCTGGCAGGGCAAAGTATGTGTCAGTCAATGAGCCGAGTGTGGCTGTATGTTAGCGGCATGCGCGTGAGCTGGAATTCGTGTTGGTTGCGTTAGAAAATGCTGAACGATCTGATAAGCAATTGAGGGTATCTCCTGTTGTGTGGTTGGATTTCTGTCCCAGTTGCCATGGTAGGTTCCACTTGAGTCTCTGTCCGTACGAGTCAAAGCGGCCTCCTTGGTTAGCCAATTTGGCGACTGAGATAGTGGGAGACAACGACCTGAAATAAAGGGAGATTGCAGTCTGGACGTGGTTCCAGCTGTGGGTTATGATAATATGTGAAGACAATAAACAATGGATTGGTTAGGTCTATGTGAGTGGGGCATGGATAAAATAGGCTCGCAGTGGATTTGAGCTGTACTGCTGCAGGCTGTTGAAGTTGCGTACACAGGCTTGGTAGCTGTATGCATTTCAAAGGATTTATGATTTGCCCGTGGTTAGTAATGATAACCTTCAACACCGTTTGCTTACGCAGAACGCAGTTTGGCACGAGGCGATAAGATAGGTTTGAAATAACAGACAGAGCGAGTAGGACTATCATACTGTTTGCGTGGCGCTACGCTGTTACTGTCTCTTTCGGTATAGTGGTTGTTCTATACTGAGTAGTTTCTGAGGAGTCCAAGTAGGAGGAACTATTGGGGTGACAGTGGTTATAGATTAGAGGTAATTATTCTGTTTAGGCATTGTAAACTGTTAGGTTTACGCTTAGGCGATGGCAACTGCGGCGTATGGTGTGGCACATCCTAGATTCTCAAGGGTTCAGGTTAGTATCCAGCGTTTTCCTCATAAGCTCTATCAAAAGACATATAAGGCTTCGTAAGAGCGATCAGTTTTTGGATGTCCAGAGCTACGTGTAGTCCAGACTTACACATAATTAGGGAATCTACGGAACGGACTTCAGCTGGGAGTTTATTCCACAGGGTTGCATAGTTCAGGAGGAAGAAGTTGATGGTAAAAAGTTGGGACTGTTTTGCTGTCCTAGATCGTATGGATGAACCGCTGAGTTCCGTAATTGCTGCAGCGGTGGGGCCAACCCTATGCGGGTCTAATTAAGCCTAGGCTGCTCAGAGCGGTTATTCGACTTATTAGTACCCTATACCTACCTCAAAGGCCTGAGCCCTTGAAATATACGGGTTGTATAACATAGTCAGCGTGTCCACCGTTAGGGCTATGCTTATTTCCTGTTTGAAAGCCACCGATGTCGGAGATAACGCCCGAATTCGTTGTGGTAGCTTATTCCACAATGAAGCGTACTTGTTAATGAAGAAGTTTGACCGAAGAGCAAGCTTCGGCAAAGGGACAGACACCAAGAACTCATTGTTACGTAAGGGATACGTAGAAAGGGTTCTCACGTGCTGTGCTGAACTACATGATCTATTCTTCAAGATATTGTGAAAGAATAGCAGGTTATTTCTTATGCGGCGTAGCCATAAGGGATCGATTTTCAGCCGCTCACAACGTTCCATGTAATTAGAGGGCGAAGAAAAACCTATGAGCTGTTTCGTGAATGCCCGTTGTACATTCTCAAACGCTATGCGGTCCCTTTGTCGCATGTTGGAACAAATGATTGAGCCGTATTCCAGAAGAGGTCTAACATGGGACTTAAAAATGTTTAGTTTACTTTCTGGCAAAACAAATGTTTGATGTATTAGCCCGATCGTACGGCGTGCTTTAGCCACCTGGATGGCTGCGTGTTCCGAAAAGTCAAACGTGCATGAGTAGTGTAGACCCAAGTCACGTACCTGAGAGTTATTGGGGATGAATGTGCCGTTTATACTAAATCTTCCAGTGGGGACGTGACATTTATACGTAATAATATTACTTTTTTCGGCGGAAAAACTCATTTTCCAATCCTTACTCCAGGAGCTGAGAGCGAGCAGTTCCCTTGTAATGTCATCTACGGTAGAGGCTAACGCCGCGGGCTCAAAAGTGTACACGATTTTGATATCATCTGCAAACAGGAAGGGAACTCCCCGTTGGAAAATGGTAAATATATCGTTAACGTACATTAGGAACAGTAATGGGCCCAGTACACTACCTTGTATCACCCCACTGGTTACGGGACGGGGTTCGGACAAATTTCCACCTATACTTACAACCTGGTCTCGGGATGTTAAATAGGACGCAAACCAAGCGAGCATTGGGTCCACGATTCCATAAGTTTTAATCTTCTGTAGTAACCGGACGTGGGATACCCGGTCAAACGCCTTGGTCATGTCCAAAAAGATCACGATTGCCGATTTACCAATATTGACAGCCTCTGTGACCAGATTGAGGAAATCGGTCATGCATGTCGCACATGATCTGTTTTTCAGAAAACCATGCTGACCAGCGTTGATTAGATTATTGTTAAGAAGGTGACGTGTCAGCCTTTCCTTGATCATTCTCTCCATGATCCTGGACACGACCGGGGTGTGGTTCACCGGCCGATAGTTAACTGGATCTAGACGTGATCCTTTTTTGTGCATCGGTATGATAGTTGAAGTTTTCCATTGGGAAGGGAAAACACTGCACCTGAGTGACAAATTGAATATGTTTGTCAGCAACATTGGAACATCTTCGCCACCTCGACTAAAAATGGCCGGTGGTAATGCATCTGGACCTGGCCTGCAGGACGGTCTTGTTCTTGCAACATGGACTGAAACCTCCTCAGGGTAGAACACTACCGTCGAGAAAGTTACTGATGTCAACGGATCTAGAACGGGGAAGGATGTGGCGTCATCCGTCGTTAAAGAGGAGGCAAAATAGGTGCTGAAAGCCTCCGTAATCAAAAGAGGGTCACGCAAGCATTTATTATTATAGTTCAAATATGGGATGCCTTGGTTAGGTTGCTTGTTTCTGACCTTCATTAGCCTGGCCAGTGCTTCCACCTTGTTTGGGTGGCTTAAGGCATCTCGTTCCTGTTTCTTCTTAGAAGAATCCAAGCGCAATTTAATCGTAAGGGATATACGTATTATTTGAAGATACGACGAGAAGTCCCTCGTCTTAGTGAATCTTCGTTGGAGTTTGGCTAGGTTACCGTTAAGACGATCTAGAGAGTTCCGCTGTTTGCGTATGATAGGCCCCGAGGCTGGATTGATTTTGTCGAGGCAGTAGTGAAGATTAGTATACAGTTGGGCAGCTGCTATCTCTAGGTCATTAGATAAAAACGATTCGTCCCAGTTTAAGGAACGGATAAAAGAGGGTAGACTATTCCAGCAAGCTTTATGGTATTGCTTATTGGTGGTCGGAAGGTGTGTTTCTGCTGACTTACCAGTGTGAGGCCAAGGTGCAGTAAAAACACAGGATACCATCTTATGGTCACTACCGGTGAAGCGAATTAAGATTTGGGTATCTAAATTCTTGATACCAATAGAGAAGATAAGGTCTAATGTATTTCTCCCTCGAGTGGGGGATAAAACATGCTGTACCCAATTACCCACATGGATACACGAAAGGAAATCATGGAGTTTTGGGGGTGATGTCATGGAATGCCAGCATATTTCAGGCACGTTGAAATCACCAGCTAGAATTTTAGCAGTTACGGGGAGGTTAGAGACATAGTTGAATGCGTCTATTATTGCTGTCAACTCGTGCCTGCCCTGGTTTGGAGGACGGTAGATACATCCGACGAGAAGTAGTTGTTGATCTTCTTTGATAGTGATCCAGACCGAGTCTGGAATGTTGTCTAGAATAGGATGATGGAACCTACTCGCCGTGAATATGTGTTTGGTGTAAATGATGCAGCCGCCTCCTCTTTGGTCAGATCTACTGTTGTCAGTGGCCTGATAGCCGGGTATGGATACGTGGTTTAATGGGGTGTGATCCGTCAGCCACGTCTCGGTAACTAGTAAGATGTCAGGGTGTAGGTCTAATGCAAGCTCTCTAAGCAGGGGCAATTTTGGGAGGAGAGAGCGGACGTTAAGTAGTAAGAGAGACAAGGTGTTTTTGGATAGGTTCTCAGTAGATAGAGCCGTAATTTCGTTGTGGTGAGGTGATGAAGGATCGTCAAATAAGGCGTGGCTTACGATGGGCAGTCGAAGCTCGGCCCATTTTAACCGCGTTTCAGATGAAGAGTTTGTGCCTGTGACTAAATGCGCCGCTGGGCTTTCAAATTGGGCGTAATTTGAAGAGCGGTTAGGGGGTTCTAATTGAAACGGCCGAATCCTGGAGGGGGTAAATGAGGCTCGGAAGGAGCTAGGGGGGGATAGAGGTGGTAAGGACTTATGGACATTTGGTGCATTATCCCGGGGCTTGATGCTATACGTGGATTTTGGTTGAGTGAGGGATAAGGACGAAAAAACGGGAGCGGTCCGGGGGCGGGGTGGAAGTTGAAGCTTGTGCCAAGGTTGCGGACTGCACTGAGGTAGTCCACTGAAGGAGGAAATGGGAGTATAGGAATATTCGACAGGGAGGGTTGAACCTGGTGGTGATATGGGTCTTGGAGGACCCCCGGAGAGGTAGAATCGAATACCCCGTTTCGAGAGGTATAGGGCACGGAAGCGAAGGCATGTTGGGCCAGTGGTGGAAAGAAAGGTCCGCCCGGCATCATATTTGGTATCGGGGCAAACTGTATTATCTGTGGAGGCATACGTGATGGTGTTGAACACGGGTCGAGAGCCGGTCACTGGGTCTCTTGGAAGGCTTTATATTGAGTGGGATTGTGCGTGGGTCGGACCCTATTGTGAATTGTCTGACAATTCGAGCGCAGCTCGAGTGGGCTGGATGCTTGTATCTTTGAGCTAGTGCCCTCTGTAGGCCTAGAGTCTGCACGGTTAGGTTCAGGTTTTTGGGTGGATCGGTGCGGTCGCCTCCCAGAGCCCACAAATATTTGACCACTGCTTTCCGGTTTTACTTCGGATTGCATGGTAGGATGGCCCTGGCAGTGAGGCCCCACTCTATCTGTTTGTGCGTGATGATGGGCCGGAATGGGCCTCGCGCTTGCACGTTTTGTTGGTCCGGAAAGGTTCGTGGAGGAATTGAGAGATCTAGTAAGGGCAGGAGGGACAGGCGGATGGGCCCAACCGGATGGAGTAGTGGGAGTAGAGGTAGCCTGCATCCTACGAACCCGCTTACTTGGTGGAGGGATGGCCGGTGATGGAGAGGCCCCTAATGCCCGATCAACCGTGCCGTTGTTAGGGGCAGGTGATGTAGATACGCTGCGGGTAGGGGTCGAAGCTGCATCTAGAAGTACCTGTCGTCCACTGGATGTTACCTGGGGGTCCGACAAGAGTGAGCTGTCAAGGTCAACCGGCACCTGAATTGGTACGGAGCGTGCCGGGTTGAGGGGAGGTGATCGCACGGCTGAGGCTAGCCTCAGCCGAGGGCCGGTTTGTAAGGTACTAGTGGGAGTTACTGCTGTCCTTGACGCCTCTCTTTGGAGAGGAGTCTTGTCTGCCGTAATCCTGACCGATTTATAAGCTGTGTTGTTGGCAAGCGACGATTGCCTTTTGATAAATTCTCTTGCTATTTGATCAGAAGGGAATTGGAAAAGGATAGGACATGTGTGGCGTGGTGAAGGTTTGTGTAACCTTGTGCACGTGCATGGATGGTGTTCCATGCCAGCTGCCCTGAGCAGGGTGGATTTCAGTTGTGATACTGGGGCCTTGTCCGGGAGATTGAAGGCTATCGCATTTTTGCTATTTGAGATGCGCTTAAAGATCTCGGTAGAAACAGAGTTAAGGAAGTCCGTGGCTGATTTAAGCTGCTGTTGCGTATAGCTTGCCGCGGGGTCCATTAGGCACAGTAGCGGAGCAAGCTTGGCGATATTGTCATCCAGAATCGAGAGTCTTGTTGAGATATTCTCAACCTCTTGGTGAATACGAGCACTGAAGATAGCGTCGTTCGCGAGGTCCACCAATGGTATAGAGCATTGTTTCAGTTGTGTTAGCGGTTTCTTAACTCTAATCTTGGGTCGAAGTTTTTGAGTAACAGGCATGATAAAAATATTGGAAAAAAAATCTTTAGAATTCTTGTATTGTTTTGGGATGATTTGTCTCTAAATAACTAGCTAAGTTCCTAGAAACCTATATAACTAGCGAGAGATAACGAAGAACACCCCGTGGCGGTGTAGCGCAGTTGTTTTTTGTTTGCTATCGTCGCCTCCAGGAAGTCCAGGCCTAGGCAGATGGAGGAGCTTGAGATAACATCGGAAGGCGTTTTACTGGCCCCAGCAGCTCTCGGTCGCGGGGAACCTGAAGACCAGACGGCATGCACTTCGCAATTATAAAATAGCTGGTCAGGATGTTCGTGGGCCTCTGGCCAAGTCGTTCAACCAATCTCTTGGGGAGGCACGATTGCCTGGTGATTGCAAAGCGGTGGGGAATCATACCAATTGCCTAAGGTGGTGGAAAGGATGAGGTGGAGGATTATTGCCCCCTTTAACCCACAATCGACAATGCGGAAAGCAAAGGACAGAGTCAATAGGACTGCACTGGGGAGACATCGGGGGATGAATAACCTGTTTGCTGGGGGACAGCACGGATTCACAAAAGGAAAGTCCTGCCTCAGCAACCTCATTGGTATCCTCGAGCGGACAACTAGGGCGCTAGACTAAAATTCGAAAGAAGGGATGTGTCGACTAGACTTTCGCAAAGAGTTTGACAGTGTGAACCACAGGCCGCTGCTGCACAAACTAGGTGGGATTGGTACGGCTGCATGTGTTTTGGGCTGGTTACGAGCTTACCCGTGGGATCAAAGGTTCTATGTCAAAGTTGAGGACAATAAGCTCATCATGGTGACTTTAAACTTTGGAGGCGCCTTGAGGATCAGTGTTGGGGGCAGTGCCTTTTCTGGTATTTGTGAACAACTCACCAAGTGTCCTTCCATCACTGTTTTGTGTTCGCAGACAATGCAAAACTTGCCGGATATCTTGAGTTCATCTAGAATCAAGAGGACCTAGATGCTGTCCACAACTGGACAGCACCCCGGAACCTACCATTGCACACAGGGGAATGCACACGAACGCTGGCAGATGGGTCCATGATGACCAGCTATCTGAACCCGACCATCCCGAAACCGGTGGATAAGAAGACCGAGACCCGGCACTTGTGAATATTTCTGACAAGCAACTTTAAGCCGTTGGTACAGTGCCCGTCAGCCGCCAACAAGGAGGGCAGGGTCATATGTCAGCCGAGAAGGAGAGTGACCTCAAGGGCCTATAAGAGACGTTCGAAAGCGGCTAGTGAACGTGTCTCCTATTTGGTCTAGCAGGGAAATACCAACGGTAACCCCTCTATCAGACGAATAGAGAAGACGCAAGTTGGTCCACAGATGCAAGGAGTATTTTATATATCGTGGCACCGCAACAGTACTGATACGAGAGATACACCGAACGGAAAACGAAACGAAAAGCAACGGCTGTGTTACGAACGTTTGAGAAATGCGTAGCCAAATTCGCAACGGATCCCGAAATCAAAAGACGATTATCCGTGATATTCTACGATACTAGATTATTACAATAAACAATGACATCAAAAATATACAAACCTCAAAATTACGATCACAAGGACTCAACAACGAGAAACCGAATAGCAGCGTGTGAGCGGACAGCACGTGCGTCACGCAGGTCCTGAACCGGGATGTGCCAAAGTAGCGCTCTGGGCGCGAACAACCAACAATTGGTCCAGAAAAACAACCAGTTCGTAAAGACAAGTCAATAGTGTATGGAAATGAGTGATGTTGGGAAAAACACTGAATCGTGAGGGAAAAAGGGGAATTTTCCACGACCGGCTGTTACACCACCCACCAAAATCCTCCTGGATCCTTAACAAAGTCAAACGTTCGGTATAAAGGTACTGATTCTTTTTACCTGCCTAGGCCCTGCTGTCAGTGCGCGCGTCTAATGCTCGTCGTCAACGTTCCACTACTGGTCGCACCTAATCCATTGGATACATAGACGTGAGGCTAGTCTACATCTTCCACAAGACCAAATGACCGATGGCGGGCGTGAATGGTCACATAGACGTTGCCCTCGTAAGGGGCCGTCCGGTCCTGGATGTACGTGCTTGAGTGTGTGTGTGAGTGCGTGTGTGTGTGCCGGGGTTACAATGAAATCACAGGTATGACTACACATCAAAGGGGGACTTTCTGCAATGTCAACAAAAGACCGCGTGGCAAGAAAACGAGGAAAATGTAGCATGTATGTGTGACCTGAGCTCCGCTACTTCCACATATGCAAGGGGCATTCGGTAGCGTCAACAAAAAGCAAAACAACGAACACTGTCACATGTTTGATGGGTTTACGGGATGTAGAGTGCGTCGTGCATGCGTGTATGTATCGGGATGTACAATGGAATCGCATTCATCACCACGTATCGGAAAGAACCTTCTGTAATGTCAACGAAAAGACCGCGAGCACTGTAACGTGTTTGACGGAGACCGTGTGGTATATATGGTGTTTCTTTATCCACCTCGATTACTGGTGTGAAAAAGGTTTACTAGGCCTCAGGGTTATCAGCTCCTCCGTCTTCGCTCTCGAGTAGGTTAATACTGCGTATGTCAAGAATGAGCACTCCGTTAGCTGTCTTCATCTTCACCGTTCTTATTATTCCGTCAGTGCTTTTGATGGTTTCCGTAACTACTCCCAAAGACCAAGCGCTGAAATGTGCGCGTTCGTCAGCGATCATAACCACGTCCCCAACTTTGAATGGTCTTGTTTTGGCCAGCCACTTCTGTCGAGTCTGCAAAGCCGGTGGGTACTCCCGCAGCCATCGCCTCCAGAAGACCTTGGCCAGATAGTTCGCTTGCTTCCACCCGTGGAGGTAGCTCCCACGAAGGTTTACCGGCCCTTGGAAACCCTCGTTTGATCTTAACGTCAATGAGTCGTTTGGGGTGAGCGCCAGGTGGGTGGGGTCGCCGTTCATTACTGGGACCAGGGGGCGGTTGTTCAGGATTCGCTCCACCTCAGTCATGACGGTGTCCAGCCCCTCGTCGTTGGGCGGCTATTGCTCAACGACCGACAGCAACATTCGCATGGTAGGCCGAGTCATGCGTGCCCATATGCCGCCTCGGTGGCTGGCCTGTGGGGTTTGAAATGCCATCGTATGCCGTAGGCCACGGTTCGATTCTGCAGTTCGTCCCTGTTTATGTTCTTGTGCCAACGCTGCAATTCCCGGTGAGCGCCCACAAAGTTCGATCCATTATCTGAGTATATATCGGCCGGAACGCATCGTCGGTTGATAAATCTTTGCAAGGCCCGTAGAAACGAATCGGTCGTCATCGACTGTGCTACTTCTAGGTGTACTGCACGTGATTTCATGCATGTCATGATACACCCGTATCGCTTTTCTAATCTTTTCCCGCACTTGATCCACAAGAGACCCAAATAGTCCAACCCGGTGTCGCTGAACGGCCACCAGCCCGTAGTCACCCCGCATTCTGGTAGTGGGGCCATGAGTTGTTTGCCTGCTGTGGCATTGCGTCTCCTGCATTGCACACACCGTCGGATTACGCGTTTTACAGTCTCTCGTCCTCTCAACAACCAAAGACGCTTTCGGATGACGCTCGTCACGTGACTTTCCCCGGCATGTCCCTCCATGGCGTGGACGTGTTGAATCATTAGCTCTACTACAGGTTGTCTCGCGGGCAGCAGTATAGGACACTTTGTGTCGAAGTTCAGGTGGGCGTTGGCCAGCCTGTTATCCACTCGCAGCAGTCCGTTGATGAGTTTGGGGTTTAAGCGCTTCAGCTCGCCTCTTGGAGATGGTATGTCTTTATTGGTCGGCCCTACTTCTTCCGCCTTCTTGAGTTCTCGGGCGAAAGCCTCGCGTTGTATCATTCTGAAAATATCGTACTCTGCAGCTTGTAGCTCATCGGGACTTATCAGGTCGACCCGTATCCGACCTGAGGGCCGTAGCCCTTTCATGAATAGTAAATTTCTCTTGAACCTGGTTAACCAAACTAGCGAACGAAGCGTCTTCATCCAGGAAGAAAACCTGACCAGTCGCGATAGAATGGATGACGCTTCGATGACGTTGGTTGTTATCACTACGCCTTTGATCTCCAGTTCTACTTCCGTAGGGGTTTTAATTCGAACACGGGCCAGTCCTGTTTGGGCAATTGCAGGAAGCTTGGCCCTCTTGCCCACGTGTCTAGTTGCCTGAAGTTGGTCGCACCCCGGGAGCACAGGTCGGCCGGATTATCGCCAGACCTGACATGACTCCACTGGTGCGTGGCTGATTCATCGTGAATAATCGTGAGCCGGTTAGCAACGAAAGTACTAAACCGGCTCCGGACGTTGTTGATATAGTAAAGTACTATCGTTGAATCCGTCCAGAAGCTCACCGACCAAATGCAGAGATCGAAACATCTCTTCACAGCTTGCACCACCCTGACTGCCAACACGGCTGCGCTGAGTTCAAGGCGTGGTATTGAGACCGACTTCAGTGGAGCAACGCGGGCTTTGGCGAACAGGATCCTCGTGGTATATTGTCCATCTGTTGCGCACCATCGTCCGTACACCACAGCTCCATAACCGACTTTGGATGCATCGGAAAAGGCATGTAGTTCTCCAGTCCGTGTCGTATGGCCAGGAGTCAAACATCGTGGGATTCTTATGTCCCCTAATTTCTTCAAGGTGTTCAAAAATTCTTCCCAGTCCAGCCGGTCCCCTCGGTCCAGTGACTGGTCCCAATCAACTTTCTTACGGCACAGCCGCTGCAGCAAGATCTTTCCGGGTAGCAGCCAGAGTGAGACGAAACCGAGCGGGTCGAACAAACTTGAGACGGCAGATAGTATGCCACGACGGGTTATTGGCAGCTCGGGAACGTTCAGTTCGAAAACAAAATCGTCCGTTTCCGCGTCCCATTGTATCCCTAAAGTGCGCTCGATGGGAAGTGGAGAGCCGTCCAAATCTCTTACCCTTTCGGCCTTTTCGTGATACGGGATGACCCTCAGCACTTCTGAAGCGTTCGACATCCATTTAGTTAGATGGAAGCCGCCCTCTTCCAGCAATCTCGACAGACACCTGAACTGCTCTAGAGCTGATTCCACATCATCGGATGACCCAAGGTAGTCGTCGACGTAGAAGTTCTTGCTGACGCTTTCTACCACCGTCCGATGTACTAGATCGCCATGTTTGTTCGCTGACTCTCGGAGGGCGTAGTTTGCACAAAATGGTGACGATATGGCTCCGAAGGGGTAGACGGTCATCCTATAATTCACCACTGCGTTGTCCCGGTCGCTCCCTTCCCACCACAGGAAACGCAAAGCATCTCGTTCTCCTACCGGAATCTTCACTTGATGGAACATTTCCCCAATGTCAGCAGACAAAGCCAATTTACCCACTCTGAAACGGCACAAAACATCGATCAGTGGAGTGGTCCAGTCAGGCCCCTGTAGTAGGCGATCGTTTAACGACTTGCCCTGGAACTTGGCCGCACAGTCGAAAACCACCCGCAGTTTATATGGTTTTTTGGGGTTGATAACCGGATGGTGAGGCAGATACCAGATACCCCTTTTGCCGACGGTGTTAACAGGCACCTTTTCAACGTAACCGAGTGTCTCGTTTCGCTTCATCAAATCCGCGTATCGTTCCCACAGATTCTGGTCTCGAATGAAGCGTTCTTTTAGTCGTAGTAATCGTTGGAGAACATAATTTCTGTTGTCAATCCACGGGTCGCCCGGTGTGCGCCATGAGAGGGGAACCTCGAACTGCTTTTTGAGGACTCTAGTGCCTTGCCACACCGTTTGTAGAGCGGAGTGATCCTCTTGAGACAACGTTGGTCCCTCGTCTCCAATGTCATGAAACTCCTTTTCATACAGCCGTTGCAGATGATACTCTATGCGGTCCGTTTCGGCGGATAAGTAATTCACGAAACCGCGTACCCCTACTGGACCGTATAACATCCATCCCAGGGCCGTGCGTACGGCATAAAGTGCCTGGCGGTCGCCCACTCTCTGGTCAAGCACCCAATGCGCCTCTGGCACGTCGCAGCCGATGAGGAGATCCACTTCATCATCTTCCCAGTCTACTACGGTTACATCCTGCAGGTGGGGCCACCGAGTCAAGATTGCGTTCACCGACCTTGGTGCTCGCATGGGGAGATCCGCCAACGTGAATGCCTCCGTTGGTTCAATTTCCTCGTTTGTGTCTAGAGAGATGAGTTGCGGCCTCAACATACCGGCAGTCATTACCTGTGTTCCTCTCACCGTGCTCACTGCCAACGACGTCGCACTTTTAGCGAGTTGGTGTTTTCCGGCAAACCGCTCTTTCGCTAAAATGGTGTCGGATCCACTATCGACGAAGGCCAACGCTTTGACCACCCCAGTCGGGGTCACTACCCCCACGGCCACTACGCCTAAACGTACCTGTGTACTGACCGATAGTGACGTTGAAAAAATAACGCTGGAGAGAAGACATAAGTCGCAAGATGCAAGCATTTCGTTTACTCTTGTCAACCGCGGACGTAAAACGTGTCAGTATATATACATGGTACAGTAGGGGGGGGGGTAATTGCAACAGTAAAGTAGGCACGATCGAAAGTTCTTACAGTGCGTACGTTGGGGAGAGTGAAGTCTGTCGTGTTAACGCCAGGGTAAACAAACATTTTGGGTCAATCGTTTTTCTGCACAGAGTGTTGGCTGATGCATCATGATTAGAATAGCTTCACTGAACGCTAGCAGTTTCGGTACTGGATTGCGCAACAATGCTTTGAAACACTGGGTCAGGTCAACTTTGTGACCTGATGTAATCAAGCGTCTTCCAATCGAAGAAGCTGGCGGTTTCACGTCGTTGTGTATTGCCCCAGCAGGTTGCGTCATCAAGTTTGACAGCCATTTGGGTATGTGTTCTGACACTCGTTGAGTCAAGCAACGATCTGTCCTGCCAATGTATAAGTCATCGCAACTGCAAGTGAACTGATAGACAATATGTGAGACATTGGGATCAGCAAGACTGTTTGAGTGATTTTGAAAACATAATCTTTTGGTTGTCTGCAGCAAACGCAACTGCGCCACTGTGTATGTGTGCCTTAGAGCTGACTTGAGATTACAATTTATTTGATTGAATAAATGATCTCCTTTAAAAGGTAAAGTGATAAAAACTTGCTTCTTTTCCACGTTCATTGTTTTCTCGCGCACAAGTCTCGGCCTCTGATGTTGTCTGATAAAGTTCTCTGGATAACCGTTAGCCAGCAGCGTTCTTTTTATGAACTCTTCTTCGTTTTGTATTTGATCCTCTGTACGTATTTTCTGGGCTCTGTTGAAGAGAGTTTTAACCAATCCACGTTTGTAAGCCACTGGGGCGAAGCTGGAGAATTGTAAATAACCACCGCCCCACGTTGCTTTTCTGCGCTGTAGAGTCCCATCCTGACGCCTGGTTAATAGAATATCTAAACAGGACAAACTATTATCACGTTCTTCTTCGTGAGATACACTGAGGTTTGGGTGAATAGAGTTAAGAACGTTAACAAAAGGGATGAAACGTTCTTCAGTCGTAAAAATTAAAATATCATCCACGTATCGTCTGTAAAATAGAAATTGGGAAATATTATCACAGAGCTGTTTTTCGATCATACCCAAAAATACATCTGCCAAGGTTGGGCCCAGAGGGCTTCCCATGGCCACACCATCCGTTTGTTTGTATGCTTCACCTTCAAAATTGAGCCGAATGTTTTCTGTGCATAAAAGAATGAGTTCTTTAAGGTATTCAACAGGAATAGGCAGGTGAAAGTTGTGCGAAGAGATAAAATCACATAGATAGTCTACTGTCTCACGAAGAGGAACCTTTGTAAAAAGGGATTCAACATCGACGGAATACATTTTATCTGAACTCACTGCAATACTGTTCAGCAAATTCGCGAGTTCAAATGAGTCTTCTAGACAAAATGGTGTTATGTGTTTCCGAACGGGGACAAGAATCTCGGCGAGCCACCGGGCAAGTTTGTGATAAACCGAGTTTTGCATGCATAATATTGGCCTCAAAGGGACTCCAGGCTTGTGTACTTTGGGCGATCCTCTCAAGTAGGGCGTCTGTGTTCCAAGTGGTTTGAGCTTCTTGTATGTAGTTTCAGAAATGAAACCATGTAGGAGTAAAATTTGGAGTTGTCTTGATATTTGTTTCTCTATCAGCATATTGTTCTCTGGAGTAGTGTCCAGTTTGAAGCGCTGCGCATCGGAAAGTATCTGTTCCATCTTTTCCATGTATTCTTTCCTTTCCATAAGTACGACTCCTGATCCTTTGTCCGGTTGTAGAAACAACAATTCATTCATTTGTTTTAGTTGTTTAACCGCCACCCGGTGTTCTTGTGATAAACAACACCACTGACGTATGGGAGCAGAGAGGTATTGTTCAGAAATATCAACCAGCTTCGCCTTGAACCAGCCGGCTTTGTCGGATGACGTGGGCACTAGATATTTGACTTGATCATAAAGGTTCTCGAACTGAACGCGTGTTTGTAGCTGGCTCACTTGCTTGGGCGGCACTTTGAAATTTAATCCCAACGACGACACCTCACGTTGCGCTGTAGTCAACTGACAACCGGAAAGATTGTGAATGAATGCGCTTGTGTCTGTCGGGAATAATGACCACTGTTGCGTTTTGCACGTGCTGCCCTCAAGGCTTTTGATTGTCTTCACCCTGGTTCTTCGTACCATTTCTCTTGAACAGTTCTCAAATTTGATTCGACATTGGCAGGACGGATCGTTGCTTGACTCAACGAGTGTCAGAACACATACCCAAATGGCTGTCAAACTTGATGACGCAACCTGCTGGGGCAATACACAACGACGTGAAACCGCCAGCTTCTTCGATTGGAAGACGCTTGATTACATCAGGTCACAAAGTTGACCTGACCCAGTGTTTCAAAGCATTGTTGCGCAATCCAGTACCGAAACTGCTAGCGTTCAGTGAAGCTATTCTAATCATGATGCATCAGCCAACACTCTGTGCAGAAAAACGATTGACCCAAAATGTTTGTTTACCCTGGCGTTAACACGACAGACTTCACTCTCCCCAACGTACGCACTGTAAGAACTTTCGATCGTGCCTACTTTACTGTTGCAATTACCCCCCCCCCTACTGTACCATGTATATATACTGACACGTTTTACGTCCGCGGTTGACAAGAGTAAACGAAATGCTTGCATCTCGCGACTTATGTCTTCTCTCCGTTCTCATGAATTGGATAAAAGGGACCCAATGTTTCAAATAACGCTGGGTTTGGCATTCCTCTCGGGTAAGTTTACTCCCGCCTGATGCATCGGCCTATGGTGTCTGCCAGTGCAGCCCTCGTAACCACATCGGTTCCTTGTCCTACAGGCTGCTGCCCGGTGCGTGGTGTTGAGACAAATAAAATACGCTCTTGCAATCCTCGCCATTCCCCACCGTTCGTCTATTGTGGCGTTGCCGAACTTGGGACATTCTGGAAGGCCATGGCTAGTACCACAGTATATGCAATTGGGTTGCGCAGTAGCATCGCGTGAAATGGCATGTGTGTTGGTCCAAGGCTGGAATTTTGGATGTTCCCGGGCAGGGGTTTGGGCTTTGCTAGTACTGAGCTTGCGTGCCCGGTTGCTGTCCCGGATGAGTCGACCAAACCTGCTGTCGGCTATCTTGGCTTGCCTGTCCAAGTAATCGGCCAGGTCTTCGAAGTTAGCTTCCCTGTCGCTTCGGCTTATCCGTTCTGCTTCTTCCGCCCACCGACCCTGTAGTTCGGGAGAAATGTGATGGACTATGTTTCCCAAAGTGTGCATGGCATCTAAGTCAGCCCTGTAACCTAAATGGTCGAGGGCTATTGAGCAGTTCTGCATCTTAATCACCAGGTCGGCCATTGTATAGACATAGCCCTTGGTTCTCTTTGCCTCTACCATCAAGTCCTCTCTTAGGCCACGGGCTACTTCGAAAGGTTGGCCAAACAGGTCCCTCATAATCTTCCTTGCCCAGGTGTAGCCTTGTTCCGGGTCGAGCATGGTACACAAATCCATAGATTCCCTTGCTCGGCCTCGACGGTAGTGAATCAAACAGAGCAGCCTTTGCCCGAGGCCGGTTATCTTATTTACGACGAACGTTTCGAACTGCTTGACAAACTTGCAGTATTGCTCAGCTCGCCCGTCGAAAACCGTTAGTTCCACTCTAGGCAGATCGATCGATGGTGGTTTGTAGTCAGCGACCGGCGTGGGGTTCCCTATCTTATTGCACCCTGATCCATCGGAAGTGTCGAAGTCGCTAGTCTCATGCTTTCGCTTCTTCTGTGTACACTTCTTCTCTGCTTCCTGCGCCTGTGGTCTAGCCGATAGTAACTGTTGTTCTAGGTCTAGTATTCTCAGCCTATATAAATCAACAGGACTAGGCGATCTAACATTAACTAAAGAACCAAATGTACCCAAAACCTCCCCAGGGACTTGCCGTGTTACTTCTTGTCTGGATTCCAGTGTTTTCGTTCCTTTTCTTGGCATTTTGCGTGTTTTTACTCGATCCAAATTGATGTATTGAGTATCGTGACGAACGTTTGAGCAATGCGTAGCCAAATTCGCAACGGATCCCGAAATCAAAAGACGATTATCCGTGATATTCTACGATACCAGATTATTACATGAACAATGACATCAAAAATATACAAACCTCAATAATACGATCACAAGGACTCAACAAACGAGAAACCAAATAGCAGCGTGTGAGCAAACAGCACGTGCGTCACGCAGGTCCTGAACAAGGATGTGCCAAAGTAGCGCTCTGGGCGCGAACAACCAACAATTGGCCCATAGAAACAACCAGTTCTTAAAGACAAGTCAATAGTGTAGGCAAACGAGTGCTGTCAGGGAAAACACTGAATCGCGAGGGGAAAAGGGGGATTTTCCACGACCGGCTGTTACGTAAGCCCTAAACCACCGCAATCAGGTTTCAGTAAGCCGTTTGCGGAAGTAGTAGCCACACCCGAGAAGACAGTCATCAGAGCGAGTGGACCAGTTCCGAGAGCTTGCCAGGCGGTCGTCGCCTCCTCTCCTTTGAGGACGACCGGCGAGGGCCACCAGACTGAGCAGAAGCCTAGAAGAGCAAAGCAAGTCAAAAAGAAGGGTGACTGTAATATCGCGGGGGATGTGTTAGTTAGGGTGGACGACTCTGCTCTTCAGGCGTTGGAAAACAAGGTGAAGGATCTGCAGAGGCAGATCTTATCGATGGGCAGGGTCTCAAGCCAAAGGCTCCTGATCCTATACTAGGAAGAATCCTTTATAAGGGAATCAAAAGCCAGGAAGAACATAGATAGGAGGAGATTCTGCGATATACTGCGAATCTCAGGTGTTCCGTGTCCTACTACTCTAGGAAGGGTGCACAGATTGGGGACATGAAAGTCACCATTGACGAACAAAGGCGAACATCGTGCGAGACCAATCCTAGTGGAGTTCGCTGATGAAGCCACCTGGGATAAACTGCTGGCGAAGAAAGCAATAGTGGCTCACATTACCAAGGGTAGATACCAAATTGTGCCCGACGAGCATAGAGTAAGGCCTGGTGGTCTCGCTCCCGGGGGGTAACCCTGCTCGACCAGGCAGGGCGCTGATGAGAATCCAAAAAGTTCAGCAGAATGCAGCACTCGGCTCTCAGGCCTCGACCCGGACAGTAGTAAAGAAGCCACGTGCGAGGGCGCAAATAGTTGTAACTGAAGACGCGCTGGAAGACGAAAACTGGCAGTACTGTCCGAAGATAGATGACGGTGCGACCCCTGCCAGTCTGAATGTTGTGGCAACTCCCATAGAGACGGATTGGGGGCCGTAGGAAGTTCTGGATCGTTAGCCGGCTTCATGCACACCAGTGGGGACATCCGAAGCAAAAAACGCGTCATCATCTCAGGCGTTGCGCCTGAGAAACAGAGAGGAGTGAATAACAAGAGACGCCGAGGCGACGGAGCAAACGCGGTTGTGTTGTATACTAGCGCGTGTAGTATTGGAAACAAATGGGCGGAACTCGCCAAAACCGCTGACGAGCAGAAAGAGTTAACATTTTCCGCCACGGAAACGTGGCTTTCTGAAGAAGGCCGTGTGCCAAGCCTAATAAGTAGCGGTTTTGCAGTCTATAGGCAGGATCGAGAACAGGATCGCCTTGGTGGTGGAGTAGCCATCCTCGTTAGGTCAGGCCCAAACCACCTTGAGTCTCAGACCAAGATGTGCACTCGCAATATCCAGTTATGTCCCCTTATGATCATCCTTCAAGGCAGAAGTGTTAACGTTGCCTGTTTCTACAGGGCACCAAGCACTAACCACGAAGAGGACGTTTGTTTACTGCGGACATTGACTGAACTAGTTAAGGACGCACAAAAGGCCTTCATAGTGGGCGACTTCAATCTTCCTCACATCGACTGGACGGCCGAGGTCTGCCTGCCGGGATCGGAGGAACAAACCCACTCACAATGGCTGCAAGCCAATAAGTTGCACCGGCATATAAGGGAAAATACCAGATAAAGGACTGGATGCGTTCCATCCTTGCTGGATCTAGCTATAACTAACTTCCCGAACGGCGTCTGGACTGTACTGTTGTGCACCGCTGGGCAAGAGTGACCACTTGTGTGTGTCAAAATGGTCCTATGCAAGCGGCAACGCAGGGTACCCTCAAGGCTGGTCAGACATTTCGGTAGTATGGACATAGATAGGCTTCGTATTAGGGCGATGGGTTTGACCTGCGACACGACAACGGAGGCTACTGTCGAGAAGCGCTGGCAGGCCATAAAGGGATCCCTGACTGCCCTACAGGAAGGGTTCGCACCCCTAAAACGAAGGAGTGTGGAGGGCGAACCCATGTGGTGGAAGGCTGCAATAGCCAAGGCCATCAGACGTGGAAACCACTGCTGGAACCAGTACAAAGCTGAGGAACGAGACTGTAAGCTTTCTGGGAACTTCCAAGCGGGAATCTGAGCTCAAATTGGCCCAGTCTGTAAGAAAACAGCCGAGAAAATTCCACAGCCATGTACCGTCTAAGGGTTCAGCAAGAAATGCCGTAGGTCCGCTATCCACTAGAGACCATGAAGTTGTCACTGATGACCAGGGCAAAGCAGACGCCCTGGGGGAATACTTTGGTAGTGTACATAGAATGGATAGTAGGGTACGCGTAGATCCGGCTCTGGTGCATCCTTCTCCTCAGTTAAACGAGCTGAACCTCTCAGAGGAGAGAGTGCGTAAGTACCTATAGGAGTTGAACAGCCACAAGTCAACGGGCCCAGATGGCATTCATCCAGCTATCATCAAGCTGTTGGCGGATATCATAGCTCCATCGGTACGCAGGCTGTACAGATACACGTTGGACCAGAGTACGCTGCCCCAGGACTGGAAAGTCGCGGCAGTCCTGGCACTACATGAGATAGGGACCTAAGTCGGCTGTGCAGAACTACAGGCCGGTGAGCCTAACTAGCATCCTATGTGAAGTCCTTGAGAAGATCATCCGTGCCCACATCTGCCGGCGCTTGCTGGAGCACTCCATGTTGAGTCCGGTGCAGCATGGATTCCTGAAAAAGAGGTCTTGTTTGACCAATCTCCTGTGCTTCTTAGATGAAGTAACTCGACGACTGGACGAAGGTAAGGAAGTTGAGTTATGCTACCTCGACTTTAGCAAGGCTTTCGACTCCGTTAATCATCGTCTTTTGCTATGCAAGATGGAGACGTTCGGCCTAGGTGGGCTAGTACTTAGGCGGCTGGCAGACTTCCTCTCCCACAGGACGTTTTACGTCAAAGTGGGGGACAGGTGCTCCAGTTTGGTGAAAGTCACCAGTGGTGTACCTCAGGGATCCGTCCTATGCCTGGTCCTATTCTTGTTATTAACTAACCACCTGGCATCTGCTGTTCAATCGTCCAGATTTATTTTTCGGACGATGTGAAGATTGTTGGAACTGAGGGAAGGGCGGACTTGGGCAGGGAAATAGGTACCGTCCTGAACTGGGCATACAAATCGGACTTACCTCTGAACGCTGAAAAAAGCCATTTGTTGTCAAGGGCAACGGAGAGCCTAACTGTCGCTCATGATCAAGGGCTGTTCACCATAGGGGCCGTCAGTAAGGTTAAAGACCTGGGGGTCATCATGAACAGTGAATTCAAATGGTCAGAGCAATGCAATGCTGCTGCACACAAGGCTCGTGGTGAGCTCTTCAGACTGCGATCAGCTTTATCTTGCCGGCAGCCGGAGGTATTAGTACCTATTTACATGGCTATAGTACGACCTAACTTAGAAAGTAGCGCGCAGGCTTGGTCACCCTTCTGCAAAATGGATGCCGCCTGCCTAGAGAAAGTTCGACGTCCCGCCACGCGGATGGTTGAAGGGCAGAGGGGTAAGACTTACGAGCAGAGACCCTGTGACCTGAATCTCTTCTCGTCGGAAAGGAAGAGAAGTCAAGGGTATCTCATAGAAACGTTCAAGGTAATGAACGGCTTTTCTGGCCTTAGACCAGATAGTCTGTACCAAGTGGCTTTAGATTCCAGAACAAGGGGACATGAAAAGAAGCTGATAAGAGGCCGGGCTGGGTTGATGGCCAAATCGCACTTCTTCAGCAACAGGGTTGTGAACGGTTGGAACGGTCTGCCTGGTGGAATGGTAGATATGCAGACCGTTCAATCCTTCAAAGATGCCCTAGATCGCAAGTGGTACGAGATATTTCCTCGTAGTGAGCTTTGAGTGTGTTAACTAGATGGATGACGGGGAGAGCTACTGTCCGTCTGCAGTATGCTTTTATCGACGTTTTTGCCCCTTGAACGATCAAGATGTATGATGTCCCTCGCAGTTGATGTGCGATGACACTTTCCGTTTCCCCTTTATTTTTGGCGGGGATTCGACGAAATACACTCAGCAGTGGTGAGTGCATAACTGGTGTGCATACCATCGAAGAAGTTCTGGAACCTCGATTGGCCGTGGCCATTACCTGTCCTTGGAAAACTGAACTGAACCGGCTTACTGGCTATCTATCGATTGTCAAGGAGAGTGACCAATCTCTGGAACGCTCTACAGAGCAAAGTGGTGGAAAAGAAACCGAGATATTATTCAAGA
The DNA here is from genome assembly GCA_948099385.1 of Fasciola hepatica. Classification (NCBI taxonomy): domain Eukaryota; kingdom Metazoa; phylum Platyhelminthes; class Trematoda; order Plagiorchiida; family Fasciolidae; genus Fasciola; species Fasciola hepatica. The sequence continues at coordinate 716,869 of CANUEZ040000176.1, forward strand.
GAAAATTGGACCAGACCCTGAAGTTTTATTGGCGGAGCACCGACATCCAGCCGAGTCAATAGAGTACGACGTGATGGAGTTCGTACGGGATGACTCCCACTGCTCTTTACCCGAAGACTGACTGCCCCGGTGACGAAGCTGTGCGAAACGTTACTTAGAGAGGGAATTGTGCCGGGAGACTGGAGGAGAGCAACAGTGGTAGGCATTTACAAGAGTGGGCCCCGGCAAAAGGCGGAAAATTACTGGCCGGTTAGCTTGACTTCAGTACCGTGTAAGTGCCTGGAGCGAATAGTCAGGAAGCGGATCTCTAGGCATTTGGTTCAACGCAACCTTATATCAAATGCTCAGCATGGGTATGTGGCAGGACGATCTTGTCTGACGAACCTCCCGCTGTTCCTCGATGAGGTAACCAAGCGTCTGGACGAAGGGCAATCGATTGCGGTCTGTTACTTGGACCTCAGCAAGGCATTTGATTCCGCGAACCACAGATTTCTGGACGTCAAACTGCAGTCTATGGGAATTGTCGGAAGGGCGAGACAATGGATAAGTAGTTTCTCAGCAGGGCGAACATTTAGCGTTAAGGTGGGGAGTCATGCTTCAAAACCGGAAGGAGTAATACGTGGGGTGCCACAGGGCTCGGTGCTCGGCCCTCTGCTCCTCCACATCTTCATCAATGACCTAGCACGTGGGCTTACAAACCCCACCTTTATGTTTGCCGATGACGTCAAGATAGCCGGAGTAGATATAGAACTTGACGTGTTAGCGGTACAAAACTGGGCACGCAAATGAGACCTTCCGCTAAACCTCGCCAAGTGTCAATGCTTGACCACAAATACAGGGGCTAGTGAGAGTGGTGTGGGTTTGTTGCAAGTGATCTCGCAGGTCAAAGACTTAGAAGTTATAATGGACAACAGCTTTAAGCCGTCAAAGCTGTGCGCCTCAGCAGCCAATATGGCCAGGAGAGAACTCTTTCGAGTTAGATCCATTATGTCGTGTAGAGATCCGGAGATATTCGTTCCGATATATCAGGCCATAGTTAGGCCGCATATGGAGTACTGCATGCAGGCCTGGGCACCATGCTACCAGAAAGATAAAGACTGTCTGGAGAAAGTGCAAGGGCTAGCCACTAGAATGGTGGCTGGGTAAAGGGGGTTTAACTACACAGAGCGTCTCCGTGCCCTAGATCTGTTCTCGATGGAAAGACGGCGCATTCGCGGGGATTTGATAGAAACCTTCGAAGTAATGAAGGGAATGTCAGGAATAAGACGAGAAGAACTTTTGTCTCTGATCCCCGAGAGAGGCACAAGTGGGCATAGCCTTAGATTACAAAGGAAACATTCAAGGCTCCAAATTAGGGCGAAGTACTTCTCAAATAGAGTGGTACCCTATTAGAACAAGCTGCCGGAAGAGGTCATAAATACCACAACAGTGAAGGCTTTTAAGAAAGCAGTAGACCTATGTTGGGTGGCAATATACCCCGAGTTATGTTAGTCAGCTTTTAGGGTCAGATGCAATTTACTTATTGTTTCCACCTTACTCTGCCAGGGCTGATACCGCACAAAATTTCTGCCTTTCAGAAAAAGAAAATCACGCAGTGTTGGGAGCTACGGAAACGCGCCTACAACACAACTATCTGGACACACGATTGGCTCTAGCCACACCAAGTCCTGTGCAGACTGAACTGAACTGAACTGAATTGACCTTGTGGAATAACACACACTGGACGACTGTTTACGGTCGTTGGGTTGTTCGCGCGCGTACGTTCATGTCTGAAACGAAGATGTTCAGATGCAGCGTTGGTGATACCGAAACATTGCGAGCATACCACAAATTGTTCCGTAGTATTTTTATTCGTCGTTTTGAGTTTTTGTGCGCCTAGGTGTGTCTCAAGAAATTTCTGACTGTGAATTTTGTTTCCACTCAGATTGGTTAACATCAGGTATTCATCACGGTCGAAGTGTAGTAACCAGCCTCTGTGGTACTCTGTATCAATACAAAAAACTCGGATGACAGTAGTAAATGAAAATAAGTGGAGGAGTATGGCCAGTTGTAAGACGTTAGATCATGCCGTCCTCAAGTAAGCATCGCTGTGGGAGAGTGGAGCGTGGACAAGCTTTCGGAATGCAGTAGCAGGCAATCATCAAATTGCGTGTGCAAAGTATGTGGGGATAAGACTGTTCGCGTAGGTAACTTGATCGATCAGTGAACTGCTTGCGTAAATTTCGGAAAAGCTAGAATGGCATGATCGTTGGAGGGGCGTGGGCGATTTCGAAAATCGGGTTTAAATTTAAAAGTGGATTGGAATCGTACGCCGATTTCGGTTTGATTCCGGTGTGCCCTTCCGGTACCGGTAGCATTACCGGCAAGTTACCGGAACCGGTTTGCTACTAGGGTAGCACATTGACCAGCGCTACGATGGGTTAACGCTTGATTGCAGTGGATTGAGCTAAATGGGCCTCTGCTGAACGCAACGTTTTGTGTTTGCTGGGAAAACCTACATGGGATTTCATAAAATCTCTGATTACGAACACATTCCCTAGTAGTATAAGTTGAGTTAAAATTGCTGTGACGCTGTTCCTAATGAACACATCATATTCATCTTTGAGTTTGTCATTGGTAGAATGTACACTCTGTCAGCATTAGGCCCGTTTGAATAAATGTAGTGGTGATCGAATGAAATAAGCAATTACGAAATGGGGATCGGGGAGAAGAAAAGTCGAAAAGGGGCACTCACTTACAGAAAAAATCGGGCCATTGGATGGGCCCATCGAGGTCTCGGTAGCGGTGCCCATCGTTTTCAATGGAACTATCCATCATGTGCCCAGCGTTTATCCAGATAGGGCCCATCCGGACGTGCTTCTTGGGTTGACAAATTATGTATGCACAGTATAAATAAAAATGCAACAAATGGTACGAAACTAACTCAGAACTGTTTAATGTTCTCGTTGTAGGAACCTAAATACTGAGGGTTCAGTGTCGACCAACGTCTTAGGTTCGGTTTATTTCAGCTTTCTGAACTTAACGGCGATTTGCCAAATTGATCGGGATGGGGAAAACTGTCAAATGCCACCGTAAGAACTTCTGACAAGAATTGATCACCGGTTGAATAAATTACAAGACAGTCCGAATCCGAAAGCGAGGTTGTACCAGAACGATCTGATTTATTTCTGGGTTACATGGTGTTTTATGTGTACAGGAACGTGTATTAATTGGATGCATTCAAACGTCGGTACAACGAAGTACTGTACAAAGGGATGTTGTAAACATGGAAAAAACGAAAATATGCTGGTACTTACAAAACTCCTCGCCAGAGCATTTATTGTTTTAAGTGGTAGCAGAAGAGAAATAAAAAACAAGTGGGCGAAAAGAAAATGTTATACAACAATACCCTGAAACCTAACAGTGTCCAATGTCTCTGCGCCCTTTTGTCGTCTCCAGTCGAGTTCGACAGTTTTGCTCTGCATCTCCATTTCTCTTCAGCTTTACCACAGATGACGTTCTACGGCCTTTCAGGTGCAAAGTGCTGCTGCAAAACTGGCGAGAGCCTGTGCTAGCACTCACCCCTAATGGTGGTCGGTTAGCGGTAGTCAATAGCTTTAAGTACCTCGGGAGGTCGGTCATAGCTGGTGGTGGTGTTGGGGAGATCACATCACGAATTGCGAGAGCCAGAGCAGCTTTTGTGGACTGATGTCTCTGAGTAATTGCTCGCGTCTAGTGGGAACATCGAGTGGGTAATGACGAGGTGCGCTGTCGTGTGTCGGGCACGGATAGCCACTTTCTTAACAAAATGACCGCCCTACACTGCCTCTAGTGGCTCGGACATGTTTTGTGAATGCCTGTCCATCGTCTATCTTCCCGTGCTGTATTGAAACGCGCCAGCCAAGACGGGAACAAACGACGCGGCGGTAAGGCCATGACTTGGCGCAGAAGTAATAAGAAGCTGGCGTCAGCATTGGCTTCGGTTGGTGCTTCCCGCCTCCGTGGTTGGGGCCCAAGGGATGAGGATTGTCGTCGGTTAGAAACGTTGACGGATACGGCTCAGAATAGAAGTCAGTGGTGCGAATGCTGTACAGTCTGTCTGCCGAACTCTCGTATCCCATAATCCTAAAATGCCACTCAGACAAACGAAATGACGAAAAAATACCAAAAAGTTTGTAATGAAAAAGAAAAAATTACAGTATATCATGCTACTACTTATTCTCCGTTGTGCTTCCCTCCGCCTATTTTTGTACTTGTCGTTATTGCGCGAGGCAGAATGCCTGACTTGTAGGTGAGTTAAATATATACATCTATCATCTTCGACGAAAACTTTAAGTAGTCATCAAAATGTTGGCATATCAGACGCTGAATGAGATGGATGTAAGAAATCTCAGTGCATCGAGGATGGATCTGATAAATTAGGAAATACGTTGGAGGAGCATAGAGCTGACGTAGTATGATAAAAGCAGACGAAGAGCGTCTGAACAATGAAAGCAGAGCAGAAGAGCTTCAGTCGTAGGAAGTAAAACATCTATTTCCCAGAGAAATGCAGCGACGTAGGTGAGCCAGGAGGTATTGCTCATGTTAATATGGTTAATATGTTTCTCTACAGACTACTAGTAAGTAGCCAGACTATGTATTGACCACTTAGTGACCGGTTTTTACATTTTCCTTTTGAGTGGTCGACCATCTTGAATTGAGGCATTTTTCGTTTGGCGCACCTTTCCGGGAACTGCTGGATCCCCACTTCAGAGGACAACCATTTTACCGGGAATTCTGGCATTTGTCTGGTCATCATAGATCGAGAGTTGTTGATTGACCGTCTAGAAAGCCTTGGAGGTCACTGAAAGTAGAGAAGAGATATATTCCCCAGAATTATCATGACATTCACGTGCGTAAGGGTAGACTTGAGTCAGTTGGGTGGAATTTGATACAAACAAGATAAAGTTGGGACTTGCAAGGCTACGTGCTTTCGAATTTGAGAAGTGTATGGAACTAAATAATTTGCAATGCACGAAGACTGACTAGGAGACCACCAGGGGATCGCCTCATTCAGCTGTGCTCAGAAAACATTTCTGGCGAGTATGAAATTCTGCCACCAGAAGCAGCATAGACTTACATGGCCTCCTCCTGCACAGCGTTGAACCCAGATTGACCATATTTTCATTGGTCACCGCTAGCTTAGATCATTCAAAGATCGTCGTTCATTCTGGGGCTCAGACCACAATTTGGAAACTCTAACCGGAGCCTTTGACTCATAGGTCTGACTCACAGGGCAGTGGGGCGTTAGCCCAGCACGGTACCGTGGCCGAAGATATTTCTTCTGATCTGTCATGTGATACTTGGTTGTTGCACGCATTCTGTCTTGTCTTCGCTGGTGCTTTGTTATCGATCCACTTATCAGATTCAATTTTAAGCCCCGTGCACCCAATGGAGCAAACGAAACGTGGACGGGGCAGTAACCTTTGGGCCGGGGGCTGCCACACTTTAGTGGTCGATAGCTGTCCAATGAAGCGCCATGACCTCCCCCACCGTCGAGAGAAACCCCGGCACTCCACTCCTACGTCCATCTAATGAAGGTCTCTAAATAGGTAAACCGCTTTCCTCTTTGTTTATTCGCTGGATTGTCCTCTTCAGGATCATAGTGATTAAGACCAGATGTTTCCCATCAAGTGGTTCAGAGACTAAACTTCGTCTGGTCTCTTCCCATTAACCTTTCAGGCATGAATGCATCTCCAGCTTAAGGAGGGCGTCCTGCGTAGCCCTTTGGGTCATGGGTACATGCAAGCCATTACACCACGACAAGATGCAGTCTCGTCCTGATGGGGAGTGCTTTATGGTTCGCCACTCTTAGTTCCGGGGTTGGGTTACCGGTTTCACCGATCTCAGGTGTGATGTCCATCACGGCGAGACTGCACCTTGACGTGGTGTGATGGCTTGCGCGCCTCTATGACCCAAGGAGCTATACAGGATGGCTTCTTTAATCCGGAGATGCAATCATATCTGACAGGTCAATGGGTAGAGGTCAGACAAAGTTCAGTCTCCTGGTCCTCCAGGTTGGGGGTTGATTTGAGCTGGCAACTCAATCGGCAAAATCAGTGGAAGAATAATTGATCCAAGCAAATGGGCTTCCACTAAGCCATCCCGCTGCCTTGCGGATAGGTTCTCGTTAGAACTAAAGGCTTTAGATGAGGATCCTAGTCGTGCTCCTGGTTTGTGACTGGACACCCTAGCAGTACCCGTCCAACATCTCCCATGAACTGCACGAATACAAATAATTCCATACTGCATCGGTCGTCACGCAGGATAATCAGGACCGTACTGCCCATTGCATCGAGCGGGGTGGGTAGTGATAAGTGTGCTACCGCTCAGAGTTCCCTCTCTTTTATTCAACCTTTGTCTTCTGTCCCTAACCGTCCCTCTTTGCCCCATCTATCCACCCATAATGCTCCCACTGATAACACGGTCGATACTTGCAATGATTCACTGTCAAATAGTGTCATGAATAATTCTCTTTCTGGTAACTCACATTTCCTCAAGCCCCGTCAGCCTCTTAATCTCGGCTCCTTCAACGTGCGTACACTCATGCAGGCCGGTCAGCAGGCGTGCCTAGCCCTCACAATAAATTCTCTGGAGATTGATGTCTGCTGCTTAAGCGAAACGCGTATCCAGGATTCGAGCAGTGTGATTCAACTAACTGCTCCTGGTATCTCATCGAGGTATTTTCTGCGCACCTCAGGAGACGAAGCAGCTAGAGCTGTGGGTCAACGTGGTGTAGGAATTGTCTTGACTGACAAGGCTGAGGCTGCCCTTTTAGACTGGATTCCTGTTAACAGTCGTTTATGTGCTGTGAGACTCCAAGGGTCAGTCGACGTTCGAAAGGATAGTTGTGTTAAGCGCAATTTGTTTGTGATCTCGGCGTAGGCCCCAACGGACTGCAGCTCAGACTTGCAGAAAGATGAGTTCTATGATGCCCTCGCCACTCTCGTTCGCAGCAGTAAAGGTTCTGACATTGTAGTGCTAGCTGGTGACTTCAATGCACAAGTTGGCAAACTTTGTGTGTCAGAAGCCTGTTTAGGTGGGCGTTATGCTTTACCTGCTGAGCGTACAGATAACGGGGATAGACTTCTCCAGTTTTGTGCAGACAATCGATTGTTCTTGTCTAGCACAAATTTCCGACACAGCTCGCGTCGCACAGCGACATGGCGCTCTAACTCTACAGGTACTTTGAGTCAAATTGATCATATCGCAGTAAGCTACCGGTGGCGCAGTTCTTTTCAGAACTGTAGATCTTACTGGTCCACGTACGTAGAGTCGGACCATACATTAGTTTTAATGCGATTATTGCTCCAGCCCCATGGTCATCGTCTCAAACCGCAAACCCGATTAGCCGTGCAACGTTCGTGTGATCCAGAAGTACGCACCCGTTATGAGCGAAAGTTAGAACATGAGCTAGGATCTACGACGAACAGTAATGTAGATGAGCATTGGGCTCATATCAAACAGGCGATGCACGTTGCAGCGGGTTTCCTCTGTGGTCCTAGATCCGTTGTCCATCAAAGATACTGGCTCTCGCAAGAGTCGCTGAGTATAATGGAGCAAAAGCGTCAGCTTTCGAACCGTAAGGAGATGAATAAGATGCGGAGAAAGCTGCAAAGACAAGTTACGAAAAGCCCTAAGAATGATCGCGAAAATTGGTGGGTCAAGGTAGCCGAAGAAATGGAAATAGCAGCTGCTTCAGGTAACAGTCAAAGACTGTTCAAACTTATTCGTGACACCGGTGGACGGCGCATTCAGGTCAGTGAAACGATTTGCAATAGGAATGGAGAACCCATCCATAACAAACAGCAAAGGCTTGACCGATGGGCCGAGTACTTCAAGGAACAGTTTAGCTGGCCGCACGCTAGTGTAGTTACTCCCGTGTCAACAACTGTGACTCCTTCTGTGGTATCACTTGAGCCCCCATCAGAAGTAGAAGTAGAGTCATGTATTCGATTACTAAGGCGGGGGAAAGCGGCAGGTCCCGACGAACTTCCTCCAGTTCGTTTCAAACTGGGTGGTGAGGCGTTGATAAATTCACTTACCGCCTTGCTCCGTGACATTTGGAACTCGGAGCGTATTCCGTTAATATGGAGCGAGTCATTGATTGTTCCCATCTTCAAGAAGGGAATACGCAATGACTGTAGTAACTATCGTGGGATTAGCTTAATTCCGATAGTCACCAAAGTATTAGCTTCGATTTTGCTGCATCGTCTTACACAGGCTCGCGAGAGGGATGTCCGCGAGCAGCAGGCTGGATTCCGCCCAGGTCGAGGATGCATCGACCAGATTTTACTCTTCGCCGACTACTTGAAACGTGTCACACGCACCGGCGACTGGCAATAATGATTTTCTTAGACCTGAAAGGCGCCTTCGATTCAGTTGATCGAACATCGCTTTTCAGTGTTCTTCATCGAAAAGGTATGCCCCAGAAGTTCGTGAACCTACTGAGATCATTGTATTTTCATACTTCTGGCCGCGTAAGGGTTTACGGTGAATTATCCGGTCGGTTCGAAACGACCAGTGGTGTCCGACAGGGATGCTCTTTGTCTCCATTCCTGTTCAACTTCGTCATGGACGAAATAATGGACAGTGTGCTGCAAAATCTGTAGGATGTAGTCGTCGAACTAGGAAATAGTGAAAAGCTATGTGACCTAGATTACGCGGACGACGTTGTCTCTTTGTTCGAATCCACGGAACATGCTCAGCGTGCACTAGATAATTTCGCAAGAGCTGTAGCTCCATTCGGCATGCGCTTTGCACCTTCAAAGTGCAAGGTAATGTTACAAGACTGAACGTCAACAATTCCGAACTTGATGCTCGATGGGGAGGTGCTGTCAGTTGTCGACCACTTCACCTACCTCGGTAGCTGCGTGACGACGGATGGGAGCACAGTAGTAGAGGTGAGCACGCGGATATCCAAGGCTCGAACGGCGTACGCTGGACTGAAGCACTTGTGGCGCCGACCTGATATTTCACTGAAGTTGAAAGGTCGTGTATACTGTACTGCAGTGCGTTCAGTTTTGTTGTATGGTTGCGGAACTTGGAGTCTGCTTGCTGAAGATATTCGTCGTCTTGAGGTTTTTGACCATCGATGTTTACGTAGTATCGCTAGGATTGGGTGGAATAGCCGAGTGAGCAATGCTGAAGTCAGAAAGCGAGTATTGGGTACTAATTCAGAGAACGTTCTGTCACAGCGTATCCAGCTTAGTAGACTTCGTTGGTTGGGACACGTGTTACGTACGTCAAACACACGTCTACCGTACCGTGTCCTATTCTCCGTTCCTCCTAGGGAGTGGAAGAGACCACCTGGAGGTCAACAGATGACGTGGCAGCGAGGAATGAGAAAATGTACAGCAGACTTAGGAAAAGTAGGTGCTTCACGTCTTCGTGGTTGGGGTCCAAAAGATTCGACAACCAGTTGGCTGGAGACACTGAAGGATATGGCAGCGAACCGCGAACAGTGGCGATCGTGTTGTCACTTTCTATCGAATCAGAATGACTGATCGATGTGCGTTTGTACAGTTAGACTGTGTATCCCGTGTGTTGGCTACTAGGGCATTCTCTCCTTTTCCCACCTGTGTTGGTCCACTCCCTGTCCACCTTGTATATTCATACTTTCTAATTCAACGTGCAACATGGTGAGAAAGGCAGTGGTCAGTGGGGCTTGCCCTACTGTTTAACGCTGTACGATGATGATGGTGTGACGATATAACTCTTCGAGGATTAATACATACCTCTCAGGTACTCCATTTTTCAACAAACAGTTCCATAGTGCAGTGTTCTTGAGGATGGGGACAACAATCGATTATCCCCACAAGGACGGGACCTACTCAGAGCTCCAAGCTTCTGAGAACAAAACGTGAAGTTCTCTAACGAGATACACCTCACCATCCCTAAAAAGGGCTGTGGGAAGGCCATCGGAGCCTGGCGATTTGTGACGTCCTGAGGCCTGGGTCTCCTTTTAGATCTCCACCTCGGTTGGTGGATCACTCAAAATGGACCACTGGACGTGTGCCGAAAGAGCTATAGGAGAGGCCGACACTGAGGGCTAGCTGTCTGAAAGTGTTCCGCCCAGCGTTCATGACGTCGCTTCTGTTTGTGAATTGGTGAACCGTCAGCCTCACAGATTGTTTTACTCACACCTAGTGGCTTCCTTACGGTGACTCGAATGATAGAGCAGCTTGCGGGAAATTCCCATGGTTGCAGCACGTTCCATTTCTGATGCTTGTTGTGACCACCAGATTTCGCGATCCCTACGAAGACCCGCGGTAAATGCACTTCTCATTACAAGTCGCTCGCTTCCAGCCGGAATCGACTGACGTGGGTCGAAAATGCGCAGAGATTCAGCAGAAACCCAGGGTCTTGCGGCACGACGAGACAGTCTGCATAAGGTCCCAATAGTTCAGGTTTCGTAACCAGCCGGACGACAACGGGGATTACTGTCTGCCACTAAAGTAACTGACAGTGGCGGTGATTTAAACCTCTGACCTCAGAGGTGGTAGACAAACGCACGTAACCACTCAACCACAACTGTTCGTCAACAAAGAGTCCCACAGTGCAATCCTATTGACAGAGTTAAAGGCCGCTCAGATGTCTAGGAACACGAAGATCTTTGGTTTTTGGAAAGTGCGGCGGTGCTGTAGTAACTGTCGGGGATGATGATTTGATCAAGTTCACATCTACTTAAAGTGTATGCGTGACAATCAAACTGGTTGCAGACTCAGTCGAGGTTGCATTGGCCATATCTTTACGCTCCGATCAATCTTTGAGCACGAATAGACCTTCCATAGGCCCACAATCTCTGTCTACCTTGATCTGAAAACAACATTCGATTCAGTCAACCGCGCAGTTCCTCAGAGCTGCTTGTTATTGAAGGGTGCGCCAGATGATTTATTTCTCTTTTCCAATCTTTGTATACGAACAGCCAAAGCCGAGTTCGTGCTCACGGCGATATTTCACCCGAATTCACAACGTTAAGTGATGTTCTTCAGGGTTGCCTTCTTTCACCTTCCATTTTCATTTTTATATTTGAATTGGTTCTGAAGATAGCTTTATCCTCGTGCGGGAATAGTGGCATCGATCTCTGCCCAGTAAACTGTCTGACTTGGAATACGCGGATGATATCGTCTTTTTGAGTGAAGATTCAGGTAAGTTGCAAGCTTTCCTGGATAGTCTACACAACGGTGTAGCAATGTTTGGGATGAGTTTTGCACCTTCAAAGTGTAAAATGCTGCTGCAGGACTGGGTTAGTTCTGCACCAAACCTTGTCTTGGCAGAGAGGCCCTAGCTAAAGTAGATAAGTTTTGTTACCTGGACAGTTACATCTCGCCGGGTGGACAGATATCGAAAGAAGTGTCGTCGCGTATGCAGAAGGCGCGTTTGGCTTTTGCTGACCTCAGTCATTTGTGGCCCCGGCCTGACATATGATTGTCCGTCAAGGGTAGAGTGTACACTGTAGCGTTTGGGTCTGCTCTTCTGTAAGGTTCAGAAACATGGCCGTTAAGGGTAGAATATAGGCAGTGTTTGAGGATCAATGTCTCCGTTGCGTTGCTCGAATATGAGGGGAACATCGTATCAGCAATGTTGATGTTAGACGTACGGTATTGACAATCAGAGGTCAATCTCTGGAACAGGTACTAAATCTAAACAGGATAGGGTAGCCAGGACGTGTTACGCATGCCCACCAATAGACTTCATCGGCATACGCTGTCTTCCGAGGCAGGTAGGGATTGGAAGGTAGGTCGAGGTGGTCAGACCATGACATGGCAGAAAGGCACAAAAACCTTGACCAGTGAACTTGGTCAAGTAGGACGTGTTAGACTTTTAATTTGGGGTCCACGCAACCCGCCTACCAGATCGCTGGAGACATTGAGTGGTATTGCTAGGTGTTGCGGCCACTGGTGTATTTGTATTCGAACTCTTTCATTTTCTTCGTGATGTCCGCTTCTTTGCTTTCTGATATTTTTCACTTCATACTTCTATTATTTTGCTCTTGACTTGACTGAAACCAGTGCACAGAAGTGCGAGTTCAGTGGTTAAATAAACTGAAGCAAACTTCAGATCTCGTTACGAGCCGTGTCCGTACGTTCGCTTCTATCTGGGATCGACTGGCGAGTAGTTGCGCAGTTTCAACAGAAGTCTAGTTTCTAGCGGCACGACGAGGCAGGCTACATCTCACTAGAACAGAAGAATACAAAGCGTTCTTGATAAGCGACGAGTAATGGTTAATGTTTTCAAGTGGGACCACATCTAGCTTTTCAGCTATCGCGTTTTGGAAGGAAAATAGGCGAGATGTATCAGGAAATCTTTAGGAGTCTTACCATCGTTGAGGCGTACGTTTAGAATGGACAGCATAGTGCAAGTTAGTGCGTGGTCTGATTCAAGGAAGTGCTCCTATACGTACGGTAGTTTTGTATGCAACCACGCCATTTATGGCTTATTGCGATGCGGTCGATCTGGGTCCACTGCTGACTCGAAGATGGCGGACGCCATTTGGCGGATTCCGGCGGTCAGAACGCTTGAAGTTCGTACTGGCGAGGAACAGGCGATGGCCAAAGCAGAGTCAAAAATCGTTCCCACTCTCCAGACTATAGGAATGTAACCCTCAAAAGTGCGCCTCGTTCGATGACAATCGACCCACTCTAGCATTCATGTCTTTCGTATGTATCAATATCAGTCCAGCTCACTTTGTATAAGAAGTTCTCTAGTTTTTAGACTGCAGTCAGGGGGTGCATATACCGAGATGACAACCAAGTTGCATTTATCGGGACGAGGACTGCTCACTTAGAGCGAACCTCTAAGTCTTACTGCACATGACCGACTGTCGACTGGAATCCACTGCGATAGTGCCGTTTCAGTGCCGTAAAGACCAAAAGCCGCAGCCTGGGGGTCACCAGGAAGGTGTAAGTGAAATTTCATAGAAGGACTAGATGGGGGTATTAATCGGATGATGGAACTGGAGTCTTGAATGTAGCACATCGATAGCAAGGTATTGAAGCGTACGAGCTAAATGCGCCTGTTGTCCTGTACGCATCAGCGTTTGCGAATGGATGCGGCTAGTTTGGATGGACATCGAGGACGAAGGAGAGCGTCAGTCAGTGGTAGCGAGTTCAATGAAACTTGGAAGCTTATCGAGGAAGGACGAGAGAAAACACGGCTAGGATTTCCACCAGTGGCATTGCATCTGATACGGTCGACTGAAGTTCTTGTGGGGTGTGATAAAAGAAAAGAATGTAAAACGGGAGTGGAGATGGGGAAGTAAGTTCTTGTGTACGATGTAAGAGTATTCAAACATGCGTGTGAAACGACAACCATTCATCGTATTTGTGATTTCTCCCATAGCTGTTAGCTTGAGGTCTGATGTGCTATTCGGTTGCCTGGTCCGAAGTAGGTTTTTTTGTTCGATGCACCTCTAGCCTTTGTGCAATCAAGTGCGTCCTGCAAGGCTGCAGCGCTGGTCCACATGAGCCGGTGGGCAGTTATGTTTCATTCACATCTGGAAACCTTATCGAGTAGGTAGAATATGATAAGGAGCTGTGGCTTTATTTAGTGGCGGGTCATACTCACCACGCCACAATGCTGTCAGTGTATTTATGTGTCGTTTTAGATTGGGAAACGCTAGCCAAGCGAAAATTTCATCACGTCCTCGAGCACTGCCTCTGATTTTCCACGACCACTTATTTGGTGACTATGTACCTTATTCCGTTAAACAACCTACAGAGCTTGGATACTACATGAGTTAGATGTGCACTGCTGCTGATTCCTAACCTGGATGAAACAACTGTACAGTGCTTTAATGGTTTCCAGCGGTTTGGACTTCCACACTGCATAATGAATCTAGTCATGTAAGATCTAACCCCCCACTACTCATATCTACCTTATTCACGATTAACTGCAGGAGTGGCCGTTCCCCTTTCAGCGATCCGAGGACGCATCCGGTAGCACGCAGCTCTCCTATCCGCAGCCGACTCCTCGGCTACGGGTCGGACCATATCTTAGTAGATCACATAGAAAAATACGAATACCGAATAAGCTCGTCTTCGGTAACATCATCCTCTTGACTAATACAGTTAAATTTATAGGTTGGACAGTCAGTTTACGAACAATGCCTGTGTGTCAAAATGTGACTGAGTAGTCATAAAATTGGCATTACCTAGAAGAAAATGGGACGAGAATGGTTGTTGTTCCGTAGTTGGGAAAGGGCCCAGCGAAACAATAGACAATGAGTTTCGGAGACTATCTATTTTCCGTTTCGGCCAAAGGGTCAGCGTCTGGGTCACGCTGAGTTCGAAGGCCAATCTCGGTTCTTGGCCAGGGCAGTTAAAGTGCTTTAACGAAACGCTTTTGAGAGCATAGCGATGAACCGAACAGTCTGATCGCCACAGCCTCTGCCCTTTCTATATGTTGGTTTCGAGTGACTCTTGGTGCGTTCGTAGGGAATTTGTAGACTATTTTGAATGCGTCGTCATGTACGTAATGTCCACTGTCTGCAAGGTGCGCCACAATTGCACTGGTAATGGCTTTTCTGTTTCCCGTCATCAGCCAAGCTGGTTTGTGCTCTTTAATCCTTTGCGATAGTGACCGTGTCGTTTTACCTACATAACTTCCCGAACATGAGCGAACCTTCGAATAGGTTTGTGAGGGAATGTATTAGCCCAGCGTTATATATATATATATATATATATACCTGTCTGGTTTTAGACTGTGTGCCAAGCAAACATGGTACAATCGGGGAGGAAGGAGTGGATAGTCTGAGCCCATGATTTGTTAGTAGGCGTGATGCTGTCAGGTTGCCCAAGCCAAAGCAGGTTCTATGAATTGGTGTCTTTTAAACTGTGGTGTGCAATCTTTCGGCGAGCCGGTTCAAGTGTATCTACGAGTCATCGGACAGTTGAATGATACGGAGATGCACTCATGTCGAATATCAGTCTTATTGGTATTCCTGGTTTGTGAGCTTTCGATAACCTAAACTTGAGGACCAGTGGTGTCAGTTGGTTTTAACCGTTGCAAGGTTGTATGGGCAATAACATTGAGCTTTTTTGGTGACTTCAGAGCCGTGGCGAATTGTTTCTCCACTGTTCTAGTTTTGTCCTTTTCCCCTTCTGGTTTCTTGGTTTTCCTCAGATCCTGTAGTATGTGATATAATCTGCACGATCCATAGGGAAAATCCTGGATGTTTCACCATTTAGGTCCCGCTATAAACATTTGCTTGCTCAATCCGTGATGTGATTGAAACTTCTCTGCAAATTTGCTCTTTCCCATTGGTTTTTTCTCAAATTGATGTTTTGTAGTCCTTCCCCACCCACGTTTTAGCTATGACTTTGCTGCAGGTTGATTAGAACTTAACACCGGGTTAACATCTCAGTACTTCTGTCATCAACAGTATTACCGATCACCACAAGTCCCAACGCTTTAGGTCTTCTGTATTTCCCCATGTTGTCAAATTTCTTACGAACCCAAAAATTGCCATTAACACATTGAAAAATAGACTGTGCTGGAAAACTGCTTCGTTCACCCATGCTTGTGATTTACTTTGACTGTATATGCATTATAGCGGTTCTGTAACTGTCAAGTGTTTACCCTTGGGCATACAAAGCGTTTAATGGACTTCAGTTCGCGAAAAAAGAACCAGTAGAAAAATCTGTTTTGTACCTTATGGCCCAGCCCTTTAAAACTATACAAATACTTCCTATCTTTAGATTTCTAAATTGTTCGTATATCTGTTTTATAGAAATCAAACAGCGGCAGTTCGTTGTTTTGCTCCGTCTAGACCGATGTTGCTCGGGTGGCTAAGAACGTTTACTTATCACCTCGTAACTTAGAGGTTCTAACCCCCGCTATTGCCGGTTACTTTGGCGGTAGATAGTAATCCCGATTGTCGTCCGGCTCGTTACAAAACCAGACCTTGTGGGACGATACGTGGTTTTCCATTCCAAGTCTAGGGTCTAGTTGCCGGCTATGTCTAATACTGCAATGAGCCTCTCTCTCTACTGAACTCATGCGAAAGCATGTGATAAAATAAATGCTAGCACAACCTAGTTTTCGAGTTACGTACGACCAAGGCATTGGAAGTGATTTTACGTCGCCAACGAGCATACGTTTCACACCACCGAGGGAGTCGCTACTCAGAAACCAAAACATTTTCAATCGATCTCGAACTGTGACAGGCAAAAGAACAATCTGGTGTATTATTCGCCCCCTTATTCGTGCTGGTTAGGAAGCCAAAGTTCGCTGCTGCTGACGTTTGCTCAGCTCTCGTTTAATCGATGCCTGCTTCTCATTTTTCAGCTTATTATGTGAAAAGTATTCACTTTGTCTTTTTCTTACACTAGGTTCTACGTTCAGCAGTCAGGTGTACAAAATATGCCGTCAAGTAAACGTACAAATGAAACGGAAGTGGATCAACCGGAGAACAAAAAAATGTAAGCCTTCACATGACAAAAATTTTCCTGATGTAAGATGTTGGAGATAACTGTTAGTTGACGTGAATAAATCGAGTGGTCTTCCCTAACTGACAACTCAGTGTTTCAGTTATGTTCATATCGCATGGGATATCTCGCGATTTAACTGTGAGCAAACTAAGGAAACAGTAAACACCGTGAGCACTTGGCACTGGGCTACCACTTTCAGTTAAGTTCATTTTGAATATTCATCATCATTGCACTCGATGTGACGTTTTCGTTTGCCCCCATAGAAGTACTATGATGGTATATTTCGATCTGGTTTACTGGCAGATTTTTATTCCCTCATGAAGAGTCAAAACAGATGTACTAGACCGTTAAATTGTTTTATACTAGATTGACGAGGGAGTCCAGGGGGACACTGGCCTGTAATAAAAATGGAATAACTTTTTTATTTGTCAAAGCAATTCACCGAAATTTCTTGACTTTCCCTGACGATAATTTCCTCACATTTTGTTATGATCCACGAGCACACGATCTCAGCTTGTGACTCTAATCGCTCCAGCCCGCTATGGAAAATCAGAAGGCAACAACTCAGCTCGTCAAAACTTATTATTATCATAAAAATTATTGCTATATGGTATTTAAAGCGAAAATCGGACGTTCCTGAACTCGGGAATTTAGTCAGGTTCAAGTTTTGTTAGGCCGATTAGGTCGATTGTTGATCCGTTGACTCGATTTGCGTCGGACTGTAGATGACTACTCGATCGGAAGAAGGGGTTTTGTCTTGAGTACTCCGATAAGTTATTTATTACCGATTATTCAATCCGACCTGGCACGCTCGAGATGGATTAATGGCTTGCTTAAAAAGAGTTTTTCTTCGTTTTAACTTCCAAACACGTTTCCTCCAAGTTTTGCTTAGACAATTCTAGCAGTTCACACTCCATACCATTTTAGGATTGATTTGAGAAACCATTACGGATTTGGAAAACCATAAGTTTAATTTGAGAGTCGAACACAATGGTGGGTTTTCGCACAGATAAAGTGCATTTCATCAGTCAACTGGCCACAAGCCTCTCTGGCCGACCATTGGCCGTGCAAAAATGGCACAGACCTCAGTCGTGAAACATGTCGCGCTCGCGGACGGACGTCGATCCGGTGGAGCGATGGGGTCATGTGATCTGAGCCAGAAAAGCAAATTGTCTTCAACCTATCAATGGAAACGACGGCGCATTGCGTTAGACGCCTTTGGGCTAGCCAGAACATTTCAACTGTTCTACAGACGGAGTTATGATACTGGTCTCCGAATAGCATCAGCATTCGGTTCATCGGCACGATGTAGAGATGAAAATATATGAATTACGTTAAATTGGGAAATAGCTTGGCACTCCGCCGTGTTGAATAATAGCTGGTTAGGTTTTTTAATTCCCATCCTGGAAATAAATTCCTCACGCAACGTGTTTATTATATGTTTATATGTAAAGAATGTGTGCATATGCTTGAGTCCAAGTTATCATTGAAATACAGCATCCGCGTTCCACGTATGTATCCTGAGAATCAACAGGAAAGAACATATCCAACTAAATGTAACCTATGGAATCTCACGTTGGAATCTGAAAATCCTTGTTCCACTTCACGTGAAGAAGTTTATTTTTAACTCCTAGTCAGTACATTCTATTAAAATAAGTAAAGGCCTCCTATATTGATTTTGCCGGATGAAAACTGCAGAAAACGGAGTACGCAGTAAGTCGAAAGCGGTGGAATATTCCGGGGAAAATGTTGATGTTTTTGATCATCTTTGGTGGTAGACAATAATAAACCGTCATCCAGCTATTTGATACACCTGAACTGTTGTGATCTTATGCGCTTCACTGCTCCGAGCTTCAGAGTCTGGTTGCCGGCTATCCCTGATAGTGCCATGGGTCTTTGGGCTATGAGGTAAACACCTTTCACTGTACTCATGAGCAAGCATGTCTTTAAAAACCCAACAAGATGCCAATTCACTTGCAACTGACTACAATCATAAATGTTGAGATTGCTAACATTCAAGTCAGCTAGTGGAGCTGAAATCGTTACGAAAAATGCAGTTATTATGGTTTCTTAGTGCATTAGCTCTGAGTACGGGAAAATGGTGACTAAATGCATGCGGCAAATTGTTCTCATATTTAAAGCACTGAGTCTCCCTCATTCTATCGGCCAGTACTAAAAGAAGCCAAATACTGTAAGGCTTTACCGTTTTGCATACCCTTCTCAATGGCCATCAATCTGAAATTTACTCGAAATGATGTTGGTGTACAACGAACGGACATAAAGCATTAACTACCGTGTTTCTCCAAAAATAGGAACCAGTTATATACTACCTTTTATCCAAAAAACGCACCGGGCCTGATTTTCGAGGATGTCTATTATTTTTGCGAATAAAAATCCAAAAGGCAAAACGAAGTTTCATTCCCTCGCGTAAAATGAAATGATTTCAAATAATAACCCGTTTATAGTAATGAAAGTTTCAGTAATTTTATAGCTGTGTTTAGTCGAATGCACTCATTTCGTCCTTTTCTGTGATATCCCCTTTAATTATGAAACCTCGAACTTCAGACTACATTTCTTGCAAATTCATTTATTGGAGAAACACTGACCGCAATCTCTCATGTTTAGCAATAGAACTTTCTTCGAATGAACATTTTTTACTCAAGTACCCCTCTCGTAGTGCATTTGCAACGCAGCTGTCGGTAGTCTTATTCCATGAATTCACTAAATTCACGACTTCTTGAGGATTAGGTTTGGTAAACTTTTCACGCTGATATCTCTCCATTCAATGTTCGACATATTCATTTACCTCCATCTGCAAATAATTCTGGGGTGAATTTCAATATTAAGAGACTAAATTTGATTAAAAAATAGTTCATCATGCAGCAACAAAGCTTAACACTATTTCCATGGTTTTCAATGTTAATCAAAGCTTTGCTACTGCATGACGAACTATTTTTCAATCCTCGGGCTGATTGAATGTCAAAAATGTATTTCTGATGGTTCGTTGACTGTGGCGAACTGAATTCTCAATACCACGAAGTCCGAAGAAATGGATCATATTGGGATATCAGGTCTCATCCTTGGGCACATTCCACGGATGCATCGAGGAATTTTACGAATAAACGAATGCAACAGGTTGTTTTCCCCAAACTAGATACAACTAGATAACAAAGGTACTAATCTCAGCTGTGGCGAAAACTTCGTGGAAAATATCTGTAGAATTATCCCAGGACTTCGGAAGACGTACACCAAAAATATACACGCTGCACTCGACGCCTTCAATGTGTTCGTTTATGATTTGGTGCCACGCCCTGTGCTGCGATACACTAAAAGTTCAGGACTGTCGTTATCGATGCACAAACTGGAGGCTTTTTGTATTACAATATGCTCGTGTTGTATATGGTAGATAGCATTAAGTTTCTTTCTTATGGAATGAACACTGGATCGAAGCCGTTTTTGAGAGTAATGGCCCCTTCCCAGGTTCTGCCTACTAAAGTGCCACATTCTCCAAAAACGGAAGCAAACTAATTACATACTCGTCAAACAAACCGGACATATTTGTCATCACACTGTGGGCACGAGACCCAGCTATGTTTATACTATGCAGCCATATCTGGGAGTTGTGATATGGTCGATCTCTGGCTGAGGGCGTTTTTTGTGGTTGATGGATGGTTTGTGGAACAAAGGTTATGATCTCTCAACGGATAAACCTTTTGCTACTCTTCAGATGCTCTATAGATGCACCAGAAGTATGTGTCATCTTATGTACACGGTATTTTAACCTTTCTTAAAGCTAATTTATTATTTTCAGTTTTGGAAAACATCTTTTTTCGAAATATTTTATAGCTAAGATGTTTGTGGATAACAAATATTTACAAAAGGTGCCAAAGTATTTCCTTTCAAGCATTAGTGCAATAAATCAAATTGGCGTTCCGCAGTTGCACTGCCTTTTCTCTTAGTAACTGGTATATCTGAAAAGATCTCATTATTGACTTTAGCCTGCTGTCAGGTTTGTTTGTTTGGAACATTTTTTTCCGGAATTCTGTGAGGTGTGCGTATGGACACCTCGTCGTTCTGTCAAGGTTTTCACCCGTCGTTCTAATGTCAAGTCACGTCTCAGCACACTGACATTCTTTCTATGCACAAAGTATACGCAGCTTTACGTAATCACGGACTTTAGTTACCAATATCCTTTTCATGAATTTTTTTTAGGCGTCAATGTACACTGAACAAAGAAGGCGACCTGGAGAATAACAAGAATTCGCTATCGCACTGGAAAGTTTCCAGTTCGCTTTTGATATACACCCCACCGGAAGTAAAACCGAGCCCAAAAGTAATTATGATAACAAACTCCTTGAAGATACTGCGTTAGATTTTAGCCCTTGATTTAGACAACACAGTCATCACTACCGCTTCTGGGAAAACATTCCCAATAGATTGTAACGATTGGAAGTAAGCTGCCGACTTTGTGGATTGCTGATCAAACCTTTGGGTATGTAGATTGCTTAATGACAAGGTGAGTACCAAGCTAAAAGAATACCACCAAGATGGATACAAAATCGTCATCATGTCCAATCAGGTCAGTGAGTTTATTCTGTACAGTCAGGCTTTCTTATTAACTCGCTTTTTAGCACGGTATTGAGAAGGGACGCATGACTGTATGTGACTTTCAAAAGAAAATAGAAAACATTGTGAACAAGATCAACGTACCCATACAAGTACAGTTTTCTACATTTTGACTCCGAATTTGGTTTCAGGCTTTCTTCTCAATTATTCCAGATCGTAGTCGTAAACCACTAACCGGCATGTGGGAGCGGTTGGAACATAATGCGAACGGTGACGTAAAGGTTGACAGGTCATCCAGTATCTTTTGTGGTGGTGAGTGACTCGAAGACCGGTTTCAGCGCTTATATTGATGACTAAATATATTACAATGCTTATTCTGATTACGAAACCAAGAGCACGTTCTGATGTCAATACCACATATGACCTCTGACCGCAGACTTAATGCATATCCTCAGCACTGTCAATACTTTGTTTCCACCGTATTTAAGCAACACCGCGTAGACACTTGCTCACAGCTTGATGGTCCGTATCATACTCGTAGCGGCCAGAATGTAAACTTTTTTATGTAATACTAAACCGCTACTGAGTTCTCTTGGCTTTTAATTGGCAAACGGACGTCACGTCAACACACAGATGACCGAGGTTGGTAAAACCAAAACGCATCTTTTGTGTACTCGATAACATGTCATCCAACACCCGACTCATAAATGCAGTGCAATAGCCTACATAGCAGAACGTTCATACCCGATTTGTGATATCTTACAGAGTAAGATTTTGTTCTTCAGCAGCATTTCACACTTTGAAGGTGAATAAAGCATCACCAGCATTGCTACATCTCTGTTCATACCATTTAGGAGAACCTGTGAATTTAGGTCTTAGCATAGGAGCATATCGTAGTCTGCACATTCGTGGTCGAATAGTTCCCCAAAATAGAAGTTCGCACCGCTGTTCTCGTACGAGAGTAAGACCATTTTCAGGATAATCTTCATTGGACATATAAGAAAATGACACAGAACAACCTGAAGATCCCTAGTTCTCTTAGTATAAAATACCAAGTATCGACCATACGTTGACATTAATGGCGTATTAGTTTTAATTTATTATCCTTTCTACCACTTTCGTCTTCATTTTAATTACCTTATTGAAAGTGAAGGACAACAACAATGGTGAACTCACTACCCCAATAATGTTCGCTAGTCGCTTGACTCATTCAGGTTTGATGCGGTTCGTTGCAGCCAGTCGTTTGGACCAGGTGACCGGTTAATTTTTCACGTCCGTGTTCCTTTTCAATCCGTTTTCGATACTGATCAGCGCTTAAACTTGCTAATTTTGCATTCGCAGTTAATTCTTCAAATGGATTTTGCTAGGAAATAAAAAATAAAAACAGCTCAAATTCCCCAGAGCTTCAACACAAACGGTACGGAAAAACCTTTTCGTCCGATAACTGTCACATCGGCAGCACTAAGAACTGCCGGTAAGGATAGACTTATTCGTTTCCAAACCCACTTGAATATACCACCGGACCCTTTTCGGTTTGCCAAAAAACCCAAAAGATCCACCCTCGATATTGTTGCATCCTTGGTCCACTTCATCGCTAAATCCTTAGACTGATCCACCCGATCAGTTCACTGTGTGTTTCGTGATTATTCCTCAGTATTTGAATTTGTACCCCATTCTCTTCTTCTAAGACTTCAAGATTCCAATTGTCTCTCAAAAATTCTTACCTGGCTCCCTAACTATTTCCACAATAGAATGCAGAAGACCAAGGTAGAGTGCAAAGATTCCAGACTCCTTGTTCGGACTTCGTTAGCGAGGTGGGTCTATGCGGATGGAAGAGTCTTCGTCCCTTCACGAGTTGACATCTACCATTTTCGATGAGTGGGACAGTATTGAACCTGAATATAATTTGAAATATGCCTCGTGTTGTGTTTTAGCCATCAACGATAAAGGTTGCTGTTTCGAACCATCTCACTGACTCAAGTGAGAACTCAGTTCTGCCTCAGAAGCATCTCGGTTCATTTACACAAAACAAAGGATATATAGGTTGCTCTCACATTCGCCCACTCGTTGCACACGCTGCATTGGTCTGACTGGTGTGAGCGACCACGCCTTGAGGCTTAAGCAATGCTGACAAGGTTCATCTCTCATCCATCGACCCACTCCAGCGATTGGCTGTCGTGCCACTCAAGACTCCGTTATCTCAAGCCTTGGGCTTAGTACCGCACCAGTGCTTACTGCCAACGTTACTTGGCTGTCCGCCAACGCTGGGTTAATGCCTTCCTTCACAGTCACTGTGTCTTGTAACCAGCTATTTGTTTTTGCCATTGATCTAGGAGAGGGTTAAACGGCATCTCGCACCGTCAGGTACTTTCTTGCGGGATAAACCGATTTATCTGTTTCATGTTTAAACCCCGTATGCGTATTTTGTATAGTAGTGGGTTGATACATCGGCATGCCAAATTTGGCCATTGTAATTGGTTTGGTTCAGAAGTAATCACAGAAAAACAGGATACGTCTAACAGTAATTTGAGCATTAAATGCGACCACTTACTTTTGTGGGACTAGCTCCTGCGAGGGGATGAGCCGGTTTCATGCATGTCCGGAATTGCACCTACGTGTGAGCGACAATCGGATGCGAGACATGAGCACAGGGAATTCCAGCTCTGCTTGCACTTATGAACGCAGTAGACAGACTGGAGTCCTAATCATTCAGCTTTCGATTTAACAGTATTGACCCATGTTTAGAGCTGTCCTCCAAGGCGACAGCGTCATCCTAGACATGGAACAAGAAAGAGGCACTGTTTTGAGATCACCGTGTTTGGATGTCGTGGGATATGTCCAAATCACTGCAATCGTCGGAGTTGGAGGAACACTGACGGCTTTTCGATATCGATGCATTGTTGTTTTACTATCGTTTGAAAGCATGTCTTGCCAAGCCACTTTCAGTACCCGTCACAGACACCAGTGATCAAAAACTTCAAGCTTTCCGATGACCTCGACGCGTAGTGGCCACGTCTCGCAACCGTAGGTCAGTATTGGTCGGGCAGCGGCCCGGAAGACGCGGACATTAGTCCTGAGGCTGATTTCGTTGCGCGCCCAGAGTGCATTGCGAAGCTGGAGAAACGCAGTCCGGGCGTTGTCAATGCGCAACGTGACTTCGTCTTTGGCTTGACCGTTTGGGAGGATCGTGGAGTTCAGATATTTGAACGTCCAGCTTGTATATCATGACAATGGACTGTGTGGTACATGTCAAAAGGATCTTGGTCTTCGACGTATTGGTCCCATGGATTTAGCAAAGGATTCAACGCGATTAAGAACCAGCTGAAGGGCAGTTGAGCTGTCTTCAAGGATGACGATGTCGTCTGCGAATTCCAAGTCGGTGCCCAGCTGAATACCAGGGTAATTGGTGAGCACCTAATGCATCATCGAATCGATGGTGTGGTTAAACAGCACTAGTGACAAGGGACAGCCTTGATTAACACCGGAGTTGAGGGAGAAGTCATTGAACTCCTCTCCGTAGATGCGTATTCTCACACGCGTATTTGCGTTGTATGACTTCATGTGACTGACAAGCTTCTGGGGCATTCCATCCGCTTGTAGTATAGTCCATGGCGATTCTCTGTCAGCTAAGTAAAAGGCAGCTTAAAAATCAATAAAATGAACTGCAAGCGGTTACTGAAACTTGTACCGATGTTCTAATACTTTTGTGGAGGGTGAATATTTGGTCCACACACCCGTTACCACGGCGAAAGCCTCATTGATTGGGGTGTGTGTGCGCGTCTCGCACCATTGGGGAGCAGTTCAACAAAAGCACAGACAATATTTTGGCAACCACGTCGGTTAAACTGATGCCACGGTAGTTTGCGCACACAGTCCCGTCGCCCTTCTTTGGAAGAGGGAGTAATATTGAAGTTCCCCAGTCCGCTGAAAATTGTTTCTTCCCCAGATTGAGCAAAACAGGGTGTGCAATGGCGGAAGCAGTGTCGAAAACACGATTTATGTATCCCTGATGCGATACCATATTCTCCAGAAGTCTTCCGGTTCTTCAGCTTGTGTACTACATCGGTGATATCATCTCGGTTTGGTAGGTTGGTACTGAAGTCAGATCGCACTCTCGATTGCTGGGATTTGGTTCGCAGGGCTTGCTGCGGGACGGCTCAGTGAACAATCAGAGTGTTCGGTCTATCGCTGCATCTTTTTGGCCTGTTCAGAAATAAGCAGCCCGGCAGCATCGTGAAGGTGGGCTGTGCCAAATATCGCTTACCAAATGCAGTACGGATTAGGCGAAAGAGCTTAGAGAAGTCCTCAAAGTCTCCATGGTTTTCGTGATTCCGGTCTAGTAGTTGTTGCGGTCTCTTCTGGCTGAGCGGGTGGCTTTTGGTCGGATGTCACGTAAGTTTGGGTGACCATTTAGGCGAGCATCTCTAGGTGATAAGAATTAATGTGTCACAACCGAGATCGGTTCGGAGTGTATCGAAAAATCCATACGCCATGTGAAATGTTATGGTAAAATTTTGATGTTTAGTAACACAACCAGTTTCATTCGGTTGTAAAACCAGTCTTGAAAAAGGTTACCCGTGGTGATCGAAACGTCGACAACCTACCAGCGATTTCGACTACGCTGTGTTAATAAACAATGAAATTTTACCAAAGCATCTCTAACCTTTTCGACTAATTGGAGGATCACCCCTGAGATCCAGTCTTTCTGTCGTCATCGCATAAAGCCTAGTTCATCTGAAGCGGATTGTTGAATTGATGCCTTAGGTGAAATCCAATGATTTTCCACTTGTTTTTCTCCACCTATGAGCGTGGTGGCTAGATGGAAAGCAACAGCGTCTGAGACCACTTGGCTCCTTCTCGGTGGTTGTAACGCTACTGTGTTAGTCCGCTCCTGGGCACAGTTTTTGCGGCGATTGGCTAGGTGGATCTTGAATTGTGGACGGACAACGGTGTGATCGGTACCATTCCCGTTACCAGTCTCCGCGCCTCGGTAGGACCATCGTTAGAGTACCACGTTAGCAAGTGATTCCTGGGATGCTGGAAACGGGTGTTGGTGACGGCTAGGCTGTTGAAATCTGCGAAGCTAACGAGACGTTCGTCACTGCTGCACCACTGTCCGAGACCACGTTTTCCCAAAATGTGTCTATTTGCCTGGGTGTAGGTACCAGTACGGGTTTTCCAGTTTCCCGCAACAAGGAGAATGTGACGTTTCGGGACGCTGTTTATCATCTCATGTAGTCTGTCGTAGAACTCGTCTTTTCCCCGTTCTTCGGCTGCAACTATCGGGGTTTAGACCACGACAACAAACATGTTCAAGGGCGAGGCACGAAAACGATCTGAGGGATATCGGGGTTCCATGCAAACAGTGTTTTGTTAGCCTTGTTGCTGACAGCTACGGCGAGATACCAGAGTTGCCCGTGGGTCCACTGTGATAGAAGCAGTAACTATCATCTATTCTGGAACCAGGTGCCAGAATTCGGCAGCTGATTTTCGGAGAGATATGCGATTTCGATGCGATAGTCACGTAGCGTTCGTTCGATGATGGCTTGACTTACAATGTCCAAGAGTGTTCTCACATTCCAGCAGCGACTTGGGTGTAATTTCGCATCTTGAGGCCCCCAGCTAGTACATTTATCACCTCGGCCGAGGAGAGAACACAAAGCACGTCGCTTGCCCAGGGCTCCGTATTATGAATGATGTGTGTGATTGAGCTTATCATGAAGATTCTTGGGAATTTGGTACGAATTGGCTTCCCCAGCGTCACTGGACTTTTTGTTCGAGGTAGCAACCCTAACCCATACTCAACGAAGTCCTACCTGTCAGACAACAGGAAGTTTTTGTGTTGGGATCCGGTGACCAAACGAGCGATTCGTACGGCTTTTGGACGGGAGTCTGACGGTCGAGAATGCTCAACGCGTCCAACGTGATCTTGGTGCATGGTTGCCGATGGCTCTTTAGGAGCTCGTTCGCCATTCGGTAGAAGTGACCATGACCCAGGGGTCCATGCGACCCTGTTGGTTGAGCAGTTTTACCTTTTGGCCGTCGAGTCAAGCGGTAGATCCCGTCCGGTCATCCAGGAGCAGCTGTCTTCGCATGCTGGGCACCGTCTCACCGAGGTTCTCAGGTCTCGGCTACCCTCCAACCTGGTTTGGCCCGTCTGTCATGCGGTTTACCGGGGTGTGGTCGCTGATTCACGCTTCAGCTTCGTGGGGCTACAAGTGAGAGTTGGGTAATCGATGGAGACCTAAGAGATGGAAGAAGCCTGAAGGGGCACGACAGGTTACCAACCCAGAGGTGCTACTCCTCTCAAATACCTCATTCACCCCACTAAAAGGTTGAACACCATAGTTCGAAAACATTGTAAGAGTTTGTAGGAAATATTCACGTCAGAACCAGTTTTTTGATTCCGCTCTTGAAAACTGAAAGGTTGTAGGTGGAAGGAAGGGGTGCTCTATAACTTAATTGTCCGGGGGAAAAATAAGATTGAAAGTTCGAGGTCCAAGATCGAGCTACAGAAACCTGATAAGAATAACTAGCTGCCTGTGCTCGGGATTGGCGTTGAAAAGTAACGGGAATAGGAACAAGCGACGCAAGCTCGGAGGAACAAAACTCAAAGCAATAGCGGTAGAATAGGGGCAATGACCGAATCATCCAGCGATAGGCAAGTAACTGCAAATTGGATATTAAAACTGGGTCATCCGTCTGACGAATGGCTTTACGTTGGACCCGGTCGTGAAGAAATAAAAAATAAGACGAAGCTCCACGTCACACGTGACGGCAGTATTCAAGTATTGAACGAATTTGAGCTTCGTACAGTAAGAGAAGGTGGCTGGTTTGAGGAAAACCAATCTTGTGCGCAGCGCGAGAAGCAAGCGAACATATGTATGTATACCAGGATAGAGAAAAGACGATCAAAAGACCCAGGGACGAAGGAGAACCAAATCATAGTTTAAGTGGAGAGAAAAGGAATGGTGTTTGAGAGGAATTGAGAGGTGTTTTAAAAGCATTGAAGAGAACACGATTTTGGGAGCCCCAGGAGATCTGTCCAAGGTCCGAACTGAGCGATGTAACAAGGGTGCAATGATTGTGGCCGATGTTGGCGATGGCATGGCGAGAGGTGGGATACGAAAGGAAGTAGAGAAGGGTGGCATCGTCGCAAAAGCGTGTATGGGGTTGGAAGTGGTGGATCAGAGATCATTAGTTAAAAGCAGAAAGACGGTTGGTGGAAGCACAGAACTTTGGGGAACACTGGCATTCATGGGACAGCGCTGTGCTTGTACCCCCATCGACTCGAACAGAGATGGTCCGGTTACTGAAAAAACTCAACGTCCACAAGACAAGGACTGGAAGCCCAAAAGTGAACAATTTAGACAGTAAACAATTGTACCAGACACGGTTAAAAGCCTTCAACATATCTAGCGAAACCAGGTGTATTTCTCCGTGGTTATCGAGTACCGCTGACCAGGAGTGCGGGACCATAGCTAGCAAATCACTCGTGGAACTACGAGGTCGGAACCCGGATCGACAATCGCTTAGCAATCCTTTACGTTTGAGGAACGACTGCAGTTGGTCTCCATGATTTTCGAAATGAAAGAAAATAGGGAAATAGGATGGCAGTTTTTCAGGTCGTAAGGGTCGTAATGTTTGGGAATAGCAAAAATTACGGCATCTTTCCATGGGGCGGGAAACGTACTAGATTGGCGAGAAAGGCAAAACAGATGATGTAAAATCGGTACCAACTCTGGGGCACATTTAAGGATGATGGGTGAAATACCGTCCGGACCAGGGGTTTGCTTTTATGGAATGACGTAAGGTCTGACGGACCTTCCTGGGGAATGAAAGGGCGGCTATCAAGAGTAGTTAGAGGCGATAGAACAAAAGAGTTAAGTAAAGATGAAATAAAGACAAACTTGGATGCAAAAACTTCGGTTTTCTCGTGTTGTTCTCAGACTAGAAAGCCCAAGGTGTTAGCAACGGGGGAGAAATCGGAGGGGCAGAAATTATGGGAAACGGCTTTGGCGAGAAACCACAATAATCAGCCACCAGTGGTGAAAGAAGCCAGACGTTCGGCTTTGTGGCGGATGAAACAACCCTCGGTTTTCTAAATCGAAAAGAAGCATTTGTTTCTGGCCCGCACCAAGAGGTTACGAGGTTGGGGAGTAACGGAGCTGCACCACAGTCTGAATGCAAAATTCTTCAGGCACAAAGTCCAATTCGAGGCATGGGTAAACCACACAGGAGAACGTTGTTTTCCGAGGCTGGGGAATTGTTGAATAAAAAAGCATGCCTTGGAGAGCAGTCTTAGCAAAATTGGAAACGGAAGTGAAAAAAAAATCAGCAGCAAGGCAACAGCCACCCCGGGAATAGGAGGCCAGAAGGACGTAAATCATCCCAGTTGGCGGAATCGTAAAACCAAAAGGTGCAAATGGAGTTGTACATAGGAACTGGGTGAGAAGAGATGGTGGCGAAGGAAATGAGTCTGATGGAGGGAGGCAGGTAATATAAGAGAATAAAGAGGGAAAGGGAGTGAGAAAATCGAGGGTATGTGCATGGTCGCCAGCTTGGTCGGGAATGCGTGTGGGGAGGTCAACGAGTTGACTTAGGTTGTTGGCCAAGGCGCAAGCTTTGGTTTCGCGACCCACAGCCGTGTCAAAAGAGTACAAGAGCCAGTTCTTATTGAGGACGTTTAAGTCACCCAAGATGGTAACTTGGCAATTGGGGTCTGATGCGAACAGGTTTTCAGTGTCAGAGGACAATAAGTGATCGCTAATATTGGGAGAGCGACAAACGGTACGGAAGTAATGGTTGGAAGAAGAGAACCGGAGCTTTAGCAACATCAAGTGAAACTCGCGGTTGACAAAGTTCAAGTGTGGGGGGTAGCGACTGACTGGTGGATGTAGGCGCAGACAACAGCTTTCGGTGAAAATGAGGAATGGAAAAAGTACCTCATCTTAATCTCATTTGAATCGTGAGGAGCGTGCATGGACGGAGAGTCCATTTTTAGAATCACAGGGTGATTCTTCGAAAGTGCTTAAGTATAGAGATGACTGGGCAGGAAAATACCGGGTACGCATACCTGATGAGCGGCAACAACCGCGAGGCCGGTCGTGTGTCCCGGGGAAATTTTGTCTTGTCATCCAGACACAATAACATACTGTTTACATCAGAAATGGAAAAAGTAGTTCGGAAAATGGAGATGGGTAGTAGATTTGCGTCTTAGTCAGGAATAAGACAAGATTGGAGAAAATAATGTACAGAATCAATACTGTGGTTCAAACCACGAATATTGGTGAGAGCTAGATTTTTTTCTTGTTAGGAATGCTGAGTAGACATGAGTGATACTTCTCTGTGTGTTATGAATTTCATGAGCTTTTTGGTGAAACCTGCAACCTAACCCTGCATCTTAAGGTATTGAACCACATAGGGTTCCAGTACGGAAGGTGGTGGTACTACCCCGGGCGACGGCAGGATCGTCTACCCTGGACGTCCGGCTGCATCGATAACCGTATAGACTGGTCTGCCTTTAAAATAGATCGTCGGTTACCGTCTAAAAGCAACTGTGCGGGACGGGTGGTTTTTACGCGTCCACAGGTGAGCCGTAAACGAAAGCGAATACGTCCACGAATTGTGATACGAGTCCACAGGTGTAGACCATAATGAACCACAACCTTCAACTGATTCAAGCCAGCGGTGACCAATGACATTGTGGTCGGTCTGAGTCCAACGTTGTGAAGACGCAGGAGAAGGCTATGTGAGTCTATGCCGCTTCTTGTGACAGAAGTTCGTACTCGCCAGAAACAATCTGCTGTCCGACCACAGCTGAATTAGACGATCGCCGTTATCAGTGCGACCATCCGGGATAAAAAACGGGCCTCCAGTGTGTTTTTCGGAATCTCCCAAACGTCCACCTCGAGCGTTAAAATCTCCAGCAATCACCGCCGCGGCCGTTGAAACAGCTGGGGCAAGTCTAGATAGAACACATCCTTGGACTCAGAAACCTCATTCAGTGGGCGCATTCACAGACACGACGAACAAGAATTCACGTTTGAGTCTGTTGTTGTTGACACGAACAGAACCGTCCAACCAAACTGCACACAAAGGACCGCTGACTGAAATCCAGTCTAGTAATGCATGCTCAGCTCTCGTGCCCAAAGAAATCCCAACACCAACCTGACCACGAGCACTAGAAAGCGGATCACCCGACACACGAAGAGTGAGTCGACAGACTGAGGTTGTATCTGGGGTGCGAAGAGTGAGCAAAGAAGTGAGGCCTTGTATGTGTGTTTCGGAGACACAGAATACATTTATTTTAAAAGTCTCAAGAGTTTTAGCTAGAACAGCCTGTTACCCTATCTGACAATGTGTGTGAACGTTGAAGGCAGCCAAGTGAAGTGAACATTTAAGCTTAAGAAGTGCATTCAATTCATACCCAACTCCTGAACTACTGCTTTCTTCAGAGCCGCAATTACCCGGGGCGTTTTGCATTGACCTTAAATTGACGGGGAAAAATTGGTATGGACTTATACAGGGAAGATGCTGGAAGTTTCTGGGAGAATCATACTTTGCGGCCGCCCACACCGCAGAAGGGGTTTTTCTTTGGGAACTTTAACCAGAGCCTTTGACTCAAAAGTCTCACCCACAAGGGAGTGGGGCAATAATCCAGCACGGGAACGTGACCGAAGAACCCGTGAAGATATTTCTTCTGATCGGTCATGTGAAACCTGATTGTTGCACGCATTCTGTCTAGTCTTCGCTGGTGCATCATTATCGATTCGTTATTCGGACTTAGTGCCTAGCCCGATGCACCCAGTGGAGCAAACGGAACTTGGACGGGGCAGTATCCTTTGAACATCCTCCTTTACGCCAATCGTTGTTTCGTGGAATAGATCCGAATTAGAGCATAATAAGCCTGCGGAAAGTGTGACAGACCATGTCTCTCGTTTCATGTAATTGTGGCCGAGACGTCGATTGACTGCGAACATTTCGGACAACGCTGTATTACTGCATATCAAACGGTTGCGCATAATACCTCACATGGTGTATCATTGTCACAGCACAACCGCTATTGGCCCTAATTCTAAGCGATGAGTGAAAATTTCTTCGACCGTGTTCTCTGTAGATCTCGAGATTCTCGCCTGAAAAATCGTCAAGGTCATACTTGGAAGTCAGTGTTTTTATTTGTGGGTACCAAGTCGTAGCTAGAACTTCGCTTAGCTTCTAGTCAGACACAATCCGTGAATAGAATGCGATGGAGGAACCAAAGGGGCGGCGCATAAGAAGCGCGTCTTGTCCAGCAAAGTCGGTAGACTGATGAAAGATTCCAGAATATACACATTGTGACATCAGAGCACGTTTTCAGGGACAAACTATTGTTTTGAATAATCCATTCTCTAGAATGATGAAAACTAGCTGATTGAATGGTGCACTAACTGGATTCAAAGAGCACGTTTACGAACTTCCGCTTTGCTAGTTTGAAACCTCAGTAACCTTTTCTGTTGTATTTCATTGAGCACTTCAGTAAGTTAACGAACTTACATTCCGGCCAAAGAAGGGAAACTATTCATTGCCGTTTTATAATGAGCAAAAAACAGCTTCTGGAAGAAAGAAAAACTGGTTCAGCCACCCGAGTTCACTCGAAGTTCTTCTGTGACTTTAATCTTGTCAACCAGAACACAAGCTGAATAAGGTGGAATGCGATTACTCTGAATGGGGAACGTGTAGAGGGATGTGAACAGCATGCACGTTGGTCATGATAAACACGGAGTGTGTAGGGTCTGCAAGAATCTTCATGTTGAATTTTTTCGCAGACTAATATGTGCAAACCATACACTTTGCAGATGAGAGAATCTATTGAAAACAAATAAACACGACTGATAATAGCCAAGCCGTGATGAAAAAGATGAAATCTTTTCCAAGTAGACCAGGAAGGATTACGGGAGGGCAGCATAATAAGATTGGGAGAGTACGTTGATGGACAAAAGAAAAATGTCAGCTTGTCTGTTACCAAACCGTCTTAGTCTGTGAATTTGAAATGATAATCTACGCATAGGTGTTTATTGTTTGGTAACACAGCGTTATCGGAAAAAATGGTAGTCAGTCGACGTTTCGGTTACCGTGGGTAACCTTTCCCAAGACCAATTTACAATCGAATGATCTGGGGATAATAATCGTAGCCATTTGGCGTCAAACGTTTTGTGTCTTGGTGTTTGCATGTGTGTGTACGTGTTCTGTGGGTGTGGGGGATAAGTCTCTGTTTTCTCAGTGGCAGCGTGGTCATTTGGGGTCGACGGGGTATTGTGGCCTTTGGGATGTTTATACATCAGCGATGTTAGTACTGTCCATATACCTGGAATCTCTGCTCCATCGTTTCGGTTGAGACATGTGGGATGGGCGGTAATTGCCGAAACCTCGGCATATAGGCGCTCCGCGTATGTACGGAAACCCCGTTGGAGGATTCTGGTGCTGTCGTAATCTATAGTGTGGATCTCGGCCATAGCGGGGAGTGCGATAACCGAGTCGCGCCCAATTTTAGTCCGAATAGTTCCGTCAATCGGCCGGGATTTATTTTTTCTTTTGTGTTCCATAAGCCTCACTTTCAGCTGTCTGCTCGTTTACCCAATGTATGTGGCAGGACAATCCTTGCAGTTGATCTCATACATGCAATGACTTTGGTCTTGTACGTGGAGAAGGTCCTTGGTCTTTGCAAGTTGACTTTGCAAAGTGTTGCTTATCCGAAAGAAAACAGACGCCGCAGATATTCCAGGTATATGGACAGCACTAACATCGCTGATGTATAAACATCCCAAAGGCCACAATACCCCGTCGACCCCAAATGACCACGCTGCCACTGAGAAAACAGAGACTTATCCCCCACACCCACAGAACACGTACACACACATGCAAACACCAAGACACAAAACGTTTGACGCCCAATGGCTACGATTATTATCCCCAGATCATTCGATTGTAAATTGGTCTTGGGAAAGGTTACCCACGGTAACCGAAACGTCGACTGACTACCATTTTTTCCGATAACGCTGTGTTACCAAACAATAAACACTTAACTATAACATGTTACATGGCTCATCGTTTTTTCGATACATTCCGAACGGATCTGGGATTTGATACATGAATAGTCTACGTAGTTTCTTGACATAATCCGAGATATGGGAAGACCACTGTAAATTTGTGCTGATTTTATCGCTCAGTTATTTGGTCGTGTCAGCTCTGGAAACAGTTTCAGTGTTGACGACATTGCCCATTTGGGTAAGAGAAACGAGAAAGGACGAAAGAACACTCAGAATATTTGCAAGTGTTGAGATGTGGACCGGAAAGTGATAAAAAGTTCTGAATATTGAATAACTTTTCCGGGGAAAAAGAGGCAAAGTTTGCTTGACAGAGTACCACGGTATCGGCGTACTTAGAACGTCCTAGCAGATGGCGTAGTGGACAAGCCGGCAATGTGTGTGACGAAAAGAAAAGTGGAAAAGACGGCACCCTGAAGAACATCCTAGTTGTTCGAAATAGGACTCGGCAAACTTGCCCCAACTTCGGCACGTTGCATTCTACCAGAAAGGTAGTATTTTAACCATGAGAGTAAAGAAGTAGTTGGACGGTTAAAGAATTCCAACTTTCCAAGAAGTAGAGAATGAAGAACCGAATCGAAAGCAGAAGAATAGTCGAGGTAGGTACATCAAACAGATTTCACGAAACAATCCAAACTCTTTGAAATTAAGTAACAAATTGTAGGAACTTCGTCTAGGATGCATATGTTGTGTTTGTATGAAAACTGATAGGGGTCATTAGGAACGACGAAAGAGAAATGCAATCGGCTAAGAAAAGCGCGTTCAGCCAAATTGAGCGCAGAACAAGTAATGGTGGTGGGACTAAAACGTCTTGGTAAAGTGTTAGAAGTAAAATGTTTTGGAATAGGTACTACTGGTACGGGGTTCCAGGAGTCAGAAATAGCACTAACATCAACGGGTTTGTTGACGAGGGAAACCATCATTTCGGATAATGAAATTGTTCCAAATTTGAGAGAAACGGAAGATAAGTTGTCTGGAGCCACCGCAAAAGCTGATTTCGAGGTCCGAAGTAACCTGAAAACTTCTGAGGAAAAAGCTATATTTCTGAGAGGGCCGTAGAGTTAAAATATGGAAGGGTATTCGTGAGGAGATGAATCAGCACTACGTCCAGACTAGTGGCACCTATATTATGGTTTTTTCACCGGACTTGCTGTCCACATAGAAGCCAGATTTCGTGCGAATGAAGTTTGCTATTTTTGGTACAGAGGTACTGGTGGACAAAGACGCATGCAACCGTTGTATCTCTTGTTTGACCGGAATAGACTGACGTTTCTCAGAGGCTTGGCCGCGTAGTTTATAGGCATGTT
The DNA here is from genome assembly GCA_948099385.1 of Fasciola hepatica. Classification (NCBI taxonomy): domain Eukaryota; kingdom Metazoa; phylum Platyhelminthes; class Trematoda; order Plagiorchiida; family Fasciolidae; genus Fasciola; species Fasciola hepatica. The sequence continues at coordinate 752,278 of CANUEZ040000176.1, forward strand.
CTTTTTGCCTTATCAGAAATTTTAGCAATGAAAAGGCTATTCTGTCGTTGTTAAAAATATTATCTTCGTAGAACAACGCAAATCAAATAGTGCACTCGGTGTCTTCCTAAATAAGTCTGGCGGGCAAATAGAGCAATCAAAAGAAAACCGTAAAGAAATAATGAAAAGGTTTTTTTGAAGAAGGGCATTGTTGACGGATCCTGTTTCTCGAAATAACCTTGATATGTTTGGTTCTGACGACAGATGAGTGTAAAGAAAGTGAACAAATTTTTTGGTCTCACGATGTTGAGAGCGTAGTCACTCGGTGAAACAGGAGCTTTCAGTTGTAGGCGAGGAAGCTCGGGATGGTTGGTGATGGTTTTTTTCTAAAACAGCATTCCTTGCAGTTGGAATAATATAGAGTTCACTTAAACCAAAAGCAAGTGAGGTGTATGTTCGCGCGTGATTGAAACCGCTGACAATAATAAATCAACGATGAGACAGTAATGGAATCGGAACGAGGGTGAAGTCACCAAAGAACAGGTTGATGTCCCTCTGGGAACTATGTACAGATTACTAATCACAATGCCTCGAAAAGTCGAGAATTTAGGGTGGCATTTAGCGACCACGCAGTCTACACCGTTATAAGAGAAAGTGAAGACAACTTCAGACTTGCCACACCAATCACAATTGATATGTTACCGCACCACTGCTTGTCCTCTTTTTGCATTGTTTTCTGTTTTGACGAAAGCTCTCAAAGTTCTTAAGGAAAGCGAGTTAGTCTTCAATACTTTCATTCAACCAAGAGTCTTTGATACAGCCTGCATAGGTGTTTAGTCCGGGAATTGAGAACGTTGGTTAGAAATGGCATCTTTTGAAATAGTTACCGAATATCAGTGCTGTTCAATGCGGGAACTGTCATCTTCCTTAGGGTTGTGCGACTAAGGAGGGTCTGCCAAATGATACGCTTGCGTGACTAAGTCCAGCTTGATTTCGTCCAACTTGCACAAAAGTGAGTGGAAGTTTCCTCCTGGTAGTGAATTCTGGGTGATTTGTAGTGATAATGGAAATAATTTGAAAGTGATATTGACCAGGTTCACAATGAACTGTAGCGCGGCCAGTCGTATGTCTCGCCACTTATCGGTGGTAAATCCGAGTCTGTCTTTCTAATCTATAATCAAGGAATTGGTAAACGACAGTTCATTTGAACCCACTCTTGTTCTCTTGAACATGACTTGTTTTCATGTGTCGGAACCGAGATCGGTTCGGAGTGTATCGAAAAATCGATGCGCCATGTGAAACAACAAAATTTCACAATGACTTGTTTCCATTTGATTGCTACCTTTTATCCCCCATATCCACCATAGATGCGGCTGGTAGGCCGGCACAGGGGAAAAGGAAAAAGGATTTTGCTTGCTCCGATCTACTGGTAGGTCCACTATTACGCTCAAGCGCTTTTTATAAATCTGAATTTTCTCAGAGTATGTGATAATTCACTCGACAGTTCTGCGGCATAGATCACTACGTGATCAGCTTCAATGTAATAGCTTTCACTGCGACAAATAAAAAACCTCTTTATCTTTGTAGAATTTGCTAGTGTCACAAAGAGCCAGAATGATGTAGGTAATGGAGTATTCACTCGCTCTTTTAACATCCAAAGACCCACACCGCAAGACGGAATCGAACTAACGACCTTCCGCTTATCGGGCAGCTGAGCTATAGCGTTGCGGTCATTCGGAAGTGAATACACAGTGATACGTAACCGCTATTTCAATGATACACAACAATTGTTTTTGTTTTAATCACTGGACTTGCCTCGTCGGTGACATTTTGCAGTGTCACCTAGTTATACTTAGGCACCCACAGAAAAGTCATCTATCACAGAAGTCGCTTGCTGTGCTGGAAATGCTCTACTAACGTTCAAAGCCAGTATCGGTAAGGCGCTTTGTCATGTAGTGTATAAGTTCAATAAGCCGTTCAGAGCCATCCCAGGTAGCTTTGTGGTTACGGTGTTCGACTCACAGTCACTCACTCGGGGTTCGAGTCCCAGTGGAGACTCGGTTGATGCGCACTGCTGATGATTTCCAACTTGGATGGAACAGCTGTACGGTGCTTTCCTGGTTTTCAGTGGGGGGGATGGGTTGTAATACTGTATGACGAATCAAATTATGCAAATCTAATATCCTGCTACTCATATACACTACAACTATGTTGTTGACTTTTGTTAAATGCATGAGTATGCGAAAAATGCAGAGGATTCTGTGTGTGTGTGTGGGGGGGGTCGAGTTGTGTTCGGAACATTCTTAGGTTAAGAACACAGTTTGTGCAATACAGTAAAGTCTGATTGAGTTTAGGTGACTCTTAGTCAAGCTGTCAGAGATAACGCCAAAATAAAACAGGTCTGAATTAGAAGATGATTTAAAAAAACTACTGCTACCACGCATATTCACTGTTGGCTTTTCACTGTTCTTTTTTGTCTTCTGGTGTTCTCTCTTGCGTTTTTTGGGGTTTTCACTTCATATTATCTTTCCTCAAAATATGCTTCATTTCATTTCTCAGTTCGCCATGAATGTGGGAGTAAAATTCCTCACTCCGGAACAGTTATGGTTAAACGAAAGCTACTCGGGACCGTTCAATCTTCCTGAATTCAGTGCAAAGAAGCTGCTTGAGAGCCCTGATCCCGTACTACCGCCGCTTGCTAAGCCTTCGAAACCCGAAGTCATTATCATGGTGGGATTCCCGGCTTGTAAGTCTCTCGTTTAAATATTCTCCCGTTTGTTCGGTTGTTTATTCGACACGCAAATGGCTCATTTATTCGGTGTTTGCCGCATAAACAGCAGGTTACGTGGCAGATGAACAAGAAATAATAACAATAATAATAATAATATAATAATGAATAATAATAATAATGATATTAATAATACTACAACTAAGTTTTAAAGGTTTCAGAGGTATAGTTGAGTATAGCACAGCATAATTAGTGTAGTACAAATGCCGACTTTAAACCAGAAAGAAGTGAGTGGTCAAGATAAAAAGACAAGGAACCACAGACGATACAGCTAAGAAGATATTGACTGTAAACCTACAGGTTTATCATGGGAGGTGGAAGGGTTAGCAAAGTCAAAGCGGTCCGGATACATGGATTCCCCGTCCCTTTGTCAAGTTGTTTCAGACTGATGGCCACTTTTCGGCGACCTGTGTCACGGTTTGATCATTTTGCGTAGTGATTAACCCGTAGATGTATCCGTTTGGATTCCCGTGTTCCTGAAGATCTCAACCAAATCTCGCTCGAACCGTCCGCATGTTATGGGGGGGAGCCACTCAACATAACCGATACTCTACGTAATCCGTGAATTTTTATCGTTTGTGAACTTTTCTCGTCTTGTAGCAGGATCACTACAACTTATTTGCTCTGAATCTCTTCACTTTTAGCCGGAAAATCGCATTTTTGCCGACAACGACTGGCTCCGCTGGGCTACATAATCATAAGCCGTGTGAGTTACATCTGGTTTTTGTATGGCTGTAGTGCTACGTATTCTATTCAGGCAATGCACATGAGTGTTTCTTTTCACCTTCGTCGTGTTTTTTGACCATCTTAGGTGGTACACTTCTACGAGAGAAGCACAAATATATGGATTTTCTATGTTGACGCCGCAGCACAAGTGGAATAAGTAGCTGCACTTAAGTTGTAACTTTACATCACTTTGTCACAATTTTCTGTTCAGTAGAGATCTGATGTTGAAATGTTAGTTATAGTACGTGTCTGCTGGAGTCTCATCGATCGTCTATTTTGCACGAAATTGGCAAACCGGTTCAGTTACTCGGCAAAACGGAGATCGTGTCTACGCTGCTTGCTCGTTCCGTGCCATTTTTCCCCCTAACCTGAGCTTAGCCACGGTTTAGATTGCTGTTTCGTCAGTCCATGATGGAGTTTACACGGAGCGAGCCAAGAACACAAATAGAAAATTAGATGAACTGGAAAAATAGTTCAAACTCAACCGAGCCACTGACAATGCAGCAACTGACCGTATCACATGTTTCGGACCAACATATAGCTGGGTCTTGTACCCCTCCCCCAACGTGATGACCGGACTCATGGCCAGGCCCGATGATTGAGGTCTCTATCTTTCAATTACGTCATGAACTTGGTACCCCAGCCCGTCTTCCATATGCTACCCACCTAGGCGTGCAAACCACACCAAAGAATTCTATCTGTGGGCACGTATAAACCGTGTCCCGAGGAACGTTACCTGTTCATATTGAGTTTTCTACATACCAAGAGATCTCCAGTAAACAACTTCACATTAAACCTTGGTAGCGATACTTCAATTATCTCACCACTTTAAGACAGTTTGAATAATTATTGATCATCGATAATCTCTGTCTGCGCTCCTGTTTCCGAACAGGGATAGCCGTGTGCAGGTGAACAGATTGAGCTGTGACATGACGTGAATAAGATTGGGAAAACCAGACAATTACAGGAGGTACCGAATTTATGATCGTTGGAATAGATATTCCGTGGCTCTGATACGCCTAATCGTTGCTTTGTATTTCACAATCGCTTTAATATTCAGTTGGTTTTATGGTTCAAAGGGTAGGGCTGCGTGCCATCGGTCGTGGATAGGAGGACGGTGAATAAGACGTGCTCAGGCCCACCAAATAAACGATCATGGACGAGCAGCGGCAGTGTTCGAAGAAGTGGTGGGTTTCCCGCCCGGAAAGCACTACATTTGGAACAGGACCCATATCTGAGTACAACAGTGTGAGGTGATGAATGTGATTTGCCTCTGAATATGGCCCATTGTCGTGCTGCATACCTGGAACGGTAATTCAGAGAAGTCGTACGAACCATTACTGGCAGCTGGCTCGTCTGGAACGTCCCTGCTGCCTTGCAGGTCGTATTCGGTTTTGTAAAAGCTGGACGTATATTCTCGAACAAAAACGCATACTTTGAACTGGGTGACGGAGTAGTACAACAGTTTGCACCACCTCAGATGATCCATATTGTCATTACTTGTCGCCTTGCTATGCCTGTTTCACACAATTTCGCAAACACCAACACACCGCCCGCAGCTCATTCCTCATCTACCCCGTATTGTACCAACCATCTCCACCTTCGTGTTTTCCTTGTCCAACGGGTGTCCTGGCCGAATGTACTAGGTGCAGTGTCTCAAGTAGAGATCTAGGCCTGACTTCTGTTCCTTTCACTGCGACTGATATCCGAATATCCCGTAACCAGAAAACGCCGGTCGAGGATACTTTCGTCCTCGATGCCCACTTAAGTTATTCGCGCTAAACGTGCGAACACTGATGCGCATAGGGCAACAGGCAGTTTTGACCCGTAGGGTTGGGACCCTCGCCACCGATGTGTGTTGTATGCGAGGGACTCGCAGGCAGTATTCCAGCCCCATCATCCGATTGACGCCCCTTCCAATCCTCTTACAAGGTTTTACTGACGTCTTTCCGGGGTCCCAGAGGCTACAGTATTTGGTTAGATGGATATTAGTGTAGCTCTAAGTTTCAGGGCCTAAACCAACGCAGCTAGACTGGTTCCCAGTCGGCTGTGCACAGTAAGACTTCGAAATTCATACAAGAAAGACAGTCATCGTCATCGCAGTTTGTTTTTTGTTCCCGCCTACACACTGATTGTAGTTCAAAATCAATCGAAGGCAATTTCTATCAGAACTTTCATGACATTCTACGCAAAGCAAACTGGGCTGATCTTGTGATTTAAGCGAGGGGTATGAATGCTAGAGTAGGTCAACTGTCATCGGATGAGATGCACCTTAGAGTCCATTTTTGGCTGGTTTCTTGTTGTTTGGACAACGGAGAGAGGTTCCTGACCCTGTGCTCTTGTCATCGCTTATTCCTCGTCAGTATGAACTTCAGACGCTCCAATCGCCGGTATGCTACCTGACGTCTCCTCTCTTCTTCTCAGCGATGGATCAAGATCGACCACATCCCAGCAAGCTACCTTACCGCAATGATCGGGTTTGCGTGCTCCGATGACCCCGAGAGTTATGCTGATTGGAGCGCGAAACGTTCGTTCAGGGTCACCCATATCGGACAGGCCGAGGACGAGTAGCCAGACAGATGCAACTCGGCGTTGTCAGAGGACGCGGCAGGTTTTCCGTCTGACAGCGAACTCGACATGAAAGCCACAGGAGCCTATAGACAGCAACGTGACATGCACGAATTCGGGTCGCCACTAAATAAGGCCATTATCTCTTGTTTCTCACTCACCTAGCTTGAATGGAGTAAGATTCATTAGGGCGCGTTGGGTTAATACATGTTTATGTGGTGTAAGACTTCATGAGTCAGTTGGCGTTCGAAAGGAAAGCTGTGCTAGGTGCTGCTTGTCTGTGGTCTCAGCGTACTCTCCAACACGCTGCAGCTGCGACACGCAGAAGGATGAGTTCCATGATGAGCTCACCACTCTTGTTCGCAAGAGCAAATGCTCCGACATTGTAGTGCTAGCTGGTGATTTTAATACGCGAGTTGGCAAACTTAGTGCGTGAGAAACCTGTTTAGGTGAGCATTGTGCCTCACCCGTTCAGCGTAAAGATAACGGTGATAGGCTTTTTCAGTTTTGTGCAGACATTTGGTTATTCCTGTCTAGTACAAATTTCTGACACAACTGGCTTCGCACAAAGACACGGCGTTCTAACTCGACAGGCACTCTGAGTCAGATTGGTCATATAGCAGTAAACTATCGGTGGCGCGGTTCTGTCCAGAACTGTAGATTCCACTAGTCCATGTACGTAGAGTTGGACCGTGCATTAGTTCGAATGCGATTATTGCTCCAGCTTCATGTTCATCGACGCAAATGACAAACACGGTTAGCTTTGCAACGTTTGTGCGATCCAGAAGTTCACACCAATAACGAACAGAAATTATCGCATAAGCTAGGATCTACGACGAGTAGTAATGCAGATGAGCACTGGGCCCACATCAAGCAGGCGATGCACGTAGCAGCAGGTTTCGTCTGTGATTCTTGATCCGATGTCTATCAGAAACACTGGATTTCTCAATATTCGTCAAGCCTAATGAGGGAAGCACATCAGCTCTCGAACTTTAAGGAGTTGAATAAGACAGGAAGACATCTACAAAAGCAAGTCACAAAAAGCCTTAGGAAGGATCACGAAAATTGATGGATCAAGGTAGCCGAAGAAATGGAAGTAGCAGGTGCTTCAGGTAACGGTGAAAGACTGACCAAACTTCTCAAAAATTGATGTTGATCTTAGCCCATGTTGGTTATTTTAATCAGTGAGCCAATACTGTGCAAAATAGCCGCAACAACATGGACGTCGAAAGGTCAGGTTTCTGAGTTTAGGGGGGGGGGGGGGGGGGTTGCAAGAAGCCAAAGATGAGGTTACCAAATTTAGAAATATGCGTTGAAAGGTCAAACGGCAAAGTCTCCACACTTAGTATGTTACGAAATTTGAAAGCAGTCGCATAACCGAAATGCATCAACTTTGTGGACCCCGAAGATAACTAGGAACAATGCGTTTATTACCGGAGACTGAATCTACGCCGTTTTCCCGGACAATTTCTCACCTTGACAAAGCCAGGGCACGTTTAACGCATGCCTATCCATGGTCTGCCATTCCATTTGGTATTTGCGCTTACTTATGTGCGAACCCGGTACTCCTCTGCCCACTCACATTCATACTTGCACCCTCCGTTGTTTTATATATCTATATTATATATATATATATATATATATATATATATATATATATATATATAATGCATATGGTCCAAATCATTGACTTGAATAAGTCTTCTACAATCGGCCACACTATTACCTCATTATCCTGGCTTTGATTCTGGTGCTCCTAATTTTTAGGACAACATAGGCACCTGGCAAAAGTGCGTCCAAGCTTGTAAAGCCGCCTTAGCCAAAGGTCAGTCGGTCGTAATTGACAATACGAATATAGATGTGGAATCTCGTGGTCGTTATATTGACGTAGCCAAGCAGGCCAGTTGCCCCGTACGATGCTTTATTATGGACACAAGTGTGGAACATGCCAGACACAATGAACGCGTAAGTTTAACAATGTGATTCGAACGCTTTATTAATAATGCAGTTCGTATCCTGTGCGGGTTTACTAGTAGTTCATTTTTTTAGACGTTACATTGATTAATCATGTCCTAAGATAAGATGAGATGGTTTGACCTGCTGCTCTCTTTTCACTTTAGTTCATTCAGCCATCAAGCGTGCACTTCCATGCCCTGGGTTCGGTTGCTACCTCGCAGTATCGTTGAGTTAAGGGCGGAATGAATAGAAGTATACAATGAAGAAGAGCCGAAAACGAAGTAATAGACGAAAATCACGAAGACAAAGAAAGAGCATGAATGCAGCTACGCCATTGGCCGCGACACAGCCACGTCACTTGGTGCCTCCATGTATCTGATGGGCGGGTCTCGTTGACTGCATTCCGGTGAATTGGTTAATTCGGAGGCGCAGAGGATAATTAGACATATAGAAGAGATATGTGGGTATTAAATATTTATATAAACGTGTTCAATGGAAAACGTAAAGCATAAGGCCATTAGGGTGTACTGTATTATTGACAGAGGCCCTGGCCTTCTTGATCCTGGAATCCGAGATGGTCAGTTGCACAAAGCGCCATTTAGTTTGATGTGATTGTGACTAGGCTCGGGAATGAGAACTACCATCAAATTCAGGCAACACTGATTAATCTGGACCACCTCCGATTAACTCATACTCACATTAGCGGGTCAGAAGCGTGTGGGTAAAACGGGATACTGCTGGTTACCAAACTTGTTCCAATCACCTCATATTTCTGACTCATGTGTTGTTTGGTCTTATTGAGAGGGTTTGGGACGATCTTTCTGGTCAAATAGTACCTCACCCCCCCCCTTAATTAATAAACAAGATACTGTTATCCACTTCCAACCTCTTCTTGCATTGGTCGCCAATACACATTGGAATTATCTCCATTGGATATGCGAAGGTAGCACATTTTGTGAGTGGGCAGGGAGAGATGAGAAATAAGCGGCTAGCCATAAACGAGATGGATAGAGACCTAAGCATCCCAGTGGCAGAGGTGAGGATTCATGATGGCATGTAGCAGGAATTTGATAGCAAGGGTTACTTTTGAATGACTGAATGAGGAAGTAAGATAATGGAAAGAAGACCGACCATGTCGTCTGTCCGGGTGTTTTATGCACTATCTTTTGGCATGCACTTGTGCTGTGTGCATGTTCGAGCATGTGTATCGGAGGCATGCGTTCAGGCGGACTGTGTGCCAGCACTGCAATCCGAAGATCATAGAGTCCCGATTAGGAATCTCGCAGCCGCGAATCCACTTCCTCATTTGACTACCGATTGATTTTCTAGGGTAGCGTTTAAATAATCTGCGAAAGCGGTTTAAAGTGCCGTCGTTTCTAGGGTGGTTGCCAAGGTCTGCCTCCCGTGGGTTTTTCAACTGGTTGAATTAGTCTGCTTCCGTTCAACCAATCTTCTGCGAATAAATTTGCGAATGAGGCAAGTGAACAGCAATCAGCCGCCATCGGTAATGAAAGGATGATTTTCTTTGTTGTATATCGATACCTAATTGATATTCTCGGTGCATCTTAGTAATTTTGAAATGTGAAGTGTGTATCTAAGCTAGTTAATTTAGATATTGTAGCAAGTCCAAGAAAATTATATGTATCTATGTTTGTAATGTAATGGTTTTGCGGTATTATCTAGAATTAAAATTGAATTATAATGTGGACCGACCCCGTTCAAGGAGCATTCGACTCAAACCGGAAGATGAGCAACTCGTTAATGGATCGATATAACTATTACGTGGTAACCCGGCCGTAGTCCCAATGTCCCATTACAAAGTTGCGCACGTGAGTGAAGACTCATGTCTCAACTGTGACACCTAACAAGTAAAAAAGGCTAAACCGAAGATAATAAGAATGGCGTGGCCCTGGAGAGGGCCTTTGGGTCGCTCACGTGCTCCGGCGTTGGTGCTTACAGGTTATGCAATGTACACGACGATAGTTCACCTCGTTATGAAATGCTGCGCTGATAGGGTGCATCTTCAGGTAAAACTTGACCTCGTTTGGTTGCCATTTGCGATGCAAGAGTCATACACAAAGAATGACGAGCAACTTTCACGTTAGAACTGTCAAAATTCAGCTAGAAACGTCTTGAAATCCGGATAGACCTTTCGCGCCAAGCGCTGGAACAAAGCAGATTCGTCCAGGGGCACGTGTCCCATTTATTCAACGGGACAGCGCTTGACGCAGCAGCAGAATAACGAACCTTCTGTGCGCTGTCGCTTATATATGACCGACCTACTAATGACAAAGTAGGTTCCTTCCACCAATCACAACCAGATAACTAACGAAAGTACAGAGATTAGACAAATTATCATGAAACCATCTACTAACTCTACAGATTTGACCATGCAAAGACCAAGCTAGTTCACATAGAAGGCAGTTGAATCCGTCCTCATTTGCGACAACACCATTTAGGTTCCAACAGCAACAATCTGCAGTACACCAGCCGCAGCAGATTATTTACACTGTTCGCTTTTCTAGAAAGTGCATGATTTTTGTGGTGTTTTATGATTCCAGGTCCATCGCCGGGGTTTCGAATTCCTATTTTGGCTACTGACAGTCGTGGTAGTAGCTAGTAGTTTAACTTTCTATGCTAGCCGAAATAGCCGTCACATTGTCTCTTCTAATACACAATACCATAAGTACAGGGAAATAAGAAAAAATTTGGGACAAGATAAGCGGTGAACTATGCACTAACCCACAATTCACTTTCATTTTCATTCCGAAATAAACTAGTTCGCCGGCACAATACTCGATACACATTGAACCATGCTCCCCGCCGTACCTCACAGGTTCCTGGGAATCATTTGAAAGATTCCCTCATATCACAGCTAGGTTGTGGATGTAAATGTCCAAAACAATTAAATTTGAAGTTGCCGGTGTTTTCTCATTATCCAAGTCAAAATGTGGACAAAGCTGCCCCTCAATATTATCCATCAAATTAGATATATGTTCTTTAATTCCTCCCATTTTGCATTTTAGTCTTCCAGTAGGCTTATGTACTTGTTATTGTTGTTTTCTCTTCAAAACAAATATTTGGGTGCCATTTTCCGTCCAGTATTACTTGATCTCCATCGATAAACATTACAAGCAATTCTGAGACAAGTCGTTAAACCAGACTCAATCCCGGTCGGTTGTGTTGGATGGTGGACTGTTTCAGCATGTGTTGTTTGTTATGACAGTGATTGCCAAATGGGTGCAGGCCTCAGACCAATCAGCTTGGTCATCAGAATCAACCCCCCCCCCCCCCCCACACACACACACACATCGCCGGTCAAATTTGGTGGTAGGTGGCATTTCGCTGTCACCTTGCTCGGTATCATTCTGACCACATTGTCCTAGCGAAACTGAAATCGCTTTGTTATGAATAAAATAAAGTGGGGAACAAGATAGAAAGTGAGTTATCCTTTAGAGTTGTTGGTGATGATTATGCAACAGCGGTCGCTGAAGTAGCTCTTCACCACTACTCACCGGTAGGTCATATTTTGATGCAGATTTCCTCACGTGTGTTTGAAATGTGCATGGTTGTTCTTCTTTTCGCGTTCCTTTCTATAGTTTCGTATGGTGACCGATTCATCACATGTGAAAGTCAGCCAGGTTGTGTTCAACACTCTCAAGTGAGTTGGTTTTTCCTCTTGCCGTAATACACGTATTCATTTTCATGTATTACGATAGCTGACCGAATGCAGTGCCTTTCCATAGCAGAAACATAATTTTCCCACGGTTATATATTCTGAGTATTGTTGCCCAGTTCACGATGCGTACGGTAAGCGTAAATACGTTTATTGTGAACTCGATTGAATGAGACGTGTCATAATCATAGCCTTGGGACAATCAACCGCAACCGGCAAGATAGCAAGATTCCCTGGACTACGCCCACGGCTTGAGTCGTCAAGTGGAAGTCCATCTGTCCCTCGATTTGATGGCGTGGCATCATGAGTGTTGGGTTTTGACTTAGATCCTCTCCGCCTGTCTCACCGATCTGCTTGGGACAAAGGGGCGTCCAGGCCTGTGGGATCTTCAAATCGGTCTTCGTCACTACCATCGATGTGCGCGGTCGTGACGGCTACACAGGCTCACGCCCGAAGCTGCTCGGCCATCGCGGCGGTCTTTCTGCACGTTTCAACAGTTACGTGACTGTGTAGTGTGGCTTCCTCTCGCACCATACATTACCCACTGAGTTTGAAATGCCACCCCCGTATAGGACCCACGTTGCTGCTCCATTCATTTTGAGGGGTGGCTGATTCGACAGATGAGTTGTTACGTGCCTCTGAGCAAGCTTGTTTTTCAGAGCACGTCATCGAAGCCACTGCGACTAGCCTTTTGTGATGTCGGTCAAGTCGCGTTAGCAGAGCACGTCAACACCCGTCCAGAATCTAGGTCAAGGCTTGGGTCGACGAATGCGCGACCGACGGGACGGCGGGTCGATAAGACGAGGAACGATTCGTGTCAAGTTGTGGCTGTTCGTATCACCAATTAGCTAATCAGAAGAGTGGTTACTCAATGCAAGGTTGAACCGACTGATCTGTGTTGCAATGATTAGTGACAGTGATTCTTTCTCCCCATAAAAACAGTGCCTTTTGAGCTAATAAACCGAAATGGTCCAAAGGCGGATGAGTCTTCTCACTAGAGTCAGTGGGACGGTCCAGAACATGGTGTCAAATAAATCGGAAGAACCCCGCAGCTGCCTGCAGACGAAAATGTCAAGAACACGCGCAATATAGCTTCCGGCGCCGCTGAAAATGACGTAGAAATCGTTTGCCTGAAGAAATGAGATTATGGGAACAGAATTTCGAAGAATTTGCTGCTCTTGTGCAGTTATTTTCGGGCCAAAAGAGTATCAGGTAGCCATGTCTTGGTGAGGAGGCCAGACATGTTTTGTTCACTATATCTTTTGATGTATGTGAAGACCCAGAAGACTCTACGACAGTGCCGACGCAAATGGACGAATACTGTTTGGGTTAATCCAGTGAAAAGCACTCCGATCGCTGAGGATGATGGCATAGTAGATGCTCTCGTGGAAAATGACGTTAACAACCCAAACGCAGAGATGGTTCGAAAGCATAAGAGTCTTCTAACTCGAGTTAGTGAGACGGTTCAGAACGTTGTGATTTGGTCTTTTTCCACATACCGCGTCTCACTGAGCTGGATCTGACTACACATCAGACGTGGCCTCCCCATCGATGAATTGCACGCTTTCAGATAAGTACTTTTTAGTACTTCCGTCTCTAAATTGTTGGTTTCTAATTTCAATATTTTAGAATTCGAACTCTCTGACGACCCATTTTCCAATCACTTATCAGCCATACCAAACAATAAGACAGAGGAAGAAAGCTGCTTACCAAATTTGTTTTTGTGTGGCAAATTCTGTGTGACTATGTTCGAATCGTGCGCATAAAAGTAAGGGTTCCATTGGTTCCGGTACGACTGGTTGCTAGTCTGTGTTGCTCATAATCGACATTGGAAATTCTCCTCGCGATTCAGGAATAAGGAACCGCCTTGAGCATTTTAGAATGCGTCTGGCGTCCGGTCCAATTTGGAGTTACGCGCGACGCCCGAAGACGAATTCAAACCCTCTAAAGGTTTCAATCACGACGCTACACGTGAGCGTCAATGACAAGACAACCTCATGTACGGATCTCAATTCGTGGAGTTCTCCGGAGAGTTCAACCGATACTCAATATTTTGAGTATCGTAAACAAAATCATCACGACGAGACTGCACCTTGGCATGGCGTGATAGCTTGCTTGCCTCCATGACCCAAAGAGCTATGCAGAATGGCTTCCTTAAGCCGGAGATGCAATCATGCTTGACAGGTCAATGGATAGAAGCCAGACGAGGCTCAATCTCAGGACCAGTAGATGGGCAACATCAGGTTCTAACCACTATGCCCCTGGAGAGGACACTCCAGCGAATAAACACGGGGAGAAACAGTTTACATTTTATTCGATTGTAAAATTGCCTTGTAAAAGGTTCCCCACGGCAGCCGAAACGTTAGCGAATTACATCTACCAAAAACGCTGTGTTAATGATACTATAACTTTCATCATAAAAACAGTTTACCGGTCTAGAAACCTCCACTAGATGGACTTAGGAGTGGAGTACCTGGGGTTTCTCTCGACGGTGGGAGAAGCCATCGCATTTCGTTGGGCAGCTATCGCCCGCCCAAGCTGGACAGCCCCCGGCCCAAAGGATGCTGCCCCGTCCACCTTCCGCTTGCTCCACTGGGTGCCTGGGGCTGAGGACTGAATCCGAAAGGCGGATCGATGAAAAAACATTAGACAAAACAAGACAGAATGCGTGCAACAATCAAGTCTCACATGACAGATCAGAAGAAGTTCCTCCACGGGTTCTTCGGTCACGTTCCCGTGCTGGATTAACGTCCCCCTCCCTTGTGGGTGAGACTTTTGAGTCAAAGGCTCCTTTTAAAGTTCCCAAAGAAAAACCCCTTCTGCGGTGTGGGCGGCCGCAAAGTATTATTCTCCCAGAAACTTCCAGCATCTGCCCTATATAAGTCCATACCAATTTTTTCTCCATCAATTTAAGGTCAATGCAAAACGCCACGGGTAATTGCGGCTGTGATGGAGGCAGTAGTTCAGGAGTGGGGTATGAATCGAATGCACTTCTTAAGCTTAAATATTCACTTCACTTGGCTGCCTTCAACGTTCACACACATTGTCAGATAGGGTAACAGGCTGCTCTAGCTAAAACTCTTGAGACTTTTAAAATAAATATATTCTGTGTCTCCGAAACACACATACAAGGCCCCACTTCTTTGCTCACTCTTCGCACCCCAGATACAACCTCAGTCTGTCGACTCACTCTTCGTGTGTCGAGTGATCCGCTTTCTAGTGCTCGTGGTCAGGTTGGTGTTGGGATTTCTTTGAGCATGAGAGCTGAGCATGTATTACTAGACTGGATTCCAGTCAGCAGTCCTTTGTGTGCAGTTTGGTTGGACGATTCTGTTCGTGGTAACATCATCGGTTATCATTCATGATGGTGGGAGTTTTACTCCCACTGCAACACACACACACAGTGTAGACTTTTCCACCCCAAACCCTACCCCAATTTACAACGCTACGACAGATACCTTTACCTTCACCAATGGCCAACGCATTCCATTGTCACCTCTCGCATATGAATTGCAAGAACACGGATAAGATTTTCCGTATAAATAGTATGAATATTGAAAACAATTGTTCCCTCTGCAATGTTTTTTTTCCTAATGTGTCCATGACCATGGGATTGTTCATAAGCCTTGACTCGCATCATTTTTTATAATTGCATTTTTGATCATAGCCGTCAATATACGTCCATATTTGCTTTATTCGTCTTGCAATATTTTTCTGCGAACCCACGTGTCTTTATTATCTCTCGGTTGAAATATTCAGGTGGCGCGCGCGTTGTCGCTCCTAAATTCTCCCCGAATTCGATCTGATAATATGTACAAAAATTCTGTATGAACGACTTTTAGCTTTAATGAGTGTTATCCCACAGCTGTTATCGTTTACTACATGGCAGGAAACAGAGCTGATTGTTAACACGTTCTGTTTTTTCAGAGCCAAATATCAAGAACCTCAATCCAACGAAGGATATGTGGAAATTATCAAGATTCCTTTTGTTTTAGATCGTTCCTTGAAGGAGATGGACTTGTATTGTATGCATCTTCTAGAAAAGTAAAGTGATCTTTACAAGCTGCAAAACATCTTCCGACCTCAGTTATTTTTATAAAAGTCATCATTCGCTCACTCATGTTTTGTCATACTCAGAGCTCACCTTTTACTCTTCATCTTGTCTCTTTCTGGCGTCTGCTGTTAGACCTTCACTATCTTGAATAAAGGTATGCAACCGCATTCGCATCGATGCGTTTTTTTTACATCGTTTCAGAGTTCGCGTTTCTAGTTATTTTGTTTTCATTTTGATGCTATCGATTGAGCGTGTGGGTTCGATTTGTCTAGTACGGAAAAGTCAGACACTGTATCGCTGCAAACGCGTTTATCACAAAAGTGAACAACGGTCAAATCTGTACACAAAAGTACCGCACGCGCATGTGTTTGCGTCAGTAGAGTGATAACTGACTGCAGATACGTATACGAAACCAGCATACATGGGTCGCGCAGCACAGATGAGAGCAAATTCGAACTGATAGGAATTCCGAACTGAGGCGGTTCTGCAGGGCGTAAAAATCAATACATGCTCTACAATACAAAAAAATATCGTCATTGGGAAATGACACTAAACGGGCATGAGTATGCTAGATGCAATGGTGGTTTAACAGCGTCGCAACGAAGAGAAACAAAGTAGTTTGTAGTTAAGTCTTCGGGGATGTAAGTGGGACGAAAAGATGAGTGGGGGGAGGGCGGAGTGATGTCATGTAAAATTGCAATTGAGGAACAAAGTGAAGGGGTTCAATAACATCGGATCTATGTCCGAAAAACCCACCGGGCAATTGTATGGATGTGCCGAACACCAAACTCTCCTTTTAGGGTAGTGTATGTGGACAATATGGCTAGCAGACGGGGGCCTAATCACTTGACCGAATGAGATTTCGAGGTGACAGGAGCCTTTAGTTGTCCATAAAAGCGTTTCGCTATTTCGTTAGAAGATAGGTAATATGCAGTCGTGCGAATCGGTCCCATGATATTGCATCTATTTTTGGTATTACGCTGTTCTCTGTCGCCAATTTTTTGGTGTGGTGAAAACAAGGGGCTAGCATAAATCTGTATTTTTTTCACACACAGTCCAATTTGCCCCAGCAGTGTATCAGCAAAATAGCACAGAATTCTATTAGGTTAGTCTGGTTCTGCGCGACTTTAGCCAGCAACTCCAAAGCACAGTGCGGTTGTTTCATGCTTGATGGAGGCTGGTTAAAATGCGTTATTCAGTCTTAAATTGTCCATACGTAACGATCGATCTCGCGTGTGATCATTATGGTATCGGCATGTATGTCAGTCATATCATGTGACGGTAATCACGGTTTTGAGGTTCTGTTCCTCGCTAAGTTATTTTCCGTGTGCAAATGAAGACGTTTTTCTGTAAGTGAAACATATTCGTCATTGATTTCGCGTTCCCTCCGATCAGCTGTCAGTGCGCTTCTCTCTTAGTGCCTATAATTCAAGGTGGCGATACGATATATTGGAGATCGATTTGTTACTTTCCCAGTTGCATCAGTTTGTATGATGATTTCTGGGTTGGGTGGCGAAGGGGAAATATTAGTCAGACTTGCCGTTCGTGGCAGAAGCACGAAATTTTCGACTTCAACCACCGAGTGCGCCCAGTTCAGATGTTCTGGACCATCACTCGAGCCGGGAGTTAGCGTGTAGAGAACAAACACAGCGTGCGCTCATGATAACTGAGTTTTCCATTGGATTCCCCTGGTTCGAAATCGCATTTGTGAGCTCAGACTATTTCTGTTTCATTAATTTCACAGACCAAAACACTGAAATTATTTCGGACCACGTTGTTTTGTCTCTTCCTGAACAGTGGTTGTTGAGATCAACGGGCTCCTATCATCACTGAGGTGTAAAAAACTCGATGCCTGCCACCGCCAGCCACGTTGTTGATACTGCTAGGATGTCCTGATGGTCACCCCAAGACCAAAGGCTCAAAAACAAATAGGTCACCACGGTTTACGAAAGTGCAGTGAAACTGTAAAGCTAGCGTGCCACTACTACGCGGGTTGATAACCGATAACTCGGAGTAACCTAGTTTGTTTCGCCTAGCAAGTGTTCCGCCGGAGACTTTCAACCCGACGAAGGAAAAGATGTCTCTCCAGCTATATTATAAACTTGATCACGTATGGTCTGATCCTGTGCTTAGTGACTCGGCTTGCGGTTGTTTTTCTTTTGTGTCTCCCCGGTCGAGAACCTTGCGGTCAGAGACCGCGCCTAAGCTATGCGTCATGACGGACAGACGGCTGTCGACTCGTTACCACTTCTGACTTATTGGAGTCTCGTGCGCTTCTCCGTCAATCGAAGTCGTAGGTTCACGATCGACGGTTCTCCGTGGTGGTACAGTAGGTCCCTGTGATTATCGGCATATACTCTCAATTGCTTTCATACCTAGGCACTGGATAAAAAAAGTACGGTACATCGTAGTTTGTTTGAACACTTTAGGTATTCAAATAAGATTTATAAAAGTTAATTTGAAGTGGAATGTCAAAATTTGACAATTCGACCGTCAAAGGTTTGGTCAGTTCAGTTCGAATAGCCCTTAACCGTAATCTGGGTGTGGTGGTTTTGGTTACTATCTCTAAGCGGCAAACTCAATCGGAAATCAAAAGTATCCAAACAGTAAGAACACAGTTACAGATAATAACGCAAATTCGATATGGAAAGCGTGAATACAAGAACGCTACTGGCCTAATATACTTAACTGCTGGGTTTGGTGGAGCTCTTGGACTCCACCAAGGAAGCATGGTACGTCCCACACAATCAGGCTCTTCATACTTTTCCGTGTCATCGACTGGTCACTCTTACTTATCTTCCAATCACTACTAACCTGAGTGAATAATGCACACCAGAGCGTTCTTCCTGAGAACAGGTACAACACATGTCTGAACTACCGCAGCCGGGAGATGAGCGTTAGTGTCTTGAGTGCCTTAAACTAGTTTTAACCTCAGCAATTACCAGTGCGATTTTCCCACCAGATTCGAGAAGTGCTATGGAAAAATTGGTTTTGTGTATCCTTCGTCTGTGGCGCCATGTTTCTGAAGCATAAAGAAAAACTTACCAGACTCCTGCAGCGTACCCTTGGTCGTCGATAGATAAACAGATATCAAGTCGACGCCACAGATGGCTGACGTTTGCAAAAGCAAAGTGCACCTCCTGCGTATGCTGTGGCATTTTATTCGATACCCGACTGAGTGAGATGCAGCCGCCTTCCATCTGGGAGAAATTCAGTATTACCATCCTCACATGACAAAAGACGGTCTCTAGGATCATCTCATTGACGAACTTGAGAAGAAAACGAGAGAGGGAACAACCCGGACGTACACTGCTTCTCGTAATAAACTTGGGTGGTCAATCGCCGTAAGCCCGAACTCGGCTTCGGGCATTCACGTACAGGGAATTTATGATGAAGATGAATTTCTCTGGTACATCCTTCGACAAGAGGAAGCTTGTCGAATGCCGCTTTCAAATCGGATAGAGATCGTGGGCCCAGTGCAGGTATGCCCATGTTCTAGAATTTGTCGAGGAGTGAAGATGGGACGAACATAACTTCGACCAGGTCTAAACACAGCCTGATTCTCTTGCGAGAAGTAGACAAGCGCTGGAAAGTAATATCAACACGCAGTATAGATGCGATGTTGAGCAGACTTATTTCCGTATAGTTTCCTCAGGAGGACCTGTCACCCTTCTTATGAGTCGCTACGATTACCGATTCACATAGCTGCTGTGGAATTTTGTCTTTCTTCCATATCAAATCGACCAGTTTTTCCAATTCCAGTGTCAATGCTGGACGACCGTTTTTATTAAAAAAAAGAAAGCAACCCGTCTATTCGGGCAAATTTATGACATTTAGGATGGCCTATTTTATGCAGAACCTCCGCTTCTTACGGAGGACTAAATATGCATCCGCAGTTTCATCCATTGTGCTATTCAGCACACCAGTTGTAGATGGAAGCCACTTAATCTGTTCCTCGAAATGTTCCACCCAACGATCTAGATGATGCTCCTGAGCCTGAATCAGTGAGCCGGTCATGGACTAGTAAATCTAGTCAGACGGAAATGGTAGTGAGTGTTACGAATCGGTGCAGATTTTCCCATCTCCTTACACTTCTCAGTCCATACTGCCCACGGTTGTTTCTCAGTTGGTCTCTCTTGCACCTCCGCGCATTTAACAATGCAACTTAGGATATAGATATCCATCTTTCCTGAATATCCGCTGCTGGAGCCCTGGGCATCATCAGCAGCCCGCAAACAGGACCTCCCTGGTTTGGGTCCACAACAACGTGCACCTGAATAACCTATGCTTTGGTCACGCGCGAAGTTGTTTTGTTCGACTCTGTCT
The DNA here is from genome assembly GCA_948099385.1 of Fasciola hepatica. Classification (NCBI taxonomy): domain Eukaryota; kingdom Metazoa; phylum Platyhelminthes; class Trematoda; order Plagiorchiida; family Fasciolidae; genus Fasciola; species Fasciola hepatica. The sequence goes on from CANUEZ040000176.1 coordinate 772,351, forward strand.
ATCCGTGTACCCAGTAGGTCTTCAAAAAACAACGTATGGTTAGACGGATCTGGTTCGCTATGTTTACCCATGGTATGGACTAAGTGTGATGTGTGCGCTTCCCCGTTACCAATGACCTACATTTCAGTTACTTTCTCGTGATGCTCTGAGATTGTTTCTTTGTTATGCGTGTGGTCGTTTGCTTTTTGGAATCCTACGCTGGTTTTTGTATGAGCGATCACACCCGTATTTATTGGGTCGAAATGGAGAGTCGAGAGGAGAAAATATCTGAATTGACTCTACTTTTGTTCGGCGTCAACTGTTAGAAAGATCTAGGGGATGAAATAATTTTCCTGGTACCATATCGTTTTTTTTGCTCGCTAGTGGTTGGAAGATTTACCAGCTCCCCCAATGTTAGTTGGTGTCCAAACGCTTCACCTTCTCCTGTCTAGTCAGAGTATGATTGAACAGACACCGTAGATTAAAAAAAAACAGATGTTGGGAAAAGTGGTTACTTGTTTTCGGTTCAACGGTTGTAAGATATATCATTGTGCCATCATCGAAATGCCGTAGAAGTACTAGGCTAATTCTCTTCATGACAAGATAGGAAGATCATGACATTCTTTCTTAGGGTTATCACAGCTCCATTCTGTGTGTCAAGTTCTTCTTAGACAACTTAGCAATAAACCCAGTTAGATTGGGTAAGGGGTTAATAAGATGCATAGCACTGATTTGTGCCATTGAAATTCCCGTATCGAAATGACTGTTTTGCACCGACGATCGTATGCACAGTTGCGGCATTGAATGTACCAAACGCCTAGTGAAAACTTGAATGTGCCTAAAACATCGATGGAAAAGTATATTTATGAGCAAAAGGCTGTATTTAAAGTCTAAGTAGAGTTTTACAGCAATGCTCATGAGCATCCAGTCGGGTCTTATACTGTTTATTGATTTGTTGAAACGCCGGTTCATTCGATTGGTTGAAAGTCGGTCAAGTTTTTACTTTGCTCACGCGTTGTCCCTGGGACGGCGTGTTGTACGAAGGCGGGTCAGTTGGACGACTTGTCCCCACACGTTGCTACTCAACTGGGATCATTGTTCTGATTAAGTCTTCCTCTACTGTTCCCTGGTGATTTTTGCTTGTCGTCTGAGGAAAGATTTTAGAATCCTTCATCGTGGACTATCGCTCACCATCCGGGTATCTTTCATAACCTATATTGAACTATCTGCCACGTGAAAAGCTCGCCCGTAAAATCCTTTCAGATTCCACTCATTCTTTATACATGGATCTACCCAAGTGCAGCTCTCTCGTCTCCACACGTTCCCCTTTTTCGATCCATACCCTCTCAGATTAGCATCTACAAAAACTATTGTTCCTATGCTGATCGGAATCCTCACAAGCAAGGCGTGTGTCTACGCAAACGTCTGAACAAATACAAATAAGTACTAATTGCTCAGACATTGCCTCAGATTCGCTTTGTGCTTAGTTCCTAAGTACTTATGTATATCATGCAGTTGCTTGCGAGTAGTGTGTGGGATTGGTGGATCTTTGTTTGTTCTTTGGACTCCACGTTTCACACCCAAACCTCAGGTCATCCGACCAACCTGCACTCGGAAGCACCAGACGCTAGCTTCGCTCTTGATACAGCTCATCAGTGGTGCATATCATCCGCCACACCCAGGGTTTGAACCCGGGCCCTTCCATCTCGAAGGCATGTGTGTTACCACTGCACCACCCCGCTCCTGTCCGAGCTGTTCCGAATTACTTGTTAATTAGTTAGATGTCGAGAAATGAGGTTAAAAATAACGGTAGACACTTGGGTGCACTTTATTTTTCACTTCTACAGCAACAGTTCAATAGTACAACAGAATAAATGGTTTGGTCTGATCTACGATAAAACCTATTCGAGAAAGCTTAGAACATCAACTACATGAGGACAACACATGAAGCATGCGGCTCGTGATTTTGATTACAAAGAAAATTCTGAAAAAGGGAATTTGATTGGTAAAAAAATCCTGCAAGGAAACACGTGAGCCAAACGAAGGATTTTTCCAGGTTTCCGATTCCACAATAATGGTTTGGACTCGTTCGTATTGTATTACTACCTGACCATAGAACCACTATCCAACATCTTATTCGGTTTGATTCACGAAACGATAAGCCATTCGAAAGTTTAATTTCTGTGGGAATTCTCCAACTTCCTGAATCTGTGTGGTTGAAAAGCCTTCTCCCAAGCTGGAGAATGAGAAGTTACTCTTCTGACTCGAAATTAAACTTGGAAACAAACGCAAATTGCATGATGGGACATTTGATTGCAATGTGATTTCAGCACAAGTTTGGCCGGGCTCGTTTAATTTGGACTGAATAATTTCCTACATGATGGCATTTGACTAACTGATCATTGATTTCTGGCAAATTTTATGCGCCAGTGGGTCATTATAATATCAATCCGTGCCGCAAATACATGCTGGTCACTACTTGTACGGAAGCGCCAGAGTGACTGTTGGAGGAGAGGGTGGCTGTTATGGCATATTTCCTAAATTTGATGCGTTTTTGTATGCTGAGCGAAGGCAAACCACACCGGTTACGACAGCAGAAGCTAGACCATTACACGCGGCAGGTGTAGTTCGGAAGGTCTTCTAAAGTGCTGTGTTGCGCCCTTTTCGAAAATGAGTGCGGTGAGTTGGGAGTGAATGCGAAGTGATGCACAGATGCCAAAGAAGTCGTTACACACCAGAGAATATGTGCTGTGTCCTAGCAAGATGGGTTAGGCATGGTCTGTGGTACACACGGGGTGTGCACTTTGTGATGTGTGAATGTGACGAACGAAACGCACTGCTATTAGCCAAGATAAAATCAAATTTTTTCCATGTTATCCGCTTAGTGAAGCTCCTACACAACTCAAAAGGTGATGATCTTCACTGATCTTGCGGCTACCAGTCACTTTTTAAATCAGAAGGAATACGTTTGACTAAAACGAAAGAATCAGATATTTGTACTATTATCTAGTTGACTGATATAATCTTGATGTATTAAATCACAAATAAGGTAATCTGGCGGAAAGCGCGTAACCTGTGTCACCAAAGATCATTACAGATTATCCTTAAAGGCAGTTGATGGATGCACAGCCATTCAGTTTTCCAGTCATCACTACTTGATGAGGTTGAATCATGGAGAATTTCTTTTCCATTGTGTAGATTTAATACCGAGCAATAGTAATTTTTCGGAACTTCTGGAAATTGGTGTTGGTTGTAGCTCAGGTTGGTGGTTTTCAACGGCTTCTGATCGCTAAGCTTGGCGTTTAAGTCGCAAACGTTCCATCACCAGTCGATGTGACATTGTTGGTGCGCAGGTGGCGGTCCCCCTACTCGTTTGTATATGTATGGAGCTCGCCCTTTGATTTTAACTTGGCCGTAGCAAGTTATTAGTGATAGAAAATGGACTTTTTGACTTTTCGGCACAAACTTCTAAATTTATTAGTCTGACCTTTGATCATTTCAAACGCCTTCTGTTTTCGGAATTTTGAACTCATTGAATTCACAATGGAGATGGAGATGAACAGAGAACTACCATTCCTGAGCGTATTGGTAAGAAGAAATAGTGATGGCACACTGCACACCTGTGTATCGGAAACCGATATACACGGACCAAAATTGAGCTTCACAAGTAATCATTCAAACAACCACAAAGAGTTGTGGATCCGAACTCTGTTCAGATGAGCCGACACTCATTACAGCACCATGGGACTAAGAATTCAAGAAGAGAAATATTTTTTTCAACATGTTTCAGCAGAGTAGATATCCAAGAAACCTAGAAGTTTGAGCCAAAAGGTCAAAAATTCGAGTTTCTGTCATTAGTGCAGCATGCAAGGATAGGTGTTCTTCCGCAGGGGGTTACTTGTTTTCGATCTGTAAAACACAAATTAAAAACAACTTCATGAGCACAATGGCTCAGTAGGTCCATCAACAGGATCCTACACTTACTTTAATCGAACAGCAATATGGCCGCGTGCAGCCTTCTCACTAGATTAGTAACTTGCTATGGTCAACGTCTTCTGAGAGGTCAAGGTAAAATCGAGGAACAAAATCCATATATATATATATATATATATATATATATATATATATATATATATATATATATATATATATATATATATATATATATATATATATATATATATATATATATATATATATATATATATATATATATATATATATATATACAACAGAGTAAAGGGATCATCACCTGCGCACCGATGCTGTCACCTCGACTGGTGATGAGACGATTGTGATCTAAGCGCCAAATTCAATGATCAGGAGCTGTTAAGTAGTAATTTTAAAATCAAGCTAAACAGTTTTGTGGCTTTCCTGAGGTTGCATCTGTTTTTTGAGTAAGTGGATTCTGTTTAACAGACTCCATTTTCCGTGGTTCTCATCGTTTTATGCACCACACGAGGTTGTACACGAGTGCTTTCAGTTGAAGTACCTGCCACACAACTGTTGCTGGACCCAGTCTGATGGAATCTTGATGAGCACAGACATCTACAGTTGTGCTGAACACGTCTGGCAATTGTAAATTTGGCGTCCAAAATTGAAATGCTATGTGAATACTGGTGTTATCAACCATGCAGTCTGAGACTGTTCGCACAGAATATTTGACTAATAAAAGTCGCCGAAGTCCTCAAGGGTCTAAAGTACTGGTGCTTTCGTGGCGCAGTGTGGAATTCGTCTTGCGCAGACCACATCAAGCTCATCCCGAAACGTGCTACTCCTCAATCGAAAACCGGTACCAAGTCGGCTTGATACTGGATCGTAGGTTGTAGTTCTTAAATGTCTCACAAACACGAATTACATGGTTCAAATGTACAAAGGAATATGATGGGACCTGATGTAAGGTGGGGAGGGTGGTACGCTGATCAGAAATCGAATGCACGCATTGCTTCACAGTCCTTTCAAAACCCAATCTGCTGGCATTTCCAAGTTAATCCACGGTCGATAAACAATAACTCATCACAGTTGAGGTGCTGTATTTTTGTCTTGGAGGATAGTGCAGTTAGTTCTGATCGAATAACGTGCGTTTGACCGCAGCCCCGCAGGTGCCCACGTTGCTGACTTGCCTGTCGTTCTGCTTAACCGACGAGGTCCCGCGTACTGATCCATGTCCACAACGATCATTTTGATCTCATGAATGGATTGGTATCGGTACAAACGGGACGCTGACCAACGACATAAGATAGCTTCTTGAATCAGCATTTTGAAGACAAAAGCTCGAACTAATTCAAGATAAATGCTCGAATGTCTTCCCACAAACGTCCAGGCAATTGTGAACCTTTTGATAAGGTTTGCATGAATGTTCTCGACATTCTGCATTAGTATGTCTTCACACAAAGTTGATCGCGTTTTGAGTGATTCAACAAACCACTCACAGAAAGACACATTTCTCACCATCATTGTCTTTCAGTGCAAGGCCATGATGAAATTTAAGAGGGTGAAAATATAGGTGGTGTAAAATACATCTTGCAGAACTACTTACAAAAATTTGCCGAACTCAGTTCAGCCTATCTCGGTGGCCTGGTCGAGGGAAAATTGAGATCATCCTGTGAGAGACTCGACTTCGGTTTTCCACATGATGACGTAACTCTAACTGAGCCGTGGGTTTCATTACCGAGTCTGTGTATGCAACAACCAAGCAACGTCAGCGTCTGTGGACGTTTGTGTTGGGGGTGTAGATACGACATTTTTGTTTTTCGTCGCTCGCTAACCGTTTCCCTTATCTTAACGCGCCCAGTAGTATCATATTGCTCGACCGAATTTTCGAGAGATAATGCTTGATTTCAAATTAATCTAGGGCCGGACAAATAATGACTCATCACACTCAGATTAATAGTTTCCAGTAGGTTGTGATCGTTCAAGAAGGTCTTCACAAATAGTCGAGGTGACATGATCAGCTCGCCGGGTACGGTCTTTGCACTCGTCTGTACTTATGGGAATGCTGCCCATGGATTTTACCTCCACTTCTTAGATAACTTTGATATCTTATAGTTACCAGTTATGGAAATTTGTCTCTCGACGTTTATGCCGGCACTTCCATGTTTTGAAGTTTGGCTCTATGAAAGTTCAGTATTTGTGTTCCATATACATGGTTACGTAGCGTTATGGGGCTCATAGGTTTGAGTTCATTGGTCTATGTTCTATTTCTTGATCTGGTTGGATTTCACTCAATTCAGGAGACTGTACATGCAGCGTTAGGCAATGTACATTCGCGACCTTAAAATATCACACCTGTCGAGCAACGGAAAAACTGCTAGATTCCAAAGTGTTGGTGTCATGTTACTACTGAAATGTTATAAGTGGAAAATTTATAATGTCCCTAATAAGGAACTGAGCTTAAGTTGAGAATCCACAACGACTTTGTCGTTTTATCTTTTTGTTAATTATTTTGGGTTATTTCCGATTGATTTGAGATTATTCCTGATCACTTGGAAACTTAAATGGAAATTTTATCTTCTTCTTTACTTCCATTCACCTCCTTTTATTGAATATGAAACACATGCACGGTGGATTTTCAAACAGTACGAGTTATTTCTCTACAACAGCTGTCATTAAGCAACAGTGTCATCAACAGTTCAACCGGAATTTCTCGACGAGGTTTTCTTCCACTCCTATTATTTACTCCAAACAGTTGGCTACTACCAAATGTTTCAGTAGATAAGCTTCATTTTGAAATTACTAGTCCGGGACCAAACTATTTCATCACTCCGCTCACCAAATGAACACAAAAGCGATGGGCACCTTCGAACTCATTGCATTGCAGATTGTTTTCATATTCTTTTGTTACCCAGCAGCAAGCAAAAACCGCTCATGTCCCATCTGCTTAATTCTTGCCGCAATGGATTACATTAGCTGCAACTCTTCGCTGCTCTATTTAGGCTCATTTGTCTCGTCTTTTAACCGGTGGGACCTCAGGCTACGAAATGCCTGCTGTCGAACAAGAAATGTCCGAGCGAGTGAACTCAAAGGATAGTGGCCAATTTGAAAGTACATCGGACTCAAACGCCGGGCCTTATGTAACCAACGCGTGGGAACTGGTCGCATATAGTCGTTTACGAGGCCAAAGCACAGAGATTGAGCAACAAAGAAAGTCAGCTACTGCAGATGAAATGCAAGTGGAAGGCACTCAACCGGAGTGGGAAACCTGGGACGGTGCTACCGAAAATAATGACTCTCAACCATCACGACTTCATCTCCAGGTCAAGTTGGCCGGTTTTGGACACCTCTGTGTGCTTCGGGGAAACGATGTACTAGAATCATATTTTTTGATAATGGCGAAACGGTGGATGAAAGCAGTGTTAGTGGGTATGTTTATTTATTACTGCAACTGATATTTTCTGAAAATTTTACGTTGCTAATTAGATGACTAACAATGCATTATTAACATTCAGCTCACCAATGAGAACCACGAAGCATTTTTGCACAGCTATCTCATCCCTGTTGTGGATCATCACCAACTTGGGTTCAAACCCGACCGCCGTTAGAGCTGCGGGTCACTCACGTGGCCATTGGGCTAGCTTTTATTGCTCTCTCGTTATGGCGATACTCGTGAGTAACTAGATTCTTTTAACTAGAATGTTTCAGTATACTGAAAAAGCTCTTGAATAATTTCAGGAAACAAGGCGTAGGCCCTTGGCCACGGAAGTTCAAGCGCTTGGGTCAATTTTTGTAAGCAAAGCTTCAGCCGTAGTAGTCGGCTGCTGGTTGTCTTGGCCGTCGCCACTGCACCATATCTGACCGATTTTGACTCATTCGGTTGGACCCTGTATAGGATGCTGAATGACGTAGCCGGATCAATTGTGTGACTTGAGTCTAACGGATGGGAGAGAAAAGAACTTGATACAACTCCTCTTCCTCCATGTGGAAGTAAACATGGTTGATTCACTTTGATACGCCTAGATAGAGGCCTTATCGTTCGACCCACATAAGGTGCACTTGAATTGATAAACGATTATTGAAGAGTGTGAGCAGTAGGATATTAGTTTTTTACATGATGTGACTCATCATGCAATGAGAACCCAACTAGGCTACCCAGACTGTGCCGTAGCAGTTTATTGAACATATACTCTACGTGATATAGCACCCTTCCGACACTTACTTCGAATGTTTGCAGAGCACTTCTCGCACAGCGGGCGACTCCTTTGATGTATGACTTCTCCGCAGGGGTCTAGGTACAGTGAAGACATTCCGTTGGCATAGATAGGTTCTCCATCTGTTGACCACTATCATCGACTCCGTAAACTTGAACAAGCAAGAACTGGAGTTGGTTTCGAAGTGTCAGAAAATGACTTTCTGCTACCGGCCTTTTGGTTTGCTTTGCTATTTTTCATGCCGGTATCTTGGTAGTATTTTGTGCTTCACACAGTCATCCGCGTTGACCATTTTATTGATCCGAGCCTGAATACATGCAGCCACACGATCACGTTACTGTCTGTCCGTTCTCCTGAGTCAGATTACTCCGCACCCGAATTGAAAATCAGTAATCACATTTGTTCTGGAGGGCTGATAAAAGCGTGTTTTTTATTGGGGGTATTGGTGTTTATTTCGTACTCAAACGGAGAACATTGGTTGGCTAGTTAGAGAGTAAGTTTTGATTCCAGGACGGCATCCATTTTGTTGATTACTTTAACAGAATGATGGTTTTTATTATCTATCCTTTTGTAACAAATTTGATCGTGGTAATGGTAAATCTCAATCTTATCAACGGGCTAATCTATCGTTGAATAGACGTCATAAATTTGGTCAATTTTTTCTCGGAATCAGTTTCTCATGACATCAAATCACCAGCCTTGACCGCACATCTGCAAACTCTTGAAGTCCTAACTACGAAACAAAGAAAGTCTTGCGAGTTAAATTTTTCTTAGTCTATTGCAACTGTTAATAAGTTCTACAAGTGATCTTCGAATTACGCATGGAATATACAAGTAATATCGATTTTGATGCATTCAAAAATTCACTCAGCATATAGATCAAGCTTCGTAACTTAATTAAGTTGTAAAACCAGTCTTGAAAAAGGTTACCCGTGGTGATCGAAACGTCGACAACCTACCAACGACTTCGACTACGCTGTGTTATGAAACAATAAAATTTTACCTTAATTAAGTTATATCAGTCCATCAGGTAGTGATAATAATTTATTCAAAGTTTTCCTTTATTTATATCGAGCTTTTGCTACGCTATGGGTAGTTGAATGTGTGTGACCTTGATTGCCAAAGTAAGATGCTCTGAGCAAAGTAATCTAAAAACTACCAAGGTAAGGAAATACAATTAAATTGATCAACATGGCCGCATAAATAATTCTAGTTTGAATTTATATGGGCTTATTATCAAAATATTTTGGTAGAAGTCGCTTTCTCAGCCAATGTGGTTTTCATGGTTGCGCTCACATGATATGGTAAAGAGAAATTCTTCAATAATCTGGGGATTTCATTTCATACGTGGCTTAAAAACGCTATTCGGCGATGACTGTCAAAGTTACTAAGAAATGAATCTCCAACTCGCATCAGTGTGAGTGTTGGCTTCAAGATCATTTGGGTGCGCTCATGTTGTTATTGCGATAGCGATGAAAACATCAACTGAAATTGAATTTTATTGACATCTCCGTAACTGGAACCAAAGAAGAATTGTAAAGGCGTATAAGTTTAGATCATTTGTGACATATCTTACTCAGTGCTTTAACGCAAATAGGACTATCAATTACCAAATAATTCACATAGAAAAACCCCATCTGCACACTTTGGAGGTAGCAGACCTAGCACATCGAATGAATAGGACAATGTTATGTTCGTTGCGCTTAAAAAACAGTGCCGGAAATCTCTGTCCTTAATCCGGCTCGAGAATGTTCTCCGGCACTCTTACTCCCTGTTGGACTTAAGGTAGCCGCAATTTCCAATGCGGCTAGCATCACGCGACATGAAGGGTGCACTGCAAACCCGACAAAGAACGGCACGAATTGCCTTCATCGGGGGATTAAAATCATGGGGCTTGTAATTGCAGTGCTGGGTTTGTTTCTCACATGAGTGTTTGTTATATGGTGAGTCGTGAAAAGCTCGGAGAAAACCCATTTGGCGTAGGGATTCCCCCCAAAAAATTGTCCCGTCGGATGTCGATGTATCACACTAACCAACATTACTCGGTTGGATCTTAATGAAACATGTTTAGCTTTGTTAATAGGCTTCAATTAGAGACACCTTGAATAGTGGGAAAATCTTCACCGTTATGACTGAAAAAGTCCACGAATTCAATGGAAAGAAGTCACCTCGGTAGTGAATACTTTCTCAGAATAACGTCGCATGCTGTTTCACGAGAGGTTTGTGTATAAAGTCATGCAGAACGATTTGTCTGTTCATTAATCACTGTAAGACTTGTAAATGTATGCGCATCTTCAAAGTCTAATTCATGCAATTACCCTCGAATAGCGCAGATCTAAACGTAATCGTAAACAATGCTCTCCTCTGAAGAGAATAGTCAAAGGGCCACCGACACACTGGCCTTTGGAGTCAATAGTGCAAAATGTGACGGAGCATAAGATAACAATTATTTCATCACCAACATGGTGGACTTTGTACTGACGAGGCTGTGAAAAACCCCGAAGAAGAAGGGCCGATCATATGTTTGCTGCTGTGGCTGAGCGTTGTATTTCCAATACTATTTGGGTTCATTAAATATTAAAAATCTTGTCCCATTTCCCCTCATTGGCTCATATTCCGTCACAGTTGCATCCGACTGGTAGTGGCAAAAATAGGGTTTCATTTGCGCTTTGAGCGTAGTTATTCACCGCATACAAGCAGACTACAAGGGTTGTTGTCCTAACACCTCGTCACTATATAAAATGATGCAGTTCTACGTTAATGCTGTCCTGTGAGAGGACAAGATATGCTCATCAGAGGCCCTTATTCATGAGTCTCAACAATACCTGTAAATAATCTTTGAAGAGCTAAATGTTGCCGCAAGAGAGTCACGTAACACATAAACAACCCCCTTCGGATAACCGTTTTAGTTTGACGATCATGTGGCGACCGAGATTGACCCCGTTCTGACGCTTGGGGGCGGTACCAAACAAGAGGTTCAACCAGTGAGTGGGTCGGAATTGTTACCGAATTGTTATTCGCACGCAGAGCTTTAGGTTTATGTCAAACAAGCCCAACCTGACCGAAACCAGCGTGAAGCGCATCGGACATTTGCACAGAACGATCAACGAGGACGAAATATTCTGTGATAAATATATTCCCTTATTAGTGAATGGGATAGAAAAACTGCTCGTACGATGCGATGTTTCTAAGGTGGTGCTGCATCTCAGACGATCACGTGCGGACAAGGCCACTCTGACGGACACACGCGGCGGGGTGATCCATCCGTCCCTCCTTCATACACGCGTGCGCGCGCGCGCACCTAGACAGCTTTGACACGAGTTAGGGTGGATCCTAGCCATGCTGACCAATCAGCCTGTCGCTTACAGTTTTCTTTGTTTGTATGCTGGCGCGCTGGAAATCGAACCGATAAGCATACCTGAGAAATCGGTCACTTGCGACATCACAAGCTTGCCTACTGTTTTTCTGGTACATTCGTGCTTTGTTCCGCTTTCAAGAAACGTGACTGTAGTCATCAGTAGGAGAAAAAAGGACTACCTCGTATTCTTGTGCAATGCAAAATACTTCGAAAATAATATTGCACCTTGTTTAGTACTTACTTTGGGGTATTCAGCCTTTTGGTCCACTCTTGTGACTGTCACGTTCATGATGGGCAACTAGGGACGACGGGAAAAGTTCCCGACCGAAGCAATGCATTCATGTTCTGGCTGGTGTTCGTGGCTCGAGTTAGTGATGGAGAAAAGTTTGCAATCTAAATGTAAAACTTAGCGCCATCTTGCATACCTAGACCTACGAAAATCACCACTCCAGTTACCGACATGCAGTCTGACTGATCTGATCCTATCTTTGCCGTTCGATATGGAACGAAACGAAAACAGCGAGGACATAGGTGGTCAACTCATGCAAGCACAAACGCAAAACTAAATGGGTCGTATTTGCGTAGTGGGGACTAGATTCGTAGAATATGCTTCGTCATGCAGTTTCGACGTCCAACTCAACATTGAAAACTATGGAAGCACTGTGCAGCTGTTTCATCTTTGCTAGGAATCACTAACAATGCGCAGCCAGCGAACCCCAACGGAGACTCGAATCCGGGATGGACGTTGTGAGTGAAACATCTAACCACCAGACTATCCGAACTGGATCCCGACGGTTTACACTACATGATATAGCACCCTACCGTTTGTGGCTTTGAATGATAACAGCCCGTTTCCCTCACAGCGATCGATTACCGTGATGGATGACTTCTCTGTAGGGGCTTAAGTACAACAAAGGCATTCCGTCATGACACAAACTACACAGCTTGGCTACAATATGCATTTCAATAGTAGGAGATTGAGTTTGCAGAATTTGATTCATCATACAGTGTGGTTGTTCAAACCATGGATAATTCCTAACAAGGATTAAATAGTTGCACGGTGCCTCCATAGTTTTCAGTGATGAATGGACCGCTAAGTGGGTCGTATTTATGGACTTCAGAAATGTCGAAAGTGGTAGTCATCACTTCGAGTCTGAGCATGATCATTCTCTATCAAAAGTGCTCTGCCGCTTTTGTACAGCTCGCGACTCAGCGTTGCACTTGTGTTGCTTGTTTGAATCCGGATAAACCAACCCCGGAGTAAGTTGATGAATAGCACACGTCAGTTGTGCGAGTCAAGTCGTTCACACAAGCATAATCGACTGGGTTGAAGTAGTTGCCGTTTGGCAAATATTTGCAGCAGGCGATACAGATAAGCTGCATTTTTTTATAGATAGTCTGAACAACGGTGTAGCAATATTTGGGATGCGTTTTGCAACTTCAGAGTGTGAAATGATGCTGCACGACTGGGATAGCGCTACTGTAACACGGTGACGAACGCGAGCACAACACGACGGAGACGAAGACTACGACAATGACGGTGGTTCGACATGAACACAGAGACAAGCGGGGTCTTTGGATGCATGCTAGATGCAGCGCTGTTCCACTGAGGTCGTATGTGCACGATCTGCAAAGGATTAACTCTAACAAGAGCGAAACTCGAGTCTGTTTCTGTCGAGTGCACGATTGGTCGGGTGACCGGAGGTTTGTGCGTGAAAGGCGAAGTCCAAAGGGCAGCCAGTCAACAAAATTAGGACGAAAGAAATTCCGATGAGCCGAAGCCCAACAAGTGCGTAAACAGGCACCAACACTTTCAACAGACAGTATGGGAATGACGGTCTATGCCAGTGCGTTACGCTATACCAAACCTTGTCTTGGCATGGGAGGCCCTAGCTGGAGTAGGTAAGTTTTGTTACCTGGGAAGTTACATTTCACCAAGTGGACAGATACAAAATGAATTGTCATCACGTGTACAGAAGACGCGTTTGGCTTTTGCCAACATCCGCTATCTGTGGCGTCGGCGTGGCATCCGACTGTCTGTTAAGGGTAGAGTGAACAATGCGGCGGCTAGGTCCGTTCTTGTATGCGGTTCACAAACATGGTCATTAAGAGTAGAAGGTAGACGAAGACTGTCGAAGTTCGAGCATCGATGTCTCCGTAGCACTGCCCATGTACCGTCGGAGCACCGTATCAGCAATGCTGAGATTAGACGCAGGGTGTTGGGAGCCAGAGGTCAGTCTCTGGATCACGTACTAAATCTAAAAAGGTTAAGGTGGCTGGGACATTTGTTACGCACGTCCACCGATAGACCTTCTTGGCGTGGACTGTTCTCTGAGGCAGGTAGTGGTTGGAAGGTAGGTTGGGGCGGTCGGTCCATGACATAGCAAAAAGGTGCGAAACCTTGAACTTGGCCGAGTAGGACCTGTGAGACATCTGAGTTGGGGTCCACGAGACCCGCCAACCAGCTGGTGATACGACTAGCTATTGCGGTCAGTAGCATAAATGCATTCGGGCTCTTCGGCTTCGTGATTTCCGCTTAATAATTTGTTTTTAGCTCAGTTACACCGTATGTTTCTATTCACTCAGCCCTCAACTCATTTGCTGTGACCCAACCCGTAGGAGATACAGAACAACCGTTTACTGATTGGACCTTATACTGTGGGAACATGGATGCAACTTACAGTCACGTCTAAAAGAATGGATCGATAAAAGGACGATGAGTGTGTGATGTGGGGGAAATGGTGTGCTGTTTGCCGATTACTGTGTGCCGATGCTGAATCGGTCATTGATAGTGGGTTTTGAGAGGCCATTATTCCCTTCTGATGCTCCGTCTTTGACCAAGGCAATTGAAGTGTCTGACCTGGTCGCAGTTTGGCTTCGGACCCTGGCCACTCCTGAAGCGATCGTCATACGTCTACTCAGCCCGGATCTGTGCGCACAAAAGCGACTAGTTCAGGCATTTCGATTTCCTTGACCAAAGACGGAGCATCCCGCGTGAGAAATGACCCCTGACAAACATCACGCCATTTCCCCACACACCAAACATCACATACCTATTGTAAAAATGACCTTCAACCCAGCCAGCGGCAAACAAAATGCATTATTATCCCTTATATGATGTGGAAGACCAAGATTAGGAATCATTGAAAACAATCGTTCTCCAATGTTGTTTTTCTAATGTGACCATGGTACTTCTCAAACAACAGCAGTGAGTGATTGTGACCTCGTGAAAAATCGGAAGGGACAAACACCGTGTCATATGTGCATACTCGGGTGTGAGTGTACGTAGGAAGGGGGGGGGGGGGGCTGGGGTGCATACATATAGTGTCAGCTGACCGCTGGTTCACCAGCGATGATGGGAGGTAGCAACCAAAACCACAGCGCAGAAGTTCGAGGTTAATGGTTGAATGAACTGAACTGAACTGAACCTGCTGCAGGCGAAGAAGGACTGCCAAACAAGATAACAAATAGTGGTAGTTCTGCTCAACGATACGGCTTCTACGTTCGGTTCGTATTTCACTTGTACGTCACAGCGACAAGTGTTCCACAAACGAAACCGTTCAAAACATACAGTTCTAATCAAAACCGATGCATACGGGCATCTGTTGGACACTTTCGGTTTCCGCACTTGATGGCAAGTGTGCAGAAATATTTAAATTTATATTCTACAGTAACCAGCAAATAGTGGTGAATTTCCGATGCAATAACCCTCGCGGTTTTTTTGGCTATATCCAGTCAGTAAATATGCTCCAAATTCAAACACTGGTACTCCCCAATGAATAGTCTCATAAAAGATTCGGACTTCATTCTACTGAAAAATGACACGGTTTCGTTCCATGCTCGTCTTGTTTATCTCTACAGAACTGTTTACACGATTAGACCAAAACTTAACAGCTCTTTTGAAATATTTTCTACCTGTTTTCAAAAGTATATCTACGTTCAAATCAATGCATACACTCGGATAAACAATTCAAAAGACAAACACTGATAGAGGAATTCCCTTCTTGTACTCTTATCAGTCTTGTACGTATAAAATCTAGAAAGAAGAACAACTACGATATTAATACAAAAACGTTTTATTGAAACGTCATATCGTTCTCAATGGGACAGTATAACATAATGTACCAATGCACAAATAAACAAATCTATGCCTGATTACAGGTTCCATGACGTCGACAGACTATGGATTTCGGTTATTCTATCACTCTTTTTTGTTTCCTTTGGAACCAGTTGATTGACTGATTGTTAGCATTCACTTCTTCATGTCTGGTTAAATTTGGCAATGCCATTCTAATTCTATCTGTTTCCGCAATAAATGTACTGACTTGAATTTTGGTTTTCTTCCTTGAGAATTTGTAAAGCCCCATCAGCAACTTGAATGGGTTCATTTTTTAGACAATCTTGCACAGATTTTCTTCTTTCAATCTTTACGGTTGACTGCCAGTCGAGCCTCATCCAACAAACATCATTCGCTCTTCACGGACCACGTGAATGACGAAATCAGACACCGATCCGGTGTAAGTCAGATCGAGAAATGTTATGTGCTTGTACAGAAATCCACTAGAAGTGTAATTGTTCCCAAAGTAAATTTCGGTGTCTTGTTTCGGAACTGAACGACAGACAGAAGCCAAAGTGAATGTTTTTTTAAAATAAGCAGAATGTTGTTGTATCTGGATAACAGAGCAAAATTTCGCCTGAAGCACACTACCGTAAGTGGTTGTTGCCGCTCACCAGGTCTGCGTACCCGGTACTCTTCTGTCCAATCATCCATGTGTTTTTGTTCGAAAATTCGCCTACTTCCCTGTGTACATCGGGTTTCACCCCCCCCCCCCCCCCAACAGACACAAATGTTGGTACCATCAATATGCGAATTCTCAGGTGTACTTTACACGCATTTGCATGATTATATATATATATATATATATATATATATATATATATATATATACTAAATCGAGACGACGTGGTGTTACACCGTTTGCAACCCAGTGCGTTACCCATGTTTATGGTTTTTGTTCTGTAGCGAAAATATATGTGTACCCACAATCGGTCGGTCGTGTCTGGACACTATTCACACGAAATGGTTTCCAAATAAACTTGAAATCGGGTCTCAGGGTGCACACCGCACGTGTGACACAACAGATCACTGAATGTTAGGAGGAGTGGAAAATGTTTTATGATGTGAATAAGTACATAACAGACTTGAAAAGGTGGTCTGTGATGCACTGAATGACTGTTCTTCTTCGCCACGCCGATCAACTTTGGCAATAGACAGTATACACTTCCTCGTCCGGATCGTTACAAAGATCGGCTCAATGGGCACTTATATCAAATCGCTATCACTGGAATTAGTTGATAATCACTTTTGTGCGTCCACTGATCGGTTCTCGTTCATTTTAGGCCTTCACGCTAGCTAGTGGTTGATCCCGTTTGGTTCGATCTAACACCACCCGTTGAGGGCCGGGCTTTACCGATGGTATTGAGCTGACAAAATACCTACTGATTTTATGCTCATCTGACTTTGTATCTCTTTACGTTTAAGAATAACTTTTTCAGAGGTTATACTGCAATCAGATCACATTTGATGTAACCCATGTTCTCCGAAATTAGCTCGAAATTCAAACAGCTTGCGTCTGTGGTCCTACACGTACTTGACGTTACAACTTCCCAAGGTCGATGCACTGATTGTTCGCCCACTAGAATTTCATAATTATTCACATCCCTCAATCAGATCATTTAACTAGAATTGATCGTTTTCAAATTAAAATTGCCCAACAGCTTCGGGACTCTTGCGGACAACGGCAAACTAGTCTTGAAGCATAGACACAAGTTGCATTTACAACTATCAAAATTTGGCATCGGGAAACTTTGTCCATCCATGTATATAGATACTGATTGCACAAAACAAATACAAGTATTTTTACTTAGGTTTCGGTGCCGCTACCAAAGAAAAGTCAGCTCAGACGGGTGAAAACATTTTTCACCACAATATAACGCCTTACACTGCTACGATTGACAGTGAAAAAGTTCTTCGGTGTTCTGTTTTCTAGCCAACAAGTTTTGACATCTGGATCGGCTTAGCGTTTTCCAAACCTGCTAAATCCAGCCTTTTCATCTCCATGGCAGTTTGGCTGCAAATAATCGCGGTTTTCCGATAGTTTCGGCGGGATTCACTATCTTCTATCTCTTTACTAATACTAGACCGTGAGATGCCGTCGGATGCCTGTAGAGAAAATAGTTAAAGCAATTTTCTAGTTAGCTCAACCAGAATTCGACAATTCCTGAACAACTTGCGCACCCTGAAAAATTGAGAACAGATGTTCTGTCCACTTCAACCAGTATTTGCATGTGCTAGCCATCTGTCATCAGGTCGGAAGATGTCGATCAAGGAACTAATTCACGAAATATTGAGTTTTTTTCGATTAGGCACTTTTTATTGGTCGCTAAGTGATCTTGTTCTCAAGTTACCACCCTCCGTTTCAGATCAGAGGCTACCTTCTCCGGAGTCGAATCTTTCCGACTTTGTTCAGTATGCTGTGTATACTGTGCAGTGTACTCCGAATTCCATCGACTCTTTTGCGAAATGAGACAGAATCAGGTTGTTTGATTTGCTTGTATGTGGAACGAAAACTGAAGTTGGGTTTAACTCCTTGGGTCACCTTAATAACAAGGGAGTAATCCGTTGTCTAGTACATCAGGGGACAAGGTTGTGAACTTTGCCGAAGCCGACCAGTTAAATTTGGTTCAGCCAACAGTATTGCACTCTCGTAGTTCGACATTACCTGAAAGTCAGATCAACCTCCGCATAAGGAGAACGGCGTCCTACTCCTGGATCGTCGCGATTCCCTTCCAGCTACATTGTGTCTTTGTTGCATAATGATAAAGTTAGTAAAAGGATTAACAGTATTTATAATATTACTGTGTAATATGACTTATCCTGCAGTGTGAACGTTTAAACGATTGAAAACCATCGAAGCTGCTTCATCCTCAGTAAGAATTATCAGCCCACGAGCCCACACGGGGACTGGAACCCGGGGTGAACGATTGTGATCCGAACACCCTAACCACAAGGCTGTTCGGGCTGGCTGTTAACGGTTTGTTGAACACGTATACTACATGATATAATGCCCTTCCGACACCGGCTTCAAATCTTAACAGAGCATTTCCCGCCCAACGAGCGGCTCCGATGCTGGATGTAAAAATCTAATCTCGTACTATTCATACTCCAGTACTACTGTACTGCGCTGCACTGTTGTGCATAGGAAATTCATGCAGAAAAAACAAAACTTTCGAATGTAAGTACACTACTGAAAGTTGTACTACATGTATTGCCCAATATCCCCAACTATTCATTTAGCAAACTGCACAGACCCCAACCTGGAAGCATTGCACATCCATACAGAACCAATCCCACTGGTTAACGTTCACTAGGATCTAATTTGAATCGTCTGGAGTGTGAATGAACACTCCTGATTGAAGAGCCCACAAATGAACCACAATTGTGATTTCTCATAGTTATTCTTATTTGGGTCAGTGCTAACCCAACGAACAACGAGGCTGCATGTGCCAGCGCTCATACTGGTAGTAAGTAGCATGTAAACATGTGGACAAAACTCCCCCGGAAGCACACGACCGGTGTGTGTGTGTGTGTGTATGTATGTAACACCGACCGTAGAATGCAGGCGTGGAGCCAACACTACAAACTAAGGAGAAACGGGATGAAGCTCATGGGAATCCTCGTCTTGGTTTCTGCTGAATGTTTTACTGCTCCGCTGGACTGTCCTGAGTGGGAGGGTGACCGGCGGGACCGCACCAACTCTTTTTCGGGGTTGCACCGCCAACCTTCAAAGAACCAAATGATACCTGTCTAACAGTAGACTTTCATGAAGTAAAATGACGCTAGTGATCTTCGAGGCTTAGATGGAAGTACCACTTTTTGTGGGTGTTGGATCTATGCATGGGTACCCTTAACCAATTCCACCAAAGCTAGGATCATTTACGCTAGGGTCACCGGATTGTCTATATTTTAAATTCTCAGCTGAACAGCTTATCGTGGTATGGACACGGCTTCTTGTAGACACATGTACCACATGTATGTTGTTGATATACAAAACATCACCATGCAAGCTTTTTACTCAGAATAAAGAAGAACAGAAAGATGTAATATTGGAATAGACAGAATTTAACAACACCACCAACAATGATCAAATTTGTTCGCAGGCAGCTCCGTTGTTACCCAGTTCATTACCTTGTCTAATCGACTGGAAATATCACTCTAAGTTTTATGCTCATACAATAGTAATATAATATTTCGGAAGCAGGGGTTTTAGTTACGCAGAGGTTGTTGAAAGGGAAATTTGATCGCCGATATCCGGATACGAACCTGCAAGTCGTAAGTCCATCATCGAAACTATCACCGGTTTGTTTTACCGATACTCTTCCACGATACATTGAAAAATTACGGTTATAGGCTGTCTACTTTCGCCGTATTCCCATGTCAGCATACAATTACAAATTTGAGCTTCGGAAAGACTCATACTAAATCTAGCCATATAAAGAATTTACGTGCAACGCCTATGCGCTTAGGTCGTACGTGAATAAACCAAAGCGCCATTTCAACAGGAATCCGTCCCACTTGACGATCATGTGACTTCAGCCAATTGGATCAAGAGTACAAACCTGTACAAAGTTCTTGTCAGGGTGGCTGTACAGACAGTCAATGCGTCTATGCATCTGTGTCTTCATGCGGGTCTACGCATGGGAACAGGTCAACCAGTGAACAGGGAATCTGATCTGTTTCATGAACTGTTGTGGCCTAATAACTGCTGGTATGTCCGAATTACATTCTCAAAAAATCACCGCAGATAAGTGTTTATGGTGTTTTTGTAGCGATTTTTACCCCAAGAAACCGTGGGTTTTTCTCACTCACAGAGAGAGAGAGAGAGAGAGCTCCCTGGAGGTATTTAACCTGCAAATGTCAGCGCTGAAGAAAGCTGTCAGTTTTTTCATAACAGTGACGCATTGCATTTTTTTGTTTGATACCGCGAGAGGCGACCGGCCTATGATGTACGGGTATTTTGATGAGATATAGTTGCATTCTCTGTCAGACTAATCAAGGTGAGCCCAACCTCAGCAGTTCACTGCCGCATTACTTTAGCCTTTGATTCGAGCCAGTCACATTCGAACAGCTCGCATATTTGAATTCTGGTCAGTTTGTTTTGGATGCACACCGGCTGTGCGAATAACGTAGTGATAAGTGAGAGAAAAAGTCCGTGCTGAAGTACAAACATCCCAAATAGTACACTCTCAATGGGTAAATTGATTGTCTGTTCATTGGTAAGCTAATGCATACATTTGATGTATTACTTACCGTAGAAATGCCTGAGGAATACTAATTGTTTCTGTATTACAAGCTGTGTATAATGGAAACATGAACTCATGTTAGTATTTGCTGAGGTTTAAGCACGGACCATGTATGTCTTCAGATAGTCTCGCTCTGAATGCTGACTTGAAAATTGAGAGGGGTGTTCGGTCTGTGATAAGGTAGAATTGTGAGCCATTGAATATCACACTTGACTGTGCGGAGTTTGTTGAACTCCCTGGTCAGAGTCCTCGATACCGAACTAATCACGTCAGTAGTGGTCATACAGCCGGCTCAGCGATCTTTTAACCTCAGAATTATCAGTTCTTACTTCCCTACCGCCAGTCCGCTACCTGCCGCCGGAAGCTTAAATTGGTCTTCTTGTCGTTCGGTAGCCACTATCGACCATTTAGTGACCGCGGCCAAAGGTAAAGTGGCCAAACCCTCCCCGGACATCGATATTGCTTAAAATTAAACAGCTCTTTACGTGGCTCACCCAAGGCTACAAAGCTCCGCAGGTGGGTCCGGAAATTCACCCTGTACAGTATGAGTAAGCCGTAAATGTTAGGCTACTACACCCTTGCCGTGGTCCCTAAATAACCAAGCGTCACGACCCAACTATCACCAGAGGTTACTAAACGCTCGTCAGTGGATACTGATCGATACGGAAATCTGTATTTTACCTGATCCCTCTTTTATAAACAATACACAATCGATATATCATTAAAAAACCAGAATTATTGGTATTGCCGCTATTAATAGGTGAGAAATCTTGCCACGACGATTAGCGCTCTTACATTCCGGGTAATTCATTATGTATCTGGTGTCTTAAGTTATTTCTCTCTAATATTATCGAAGTGATTTCAGATTTCCTCTTATCCGACTTTACTGTACATACAACTGTTTTCCTTGAATTATTAAGAATCATCAGCTGTAGTGCACACAGACATATCCGTCGATCCCCCCCCCCCAACCCTCCCCCACTCCCACCCCAACTGGGATTCCCATCAAGTATGTGCGACTGTTAGTCCCATACACTGTCAGCTGTTAAGCCACTCGGGTTGGCTCTCTGAATGACTTGTTCCAAAGTCAGAATTACAAGATGTCCCTCCTGTTCGCCACTGGTTTTGGACGCTCATAAATCGTCATCCAGTTACTGTTTGATGCGTTGAAAAAATATAGTCCACGAGAAGGCATTTAACGCAGCCTCATTTTCCCCCGATCTCTCACGAACGTATCTTCGTAGAATCGTGCGATTTGATGTGCGTATGTCTTGTCCCATCACCATATTTGCATTGTGTACGGATTTAAATTTTGACTAAGGGAAATCGATTTTATCCCGAATAACGTTCCCGAAGGGCGCAGAATGCTTTTAGCGCACCCCCATGATCACTGTCGAAAAAATGCACGCCATAATTCATTTATTAAATGGAATAAATCGCACACATAGCCGTTGTCTTGAACGGTACTTCGTGACATGGCACTGAGCAAAGTTTACCCAGTTCACTTAATCAAATTGCAATTTTTACCCTTTCATCTACGAAAAAAATGCTGAACAGATGACGGTTAGTTGAATTGGACTGGGAAAGCACTTTACTGCTGTCTCAGAAATTAGTATAAACAAGATTCACAGAATGCATTGTTGACACGAGGAGCCTGAATCTTATGTAATGGAAAATTCACTTGCATAGGATTCAGGCTCCTCGTGTTAACAACACATTCTGTGAATATAATTCAATGTCCAATGGATCACGTTCATCCTTGTGTTGTTCGTCCCATTAGGAAGTGACCGACGAGGCTAGCTCGCTGATTAAAACCAGGACAGTTGCTGTGTATCATTGGAATCATGATTCGCGCAACACCGATTATTTACTTGTGCTATTCACACCCGACTGTCCTGACCGCGATAGCTCAGCCGGTAGTGCATCTGTCCGGTATGCGGAGGGTCGCCGATTCGATTCCGGCTCACGGCGTCCGACTTCTCGATGTGGAAAATGCAAGTGGGTTTTCCTTTTAGATAAACAAGATTACCAAAATAATTCGCAAATCAGAGAAAGTTACTTGGAACTTTTTGAATGATACTAGCAGCTGTACATTCGTGAAGAAATGTGGATTACAAAGAAAAGACCCCGAAAAGGCCAGAAGGGAATTTCTACGTGCTGCTTTCAGCCAAGTGACAAATGCATCAGTGTTGCAGAGGCTCGTCCAATTGAACATTAGTGTTCGGAAAATACTAACAAACAGCAACACATCTACGGTACACGGCCCACACGGACCAATACAATACTGGCATGACATGCGGCAATACAAGCTTGGCTCTGTGATGGTCTCGGATGCTATTTTTGCAGACGGTAAATCACAGCTGGCAGTTCTCGAAGGGAAGTAGACAACTGACTTGTATGTCAGATTTCTCAAAGACCTCTTACTCCCAGAAATTCCAGGAGCTCCGGTAGTGACCATGCTTTTCCAGCAAGATAAAGTCGCCATACATGCAGTTCATGTCGATGAAATATGACTTTTGTATCGAAACTTCAAAATCATCAACTAGCCCGCTCACAGTCCCGATTTTAACCCCATTAAGACGTTTCGGGTTTGCTGTGGGGGGAGGGGCTGAGTCTATGTAAACGGAAAAGTCTACAAAACCATTCACGAACTGACGTCTAGTATCCACACTGAATGGCAAAACTTTCAAACTGAGGCAGTCCGAAATTTTATTGTAAGCATGTCTGATCGACTGTTTCCTGTTCTGAGCAATAAAAGTCTTTGCATTTGATCACCAGGTGGTCACTTTCATCATTGGGTCGGGGTGCGCTAAAAAACGTTTCGCACCCTTCAGATATATTATCCGGTCAAAATTTAAGTCCGTATGCGACGCTAGTATAGTGATGGGACGAGACACATGCACACCAAATTGCATTATTCCGCGAATGTGGTTGCCCTAAAAGCATTTCTTGCACCATATCTAGGTTTGACCCACTTCAACAATTCGTTTTGGATTCTTTACCTCGAAAGACTGGCTGGGAATCACACACGCATCAATTAGTTCCGAGTAATTTCCTGAACAGTCAATTTGGCTGTTGCCTGTCAGTCTTAGGTACGAAATTCAACTACTACCTGATGCTCTTCATCTTATACACACGCGCCTAGGATGTGTCCACTAAATTGGAACAGTTACCTTGGTAACTCAGTTTCTATTATTTTCCCGTTGTTTGTGGATTGACACTGTTGACGAGGATAATACATATCGTACTATTAATACCCACTTGCCACGGGAAATCCAACCGCGCTGTACAGATTGTAACTCGAACCCAGTCTTCATAACCTCGTTTTGCAAACATGTTGAACTATCTAAACTTGTGTCCATGTATACTCGTTTCTGTGATATCTCATGCATCGGCCTGAACGTGGCTAACTTCGTTCTTCGTATTTTTCCCCTCTCGTCGTTCTAGAAATGAGTATTCTGAACGTAATCTATAGTATTAGATGGATATGGTGCCGTTTACCTCGCATGTTCCTTTCACGCCTAACTCCTCTTAATAATGCGATTTTCATTTCTCTCATGGATTGCGTATTTGACACATGTCTACGACCAGCCAAAAGCGAAAATCTCCCGAGGTTTTTTCCCATCTGACAACACACAGATATAGCACTTTTTATTTGGTTTGTGCCGGTGTCGGTTCGAATCTGCAAAACTGTCTAGTTGGTTTCAATTCCCGTGCGGAATGTTATAGTTTCTTACACTCTTTTTGGTTCGGCGGGATAGTCTTGTACGCAGAAATCCTAAGGAAAAGGATCAGAATCAAATTGTATGATTGCAGTTTGATTACTGTTAAATGCATTTAGATCAACCTAGTAGCATAAGTGGGACAGTTTATTGACAACCAGGAACTGCACGGAATACTATAGATCGGAAACCCGGAAGGTCCTAAGGTTAACGTGGATTCGATTCCCGATCTGAAATGGGCTAGTTTGGTCTACGACCGATGACTCCTGACGTGTGGGCTGAAAGGCCCGATTTATGTTTTCATTTACGGTCAACAACGAGTGGGGCATTGAATCGTGTGTTTTTGTGTATCTCTAGTGTGTTCAAAGGATCCACGGCTACACTGTTCACATAGAAATCACCATTTTCGTATTTTTACTGTTGTATTTTATTGACACACTTGTACATGAGTGCGGTAGAAGGGGCATATCGCATACCATCGAAGGTTCACTCCACTGTGTGGTTTAGCTGACCGTCGTCACTGATATTTGATTTGGTGAATTACATGAGGTTTTTGTCAAAAGTCAGTTCTTCAGGAAATGCAATCAGTTTTAACTATATATATATATATATATATATATATATATATATATATATATATATATATATATATATATATATATATATATATATATATATATATATATATATATATATATCAAGCTCCACCTTTCAGTAAAACACAAATCTCGTCCTGACTGTAGAATAAATACCTCTAAAGTAACAATCCCGGACAATCTTCAGGTTCTGTCAAGCGTGACTTCCTCCAGACTGGCTGCGATTGACAAGGATGGTTGCGTAGATGGGCAGTGGATGGGACTAAGAGTATCCATTGTCAGCTCCTCCCTTGAACAGCTATGTAAAACAAAGTGGCATAAGAAAGATTGGATCTCTGCAGAAACCCTTAATCGCTGCGTTAAGGCTAGGACACGAGACTCCGCAATTCGCCTGATTACCACAGCCTTCACCGCGAAGCTACGCCCCCAGAAAAGGACGACCGTAAACGATATGGGTTTGAAAATACAAGCCGGATGGAAACAGCAGCCATTGTTGGAGACTTTGGGAGGCTTTTCCGATTCATATGCTCCTCTTCTGAGAAAGCGTAACCTCCTCTCCCCATTATACTCGACGATATTGTGCCCCTCAAATCGGGTTGCGACAAGAAGCTTCAAAGATGGATCGAACATTTCAGTCACCTTCTAAACCAACCTCCCGCCCAATCCATCTGTGTGACGGCATCAGGTGACACAGAACAATATGCGATTGACTTCAAGCCTCCCAGCGAATCGGAAATCGGCACCGTAGCTCAAACAATGAAAAGCAAGAGTCACCTAAGGAGGATGGCATCTTACCCGAGGTCTTCAAATTCTGTTTGTCAATTCTATTAGACCCACTAAGTACGCTATTCCGTCGTATTTGGGACGCCAGAGTTTTTCCCCAAAGACTGGTCAACCTCTATCCTACTCTCTATACCAAAAAAGAGCGACAAGACTGTCTGTGCGAACTAGAGGGATGTCAGCCTCATCGATAAAGCAGCTAAGCGTTTTAAGACCGTTCTACTAAGTCACATTGTTGCCGTTCGGGACGCGTAAGCCCGCTCCAACCAGTGGAGTTGTCGTCGAGAAAGATGCTGCGTTGACCAGGTCTTCAAGCTACGGTGAACTGTAGAACATCGCTGTAAATTTCAGCAACCCACCGCAGCGTGTTTCATTAATTTTCGGGCGGTATTCAACTCCATTGACAGACAGTCACCCTGGAGCGTACTGCGATTCGACTTGATGCTTAGGAAATATATCAAATTGGTAGGATCGTACTACTGGACAAAACAGGTGCGCGTCGGTGGCTACGGCGAAGAGTCTCCAGAGTTCCCACTCGACTCCCCCAAAGATGCTCTCTATCACCAGTCCTATAAAACTACGCTATAGATTGAGTAATGCATCGCACCCTCAACAACTTTCGAGAAACGCAACTTGACCACGATTCTTGGGTTATGGACCTCAAATTCGCGGACGACTGCCATTGTAGGAGAGGATTCCGGAACTTTGCTGGCGGTTCGCGACCGTCTTGTATGTGAAGCCAAGGCTATTGGTCTGGAGATAAACATTACAAGAACGAAATTCTTTGCCACTTCACAAGGCCCAGCACACTCCGTCCGGGCCAGTGGTGAAACTCTGGAACAGGCGCGCCACTCCAAGTATCTAGGTTCTGCTATCCATCCAGGTCAAGGGCGATGTTAAACTTCGTGTAGACTGCGCAGGGAGAGCGTTCCTAAAACTTCGCAAATAATTGTGGTCTTGCATCGAAATAAGCTTTCACACGAAGCTCCGCGTATACCGAGCTGTTGTTGGCCCAGTTCTGACGTACGTATGCGAAACCTGGCTGTTGAGAGTAGACGATACGAAGAGGCTGAAAAGCTTCGACCACTGGTGTCTCCGCCACGTGGCCAAAATCAAGTAGTATGTTCACGTCTCAAACTCCGCCGTATGTCAACACTGTGCGAATACACAACGTCGTTCTTTGTTCCTCCAACGACGTCACCTTCGGTGGTTCGGCCACATCCTTCAACGACCCGAAACGGAACCCACAAAGAGGAGCTTACTGCTATCTACCTGCTCAGACTGGAAATGTCACCTTGGTGGCCAACTGATGACATACGTTAGCACTATTGAGGCAGACATGGATCACCTAGGCCTTCGGCCCGTCTTTGGAGTACGTGATTGGCACAGAAACTGGATTTTATGGTGTGCAGATCTTGCCGCAGACAGTAACGCGTGAATAGCTGCCATCAGATACATCCATGACACCGGCCTATCCTTTCGCAGAGAATGATTGCGTAAAAATAAAAGTAAGCAGTAAGTGACATTCAGTGGCTACCAGGCAGTCGACGCGATCGGTAATATCTCCGGAAGGAACCACGACTTCTGTGCGCGGGAGCATATGAAGCTGTTGGTAGAATTCATCTTTGTCTGCCTCCGGACTGCGGTCTGTCGAAGCGTAGGCTGAAATGAATAATCTGCTTGTGCGATCTCAACGTATAGTCACTCGGCAAGAACCTCGGAGCTGAAATGTGCAAAGTCGGCTATTGGCAGGAATCCAGTCTGACATGACAGCTTCAGCTCTGCGGTTCAGAGAAATTCCAGCACCGGCCTGGCCGGATGCTTTCGCATCCGAGTCTCCCGATAGGGGTAAGTGGAACTTGGTTTTGGGATAAGCTGAGGACGTTAGTCTGACCATGGAGCTTGTGTCTTGCAGTCTTGTCTCTGAAAGGCAGCAGAGTGATTTTAGTGTATGAGCTAAAATCACCTGTTGTCTGGTTTGCATAAGCCTGCGTACGTTGAAGCCAGCCGGTTTGAATCGTAGGTGAGGCTGATGAGGGTGGGCTCTGTGATGTGATTTGTTGTGGCAGACGTTAGAGAGATGGTTCTAGCGAATGTCTGGCCACAACCGACGCCGGAAGTGGGGTGGTGAATTGACGTGACTGACATACGAAACAGTTGGGGAGGAGAGGAGAGTAGGGATAGGTTTCGAGTGTGGTACTGGATGAGCATGTGATCTTGCGAAAAGGAAGGAGCGTGAGAGAGCATGAGACGTAAGCAAATTTGCATGAGTCCATAGTTCAGTTTGCGGGTGCAGTACTGCTAGTTTTTCCAGGCCAAAGCTGTTTAAGGTCCCAATGAGACGGACGTGTTAACGTGGCATCTGGGTTCTGTGCAATTATTAAGAATATTGCAATTATGCATCGATTGATTCTTATGTGCGCCATGGTATTGGGGACGGAAGTCCAAAAGTGTCTGCATTGATCTCCTTGTGGGAAGCTAAGGATACGAGAAATTGTTTTGGAACCGTCTTAAATCCAGCTTCTTGCCCCGCCGCTAAAGGAAATCATACCTGGCGATTCTGAGATAGCTCAGTTGGAATAAATACGGTGCTAATATCGTCTAAGATACGTTGTGGTTAGTTGTGGAGTGCTCGGGACATGGGGCCAGTCCGCTGACTCCATACCCAGACTGAACATGTCTCTTGGGGTTGGGACATGTGTAAAATAAACGACTTTGCTGAACCGAGTCAAATGGCGGCATTTAAACTTTGTTCAGTCGAGGATATGTCAGATTGCCAAATGGGACCCAGAGGATCTGTCTGGGGAGCAGTTGGAGACATCGGATTGCATGGTTTAGTACCGCGGTCAGTGGTGTAGTTACACTTGAACCGTTTCTTGCTCAGAATGGGTTTTTTTCATACTTTCCAAAGCTCTATCTTACGCTTCGTGTGCGTGAATTTATTTTACTTTTCAGTAGCCCGGTTGCGGGGACGAAACGAAACAAAAGCAATCTGAACCCACTCTGTAGAGCAAATTTCCGATAAATGGTCTATGGTTGGTTCGATTTCGATTCAAGGCGTGAACTTTCAGGATCGTTCAGCTCTCATTTGTTTTCGAGAACTTCGTTTTATTTTTAGTGCAGTTAATTTACACCGTCATTCACATCCAGTTCAGAAACCTTGTGAAACATCGCATTCCCTTGATCCATTTCAGTCGAGCAAGAGGAACAGTGTGGACAGAATTGATATTGGCTATTAATCTCGCGGACTCTCAAACAGCCCCAAACGCACGTTGTTTATGAATGCAGAGTTCGAACAATAGGCAATTGTACACATACAAACGAACAGAAAAAGAGTCACTCAAGCTAAAACTTGCGACATAACTAAAGCCGAAAAATGGGAGGAAACAAGGCAGGATTGGGTCGCAGCTCACCACTATGGCAACACAGGTAGCGTAACAAATGTCTTTTGGATACAGGGTTCAGCCTTTGTCCGGTGAATGACTACTGCCTCCGTGAACTCTAGCAAGTCTTTTATGTATTGATCTTGTGGTGATCCGGAGAGCACTAGTTGGGTCAACACAATGGCCTGAATCCGAAAACTGGCGTGCACTGCACTAGGTGGTAATTCTCCGTCATGAAGAATAAAGAGATGGCGTTTTTTTCTTACGACGTAGCTCATACCACGGGTACACTGAAATTGGTAAATGCAATTTGAGGTGGCATGAACGTTCGGTCTATCTAAGAAACTTCGAATGAATAAAAATGGTGGGACGATTGTACTACGTCTCCGAACAATTTACCAAACCCACACACGATTGCACAGAATGAAAATTTAATTAATTATTCAATAATATAACTGTTTTGTTTACATTATTCCACTGACTACTCGACA
Source organism: Fasciola hepatica (assembly GCA_948099385.1). Taxonomy (NCBI): domain Eukaryota; kingdom Metazoa; phylum Platyhelminthes; class Trematoda; order Plagiorchiida; family Fasciolidae; genus Fasciola; species Fasciola hepatica. The sequence goes on from CANUEZ040000176.1 coordinate 802,170, forward strand.
ACAGATGATGAAGTCATGATCATGGTCAAACAGCTGAATCGTGTCAATCGCCTCCGGTTAACTTTCCGCGGGAATTCAGAAGCTTGCGAGTTCTACACAGAATTGGCTCGTTTTGCCAGTGTGAAAAATCCCCCAATTGGCCCGACAGAAACGGAAAACAAATTGGAGGAAGCGTTGGAGAACACGTTGAACTCGATCAGTGCTGGTGTGATACCATCCGCTCTGTGGTCCACCGAATGGCCCACAACAAGTTTGGAAGGCTTGGTTCGTTTGTGCCTGACAGACCCGAACTTTCCGGGTTACGTGAGAAAGGTGCATGATATCATGAAAACCCTTACTTCTACTGAACCACAGATTTTGTCTTCACGTTTTCAACAGCAGTGAATTGTTTTCCTGTTTTTAAATTTTTATATTTGAATAGAATAGTTTTCACGGTTTTTCGGTTCACCGGTTGGATGCTGTTTTATTAAGTTCGGTAGAATCAACTTCAAACACTTCAATCCCATCTCCTATGTAGAGTAAATCAGTCAAGTATATATATATATATATATATATATATATATATATATATATATATATATATATATATATATATGCTCCCTATGGTATATCCCTTATGGATGATCAGAAAGATTGGATGTATCATTGCATTTCGGTCATCGGCGTGAATAGGAATTCGTATTCAACCAATAATTGCACTGGGAAGAAATTATCATACGAGCAATACCAAATGCTTCTTGGTCATGGGTGATCGTAGATTTTAGTGATGACTACCTATATTTTCTTCCAATTGAGAGAATTTCATTTCTCTGGACAATTTTACGAAGTTTAGAAGTATTACATCATTTGAGTGCTCGTTAGGACGTGGCAGATAGTTGCGAAACTAAATGGAATCTAAATGGACCCCGGAAAGTGACATACAGCAAAATGAGCTATAGAAGTTCTGCTTCCGCTACAAAATTGCCATACTACGGTATAGGTCATGCGGGCGCATACGTTTGCAGTGTGAGATTGTCGACGGGGACTGCAACTCCAAGACAAGTATGAAACGTGGTCGATTATCATCGGAAGTCACAGGACAGATTTGAACTTGAGGCAAGACTTTATAGTGAATGGGCGGATTACCTGCGATTGATTTCGGGTATTTGGCAACGAATCATCCCATAACAATAACAACAAAAACAACAACGAGAACGACACCAACAACAAGAACAACAACAACAGCAAGAAAGACAAGAACAACAATAACAATAACAATAACAATGACGACAAGAAAAAGGACAACGACGACGACAACAACAACAGCAGTATCAGCAACAACAACAACAACAAAACCCCACTTGCACTTTTCACATTCAAAAGTCCAACGCCGTAAGCTGTAATCCAATCGGCGACATTAGGAAATGATCCAGAACATTTTCTGTGTATCATTGGAATAGTGGTATGCGGATCATTGAATACTTTCTTGCGATATTCACACCCGACTGTCCGTACCGTGATAGCTCAGCCGGTAGAACATCTGTCCGATAGTAGGAACATCGCCGGTTTCATTCGGGCTCTCGGCGTTGGACTTTTGGGGGTGAATAACTCGAGTGGATTTCCCATTATATAAGATTCAGACCCCTCGTGCCAGTAACACATTCCAAGAACAACGAAAATCTTCTAATTCCCGAACAGACAGTTACAATAACATGTTTGTGCAAAAGGACGGCTGATCCAGTGCTGATCAGATGAGATCTGTACGGATTCGGTCAACTTCGTTTCAGTGCTGCTAAATCGTTGTGTTCACGCATGACGACAAATACTGTTTTGGTTGTGAGTTATCAGAAAAACTGTTTCAACTGACTTCAAAGAATTTGCGATGAAAATAATTCTAGTTCCTATCGTTTATCGAGGCGATGTGTGCCAATTGTGGTAAATTCCAATATGAATTTGGTTTTTCGAGTTCCTAAAGGAACATTCAAGTACATCAAAGCCGATGTGGATGCGTAAAACGCTACCTGAAAGCTAACTTAAATGGAACACCTGTTTAAGCAGCACAGTACATCATACTTTCTAGTTCATCTTACAGAAAAAGATTTAACCAATTGAGTGTATCTAAAAGCGGGTAATTTGACCATCCGGACACAACCGCGCTGTATAATGGTTGACCAATCAGATTAGGATGTAACAACTTCGCAGCTCCGGTCCTCCCAGTTCTGGACGCACATAGTTTCCGGGTTGAGTCCTTACTGCGCATATGTAACTGTTGAGATGGCTCACAGGTAGTGAATGGTTGGAGGTAGGTGAACTAAAGCTGTTTGACTGGGAATTTACTCCCTTCCTTTTGGGTATCACCAATATTTGAAGCATAAACAAAGTGCGCGGTGCCTTGCGTGATAAGCAAACCTCATTACTTCAGTTACTGTGGCATCATACTTCAGCAGTAAATAGAAGCAGAAATTATGCAGATCAGTCTATAAATTACAGGTTTCCCTATTTGGTTGTGTAAGGAAATTATTGTAGCTTTAGGCGTTCCTTGTGACCCTTGTTTAACGAGAACGCAAACCGTAGGAGACCGTTGTAATGACCAAACAGGACAATTGAAAAGGAGGAAATGTGTGGCTTATGTAATAGCCTGTTTCCACATCTGCACTCCCCTAGAACCAATCTTCATGCTGCTCATGTATTTCAACTTCTGTTTGTCCACGTACCTTTGAATGTTGGGCTTGTCCTTCTGCGTACCATCCTTGTTGTGTTTGCCCAATTGTTCCGACTGCTGTTTTCTCCTAAAGCTGTTAGTTCGGACCTTATTGCTGTCCTTCCAAGTTCTGCTGCGATCTGTTTGGTATCTGTTTGGTTGATCGCTATCCACCATGAAATTAATACTTCTTCTGTCTGTGGATTTCGGCAGATTGACGGGATCGATTCCGATGCTACGTCTTTCTGTTTTCGCAGGACTCGCCGACAAAATTGTAGCATTGTGACTTTGCATTACAAGTCTCCAGTTAACTGAATTGATGCCTCCTCTCAAACTCATGCACACGATTTGTACTGTATGGATCAATGGAGGGAAACAAACAGTCACTCACATTGTCGTGGTTTTCTCGTCACGTGGTTTGTCCATTATCCAACACACTCGAATTTCGGGTTAGATATTATGCTAATTCGGTCACTCTTCTGAAAGTTGATTTTCTCGGGGCCATGAACTGTTGTCTAATACGAGTTTGGAAACCAACAAATCGATAAAAAGCCACTAAATATTTGCCGTATCAATGAGTGCCAAGCTACTGCTTGATCAGTTTACCTTATTATTTTAAAGACAGCTCTTTTCTGATTAGCTTAGAATCCCAAAACGATCCAAGCGTGATGGAGAAATACAAATTGACCACTGATTGGTACACGTGTTGTATGAGGGCCAAAAATGTTTCCAACCCTGTTCCAATATTCCTTTGGATACTTTGTCAATAAGCACTCCTTTCAGCCGATTCCAAAAGTTTTCAAAAAGGCTGTGATACGAAAATCAGCCCAACAAAACCATTTGTACTGTGACAATCCGAATCCGGAACTATGCGCATTCAGAACCAAGGAAATCGGAGTCACGACCATCTATATTATTTTCCAGTTTTATTCACAAACAAATTCCACACAACTGAATCCGTATGTGACGGTAGGCTGTGTACTGACCAAGCACAATTCGATCAAGCGGCATCGGGATGGTCAGGTTACCTGGTTCGGACCACTTCTGATTGGTTGAATTGTACGTTCTCATTGATAATCACGAAGCTACAACACACTGTGTCGCAAGGAGGAGTCTTTGAATAACCAGAAAATTCGCTGATAGTTATGAGAAACGTATCAAGAATATTCATACAAACAATAGTACATTCATTATTCAGTCATTTATGGAGAACGAAATGTATTGCCGGGAGTCATCCACTGAAGTTAAGCAGGTTATTCAGGTCATGAAAAATCTAAAGAATTTTTTCAGTTCAATTTGCACAGGATTCTGTCTGGCTAGAACCAGTCGTGTGTAGAGAGGGTTGTGTTTTCGCCGCGTTTCCGTAGCCCCCAACACTGCGTGTAAGAGACGGAAGGAGGTGCCCGCCTATCCAGATAATGACACTCATAGGGTTTTTTTAAGTGCCTGGTACTTCAAGATTTCTTCCAGTTTTTCTAGGTGAGGAGATTTTGTATTGGAAATCTTTCAGGGTTTGAACCACGCGCGCACGGCCTCGGCGTGAGAATGCAAGGTGTTGAAATCCAAATCATGAGGCAGAATAATGAAGACTATGTTTGAATTATACGAGAGTCATATTTGAGAAGCACAGCCATACTTTTGCGTTTTAGTGTCGTAAAACGAAGTGCAGAGTATCTTGTGAGTTTACTGTTCCCCATAGTGATAAAATGTTCAGTATTATTGTTAGACGTCCGCGCTACAACTCAAATTAAATCGAAAATCAAATAAGATTGGCGAAACACGTGCACTAACGGTGACAGATGTTTAAACTGTGTATCCAGAAATTCGTTTCTCCGCTTATTGGCTGGCTGAACCACGTGTTGATCCCTCTCTTCGGTTACCAATGGATTATCCGAGCTTCCTATATCTGATGAAAATTGATTGGGCAGTCACACACCAATGCTGGTCGGTAGACGGTTCGTTCGTTTCTTTGCTGTGGTTGAGACTATCGTGGGGAGTACTCACGTGTCCAGTCATCTTTGCTCTGATATACAATGAACGTCTGGTCGTTGACAGTCGGGACTCATTCTAGATTGGTCTCAGTTGGTGCTATCACTAAGGTTACAGGAGTAAGGGGCACGTTAACTGATCTCGCGGATGTCATCAACACGTCATCATAGTCCGCATAAGGGATTATGTATTGTGTGCTTTTCCTGGGTGGTTATTTCATGGTGAACAGTTAGGTAGTAGTACTGCCCGCTCATGTCCCAATAAATCTGTTTTGGACGAATCACTTCTGATCAAGGCAACTTGGATGCGTATGTGCATGTAAGTGCGTGTCTGTGTGGGCTAGAAAAACTGTCGGGGTAAGTCCGACCAGTGGAGCAGTCGCGATTCGTGGACATGCATGGGTCAAACGGATTGGATGGATGAATGGGCAGGACGGCTGAAGCATATAATACGAGCTGCTACATATGTAAAATAAGCAACTTATCTGGTTCCCTGCTCATAGCTTTACTGCTGGGGCGTCTGTCTGTCTGTCTATCCATCTCGGTAAAAGTTTATCCAGTCATCTTGACTATGAGGCGCATTTGTTGCAACATACTTTTCCATCAGAATGGAGAGCATAAAAAAAGAAAATGATTTTCAGAAATTTCTACTGTTCGTCAACTAAACAACAAAGCTGACACTGGCTGTTCTTCATTTGATTGTTTTCCTAATTTGTATGCAACATTTATAAAATAATGCAGATGGATCGTAAATATTAGGTAGTTGAAGTTGTGAATACAGTTATTCATCATGCCGTATCAGAGCTCAAATCATCATTGAAATTACATGGAAACCCCTCAAAGTTATTTCTCATGGTTCTTTAGGAATTATCAGTTACAATCCAATTAGAAACTCGATCGCGGATTTCACGGTTCGAACTTCCTCTTTACCCGCTAGGCCACAGTTCAGTGCAATCCTTTCAACCATTAGCCAGGGACTTTTGTGCCCCGGGTTTGGTTGCCACCTCCCAGTATCGTCTAGTTGAGAGTAAAGCGGATAGCAGTATGCAGAGCAAATGAGCAGAAAAGAAATTTATAACTGGAAATCATTAGAATGAAGAAACAGCCCGAAGGTAATCACGCCAATAGCCGCGAAACCTAGCCATATCAATAAATGTCTCCAGCCATTCGGTGGGTGGGTCTCGTGAACCCCAACCCAAAAGTCTGGCATGTCCCATTTGACCAAGTCCACTGGTTAGGGTTTATTCAAATTTTAGTCATGTCACGGACAGGCTATTTCGGCCAAGCCGCCAGTCACAACCTGCTTCCGAAAACGGTTTGCGCCGACGCAGTCTATGGATATGTATGCGTAACACATATCCCGGCCACCTTAACCGGTTTATGTTGAGCGCTTTTTCCAGTGACTGATGTTAGGATCGTTCCCGTTAATAGTCGGGCCACCCAGGCCAGCTCTGAATGGCTTGGTGTAAGTTAGCACCACACGATGATTCAATCAGATGTACGGTGTTTCCATTGGTTTCAATGAGACTGAACGTCTATAGTGTAAACTGAACCTTTCGGCAAACAATACACAGTAGAAGTTTTCCCCGTTTATGAACTACCGTAATTTGGATTATCGGCCGGCAGCTGGGTGACTTGAATCACCGAGCCTCGATCACGTTAGTTCACCAAGCTGACCACAGTCTGATTAATTCGATTCGGTTATTTCCCTTCTGAAAGACATGGTTAACTAATCGATAGAATATAGTTTTATCTTCACTTTCTGGATTAGTAGATCATATTTACCTTTTTATTATTGTTAGTAGTGTTGTGAGTGTATATACTACTTATTAGGTAGTTGATTGCTGAAGACAGAACTATGGACAATTGTGGATTAACGAATACAGCTAAGTTCAGCAATCCAGGCGCAATAAGGTAAGCGACGATCTGCAAACCACCTGACCGCTCCTCCGTTGGACGACGACTGTTTTCGAACCCTTTATCTCAGACCGAAAGTCTAACGCTTACAATATTAGGTCTTCGAATCGATGGTTAACGTTTTGTTTCATATCAGAAATGAATAAAATACCAGTTCGAATTGTAAAAGGTACAAAATCACGATGGATGCTAGCCTTCAGGTTTGTCAGCATCAGTTGTGAAATACGTTTTTGCAGATTTGATGAATATTGAGTTGAACCAGATATTAGAAGTAGCTGATCGCGACCGGGTTCGAACCCACCTGGCAAAGATGCCACCGATGCTCGAGCAGTTGACAGAGCGCACATTCATGCACATGGAGTTTTCAACAGTTTGTGATCACCGAGCGTTCAAGTCGTAAACATTTTATCACCAGTCGAAGTGACACTGTCGGTGCGCATGCGTCACCTCGACTGGTGATGAGACGTTTGTGACCTAAAGACCAAGGTCGGCGATCACAAACTGTAGAAAGCCATCAGCCCAAACTACGATCAACGCAAATTTTCAGAAGTGTTGAGAACACACACTGTATTGCAATGTGGGTGCAATACACTCTGGACGGGTTGGAATCTCACCAGGATCAAATAATTTTGACATTTTGACCCATGTTTTTTATCATGATTACCCATATGGATTTTTTATTATTGCACAGCGGCGAAGAGGAAACCATTCACAGGACAGATAACTTATTGATTCATTACGTGAAGTGAGAAAGGTTAAAAAAATTGTAGCGGGGAATGCCGTAGCAACGGAACGATGTGAGTATCAGACCCAAGGGGCCAACCAGTCGAGACCCAGGGACTAAAGAAGAGGTAGTACATGTGTCAGAAGCACCTCGCAACAGACAAAAAGAGGAATCCAGGCTTGCAGACAGAAATCAGAGGGATCTCAGGCAACCATCAAGATAGCCCTTGTGGGGGGCTACAGATCAAGCTGGCAACCGGAACAATTGGATTAACCGGACAGAAATAGTGCACAAAAGAATCAAGCTAATGGCCACAGGCAGCTGACCAGAACGGAGCCGAAATGCTCAAGCAGCCGGAAAACCGATGTTGCTGCAGCGTGGTCTGTAAAAAGGACTATATAAGTGGCTGTATGTGTTATCGGGACTTGATTTGTTCAGCTTCCCAAATACAGGTGTTCCTCATCCCTCTTGCTTTCTTCGTTACAGAATGTGTAAAGCAGTAGCTGACACGGTGCTACCAAGTTTTGTGGTTCTAGGAGTAGATGATGATTTAAACGTCTCTGGACATTTTTTGGAGAGTCACCTAATTTAGATGGTTTTGTGGTCGAGATCATTTCAGAACAACCAAATCCGTTCAAGTGAATGCAGGAAAATTAAGTGGAGCAACCAATGGACGATGTTAGAGAGGCAGTAAAACCCCATAATGGTGAAGACGACATTGAATGGACCATTTTTGTCAAAATAGTCAAGAAAATGGTTGCAGGCCTACGGGAACTAAACCTTTTTTCACTGGGGTCTCCTAGGGCGAGGGGCTCAATCACGGGAGTCAGTCGCTTGCGAGTGATCCAGTGATAGGAGAGCACTACATCGTGTAGAGTTGACAGTAAATAAATCTGTAAAATTCAGCTCGGATAACCTGGTGGTTAGGTGTTTGCCTTACATTCAGTCGCCCCAGGTTCGGGTCCCAGTCGAGGATCGATGGATTTGTTCTACTGCTGATTCCTGAAAAACCAGATGAAGCAGCTGCACAGTGCTTCCGTACTTCCGTGGTTTTCAACGGTGAGCGGAGCGTTGTGAATGTGCGCCGAATCATTTGACAACTATATTAAATCTCCTACTACTCTTACTGATTCCTGGTTCTATAAGAAAGTTACTTGGTAGAGCCATGATGGATGGCGGAGATGTTGATCGAGGAGCGAAGTTAGATTAGAAGAGAGTTGCAAACCCTCCAGGTTTTTCGTGTGTTCTGATAAGTGGATATCATATTAGTGCGGTGTTGGTTGACAGGGCAGAAGAAAGTAAGATACAATAGACTACTTCTGTAAGGGCTCAGCATCAAAGAACTTCAAAGGAGCAGGAAGCTACCCTGTTAGCTTAAACACCTAACTAATTTTTTCTCAGTCTCCGTTACGAATTTCCCAGTGAAGTCAGTCTAGAGATGAGGATGTTCCGTGTACTGGTTGATTGCCCAGTGGCGGTGCTCTTTTGAAGAAAAAAAACAGTTTGAACAGATGTACTACCAGGTCCGCTTATTTTCGACCTGCGCTTTGTACATGTGCATCCGGCTATTACATTTTCAATAATTCACCCGTTTTTGACCATGAGTACGGTGCACACATTCCGAACAGTTTCAGTTTTTACGTGAGATTACGTGCGCTCACGGTGTCAAACAGGACATTCATTGAACGTGTCTTGGATTAAAATATATCCGAAACGGACTGACGATGGTTAGACGGTCTTCGTGGTGAACTTTGAAACTTTTGGTCCCGGGTGTTAGTTCTGCTTCTGCTGGTCAATCCCAATTCAGCAGCCTCTCATTGACCGCGAACTCCTTCCTAAAATATTGTACCATTCTCTGCATGTCAAATAAAAACGCAGGTAGAACATTTAAAGAAAAACTGTGAACCAGCTTTCTGCCCTTCCTTCCTGTCCTTGATAATCGGAAATCCTGTTGTATAGTGGATGCATTTTCGGAAGGGTCACCCTATCTGTGTTGGACCAATAGCCATTCCATCCATTGTATGCTGCTTCCGGTAATTATTTGCTTCACATGCCATTAAAGTAGAGAAGAAATCGTATTGATTATCTTTGTTCCGCATTCCAGCAGTGTGATTAATCATATCGGAACGGTTTGACCAATGCTAGTTGTGTACTGTTGTCTTAAATCTGAAATTCTCTGAACTGCATACCATATCGGTTGTGTTATGTAGTTTGTTCGCTAGCTCACAACTGACACGGAATTCGTCCCATCTTTTGACTGAAGGGTAACAGTGCTTCAAATTGCGTATCAGCTGCAACATTGAACAAATGCTTGTGTGTTACTAACCGGTTATTTTCAGTCCATTGTCAATTCTCTTAAAATTGCATTACGTAAAAACTTTGGGAAAGGACTAATAAAGCCGTACGGTGTTTATGAGCAAGAGAGAGAGAGAAAGAAAAAGAGGAAATACATATTCCACAGTTGCTCTTTCGTTAAACTAAGTTATGCATTTCAGACCCAATCGCATCTAGAATCGCACAATCAATAACCTTAATCTCTGGTGATCAAAACTGCACCATAAAACGTAGTATATAGCTAAAAATCCTAAATTCAGTTCGGTAAAATCAGTGTTTGATTGTAGACAGCCTTAGCAAGTGGCAGATTATCACGTCTAGAGCAAGGGGTTCAAATTACATCTTCGTCGATTAACTTAAGCGCTACGTAACGATTCATTTTTGTCCGAATCAGTACCACTCCTGACCTGCTCGGGTCTAATGTGATTTGCCACTACAAATCTCAGGATAATGACCGATGGTTCTCCTTGATGATCCCGGCTTATCCTACTGGCTACGTGTATGCCTATTCCTAATCCCATTCAATAGCAAGTGTGACAATTTATAGATCTGTTTGGCTTTTCGGTCAACAATTTCTGGGGTTTCATCTAGGAAATGGTGGCTCACTTAACAAACATTGTTGTTTGTAGCATTAATTCAGCGGGAGGCAATTCCTTTTTGACAGAAACAAAATAGATGTTTCATTACGTTGGGCTGTTGCATAGCGCATTGCAGATAACTCTTTGGATTACGTAAATGGGATGCGAGAAGACTGGAGATTGGGTTTCGCTTGTTGAATCAGTTTCTTGATGGACTACAGACATTGATAAAAGAGGAGCGGAACAGAAAATTCATATGACGAAACGTTACGTAATACAAATTCCCGAGCAAAGTCCTAAGCTGTGTGAACAGTGTGTATCCAGTAAGTCACGGAAAAACTTGCTGATTGCAAAACTACAAATTCGGATGATATTAGTCGTTTAATTCAGTTGTTCATCAGCATGCAGAGAGAACCGTTTCGATTACTCAACAAGTTCTCACGACTTTGCTCTTGGGTTGCATTATTTATACGTTGCATAAGGCTGGTAACGCGAGAAATTTTCTTTTCGAAGTCCGGCCTCAGGCGTTTCCATTCCGCTGGGTTGAAATACGTAAAGACCCACAGGCGGTGTAGTTTATCGTGTGTAGCCGTGACTGCATCATGTATCATCGTATTGACAATGAGTTCATCGGACTAAATTAAACTCACACCTATCTGTTTGTATTCTTTCCCAGACAGTAATTGTTCGCAAGTTTCTTTTAAATTGTCAAGATTCAACCCACATAAAAATCTCATATGGTCCTTCCTAGGGTATTCACTTAAATTTTTACTTTTACGTGACTATATCCCTCCTAGAAGATGAGTCAGATCCATGAATACCGCCTATCATAGATGATCATACGCGGTAGTTGGAAGCGAGTTCGGTGCAGATCGCGACCCAGTTTTTCTTCACTGATCGGGCACAATAGACACACCGTAAGCCGAGGCGCCTTTCATCTTTCTCAACCGTGTTGATCCAGGTTTTGAGCTGATCACCAAGGTAACAACACCATCCAGGCAGAATTCGGGACGGAGAGTTTGTTTGGCTACATCTCGGGTCGTTGTAGGATATGACCCAGCCACCACGGTGAACGACACTGGAAGAAGTGTGAGAGTTTGTCAACTTCAAATCACCGTCTCCTAACTGCGGCGTTGGATACTCTGTCGCTCCAGTTTACTTTCAAAATACGCTACAGGCGCCGGCGACTAAACATCTCAAACTTCCTGGTATCCTTGTTTCTCAACGACTAAGTTTCGCATCCGTAGCTAACGACGGAGTAGGTAGGCACCCTAGTCTGAAGGCTGATTTCACTGCGAATCAACAACCCCCGTCGTAGCTATAGAAATATTTTCCTGGGCTTATCTATTCGCAATATTCCTTCATCCTTCGCCTGATCGTTCGAAAGTGGTGTAGAGCCTAGATACCTGGATGATGGAACCCACTGGATTGGTTGGTAATTGATGAACAGCTGTTGAGCTGATGGCCCTGGACAAGGTGACATAACTTTAGTTCTTGTGATGTTTACTTCTAGCCCGATGGAATTTAAGAACAAATTGATTCAGTCAGGGACTGGTTGAAGCGTAGTAGGAGAGTCTACTAGCAAAACAATGTCGTCCGCGAACTCTAGGTCTGGGGTGTGCATCTCTTGACTTAGCTGGATACCAGAGTAGTCAGCCAGTGCCTGTCTCATAGTCCAATCGATCGCGTAGTTAAATAGCACCAGTGAAACAGGGCAGCCTATCAGACACCAGTAGTGAATGTGAACTCCGAGAATTCTTCCCCCTACAGAGGGACTGGCGTCCTAATGGATGAAAAGTATCCTATCAGAAGCCTTGAGATTTTTGCGGGCATCCCGTCTGATTCCATCATCGCCCAGAGACACTCCCGGCTAACTGAATCGAAAGTGATCTAGAAGTCGATGAAACAGAAGAGAGCTGGCTGCTAGAACTTGTAGCGGTGCTCCAGTGTTCGATATAGTGCGAAAATTTGGTCCACGCAGTCTCTTCCAATGGGGAAACCCCCTTGGTTCGGTCGGGTGCAGCGGTCTCTCACAACAGTTGCGGTTGAGTAGCAACGCGAAGAAAATCTTTGCAGCCACGTCGATCAGGCTGATCCCTTTATGGTTCTCACATGCTGATTTGTCCCTCTTGGGATAGGCAGCAAAACAGACATGCCCTAGTCGGTTGGAAAGACTTATTCCCGCCATATGGGGCCAAATAGGATGTGCAGTCCGTCAGTCAGTGATGACAGTTAGCATTTGCAAACTTTTAGTGATACTTTTTTTTCCACTGATTCTCTGTTTTTAATCTGATTGATGAATGTAGTGATTTCATTCGTACTCAGCGGGTTGTAACTGACATCGTACGGCTCTGCAAGAACCGGGGGTTGTAGGGCCGTCGCATGGTCTGATGATCAGTTGAGAAAACGATCGAAGTGCTAAAAAGATCATTCTATTTTTCTTTTCTGCTAAGGTATGAGCTGACCGGCTATGTAGCACAGGAGCGACTCGTACCTGCAATACCTATCCGACGCGTTGCAATGAGACGGAATAGCTTGCTGAAGTCACCGATTCCTGCTACGATCTTCATTTTTTCAGCTACTTCTATTCAGTACCAATTAGGATCAGCCCTAGCGGAGCGCGATGCCTTCCGCTGTAGTTCGCGGCGTTCCCCGCTTCATGATACGGGGGTTTCGTCTTTGGTCAACAGTCAAGGTTCACCCTCGGAGATCAAGTCAGTTAAACGTCTTTCGGTTTCCTCGAGTTCTTTTAAGGCAGCTTTTCTACCCTTCTATTTAATTATCGTCCACTGTTTTCCTGTTGGGGTTGAATACGTTGGCACCTTTTTACTGTGGATAATCGGGTGGCGATTGCGAGCGACAGAGCTTGGCATTTATGTGGCACTTCCAGAGCTATAATTTTTATTCAGGTCAGTGGGGAAGCTTTAGGGAGCTTGGATAGATGGATTCTGAAAAGCGCACGAACAAGAAGGTGGTCTGCATCGTTTGCGTTTCCTGTCGCTGCGCCGCGGTAAGCTCGACAGTCTTCCAGTCTCCTGCGATGAACAGGATGTCACGTCCCAGGTCCCGATTAACTATCTCTTTGCAGACTGTAGGAGAATTCATCTTTTGTCTCTTTGTCGGCGGCCTTGGTTGGAGCATAGATCGAAATTACCGCCAAGTTCTGTGGAGAGCCTTTGAAACGTGTCAAAGCAAGTCTTGCCAAAATCGGCTTCTAGTGATCATTGCTCCGTTGGATTTATTGTTAATGTCGAATGCGAAGCCGTGGCACCCGGAGATGTCTGTCGAGCCACTAATGATAGAGCCAGTAAGCTGTCTCCTCTCCCGGAACTTTCATACGCCCAGTGCCGGAGTTGAGTGTGCGGAATTCTGCAAGACAAGCTATTTCGATGTTGTAACTGTGCAGTGTCCTCATAGTGAGACTTTGGTTGCCCGTATCTAACAATGTCCGTACATACTAACAAGCTATGTAAGCCTGTTCTCGTGGTTGATTATTCCACCTTGTTATATTGATATCTCAACCGTTGGAGCATTAGGAGTGTCGCTTGCGAGGAACGCCTTAGTACAATCAGAGTGCAAGCTTCCAAAATTACTCATAGAGATTCTCGGGAGTATAGTACGAGGCGGTGTCCCCAGAGCTATTCGGGACCGTTACACTGATCGACGGCGCAGTCCTGAGTACGAAGTGAGTTGATGGTACTCCACTCGACGTATTTGTTGAAGGACGCGCCTCTAGCTGCTGCTCATCCAAGTGCAACCAATATAGCAGCAAAGCCGTTCCGGATGAGCCGGTGGCCTGTTGTGCGGCCCATTCGTCTCTTTTGAAATACCGAGTCGGGTAGGTTGGACAGTTTTCCTTTGTGAACGTTGGATCAGTAGATCCCGTCCGCCCATTTAGGAGTATCTGTTTTCGCATGCGGAATACCGTCTCACCAAGGTTTGTAAACCTTAGTTACCTTCAACCCGGTTCAGACCGGCTGTCGAGCGGTTTGCCAGGATGTGGCTGCCGATGCATGTTTCAACTTCGTGGAGTCCCAGGTGAGAGCTGGGTAAATGACGGAGACCAAAGAGGCGGAGGATTCCCCAAGGGGCCGGACAGTTAACCAACTCAGAGCTGCTAATCCTCTCAGACAACCCATACACCCCGCTACGGCACTGCCCATACCTTAGGTGATTTCTAGTCTGATGGCCATTCTGTTCCGTACATATATGTTTTATTAAGTAAGCGTGATTGATTTACTCAGGGATATCAAGCAGAAATTCACTCTATTTGGTTTTGCCAAACGTTGGTTGCTTGTGTGCCAAACACGGAACGATGTCTTCTTTCGCATCACTGTACAGTAAAAACTTGGTTTTTATGGCCACAGAAGTGTGAAACAATGTTGGTTGAGTAATGTGCAGCACTTGATTAACGTAAAAATGTTCTTCATTATTATTTTCCCTCGCTGACTTGGATCAATAAATACATCGGTGAACATGACAAAATTATCCCCGGTTTCTGTTTGATAAAGTTTATTCAAGTTCTTTTTTGACATTTTAGAAACTGGAGCCCTTGGTTGATAGGATTAGCTTTGCTGTACAGGGAAGGTTGTGATTATAAAAATTCTGCACTACTAACCGCTGTCTCTAGTAAAGGCATGCGAACTTACGTAGATCGTTTTACGCTTTTTATTTTCTTGCCTGACTGTCCTTTGGATTCCACCCTTCACGTACAACCCTCAGGTCATCCAACCAACCCTGCAACCGAAAACACCAGACTCGAGCTTGCCCTTGTTAGAGCTCATCAGTAGTGCTTGCCCTCCGCACCCTGGGTTTGAACCCGGGCCTTTCCACCCCGACGGCGTGTGTGTTACCGAGTTAATCTTATTTAAATGTCGCTGTTTCGGTGATTTGAGCCAGCCCGGACTGGAGTGGGGTTGCGCAGTGGTAACACACACTCCTTCCGTGTTGATCGGATGAACTGAGGTTTGTGTGCGGAAGGTAGAATTCAAAGGGCAGCCAGCCAAGGAAAGTGTCATCAATCCCACATACTACTTGCAAGTAATTGTGAGGTATATGCGTAGATGGCTTTCCCGAATAGTGATTGCCCGCTTTCACTGACCCGAGTCACACTTTTGTCGAGGAGGAGTTCACACTAGCAGAGCACTAAAAGGGACTCTTTCTTGGAGAAAATACTGGGCGTAAATATTATTCTCCGTCAGTCTGTGATATACGGTAGACAAATCAACAGAGAAAAATATCATTTTGTATCAAATATTCTTGCTCATGAAGATCGGGCTAATTCAATTACAACAATTACAACATTTATCCCGTTGCATCATTTGGGTGCAAATAAATTACTGAGCGCTTTGTTTCGAGAATTTTCTTCAGAAATACAAACTGAGAAAACACGAAAATCCCTACCCACGAACCGTCGCACGAATTTGTTCTGTTTCGAGATGATTCAGGTATCATCAGACCCTTTTGTAGAAAAGCCCAGAGATTGCCATTTTGTGATTTCGGTCTTGTTCAGAGATGTTCGTAATTTTTATGTGTTCTCGAGATCGATGGTGGCGGGTGGGTGATAGCACGGTTAATTTTGTTGAATGCACCTAGTTTGCTGCACTGGCGGCCGTTAAAACACACCAGTCACCATTCCGGTAACTAGTCGCAGTATCGAGCATCGATCTCGACACAGGAGAGAAAAGGTTATTCTGGTATAATGTAGAACTTCCGCGGCACCAAAGCATGCGATACTGAAGCGCAAAATTCACATAGGTTCGGGAAAACACTGTTCAACGTGATAGCAAGTATGCTTGATGCTGTAAAGATAAACATGAAAACGACTTAATATCCACAGTCTCCATAAACTTAGTTATTTTATTAAATATAGTAAAAAAACATCTTGTCCTCCGTTGGAGTGATTTTCTTCTCTCTGACTAAACAATTCGGAGCAAATGGTGTTCTAAACTGTCCCACTAACTCTAGTGAGAAGACTATTCTACCTTTGAGTCGTCTCAGATTATTGGTACAAAGACGGCAGTTTATATACGATGAATGTTGGTCATAACTAAATTTATGGCCCGCACAGTTATAGGTTCAGGAGATGTGCTCAACCAGCTCTTTCGGGTGGTTCGTCTAGGAACAAACCCAATTGGTTTATTCGGCCCAGATGACAGTTGGCATTCGATTGGTTTTCGGTCCATTTCGTTCATTCCAATCTTGTTCTCTTTCCGAAACAGGCAAAGACATGTTGGTTGTTCACCAAACCACGGTGCTGTCTACTGAACGGACCAGTCCATCTATTGACAGCGTGCCAGCCGATCCCCTCAAAAACGGGATTAGAAATTCTTGAAGTAGGAGGTAATTTAATGGGCCTTAGTATAAGATTTCCTCCTGATTTGGTATCAGTTCTCCTTTGAGTATGATTATCCCAGTCAGGTAAGTCGTCCGTTAAATATGCGTGACCTTGACTGTCAACGGAGAACTTTTGTAGTGGAGACTGTAGTTACAACCGAAAGAGGCCACTGTGCAGCTGGTCCCATCAAGCAACAGAGGGTCACAGGTAGCAGAATAAAAGTTGACCATTTGGGAAGCAACGAGCTACAGACAAATCATATCATACTGACAAACAGACCGACCTCAACAAGACCCCAAATGGGCGGCGAGATGGTTCAAGTGGAGAGCTCTGGATCAAGAGACCAATCGGGACAATCGAGAAAAACGGGAAGAGTAGAACACATTCAGTGGGCGTTGTTATATGGACAGATGTGAGCCGAAAAAGGCAGATGGCTTGTAAATCAATCTTGCTGGAGTGCGGGCATGGAAATCAGAGTATTTAAGTGGCCACATGTTTCGCTATTTTCAAATATCTGTCACAGCGAGGAATCTTGTATCTCTGACGTTTTGACTTTTCACTACATCATGTGAACCTGGAAAGATATAGACTGAATAACTTCTGTTTGCCAACCTCTTTGCTGAGGAGGACTAAATGTCTGATTATTATTGGCCGTTAAAAATGAAAACTGACCCTGTCGTTCTGAACTGTTGTAATTCTCATTGGGAAAAACCCTGAAGATACTCTTCCTCAAAGGTAATATTTGGTACTGCCTTGGATAAAGTGCTTACCTCGGAAGGATTTACGAACAAAAAGGAATATTAACTGAAATCAGAATACACCACAATTGAAGATCAAGTTAACGTGGTTCTTAGAACTTAATTTCGGCGTATTTTCGCGATCATGAAGAAATTTATAGTCACGTGATTCGTTAAAGTAATAAGTCGTGTCCACGACAAGAAAAAACATTGCACAATGGAGATGTTTTTATTCACATCAGGGGTTAACAAAGCTGCAAAGGGATTTCGCCGCTCGTAGAAGCAT
The DNA here is from genome assembly GCA_948099385.1 of Fasciola hepatica. Classification (NCBI taxonomy): domain Eukaryota; kingdom Metazoa; phylum Platyhelminthes; class Trematoda; order Plagiorchiida; family Fasciolidae; genus Fasciola; species Fasciola hepatica. Next base: position 819,751 of record CANUEZ040000176.1, read on the forward strand.
CTCTTGCCACACAATTGGCTGCAAATCATCTTTCGAAAGGCGGCTTGACAGGACAAAACTCGGGTGAATAGTACCGAATGAATAATATATACATGCTTTACTATACGGTTAAGTCCATTCAAGTCCGGTTTCGGGCTACAAGTCAATAACTTTTTGTTAACGATGAAGAAATTTTAATATTTGCTTTATGGGTACTGAATGACAGATTTTTATATTGACCATTGTTCGTGAGTTCGAAAAACATCCCGTATTCAAGATATAGGAAAGCCATCAACAATTCCGAGTCCCTTTGGTTTTGCTGAAAATGCCTTCAAGGTGTACCTGAATTTAACCAATTTTGAGGTAGTACATTCGGTTTGACAACTACAATGGCCCTAAGACTGAGTGTCGGACAGCCGCGGTGGCGGGGTTCGTTCCTTTGACCGCCGAAGTGTTCAACGCGTATCCCACTTGACCACTTCCAGTCGAGCTATAATTTGAAAAATCGCCTTAAAAATCACTTTTCTTCATCCCCGCTCAAGAGTTTTGCAAAACATTCCGACTTCAATAAAGATTATAGAAAGAGTGTGTAGATGAATGCTCCTGATTTCCGTGAGAATGAAACTGGCAAAAATGGTCAACGGACTAAATTACCCGCAATTCATTTTAGTGGATTCACACTGTGTTCACTTTCATTCTGATTCTTGAATGAATTCACTTGTGAGCTATTCGAATGTGGTGGGAACTTATAGACCGATCAGAGGGTGATTTGCGATAGATCTTATCCCGATGTGTATATCACTTCCTTGGAAAAGTGTGAGATTCGGCTTGCTAATTGCACCACACTACAGTAAATCACGAGTCTGTCTGCCAAGGGCATTTCGTGAACTAAACGCCGGAGTGAAAAAAAAACACCGAAGAAGTCAGTTTGATCTATACCCCGAAGACTACGGATCAGTAAAAACAATTTCTGTGATTTCAATGTGGATTTCAACATGAGTTTGTTGTGATTGCTGAGAGCTTTCAGTCCATCATCTAGAAGACGGATTTTAACGTGATTTGCTTACGTGCAGCCATAAGAGAAATTGAAATACACACTTTCATAGGGTAGATTAACGTTTCATATGCGTCAGCTAGGAGTGGGGAGTTCCAACACATATTTCCAGTAATATCCAACACCTGGCCCACTTTGAATCCTAAACTCATCATTGAGCTTTTGTGTTGCGTAAGAAACAACTGCAACTGAATGTAAAATTAATTCATACTCGGTTGTTTTATTACGGATTGTAACTGAATCTGAGGCCTTTTGAAAAATTCCTAATCTCTATAGCCAAAGTGGAGTTTTACGGACACGGAAAATTTGCATTTTGAGAACTTTTCAGTATCAGTTTTACCGAATGATTCCTCCTGTAATACCAAGGCTCAGCTCACCAATGATAGCTTTTGGAAGCAAATGGTTCATAGCCTTTACATTCAAAGTCTAGGGATTCATCAGACAAACCGGGCCAGAATCCGGGATGCATCATTGAGTCATGTACTTTACCGCTAAGTTTCTGATTCATAAAATCCTAATTCAATCCTAGGTACTCATGCTACTCCAAATGGTTAAGTCGGGATCGCTCGTAATGTGTCACGCAACAGGATCAAAACCGAATGAATTCGAAAATACTTCGTAAACCTTTAATCGCTTTCACATTTTGTAAAACTATGGGGCCAATCGAAGTTATAGACCACAAAAGTTACCTCTTTATCCCTCACATTTCAAAGCGATTGACAGATACTACTTTGTTCTAGAAAATAAAGTTTAATTCATTCTTTCAGAATTTGACCCACGAAAAGCATAAAATTTGACCGAATGTCTGATAATAAGTTGCCGCGTAAGAGGAACCCAATTCCGTGTGATAAATGGTGAACGATATGGCCTGGAAAAACTTCTGACTCACCAATTATTGATTCCTACCTGTTTTCACGTGAAGTAGAATTTGTAAATCGTTGCAATTCGGAGTTTCCTCTACCTTGAAGATCATATTTGATCATCTAGAACGACTGCTGAATGCAGCCGGGTCAGACCTTTTTAAATTTGACATATTTTCGCTTGCTAGGTGAAGAGGAACTTCATTGTGCTATTTGCAACAACTGAACTGAGAACGTAACGGATTCTCCTCAACACAGAACTACGCAAATGGAAATAACAAGAAGGTGAAGGCTACGGAATCGTACCTCAGTTCTATTGCAGGATTGATCTGAATAAATATTCTACATCAAAGCGAATGATTGGTAGACCATAATTAACCTATCACAGAGAGCTTTTATTGTACCTCGTCACGACGATTGTGATTGGCTGGAGCTCTCCAGCGTACGTAGCCACAAAACCATATCGGGTCATGTCCCATGTGATGCTCGGTGAATCAACACACTCCTCCGTGATCATTCAGTAGTAACTAGTCATAATGCAAAGAGTGGTGTTCGAAAGTAAGATTCATCGTAGAACCTTTTTTCAGGAAACGTATCATTCCATCGTTTCTGACAACTTCTGTAGGTGTATCAAACTACAAAGTTCACTGTGGTGAAATATGGTGCCACTGTTTGAAAAGGCTCCACTTTATCTAGGTAATAAAACGCGGTTTCACGGTCAACTAACATGCAATAATGCTCCAGTAACATCGTGATGAATTTGAAAAATTATTTTTTTTCCTTCGCGGTTTTCTTATAATCATATCTCTTCGGATAATTACCACGAAAACTGGCACAGAACTCATGGAAAATTTGCATCCGGTTTGGAGTTCAGCTTGGAACACAATATTTCATTGTCCTATAGGTTCATTTCCAGAGTTTTTTTCGAAATAAACTTTGATACAATGAATTGATTGCGACTCATGCTGAAAACACGATTATTCACAAACCTGTGTAGTCCAAATGTGCTCAGTGGGATTTTTCGAAAGGTAATCTTCCTTTCATCAGTCTCATTGACAGGGATTATCACTGCGATTCTTCGAATCTTGGAGTTTTCGGGATTATGGTGCTCACTGACCTAGTTCGTACTCGAAACTACGCGCAACAAGAACTGACAAGACAAGAATAGCAGGCAAGTATTCCGTAGGCTTTTTGTGACCGAACTACACGAAACGACATTAGAGGACAGTTAAACTAGAACTGGAATGTATTTTGTTTTTAATTTGCGAATTGCGGCACTTCTGTGGGCGGCAAAAGTTTGGGAAAGCCCATAGGCAACTAACAGCTGCAATACATGAGCACTCAGCTGTCATCGTAAGTGTGTCACATGTTGGATGACACAGTTCGATCGAATATACGACCGTCAAAATAGATGAAAACAATCAAAGTGTGAATTGGAATGAACCATTTTGTATGATGATGTTCGTTGTATGAAAATCAATATCGTATTACTGATCACTTGTTGGACTGAATTAATTTTGCCCTGGACTGGATTCTCATTGTTGAACCCATTACGTTAAATCACCGTAGCCTCATTCGCTACACATTTTTCTGAATGTGAAGCAATGAATAACCCTATTCGTAGAAAATGCACTGACACGTCATGAAGCAATCTGACTGTATGAGGGCGATCTGACTACCAGGGTCTGGCTACGCCTTATTGGTTGAATCCTGTACACAAAAGTTTAGCGCAGCGCGCTGTGGGCAGAAGAGTTCAAATCACCAGTATTGTTAATTCATGTTACCACCGTTTATCCCAATTTTTAGTCACTCAGGTAAAGCCATCGTCCAACTGGCTTACTCAGCCTTGTTTTACTGAATACCGCCTCTGGTTAACCACTCATTCTGATACCTCGCTGTTGTTGGTGGTGGTGATGGAGGCGGCGATGGTGAGTTCGAAGTCGATTCATTGCGTTGTGCGAAACTGTTTTGCTCTTACTGAACAAGGCTGTGTCTGACAGGCTGATTGGCAGACCATCTCCTTGATTCTGAAAGCAAGGTGACAAAGGCTCACTGTTAGAGGTATATATCGTATACAGAACTTTTCCATTGTTGCACGTTACTGTACCGTGGAGATGGCCTGATTAGGTTTTTTTCGTTTGCGATCCGAGCCTCGGGTTAGACTTTGTTCTCCACTGGGATACCATTACACGGACCGGAAGTAAAAGATTCCTTTGGTTGTGAGTTAATGTAGTGATTAGAGTACTTTCACATCCGGTCCAGGGCGCTACAGCTTCATTTCCAGTATTCAACCAATCAGATGAAGGCGTACCGTGAATGTTAGATTCTGTAGATACAGTGGAGTAGCTTAGTGATTGGTCGGCTCATTATCCGCCAATAAGTGTATATTTCCTTTTGTATATAAACGACTTAGTACCAAGCAGATGTGACAGAATACATTCGTGCTATTCTTGGCTTGTCTTGTCATTCTCCCAATACGCGTAGTCCGGTTGCGAGTTATTTAATCACGTACGATCACTTCGATGCTCAGACCACAGATGAAGCATCTGGATCGATGCAGCTTTCCAATGTGGAAAAGGTTTTTGAATCACCGTACAATTACACTTGAAAAGAACCACTGGGTGAGAACAACCACGGACCTAGTTGAACTCATATATACAGCACAGTCAGTATTCAAGAGGGAGAGTTGGGTATCATTCGAAATTACAAACGGCAAAATTTGTGATCAAAATGAATTGCACTGGTCAGTTTTGCTGCTGAGTTTATAATTTACTCAAGAATCGTTCAGCCCTCACGTTAGAGTTAGCAAAATTAAGATATGCTGAGTCTGCAAGGTGACTTTATGAAGGCAGTAGAGAGGGGGATGATAGTAAAAAGCGTAATTAAACAAAGAAAATACTACTTGGAAGGTGATTAGAACAAGTTAAGGGAAAGTACTGTGTCTGTTGCCCGACTGGTGTAAAAGGATAGCCGAATGAACCGCAGCATCTCTTCCGTATTGGTTTAGATTTGAAATTGTTTCAAATTGTTTCAAAGTGTTCCAAGGCAGAGAAACGACCGGAACTACATATTGTTTGGACCATCGCGTTTTGTGTTACCCCAACACCCGGATTTCGAGACGTTGAGACTGAGTACGACTATCGCATGCTGTGTTGATGCTCTTCCAAGTTGATGGTTGTAAGGGTATTAGCTGGTGCATCGATAGACGGCCTAGTTTCGTTAGGTGACAGTACTGCTTCATCTGTCCAAAATTATTGGCAAAAATCAGGCCAGGGAAATGAGTCGATGGCCCAGTAAGTTCGTGACGAAACGGAAAGAAACCAGCCAATCAGCCGCGAACAGTCACCCTTACGGAACCGGCTGCTAAACTTTGTTCTAATCGAACGGAAGAAAAATCAGCCAATTAGCTGTCAACAGTTGTTTTAACCGACCCTTATGGAACCAGCCAATCAGGGACGTGAACTAAATAGCTATCCAGAAGACTCGGTAATGGGATGAGCTCTCAACCACTAAGTTTCGTACCACGATTTTGATTTCAGTCACCTAATATTCTATGCAAACTGTTCGTTTTTGCAAAATAAACGAGATGGTTCGAAGGCAGAACAGTTTTCTCACCAAGGCTAGTGGAACGGAACGGAACAGGAGTTACACGTGTTCAGCCTACAAGGACCTAGAGAGAAGGATACCTCGGTGAACCGGAGCTCAGCATGTGTACCAACCAGTTCCCACATTTATATCAACCAGAAATCAGCATGGTGATCTACGTCCTGCAGTTACACTGTTACCCGTTGAGAAAATTTAACTTTTGCTCTTTTAGAAAATTGCTCACTTGAATTTTAATTATTCCTTGGAAGACTCAAAATTCCTCGAAATGTTTCAATACAATTTGAGGTAATTTTTTGCGTTACACAGTTGAAATTTTTGGGGTGAAGTTACACCAGAATTGAATCTACCCGATCAAGCGCGTGTACTAGAATAGTTCATACCAAGGCTACATGAACGAAGAAATAACCAGATTAGAGAAGAATAACGGGAATGCTTTCTGTCAGACTTGATTAGTACAAACTCGTTCAACCCTAAAATAAGTCTTGCAACCTTAGGCAGATAACGTACTGACCAATAATAAAGGAACTTTGCCGTATCTTTATGATTTGAATGCCAAGACTGGGTCTAACCCTGCCGGTTGGATACAGGAAATAAAGCTGTAGCACGCTGGACCACGTTCGGAATCCCTCAGATGACCATACGGTGACCCTGTTCGATATGCCCATCGGTAGAATCTGTTGAGGATTACCGACCTTCAGAGAAATTTATCCCAAGATCCTGAATTTTGTTTGGTATTCAGACTGAAAATATGTCCTAATTGATATCACTGGGCAAATATGAGTAGAAGTAGGCTGCTTCTTCTTGCCACCAGTTTGCATTCATATTTTCACCTCATCTCTTTCCGCGCTCTATATTGCAAGTAGAATTTATCGCAATATTTGCCTTTGACCTTGCACGAGTCCACGTTTCTTCTCTCTCTAATCATGAGTTGCTTTTTCTTGTTTGATATTAGTCTAATCAGAGTTGCTGCGTTCAACTGTTAGTCCTTGAGACTTAAAAAGTTGATTTATTATTTTTTTTTAATGTGCAGCACTAGTATCTTTTTGACAGATTTTATCTTTTGACTTGGTCCTTCTTCGCGTTCTTGTATGGTTTATTTCATGACTTCCCTCGGATACTCGATTTGACAAAACGATATGAAAAAATGTTGAAGTGATTTTTCACTCCTTTCTGTTTTAGTGCATGGCGCTCTTTGTTCTTCCGAACAGTACGTTTTGCTACATCTTCATTAATCTAATGCCCTTGAAATTGCTACTGATAGTTGCGTGTGTGTGTGTGTGTGTGTGTGTGTGTGTGCGTGTGCGTGTGTGTGTGTGTGTGTGTGTGTGTGTGTGTGTGTGTGAGAGAGAGAGAGAGAGAGAGAGAGAGAGAGAGAGAGAGAGAGAGAGAGAGAGAGAGAGAGAGAGAGAGAGAGAGAGAGAGAGAGAGAGAGAGAGAGACAGAGACAGAAAGCTGTTGCTGGCCCTCTGAACTACACCTAATTCTATAAGGCCAGCTGAAGCAGGACATAGTACTGACTGTTTCGCTCCAGATTCTTGAAGAATACTGGTTACTTCAGCAAGTTTTGCCATCTGAAACCAGTTCTGTAGCACGAGTTTCATGACTACAAGAGAGTCGGCTATTCGGAAAGGAGCGAGACTTTGTGTATGGCTTTAGTGGGAGTGTGTAAGTTCTCTTGTCTAGCACACACACACACACACACACCATCAAAATCACAGCCACTACCTTCACCACCAGTGCCACCAACACAGACAAAGACAATCACAGAACGGGTAGCTAAGGTTGTTAAATGTACACCTACTCCACGTTCTCCTCCGTTCGCAGCCAAGTGTCTTCTAATCTTTTTTCTTGCTAAGTGACTGTGTGTTCCGTGACTTCTGAACACCAAAAGAACAATGTCGACGAAGGTTACCCGACCACGAAAAACAATTTCAGGACAAAGTAACGTACACAGCTGATCAGTTTTGTGTGCATTTCGACAGAATGCTTCCTCGTCCAAATCTACGTTGTGAATCCATCTCCAGACTGCACCTAATCGCATCCGGTCACTGCACCTGACCTATTGGGCTCTTGTATGGTTCTCCGAATCAAGTATGTTGGCCGTAATTGCAGACTCGCCTTGAAAGTGCAGTAGATCCTTATTAGGTTTGAGGCATGCCCCATTCATCACGTTCACACAAGGGCATAAAATGAAGAACAGAGTCAGTACGATAAAAGAGACTATTACGTGCTAAATAAAGACAAACAACCACATTGTGGTTTAAGTAGTAGGGGATGGATTCGACGTAAAAGTTCAACATTCTGCTTGCTTGTGAAAAACGATGAAATCTACGCACAACTGTTTCGGCCTCTTCTAACATTGCTGATGATGAACCGCAACAGACAGGATGAACTCACTTCATAACATTTCCCGTGGGTTTTCATTGATGCTTTGAGCGTTGATATTGTACGATGTGCGGCCACATTGAAAAATCTTTACCGGACTGTCTTTGGTCGCAGAAATCCGGTTCAATGGAATGTAAATAAATATGCCTTATAAGAACGGAGTAGCGGCTATTTGGAGCAAATTGAGAAGGAACTGGCCGGCAGTAACTTCAGGATTCCAACCCGGGACCACAATCTCCAAAAATCCGCCATGAAAACCTTTAAACCACCACCGGATTGATAAGGAAATCTGCTTTATGTTCTGTCAGGGTAAGTGCTGACTCAGGATCAATAGAGAATCGAGTCTGGTTAGCAGACAGGACGTCAACGCCTGTCCAGAGTCCAGGTCAAGGCTTGAGCCAACCAATGCACGATCGAGAGGAAGGCGGACCGATAAGACGATACATGGTTCACGTCAGGTGGTTGTATCACCAATCAGCCAATCATAAGAGAGGCTACCCAATGTGACGTTGAACCAACTGATCTGTGTTGCAATGATTTGTAACAGTTATTCTTTCTTCCTATATAAACAGTGCGTTCTGAGCTAATAAACCCTAAATGATTCGAAGGTGGATGAGTCTTCTCACTAGAGCTAGTGCGACAGTTTAGAACATGTTTACTAATTCGTCTGCTTTCTTCCAGTAAATTCGTTTCCTAATCCATTCAAGCTGTGATTGGCTGCGCAGCTCCTTAGTTGCGTTGTTAGATAAGTTCATAGCCTTATAGTTTAATTTTCCCCAGTACCACTCATGAATGTTTTTTATCCGGAGTTCATTCTGTGGTTTGGTTTCGTATTTAATTACGAGAGGCTTATATTTTTTGACACCAAACAAGACACCAATGGGATTGTGTATACGTCTTTCCACATCGTGAAAGCAGTTGTCACTACAGGCGGACCAGACTTCGGTCATGACATAAAACAGTGTTGCCACTTTTACCATAGATTAGAATCATACTCGTTATAATACTTTCTTGATCGAATCTGGTGCTCCGTTCTCTTGCATCGGCACCGAGAAGACCACTTCTGAAAACCTGTCGACTAGATACCTTCCACCTGGCTGTCTTGAATAGGTAACTTACGAAATTTATTCATTTTAAAATCCATTATTGTACTCTTTTTATCCGTACTAATTTGATCAATTTGATTTTTGACTCATCCCTTCACGAAATGATTTTCAGGGGAATCCCGCTACGGGATACTAACACAACATAACCATACACAAAGATTTACAAATAAATGTTCGCACTTTACAGCCGTACTACTTTTAGTCTACTCTCCTACCGCAGTCAGTAATTTTGACCCTACAAGTTGCCAAATGTTTAATTTTTCTCTATTCTCCCAATAGGTCTCGATGGTTCGGACATGGTAATGAGCCACGCGATAGCGGTGTGCTGCCTATAACCAGCGGGACCGGCGGCTGTGCCGACGAATTTCAAAAACCTCACACCTTGAATGTGTTAAACTCCAATGCCACTCGATCACCTCCTATCGGACATTAGAACATTTGGGATCGATCACCGACCGAGGAGATAAGTCCATCCACACTTACAGCCACACATAGGTTAACGTAGAAACATGCGTAATCGCATTTCCCAGATCGCTGATCATTTCAATACTAACCGGTTACAATTCGAAAAAGCAAGAGTTCTTGGAATGCTAATTTATCTGTTTTCTTTCAAAGTAAATCGGTACGTTGGCGTGTTGAGTCAGATTCTCCTACCCCATCGTTGAACCATAATCCAACAAAAACACAAAAGAACGGACAGACGTTTTATCAAGCACGAAACACACCATGAAAACAGGTACAGACATGAGATGGCTAACGTGAAGCTGACGATCGATAGCTGTGACGTCTAAACATGGACGCACTTGTCGTCCGAGGGAAGCAGTTAAGCACGTGGTACAGACAGATCTCCAGACAAATCAGACAAAAGCAGACGACATTGTGGAAATACCAACAGAAAATAGATCACTATTTGACACATCTAATTAATTAAGTTGCATATGGCAAATCCGTGTTGCATAAAATTTCAAAGCACATTATTGTTCGAATAATTCTCATATTGAAAAAACATCCCGGAAGCAGCGGAACTGATATATTCATGCATTTATGACTCAATGGTGACATTCTACGTATGAGTATTAGAAGTAGGAGACTAAACGCTTACATAATATGGTTCATCATGCTTCGTGAATGCTAAACTCACCGCTGAAAATCATGGAGGCACTGTACAGTTGTCCCTTCCTTGTTAGGAATTATCAGCAGTGCCCATCCAACGAGACCTAGGGCTCTATATCATGTGATGCATAAATGGAATCCACAGTTGACAGTCAGCCTGAATAGCCCTGTGCTTAAAGGGTTCTAATTACAATCGTTCAACCCCGGTTCGAGTCCTCGTTGGAGGCTCGTTGGACGTGCACTGCTGATGATTACTAATGAGGATAAAACAGTGGTACAATGCTCCCATGCTTTTCAGTGGTGAACTGAGCGTCCACACTGTATGATAATTCCTATCATATTCTACATGGTTGAAATTGTGATAGTAAAGTCTATCGGACATGCGATTACAGGTTCATCGTTTGTCACCCTTGTTCTCCCATTTTTACTCATCAGCAAAATTTTCCAACCCCGGAATCGAACTCGTTCTTACCTTCTAAAGTAACAAACACACCTCAGGGACTATTCTTATTGTATTGACGCGAACTAGGACCCCCAAATCATCTTGTTCGTCTTCGATGTCATCCCTCTGAAACCTGAATTCCTGTCCTTTTTTGACCTTTTGATCAATAACAGTCAGGGTAAGCACCTGTATAGTTCTTGTCTATATTTAGATTATTATTACCATGGCATATTTGTTCAAAATTCGTCCTCATTTTTGGATTGGGTTCGTTTTGGTCTGGCGCGTGGATTCTGCAGCTCGATGGGGAAGCTACGGCGGCGGCTGGAGCGGTAACTCAGACAAGCAGCTGGGAAGTTAGCTGTATCGACTGATCAGGGAAATAAATTCCTGACTATTCTCAGAGAAAACAGCAACGGTAAAGCAGATTCTACGGGGTTACAGGCAGATTGGGCAACTTCCAGGCAGAATAAGGAGATTTACAGGTGTTTTACAAAATCGTGTATATGTTATTCTGAAAAGCAGAGTTTGTTCTAATACGCGACAGCATGAATGCAGAAATACATCATTTTATACCTCTCATAACTAGCAAACTGTGGTTCTATGACGAAAACCTTGCAGTCCGCTTTTACGCGACGAGCTAAAATGCTCAAAATTCATAAGAAACCTTATTTTTGCGAATACCAGCAGGACACTACCATGGTGGAATATGAGCCTTGTGAGAGAAACTGAAGCAGGATTTATTTACATTGAAGTAACCCAAATATTACACAGCGTTCATACACGTAAACGATCAATGAGTCTGCTTTTATTCCTAAGGACTTTTCACAGTCTCCTCAGCGTGGAGTCCACCAAGTTGGTTATCAAATAGCGAACTATTTAGATGGTAAATCGATCTAAATAGTACCTAGAATAAATAATATAGTCCATTTTATCAATTCAATGGTATTTCCCTTACCTTGATAGTTAGTAGATTACGTTGGTCAGAGTATTTTACCTTAGCAACCAAGGTCATTTACATTCATCTATGTGTTGGGCAACATAGAAGCGATATAAATGAAAGGAAACTTTGAATAAAGTCATTTCATTCCCCGATACTAGAATATACCTAAAGTAAGTCAAGAAACTCAAATTATAAACTGAGTAAATTTTGTTGTGCTTCACAATCAACATTACCTGTAGATAAAGATGTCAATCTTTGAGCAGAATAAGCTTATCTGTCGCACACACTGTCAAAAAGGAGTCGGAATGCGCGCCTAATCGTGAGGACCAATTTTGGCCGGAGTGCGGAAGTGAAAAAGGACAGTTTCAACTATCACACATCCGAGTTATGGACAGGTTTGTCTGATTTGAGTTATACATTTCTTTCCCGCTTTATACAGTATGAAGTTTTGACAGCTCCAACTGGATCACTGTCCATGATAAAATGTTACATCGTATCAACAATTACGCGTCAGTATCCGGAGCACTCGAAGTAAAACATGTGGTAGCACAGAGCCAAATTTCCTATTGCTGAAACTAGACACACTGAAAGAAAGTGCGTAAAGGAGTGGACACAACTTTCAGCTTGTTTTCTGTGCTGATACAACATTTGTGTCTTGGATATGTTACAGATCGGTCGATATTACACTTCAGTGCTATCCACCAGTGTAGGTATGGTCTCAGTAGGTTAGTTTCAAACACGTATGTTTCGGTAACAGTTGTGTCTGCTTGTCTGACAGCTCAATTAGTTCCTCGTTCACTTTGCCAACTTTTGGCCTATTGAAATCATACCATATAGGGTCTTCCCAACTGGAAATGGTCGAAATTCGAATGGATCTGAATGTTTACGGTCACCAACTTGGGATACTGAGAGGAGTACGATTTTAATTTAATTTTAGAGGTTAATCAGCGCGAAACATTTACGAATTTTCCAAAGTCCTCGTGTGATCTCGCCGGTGACCTTGTGATACCGGCACGTGGTTCCACGGCGTGGATGGCGACCTCACGGGGCATGGCCTCCCTTCCCCTACCCCCGCTCGTTAGATTCTGATCCTGTTCAACAGTACTTAGATACGAGTTTCTAAAACGAGTTCCATTTGATTCCAACTACGGAGGGATTTGGACGAGGCACATGAAATCTTTGCTCCGTAAGCTTTTTTATACTGTTCCATACGATTGGTGAAAAGCTGGTATTGCACTGCAATGTAATCTGTATCGGACAGATCAACATATCGAACCGTATTATCCCACTGACCAGTTGGTCACAGCTTTCGAGTGTTTATACAAATCCAGTTGAACGACTAACATGAGCCATCAAGGATCTTTTGCTTCATGTTTACAAGCAAACCGCTTGTACCAGTAGTATGCTTTTTTGCCACTAAATGAAAACACACTGACTTTCGTGAATAGCCTAATATTTTCAACGAAAACGCAGACTCTATTCTCATTGAAAGAAGTGAATAAACAGACACTCCACTGTTTACGAACTTTCTCGCATAAGTACATAGAGGAACTTGAGTCCACTTTCTGTGTTCCCAGGGCTCCGATTTCCTGACCGTGTCACTGCTTGTCAATACGAATTCTGGCCACTGTTCATGCTTCGCAACACCGCAACAAACGCTGTCCACACCATCCCAGTTTTTGCTTTTGATGAAACATCCAATGCAAGTCGTGAATAGTCTGGCTGCCCTGAGAAAAGAGCCAAGTTGTATCAAGTTACTATCATGCTTAATTATGGATGCAAATTTGATTACAGTTTAGTTCCACATAAAATGATATTGAACAAAAAGGCTTACGAACGGTTCGAGGTACGAACGCCCGTTCGGAAAGTAGCTCGTTCGTAAGTTAAGGAAAGTCTATTTTACGGAGTCCTTATCACCAACCAAGACGGTACTTCGCGTTGGACGTGAATCGAACACACCTAGAATCCATTCCAGCTGTCTACTATGGTGATAAAACAATCTTTCTTGTAGACTGCGACTCAACGAACCCATCCAGCCAACCACAGTACAACGAGGAGGAGATCAGTGCTGCCGCAGCACGGTATTTAAAGTACATCTAGAATGCTCCGGAACACATGCATGTGTCCAACGCGACTGTGATCCTAACCAGTGAGATTTCCAGTTCGACTGAACTTCGCGCAAATTCTCTGCCCGCCCTCTCTCCACTCATTCCCCTTCCCACTTGATTGGCCGTGCGCAGTGGCCGAGCCAACGTGCACTGGAGCCTGTCATGATAGATAGCACTCCAACTTCGGGTTCCATTCCACGGAAATGTGCTTACCTCTCCGCGGCAAAAGCTTCAAGGTACGCGACCTACAAGAGTTAACAGGTCGTGTTTACCTCTTTTGTTGAAAACTGCCGCCACCGTTTTTGATCATCTAGTCCGTGAACTTAGATTCGATAAGTCTTGTTCTAAATTATTTCGGTAATTCTGATTTCAGCAAACAAAATATTCTTGATTATACTAGCATTTGTTAAGATTTGTGAAAGCCGTAGTAACCAGATAATCCACTTTCACGTGTTTTTTTGAGATTTGACATTGTTCTGCATTACTTATTTATGGATTCTAAAGACTTGGCACTGGAAGCTAAAATCAGCTGTGTGAAACTGTGCCCAAACTGAACTGACAACAATTCGAACACAAGTGCCCTAAATTTAATGAAATGTTGACACTAAAACGTGTGAGCGGGGTGTATGGGGTGTCTGAGAGGAGTAGCACTTCTGAGCTGGTTGACTGTCGTGTCCCTTAGGGCATCCTCCATCTCTTTGGTCTCCATCATCTGCCCAGCTCTCACCTGTGGCTCCACGAAGCTGAAGCATGCATCAGCGGCCACACCCCGGCAAACCGTTCGACAGGCGGGCTAAACCAGGTTGAGGGTTACCGAAGTCTTAAAAACTTCGGCGAGACGGTGTTCGGCATTTGAAGACAGATCCTTCTGAATGGGCGGACGAGATCTACTGATCCAACGGCCACAAAAGAGACCTGTTCAACTGCCTGATCCGACATTCCAGAGGAGGCGAACGAACTGTACAGCAGGTCACCGGCTCCTCTGGGAACACCCTGCTGTCTTGCAGTCTGCACTTGGGTGTGCAAGGGCTAGAGGTGCAACCTCGAACAAAAAGGCCGAACGGTGCTGGGGACACCGCTTCGTACCCTACTCCCGCGACTCTCTATGATTATTCACGAAACCTCAAGCGCTCATCATGCTACGGCGTCCCCGGTAAGCGACACGCCTTGTGTTTCGGCGGTCGAGGTGATAAGACAACAAGTTGGGGTACGGAGCTCGCCTGCGACCGCCGCGCGTGGTCAGCAATGGTTCGTGATATCCATGGAGCCGACTTATCCTCTCGCAGGAGATAGTCGCGTAAAAGTAAAAGTAAAAGTAAGGTGAGCGGAAAACATTAGCAACTACACAGCTTTGATTCACGAATTTCAATAGCTACGGTCTTCGAACACAACAGTAGAAAAATAAGTGGAATCTACGTGGTTACCAAACGAAATTTGTTGAAGTCGAAAAATGGAGCATATGAAAAGACATGCAGTGAGGTTATTAGCTAATGCATCAATCGGCATCCTAGTTCTCCTAGCAGACAGCGCGTCTTCGTCTGTCCTAAATCGATAGCAAAGCTCAGGCCAGCGAAGTGGAGAGATGGCCCAGTCAGTTTGTTACGAAATGGAACGAAATCATGCAATGAATCGCCGACATTCGCTCTCACCAAACCCGAGCGGAATCAACCAGTTGTCGGGCAAGCCTTTTTTTAACTAAAAGCAACGGAATTAACTAATTAGCGACGAAGAGTTTTTTTAACCGGTCGGGACAAAATCAGCCAATCGGGGATGTAACCAAACGAGCCATTCAGAAGACTCGATGAAGCTCTTCATACCACGGCCTCTACCGCGGCAACCTACTATCCTATATAAACTGCTTATTTTTCTATAATAAAAAGAGGTGGTTTGGTGGCGAAAGAGTCTTCTCCCTAAAGCTAGTGGGGCAGTACAAAACTCGTGCCATGCAGCCCAACAGTAAATGAGATAATACATTCTGGAATGGTATGTAAAAACACCTTTCGTGGAATGATTTACGTCATGGATTCACATTTTTTTTGCCTTTATTGATTTCAGCTGGATGAGATCATCTTACATTCCCTCGGTGGTCACTTTTGATGAGCACAGGCCACGCTGAAGCTGACAGAATGAGTACGTCCGCTTACTTTGCGTTATCATGTCGGTAAATAAAATTGCATAAGGCTCTTTGTGCCTATTTTGAAGTGAATTGCTGGGCGAACGATCCTAATGTGTTAAATGTTGTGTTCAGATCTTCAATTATTTTATCCTGTTATTATTTTTATGCAGTAGTCGAGGAAAGGTCCTTTTTGGCGTATCAGTGCACGATCGATATGGTGGTGGGTATGCAGTTTGCTGGGGCTTCGATCGACCTCGAGGAAGGGTGCATGTACTCAGTCTGAAAAGACAAAAACACAAAATTCAGCGAGCCTAAAGCTCAGTAAGTGTCTTAAAGGGGTTCCCGCACTTGTACTGGTTATATACCAACATGGCGGTCTTCTGCCTGACCACTACAAGTGCGAAGATGTTTATAAGGTCAGATAAGCATTCAGTGTTAAGTAAGATTTCGGCCTTGTGCTTTGTGGCAAAGCACTGCCTACTTTTGGTGTATAAACGACTTTTAATCATTAAACCTGTGCCTCCCTTATTCTGAATAAAGAAGAAACGCATAATTATACGTTCGGTCGCCCGCCATGAAAATGGAACACACATGGATGAAATGACCACGCCGAAAAGGTTGTGTGCATTCTTATGGTCAGAACTCACGAACTCTTAGATCTCCCTTTTGTATCAGTGCCAGCTCGACCGACGAATTGTCTTCTTCGTGAATGAGAGCCTGATCTCAGTCAGCATTTGAAGTGCAATCAAGCTGTCTCAAACCTGCTGATGTTTGTGTACTGTTTTTCTCTAACATTCAAGTCTGAGGTATGAGGTTTGAACTCTACCACCACAGGTGTGGAGATTCATAGCAGACATTATATAGGACACGGCCCGGTACAGCCTCGTGACCACGTTCGCTGAGGAGTTCCAGCCAATCACAATCACCGTATATGGGTACAACAAAGGTCCACTGTGCTTGGTTAACGTGTGTTCTACCAATTATTCACTTTGACGTAACATCCGCGCAAATTAATTCTGCAGTACAAATTAAAGTACAGTTCCGCAAGCGGTTCGGTTTGTGATTTCAATACGTTCTCTCAGTTCAAGTATTTTGGATAGTGAACCGGCCATCTTTGCTATCTCAACTTAATCATTACCCATTCCTACCCAGCAACGTTTTATGTGATTCTCCGGTCAATGGTTGGCTCAGTATCATAACTGCCCGTCTTCTCCGACAGTTCTTTCAGTTCTTGCGGCCATGGTGTATATCAGCTTCAACTGTAGTCTTCCATCAACAGGAAATATTAAAATTATCGCCGTTGATCGTTCCGCTATCAGGGCTTCTTACCTTCTGACTTACATGTCTCGTTAAACGGTAGAGTATGTGAACGCATTTGCACATGACGTGGTGCACTTCAGCTTCGTGATCAGGACTCAATCAATCAGAAGTAGACAGATCCTGGTTGAAATATCGTCTTGATGCAAACAGATCACGTTTTGGTCAGTCAGTACATTGCTTACCAGTCGTGTCATGTCTTGCTTCATTCATAAATGAATGTGTAGCAAGTAAAGCCCACAGAATACCAGCTTACCACCACAGTCTTGTCAGTTCTCAGGGCGAGCAGTTCCACGTAAGAACCATTTCAGTACACTCGGAAATCCGAGTAGTCTCAAGTTCCACAGTTCGACAAATCGATATTCCATCAGTCATCATGTTTTCGTTCCTCAATACCCGGATTATTTTCTGCGTAAGAATAACTTATTCACATCCCACAAATATACGGTGCACTCAGTGGGCTTATTGATTCTGTATGTCGATTAAAATATATAGCATTCCTGTTTAGGCATTGGTGCGAAATCGGTTGTCTTTTATTTAATACATAAAACGATTGAAAACCTCTGTGACCGTCTCAAACGACAGCATAATACCCGAAAGACTTTTATATGGTGTTATCATCAACGATGAAACAGATATATAGTATACAGATAGCTCATTGTTTACAAGCTCACTTGTTACAATTGCTAAGGTTATGTATTCCTTGCTTATGCATAAGTACAGTGCAGGAAAATGTTCATAATCACAGAATTCCCCCGTACTATCAGAGGGAATTGCCAAATCGAATCACGAAACTTCAAATGGCGAAGAACTAAATATGGCCTCACCGTCTGAGGTGTGCTGACGAAGTGCTGTCTATCTGTACCATTAGCAGTGTTCGGATTGAGAGAACGTATTCAAATCACTCTAACCCAGAACTACTCAAATCAAAATGGTGAGGGTGCTAGGGATGTGAAACTATACACTGATTTTACTACGGAATTGCTTTGTTACTTGAAAGTAAATTATTGGTAGATCACAGGTTAATCAAGCATAGCAGGCTTTTCTTATGCCTGTTCATTGCGATTCTGAGTGACTGGCTCTCCTCAGCGTCTGTGGCCACAAATCTGTGCTGGGCCGTGGTGGCGATTCAGTGGGCGTCACACGAGACACCGCCGGGTACAGCTTTGTGGCCACATGCTGAAGTGCTCCAGCCAGTTAGAATCGTGATGAACAGGCATAAAAATTCTCTGTGATTGGTTGACATGTGATTTACTTTGGTGTAACATTTATGTATATCAATTCTGCAGCTGAATTAACGGTTCCGCAGACTTGATCTTGGTGTTCTTTCGGTTTCGTGTATTTCTGGGTGGGAGTGATTCCGATACTTTCTCACTTCCAGTATTGCGAATAGAACAATTAGGTTTCTTTTTACCCGGTGAGCGAAAACGTGCCTAATTCTGAACTAACTGTTTGAAAGTTTGACCTCATCGTTGGGTTAACCATTGCATTTCCCCCGGATTTAAAAACAACGGACTTGATTGCAGCTAGAACTTGCAAAAAGCATCGTCAAGATCGTTAGCTGGCTCCGAAAAACAAAGATTCTGTAAATAATTATCTCTTCTACCGTTTTTGCTAACCGCGCAATGGTCTAAGCTTTCCGTTTGGTGCACTTGATGAGTGTTTACCATGCGCGTGTCATTTCCGGAACATAAAATGCTCACTTTTGCGTGCAGCACTTCTATGACCTTATTTTGTTCTAAAGTAAACACTCAAAAACCCTATGACGAATGGGTATTTCCTTTAAGCACCTTCTTGTATAGTATAGCATTCTCTTTCTCACTCACAAGCAAATCTCCGTAAAGCAAGTAGATCGTTAACTGCGGTGTTCGTAAAAACTCGTCGCAGAAACTGTTCCTTCTCCATCGCAGAAAACAGATTACACGCGAGATTAGTTGGGGGGGGGGGGCGATGGACAGTTTGATCACGTTAGTGTACATCCACCGACGAAAACAAAGCACAGCCTTAGATCGTTCCCACGGCATAATTCTGACGCACAACGCATGGGAGAGGAAATAAAACTCATCGGTTCTCGTTCCAAATGTACTTTTCGTAAGGTCACCCCAGCATGACATCTGTACTTGTTTTCACACCGGGATGGTGCCCACCTTGCACCCACAATCGCCCACCTATGAAGAACACTGTGATGGGCAAGTCACGTGATGGTGAGATTTTGGGACCAGGTGGCGACCCAGAAAATGGGATTTTGTGTTGCTGCTGCTGTTGCTGCTGCTGCTTATAAGAATTCCGGGGTAGGATGAGAACAGACAATTCATTATTCCATGGTTTCCTCACCGTGACGTCATTGAGATGCTCAGATCAATCCCACCAAACGAAAGCGTTGAAATCGCTCTTGCTCGGGGCTGAGCTCACACAGAATTACAAAAATTGAACATGTAAACACATTTACTGTACCTTTCTTCCAATACGATTCATAGTGCAATACCATTGTTGAGGGCTGTACTCACTGACCAATCAGAAAGTGATCCATTTTTAGTGGAGATGATCGAATTATCTGGTTACGGACGCATCTAGAAGCTTGAGTGGTGCTCTAATGAATGAACACGTAACTATAACACACTGAATTGCGTATAATGTATTGTTCAAGCATCCCACGGTAAACTTGGTAGTAACTCCTAACAAAAGTGCCTCACAGAATGAATCGAAAAAAGAGTTATCTGAAAAATTAATAGTAATACGAAGAAACATCGCGCGGGATAGACAGTCGCTCTAAGGAAACAGTTTTTGCCATGCAAGTGTTTACCAACTCTTATCGGCAGCAACATTCGTTCCCTAATTGGAAATATACCAGTTCCGAATGAACTTGTGCTCCGGCGGAAATACGCGCAGCTGGGAGCCCTTCTCCTCCAAGAACACTTACTCCAGGATGTTATTCACAGCTCTGTTGTGAAACTAGCAGACTTCGCTGGTTATCGCGGCCATCTTCCTGTTCCGTCGGGCAAGAGATACAGTGACGTCGTCACATACGTTGACGAAGGTTTGTGCAAGTCAGTGCGAGAACTATTTGTACACTCTACTACCCATATAAATGCATCTGTGCATCAACTCAAACCTAAGCTTCTGAGTAACCAGAGGTTTTCCTTTCTTACAAATGTCAATATCTCTCCTTCGTGTCTCATGAATGAGTTCGAGCACTTTTCCGACACTTTACCACAACCCTTATGGAGTATCTTGATGTGCTATTTTACATAGTGAGTGGACATTTCAACAGGTTCGATTTTAGATTTTTACCCATGTTGGTTTTACTTAACACTGTGAATTTTGCTACAAGAATGGACGGAAAGTTGTGAATTAAGAAAACTGTTTTGCGTACAGTGTCACTCGCCAATTGGGACTTCTGGTGATACAATTATTGGAGTTATTCCTATTACATATAGCAAAACTAATCATAAATTGTTTACTCAGAGCCCGGGGGCGTAAACATGGGAGATGGAAAGTGACTCAGATTCTTTCGCGAAACTTCGAGAAGTGATTACGCAGTCCGACTTTAATATATTCTCGATCTCGGATACCGTCAATATGATGCCATCACCTGAACAGCTACTTAAACTTCTGCTACGATTAACATTGTCCGTGGGAGACCGTTTACATTCGAAACAATCAGTTTTCCTCTCCAAGCCTCAAACAACTACGCTGAAGAAAGGAACGTGCACATAAGTCCAAAGACTACGTATC
This sequence comes from Fasciola hepatica, assembly GCA_948099385.1. Taxonomy (NCBI): domain Eukaryota; kingdom Metazoa; phylum Platyhelminthes; class Trematoda; order Plagiorchiida; family Fasciolidae; genus Fasciola; species Fasciola hepatica. The sequence continues at coordinate 840,512 of CANUEZ040000176.1, forward strand.
CGTGAATGCCCTTTCTATACAAATTAGGGTGGAGTTAAATAGACTGAATACTATTAGTGCTTAGTCAGGTCTAGACAACTAAAGCCATCACGAAACGTGGAACTTGTTAAAGAGCCTGTCTGAAAGTTCATCTGCCGGTCGCAGGTCAAAGGTGTATGTAGAAGTTCTCAGTCAGAGTTTTGATAAAACCACTTGTCTCACTTCAAAAGTATGTTTTAAAGATGCTTTTCCACGGGATGAACTCGCAAACTTCGAACTGCTCGGACGTTTACAAAGAATTAATCCAACAGAACTCAAGCAAATCCAGTGGGCAGAATGACGCATCCTCGATAATACAGTGAAAATATACGTTCCCAGTTTTATCTGGGTTATTCGGTCAGCGCCTGCGTCAGAACAACTTCCTGACCGTTGGAGTGGAACATAAAGACCGATAACAACGGAGCAAACTACTCACAACATAATGGTTGTGGTAGGACTAAAAAGGTTCCCAGCAAAATTAAAGGCAAAGTTTACAAAACGAATTATTATTGGAATTGTTGCTTGGAATTATTAATGACGATACATGCAGCATATGGAAATTTTAGTCATTAACGTGGCTTGCTATCATTCATTTATCAACCCACAGGGGCTGACATAGTAAATCCTAATCAGTGGTTGTTGAGATTGGTCAAAGCTGCAATCACTCACAAACTTCGAACAGATTTGCGCATCGTAACCACGGTAGCTATCAATCACCCTCTCCCCGTCGTTCTCATTCTTTTTGGATGATCCATATCACAGGTAAACCACATAAAATTACTTCACACATTAGTTTCATTCTCTTTTTTGTCATTGCAAGATCTTTAACAGCTACCACACTGACTCAATCTGTTCGTCTTTTTGCATTGACGATTTCTGGGTTCTTTTGATCACACGCAAGCTTTGGACATTTTAACTTTTTTCTTGACTGCTATGAAATATATAATCACTGTTGCGTTAATAGCTCATTACTAACAAGTAAAACTGATGATCGAAACCTATTTTAGATGTTCTGTTGACGTCCTTGTAGTTATTCACACCGTTACCCAACCCTGTCGCAACTTTACTCACCCTTGTCGCATTGTTACGCATCCCCGTGTAGTAATTCTCAATCAATAAGTATATCAAGTTTGAAATTACGTAAACTGGTCCCTGTGAACTCTGTTAGACCGATTTTGTGGCTTCTGATCGGGTAACAAGACAGATTTTACTTGGAAACCGTGAAGGTAGTGCCAGACCCGCCTAGAAATGCCTTGGTTCAGTGGCCAGACAGCTCGTCTTCGCCCGTCTACAATCAAGGACAAGGTTGGACTCACCGAAGCAGGTCGATAATTTGGTCGACAGACTACGTCGTCGCCTGACCAGAATCGAGGACAAGACCAGAGCCAGCGAAGCCGGGTGATGGACCAATCAGTACACAACAGTTGTCTTAACTGACCGGATCCGAATCAGTCAACCGGGTCGCAACCAGACCAGTCAGTGAAAAGAGCAGCTGGTCAATAACAATTGCGCCTATAAGTTTGCATACAAAGATTTGATTATGGTCACCTCGCATCTTATACAAAAGATCTATTTGTTCTAATAAACCGAGGTGGTTCGAGGACAGAAGATTCTTCTTACCGGAGGTAGTGAGACCCAACAGAACAGTAATCTGTTACGTTTTCTTTTCGTAACGCTACTCCGATAAATGTGATTACACGTCGATCATAGTTCACCGCAGTTTACCGCATTTTCGTTGTCAGTTGCAGCAATGCTTCCGTACGTTTTCATATTGATTCCAAGGTGCCGGGATAGCTTTCTTACTGCTTCACCTCTCCGAACTCACTGGATAGTCCTCTCTCTATCCTCATTGCTGGTTTCCCCGCACTGTTATTTAGCTTTTATCACGTCGACGGTGACTACGCACCTCGAGCTCATTTCTACGTGATATAGTAGAAGGCCGATTTTATAAGTTATGTGAATCTTTCAGTACTTATTCTGACATTTTGTTGATGACTACATATACACAAACGAAGTCTGTATTTCACAACATTATCACAGTTAATCAAAATAAGTCATTTCTCTTTTGGACTGAAAAAATTACTCCCTTATGCGTAACGACCAAGTCTTGTTCGGAGAGGCTTGGCAGCTGTGAAGGCACTGGAGAACATGGATTTAAACTCACATTTGTTATTACATTGGTCTTTCATATTGTTTGAACAGTCGAGCATGTTTTCTTTGTTAACTATATCGAATACCGTTCAAACATATTGAGCCCTCTTGAGTTCAACTGTTACAGTCCGCATGCTACTGAATAATCGTTCCTTTTTGTCTGGTTTTATTGCTCAGACAACAAATACCATCTGGTGCCTTCCCCTTAAAAGGTCAGTTCCACAGACTTCGAGCTAGATGTACTCACTGAATGACAGTTGCCATAAAAAGCTGAATAACGACGAGAAAACTTGAGGAGATTTTGGAGATGGTTTACCGTCGCCATCCAAGTATTGTTAATGGACAGATTAGCCACAAGCCTCGACGGGATCGTTGATGATCGACTGGGATCGACGTTATCCATCGTGCTGTCATTCAAGTCGCACTTTCGTTTTTCGAGCTTGGGTTCGGGGGTCTCACGTGTTCTCTGTGATGTGCATCCGACAAATCTCCACTCCCCCCCCCCCCCTTAGCTGAAAACAGCTCTACGATGATGTTAAAGATCTTTAGTGATGAGCGTCATTTTCGTCGGTTGAGTAAGTCGCCAAAGTTGGTTTATCATCATTCGCTGCGTAGGAGTACTCCAGCAACTGAATCAATGACCCTGAAGCATGACCTTTGTGGGTAGAGACAGGATGACTGTCGGTGTTTGAGCATCCATATGTAAGAATCGGATCTAACCGGCCAATCGTAAGTAATGAAATAACCTGGACCCGGGCTACGGGCACTGGAAGAATGACGAGACCAGACAAGAACAGCAAGAATGTATTCTGTTACACTTGGATGATGCTTGCCCATTTATATGCAAAAGTAGGCATGTACTTATTGGCAAATAACGTGCTGACCAATCACAAGGTGACTTCGCCGTATGTACACGACCTAACAGTTACGGTCCAGCTTCACCTGATTGGTTGGATACAATAAATGAAGCTGTAGTGCACTGGACCGCGTGTGGAGACTGTCGAATCACTGCACCATATCTTCGTGGTATAGCTCAGATGAGGTGAGAACAACGTATTAGCAATGCTGAGGTTAGGCGTAGATATTTGGGAACCAGAAATTAGTCACCAGAACAAGAGCAGAGTCTAAACAGGCTGGAACATGTGTTGTGCATGCCTATGGACAGATTTTTTCAGTGTGTATATTCTTCCGAGGCATTTGGAGATTTGTGGTTGGGTCGAGGTGGTCAGTCCACTACATGGCAAGAAGATACGAAACATTTGCTAGTGAACTTGGCCTTGCAGGACGTGTTAGGCTTCCGCATTAGGGGTCCACAAACCAGCCCACCGGATGTTTTTACATAGTAAGTGAAATGTCTGGGTGTCGCAGTCAGTGTCGTAGTTGCCTTCGAGCTCTTTTGTCATCATCACTATTTAAACTTTTAACTTCCTTTTCTGCTCGTCTGCCGTCTATACATCTGTTTGTTTTACTATTGACTAGAAGATGCTGTAAGATAGCTACAGAAACCAAGTCACAGAAGTGCGTGGATGATGGCTGAAAGAACTGAAGTGGATCAGCCAATGAAATATACACGTCCGGAAGTTCAGTGCAAACTGTACCTCTTGAACTTGATAGAACATCTTCCATATAGTTTTAGAGTCTAGGGGCTATATCAGCTTACCGTGTGGACGCAAAAATGCGAGAGATTTTTACACGGAACATCCCCTCCGGAAGAATCATATAAACATTCTCGTGGTTATTTTTATCCGCTGTCATGGTGAACACAAATCATAGACTAAACGAAGATTAATCTTTTAATCATTTCATACGAGGAATGTTTTCCTAACACAGACTTCTTCTACAGGTCTAAGTTTTAATCCCGTGATTAACTGACCTTCGAATTCAGTACTGTAGTGTATTTTAAGAGCCTTGGGCTACTAAGTATGATTCATGGGTCACCGTTTGGGAAAGTCGAAGAGCAGGTATAATGTGAACTATTTATTGTATCAAATTAAAAAATTACAGGTCTATAGAAAGTCATTCGAGGGTTGTGAGGTTTTTGTCTGTTATAGATATTACAAAACCGCCGAGAGAATGTGAATAAGTTCACGGTAATATACGTACAATAAAATAAATATATGGATTTTCACTTAGAGACCATTTCACGAGTTTATCTTTGTTCTTTGGAGTGTCATTTTCATCGCGATTTTAAATCTCTCAAATGCTTCGTCGACCTCGAGGTGAAAAACGAACTGCTCTCTGACTGGTTGATTCATCCTGGAGTTTGCAATCTTCTGTTGGGCCTCGACGTGCTGTTGTGTTCATGAGAGCCCGCACATTCCGTTCGCAGCAAATCAGATCCTCGCCAAAAAACTGATCAGGTATATGTGTGTAGACCGAAATATCGTATGATAAAATAGTTGGACAGTGTGTGTATGTGTGCGCGCGCGTGTTTGCATGTGATAGTTAACCCCTTCGGCGGCTATATTCTGTTATTGAGCTCTAGCGTATTGCAGCAGTCCCACCACCAAAAATACTGGTCGGGATCGCTCGAACTGTTCTTCGCTGAAAGTCACTTGCATTCAGGGATGGAGATGGTCAGAAGGAAGTAGTCACGTAAGTAGTATCATTTTTAACACAAAAGTCGACAAAAAATGCGTTTTACCTCTTTCAGCCATTCTGCAAAGTAAATTTAACCAGAAAGACCGTTTAATATCTGGCATTCTCGTTTTTTAATATCGAAACGTCTTCGTGGGATCAATGTAACAACATTTATACCGTAACTGATTTGCACTAGGGTTGAGTAACTTTCTGGAACCTCCTAGCTTTTCTTGTAAAACTGTGAATATAATGGCCTTTGTAAGGACGCACCGTCTCCTAAATCGAGCTGTATCACGTCCCCATACAAGTTAGTTAGTACAAGGAGAAATGTGGCTCAAAGATGGCTCAGAATGTGCATTGCAAGTATCCTACAATAAAATAATTTTCCGGCTCTTGAGAGCTAGTATATTGTTCCAACTTCTCAGCCACCCCTCGAATATACTTCTCACCGTCCAAGCTGTATGGTTGTTCTCATAATTAACTCCAATATGCGGTCGACTTACGAATACTTCTGGAACTTTTGCCGATGACTAAAATTTTCAGCTATTCACCGGATGCGCTGCAGCATAGTATAATTTTCAGCCTGTCTTTTTCATGCCAGAACATGTTTTATCTACTTGCTCAAGGCCTCTGTTAGGCAGATTTTGAAACAACGAACCGGCAAACACTGCAAATATGTGACAGGACTACAAACCTGTGCACATTTCTGGTATTCTTCGCAACCGGTCATCTACAATCAGCGCAGAAATTTCGGAGGATTACCCGTGCAAAATTATGCACCTTACGTGATGACACCTTTGGAATTTGGATAGTCAGCTATTGCAAGTGACAAATTTCGCCCCAATCTCACTGACTATTGTTTTTCTCTCGGCAGATTTCCGGAACGGCTTACCAGCATCAAGATTATTGTCCATGTTATCACGGTCCGGGTCACATTGACAGGCGAATCATATTGACGTCTTAGTATGAGACAGAAACTCTCCCATCCGCAGTCAACTAGAGTATTTAACACTATTGCTGATGGACCCAGATAAGACATGGTCAACATGATTAGAACTCACCAAACCCAGAGGCTTAGTGTTTCTAACTTATTTTATTACATAACTGCATGTGAGTGCAGTTGAAGAGGCTTACCTAATAGCCTCAGAGGCCCCGCTGCACTACTAGAGATAACCGGCCACCAGGCCGTGGGACTTTCAGTGAAGAACCACGTAAGGTCCCAGTAGGTCAGGTCTGGTAACGAGTCTGAAAACTATCACATCCCTAGACAAAAGTGTTTAGCCAACCTTGTTTAGAGGACGAAATTCCCACTTATATCTAACCCGAAAAAGTTTCTTGGTGGTGGATAAAATTCCAATGAAAGTGTCTTGTTTGGTTCTGCGGATTTATTGCATGGTGGGATGTTTTCTGTAAGGAATATTTTCTTTTACAGGAAAAGTATTTCTTTCAGAGAAGTTATTGCAATCACAGGGGCTGCAATATGTAAGGGAGGAGGGACTAATGTACTCTTAGGCTAAAGAATATTTTGAAGTTACAATAGAGTTCGTGATTATATGGACCAGGTGAGGAAGTGGTCCGAATTATAGACGACTGTTCAGCTCCTGCCATCATCAAGCCAAGCATATGCTTTAAGTCCCCGAAGTAGGCTAGTGTCTGTAACCTGATAATATAAAATAATAACGATCTGAGACCCGCTAAGTCCCATCCAGATTCGCTATCAGAGTGGCGGGGATAACGCGGGATCACTTCTCAACATGAATACGCCACACTGACCGAACCACGCTTTATGTAGTGTTTCCAAGTAGAGTAACCTACACGTCGAAGTGGAAAGCTGTCTACATCGTAAAGAAGACTTTGTGTTTGCAGAATGTTAGGAAGGTACAGAACTCTTAGATAAACTGCACCGCTTTTGTGTAGTTGACTGTCTGTGACCTACGAGAAGGCAAATTTACTTCAGGACCACAAGTGCATTCGTTTTCAGTGTGCATGTTGAAATTCTCCGGCCGAACCAAGCTTGATTACGCTGGTTGTTCTCTGCACATGTATTTTTTCCACGAATTGTGAGAGACCACATGCAGATTGTTGCCACCTCCGATTCAATCCTTACCTTAGACTCAGATATGTGAATCCGGTCCGTCTTTTCCCCCGAGTTTATGTCCTGGTTTGCTTTTCTACACTGACTCTCATTCGTCCACTGACCTGTTTTCGTGCCAGTCTAGCCGATGCTATTATTTGTGTGTCTTGTACTCAGGTTTGTGCTGCACTCTTTTGCTTGTTTTGTCGTGTCACTTATTGCTGGCACCCTAATCTCGACGTTTGTTCCCGCTGTGTCCTTGCTTTTCTTGATCCACTGGTTTCCACGAGTATTTCTCTTATGTCACAGTTTATGCTTCATTTCTGTCGTATCTTCTCTTTGGTGGTGACTTCATTGAACTATCCATCTCCCCTTTCCCACGGTGTCCCGTGACTATAACCGTAAATCTCACTGTCACAGCCCCATACTAGACACTGAGCATGATTGGGCATCTTTCATAGCCCGTCTCGTATAATTGATCATTCCCTTGTTTGTTGTATGACTTAGCTCTTTGATTTGGCAATGGATTTCAGGGTTCGTCATTCATCTGCACACTGTAGCTGGATTGTCCACAGTTTGAGGTAAGTATTGATCTGCGGTTGACTGATTCCTTAACGCACATGTGGATTGACAGCTTCGTGTTCTCTGACCCAAAATGCGGCCTTCGTCTTCTACGAGTTACTCAGCCAATGGATGACAGTTCGGCGCATAAGTACTAGAAGACGTGAGTCACGACAACCGAGAATGTGATGCACTTGTACTATCGGTAACTTTCATTCTTTCGTAGTCCTCATTTCTTTATCGTATTTTCTTTGTTGTGGAGTACATTTTTAGTCCCAGATACTATTTCGTCGGAAATTGTCACCGGAAGTCATCCGCTCAAGGTTGTATGGTTTATCGTTAACTTGCGGAATCCGGATTGAGCAGTATCGTGGTGCACTCTGACACTGTGAGTCCAAGATGATTACCGAAGTCAAAATAGGAAACGAAGCTCACGCATATTGGTTTATCATAAAGCCCGGTGGCATTTACTATGGATAATGTGAATCAATTGTTGAGACTTCGTTTAGCCTAACACGTAATGGCCATGCCGTATTGGGTTCGTCAGCTAACAGCCCTTGGTGTTGCTCGACCTGAACAGTCGTGCTCAGACAGACATTCTCGAACGCATACGCACACTGCACTTACATGTTCCAAATCCCTTGCAGCGATTGGCTCAAGCCTGCAGTCGTGCACATACATACCCAGTCGACGTTAGTCTTGTTTCGCCCCGGATGGCACTAAACAATTAGATCGTACTGTGTTGAACTACCTTGAGCAGCCTAATCCGGTTGGACTCTTGGTTTGCGCTTTCGCTTAAGTACAACGTTGACCCACGCACTTGCCTACGTGTTTGCGTTTTCACTTAATAGCCGTGCTTACCGTTTGCAGGTAATGAATACGCGTTTATTCGCGAAAGCGTGCCTTTCTTCTACTTAGCGAATCCAGGACACAACACGCATTGGTCTTGCTCATACTGTTTTAAGTGATGGACGCGAAACAGAGGTACCCTATGCTTTTCGCCTTGAGATGTTTGCGGTTTCACAGATTGGAGGGCGTATTCGTTGTCATGTATTTTGCTGCCTATTTCAAGGCTCGTGACACCATAAACCTACGTGCGCCTAGTAAAATCGGCTGCTTTATTCATGTTGTTGTTGGCCGAATATCAACATTGTGTCTACGCGTAAGGGTCGAATCGGTCCTTCCATAAAACGCTGATCAACTGAACATTGCGATCACGTTGAAATTCCTTTCTCTCTCTTATCTAAAAAAAACGTTAAAGTTGTTCACGCGATACTTTGAGAAAATAATTAAAAACCACACTGATGGTTAAAATGAAGCTCATAATATCGGTAGATGTTGAAGAGGAATTTCTTCTACTACGGAAAGATCGGAAATGCGAACTTCAACTTTTATCCATTGGTTTAAAAATGGTAATCACAAACGCTGGTCGACTAATCTTTTGATCTGTGGAACGGCTAATTTTGTGCACCAGAGGATGTGGAAGTGTTATTGATCAGAAAAGTATGAATGGAAATATAGAATTTCTGAATAACTGAGAGGAAATGCAAGAGCATTGGTTCCTTTGGCCTGGTCTTCACGTTAGGATCACTGGTACATTTTTGTTCGAAGTAAAGGAGTTACCGCAGCACAAAATGATTTGTGTTGCTATAGAAAAACCTCATAAAGCACTGAACAAAGACGATTTTACCAAGAAAAAACAACAAAAAACAAAACACACGGTATCACGTCCAAGAGTTCGGATAGTAAGTGTGACACTAATCAATAGATCTAGAAAACAATTCATTGTTCGTAGTTTAGTGCAATCCCGTTCTGATTCTATTGCAAGACTACAATGATACTGGCCAGTGTCTTCTGTATTTTCTTTTTTTTAATATTCTTTAACTTCCTCCTATTATGTAATAATGGTCGTGGCCAGTTGGAGGCTGCCATCTGGGGAGTGGCCTGCTGCGAAAACCGGGTTCGAACTCGGGATAGAGGGGTTTGAAGACCACCACGATGACCGCTTGGCCACCATAGTCCACAAGTTTCAGAGTGTCGCACGGGTCAGTCACATCAACCGAATGAAAAGAAACGGCTTTAAAGCAGAACTGTGTGTACCCGTAAACAACAGGAAGATCGGCGTTGAGAACACGAATTAAATCGACATTCACGTGCAGTGAGTTCTTTCCTCCACTTAGTAAAACCTATGTGATACAATTTATTGATGTACTTACTGACGAACTACAGGGCTATTCGGTTGTATCCGAATGACCTGGAAGCTTTGGACTTAATGAATCCTGCTCTGACTGAGGGATGAGTAGCCGTAGCACTCGATGTTGCATGAAGAGATATTCAAGTCACCTTTGCTTATGATGAGGCAAAAATAAAATGTTGATCAGATGGCGCCTTGAATGGCATATGTGACTTAAGCTTTTACCAACCTTGATGCTATATCTTATGTTACTTCATTCTGGATAACTACTATCTGTCAATTTGCACTAACCAAACAGCATTGATTCTCCGTTTTTTATCAGCCTCGTCTATCCTACGAGCTCAACGAAGCTCCTTTCCAATCCAATATGAACCTACACTCAATGGTTTAAATGTTTGTGTTGGTTGCAGCTCAGGTTGTTGGTGGCCATGATGTTCTGATCGCTGAACTTGGTGTTTAGATCGCCAGCGTTTCATCACCAGTCGAGGTGACATCGTCAGTGCATGTGCGCTGTTGGTAGTGATCTCTTATATTTATAGGTTTGTCATTAGTCCTGACCTTGAGCTTTGTAGACGACGCTGTGCCCAAGCCTCCACGTTTGTTTATCGGCTTCGCCTTTAAGAACTTGATCTTTTATTTTGTGTCGTTGTTTCCATTTTTTGATATTTTAATTCTCGGCGATTCAGTTCCGAGGATGTATGAGTGTGGAAAATTCAGATTCAATAATACGGGTTGAATGATTTTGGTCCACGGATTCCGCTTCTGACTTTCTTGATTAGTTCTAATGTCTGTTCTTCATCCAACTGTACACGTGATCCAATTCAATATCCCCTTTGATTGAGCTGTTTGAAGAGTACCAGGCTTCCACAAATTCCCTTGCGTGCCTCGTGGTTACTTGATCCAAAATTTTAACATCATCCAGATTGAACTTGTGTCCTTCTTGATCCTCGTGGACGGATATGAGAGAGAATGAGTCATGTCTCTTTGTGGCCAGTTTATGCTCGTGCATTCGAGTGGCAACTTTTCTCCCGGTTTGACCGACGTAGCATTTGTCGCGGTCTATACATTTGACTTTGTATATAACGTTTTTTCTTTCTTCGGTTTTGAGTTGTTCTTTTGGTTTTGATATGAGTTTTCTCGTGGTTTTGGTTTGTCTGTGGACAACTGTTATGTCTTGAGATTGAAGCAATCTTGCAGTTGTTTCAGAGACGTTTTTGATGTATTGTAGTGTAATCCTTCTGTTTGGTTGTGTTCTTTGATTCATTTTCCTATTCATCCCACACACGGTTCTTCTTATGAAGTCTCTTGAATGCCCGTTTCACTGGAACTTTCTGAAGAGGTGGTTTTCTTCTTGCGTTCTCAGTTCTATTGTGCTGCAGAAGGTTTTAGCTCTCGTGAACAGGGTCCGAATGCATGACCCTTTATGGTGATTTGGGTGATTGCTGTGAAACCTTAATATTTCATCCGTGTGTATTTGTTTCCGATACACGGGTGTCTCCAGTGTGCCGTTGGCAGTTCTTCTCACGAGCACGTCCTAAAATGCCAATTCTCCGTTGTTCTCCGATTCCATGGTGAATTTGATGTCGTTGAAGATGTTATTGATTATTTTATTCATAAGTTCAATCTGGATGATGTTAAAATTTTGGATCAAGTAACCACGAGGCACGCAAGGGAATTTGTGGAAGCCTGGTACTCTTCAAACAGCTCAATCAAAGGGGATATTGAATTGGATCACGTGTACAGTTGGATGAAGAACAGACATTAGAACTAATCAAGAAAGTCAGAAGCGGAATCCGTGGACCAAAATCATTCAACCCGTATTATTGAATCTGAATTTTCCACACTCATACATCCTCAGAATTGAATCGCCGAGAATTAAAATATCAAAAAATGGAAACAACGACACAAAATAAAAGATCAAGTTCTTAAAGGCGAAGCCGATAAACAAACGTGGAGGCTTGGGCACAGCGTCGTCTACGAAGCTCAAGGTCAGGACTAATGACAAACCTATAAATATAAGAGATCACTACCAACAGCGCACATGCACTGACGATGTCATCTCGACTGGTGATGAAACGTTGGCGATCTAAACACCAAGTTCAGCGATCAGAACATCATGGCAATGAACTTACACGTTACATGAATATTTCATGTAAAGACATTCGGGGTGTTTATTTAAAATGGATTGAAGGACGAAAGATTGTGTTGATTCAGCTGCTGTCACACGTGATACGGCCAGATGCAGCTTCGTAGCCACATACACGGATGAACCTCAACCAATCGGGATCACCGCGGACAATTCCGACAATAGCTCAGGGGGATTGGTCATCTTCAGGTCTACCAATGATATCCTGTAATTTAACATATTGATACAAACCTGTTCTGCAATACAACTAACGTGCTATTTCGCGGTCTTGGTCTTGTTTCTACTTCCGTTCGCGTAGTTCTGGGTGGGGGTAATTTCAGTACGTCCTGTCATTTCAGTTCATTACGACTAATTCAATCTTGTAAAGGTAGAATTACTTACAAAAGTTCAGAAAGCCCAGTTTCCTCCGGTAGTGATATCGCTGAAGTAGCCAGGGTCAAATCTCTAAATACGGACGAATTAAGGATCACTGTCCACGATGGGTACAACATGGAGGAACAGGAACCATAGGGAGTGCCATTCTCGGACATCTGGTAGACTCAGGTCACAAAATAAGCACGGATTCAGCATTTAAAATCGTCTATCGAGTGCCCCCCAATCCCCACAAACACATCCGCTTACACACACTGGCCACGGCAGAGGCGATTAGCATCCGTCTTTTCGCACCTGCTCTGTGTACACAGAAGAAGTTCGTCCAAGCCCTCCAATTACCCTGGCCGCAAGTGGACCACCCCCACCCCAGTCACTCAGCTCCGAACCATGTGACCGTCACGACCTAGTCGTGCAGATCGACACGTCGATCGAACCCCAACCCGTCTCCCCCACAAACAACATCCAATCCGAATGACCCTTGACCATTTCAGCACAACCATCTCCTATATGATTTGTAAAGACTTGAGAATGAATCATTGAAAACAATTGTTTGTCTCTGAAAACGTGTTCTGAGATACAGACGAGTTTACCAACTTTCACCTGGAATAAAGGTATGAGATTTACGTTCTGGATGCTCAGTTCGTCAATCAGTAGCAGGTGAAAACTATCACGCATGAGCCCCAAAACATTACTTGTTAAGGCAATTATTGCTTCCTGTCTATCGAACAAAACTATACAGATGTCACCTACAGTCTAGAAGTGCTATCTCTCTCATTCTCGCTCACTCACTCACACTCACCCACTTCCACTCACTTACTCACCCTCTCGGTGTCTACCTCGCCCTCTCACACACCATCACGTCTTTTAACTCCCAAGGCCTATTTAGGACTTGATAGACCTTCGACAAAACGAGTGATTCCCGTCTAATAAGAATGAAACACAATTGTAAAGAGTGTTTCCATCATTCTTAAGGGTGAGCCAGGGGCCGACACTTAATGAACAAGGTAAATCTTCCCCAGCTGACAATTTGTTTCATGGACCCATTGCGTAGATTTTCTTTATAAGGCCGGATCCACACCGGGTAACTTAGATGGATTCGTTAAACTGTCCTTCGCCCGTAGCATCATCTGCAATTACTCACACAGATTTGATCGGTATGCAATTGCGGATTTCAAACTCTCCTACTCCACTGGTGCGCCACTTTGTGTTTGACGTGTTCCACTTTGCTCAACAGATTAAATTTGTTGAAGAATCAAATCATATCAAAATATCTGTTGTACCCTCCTGCACCGTACAAATCTTATTTTCTTGGAGGATTGGTCCTAAAGAATACAAAAAGGTATAATTCAATCTTGATAAAATAGATCGGACCATAGTTACCTTCCATATCAAGACAAATGTTTACCTGCAGTAACTTTTGGATGGGGGAACATGTATTGTACACTTTCAGTAAAAAACCACGTACCTTTTGACGGCAAAACGAATCTCACACATTTGTTCTGAATCGAACGTAATGACAGCTCCATCCGATAGCCCTGTGATGGATCGATTCTAACAAAACCGCAACCATCAGAGTACCAAATGAGATGCAGACGTATTGTCGCATTCAAACACAACGTATCTTCTCTTCTGTGAGTTCCGGTGGTGCAAAGCAGCTGCCGAAAGAGAGCTGTGGCCACCAACTACTTGAACGAAAGTATTACAAAGCAAAGTACAAACTCTCAGCAACACATATCACAGAACCGCGGCAATGACCCATTCACAAAAGGGTCCTGTTATCGCGTAAGCACACACACGTACTCGAAGCAGTCTGTCCGGTTAAAATGTTATTAACCCGAGAACTGGACTCATTCCCTTTGTTAATAATTAAAAGCTCATCTACTTGAATTGGCTATAACTCTTCATCAGACAATGTGCTCGATACACCTGTGACCAATAACACGATATGCGAATTTGCGGTAGCATCATTGTTTCTCGTGAGCAAATTCAACAAGTTTTTATCTATCCCCCTTTATCTCGGTGTTATCGTGGGGTCAATAAATGGATGAGTTGTCAGCAGTATGTCATTGGAAAAGAAAAGGCTTGGAGTCAAAATATTTCACTGGGTGACCAGTGGGAATAAAAATAAACTGGAACAGACCACTACTCAAACCTTCTGTGTGAGTCATCCACTTTTCCCTCTTCAGTATATTTCCATCCGTGTATTCCTCTCATTCCTAACGGTAATGTAAGACAAACTACAAAGTCACTCGTTCTTCACGAACCATCTAGTTTGTGCTTTGGCTCATCAGACAGTTTTGAAAAGACCACACTCGGACGTAGCCCCTACTTTACTTCATCCTTCTCTCTCTCTCTCTCTCCCTATCTTCTTACGGGTGTCTTCTGTACCCCTGTGAAAAATGCCACAATTTTCCCCCTCCGTGATCACGGAGACCCCTCTGATCCCAGTAGCTGATGCCCATGACTTCGAAAGGTCTGAAAAGTATTATTTCTGACCAGCTTAGTGACTGACAATAAGAAGTCCGACCTAGTGAACCTACCGATGACTTACCGTTTTCACCTACAAATGAGACCCGGTAATGTATTATTTTTGGGAATGTCTCGTATTTGCGGGGGGGGGGGGGGGGGAGAATCCAAAAAGATAAAACAAAGTCACATGTCCTCGTGTAAAAAGAAAATAATTGTGGATAGAAACCGATGTTTTTAGCAATCAAATTTGTATTTATTTTCTAATTTTATTTAGGTAAATAGTCATTTCATCCTCTTCTGCGAAGTCATTACAGACTATCATACTCCGAATTTCAGACTATATTTCCTGAAAAACGACTCCCATCATAATCACAGACCCCAATCAATTTTATGTTTAGAACTTTCCTTAAATGATCACTTTTTGTCCAACTACGTTGCTCGTAAAACATTGGCAAAGCAAACGCCGGTAATTCCATTCCATGAATTCTTCACCTGATTCACAACTTTTGTGGGGGAAGAGGGTTGGGGGGGGGGGGGTGGGGGGACAGCTGCACGAGAGTGGACATCGTGAGGTTGTGGTCTGACTCATCGTTCGGTAGACGGCTTAGTCACGCTAGCAGACAGCACGTCAGCACCCGTCCAGAATGCAGGTCAAGGTTATTCACCTTAATCTCATTTGGAGTGCTCAAGTGTAGGGATGATTGGGCCGGAGAGCATCGGGTACGCACATCCCATCCCGAGTGGCAACAACCACGAAGCCAGTCATGTGCTTTCGGGGTAATGCAATCCTGCCATCCCGATAAAATGCTATACTACCTCCATCAAAAATCGAAACTTGGGATTGTGTCCTCTTTCTGAAGTTTGTCCTCGACTAACTAACTAAGTAACTTTCAAAGATTCATCTTGTGATTCTAAAAATGGACTTTTCATCCATGCACACTCCTAACGATTCAGATGAGATTCAAATACAGCAATATTTCAATATTTCAGGAAGAAGGCTGCGGTCAGTTTGAGACCGCCAATTGGGTAACTGACCAGCGGAGGCTGGATTCGAACCCAGAACAGAAGAATCTAAAGTTCAAGATAAGGACGCCTTGACCACCGCCGGTATGCTCGTGATAACGAATCGATACTTTCAAACCACACACACACACACACACACACGCACACACACACACACACACACGCCAATCTTCGCTTGACGAGAGACAGAGTTGACACTCATGAAGTGTTTCTTTCGAGTACATACCAACTGCCCTACCTGATTGGTTGCTTAACCTGGTCGGTGGACTATCACCTTGGTGCTAATGGACGGCCCGATTGCGTGCGGTTCCATTCCTTCTGACTGACTTCCGTTGGACACAGCCGCGTGCTGTCCTAATATCACTTGATATGTTGTGAATTTCCGTTTCAACTTCTGTATCTAAAGGAAGCACCGTTCTTCAAGTGTCTTCGGATAACTTTCTGTGCAAGAGACAACTCTCGACTTAAGGTTTTTATGATTTATCGAGTTAAAACGTGATATTATCAGTAGCACCGTATCACAAGACAATTTCAATTTCCTGTGATTTGAAATCAGGACTGTACACGTCACTCATTCGTCCGGTTTCGACTGTCGATAGCAATCATTGGTCTGGATTCCGTGCACGGAATCCAGTACAGGTCTTATTTGATTCTGTATTCTGAGAAAAATATAGCAAGTCCCGGAACGAGTTTACTACCTTCTGCTTGCTGTAACTTTCACAGATTTCTAACTTTCAACCTGGAATTTTTGGGGCATCGCTTGGCACTCACGTCTTTGCTGTTTGATTACCCGCCCTCAAAATCCCACAGTCCATCCCGCAAAGGGGGATCCAGTCACGCGTGTAATTTTTATGCCTTTCCGTCTCTCCTGTTCTGTGGGACAGTTGGATCGTGGAATATTCTCCTAATTTCCTGTTTTTACTCAAGCCCCCCCCCCCCCCCCCGAAATATGCCTCTTTGAAAGGGAAGTCAACAAACTGGTTCTTTCTTGATTACTTTCGAAACTGTTCATTATAAAATGTCTTTATTCCTTTTGTTTCAATTTAGTTAGTGTGCATTTTAAACTACTACTATTGGGAGACCTACTGACCGTCCTCTCACCCTCCCCTTTACTCGCCTGACAAACAGATGCGATTGTAGTAGCTTGGAAACGAATCATCGTGAACATACGTCCGCCGAGGTTACGTGTTTGAAATAACTATATATTTTACATCCTGAGAAGTACTGATAAGTAAGATGCTCCTTATCCGAATAAGTCTATCTTGTTCTTGTGCAGAGCCATAAAGCGGATCATTAGTATCAAGGCAACTCACTTCCAAAGCCTAAAAGTGAACCGCGTGTATGATGATCCTATTGTAGCGAGGAATACAGCAGCAAATCAGCGTTGTGAGTATTAAAACGATCGGGCCAACCAATCGAGATCAAGGGATTGAAGAAGAGGTGGTGAATATGTCGGAAGTATCTCGGAACAGACAAAAAGAGGCTTCCGGGCTTGCAGACAGAACTCAGAGGGATCTCAGGCTACTAGCAAGATAGCCCTTGTGGGAGGCTACAGATCAAGCTGGCAACCGGAACAATCGGATCAACCGGACAGAAATGATGCACAAAAGAATCAAGCTAATGGCCGCAGGCAGCTGACCAGAACGGAACCGAAATGCTCAGGCCGCCGGAGGGTCTATTTACCTACAGTGCGGTCTGGAAAAAGGAAGATTACATAAATGGTTGTACATGTTATAACGACTTGACTTGTTTGGCTACTCAAATACAGGTGTTCCTCAGCCGTCCTGTTTCCCTTGTTTCACTATCATCACCAACTCTCTTGTTATGGTGTGGTGTGATAGTCTTACAGGGCTATTTGTCGTTCGGACTAACACCGCACTTGAACAGTTAAGTTTTCTGATGGTTCAACACTTCGAATATGAAGACCAAGATAGCTTGCTCTCTTTGTTAAATCAGTAGGCCCTGGTGGTACTTGGTATATCTCTTCCAACACAATCCTGTACAAGCGTGGAAGAAACCAGCATGTCATAGCTTGACCAAGTTAAAACAGCCAATAGGTATTGCGGATCGAAAAAAAGAATCCCCTCTGTGGAAGTCAAATTGCCGCAGATGAATTTGTTTCAATTTCAGTATGATGTTGAAGACGACGAAGGGGTGACAGCAGCGCGGTTATTGTAGCTCCTGCCAGATATTCAATGTCATTTCAGCGAAGCACTTTGAATGAACTTACTGGTGGCCTGAAATCTCAGATATCGATCCGTTTTTACATATGAACGTCCTTGAGCATGCTGAAGACGGGCGGTTTTTCCAAGGGCTTCTTTCGTAGGTCGGTCATTCGTCTATTCATTGAGATCCACGTTAACAGGAATGCGGTTCCCTATTTACGTCGAGGGCTCTAAGTTCTATTTGTTCAGTAAAGTGATTTCATGGGTCAAGAAGTGGCCACTAAAGATTGGCATGGGTTTTCGTGTTAAAAGTTGATCTCATGTAACCCTCTACCCACGGCTCGTTGTAAGTGTTAAAAAAGTCGTTGTACCCGCTGAGGTCTTTGAAAATGCTGATTGTGATTCAAATTTCCCATGGATTCGAAGTGTTAATCAAACATGAAACATAAACTTCTCTTTTTCCTGTAAGAAAAATAGATGATACAAATCTTGCTGCCACAGTCGGCATCTGTTTTTTTTTGGAAAACAGACACCCGACGGATTTCAACACTGGTTCCAATGTCAATTGAAATGGGGCTAGATCTTGCACTCTAATCGATTTTTATCACACTGATGTCAATAAAGTATGCTTATCTGACGGCAGAAATCGATGCATCATCATTTAGAGCTTCATCAGTAGCACCATTTTCTGAACAGCGTGATTGCAGTCCGCATAAGTTGTGTGTGAAATTCCGGTCACCCTGACAGTAACTGAATTTGAAAGCTGTCTGGTTCTAGACACTTTTGTCCCCATGTGGCTGGCCAATAAGTACACCAAGTAGACGACCGTCTTGGTTTTATCACTTCAGTGTGATCTCCAGTTCACGGATTTTCTCGGTCTCATTTGGTGTCAAAATTTCTTCAGCTCTGGCGGTTGACAAAAGTTTGACTCGGTGCTTTTGTCACACCCCGTGGTGCAACTGTAATCTCATTTGAATCGAATGGAGCGGGTGTAGACATAGAGCCCAATTTTAGAATCACACGATTAGTCTTCCACAATTAATTCGTCCGTTAGCAAAGCTAACCTTCAGGACGGGGACATATGGTCCCAAGTATGGATTTTCGGCGTGAGTAGCATGGTACTGTACCTGAGCGGCAACTACCCCGAAACCTGTTGTGTCCTTCAGGACAAATTTTGTCCTATCATCCAGTTACAATGCCATACTACTCACATCGAAAATCCACGATCAATAACCTTTAAAGTTTACGCTAATACTTTTTGATCAAAATGTTTACTAGCAACGGTAGCCTATGGAGTTACAAATCTTTGTCGGCTGGCAATCAGGTACAACTTGGTTAAAGCCAAGTCGATTGGCCAACTAAATTATTAGAAATAGCATTCCGATCCATTATCACCAGAGAAATCATCCCAAGTAAATGGCTGTTACCGTGATTACTATTATCACCACTGGTATCTTTGTGGATATCGTCATCATCCTTATTGTCAGCAAGAAGAAGAAGAAGAGGTAGAACAACAACAACAACAACAACAACAACAACAACGACAACAACAACAACAACAACAACAACTACTACTACTACTACTACTACTACTACTACTACTACTACTACTACTACTACTACTGCTACTACTACTACCGCACCCACCATCATCATCATTAAAACTGTTCTCTGCGAACTATCTGATTCAGCAGAATCCGAATAGTTACCTGAATCATCCAAAGCTTTCGGATCCTAGTCATCGCCAAACTTGAAAATGTTCATGCCAGCCATATTCCCTACCCTAAGTGATTATATCTTACCTAATAAATCATGTGCAAGCGAACTTCAACATAAGCCCTATCTTTAAAACATTTGAACCCTTTTGAATCTGCTGTGATAGTAATAATCAGACCACCCACTTCTTCGCTCGAATATCTTGTCAGTTATGAAACAGACTTCACCACGTAAACTCATATACTGGTTTTATATACAGTGCTGACCGTAGGGTAGTAATTTCGGAACTACAAACCACTGCGGCACATTGAAAATATCTTTTAGTTTTATTTCCGGAAATTAAACAGTTGTCCGGTACCTTCGAGCAGACTTTGTTTGGTGCACATGAGCCTAGGGTAATCAGAACCGCGTTGAATAAGGCAGAATGTACACGAATTTTTCCCCAAAGAGAGGGTCACGACAATCTTATTACAATTCTGATAATTTCTTAACATATTGCTTTACATAATGTAACGCACTTCGTTTAGTCGTTCAGATACGCGACTGTGGTTTTCAACCGGTTCTTCATAAAACAGTCATAAATATGACATAGAAAGTGTGCAAACCCCAACCGTAACCTCTCCACGAATTCGAGTCGGCGAAATGCAAATGAAAGCAAAAGATCATGGGACAAAAATCAGTGCAAGCACCAGTCAGTGCCCGCATAATGTCAGTGTCCGATGTGTGTTAAAACAAGCGAGCAGGAGTGGAGCAAGACGGTAATCGGAAACACAAATTCAGGTCGAGGTTAGGCGATTGAATCGATCTTGAGCCACGGCCTCAAGTTCAGTATTTTGTCGGTTATATATACTAGTATTAGTATTATTATCCTGCTCTAAGGATCCATTGACTACCGGCTATTCCTAGCAAGCTGCGTGGCCATAAATGACCAGTAAATTTATCAAGGCCAAGCTGATTTCCCACCGGTAAATAAGACCTCGGATATTTATGTCCTTGTCCTGAGTTCCTGTTGTCACAGTCACCCTTCAGTTTGGAGTAATACACGTCA
Organism: Fasciola hepatica; assembly: GCA_948099385.1. Lineage (NCBI taxonomy): Eukaryota > Metazoa > Platyhelminthes > Trematoda > Plagiorchiida > Fasciolidae > Fasciola > Fasciola hepatica. Next base: position 861,029 of record CANUEZ040000176.1, read on the forward strand.
TCCAAGGGAGATAATCACAGAAAGATCGTTTGCACTCGTATCCAATACGAATCATAGCTGGTGAGAATCCGCAAGCACAGTTGTCAACCAAGTGGTTGAACAGCTGTCCATCAAGCTGTGTCTGGTTATTTTGTATCTGTCTTCTAACTGTGACCGAAAAACCTTGACAGTTTGTTTTTTCGGACTGAATGATATGAAATGATTCCCACATGGCACTGGTCGGTTCATTCTGTGTCGATTTTTGACCTTCTGCTGGGAGTAGCTCAGTCATTGGGCTAGAAATGGCAACATTGATGAAGAAAATACATGGTCATTTTGTGGACTTGTTGTAGTGTACGGAGCGCAGAAGTCGTTATCTAGTCCGTTTCTATTTTACCATTTCCACACACTTCAGATTTAGACAAATCGAATGTCTCTTTCACAATACAATCAACTTCGCTGACACTGAATACATTATTAGTTAATGAAATTATTGCCTAATATCAGGGGATTATGAGAAAACCACTGAACTAAAAACCACTGATCGACTTCCGCTTGTTAGGACGGGAGATCCAGTCGATTCAGTTCGACGCCTTTCATTGGCCTTGTTTCAAAGCACATCCAGTAATGAATCTATGGACCAGTGAGATTTGGACAGAAATCGGCTGGTTAACTGCGCTGATAGCCCCGTCGGTCAGTCAGCTCGATGAACGATGTGACTCCATCGTATTCAAATATGAACGTTCGGGAAAATCTTATTTGCGTTTTTACTACCGTATTCTGCAGTCACCAATTACTTTTTGCATTTACCAAATAGCTCATTGTCCCATGGTGAATTATTACCCAGTCAGTTTGAAAATAGAAACCACGCAATTAAAAAATCACGCGATCGGCAGAAATATAAATTTTCAGACAGCCACAATTCAAAGCCTATCAGAACAGTCGGTTCCAGACGGTGAATCGCGTGCGTTACACACACCGCAGGCTTTAGCAAAATCCAATCAAATTTCATTTCGCCTTCACTACTATGTATTCGCTTCTCAATTCCCATGTCTAGTGCACTCGGTTTGGAGTCATAATAAATCAGAAGATCCTCGTGAGCCTAAGCAACAGCTACAACAACGGGCATAACAGAAATGTGGACATACTTTCCAAAGGGTTAGTATGAACAGTTGTTCGGTTATTCGGTCAAACCAAATAGGCGACTGAATGTAAACCTTTCCCAAGGGGTTATAAAATAAATCAGACGGGCTGAACTGGTCGGTGCAGCCGAATATCTTCACCATCACACAAAAATACCAGTGGTAACGCACCTGGGTGGGAATCTTCTCCAAGAAAAAACGAAACCCAGGAGTGTAGGAAAAATGATCTAAATGCGTCACACTGGAAATGATACCCCAGAAACCAAAGCGTGCACTTGTGGTCAGATGATGCGCTAATCATATGATCACGAAATCGATCGGTTGGCCGCGGTAATTTATTCAAGCCAAATGTCTCCTTGCAAGTTTACAGCCTAAGGTTTTTTTTAATTTCATATCCCATTCCAGGATGCACACAAATGGTCAGCACATTATTCGAAAGCGTGACTTGCGGCGACGATCAGCAGCTGTTCACACGTAACGCGGATCAAATGAAATAAATATTGCCTTTTTATTTTCTAAAGCCCGTGTATATTCGATGTTTAACTGATTTGCAACTCGCATGCGTTAGATAACTTTAGCACAGCAACTAAGGTCACCAAATTTCCACTGCCACCCCTCCCCCCCTCCGTCCCCAAATTAGATTAGAATAATCGTAGATAATAAAGAGTTATGCGGCATTTCGTGTTTCAACCCTGTATTTTGATATACTGCATTAATCCATTCAGAAAACAAGCAATATTATCGCGAAAAGTAATTCGTTACTCGAGTTTCAACAATACTTCGTGAATTTTGGTTACGCCGAGCACGAGAATTTGTAGTTGGTTTTACTAATTTCTTCAATGTGTACCCACTTCAAGCAGAAGTACTGAGTGCTCCTATGAATTAACCGGACAGGGGTTAAGAAAGATGTGAATTAAAAACCATACTAGTAGCAACACATGTGGTGACAACATTTGTAGTATCAGTATTAGTATTGGTAGTAGTAGTAGTAGTAGTAGTAGTAGTAGTAGTAGTAGTAGTAGTAGTAGTAATGATATCTGTTCTCCTTAACGCTGGACCTTGGCGGTATATACTGATTTTCAGTCATCCATAACCAACCTTCAAGCGGGCCACGGTAAAGTCCATAAATCTGACAAAACACAGTCCTGGTAGAGAAGAGGCGAGTTTCAAAGGGAATGATGGGTTTTAGGTGCAACGAAAAGACTGTTGAAAAAGATACTTATTTCTAAACAACTGTATATTTCATGGCGATTAGGAGATCAGGCGGCGCACGTGAAAGGCGTTTATTCTTTCTGAAACGATCCTGAAGGCTGTTCGATGCCTAGCTACTTCATTTATGAATTCACTTAGAAACACTACCCGGACTGCGAACAACGACATCTGAATAGGGATGAACATAATAGCTCAATATAATTTTCATCCTATCAGTGCTCATCTGAACATCTGATTGATTGGAAGATGATGAGTTCCAAGTTTTTGAAGCTGAATGTATCGAATTCGTATTTTGGGGTGGCAATGGTTAATGAAAATGATTGTAGCGAATCGGACAGTGAAACTCATAACGGCTTTGGTTGTGATTATCCTGACAATTGGGTTACTTGCGAGTGTGATTTCACTCCTAAATCTGCAGTATTTTCCGTATTTTTTTGATCCTCAAGCAAAAATTGAGTGGCATTGCGTCATTTTCTAAACCTAATGCGAAAATACAAGTGATTATATATATAATCACAGGATTTGCTCGGTTTTCGGGAAATGCTCTGCTAACACTCAGAGTCAGTGTTAGAAGGTCGTTATATCATGTAGTGCATAAGTTCAACAAACCTTTGAGAGCCAACCCGGATTATCTGGTGGTTAAGTGTCCGACTCAAAATCCTTCACCCCGGGTTCGAGTCCCCGTGGGGGCTCGGTGGATGTGCACTGTTGATGATTCCCAATAAGGAAGAAACAGCTGTAGAATGCTTCCACGGTTTTCCGTGTTAGCATTACATGATGGATCTCACATTACTCATTCCAAATTTATTGCTACGAATGATATATATATATATATATATATATATATATATATATATATATATATATATATATAAAGTATCACTAACTGTAGCAAAGTTGAAATGAATGGGAAAATTTCCGGATCGAAGGACATGGTAAACAGTCTGAACGTTGACCCTAGGAAGGTACTTTGCGAAAGCCTAGTAACAAAACACAGTCAGCCTTTCCGTGGAATCCCAGAAACATGCATGCCGTATTTGTGTCTTCTTTGTTACAAAACATCATATAAATTATATTCATTTCTCAATTTAAACTCTGATTCAAGGTCCTTAACCTATGAGGGAAACAGTAGATCGTAAACAAGTTCAGCAACATTAATTTATTTTTCTCGTATTCGTATTTGTTTTGTTCAAACTTTTGCATAAACAGACGTCCACAGTTAAGTCAGAAAGATTACACCCGGCCCACTCATCGAAATCAAGATAATGAAGACAAGATTACATATCAGAAATCGCTCATAAATTCAGATGATACTTGCACCCGGTTTGTGAAGATTAAGGCCAGATAGCGGACAGTAGATTTTCTGTAAATATTATTGCGAAAGGGTACGCATTGAAAAGCTCAACGTGTGAAGGTTAGGAAGTTACATTTCGATCGATCGCCGTACAAACGGTGAGCAAAGCCTGAAAGAGTTCTACGAAGGAATGGTTCACATACGGCCAGATGTAATTCCCATAACTTAGCAAATAGTGCGGCCAAGGGTATGAAAGATTCCCGGCTGATAACAAGCAGACCTCGGTGAAGAAAAAGTCTTTCTTCAGTAGACCAGCAAGAATAGCAGGGGAACAGTAGAGGGGAACAGGAAAAACAAGTTGATAGAAGAGAAAGGAAATAGCGCTTTGCTTACCGTTAAAAGGCCTAGGCTGTCGGATTTGGTAAGATAACTGGCATAATTTTTTCACAGTTTGAAACGAGAAATGACCAATCCAGATTTGTATCGACAGTGATTCCTTTTCTAACTGATGGTTCTGTGGAAGCGACGGATGGATCACAAGTAGAAGCCGATCGAGAAAGGGTAAGTGTGCGCTGAAAGCATTCGAACAAATTCCAAGTTAAATCGGGTTGGACAGAGAAATCATAAATATAGGACAGAATACTGGGAAAAATACTGAAATCCTGGGTTTCAGATATAGCTTGACGAAGAGCCACATTATCAACATTTTTAAATAAGTGTGCCGGAGAGCTGTTTGTAATGGAGGTAAAAAATGAATAGGGGGTAAGGACAACCCCCTGAAGCTCTCCTGGATTATTCAGCAAAGGTTTGGGTGTTTTGAAACCCCGACAAGTGCACAGTGTTTTGTTGGTGAACTAATGAGACAACTGTGCCAGTAAAGGTGTGGTACACCCGAAAGCTCCCAGTTCACGAAGGAACAGAGATCGCGGAATAGAATCAAAGGCAGATGAATATTCTAGAAGGGCATATCGTACAGACTTCTCTAATGCATTCAAAAAATCGGTTATCCGGTGGATTAGATAAGACATCCTCTCAGAATAAGCAGTAGGGCAATTTTTGAAGCAAAAAAATTACATGACCGGGTCTTATTCTTGAGGAAACGCGGTATTCTTGCTGCATACCAACTGACTAGCGTACTATGTGTATGCACGTTTGATTTCCTTCGTTATTAAACATAAAAGTATCTTGATAGACCCAATCATCTGCGTGGTAGCTTAAACGTCTCAAACACGGAGTTTTACACGAACCAAGAGCCAACAAAGACTGGAGTTTCTGCTTGGCTTTACCCACGGTTCTGTTCGTAATGTATTTGTCAATATATGAACCTGTATGGGATAATGCTGATTAAATTCGTTTGGCAGAGTCTTGTTCGGAATGATGGACACGAAAACATGGCGCACTATGCCGTGTCAAGAATTGTTCCAGTCAGAACAGTCGCCTATGCATTGATAGTATTTATTGATGTATTAATTATAATAATAGCTTTCTTTGCTTTATTTACTCGAGTATTATTATATAATAGTAGTACAATATTCCAGGAGAGGGGTGGCTGCCTTTTGGGAACTGCTGGCTGAGGAAGTGACCGGTGGTTACACGAAGATCCGAACTCTGGATAGACGGGTCAGAAGCCCACTATGACTACTGTTTGACCATTGTCAGTCAATAGTAATGATAAGAGTCTTTGTACTTCTTTTTTATCTGTTGTCTATGACGAGGTACAACATTTTGGGATGAAGCTACCGAGTGAGGGAGTGATTGACACGGGCAGGAATCAAACCCGGGACATCATGGTTTACAGTTCGCGACGGTGACTGTTAGGTGAATTATTCCAGTCCGATTCCCTAGATGAATATTAATTTAAATACTTCGGTTTGATCTGAAGCCTGCCACTCCTACTACTTAAATCCGGAATCATTCCCATCCAGGATGCGATAGAACAGCCGAACAATAACTCGATAGTTGGATAAGTAGCACAAGATACTACCCCGTCTCAGAAATAATCCCTTGGTCGGATCAGTTCAGCTTGTTGCAGCATCAAAACCGTATTATTCTGTCCAACCCAGGCAGACTGCCACAAAAGCTCGGCTTCCTTTCCTTTTTGTACTTGTAGGTATGTAGCCCGGTACTACTACCGACGTGAAACCAATTCGTGAATATTGTTCATTTTTTTATTTATTTTCTGGTAGTTACCCATCCGACAATTACTCTACTGAGCCACATTTATCAGTAAACACTGAAGTTTTCAGAATGCCCTGAGGTAACGCATTAGAAAAAAACTCCAGCCGAAAGCAAAATTATTCCAAGCTGTTTGAAGGGCGAACAATAATTGGAGAAGGCGGGAAATTTATTCTTCTATGGGATTAGATTACTGTCTGGTCAATGCTTGCTCGTTCAAAATCGGTTACGGCTCGGTGCTGCATAATTTCGCTTGGATTTGGAACCATCTGCTGGGAGCACGCACTGATTGCCTAGCAACGAGTAAAGTGAAGAGATCAAAATCCTACATTTGGGGTTCGAGTGTATTGTGCTGCATTGTATTATATTACATAGTATTGTACGTCTTGATACAAAGTAACAAAAAGTGCGGTTTTACATCAACCATAATCAAATGTGTAATCGTGAAATTAGAAAACTACTATCCGGTTGCTTTTGTTCATGGTTCCATTCCAGTAAATTACCGGCGAGTTGTTTCAATTCACATTATTAGAGCCTGCTTACTAATTGATCATGAGGGTACTCGACAAGTTCCAGTCATTTTTTTCACTGTTCAGCTACTGAAACAAGATTTGCCATTTTGGTATAGTATATTACAAAGTTCAACATGAAGATTATTGCTTTCGGTCGTGATGACATCGTCCTATCACAGTAATAATCAATCGGGGGTAGACGTTTTTAATTAGTGTATTCGAGTTTATTCAGCTGCTCGGTCTGATTCGAGATACACCATCCGTAGTTTGTGAGCGGCCACTAACCGCGTTGCAGTCATCGACGTGGTCATCAGAAGCAGACGTTGTGGGCGAGCAATGTGATCTTCCATCCCCAGCCCAAATTAGGGAGACACCATTGTCGAAACACGACACCTTTGTCATGTAGCGAGCTGACTAGGGCGCTCTGGTCCCCGTTTTGGATTGGCAGACACATGGAACGTGTCCCTCCCTCATATGTCCTCCCCTTTTTGTTGTCCCTGGTCAACCAATCACAGCGCAGGTTCGTCACTCCGTTACCTAGGCAGACTAGTAGTTATTTGACCAATCAGTTTGAGGTGTCTGTGATGTCCAACCAAGTGGAAGCGAAGCGATCGATAGGATGGCCACGTGCTGCTGCAGCCGCCAGACTTGGCAATCGCGATAAACCACCCGGGAACTGTTGTCGAAGTGAGTGAACGGATGATTGTTCTATCCTTACTCTATGGTCAGTTCTACTTAAGCAGATATTTGATCACGTTTTTAAGGTTCGATGCTAGTCTAATAACGCTTCTATGAGAGTAGATTTGTCAGGTCCCCACACACGTGTGGTGTTTTTCTCCCTCTTTTACGGTCGTAATAGGGACTTGTGAATACAAAGTACTAATCCGGTGCTTGTTAATAATGTAAGTGTTTGAGACAAATCCGGATATCACCAAGAGGAACTAAGGAACTATGCAGAACCCTTGTTTACTCGCAAATGACAGCGCTGCTTTTTACGATTTTGCTGCATAGTGAGGAACAAATGGGAAATCACGTTCGTGATGCTTTGGTTTAATTGTCTCTGCTTATGTGATTTACTAATATGTCAATTTAGTTATTCTCACAAATGTAGCCACGTGGGGATTGGAGTGACCTTGGACTAGGAGTAAGGAGGCAACGGTAGTCCTGCTTGCTGTATCAGTTAGTCCATAGTACTGGAATCCCATCAAGAGCCCGTTAAATAAGCTCTAGTCTGGCGATGGCCAGTTGGTCGACGTCGCAGATCAATAAGATGCTCCAAGTCCCCAAAGAGGAGCACACTACCACCAGCAGTTGAATTTTTTCCTAGGCAATAAAGAATTGGTCGAAATCCGCTTTCCATAATCATTACATAACCGTTATGATATGGTTGGAAGAGAATTTAGATCTGTTATTTCCATTGTTCCTTTTTCATTTCATTAATTCTTGATGGGACTCAGAATTATAACATCTCTAAGTATTTTGTCGGGCTGCATCAACACCGATCCCGGTCGGATTTGCCACCAGTTTTCGCATTCAAGGACCACCTCGAGCCAAGTTGTTATCTGAACAGCACTCACTTTATATCCGGAACAATTTTACCATTGTTTGCTACAAAACCATGCGTACTTTAAGTAGGGTCCTTCGACAGCAGTAATGTTCGGGAGCATTTTTTATTGTTACAGGCATGCGCATGATCGCAGTGGGGCAGGTATATACTCCATAACCACAAAGGTCCGTGCTCTGTAAGGGAGACCCGGTAGCTAGACCCTGAGACTTGGAGTGATGGAGAACTACATAGGATGCCAATAGGTCGGGCGTGGCAACGGGCCGGACGACAGTGGATTAATATTTACCAAATAAAAGCACAATACCGGGGTTTGAAGAGCTAACGAACGCTTCTTCCTGTTGTTACCGTGAGGATTCTCGTCGATGAGTGGATAGCATTATCCTCGTTATAGATCATGAGAGTCTGGCACTTCTCGTCGCGTAGGCAACCCAGAATTCAACCTTCTGGTTAGTTTGATGTTGCATCATCACAAGTGCTTAGCTATAATTGACTACGGACGTTGTGCCCATGCCTTTGAACTTGGACTGTTTCACCAATCATTGGACTAACTGAACATTTCGTTGTAGTGCTGATGAAAGTGAAATTTGGATCATTGCACATTAGGTAGAAGGGAAGAGATCTTCGAACCGAGGATTTCAGGTAATTCAAAAGGAATACTAGTCTCATTTTTCAGTGGCCTGTGTGAACCCTAGATCAAGCTTACAAGATGCTATGGAAGTCGCTAACCGTGAACTGTGTTCTGTCTCAAGTGACCGTTGTTGGAAAACAGGATGCCGTTTCTGTTGCATCATGATCCCTTGCCAAATATTACTCATTTAAATTGCAAATTAGCACCGCTTTTACGCGATTCGTGCAGATTGTAAAAACTGGTTTAACACTGTGTTCCTCTGAAAGTCAATCCGGTTGGCCCCCAAATATGTGTGTGTATGTGTGCATACATCGGTGCTCTCTGAACAATCTCAACCGTATACCTATTGACCAACTTTAGATATTCGAATTTAATTGACTGTTCGAAATTATAATGATGATCAAGCAAAATACAAAAAACATTCATCTATTTCGTACTTACATTTAAAAAAAGTAGCGTTCACATGTGTACAAATCAGTGTATGGTTGCCTTAATGTGGCTTGTTTTTACACCACAGGGTCATCATGGACTTTGTGACACTACCAGTTACTTGCAATTCGATCTGATTTGATCATCGTATCAGTTGAAAACCCACTTTTAGGGCAGCCTACATTTTCTTTTAAAAGAATAGGAATTGTGGGATGACGGCGCGAGTTTTCAACCGATCTGCTCATTGGTTGTCGGCACTGTCGGTTTGTTGATATGGATCCCACGTTCTTCTCAATTCCGTTTGTAAAACGAAAGCTCATTGCAGTCTCAAGGCGTGCAATGTTCACGAAGTTCTTAGCATTTTATCTAAAAAATTTCTCATCTCCACTGAGGTGGCAAGGTTCCAAATCATAGGACGAGTCATCAGATCGCCTTTACCGCTGTACAGAAGTTGCCTAATCATTAGAAGACTAACTGCAACGAAGGTGGGGGGATTCCCTTCTCCGATTTAGGTTTTCCTAATAGTAGCTGCATACAAGGGGAGAAGTAAACCATATGACCTGTAAAGATTCATTTTACCTGTCCTAAAATGAATAGTGATAATTACATTACCACGTGAAACACCGAAAGTAACGAATCCAACGCGACTGAAGTGGATCTAGTGTGCAATAGTCGAAGTGATCGAACGGATTCTTCCAACTACACAGAAGTGGTATTCGGTTTCTGTTTTCAGCAAATACGAACAAGATTTCCACCGAAAAGTAGCAGTTGCGGCGTGACCATGATAAAGGCTACCTGATCGGATCAATTGTCACTTTACTGACGGACACACCGGTCGAGATCAAATCTTCTACCCTAAGAAATGGGAAACCATTCCGTGTCCCGTCTGTACCTTGAGACCTTCCAGATCCGCTAAAGGCGCGTTCAAAGCGCCGTAACACGTTTAATTGCAACTTTTTGTGATGTCATCATAACTAGTTGATAAAATCCGTGTTGATGCTGACTGGCAGTGAAGTTGTGTTGGTCTATGAAGTGTTTGTAATTCAGTTCTCCTGCTTCCATCACCAAAATTGATGTTGGTCATTTTCCATCCCTTTTCAGTGGTGAGATCACCGCTCCTGTGTTTTAACTCTGTTTTCTTCTGTCTAATTGGTCATGTTAACTATCGTTCAACGTATCATTGGATTTTTTCATTACGCGGCAAACTTGCTGCGTATTTTCCGCGGCAGATTCTGTTTACACTTCTAGCCATCTAGTTGATTTCAGTCTACTTTTTGAGCCGTGGACAGTTTTGATACACGATTACTACCGAAAAACGGTAATTCAACAGCTACCGCTTGGGAAATTCATGATCTCATCATTCCTGGTGTGTGTAAGGGAGCTACCGCTAATATTGTAACCCAGACGACGTGCCAGATAAGTTCGTCTGTTGAGGACCATACATTTGGACAATATCAGAACTATTCAACCATAACAAAACCGCTCATTTGTATCCAAAAATCCAGTATAATTCAAGTCAATCCTTATCCGATCGGAGGATGCAATTATGCGGGCTATGTGCCTTGGTTCATCTCTCTGCGTTCAGTCCGTATGACATTATTGTTGCTTCGTGACTCATAATTATTCTCGAGCAATGAACCACTTTTTCAACAGTTAGTACGCATACTCCACTCCGCCAGCATCACAAAATATGAAACGAGGGACGAAAGACGGTGGGATTTTGATCAACGTCGGCACCACGGCGTGCTCGGTCATAACCGTGTATCGGTATCAACCAATCTCTAACCCTGGCTTTGACTGTGTGTTTTCCGCTTTGTGGATGGGAACGACGGAAGCTCAAATAGCACCACGTAATTAAAACAGACACAAAACGTGCTGAAAAAGAAAATTAGATCGGCTCATTGCAACCATAATTCTAGAACTTTGAGTGGAGAACCACATAAGACGCCAATAGGTCAGACGGCAGAGAGCGAGGTGGTAAATTTCGACTGTGATTTTGAATCGTTCATTTGGGGTAATTATTCAGTTGTATTGTACTCTGATGAGATACGGCAAAACTGATTGTTAATATAATCACTTTCGCGTTCACCGAACAGTTACTTCCGCTCTTACACTAAATTTACAAAGCTGTCAAGAATCAGGACAAAAAGTATAGAACTGTTTAATAGTTAGCACGACATCCTGGTGCTTAATCATGTGATCTTTTGCCTTGAATTACTTAATTTCAGTAATGGTTTTCAGCCATACAAATCGAGTTTTGTCATGTTATCTCAGTAATATTCGTGGCTGAATTTTTTTTTTTCATTTTGAGAGCAATTTCTCAACAATTCGAGGTGCATTTTCAATAAACGAATATAGGTCTTCAAATTAGTGTTGATGGAGTCAGTCTTTCCAGAATCTCTTTTGTTTGTCCTAGTTACAAGGTAAAACATCATTTTGCACGGTTAACTTGTTCACAATGCAACAGAATATTACTTTGTCAGTCGTAAATGGGAATTTTCCAATTCCATCTTGGTGGACCGCGTTTACTTTGCGTGCTTGCAGTCCCACTAACCTTTACGAGGCTGTGCTTGCTCTCATACAGTTTACTCGGATTCACGCCGATACCCTTTCCTCTTCCATTTCACTCAATTCTCCATCGTCGATCATTTACTAATCTTTTATCGTTTTTGTGGATTTGTAGTTGGAGTAAACCGTTCACTCCTTACCCCGTGTGACACTCTCACTGATTGGTTTGAGCAAGAGTTCAGTAAAATGAAGCTTATTTTACTGAACTGTCTGTTCGGTCACGTGCCGGAAACTGATAACGTCATCGAGCGAGGTTTTATTTACATTGTTAGTGTTCCTCCTGGTTCATTGGCTTTGCTGTGCTGTTGGTTTGTTTTATTGAATAGAAATGACGCGTGAAGACGAAAAAGTAAATAGGGAACCATGGTGATTTCTGTTTCTCGTGGGGTTAAAGGGAGATGGAATGCTGTTGCGTTGATGTCAATTTCCTCTTTAGCTGTTTTGCTCTTTCGCACCGATTTTTACGTGGCATATGTCCTGGGGGTACTGGGAAGTTGCTTTTTGCAGGTGTCTATCCGGGCATCTGCAGGCTCTCGTGAAAATGTGGCAGACTGTTGCATTTATGAACCGACACATGTGTAACTCTCGCTGAGGGCAGCAGCTTCGCTTGTTTGCTTGAGGAGTGGAGTATTGTTTTGTCGGAAATGTCCGCCGTTTTTGTCAACGAAAATTAATTGGTTCAGTTTACAGAACCGGGTCAACAGAGGCAGCAAAGTGGTTTTGTTTTGATTGCATTTATTCACGTGGCACTGTGGACGAAAGTTTCAACACGAGACAGTGTGTGTGTGCGTGTGTAGCGTAATCGGATTTGGTTTGACACACCTTCGATAATTGTTCTACTTCGTAGCGTTCCGAGATGAATGGTCATGGTTACGGTGATGCATCACTGTCGTTGGTTAACAATCCAGGCGAGTCAACCTGAAGTACACTTTCTAACTGTCTGAATCGATTCATTCAAGGGTAGTGTTGGGTGCGTCCGTCAGTTGATACGCTTGGATGACTTATTCGTCAGGACTATTGCGCTTTAACTCTTAAATTAGGGATTATCAACGGGTTAAATTCTCGTCCGTTCGCCTGATCCGGACCATTTCCTTGGTGTATGACAAAAATCCGAACGAGTACTAGGGGATTAAATTGATCATATAGTACCAGCCAACATTCAGTCAACCATTAATAGCCCATAGAAGCACCATATAGCTGTTTCATTTGGTCTATTAACAGTTGTAAACACTGCATGTCCACGGAGCCCCAGTGGTAATGCTTACATCAAACGAACCCCGAATTCGAGGGGCCAACGCGCAAGACACCACTCTGCGCTCTGGGCTCGAGTCTTGGTTGGGATTCTTTAGATATACACGGCAGCTGACGATGCTGAACTATCCGAATGAAACGGAGTTACAATGAGTGATTGTGATGAATGAACTGAAATGAAATGAGTGGTTGTTTCCAGTGTCTTTTCAACGGTCAGTTGATCACTGATACTGCATGATGATCCATTCCCTAAGATAATTACTTTCACTTTCTAAATGACACTGAATGTCATGTTTAGACTGGTACGTTGCGGCGAGATGGACAAATTACTCGATATGTCTTTCGTACCGGAAGTTTTGCTAGCTCGTCTCTAAGTAAGAACGTGATGAACAGGTTGAATGTGATCTTGGCTATTATAGTATTGGCCAAAATAACGAGTGGACGTGCACTGCTGACGGTTCCTAACAAGGATGAAGCAGCTGTACAGTGCTTCCATGGTTTTCAACGGTTTGGACATTCACACTGCATGATGAATCGCATTATGTAGATTTACTAGTGTCCCCTCATGATGACAGCAATATGCAATTTGTCCTGTGGCAGTTGGAAAAGTGCTATGAAATGGCTTTACACTACTCGGTTGGTGTGTCTTATGATAGATTTGTTTCCAGAGTCCAAGGCAGGCTAATCAAATGTCTCTCACCTTTCTGTCTGACGCTTCACACACCGTTACCTATGCCTAATGGAACTGAAGCTTGGAAGCATAAAACCTGACGGTATGATTTCTGTGTCGTGAATTTACTCACGATTTACTCTGGTTGTGAAGAGAGAAAACCCGCTTGGAGTACCACTATTATGGGTGTTGCTCATGGCGATCTGCGGTGTGTGAGCATCCACTGACAAGGCTCAGCCCGGTCTCCGCGGCTGAATGAGTCAGCCAGTTGAGCTCGCGAGGGGTGGGAGGCTGTGCGGATTCTTTCTTTGGTCGTTCTGGTGACAGATGAATCAAACCTGTTACTGCTTGCGCAGGGTCGCCCGGCCGGCGTGGCCTGACTCAGCACAGCAGTTGATTTAGTGAGGACGGTATACAGAATGCACGCACACGAAATACGGTGTGTGTGTGTGTGTGTGAGTGAGTGAGTGCGTGTGTGTGATTAACCGGATGTTTGCCCTGTCCAACCGATCTTGCACGGTATCGACCGAAATCCGACTCCACAGAATGATGGTATTTCGAGAGCAATCTTTGCTGAAAATTGTAAACATTATGCATACATTCACCGAAATTCCGTTGAGTTCAAACGCTACTCGTGCCGATACAGTATGACCCAATGCAGAGCAAACTAAAAGCAGAAAAAATGCTTTGATTCATCGGCGACTGTCCGCCTGGTGGTGGTCAATTGGTTTGAGCATTTAATACCTCTGCAGTAGGAGGTTCAAATCCGTCCATTGCCGACCGGTTTAGTGATAGATAGCTATTTGCTGTAGCCTGACTTGTTACCACATGTGATCTATTAGGACCTTGTATGGTTTTGCATTTGAAGTCTAGGGGTTAGGTTACGAATAATCCCTAATAGTGCAGTGGGCCTCCGAGGTTAAAAGGGATGCCCCTTCCACTGTACGCAAGCAAAATATGTAACAGAAAAGCTAAATTGCATAGCATTCCACTAGAGATTCACCCATGTGATCTACGTTCACAAAGTCAGTATGTAGCAGTTCATTAGTCGAATCATACTGCTCACTGACTGGCAAGTATAGGACCAAACCCGCGAACCACAACAGGCATCAAAAATCGCAATGCGTGCGATCTCTTGAATTCAACAGTCGTAAACCAAATGGGAGCTGCCCATTTGGTAAGTTTCCTGATTGTTAAATTCCCCTGTGTAATTCACTTTACCAAATACTGTCAAACTGCTTCCTTGGTTGTGTTTAAATTCAAGTAACACATTCACTAGTCTTTTGTGAACGAAACCTCTTATTCTGATGCATGCAAGCAGTCCTGAACCGGACCCATGAAACGTGTACGGAGAAAAGGCTATATTATGAGATCTGACAATAAGTCGTGACCGGTAGAGCTTTTGAATTATGACTAGTTCATCTTCTGTCGGCTGCGTCCATTTATAATGTATTGACTACAATTTAGTTTTGAGTTCTGTTCGCATGAGAGTTGGCAGCCAAATTTGGTCGTTTTTTGGCTGCACAAACTGGAAACTGATACTGTCTACTTGTTTTTTGCACCGTAACGACCCATCCGGTCGTGATTTTTCCACATAAGAACACCACGCTACACATTTCTCGATTTGGTCGTCAGTCCCATTTGCACTCAAACAAGCTCTGTGCCATCGCATCGCTATCGTTGAAAAACAAATTGTGTTCTCCCTCTTACGCATGTCATAGCCATGAACCAGGTTGCATAAATTTGGTCGTGTAAGGTATTATTATTCCAGTTGTTTTTTTGTCTTGTATACCAAGTGGTTCGTATCATTTGCATTCGCAGCTGTTTACACGACGGGAAACCTGGATTTTTGCACTTTTCGATGCGAAATAAACGGCCTGCATTCGACTTATCGTAATACTCACTATTCACAGTTGATAGGCCTCGTCATTCACCGATTTCACTTTACTAGACTGCGTCTTGTAAGGTGTTTGTGAGTGCACGAGTGAATAATTTGCCGTGCAGATTTTGGGTGACATATGCCTTTCAGAAATGTGTGTCAACTGGACCGAAATACCGATGATATTCATAAGATAGTCAGCTGAAGGCAGAAAGTTCCCTTTTGTGTACTTTATCTAAGCACGATTGGTGTACACCATCCCAAGTGGATGGTGCACCGACTACAATGGACAGTTAACGTGAGGCTTAATCGTCCTTAATTTCATGGATCAGATGCACAAAGCAAGATGAAGTATTACGTCGAATGATTGTGGCAGCGGGTGCGATACCAATCGAGGAACTTGATATAATAAACAGCTCTGGCCCGATTATCCCAATTAAAAATAGAGCACGAATCGCTGAACCAAAACAGTCTTCTGAGGTTTATTTCGGAGCAAAGACTATGGGAGTGCAGATCGATAGAAAGAATAAATTAGATGATGCGTTCGAAAGCAGCAAAAAGGCTGGCCAGTCATATGCAGCTCGATGAGTGTAAACGGACATCAGTTACGGTGTGAAACGGACGGATTTCCCACCTCGCCACAGAACCAAGTGATCATTACTGATAACCGCGCTTGGATTGGATATGGGTGACCAAATCATTTAACTTGGCGAATAAACCAGTAGTGCTGTTACGTTTTTTCGTCACTCTTTATTTGATTAAGAGTGTAAACTGTTTTTATTTATGTGAATAGTTGCACCGGTGGGTACGAAAGTTAAATTGGTACGGAGCTTTCCCTGCTGATCTCGACCTGGTAATGACCAATCGTATCGACCGATGGGTGGGAGTATTTGTCTACGTCAAAAGGATTGTTTAGGGCTTTCTAATGAATCATCACGAAATTCCCGCTATTCTTGGTTCAAAAAAAGAAAATGTTTTTTGCCCATCAAATGCTGTCTCTAACTTGTTTTATGGCTCGACCAATTGGACATTTCTCTCGAGTTAGTTGGTCGCCGTTCGCCAAATCGCAGTGCACACGAGTTAGACTATTGTGCATTAGCTATCCATCGTTCGCTGCAAGTTGTGTGTTCCATTCGCCTGTTTGCTTACAGGTCCACAATAGGTGTGCAACTCGGATGGCCACATTGCGTGGTGTGTGTGGGCTGGCGAGGGGTGGTTGGGTATGAAACAGTCACCCCGACATTTTGTTGGGGAAAAGACAAAATTCGCAGCTTAGAAAACCAAGATGAAACACTAGCCATTACCCCGTTGAAACATTACCGTTGGCATCCCACACACTTATACAAAGCGTTTACGTTCAACCGAACAAATTCCACTCTAGCGCTGATTGTGTGCTAGCCGCTGGTTGTGTCATCTGTCATGGGGTTGCACGAGTGGCGGCAGACACTTGCTGCAAAAGAACGTCAACAATCTCCTCCCACGATTTCGGTTGGCGTCCTTCCTGGATGGCCACTTTTGCATTAGGTGACACTACTGACGAAGATACGCCCAACAGCTCAGGATCATCATGAGCAACCACGAATCTCCTTATTTTGCGTTATGGGTGTATTTTTTGGGCTTATTACTAAAAGAGCTCTAGGAGATTCGTAGAATTCTATCCATGAATCTGATATGAAATAATTCATTGCGCGGTGTCAACGCTGAGCTGACCATTGAAAATGTAGGAGATCACTGCACAGCTTATCTTATCTGGTGTGTTGGGAATCATAACCCATCCGAGTCCCGACAGTACTGTAGCGCTAACTTACAGCATATCGTCGCGAAGCCCATCTCGGATGACCTAGCGATGAACGTGTGTCTGACAACAACCATCTTGCAATCCTGGTTCGAGTCCGGGTTGGAACTCGCTGAATATACACTAGAAGTTTCCAACAGGTTAAGTGAATCAACTGCTGTACAGTAGCTATTGCTTTCAAACATTTTTCCTTGATAGGCAGTTGAACATCGCCGCTGGATACTGATTCCAGTGGAATCGGTGCAGTACTGGAACGTTCGATGAAACTAAGGACGGTGATAATGTTCTTGCGTGCTCTTCGTATGACCAGATTCGACCGAATCACTTATTGTAGCCAATGGAAACCGCAATAAAGAATGATAAATAAGCGTTACTCCTGTTTTAGGACCCACCCATTGCACTGACCACGGTTCTGTTGCAAATGAACGTGGCATCAAACATCCATCTACTGTGACCAAAATAGTTGGCTTGAAGGCTACTACTTGAAAACGAGGCATTTTTTTAATCTTTTCACATTCTCTGTTCTTTTTACCAAAGCGTATGTTGCTGTTGTTTCGGTTGAAACATTGTCAAGACACTGTGTTACGGAATACTTGTACACCGCAACTATCACTCCATAATAACTCAGCCGAATGACTGGAAAAATACCGTGTTGTGAATGTCCCAAGCTTTTCCAAGATTTCAAACGCACATTGTTCTTTTTAATCGTTTATTTTGTTTGCTGTCATCTTATCACTTAAGAATTTTCAAGTACCGCAGGCACAATGAATCTGTTGAGCATACTTTCTTCTCAATTTCTTTTCTGTACACATGTTCTGAATTCTTCCATTGTCAACTCTTCCCAACTGGTCTCTCAGTTAGAGGTGAATAGCCTAAACTATTTTACAAGTTTTCCATGGTTTCAAAACTCGCGCTCACTTACTGAATTTCGGTTCGTATTCGTGCATTTCGACTAGGCGTCCACTTGGCCATTCTCAGGCAGGATGCATCCAGTTTACACCACGTGATTCAGACTGACATCGATGGGGGCAAATATTGACGGCGCCCAGTTGGCGTTTTCCGTACAATTAATCTGTCGAGGGCGGCAACAATCCAGTTAGCCTATCGTCGTACACGAAAAACTCATCAGAAGTGACGATGAGTCGAGTAAATTTGTTTGTTCCAGTGTTGACATAACCTAATAACCTCGTAGTCGTTTATTCTAAATGCTGTCTGCGTGACTCAGAAAGCGGCTCGGCCTCATTTTGGATTGAATCTCTACCAAACAAACACAATCATGAGTTGTTTGCTTTGCTTGGCGGTGCGAACTCTAGTTCACAACGCCACACGTGTCGGACAAACAAAACCGACCGCGATAACATTCAGCCGATGCAACAGCATGTGCATGCCAGATTCTCACCGCGCACGGGGTGAAAGAGCGCTCACGTGGATCGATTGTTCTGATGACCCCAATCCGAGCCAGTTATTTCAGTTTCGGTCTACAGAAGGAGGTGGATGGGCCTAGTGTCACTTCAATATTTACATTGGAACCGCATGCAACGCCAAGGAGGCTTAGCGCTGTGTTCCGATTTCCGGTCGGGTGATAACCGTCTTGTGTGTGTGTGTGTGTGTGTGTGTGTGTGTGTGTGTGTGTGTGTGTGTGTGTGCGACAAACTGCTTTCACGAGCGTGGCAAGATGGTGGTATCCTTATGTACAATTCATTTGGAGCTTTTTTGTTTAGTGGCTTTGTCATGTGGTCCATCATAGCGGCATCAGTTCACTCAGTCGAACTAGCAAGCGAAATTATTGGTTCGAGGGTTGAGCGTGTGCAAAAAGGTAAGTTTTTCTGACCATATTGTTTGTTGGCAGTTGACGGGGATTCGCTTTTTGTCCACTAGACTCACTCATGATCCCAAGGAGACCGAGAATTTGGACGCCGAAAACAGAGGCGATAAACAGTGCAAGAATCGAGTGGATCTGGTGATGTACAATTGTGCACCAGACAAGAGGAGTGATACCTATTACAGTCGATTATCATTAATGGAAACTAGAACTACAGTTTAGCTTGTGAATATTCGTCTCATGCAGAGGTAGAATAGTTTAAAAGAAATGAGAAACTCATGCATTGCGGTCTATTGTACTTCTGGAGTGAAACAGACTTGTAGTTTTGAGTAGTTCAAGGCCCATATTCGTCCGAAATGCTTTATCTAGCCCAACAATAAGAGTGTTGTCGTGCCCTAGAACCTTTGAGCAAGTCTTTCATCGATGACTCAAAACTGGATGTTTGTGATTTGAACAACCAAAGTGACTTGCCTGCTTTTTAATTTTACGCGACTATCTCATACGAGAGGATAAGTCGGCTCCATGAATATCACGAACCATGGCTAACCAAGCGCGGCGGTCGGAGGTGAGCTCGGTGCAGATCGTGATCTAGTCATTTTTCCACCGCCGGACTCCATAGACCGACCGAAGGCCTAGAAGCTCTACGTCCTTTTCTGTTGTACTGGTCCACGTTTTGAGTTGCCCACCAAGGCAACGACGCCAACCAGGGCAAGGAGCAGGGCACAGTATTTGTTTGGTTGTTTCTGACTCGAGTCATCGAAGGGTACGGCCGAGGTCATCGACGTTGGAGGACGGAGGGCTCATCGACATCAGAATGTCGTCTCGTTACCTCGTCGTTAGACACCCTGTCATGTCAGTTGACTTTGAGGATTTGTCGCATGCATCAGTAGTTGAAAACCTCCAGCCTTTTCCGGTATCCTCAGCTCGTAGTGGCCAGGCTTCGCAGCCATGGGTGAGTACGGGGTGGATGGCGGCACGGTAAACACGAACTTTGGTCCTTAAGCTGGTTTTAATGTGAGCCCACAGCGTTCGTCTTAGCCGAAGGAAGGCTCTGCTAGTGCTGTTGACCCGTAATGCCACTTCATCTTTTGCCTGGCCTTTGGGAAGCAGAGTTGAGCCTAAGCATTTGAATAAGGGGGCGTATTTAACTGTTCGGTCACTGATGGGCAGTTGCTGAATTGTGGGGCTTAGATGGGTTGTGAAAGCTTTCGTTTTGATTGAATTCACTTCTAGCTCGATGGACTTCGCGAAAGAACTGATTCGGTCAGGGATTGGTTGGAATGTAGTGAGTGGGTCCTCTAGCACGACAGTATCATCCGCAAACTCCAGGTCGGAGGCGTTTATTTCTTGGCTAAGCTAAACGGCAGGGTAGTCGTGTAATGCGTGACCTGTTGTCCAATCAACGGCGTAGCTGAACAGCATTGGTGAGAGGAGACATCCCTGTCCAACTCCGATAGTGAGTGCGAACTCACAGGATTCTTCGCCGTACTTACGAATCCTAGCACCAGTTGTCGAGAAGTATCCCCTCAACAGCCTTAGAAGCTCATCGGGCATCCCGCCGGATTGAATTATGGTCCAAAAGGACTCGCGGTTAACCGGATCGAAGGCGGCCCGGAAGTCGATGAAGCAAGCTGGAATTTATTGGGGTGCTCCAGTATTCGGCTCAGCGTGAAGATTTGACCCTCACAGTCTTTGCGACGGTGCAAATCCCCCTTGGTTCGGGCGAGTGCGCCGGTCTCTTGCCTCGGAGAAACGGTTTAGTAAAAATGTACCAAAGATCTTTGTGGTGACGTCAATCGAGCCGATCCCTCAGTAGTTCCCACATGCCGATTTATCACCTTTCTTCGGAATGGGAAGCAGAATGGACATGCCCTATTCGGGTGGGGATGCTTTCTCTCGCCAAGCGGAGCCAAACGGTGTACATAACCTGTCGGTCAAGGACAATGAACAGGCTTTATATATTTCTGGAGGGATACTATCTTCCCCAGCAGCCCTTTTGTCCTTCAGTTTGGTAATTATTTCCGTGATTTCCGCGGTACTGGGTGGGTCACAGTTGCTTTCGTACTGGACAGGAGGGGTTGGTATTGGTTGGTCTGTCGGGTGGTTTATAGGCCGGTTGAGCAGCTGACCAAAATGTTCGACCCATCGGCCCATTGTCTTACGTTGTTCGGGTATTAGGTTTCCTGCCGCGTCACTTAGAAGCGAATCTTGTTTGCTGTGCCTATTCGAGGCGTTGCGAATAAGGCAAAACAGCTTAACAAAGTCACCAGTTCCTGACGCGGTCTCCATTTTTTCAGTTATTTCTATCCAATATCTTTTGCGATTAGCCTTGGCGGAGCGTGTGGCCTCTCGTTGCAGTCTACGGCGTTCATCACTTCCTGCAAGCCGGACTTCATGCTTTGGTGGACGACTGGAGCGGGCTCTCGGAGATTCAATCTTTTGCCCGCCTTTTTGATCTCTCGAGTAACGTCCGAATAGCTTCCTTGACTGTCGTCTTTATTCGAGTTCACTGTCCTTTCACGGAAATTTCGTCTTCTTGTGCATTGGTTGCGGCGATTAGTCGAGCTGTGATTGTTCGTGACAACGCTTCTCGCTTCTCTGGATTCTCTAGGGCAGCAACGTTTATCCGGGTGGGTGCAGAGACTGTGGACAGATGAATTCTGAAGCACGCACGTAAGAGGACATGGTGAGTGGGGTTTGAATTGCCCGTTTTTGCACCTCGATACGCTCGGCAATCCTCCACAAACGAGGCCGAACGGGATCTCACCAAGATGTGGTCGAGTTGGTGTGCAATGTGACCGTCATTAGAGTACCATGTGAGTAATTGATCCTTGGGGTTCTGAAATCCAGCGTTGCAGACAACCATTTTGTTGACATCGGATAAACCAATCAGTCGGCCACCGTTCTCGCAGCGCTGACCGAGACCGAATTTCCCCAGAATATGGCGAGTGGATTCGTCGGCCGTATCTGTGCGAGCGTTCCAATCTCCTGCGATGAAAAGTACGTCAAGCCTTCAAACCCGGTTGATTACCTCTTGCAAGTTTTAGTAGAATTCGCGTTTGACCTCGTCATCAGCCATATTGGTGGGAGCATAGGTCACAATCAGTATTGGATCGTGCTGAAAACTCCTAAAGCTTGCCAATGTGAACCTAGGTGACACTGATTCCCGAGATATCATTGCATCACTAGTCGCTTTGTTCAGAGCAAACGCGACACCGTAAAGAACGGAGTTGTCTTTCGGGCCACTTTGATAGAGCCAATAAAATGTATCCACTCCCGGGACCTTTATTTGTCGGCTACCTCAGTTGGGCAGGCGGACTTCTAAGGCAAGCAATATCTACGTCATAGTCATGTAGAGTCCGCATTGTGATGCACTGACTGCCGACGTCTAGAAAGGTCCCGACATTCCAACAGGCTATGTGTGCTCTTTTCCTGCAGCGAATAATCTCAGCTTGTTTTCTTATCACCTCGACCGCCGGGACACGAGGCGCGTCGCTTACCGGGGACACCGCAGCATGATAAGCGCTTGGGGTTCCTTGACTAATAGAGAGTCGCGGGGGTAGGGTACGAAGCGGTGTCCCCAGCACCGTTCGGCCTTTTTGTTCGAGGTTACACCTCTAGCCTTGGCACACCCAAGTGCAGACTGCAAGACAGCAGGGTGTTCCCAGAGGAGCCGGTGACCTGCTGTACGGTTCGTTCGCTTCCTCTGGAATGCCGGATCAGGCAGCTGAACAGTTCTCCTTTGGTGCCATTGGATCAGTAGATCTCGTCCGCCCATTCAGCAGAATCTGTCTTCACATGCCGAACACCGTCTCGCCGAAGTTTTTAAGACTTCGGTAACCATCAACCTGGGTTAGCCCGCCGGTCGAACGGTTTATCGGGGTGTGGCCGCTGATGCATGCATCAGATTCGTGAAGCCATAGGTGAGAGCTGGGCAGATGATGGAGACCAAGGAGATGGAGGATGCCCCAAGGGACAGAACAGTCTTCTCTTCTCGGACATCACATACGTTCCACCAAAGCGACGCATGAAGTTGATGAAGCATGTTGTATGGATAGTACAAATTTATTTATTTTAACATCCGCTTTAAGTTGTACAAGGTTAGGTTCCGCTAGGGTTACGGTTGCTGCGTGAGCAACGATTCCCATGAGATCAGCTTAACTACTCGAAAATCGTTAGGGATATTTCCTCTAAATAACTTTAACTCCACTGCCAATATTTTGGCGAATTCATGCTGTAATTAAATTGGAAGCCATTCATGTTTCTTCGACATCTTTCTTTTGCTCTCTGTTTTGTCATGGTGGATAGCCTCCTGCGTGGTGTAGGCTCCAATAACATAAGGACCCACCGAGAAAACAGTGAGATGCCCAAGGTTGATAAAAATACTTTTGGCGACTGAACTTAATCAGATAGTATCACCACTTCCTATTATCATTGACAAGTCACGGAAGCATTTATCGTATTAATAAATCTCCGTGGTTCGTACGTACTACCAGCTGATCCGGCATGTCACATTCTTTGGTTCAGCGCATCCTGAATCGTTTCAGAAGACAGCACCTCAACAGTTTGCTTTCGCATCAACTGTTATTGACCTACTGAGTATCGAGTTTCGAATGTAGAAAATTCGTTGCTTTTGTTAAGGACGAAGAGTGCTCAACAGCGTCGGTCTTCTAACTGTCCGTCACAGTCCTCACCGCTGTCCATTTAGACCGAGGCAGTACGGATCAATACTGTATATCAGTTTCATTCTGTACCGGGACCAACCGTGGAATACACAGCAGTAATGACCAAGTCAAACAACTCGAAAATATCGAACTGATCCAGGTATGAAAATGCGTTGATTCCGGTGTGATTCGAACTCAAGCATGGACGCTTCTCGCTCATTAGTACCGCATATGCTCTACCAACTTCGTCGCGAGGTCACCCCGAGTGGCTTCGTAAGCCATAAGCTCAAAATGTTCCGTCAACAGGCCAACACTGCGCAAGGTTGATTTCACCCGTATTGGTCATGTGCTAGCGAACGTTGAGCTTTTGTCTCTACTCATCATTCTTGCTATCTTGGTTCGATTAGCCTGAATGGTGTCTTGATCTGAGGCTCTTGACTAGCGTCATCTTTTATCGGCTGGGGTTCTTCTGAGATCCGATATGTTTGTCGTGAACTACTTTGTGAACGGTTGCGTGTTCTTTTTCTGCTTATGACTTCTGGTTCCAAAACTGCCTCCTCGTGTTACCACGATGTTCTTTGCTACAACGTGTTCTAATTCAGATGCTGATCAGTGTGAGTTGACTGAATTTCTTCTGTATTGATAAAATCAAAATCAGCGCATCGGATACAATGGCACGGAAACAAATGGAGCGTGTGGAAAATGTATTCGGTGTAGGAGGTGCACAGGTAATCATTCAATCCGTGTAGGTCAGAACCAGTATGACGTCCAAGGTGAAATTAGGGTCATTGGAGGGAGAGGGAAGAGTAACGTAACAGCGCCGTTTTGGCGATAATGGCACTGGCCTCACGGGTACAAGTTTTGGTTTGATCAATTAATGGCCACCGTCCTGGTGACCTTCAAGAACCAACAACTCCACAATCTAGTTGTGAAATAAAAGCTTCATTCCCCTTGACTTTGTATCCGACATCCAATTGTTGTTTTGCTGTCGTACTTGTGAGCATCATCCTATCTCTCCAGGATGTAATTTGGAACAGACTAGGTGGTGGCTGATTGAAGAACTTGTAGGTAGTTGGACTAACAGAGTGAACGAGCTGATGGGGGTGCTTACTACACTGGCTTTGTCTCAGGAAATGGTGGCGTCGATTATTATTTTTATCATGATAAATGGCTATTGGTCACCACAACAGTTATCTCAAGGTCAATCTGCTGAGGATTTGAGCAGCTTCAAGGTTTATCGGCAGACTGCGTTTTCATTCTGCAAGGCTTGACCTAAGACGGTGAATCACAGTTTCAAATAACCTTTTTCCAGTAGTTCAGTGTGAAGCGAAATTTTGGGCACAATATTACTAGAGTCCTTATCGCTTGCAAACTTATTTTTGTTGTCCCTTCAAGTTTACACAAGCCGTCTACGATTGTGGGGGTAAGCAAGAGGTTTTATCTGCTCTCGAGTATTTCAGTGGGACAACCTGTTTTCATGGTAATGGTTGTAACAGCGCCCTCTTATTTTTATGAAGAGCTGTGGGTAGACGGCCCACGTTCTGCAAATCTCAATTACATTCCACAAACAATAAATTATGGATAAAACACCGAGCCTGAACAGAATCGTTAAAATTAGGTTATCCAAAGTGGATCTTATTTCAGCACAGATTCGGCGGTTCCGGTAAAGTTCCCTACTCGGTTACCAACTTCCCTAGTTACTTCATCATCCCAGCTGGCTGATTGGTAAACATAGTTCTAACAAATGATTCATCATGCGATATCAACGCCTAAGTTACTGTTGAAAACAATAGAAGTATTGTATAGCTATTTTATCCTTGTTAAGAATCAACGGCAGTGCACATCCATTGAGCCCTAATTGTGACTTGAACCTAGGATGCCGGATCGTGAGTCACACGCGTCTTACCGCTGAGCCATCCGGACCGGCTCTCAGCTGTTCGTTTCCGGTCAATACTACACGACACAGCACACATCCGTCACTGATCTTTGAAACGTAAACAAGCCGTCACCCGCACTACAGTCGACTCTTTTTTGTAGTCACCTTCTCAGCAGGAACCTCAGCCTACAAACTGTGGCTAGACTACCAGTTTTCTGAATGAGTAGAAATTCGGGTCTGTTGTCCCTCACTCTGCATGGGAGTGTGTTTGTGTGGTTTAATATATTTGTCAACAGATGAATTGGGATATTCGTTATTCGTCAGTTTTGTCAGTCAACCTAATAAATCTGTTAGGCACGTCTGTTTCGCAATATCAAACAAGTTACCCACTCAGCACAGAGTTCGTAAAACCAGATCACGCTTCTCCAATTCATTCGGGAGAAAGCAGACTTTTCCATATGGTAAATGGGCTAATTTTACGGTACCTACCAGGAGTTTCGATGGCTCTTAGTACTTCTTTTAATGCCCACATACATTCGCCGGGAGATTTCGTAACAAAATGTGCATGTTTCTGAGATCCGCAATAAATAGCTGTTCTGTTGCACCAGTCGTGATTTCCTGCCCAGTTTTTCTCCTATCCTTAGTCGTTCCAACAATGTAGCATGCACAGGGCAATATGACTCTTCAACGAATGAAGTTAGCAACCAGATACAGTCACACATTACGGTCACCCATTCTTGAGCCTTGATTTCCTGCTTCCTTCGGTCTACCTTGAGATCCGAATTCAGGCTTCAACATACTGACCAGTTGTTTCACTCTTCTGCATAGCTCAGTGCAATGCGAACATATGCGCTTAGATAGAAAACGAGCTAGACAGTAATCCACTGCCGTCTGGATCGTTACCACACCCGACCTTATGTGGTTCTCCTCTCCAAGTCTTAGGGTCTGATTGCCGGTTATCCCTAATGATGCAGTGGAGCTTCGTGGCTACCGGATATAAAGCCCCTCTACTACACTCACGCACAAGCATGCGATAAAAAAGGCTAATTTTCTGTTCTGTATTGCAGAATGGCACTTTACCAATGGTGTGTGGCAAACGCTTTCATCCACGTGCATACCGTTGATCGCATAGTCTGAGGAACATGTTGACAGCAGTCTGTGTGCATGACTGACTGGACAAATTTCTGCATGATTTTCATCATCATTTTGAACCTGTTGGATGTCTCCACTGTCTTAAGCAGAATGAAAGCGATGTTTGCTTTTCTGTGTAACTAAAGGTGTACATGTGTCCTCACTAATGAACGGGAGCAAATCGGTTGCTTTGTTTTACCCTCAAAACACCAGCCTTTGCGTTCGTCTGCGTGTAAGATATGAGTCCCCGTTCCAAGCCCCCATTTTGGTACACTACCTTAGTGTTTGTTCTGAGTCGTATCTGGTCCATCGGCCATGTAGATCCATTATTTAGCCAATGACCTTCACCTCGTCCGGGTCGATTTGTTTACTTTGGTGCGAGACCACACAGAAGTGTATTTGCTTCCGCGCTTGTTCTGACGCGCACAGGCACGCATTGTTCATTCACTGAATCATCGTAGAGTGTAAACTATATATAAACTCACCGTACAAGATCCAAGAAAGCACACTGCACAGCTAAATCTTTTATCAAACTTGTCAGTAGTAATCGCAAGTAGTATGAATTCTCCGAAGTATAACTGGTGACTGCTGGAGCTCGGTGTACAGGATTTTGAGTCTGACGTCAACCGTTTCGGCTTGTTTTATGTCCTGACTATGCCACTGGCTTTGATATTCGTAAAATGTCACTCACATCATCTTGTTTTTCCCCATACTTATGACATGTACTCGGTTAACCACACAGAATGGAGTCACTGCGGCTCGGGGCGGATTTTAGCGAATGCATTAAACTGGGCATTCTGCACAGTCCATCAGGTCGATTCCTAACTGCCGAGGTTTTCAATAATGAAATCAATGTGTCTGGCACCGCACTGCGACGTCGTCAGGTGTGGACTGTGTTGATCGAGCGCGGGCGTCCTCAGACAATCTATCTGCAAAGTCATTTGGGACGATTTTTGTCCGCGGACAAAGATGGACGCGTCAATGGCGCCGCAACAACTCCAGGCAAGTCTGACCGTTGTTGCTTTTTGGTTTTTTGCTTAGTACTGGAACTGGCTGACGATGTTAGACGAATGCTGAGAGCTTGAGAGAAGTTTAGGAATGCAACTTTCCGGTGAGTGCATTGAAAAATACATCCAGTAACCATAAAGGTCTCCACTTCACTGTCCGATAAAATCGGCAACCAAGACCGTCTAACTTCGAGTGCTGAAGAACCACTTGAAACCGCAATAGGGTCAGTAATGGTAACTCTCTGGGTGACAACGAAGTGTTACCTAGCGTCAGAGTAGCCGGTGTTCGCGAGGTTTGAACTCCGTACTTCAGGTAGCATATGTTTTTGGTGGGACTGAGATTCGATCGTCAATTTTAGATTCCGAATTCCTTTTTGCGAGGCGTTATCTAACCAACAGCTCCTGTTTTTTGAGTATTCACGCACACACACCACAGAATATGGTTTGTTTCCTTCTTTTGAATGACAAGTTGCTTTCTCAAGAAACTGAATTGACCAGAGTGCTGCAGTTCGCTGGGACGGATCCTGATGTAAGCACAGGTCACTTTTATCAAGTGTTCTTGAAAAAGCAAAGTCAATACAATAACCACTGTTCGGTCGCCAGTAAAATGTTTGATTTTTCGGATGCAAAAAATGTGCATGATCAATCACGATTAGGTCTGAACTATTTGAGCTTTCCCAACACCATTTGTTTTCATTCCATGTCTCCAAGTATGAGTGCAGTTGAAGGATAGAAGTGCATGGTTACCAAAACTCACTGACAATCGTGACTCTGATAGGTCAGGTATGATTCCGGGTCAGATAACGACGAATTTGTTCCCTTTTTAAACCACATACAAACAATGTCCTAAGTCAGTCTCGCTTGGACCAATCTTGTTGTAGACTGTGTAACTCGCGTTGGTCAAGCGGTATAAAGCTTTATCATCGCTGAGTTGGTAAGCGGCAATCCGCTGTCACTCGGTTCGTTACCGCACCAGACCTTGTGTGGATGTCGAATTCCAGATTACAAGCCCACGATTTCCGGCTCTCATTTTTGGGGATATGGGGCATTTCCCTTTCGCTTCGGTCGTGCAGACAAGCAGGAGAAATATCAGCTTGTTGTTTCCCAGGGACGGTCGCACTAATAGAAAGTTCAGAACTATTCGTCACCATAGTTGAAAAGATATGGTGACTAGGCAGCACGATATCTGTGGAGAAAATCACAGGCTCCGGAGATACATCAGTTGGCTGTGCCTTTGCCTAAACGCTAGTTCGTGCGAGTGATTGGATTGCACCCGATTTTGTAGTTCGTCCAAACATGGCCGAACATCCGTTAGACATTGATCAACATGTTGCACGGGGCGGATCCGTTGAGCGGTTCGTCCCTGCGCGGTAAGGAGATAAGGAAGCTAGTCGGTAGGGGCATCTTGATCTCTTAACAGCTTTGGTAAAAATAATCAATCAAATTTGGGATACTAAATTAGATTTACCGTTGGTTTGTGTCACACCGATTTCATTGAGGCATGTATTGTCGCGGTTGTTCACTCAAGGACCATGTATACAAATGTGCACAAAAAATTACAGTAGTAATCACTGGTTTCTGCAAGTTTCCGTACCGGCCCCATCTTCACTAACCAAGATACATGCTAACCTTCTTATTTCTAGTGGATACGGAAGGAAAATAGATATCATGGACGTGTTAGACCTCATGTGGATGTGGATTTGGCCCACTTTGATAGCGGTGAGTGTTGCACAGTCTCGTGCTGGCAGTGTACACCGCTAAAAAGTGTGCACGTGAATGTTCACAAAAGCACACAAAATCATGCGTTTAGCGCGCTACGGTCCCTCATCACAGAAAACGAGTTAATGTGCACATGGTATATTTGCCACCTCCGACTTCCTGTTGGGATTCGACCTTTAGCAGATCACGATCTGGCGTTCACGAATGATTCCTACATACACACACACACACACACACACACACACACACACACACACACAAACAAACAAACAAACAAACACAAACAAACATGCTGCCAGTGCGTTCAAAAACCAATCTACATCAGTGTGCGCCACACTATAACCAAACGATGTATTCGTATTTCATGAACTGCCTTAAGCTGATCCGGTGCGAATTAATAGAAGCCGTTTCAGCGAAGTTGACCACGATCAGCCAACATCAGTGGAAAATACATGCATCATACTCTCGGGTTCATTTTGGTGGCAAGACAACCAACTACCGCTCCATATTTTGCACACCTTTTAACAAGCTCTGCGAAATATATACGACTGTGTCATCCAGTTGCTTGTCAGTCCTCATCGGTGAAGCTTTTAGTGCCGTTGTAGGCAGATCATTCTCTCTTCAGGTCACTAGGTCCTGTGAGTAGTATGGCATTGTACGTGGATGACAGGACAAAATTTCCCCGGAAGCACACGACCGGTTTCGCGGTTATTGCTACTGATCAGGTATGCGTACCCGGTACTCTTCCGTCCAATTATCCTTATACTAGGTCCTATTTTAAACTACTGGCCTTTTTCCCCATGCAGAACAACCGGAACACGGAGAATAAAACATGCTTTTGACGAGAAAGAATAGCCTTTTGCAATTTTGAGTGCCCTCTCCGGGAGTTGGGGGACATCCTCCGCGAAAAAATCACCAAATTGTAATCTTCGTTTGATTGATTGTCCTTTTGGGCTCCACGTTTCGCGCGCAAACCTCAGGTCATCCGACCAACCTGCACTCGGAAGCACCAGACTCGAGTTTCGCTCTTGTTAGAGCTCATCAGTGGTGCATATCCTCCGCCACACCCAGGGTTTGAACCCGGGCCCTCCCATCTCGAAGGCGTGTTTGTTACCACTGCACCACCCCGCTCCCGTTCGAGCCGATCCGAATCACCAAGTTAAGCTTGTACAGATGTCGACCTCTATGACAGCATTTCTGACACACACTACTCGCAAGGAATTGCGTGACATATAATTAATCAACGCACTGGGTGGGATTTAAACCGAACGGCAAGTCGTAAAAGATGAACGACCATACGCGCCCTTTCCAGAAAGCTGACTTTACTTTCGCGCTGGCAGCACACTGATTTTTCCTCCTGCTCTCCGTATTGTTCGTTGACGTACGCTATTCCTCGAGGCAGGTAGTGGCTGGAGGGTATGTCGAGATGGTCTGTCTATGAGATGAGAATAAGGTATGAAAACCCTAACCAGTGGACTTGGCCAAATAGGACATGTAAGACTTCCGAGTTGGGGTCCACGATACCCATCCACCGGGTGGCTGTATACATTAAGTTAAATGGCTAGGTCTTGCCGCTATTGGGGTAGTTTCTTTCAGGCTCTTTCTTCATCTCCATCATTTCCATTTATTGTTTCGTTTTTTGCTTCATTTCTACTTTGGGCTACTATTCATTTTGCCCTAGACTCAACGATACTGTAGGGTATCAACCACAACCGGGGCACATAAGTACGAGATTGGTGGTTTAATAAACTGAACTGAATGGGGTAAGCAGTAGAAGCTGATTGTCGGCTCCGTGGATATGCACTACTGATAGTCCCAAAAAAACGCTCACTGAATAGGCTCTGAACGGTTTTCATGGATTTTCAGTGATTAGTGGAGCTTCGGTTCCATATTGTGAATCATTCCGTAAACCGGGTGTCTTTTTTGCTACGGATTACCATAAACAAACTTTCGGAAACTCCAGACAATAACGTTTTCGAGTTATAATATAGTTCAAGTTGTTTATTCGGCAGTTTGTGAAAGTAAGGTAGAACTTGTCTTCTTTCTTGGAATGCGGCGCTTCTTTCCCTCACCAGTTCTCGCTCTCATGACATTAATAACGCGAATCTCCCCTAAATTGAATGTATGTAACTTCCTTCATTCGCCTTTCACCGTTATTTCCGTTCACGATCATTGCGGCATTCCTATCCCAAACCTCGTTATTCCAGTTTCGATTCTTTTCTAAAACCACATAGTTTAGGACCACTCTTCCAGCTTCTGTTTGCCGCTTGCTTATGAGATCTTTTTCTTCAACTGCATTTCCGAATTCCCCCCTTCTCCGTGCTGTTTCTGTTATTGTTATTGTACTGTCAGTCAATTTGACCGCAGGGTTTAGCGTTTTTGTTTGCTGTATGCTATTTTGATCCATACAACCACATCATCACCATCATCATCATCATCATCAATAACAACAACAGAAATGTGTTCATCATATTTCATTGGGTTCTATTTGACGTTTATCAGACACTGAAAACCAGGGCTGCGTAACGTTCGGGATTGTTGATAACACTTGTCAACAAGTGAACAGGTACATATAATTACAGGAAACTATCCAGTCTGCATATCCGACGTGGGTCGATGTTTGATTGGGAACGTCTTCATTTACGCTTCTGCTTACGCATGTAATCAGGTATTGGATGTTGTATTCAGGAATAACGATTAGATCTAATTGTCCATGCTTACGGAAGCCGTACAGATGTTTTCCCTGGTATGCGTTCTATTCTGTGGTCCCCAATATCCTAGACGCGTCAATGAACCTAATGCGTATTTTTCGACTATCACAGTGATATGCGTCCTCATGCTGTTCAGTTATTTACAATGCGGTGATGCGACCATTTTTGTTCGAAAACATTATATATATATATATATATATATATATATATATATATATATATATATATATGACAAATGATAAATAAGTGAGCGCGAAACGCGATTCATTTCACGTTCGACATAGATGGCAAATTCCGGACAATTTCATGTCTATGTCGTGCGGAGGAATACTTGTTGGATGCTGGCCCAAAAGAAGCAAAAAGGAGTAATTTTTTTGGGAAATTGATTACGATTGTACTACGGAATCACATCGCCATCGAAATATGAATCTAAAAGCTGCAATCTGGGACAAAATCGAGGTTGGATCTGTGTGACGTATTTTATCACAATTGTTTTTTTTTTTTTGCTAATTTCACAGATTCTGCAGACCCAAACAGACTGCAAAGGGCTGTTACTTGATCAGCATGCCTTTTTTTATTTCCCCATAGAGAGTGGGAAAACGGTTAATTTTGTTCTTCCTTCCTTCCGTTCTCTCTCTCTCTCTCTCTCTCTCGTTTCACTGTATTGGGGTCGGTTTCTCCACGTCTTACAACTGCAAAGTCTGATCAGTTGATCCACCCAGAACGCACCTCAGACTATGATTTTCGTCTGTGGACAATTGCGGCAAAACGAGGCTATGTAATTACTGCCTCATGTTCTACGCAAAAAAATGCTTGCGTACTCCCTTCCCGGCCGGGCTTTCCAACCCAGTATTGTTGAGTGTGTGTGTGTGTGTGTGTGTGTCGTTTCTTACGGAATTTGTGTCACCCCGTTACTTCTACGTCGTTTTTTTCCTGGTCCACTTCAATTTGACTTTTTGTGTTCATTACGGTGTTTGCTTTGTGACTGACGTCATCATTGCCCAGTTTTGTAAAAAACCGAGCAAATTTCATTAGTGTATTATCGTTTCACTCCTCAACAAGTTATCGCCGAGCTAGAAGCCACTGAGTGATTATTCGAAGGCATAATGTTCACTTCTGATGCTTCGTTTCAATTGGCTTGGCTCAAGGTGCTTCTCAGTTCTATGTGTGCCATCGTTAAATGAACAGTACTTATGAGAAACATTTGTATCTTCTGAACAAACATCGTTCAACCCTCGGCCCGGTGCCTAATGGATATTCTGGGACTGGAGTTTTGTGCAACCTTTTTTCCACAACAACTGAACACGTCTTGCTTGTACCGCGTGCACGATTCGGCTCCGAACGCGCCAATCTCTGAAGAGAAAAAAATGTTTGTTTTGTCAATGTAAGCTGATAACTCAGCTTCTCGCACTATCGATCGATCGATCGATGATCGTTGAGTTGAGTTTTCTGTAGCTGTTTGGGTCTGAGGCACGAGACTCGAACCTTATCACTACGAATCAGTTTCGATCAAAGACAGCGTACCTTGCTATCAATCACATCATTGATGACGACATTCGATTCATTGGGGTTTTATTTGGTTGCCGTGTGCTACACTTACAGTTGCCGGTTCTTTAAAATCCAACGGGTTCTTGCGGTTACGGGGGTAGGGTACTTCCAATTTATTCACGCCTAAGCATAGTTCACATAACCTTGCCGATAATCACTGCTTCAAATTTAGTGATACGCCGAGAGAGCAAACCAGTCCAGCCCGTCCCAGTGCAGACAATGAAACTAGACTTTCCCGTCAGTTTTTTTCTTACACGACGATGTTCTTGATTGCAATGCGACTTTGGATGATGGTTTTGACTGTCGAGATTCAATATGTGGTTTTTTACACGTCATCTCTATTCGTGCACGCATCCTTCGATCATTTTTCGTTCCGAGCATTCACAAGGGCGGTGGTAAACCACAAATTAATCGTCTCTAATGGGAGACACTGACCATCTCTCTTTGATCCACCGTTTCTGTGAAACATTTAGCCAACAAGTACTTCTAGTTCAGCTCAACTTTCGGGCTATTCATGGACAACACCTGATGAGTTCCGTTGTTTTTCTCCACGACAGGTGCAGATGAACGTTTCACTTTGGAGTTTTCTCCACAACCAACGGGTGAGTGGGCTTTTCGTTCCGAGACGCACGGGTTCTATCTGACTGGGTCGGACACGAACATTTCCTGCTTTTCCAAAACCCCAGTCTGGTGGTCTGTGAGACTGGCCATTCATCCTCAGGTATGTTGATCATTTTCTCGCGAGTCAAACCAGTTTGTTTGTTGAACTCTACTGCTTATCTCAGACTCATCGAGTTAAAAGCAGTAAAGTCTCAGAGTGTTTGAACTGTGCCAATATTTTGTTTGTTTAAGAAAAGCTTTTGGTGATATTAATCAGGGTCATCCACAGTGTTTTCCTTGTTCCTTTCATGTGCACAAAAATGATCTGACCGGTACCTTCCTTAACAAGGTTATCATTTCTATAGTAAGTGAACGATATAGTTCATTTAGGTTTTGGGTCCAAAAGTTTTATTTTCAGTCAACCGGAGTGGAAATGTTATTCTCTTAGGAAGACCAGACCTGCATGCTCCCGGGCACATTCTCACGTCGTGGCTAGGGGAAAGGTCGCTATTTTCGCGGTTAACTGTCAATACGGTGAGCTTCGGCTTACCAGGTCGCCGACTATCAGCGGCAGTGCTCGGGGATGCGATGGGATTTTTCGCTTGGCTAACACTCTGCAGAAATCTCCCTAATTCTGTAGCAGCACTGTGACCTGGTGAGCGTGATCGGCCACCGAATAAGCCTATAGCTCCCGTTCATATTCCACTTATCCGAAAAAGTTTTCCGACTGAGGCGAATGAACCAATGCTGCTGCCTTTCTGGACGCGGTTGGCTGCGCAAGGGCTACAGGTGCATCCTCAAACGAAAAAGCCTACTCTGGACTGGATGATCGAATAATATAACAGCCCACAGTGCACACAACCATGAAAGATATATAAAACCCAATGATTGACTGCTCTTTTACGCACGCATGACCGCTCTCTTACACGGTACGCAACAGACTATCTGGTATTTGTATTTGATCAGATTTTTGATAAGACAGACATCCGCATTGCAGTCCCTTCACCCATCTCCAGTTCCCTTTCACATTCTCCCATTTTTCCACCAAATGGGAACTTCGGTTATCCATTGTAGCATTTTGGGCCTCGGGTGGAAATCTTGACCACGTACATTGAGCCCTTCGTCTATTAGGTTCCAAGTATCGCCGAACCTGCTGCCGTCGACTGATTCCCTCCTTTATCCTCGATACCTATTCAAGCCAGCCACGTTCAACGTACGAACCCTGATGCGTATAGAACAACAGACGGGTTCACCTCATACGCTGAAGTCCCTTGTCATCGATCTGTGTTGCATCGAAGAGACTCTCACATTCATGACCTTAGTTCCATCATTTGATTCACGCCCCATCTAATCTAACTGTGAAGATTTACGCACACATTTCTGGGGACGATAGAGCTATGCCTTTTATTCTTGCTGATGTTCGCATTGTTCTCAGTAAAAAGGCTGAAGTGACGTCGCTAGACAGAATCCCAGTCAACAGTTGTTTATACACAGTGAGAATCAGGGGTTCGTGCAAAATGAACAGTCGCCATCCCGGTAGACGCAATTTGTTTATCGTCTTGATTTATGCACCCACCGATTGTAATTTAGATGAAATAGAATATGATTTGCAACAGAAGCTCTACGACCTTCTGAATAAAGCAAACCGGCCCAATACCGTGATTTTCGCCAAAGACATCAATGTTAGAATAAGTTGGGTGTCATCGAACAAGGAGCACTAAAGAGGCTCGTTTGGGCGAGATTCTTATCGTTCGGAAAGTGGGTAACAACTTTTGGCTCCTTGTTCTGATTATCGTTAGTACAAACTTCAGACACTCAAAATGCCAGTACACCAGGTGGCGTCCATCACCTTCGAGTCTGCAGTGAAAGCAGCTCGACTAAATCACAATAAGCTGCAGAGGCACGATTCCATACAAGATGGCCAATCGCACTGGAACACTCCCGTTGAATCTGACTATACACTAGTTTGCACGAAGTTGGTAATCTGATTCGATGGGTGTCCCAGACGCACGTTGTAACGGTGATCAGGTTGTGATTAGCTTTCCAAAGCAGCTCGCCTCTTCGCCTTCCAAAATGTGCTATCTGAAAAGCTACATATAACCCCACCTGGTTGCATCAACCAGCCCTGGTCGTCTATCAAGAACATTTTGCATTCTACCGGTCTAGTCTGTTGTGGCCTGTCCGGTCGTGCCGCAAGCTGTTTGTGTCTGCCACACTTTGAAGGTTGTGTCAAACGCATGAAGAGCAGACTCAGAAGGAGCAATCTTGGTTTCGTGCCGGTCGTGAGTGTATCGATGCTCATCCTCGGACTACTGCTGGAGCACCGTTGCACTTTCTAAAGACCAATGATCATCGTGTTCCTGGACATTCGCGCGGCCTTCGAATCTGTGGGAGTGCCTGAGTACCAGAGAAGTATGTATCGATCCTCGAATATTAGGCAACTAGAACTTTACTGAGAATCTCGTGGTTGCTTGATCCATAATGCGAACTTCCTCCAGGTTGAATTTGTATCATTTTTGACCCTCGTAGGTGTATAATAATGAGAATAGCGCTCATCGTATTGTGGCCAGTTTGCATTCACGCACTTGCGTGGTAGTATTTCGCCCACTTTAGCTGATGCCTAAGAAGTCCATTACTGGGCATGCGTAACACATGTCCCGAACACCTCAACCTATTTGGATTTAGTACGTGATTCAGAGACTGACCTCTGATTCCCAACACCTTACGTCTAACCTCAACATTGCTGATAGGGTGTTCCCACCATACTCCGGCAATGCTACGGAGACGTCGATGCTCAAACGCCGACAGTCCTCGCCTACTTTCAGCACTTAACGACCAAGTTTCTGAGTCGTGTGGTAGAACCCATCTGGCCGTTGCAGTGTACACCCGAAACTTGATAGGCAATATGATGTCACGCCGGGGCACCAGATGGTTGAGAAGTTCCTTGACTGGACATTATGCTAGGTTCAAATCAGTTAAAATGAAGACGACATACGTTGCTCAGTGAACACTCGGGTTTACAATATGCTCAGTGAATTCAGTGCGAAATTTCCACGTCGCATCGAGTAGAACTCACGAACCATCTTCTACACAGCGGATAATCAGACTTTGTAAAAAGGAGCCCCATGCAATCTCTGACAATATCATGCGTCATCACGGTTTCAGAGAAATGCAACCACTGGTGGCGAAAATTTAAATTCTTGCATTTTTGCCAAAAAAGTTCGAAAATGCACCTGTTCGTTTGTTTTGCACTTCAATTCAGCTATCAACTGAATTTTCCCTCATCAAAAACAAACCAGTTCAAGCAACTCGTCGATCAAAATCCAGGAGATTGTCAAGTACAAACATAGGTATTCGAATACTCCAAAACACATTCTGAGTCCCCGACGCCCACCGGTCTTGAATATATCGAGAAGTCTCCATTTCATCGGTGAAATCTGATCATAATGTTCGAAGCGACGAGCGATGTGCACGATGCACGTCGTGTTAACTTCACGGATATTGACAAAAGTGGTTCTCAAGTCTTATCTCGATGATCACATATGGACGGGCTTTTTCGGATATTGGAGAGATTTGTTCCGGCGTTATTAGACAGGACTAAATTATTCGGGCGAATTTCACAAAGGATTACAATTTGGACTGCAATATTGACAAGATAATTACATTCTTCCGTTTCTACGAATATCCTGACACTCATTTATTGTGATGCAAATGGAAAGAGTTGCTTCAACTATCAAGTGATGCGCTTCTTCGAAAACTCTCTCTCCCTCTCCCTCAACGTATTTCCTGATTACTTTCTTGAGATCACTTGCACCCAATTAGTTAGTTTATCGACTCCAATTCAGATGAAGCTTTCTTTTTCATTTGTCCAAAACTTCCTGAGTACCTTTTTCGTAGATCGTGGAAATTCACACCACTGTGTCTTCCACTTCTCCTTCCGAGCTCGAGATCTTCGAATTGTACCTAGAAAACCGGTGATCAAAAATAAGATTTCGCACTTTTCCGTTTCACTACGTGGCAAATCCTGCAAGAAGGGCCTTGATTGATTACGGGAGTTCAAAGTCACTGTACTCGTTTGAATGTACTCTGGCAAATTCCGCAGTCAAGGTATAATGGAGAGGTAGGTAAACACCTCAGATATATGGCCTACCAAATGTCCACAAAAAGCATACCGCTACGATCAGTGTTGTTTTTCACCAAGTTACCACAACAGAAGCGGACAAAATGGCTCATCGATTCAAGAGAATCCGTCGGGATGATTTATCTGAAAGTGAAGAAACGAAGGTGGTTTTCTCGTAGGTTCGGCCTTCATCATCTGGAGTAGTATACAATGCAGTCACTTTTGATGCTTCAAATAGATCGTGCATGCAGACGGCATATTGAACGGTTCACAGTAAAATACTTCAGAATGAATCCCGCTTTCATCTGTTCATGTGTACCCTATCGTAAAGAGAATAAATGGCTGGCTACAGGAAACAATTTACTAGTAATTGTGTGTAAATCAAGTTTGAATACAAACCTTTATTTGGATTTTTCCCATACGAAGACATGTGACGCAGGGACCAAATCAGTAATAGCGAGTAATGGTGTATTGCAACAGAAGGAAATCCAGGTTTTTGCAAACTAGGAGAGAAAGTATTCGACTGAACAGTCAGAAATTAGACGGAATTACCTTGGTTTGTAAAAGACGTTCAACAAAGCCATGGTGAAAGTAATAGTCAATGATATTAAGTACATATTGCTGTCAAGTGTTCACAAAGTTTAAGTAAGATAAACGACAGAGGATAAGTTTAGTATTAACAGAGCCAATAAATCAATAGTAAAATGAAGGACAGTCAATCGTCCGATATCCAACCTGGTATCATAACAGCATGAAATGACAGAAATGGTAGGGTTTAGATAATATTGGGACACAGAGCACACCAAGACATGCAGGGATATAGTACGCAGTGAAGCAGTGGCTCTAATGACTGATGATCGGATATGTTCCACCGGATAGATTAGACTGTAGACTAGCCTTCTTCATCCAGACGGTGACCGTTTTGCCTTTGCAATAAATGCCATCGCAACACACTGGAACGAATGAGGGACTTCGAGTATTTTTCGAACCGCGGTGCTACCACTGGCGTAATAGTCTATACTTTGAGCGATCCTATAAATATAACCTTTAACAATTATTCAGCACAGTAATCAGACCAGTGCTCGTGGAATTCGTGTGTCACACATTCAAACTGTGATACTCCGCAATGACTTTCAGTGTATGGTGCCACTACATGTGAATAAAGTCACCACTTACAGTCCCATTCGTCAACTTTGAATTGTGTACACGTTTTAACGGACAAATTCTCAATAAAAGGTTCCGTTTCCTCTCATGGGAGATAGTGTCATTTGTGTGATTCTTTCTATCGACGGTTTGTTCCAATCCTTCGGTCTCAGATTTTTCGCACTCACGATACCATTCTGTTTCGATCCGACAGTAAAGTATAACGTGTTCTCATTTTAGTAGGTGATTACTTGAGGCATCATTCATGCCAGATCTATAGCAGAAATGATTAGTCAATGAGGACAATGCAGTTACCGAGTACCAAGCTGTATCGCTAGCTTCTCCCTTACCAAATTACGGTAATGGATTCCACTCAACTATACCATGCACATTTCATTTTTGGATAAGGGTATGTAGAAAGCTGTGGGACCGAGTAAGAGATAATTAGTGAGTCAGTCATTCGGATGTGAAAACGATTGCACAGCGACACTGATCCTGGAAGTCTGAGTACTCCTTTCGGAGCAAACGTGTGCTGTTGAATAAGGAGATCTGGAAATTAGAAGATAGCTTCCGTATTGAGGGCAATCGACGAAGCGATGCGTAGTAGACGATACATATGAGAGAAATTGATTGTGGAATCGCATATTTTGCTCAGCAAAACACAAGACGTAGTACAACACAAGACCACCAAATTACCGTCAATCGGCCTTTTGTACTAAATGACGGAGAAAAGTGCCGCAGTGCATGTGAACGAGTACGGTGATTTTGAACTCCCGTAATCAATCAAGGCCCTTCTTGCAGGATTTGCCACGTAGTGAAACGGAAAAGTGCGAAATCTTATTTTTGATCACCGGTTTTCTAGGTACAATTCGAAGATCTCGAGCTCGGAAGGAGAAGTGGAAGACACAGTGGTGTGAATTTCCACGATCTACGAAAAAGGTACTCAGGAAGTTTTGGACAAATGAAAAAGAAAGCTTCATCTGAATTGGAGTCGATAAACTAACTAATTGGGTGCAAGTGATCTCAAGAAAGTAATCAGGAAATACGTTGAGGGAGAGGGAGAGAGAGTTTTCGAAGAAGCGCGTCACTTGATAGTTAAAGCAACTCTTTCCATTTGCATCACAATAAATGAGTGTCAGGATATTCGTAGAAACGGAAGAATGTAATTATCTTGTCAATATTGCAGTCTAAATTGTAATCCTTTGTGAAATTCGCCCGAATAATTTAGTCCTGTCTAATAACGCCGGAACAAATCTCTCCAATATCCG
Source organism: Fasciola hepatica (assembly GCA_948099385.1). Taxonomy (NCBI): domain Eukaryota; kingdom Metazoa; phylum Platyhelminthes; class Trematoda; order Plagiorchiida; family Fasciolidae; genus Fasciola; species Fasciola hepatica. The sequence goes on from CANUEZ040000176.1 coordinate 901,739, forward strand.
AAAAAGCCCGTCCATATGTGATCATCGAGATAAGACTTGAGAACCACTTTTGTCAATATCCGTGAAGTTAACACGACGTGCATCGTGCACATCGCTCGTCGCTTCGAACATTATGATCAGATTTCACCGATGAAATGGAGACTTCTCGATATATTCAAGACCGGTGGGCGTCGGGGACTCAGAATGTGTTTTGGAGTATTCGAATACCTATGTTTGTACTTGACAATCTCCTGGATTTTGATCGACGAGTTGCTTGAACTGGTTTGTTTTTGATGAGAAAGGAAAATTCAGTGAGTGGGTGAATTTGAATGCAAAGCGTGTAAGGTAATGCACTCCTGGAATATAAGATTCTTGTGCTATGTTTCAACAATGAATAAACACTTTTTCCTTTACTTTCAACCGATTGAAGCCCTTTGTCGGCATCTAATATTATCAGAGATTGTGTGTAGTTCTGTTTTCACGATTTGATTATCTGTTCTTTTGAACACGATTTTTGAGTTTCGCACTATTCTTTGCGTGGAAGATTTTTTGTTTTGTTCGCGGCTTTTGATTTGAGAGGTTTTGGTCCTCATTGTTTAGTTTTTACATGTCTCAGTTTTTTCCTATTACATGCTCGCGCATGAAGTCAGTATAGATCTATACCCCGTAGCCATAGGGACGCACTGCACTATTTTTGTGGCAACCGGCAACAGGACCCTGAGTTTTGGAGTGGAGAACCACACACGATCCCAGTAGGTGAGCTGTGGTATCTAGCCGGAAGACAGTGGATTACCGGCAATCACCAGTTACTTTGTTGCGACTAGGTGGCAGTCCATTTACCGAATAACAGTTTGATGCGACTCGTCGATGAACCGGTCGATCTATTAACCCTGCGCAGACGCCCATTTCCACTCACACACACGCGCCCTCGCACTCACACGTTCACAGTATCCACGCTTGTGGTATTCGTGTCAGATGTCATTCCTTTCTTTGGTCATTTGTTGTTCTCATTTCACCATATTCACTTGATGTGGTGCTCTATCCTGGGCTGGAATTCTGGCCACTGTGTGACTCTTAACTGGGCCTCATGTCTCAGCTAACCAGTCTGCATTTTTCGGCTGACAGAATTGTGACGTCTGTGTTCTGGTCATGTGACCCCAGTTTATCGTTGTCGAGTGCGTTTTTTGTTCACAATTTATTTTCGTTGTTAGTTTCGCAGAGAACTTTGAGTGTCCTCGAAGAAGCCACAGTTTGAGGTTTGCAATTGCCTATTTTCTAATGCTTGTGTGCCGGAACACGTCACTGAATAGTTCGAGCAGTTTCTGTGGTGGCACGTAAGTATGTCACTACGTTGGCCTGGACACCCTTCAGATTTAATACATAGTTAGAATGTCATTTTATAATTTTGATTTTTAGGAGACAGCAACAGACAAATGACGACTTATGAGTAACACTGCCATTGTCAAATGTCGTGCAAACGAGTCAGGTGTTCGTTACTAACGACGTTCTGCAGATAGGCTCACACTTTCTTTAGTATACGTTGAAGCCCCCGGATGCTTATCAGCGGAACAGTGTAAATGACCATCTTTGCGAAGGACAGTATTTTCAGTGCAAGGAGTGTAATTAAGTCGAATTTTCCTACAATCCGTAGTTGACTCAAGAATCGCAAATGTCCTCGAAGAACAAATCGCCGATGTGGAACAAAGAAAAACACCGCATATATATATATATATATATATATATATATATATATATATATATCCTGTGGAATAAGTGAATACTCGATCGTCGGTGGTCATTCGATAATCCCGGTTGGCTTCAGACTCTTTCTATCCCGGGTTAAAACGCTGCCGACTTTGCCGCCACTGGTCCATTTCCCCAGTTGGCAGTCTCTAATTGGTCGCGACCCGCTTCTGGAAATTCTATACCATCGTATGTAATAAAAGATAAATAATAAAAGATCGAAAGGTCTGCAAATTTTGATGGTGTCCACTTTGTTTACATCGGTAGTGTATCCACCCCTGCGAGGTACTGAAAACGATAGCAATGGTTAGATTTTTTGACGTCCGACGAAAAGCTGCTTTGGATTCTTCGCCTGGGATGATGATGACAGAGTCTTGCTAAGTGGACCTTCAAAAGTGCTTCACTCTTACTGCGGACTGATCGCATAAAGCTACCGACTTAATCCTACGGCACTGTTGGTAGTATACCAATCAATAAGGACACGCTTATCGTGATTAAGCTAGTCATGCTGATCAGTTGTGCAGCGTCTTGTATGGTGGTGTGCCATTGATTAGCACAGTACTTACCACTAACCTGTTCGCTGTTCAGTCGCGTATAAGCACTTTGGGCTCCTGAATTTGATTGCCACTGTTCACTGATTCGGACTGTTCGGCATTACAACGAGTATAAGTAGGATATAAAAGACCGATTGTTGGGAACAAAGGAATTATGTAGCGATCGCTATAAAATCATAATTTTGACATCTGGACAGATTCGCAATAACAAGAAACATGACGTCAGCAAGACCAAACGAGTTAGATACATCAAAATAGATCATTCACTATTCATTCAGATCGCAGAGTAGAAGCGGTCTTACTTACACGTATCAGCATTCACCGAGCATGTCTTGTTTATTGCTGTATGGTTCTGTACGACCAGTCAGATTTACATCGGTGTCCTAAGGTTCACGATGTAGATTCTACATTACTCAGTTGCATTCATATTGAGAAATTTCCGTATCTCTCAGTGTCACATTTGTTTGTACTGCATCACTGAATTGGTTGAAGGAATTGAAGTAGTTTTACATTCAAGGTATTAGAAAAAATATTGTGCAGTCTCATCTTGGATGAAGTAGAAAAGCAAATATTTAAGCAAGTGGCTGGCAGTGAGACTATCATACAAAGTGCAAACACCATCGAACAACGAACCAGACGCAAAAACGATAAGCGTTGGCTAAGAAGCTGACTGGTGGGTTACAAGTACTCGATCTAGAATAACAAGAACAAAGAAAATTCTGTGATCACAGTGCTCAGTAAGTGCTTCATCGAACACTGATATGGTGGCCCGCCGCCTGCTCATTCCAACTGACCTTCGAAGGTCAAGGTCATCTGAGGCGCCAAGGTCAAATCCAGGGGCTTGATTCCCATAAGCACAAATGAGTACGAGAGCCTTCACCTGCACACTGACGTTGTCACCTCGACTGGCGATGAGACATGTATGACCTGAACGCCGAGCTCAGAGATCAGAAGCGGTCGAAAACAAAAAAAATCCGCTATTTTTGAATGCTTAACTAGATGAAACAACCTATGCTGACTTGAGTTTTGTTTCATTTAGTTAATTACACAGATAACTTAGTCAATATGCTTATTTGTACTGAATTATTTACATAGTCAGTTCGTCAACCGGCAGCAAGCAAGTAATTCGGGGTTACTTGCATGCACAAGCGTAAGCAATGCGTACATTCAACTCAGGCCAAGAAAGTCCGATTGATACTTAGAGAGCTGAAGCATGACTAACATGGACATCGTGTGTGTGTGTGTGTGTGTGTGTGTGTGTGTGTGTGTGCACTAACTACAGGTATGTGAGGGATATTCATCGATTGTCCGCGGGGTATGCGTCCGCGACCAGTCTGTGCCTGTTTGAGAACGTAACTGCTTGAGCCGAACACAACATTATGGTATTAGCGGTTTGAGGAGTACCCGTTGTCGCGACCAAGCCAACAATCACTGAGATATGTCCGACACTGAAAAAATATAGCGATAGTCTGACTCTGGGTCGTAAAATTATTCGGAGGTGTACTAGAAGGGTGATAATAACAGCAAAAGAAGGACCCCACCCACACGGTAAGTCGACACCGGAGTTTTGCTGTGGGATTCGCTAAATATGCACAGCAGCTGATAATCATTACTTACAACCCAAATGAAACAGAAATACAAGGTATATGTGGATTTTCCAAGATGAGTAAGTAGTGTTGCCTCTATTACCACCTGACAGGCTTCTAATCGATGTTTCACCTTTATGCAAACTGAAATATATACCAGAAGTGTATTGACCAAAAATCCTAAAGAACACATTCGGAAAACAGGTTGGCGAACAAGCTCATTTTCACTGATTCCTACTCATACCACCATAGGTGTGTATACTGATCTCTGACACCGTTCGTTTACTGTATCCCTTATGGACTTTGTCAAGTCTATTGTATTGTATTGGCATGATTAGGGATAGCTGAAGATTAACATTTTTACCAAATTGTTCTTCGAAAGAATCTTTTGTAGACAATCATTTTCACTCACATTGGTACCCCAGGTCTGAGATAGCATTTATTAATCTGCGAGAATCAAACACTTGTTCTCGATATGAAATTACGGTCCTTCTTTCGTGCACTGAGAACCTGTTTATCGATCCTAGACAATGAACATTAGTGATGATTGTTCCTCATAAGAACAAGACTGTTCATTCGTGAAATCAGTTTGACTAGCCTAACGTTTTCCCTACTCGAACCAGATACATCTGCGTCATCAATTCCGTTCTCGATACTTCCGTCTGATGCCGGACGGGAGCGAATTGCGAGCAGATATGCCCTATCCATGGGGCCCGGAAACCCTACTATGGATTGAACAGCTCCCAATGCCAGGCACAACTGGCCCGGGCGGTCGGGCGCCGGCTACCGGTCCCTCGGTCGGTCGTAATGCAGTCGCTCGATTGGGTCGTGTGGCATTGCGTTGCAAGAACGGACAGTATCTGCACCCGGACGGTTCTTTCACGGATATCTTGGATGATTTGGCGTTATTCGCACTCGAACTGAGACCGGGTGAGGTATATTCAATAACAGGTGTTGCTCATGTTTTTGCGAGAGACTGAGTTCAACTTCATTCAGTCTCTAACCCATGATAACTCATAGATTTTGGTGATTGAGATCAGTGTTTTTCTTCACTGTTTGTTACAAACTGATTTTTCTAATTTAGAACCCCAAGTGGACGAGGGATTCTTGTGTCTTTTTCACTTTTCTTTCCTATGAGAGATAATGTTTATCGATTTAAGTTCATTTCTGTAGTTGCCTTCGTAACCGATCATCATATTCCATGGTACACACCGCATATCATTTGTGTCAGTGTCTCAAGTAGTTCATCATGTTGCAGTCCTTCACGGTATATTTTTTGCTTACCATGGATGGCCCTCGTTCACATTCTCCGCTTGGGTCCAGTCCCAATGGCGCGAGACCACTGGTGTGAATCAGAACGTATCAGCGCATAGCGTGAGGAAACTATACTGGTAATTATACCATTCTAAGATTGAGTTAAACACTATCAAACAGATTAGAAAAACTATCTGGCCAATGTGACAGCCGAATACAATGGTTGGTTGCTGCTTTCGTATAGTGCACCTCATTGGTCTCATGTTTCTCTAGACGATGATTGGCCGTTGCGACTGCCTGTCTTTCCACACTCCTTCCGTGAAAAATGGCGCAGACCTCAGTCGTGTGTCGAATCGCGGTCGCGAATAGACGTCGATCTCGTGAATCAGTAAGGCCGTTATTTGGACGAGACAGCTTAGCTTCCCCCACCAGATCAATGTGAATGACAGCGCATTACGTCAGATGCCTTTGGGCTAGCGACTGTATTTCGATCGTCCGATAGACGGATTTGTTATTGGTCTCTGAAAAGCATCACACTTTGGTTTGTAGACATGACACAGAGATGGGAATAGATAAAGTGCCTTGCGTGGTTTTTACTCCAGTCTCTGCGCATTCAGCACTCCGTCATGTTGGTAGCAGTTTGTTTCCATAGCCTCAGTTCATATTAAAACTAGCATATCTAGAACGTGTTTAATAAGCTTCAGTTATCGTAGCGTCTGCCTCCCGTAACCACGTAGGTGAGACTCAACACGAAAAAACAACCAATTACCCCTATCAATACAATCTCCTTGAAATCCTAAAACCTTACGTGAAAGCGTTCATTTTTTAATTTCAAGTCAGTGCACTTTATTACTACTTTTTGGGGACAATAATTGGATTAAGTAGAAGCTGCCGATATACACTTTTCCAGATAATTAGCGGGAAACGGAGTATGCAATCAATCGAGAGCTGTGGAATATTCTGGGGGAAATGTTGAGGTCTTTCAAGTCAAAGTCAAGTGAAATATGTTATATGCGCTCGAGGGTGAGTACTCAATTGTGACTGTCGGTGGTGATCGTATGTGATTTGGTGAGAAACCGAGTGACATATACGAACTTCTCAAGATGTAAAAGATTTGGTATGAGCAAAAACATGTTTGAAATGTGATTGAATTACTGCTAGTGTTAATGCGCGTTTGATGAGGTCGGGATGGTAGATGTCAGCCAAAATCTTAGGAAATAATTCTAAGCAAGCCTTATGATGACAGGTTGTGATAAAGTGACAACACAGTATTCGCGATACAAATGAGGATATCCCGAAAAACACACATGCATCCAGTTGGGTTATGTCGCTGCCGAAAGGATTTGGCCACTAATGCACCAGCTAACGTGGTTGGTTTGTCGTTTGGATTTCATCTCGGCCAACATGACGCGGAGTTGGATTTTTTAGTTGACCTGGCATGACACGATCACGCTGGTCTGATGTCCCTATTTTATGGAGACTTTTGTGACTCACTGAGACACCACACAAACGTAAAACAAGCCCGCTCAGTTATGAATTTGAAAGTAGCATTAAAAAACACAGATTGCACAACGTATCCTGTATCATTTCGCTGTATCTTAACAATGTGCATACTGTAGTCAAGATGATCTTTTCTATCATAAAAACAATCAACTCATTTTGAAGAAACAAAGGCGCTTACACACATGCACGCATGCACATGTCCATGAGTTGAACACAACATTATCCTCAGAACATTAGTTGTAGGCAAACATATGTTTTCGGTGATTTCATTCTCAAGCCATTACAATCACATTTATATGGAAACGAATAATTAAGAAGAGTTGGAAAAAGTCTCATTAAGTCAATACGGAGAATTAAGGGTGAGGAAGGATGGAAACCCGTGTGAATGACCAGATTATGTAACCGGTGCTAATTAGCTTACGTCACCGCTGCGCTCGGCTGTGTAACACAGTTGAGTGTTGGCCATAGGAGTTGTAGTGCTTGGACTAATTTTCGCTGCGCGCAAAGCTCAGGCTTCAAGAGGCGGATGATAATTGCCTCGGCAGTTGCTAGTATCCGGAGCCTAATTGCTCTTGACACGTGTTGTGGGACCCGATAGACGACTTTGAAGGCGGACTGGATGTCGATTGAATGCCTAGTTTCTAACCCGTGCGAGGCGATTGAACTTGATACTACTCCATTGCCTCCGTGTCTAAGCCATCGTGGGTGATGCTCCTTAATGCGTTTTGATAGTTGTCTTGCCGTTCGACCTATGTAAGTAGCACCACAGGTGCACCTGAATTGATAGATGAGGTCAACAAGGGCAGCTTATCTTTATTTTCACATCTAATTATTGGTGACGCGAAAAACACGCATCTGATCTTGGCAGCGCTGAAGGTGGACTTAACCGTGGCACTCAAAATTTCACAGACTCTATCGGCTGCGACATCCCCCTTGAAGGGGAGTCGGATGAATACTTTGTGAGGCTAACTGTGCCCTTGATTTCGTCGAGGAATGTGTTTCTCACAACCAATATCCCACCACGTACTAGAACCATGTGTAGAGGTGAGGCCCATTTACTGTGAGAAGGACGAACAATACCTTTAGAAAGTAAATTGTCAAACTCACGTTTGGCGAAAACCAATTTGTCCGGTGCCAGTCGGCGAGGTCGTGCCGTGACTGGTGGTCCGTTAGTGACAATGTGGTGTGCCACACGATCGGTCACTGTCTCTATCTCTTCAAATGGTTTAGTCAATATGAGGAATTTAATAAATAAAGACTGAAAATCGTGAGGAATGTTAGAAAACAATCCTGTGATTCGGTGTGCATCTGTTCGAGCTGCGAGACCCGGGCTTAAAAGCTACCGCAGACGTAGTGAGGTCTGTGTCGAGCTGCACCTTATCCTATGACATGGTTACGTTACGATAATATATCGTAAAAAATATATATCGTGCAACGAAAGGAGGACGTGAAACAGCAAAAAATCACAGACTCACCGGGGGGGGGGGGAATAATCCAGGAAGATTCTGGAGGTTTCGGGCTCACCAATATAGGAGACGTTCGAGAGCGGCTGGTGAACGTGTCTCTTATTGGGTCTAGCAGCGAAATACCATCGATATCCCCTCTATCGGACAAATAGAGAAGACGCAAGTTGGTTTACAGATGCGATGTGTATTCTATATATCGTGGCACCGAAATAGTACCGATACGAGAGATACACCGAACAAAAAACGAAACGCAACGGCTTCGCAGAAAGCGAACCGCGAGCGCGTACAATCGGCGAACGACCGAAAGTGAAAGTGATTCGAAACGAGGTCGACGGAAACCTCGGAAAGGTCAGTCCAGTAAAACGTACGCAACCGGACAACACTATGAGGTCGATGTCAAACGTCGGAAAAGATCGTAGAGAAAATAGATCCAAAATGGTGTCCAGAAAACAGTCATTTTCTCAGAACGATCGAGGTCCCTACAGGTCTTTTTGTGATGCGTCACGAGTGAACTTAGACTGATTACACAAGAGATCTAACACCTTCGTCACGTATGAGACCCGGTCCATCACAACAATACTGGCTCCCTTGTCAGTTCTGCTTAGGAGAATTTAAGGGTTTCGTTGTAGATCCCTAAGTGCGTCGATATGCTTTTTCTGTTAAAGGACCTTGATTACGGACTTGATATCGCCGATACTGGTAGCATGCCGTGACTAATGACGACTTGAAACGTTCTAAGTCCTCTGCAGGCTTTGGTTTGAGGTCAAAAGTTTGTTCTACTAAGTCCTCGAAAGGTATTTCAAAGTCTACCTGGCTTTCTTTTCGACGTGGGCAACAAAACTTCGAATCCAGAGATGAGGCTTCGGTCAGAACACGGTCAAGTTGCGAACCGGAAAAGTTATGTACATACCGTTCGGGTTCACTTGGGAACTGAGCTCGAGGTGTCAGTTGGCTCAGTGTGCTCTTCAATGACGACAATTTCTTTTCATAGCGGTTGTTTATAATCTTATGAACGTATTCCAGGAACTGGCGTCTGTCATTTTCTTCTGGTACTTCCATGTGCGGTTGGCATTGGGAAACATTCTTTTCGAGCACAATTATTGAAGGCTAAATAGTATCCAGTTGATAAAGAGCATGACGTTTCAATGTCATACTGTTAGGATAAACCCGGCATCGACGCAAATGTTTCTAGTACGTGGTGGGATATTGGTTGTGAGAAACACATTCCTCGACGAAATCAAGGGCACAGTTAGCCTCACAAAGTATTCATCCGACTCCCCTTCAAGGGGGATGTCGCAGCCGATAGAGTCTGTGAAATTTTGAGTGCCACGGTTAAGTCCACCTTCAGCGCTGCCAAGATCAGATGCGTGTTTTTCGCGTCACCAATAATTAGATGTGAAAATAAAGATAAGCTGCCCTTGTTGACCTCATCTATCAATTCAGGTGCACCTGTGGTGCTACTTACATAGGTCGAACGGCAAGACAACTATCAAAACGCATTAAGGAGCATCACCCACGATGGCTTAGACACGGAGGCAATGGAGTAGTATCAAGTTCAATCGCCTCGCACGGGTTAGAAACTAGGCATTCAATCGACATCCAGTCCGCCTTCAAAGTCGTCTATCGGGTCCCACAACACGTGTCAAGAGCAATTAGGCTCCGGATACTAGCAACTGCCGAGGCAATTATCATCCGCCTCTTGAAGCCTGAGCTTTGCGCGCAGCGAAAATTAGTCCAAGCACTACAACTCCTATGGCCAACACTCAACTGTGTTACACAGCCGAGCGCAGCGGTGACGTAAGCTAATTAGCACCGGTTACATAATCTGGTCATTCACACGGGTTTCCATCCTTCCTCACCCTTAATTCTCCGTATTGACTTAATGAGACTTTTTCCAACTCTTCTTAATTATTCGTTTCCATATAAATGTGATTGTAATGGCTTGAGAATGAAATCACCGAAAACATGTGTTTGCCCACAACTCGTGTTCTGAGTACTATGATGGGCTTATTCCGCAGTGTAAATGAACAGTTATGTGTTCGTTGCCTTGAAAATGGTAAACTGCTCATAAGCTCGAGTTGTTCGGACAGTTCACCGTGTTACGCAGGGGCTGAGTATCTTTGCATAACTTGAAAGTTTGGTTTTTTGTGTAAGTAATATGTTGTTTCATCCGGCTGGTAGTTTGGTGTTTATGAACTACTTTGTGGCATATTTGAGAGGACTAAATGTTTCTGAGCTCAGCGGGACTCGAACCCATGCACGGTTGCCTCCGAAGCCTTAGCACTGCGTTTGCTTCACCAATTGGTTAACTAGGTCACGCCGAAAATTCCGGAAATTTCGCATATGGGTTATACTTATTACGAACCCAAAGTACATCTGCCCAGTTTTGGTGTTTGTAGCCGAGTGGATCACTTTAAACACCAGACTTGCAATGACTACTTGGTCTCAAAGATGTCGGGCAACTGTTGAACTGATTGACCTCTACTCCATTGATGACGTAATTGTGAATAATTTTCTTCATCGCCCTTTGAAACCACACCGGGATATTTTCAGCCACTCAGTACCAGACCTGCTTTCTCCTCCTGCCAGTGTAAGTGCCTGAGCACTTACCTCCAATTGTTATGTGCAGTTAGATGTGGTATGAATAGGCGATGGTTTTTCATCGAAGGTATAGCGTGACTGGGTAGTCATGAAGACAATCACCTAATGTGCAGCAAAATAGATGCGACCGACTCCCAAGTCTATGGATCACGGATACAATGCTTTCCGAAAGTTGAACTGTATCTGGCACAAAAATGTTCTTCCTTCTTCTAATAATAGGTCGAATCAAGTTACTTACGAAAAATTGTCGGTTCTCCAGTATGAGGACAATAGCGTACAGAAGGTTTGTTCACAGTGCGGCACAGAACCTTGCCTCTTCATTGAAGTGCATGTTCTTTCCCACCACACGACCACGCACACCTGTACCGTGGGGCACTTTTTTCCAGTTTTCCTGTCGTGATACAGGAATGGTCACATCCACACCAGATTACTATTTATAATGTCCACTTATCTATGCATCACTTACCCGGCACTACATAATCAATTGTCTGACTTTGATGAATCCGTGAGTATATATCTTGTGATTCAGAACGATGCGGAATTTATTGACCAGAACTAGGTTTCTAAAAAGTTTTATGGTAATTTTATCTAGAATTTGAACTTCATCCCGGTTGATCTTCATGAGTAGGTACAGTGGTCTATGTCCTTCTTACTGCCGGTTCTTGCGTATGTGTTCATGGCGCAACGTTATTCTCAGACTGCAGTTGATACTACCAGGAAATGAACTGATAGTGTCTGATTGAATTGTCTCACGATTTCGAGTAGCAGGGAAGATATCGACGGAGCAGGGTGTTCTTTTTGGGCTTTTATCCTAACTGGATCATCTGCAGTCTCATAGTTACCTTTTTTTATTTCCGTCAAGAACTGAATGTTAGCTGCGATGTTTCATTCGATTATGTATTCTCCCCCCTCCCCTCCCTGATTCCATTCCCAAGCACAACGATGGTAGAAAGGGAAGACCACTGCATTATCAAGAAAATAAACCAGCCATGACCGGGAAACCTAAAACCACATAGTGCCCCAATACGTCATGCGGGTGGTAGTGCTTCTGAGAGTGCTTACCGCTAAAGTTGATCGGCAATGATATCTAGTGCGAACCAGTTTTTTTTAATAGGTCGCGTGAACCTCGTTTAGTAACCACTTTCGGTAATTTGGTGACCACGGTCTAGGGTCCAGTAACTGACCATTTCCAGCGCACTCACACCGCACAAGGTCACACAACAGTTCACGAGACTCACACAAATCTACCAACTCCCGTAACTGAGTCCGGAAATTCACAAGTGGTGTGACCTTGTGCGATATGGATGGGTCGTAAAGGTTAGGTTATTGTACGCTAGACTGAGGTTGCTAAATGACCGACAGTGGCTACTAACTCCGATCACCAATGGCCTATTAAACGGCAGGAAAATTTGTAGTTCAGCGCCAATATGTCACACTGGACGATCAATTGTCCTGCCTCCGGACCACATATGGGTTCAAATTCAAATAAATCTGACAAACCCAACCAGCTATTATTGATAAACCCTTTAATATAACCGGATCGCATGCTAACTTCATTTTGCTTTACTGTGGCTAGCTCCTAGGAGAAGATAAGCCGGCTTCTTAAATGTCTCTAACTGCGGTTGCCCACGCTGGGCGGTTGGCAAGATGGTCCTGGAAATGGAGCGCGTAAATGATGTGATCATGAAGTTTCCTGGTTGTTTGGCACAAAAGACGTCCCCGGTATCACTTGGCTTTCTTCGAGGATGCCTTTGCACAAACAAGTGTGGGCTGCAAGCCAGAATCATGCTGATCCATGGTTGCCTATTGCTCCCCAGGAGCTCGTTCGATATTTGATCGAATTGAATCCAACTCAGGGGCCTATACAGCCCTGTTGGTTAAACAGATTCCCTTCACAGCCATTGGTTTATAAAATAAATTTCGTTCACCCATTCAGGGCTAACTTTCATCGCACGCTGAACATCGTCCCGCTGAGGTTTCTGGATCTCGGTCACCCTCAGCCTGGTTTATTCCGTCTGTTGAGCGGTTTGCCGTGGTGTGGCCGCTGATGCTTGCTTCCGCTTCGAAGAGTCATGGGTGAGAGCCCGATACCTGACAGAGATCAAGGAGATGGAAGATACCCAGAAGCGCGACAGTCTACCAACTGAGAGTTTTTACTTCTATTGGCCACCCCACTCTGCATGCATGTACGGATGAGGCGTTATCTAACCAACAATACACACACACACACACACACACATGCACACACTATACTGGTGCGTGCTGATTTTGTGCCATAGAGAGAGAGAGAGAGATGGCGCGAAAGGAGTTGCAAAGTGGCGATTGTATGCGAAGGCTGTCCGTGAGAACGAACGAATAATCGACGAACGATAACATGCTAGCCCTAAACAATTTCATCAATGAGTGACTTATATCAGTCAACTACCATTGGATTCAAGAATCTGATTTCTCTCTCCCCATCCGTATCCATGTTGTTGAACCTTGAATAATCAGGTTGGTTTGCTGATATCACCTGAGTATTGCTGTGTTTCAACGTAGAACAAAGCTGAGTTAAATATGTACTCCACATTAAAACGGATCTTTGATGAAATAGTTTTCCTCACGGAATCACCATATGATGAAGAAAGCAATAGGAACGTTCCTTAATCTATGAAGTAATTCGAGTCACTGATCTTGCTCAGTAGGGACCACGTGGTTCCTCCACGGGAACCCGAGGTCCGGCATAGGGAACTGCTCAAAAGTCCGTTTGCGTTGGTTCGCAAGTAATCTCCCATTGGCTATAGGCGGCATTGGTAAAGCTTCAGCTGTGCCCGTATATCACGATGTCTGCTGTAATCCATGTGGCCTAGATGCTTTTAGATGTTCCATTTACTACGACGGAACGTTTTTTTTACCATATCATTTAATAAATCCTTCCGCACCACCGCTGATCATCACCATCCGCTATCGCTAGACTCGTGATCCAACCTGACTTATTATTTCTCCAATCCGAGTCTCAGAGTCATGTTAGTCGACTCTTCCATATAGGTCCTCGTGGTTATACATAAGCGGGGACTAAAAAACCCAATTTAATTTTTAATTTTATTCATTTGAAATAAACTAAATAACTGTTATCGAGATCCACTTCTCACAAACGGCCACGAGTGCGCAATCATGGAAAAGTCACTTAACAGGAAGATTCTGCGTGACAGAAATACGCGTTCGTTTTGAGCGAGAGTTTTGCAGCCTGAGCTATTTTCGTTCTTTGACGTTTGGTCATATATTTCGCAATTATTCATGCTACTTAATAAGCTGGCGGCTAGTTCCCCTTTCTTTCTTTCCTTCTCTCTCGCTCTCTCTCTCTCTCTCTCTCTCTCTCTCTCTCTCTCTCTCTCTCTCTCCCGGTTATGCCCAAGTAAGGCAAAATATGTGAATTTTACTAGTTTTTCATCTATGACTTTTCAACTGACTGCACCATTCATCTGAGCCTTGATTTTTCTTTCAGGAAATCCAAGATCATTTGCCTTCCGAGACGGCACAGGGGCCTATTTGACCACTACGGGTCCGGGAACAGCAAAAATCAAGGTAAATAGTACAGCTCCCGGTAAAGAAGAACTATTCCTGATCGAACGAGCAGTTCTCCAAGTCGGGGTTTTGGCCCACAACGGCAAATACGCGTCAGTCAAACAAGGTGAGCCGACAACTGCACGTACCAAACCACGGCAATAGAGTACTTTCAGAACTGATGTTGATCGTAGCTCATATCTATAGTTTTTATTTTTTTTGATAGAACGGAGACGCTACATGATCCTTAGGCCCGAAATACGAATATAGTGAACTTACAATCTATGGTCCATCGTACTTTCAAGAACGGAACTAGCAATTTCCGATTTTATGCTTGTAAACGAGTCCAGCGGAATACTGATACCCAGTTGCCTCACAGGCCCACTGAACTGGCAGAGATAATCCGCAACCATGCGTATTAGAATTCGGGTGAAGCGTAGAACTACATGGAGTCCCCATGTGCCGGGCGAGATAACGAGCCGGACCACAATCACTCACTATCCACCTTCTCCCAGTGTTTTGCCGGCGGTATTAGAGTTCGAACCTCGTCCTCCGGAGGTTAAGTTCTATGCAGCCGGCCTAAAGGGACAGAAGCGATGCCCACATTCAAAGTACTCAAGTACTTATCGGTCCCGACTTTTCGGTGATTGAAAAAGAACCGTTGTTTCCTACGTGGGTTCGCGTTGAAGGTCTGAGTAGATCATGCATGGCTTTAGACCGGTTGATTGTGTGGGACTACCTGTGAGGGTATTAACTGACACATCCATACACGGTCTAGTTCCGTTAGCGGAAGCACGCCATCGTCTGTCCAAATCGCTGGCAAAGCTGGATCCAGAGAAGCAGATCGAAATCATCCAATCATCCGCAACAGTCACTCTCACCGAACCGAGCGGAATCAGCAAATCAGCGGTCAAGAGTTGTTTTAACCGGAAGAAACGAAATCAACCAATGGGCTGCCAACAGCCGACCGGGACGTAATCAGCCGATGGGGTACGTAACCAAAGGAGTCCTTTAGAAGACCCAATTAAGGAAAGCTTTCTGGACCAATGGGTTTCGTACAAGGGTTTTGACTACGGCCACCAGGTATCCTATATGAACTGTCTGTTTTTGTATAATAAAACGAAACAGTTCGAAGGTAGAAGCATCTTTTTACTACAGCTACTGGGATGGACCCCTGAGCTGCCCGTCTCCCATTTTAATTTGTTGATTATTCTGACCAGGTCAGTGACCGAACGTGTATGGTTGCTTGCACACGTAAGCAGCAACACTGAAGAATATTTATTATCGTCAATATTATTATTGTAATTATTTTATTACATCGAGCCAAGGGAGGTGCCAGCACTACAAATACAGAAATAGATAAGGAGAAGCGGAGTGTGAATAGGAAAAATTGTCCTATTTGGCTGTTTGTTCAATGTTAATGCGGTTTGAGGATTTCCTAAACACGCTGAACGTCGTTCATGCCATTGAGCCATATCCCTCATGGTCTCTGGTCAGCGATAATCGTCATTTCTTGAGCTCCAACTCAATTCACGTGTAATAAGAAAGTAAGTCGGGACGCAACAGTACCAGTGCTGACGTCAATTTCTTCCTACCCCTGTTCCAAGTCACTTCTTCCAGGAAGCGCATATAGCGCATGGAATTTTAAACGATGATTAGGCGTGCGTAAAACATGTCGAGTACACCGAAAGTCGTGTAGGGTGTCTATTTCTGTCAGAGGTCGGCTATTCACACCCAACACACGACGACGAACCTCGCCATCGGAACTCTCCTGTTTAATTTGTCGTCAGGTCACGTCTTCACATTCGAGACCGTCTCTTATGCTAATGCCGTGTCGACCTTGATTTCGTGGATTTACCCCTACTATACAAATGTACTGCTCATTGAACATCCAGAATTGGTACCTGTTGAGCTGACCAATCCAAGTGGAAGCAAGCCTTGATCGCCATCTTCTGTCTTCAATGTAGCATTGGCCTGTAGTTTAACGATGTTTCCCCCGTTGTTCAGTGTAACATAAGTGGATACCACGAAGGCAGTTCCTCGATCTTTCTGTGTTATTCGGATCGAATATCGATCAATCCAAGATTTACCACTAGATTTTACTTACTCTCTGGACGGATCACAATTATCACTGATATGTGTAACCATGTGAATCACTCAGTCGGAATCTTGTAACCGATTACATCCTAAGAGTCGGATCTAGCGTATTATATATATTTTACACAGGCTTGGGAACAAGTATGGCTCCAATGCAGCAACAACAGTTACAAAAATAGGAGTGTAGAACACAGTGAACGAGGCAATTAGTAACAAAAAACACTGCTATTTTTTTGCCTCACACTTTTTTGATGTTTTCGGCCATTTTGCTTGTCGGAAGAACATTTTTATTATTACAAGGCCCGAGAGTTCGACAGACAGATTGCACAGCATTCGCGCCACTGACTTCTAATTTGAGCGGTATCCCTCAATGTCTCCAAGCAAAGCCAATACTCGTCCTTTGGGCCCCGACCAGGGAGGCGGGGGGAACCAACCGAAGCCAATGCTTATGTGAGCTTCTTCATACCTCTACGCCAAGTCATGGCCTTGTCCAGCACGTGCGAATAGAACACGGGGACGTAGACGATGGACAGGCATTAGCAAAACATGACCAAGCCGCCGGAGACGGTGTAGAGCGCTCAATTCGTTAAGGAAGTGGCTATCCGTGCCCAACACACGACAGCGCACTTTATCATTACTCACTCGGTCTTCCCACCAGACGCGAGCAATGCTTCGGAGACACTGGTTGCCGAACACGGATAGACGCCGAGCATCCTCAGTGTGAAGTGGCCAGGTCTCGGAACCTTATAGTAGAACACTACAGAACGCGGCAACGTACACCCGTCCGTTAGGAGAGAGCCGGATATCACGATGACGCCACAGGTGTCGCAGGTTTGTGAAAACTGCCCCAGCCCTAACTGTTACGAAGCTCCCAAGATACTTAAAGTGTTCGACCAAATCAGGGTGATTGCCACAAAGGGTGTGTGAAGGCACAGGCTCCTGCCAACCAGGCAACCGAGTGTTCACTGAGCAACGTACGTCGTCTTCATTTTAACTGATTTGAACCTAGCATAATGTCCAGTCAAGGAACTTCTCAACCATCTGGTGCCCCGGCGTGACATCATATTGCCTATCAAGTTTCGGGTGTACACTGCAACGGCCAGATGGGTTCTACCACACGACTCAGAAACTTGGTCGTTAAGTGCTGAAAGTAGGCGAGGACTGTCGGCGTTTGAGCATCGACGTCTCCGTAGCATTGCCGGAGTATGGTGGGAACACCCTATCAGCAATGTTGAGGTTAGACGTAAGGTGTTGGGAATCAGAGGTCAGTCTCTGAATCCCGTACTAAATCCAAATAGGTTGAGGTGTTCGGGACATGCGTTACGCATGCCCAGTATTGGACTTCTTAGGCATCAGCTAAAGTGGGCGAAATACTACCACGCAAGTGCGTGAATACAAACTGGCCACAATACGATGAGCGCTATTCTCATCATTATACACCTACGAGGGTCAAAAATGATACACATTCAACTTGGAGGAAGTTCGCATTATGGATCAAGCAACCGCGAGATACTTAGTAAAGTTCTAGTAGCCTAATAATCGAGGATCGATACATACTTCTCTGGTACTCAGGCACTCCCACAGATTCGAAGGCCGCGCGAATGTCCAGGAACACGATGATCATTGGTCTTCAGAAAGTGCAACGGTGCTCCAGCAGTTGTCCGAGGATGAGCATCGATGCACTCACGACCGGCACGAAACCAAGATTGCTCCTTTCGAGTCTGCTCTTCATGCGTTTGACACAACCTTCAAAGTGTGGCAGACACAAACAGCTTGCGGCACGACCGGACAGGCCACAACAGACTAGACCGGTAGAATGCAAAATGTTCTTGATAGACGACCAGGGCTGGTTGATGCAACCAAGTGGGGTTATATGTAGCTTTTCAGATAGCATATTTTGGAAGGCGAAGAGGCGAGCTGGTTTGGAAAGCTAATCACAATCTGATCACCGTTACAACGTGCGTCTGGGATACCCATCGAATCAGATTACCAACTTCGTGCAAACTAGTGTATAGTCAGATTCAACGGGAGTGTTCCAGTGCGATTGGCCATCTTGTATGGAATCGTGCCTCTGCAGCTTATTGTGATTTAGTCGAGCTGCTTTCATTGCAGACTCGAAGGTGATGGACGCCACGTGGTGTACTGGCATTTTGAGCGGCTGGAGTTTGTACTAATGATAATCAGAACAAAGAGTCAAAAGTTGTTACCCGCTTTCCGAACGATAAGAATCTAACCGAAGGAGCCTCTTTAGTGCTCCTTGTTCGATGACACCCAACTTATTCTAACATTGATGTCTTCGGCGAAAATCACGGCATTGGGCCGGTTTGCTTTATTCAGAAGGTCGTAGAGCTTCTGTTGCAAATCATATTCTATTTCATCTAAATTACAATCGGTGGGTGCATGCATCAAGACGATAAGCAAATTGCGTCTCCCGGGATGGCGACTGTTCACTTTGCACGAACCCCTGATTCTCACTGTGTATAATGAACTGTTGACTGGGATCCCGTCTAGCGACGTCACTTCAGCCTTTTTACTGAGAACAATGCGAACATCAGCAAGAATAAAAGGCATAGCTCTATCGTCCCCAGAAATGTGTGCGTAAATCTTCACAGTTAGATTAGATGGGGCGTGAATCAAATGATGGAACTAAGGTCATGAATGTGAGAGTCTCTTCGATGCAACACAGATCGATGACAAGGGACTTCAGCGTATGAGGTGAACCCGTCTGTTGTTCTATACACATCAGGGTTCGTACGTTGAACGCGGCTGGGTTGAAAGAACATCGAGGACAAATCAGGATATTGTCCGGTGTAGCTGATTCGGTGCTACTCCGGACCAGTCGAAAAAGGACAAAAGAAAATATAGCCAGGATTTTAAGCGGTGACATCACAGCTAGCATGGTTGACCGAAGAACCCGTGGGGTGTGAAATTGGAAAAGAAAGTGGCAAGGGAGGAGAGGTGGGAGTACAGGTTTTGATCGGTGTTGTAGAGTGATCGTTTGTGCGCATGGAAGAGCAGTCAGTCATATTATTGGAACTTTTCCTGGTTGTTTGCGTTGCTGGTTGCTGTGCTACTCGGTCGCCCCGTCTAGAGTAGGCATTCGTACTCGAGGATGCACCTGTAGCCTTTGCGCAGCCAAGCGCATCCTGTAAGACAGTGGCGTTGGTCCATATATGCCTGTGGCCAATTGTACGGTTCATTCACCTTTTCTGGAAACCTCTAGGGCCAGTGACTGATTGCTTAGTTCATTGGCCTTTCGGATGAGGATATAAATCTTGACTGCGAAATACACCCCTCCGCTACAGATACCGGTGAACATTGTGCTGTGCGCCTCATACGCCACCCGTGGTTGGTTCGGAATTTAGGTCTAGCCATCTCGCCTAGACTGACTGTTAGTCAGTCAACCCGGTGGAGGTCGCCTGGTATTCGCTTTCGTTCTCTGGACTTAGCTGGAATGCCTCCGCCACGAGAAGGCAGGGAGTAGGACTCACTCAGCAGAGGCTGTCGCAGGCGCACGGTCACTTGGGAGCATTTCGAGAGTCGCTCAGTACGAGTAGCCATCTCAGAGCCTGAGACACCCACCTCCGATCACGCTGAGGAATTTGGAGGAACACACAGACAAACAAACAAACAGTAGGTTGAAGTAGCTCCATTTTGATTAGTGAACTGGGAACAGCATTCGTGGTCGTTCGGATCAGTTTATCGTGTTTTTCCGAAGGCCGGAGACGGCATGAGAAAATCGAAATTTCAAACGTACTGCTATTAGTGCATTTGAGCAGACAATTCAGAGTGAAAGTCACTGAGGTCGCCAATGGATAGGTGAAAAGTGCGATCAGCATGTACTATCCCGTTTGGATACACTTTGACCGATCACACCGAAAAAATACAATTACTCAGCCTGACTGATGTGCCTCGAAGGCGATTTACGCCCACTGGCAGGACCTGTGTAACTTTCTCGCTCTGTTCCAGTCCTCATTTAATCTTTAATAGTTTTCAGTTCAGTTTTCAGTTTATTCAACCATTAACCTCGCACTTCTTTGCCCTGGTTTCGGTTGCTACCTTCTAGCATCGTCCAGTAAAGGGCGAAAAGCTTAGAAGCATAGTGATAAACACTAAAAAAGTCAAAGTATCAAGCGGAAATCAAGAGAACAAGGGAAGAGTCCGAATGCAACTACGCCACTGACCACGACACCTAGCCATATCACTTAATGTCTCCAACCATTTAGCAGGCGGATCACGTGGACCCCAACCTGGAAGTCTAACACGTCCTACTCGGCCAGTGCCACTGGTCAAGGTTTTAATACCTTTTTGCCATGTCATGGACTGACCACCTCGACCTACCTTCCAATCACCACGTGCATCAGAGAACAGCGTACGCTGAGGAAGTCTATCAGTGGGCATGCGTAACACATGTCCCAACCACCTTAACCTGTTCAGATTCAGTACTTGATTCAGAGACTTACCTCTGGTTCCCAACGCCTTACGTCTAGCCTCAGCATTGCTAATACGGTGTTCCCACGGTGCTTGGGCATTGGTACGGAGACATCGATGCTGGATCATCGACAATCTTCGCCTTTCTTCTACCCTCAATGGCCATGTTTCCGAACCCAGCTGCCCCATTTTATACCCTACCCTTAACAGACAGTCGGATGTCGCACGGAAGCCACAGATGATGGAGGTTGGCAAAAGCCAAACGTGCCTTCTGTATACGTGATGACAATTCATTTGGTATCTGTCCACCTGGTGATATGTAACTACCTAGGTAACAAAATTTATCCACTTCAACTAGAGTTTCCTCTGCCAACACAAGGCTTGGTGTTGAGCCAACCCAGTCCTGCAACAGCATTTCACACTTTTAAGGTACAAAACGCATCCCAAACATTGCTACACTGTTGTTAAGGCTATCTAAGAGAGCTTGCAACTTACCTGGGTCTTCACTCAGTTTACTGCTTGAGCAGAGGTTGATGCCACTATCCTCACACGAGAATAGGGCTATCTCAAAAATAAATTCAACTACAAAATTGAAGAGGAAGGGTGAAAGAGGGCAACCCTGACGAACACCACTTTCCGTGGTGAACTCGAGTGAGAGATCGCCATAAGCACGAACTCGGCTTCGGCTGTTCACATACAAGCATTGGAAAAATGAACTTCTCTGAGACACCCTTCAATGAAAGGCAGCGCCAGAGAACTGTGCGGTCGATTGAGTCGAACGCCGCTTTCGGATCAAAAAAGACAGAGATTGTTGGCCTACGGAAGATGTGTCTGTGCTCTAAGGTTTGCCGAAGAGTAAAGATGTGGTCGTGGCAACCTCTACTAGGTCTGAAACCAGCTCGATTCTCACGTGTACACATTTCGCTGGATAATCGGTGGAGGATAAGACCGGTGAACAGATTGCACGTGATAATTACTAAGTTAATTCCTCTGTGGTTTTCACAAGTGGACCTGTCACCTTTCCCCTAAATCGGCACCATCACCAAATGACACCGTTCCCTGGAAATCCGTTCGCTTTAACGGCTAGACGTTTGATGAGACTCTAGGAAGGATTCAGAGATTGTTTCATAGTTATGACGATTGCATGAATAGTATGGTTGTGGGCATCTGATACCGTTCACATCAACTTAGTAGCACAGAAAATAAATTTCCATAAGTGTTTACTCCTCGATAATGTTCTTGATCCGGTACTGCATTGTCAATGCAACTCTAACTACGCATGATTAACGTACATCGGGTCTCCACTCCGAAAGCCGAGATAAGAATGTCTTTATATTCTGTTTTTGTAATTCTCAGGAACTGAAATATCTGCCAATCAACATGAACTAGATGAGACTGCAATCTTCCAACTGGAATATCTTGGTGGCAAAGGGTTTAACAGCTCGGATGCCATTGCTGCAGCTGTTTCTGTTCACCAGAATACCAGTTTCGATGGTGAATTGCCCAGTTCAGGTATATCGGCTACCAATGGGATGGCACCCGGAGTCTATTGCTTAGTGACCGGTCATTGGTGTCTGCGGTCAAGAAACGGCAAATTGTGGCGAATGGCACCATCTTCGGGTGTGCAAAATACTGCATCTGACGGGTAATTCAGTGTGGCATGGGAATCGAATTGACGTTCTCCTTTATAACTTCATTTCTGCTCATTGATGTTATTTTGTTCACCAATGTGATGGATGTGCTTACAAACGTCCAGTTGTCATTACGCATGATGTGGTTGTGTATGTGCGACACGGAACAGATCTCAACGACGGCCGAGGACAGGATGCAGCTCAAAAGGCACGGAATCTGGGATCACTTTCTCCAGTCTGTGAGCTCGGTTCAGAACTTGCTCTATGCATACACATCATGCACACACATCATGCACACACACACACACACACACACACACACACACACAAACATATACGGAGCAGCCCGAACTAGGATATCACCAAATGATCCAATAAGAATTCAGTCGAGCTTTAGCGTTTTCACTTGTGTTCGCATAAACGTTTCTAGCCTAGCAAGCTTTGAAAAGTAAATCATGTGGTGTGCTATGATTGATCCCGATCGATCGAGTCGAATTGTTTAGCACACTGACTACTTACCATCGACGGATTTAAATCTTCATGGTCTCAACGAATGACTCGATGTAATGTCTAATGCATGATATACGACAAACCGTGATTAAATATTATTCTCTCTTCATCTATGTAGTTCAAAACATGGTATGGGTATACCGGAAATGATAGGACCCATGTGATAGTTTACTTGCTTTTCACGCTACTAGCTCATGAGAACGGATGAGTTGGCTTCATGGATGTCCCGAATTGCACCTGCCAGTGGACGGTGTGCGCAGAGGAAGGGTTCATGAAGTGACTTGGGAATTTGGTACGAAGTGGTGTCTCCATCGTGACGTGGTGTCTTGTTTGAGGTAGCAACTCTAACCCGTGCGCAACCAAGTGCTACCTGTCCTGCAACAGGAGGTCTGTGTGCTGGGAACCGATGACCGAACGATTTATTCATACGCCCTTCGGATAGCGGTCTGCTAGTCGAGGATGCCAAACGCGTCCCAGTGAACCATACCCCACTCAGGATAGCTGAGTAAGAGGCGAGAGACGAGAGCCAATGGCCTTATTTAGTGGTGGGCCACATTTGCGCACGTCACGCTCCTGTCTACAGGCTCTTGTCACTTTTGAATAGAGTTCGTTGGCAGGCGAACAACCTGCCACGCCTTCTAACAACACCGAATGATTTAGACCGAAAATTACTGCTCGCGCAAACAGAATCCAAACTGGGATGAAATGAGTCATGGATTAGTATCTACTGACAGATAGGTGAACCACTCAGCAATCGTGGCATTTATGTTCAAGGTTTAGAGTGATGGATTACGAAATTTCCTAGTGGATAAATCATCTCATTGACCATTCTTCCTTTTTCCACACAAAATCTAGCTTAACCACTTAGTCATTGCTTGTGCCAGTGATAGGCAAAATAGTCTCTCGGTATGTAGCGGAAATAAAGATGGCATCCCTTCCAAAGTTTCCGGCCTTTTCACCCTTATTTTGCTTGCTCCTCCATCACAGGGACAAAGACAGTTTGTTCGAGATTTTGACCTTGACTGACGATAACAATACCGGCCAAGGTCAGGTTGTGCTCCGATCGCACACGGTGGACGGTGGTCAATCGTTGTCCGCTCGTAAGCTAGGCGCGATCTCCGCCAGCGGACGTGCGGTCAGTGAGGTCGAACAACCTGCATCGACCGATGTGTTCCGTTTGCTGTTGGTAAATCGACCGTCGATTGTGTTTTTGTCTGTGCTCACCGGCGGGTTTATTTCACGGGGAAAACAAACGTTGTTAGACTGTTCAAGCACCAATTACGAGCCGTTTATCATGCGACAGACTAAACAAAACACGTATCAATTCTTCGCACGTAAGTATTTTCATATTTTATGCCTTATGGACGAATATTCATCATGATCATTCTCATAATTTTATGGAATAAATGATGCGATGCATGTAGTAGGGTATTTTATTTACGCATTACAAGAACAATGAAGAACATGGAAACAATGTACAATTATATATATATATATATATATATATATATATATATATATATATATATATATATATATATATATATATATATAAGCAGCTACCTTGGATTTCACTACCCCGTTTCCAGTTGCCTTTGTTTGTTATCGATCAATAATGCTCATTAGGAATTAGATGCTCTATTTGTCCTCATCGCTGTTGTCGACATTCCGACTTATCCTATAGTGGTCGTAGAGATATCACCATTGGATTTTGTTCTTCCCATAGACCAAATTTTTTTTTCTGCTTGGTTCCTGTTTGTGTTGGAACGCCCAGTGCTGTCCCTTTTTATAGGCATATTAAGAAGAGAATTCAGCTTGCTCAATGGAACTTATTGTGCTGCTGAGAATTTCAACTCCAACTGAAATGGAGACGTGAACTGGTGTTGAACTATATAAGGTCCCATTAGATCAGTCGTGTGATATCAGAATTACGTACTTTCAAATTTGCGCAGCGATAGGATGGAAACTAGAAATTGGGTTCATTGGTCAGTAACTCCCATCACTTGACCGTTAGTGTCATAAAATGCATTTGGGCAGATTTGACAGATTTTGAATTGATCCAATTGGTATAAGTCATCGACCTGGTGGGATCAGTTCGAGTTTTGTTGTTGTTGCAAATCTGTCCAAGTGTACTTCCTAACCCTTACATTCATGTTGAGTGAGGGACAACCTGGATGGATAAGCAGCACAATCCTAGCGCATTTGGTTAACACTGGACATCAGATGTTTATCGTGTCCCCCCAAACAAATGCAAAGGTGTTCAATTGCGCACTCTAGCGATAGCCGAGGCAATCGGAATAAGGAATTTGACCCCTGACCTGTGCGCCCGAAGGCGTTTGGTCCGGGCACTCCAAGTCCCATGGCCTAAGATTGACCAGGGCCGCATGAATCTACCGTCCAACTACCTAGAGGGTGTCAGCTAGATAAACCAATCACATAATAAGGATAATTTGACTGTTGACAAACCCCTGCCCATGATTGGTGTTTATTTCATGTCTATGTTCATGATCTTTCGTCTCATGTCTACTATATAATCTGTAAATGGCTTCAGAATGAATTACTGAAAAACAATGGTTTCGCCGACTAGGACTTCTATATTCATGTTCCGTTGCTCTTTGAGATTGAAATAGTTTGCTTATATTTGTCTACGCTCTAGGAGGTCCACAGTCGACATACTCCATTTGGACTGCCTGCTCAGACGGTTTTGTGCATTTGAAACCAACCAAACGAACCCCGGAGGACGATTCGGAACCCACAACTGTCGAACCGGGTAGTGAATTTCTGCTCCATTTTCTTGGAAATGGAAGAATTTTGGTTCGGGTCGCCTCGGAAGCTTTTCCCGGTCTGTGTTTGCTGAAAGCCGAAGCAAAAGGTGAAGTAAAGTACGATTCTGTTGGAGAGATCTTTGCCAATTATATTTGGGAAATTTAATCGAATGTTTTGCACACACGAACAAACAAACAAATGAATAGACAAATATGGGGTATTTTGCCCTGAGTTATTCATAAACGAATTGCGTTGCACGGTTTCGTCCAACAGAGATGAGAAAGATCGTTACGCTGAACGTTTCCCCGTGTGTAAGAGTAACGCTTCCTCTCTTGTTGAAACTTTTTCATTTTTAATGCTATTATCATTACTAGTAAAGCAATCATTTTTTCTCCCATCATTGATCCGACAATACATCTTTCTCACATAACGATAATGCAATTATCAACAACGAAAACTCACTGGCTTGTTTGTTCGATTTTCTTTATTTCGAATTCGATCGTATGGTTGACGAAAGTTTTCCACCTCCCAAATGGATCCAGAAAGCCATTCCCTATTCCATGTGACTGATGCTACCAATGCTTACATTTGACTTCTGGGAAAACACGTCTCTCTCGCCCCCTCCTGATACTCATCTACTCACTGAATAGCTTCCTCTTGCTCTCGTATGTGTGTTCATCGCGTGTTTTCAATCCCATTTTCATTTTGGTTTTATCCACTCTTCCGACTAGTGGGCCTCCTCATATGAACTGATCGTGCCCGACCGTGATAGCCATTGTGGTCGCTTGATTTCTTCGTTGCTCGTTCTCTCCATGCGTGCATTCGCTCGTTTGTTTGTTTTTTTCATTCGTATTTCACCAGTTTCAAGTTGTTGACCAGGCTTTGATGCATCTGTTTGCTTCTCTGATTTGTAACCCCTTTCGAGCCCCTCTTGAAACATTTTTCCACGCAAAATAAAACCCGATATTCTGTGTTCTGTGAATACATTCAATCGAGAATAATCATCTGATCGTGATACATATATATTATTCAGAAGTAGTATACATGCTCGACAACAGCTTTGGGCACTGGAACTAAGCAGAATGCGAGTCGAAATACCGTGAGCCGAAACAAGAAGTACAGGGATACGACAGTTGTGATAGCACTCGACCGGTAGTGGTCAAATGGTTTAAAGCTTTTGATTACCACCTCGGAGGTTCGAATCCCTGCTATCGTCGGTTACTTCGTTGGTAGACCGTAATCCACTGTTGTCCCGATCGTTACCACACCTGAACCATCGAGATCTTATCTGGTTCTCCACTTCAAGTCTCGGGGTCTGCTACCAGTTATCCCTAATAGTGCAGTGGGCCTTCGTAACTATGGGGTACATAATCCTTCCACTGCACTCATGTCCAAGCAGGTAATAAAAATAGCAATCAACGAACTATACTACCAAACGAACGCTATACTTTTGGTATCCAGGACAAGGGGAAACAATATCATAGGGATTTGATACTGAAATGCACTAACATGGGTTTCCAGGCGCCCAATGCATCCCCCCACCCCAAGTCATTCAACAGCAGCTGTAGTCAGATCTCGCGAAAGCGCGCGGTGACTTACGGAAAACCTCACAGAAGATCGTGTTACATTTCGGGATTAACGGGGGGTTAATAAAAAGTTTGCACAGACATCTACTTGGTGCTGCCGGAGACAAGTCAAACCATATTTTCCAGTTCCGTTGTTTCTTTGTTTAACTCACCCCAGCCTTTCCATCCTAGCAGAGAAATTTGAATATCAGGAATAAAAATTTGTTTGTCTACTAGAAAGGTAGGCTTTTTGATGTTTCTGGTGCTCTTCGGTGATCGCGTTCTCCTGGGGAATGTCACCGAAATCGTTTGCCTACCTGCGAAAAGGATCGGCGCTTCATTAGGGATGACTCATTTAAATCACTAGACAAACTCTATATTCAATAGGAAGTCGTACAAAATAAGCGATATACAGACTTTCCGCCGAAAGTTAGATTTTTCCTCGCGGGATCAGAACTTATTTTTATTGAGAGGATTAAGTTAAGAAGGATCATATTGTAGATGTTTGTTTTGTTCTGCCTCCGACGGTACCAATCAGTTAGCTGTTCAAACTTTTGATGAAACCCTCATACCTTGAGCAAACCTCGATTGAGATTTTCGACCGGTGACGAAGTGGTGGGACCATGAACGGCAGATCTTTTCTGGTTTGAATGAATTTACTGCGATTTGCCGGTATTTATCACGACAATACTGGCGAGAACTCTTAAGTGACTTATCGGGACGTTTTGCACTGTTTTCGCTTTGTGCTTATGGGAGCGGTCATTTCAACCTCCGCGGTTTGACGAGGACGGATAGATAGAAGGTAGATGTGACGCTAGGCAATTGTTCCGATATCCCAAATGAAACGGACTGGTTCCTTATCGGTAAGCTACAAACTGCTGAATTTCAATCACGACCTGCACACGAATCATTTGTACCTTTGTTTCACATAATAACTTCAGTCATATCGGAGAATTCCCAATGAACACATTTGGAGAACACAGTTTGGCGAACAAGCTCGTTTTCAGTGATTCATAATCATATCATTGCATCACAATATATTACTACACGTCAAAGGGTTGAAACAATTAGATAAGTGGGAAGTGATAAAAATTAGTAATGAAAGGGGGTGGGGGAGGGGGGAAGAAAACAATTGTAATCCGGGCTTGAACCAAGACCGGATGTGTACTGTTTTCCTTGTGTTTTCTTTTTATATTTGGTCTATGGCCTGTTGTAGGATGAAGAGAGGGCCAATGAAGCTTAAGGGCACATACAAATTGTTTTTGAGCACACAGAGGGGGGTTGTGGAGGCGGATGCTGACGGCCTCAGCTGTGGCTAGTGTGCGACACTTTGCCGGTTCTGATTGCCTTCCCCGAACCTTATACAGCGCACGGTAGGCCTCAGCCACGTTTACTGTGTAATTAGTCTGGGCAAGGTGTGAAATGACAACGCTAGTGAGTGACTTACCTGCTCCAGTGCTCAACTACTCTGGGTGGTGTTCACGGATGCGTTCAGACAAACGCCCGGTGGTGCGGCCGATATACGTTGTTCCACAGGAACAAGTGAATGAATAAACACAAAATGAGGCTGCAGAATCAGGCACTTTGTCTCTCAACCGCAAAAGCACTACCGGCCGGGATTCGAACAAAACCCGGAGCTTAGCTGCGTAGAAAGTTTTGATGATTACCCCTGACAATCTTCTCTGCCAACGTATCACTTGTCGTAATATATTGTGATGTAATGGCACGATTATGAATCACTGAAAACGAGCTTGTTCGCCAAAGTTCAGTCATAATCTAAACAGTCTGGGCCCCAGTAAGGTGCAGTTCGGTTTCCTGTGCACCAATCGGGACGAGGGGTTAGACCCAGAGTTCATCATATCTTCCTTGTGTTTGAGTACTTTCAGCACATTGAATTCTCCCGCACTGTGAATAGTGAATCTAGGACACTCCGGTGAGGTCGAATTTCATAACTTGCTACTTACAATCTTGCTAGTAGGCAAATAAAGCAAATACCGTAGAGTTCAATAAAGTCAGCTAGAAAAGTGTACGTGAAAATCGGATGATGATGAAGTAAATTAGCGGTCTTGTCCTATATTTATTGTAGATTAATGACTAGACTGCACGCCAAAGCAGAAATCCGGCGATTTTTTTCGCTGGGTGTCAAAATCTAACAACTGCTGTCGTTCTCAGTAGCATCTATAGGAATTCGATCCTCTTGGGGGTGGATCCACTTCCGTGAGCACACTGTACCTGTGAAGTGAGAGGCAGTATCGAAGGTAATCAAAATTTTACTTCCGTTTGTGTGACAATTAATTATTTTCAAACTTCAGTGCTGTGACTTGTGATTGACTTAGCGGGTAGCCACCGTAGACGTCTATGACTCCGCCGAGCATGCACGCACACACACGAAAGAGAAAACGAATAGGCACATACATGGTAGGTTTTATTCTTGGTTTCACTTCTCTCATAGTTCGTCTTCTTTGTTTTGTCCGGCTTCTCCAATGACTGCTTTTCATAGATTTTTTCTGTCCCCCGCAAGAACCATGTACCAAACTTTAACCTAAAAACAGATAGGGGAAAAAAGAATGTATAAGTCATCATCACAGTATTTTATATATCAATTCTTATCGACCGATTCAGTTTCAATACCGCTAGAATCCTACAACAGCAGAACAATCTCAGTGGTTTTGAATGGTGGTGTGGTGTAGGTGTTTATCACCGCGGGGTTTTCAGAGGTTCTAAACCCACCTATGCCAGTCACACACTGGTCTGTCGACTGAGCAATCAGTTATCACTCCCGGTTCATCATCACATCTGGCCTACTTGGATTCTCAGTAATAGTTCTCTGGTGCTCCAAGTTTCAGGGTGATGGTTGTCGGTTGTATCTAACAGTGCAGTGGGTTCAACGGTTTTGAATGGTGGTGATGTTGTTCGTAGTTCAAACTAATGGTTTTAATCAGATCCTGATCGCATTGTGCTTGGGGTCTTTAGGTGGCAAACATTTCGTCACCTGAGCCGAGGTGGCATAAGAACTGCGCACTAGTGATATCACCCAGGCTGCAGCGTGAAACGTTTATGGCCCAGTCCGTACACCGGTGGCAGAGGTGCTCCATTTTTTGGGGGCTTACTACTACGATAATCTGCTTATAGAAGAAGCTGTGAGATACACTTAGTGTCCGATATAACAATCTTTGGTGCTCAATACACTAGCCACCATCTGGTTTGTAATCTTCAAAGTTGTCGATGTGACTTCGTAGCTCAGCTGTTTGGGAGCACGTGAGAGTAAGTTGTGGTCGGTGTCCGCGCACAGGCGGCGACTGGTGTAGCTGGGATTAATTGTACACTTTCTGATATTGTCACAATGAGAAGTTTAGGCGTATGAAGCAAAAGTGAAACTTTTCTACAGAACAAAACGGCAGTAAAGCGCCCGTAGTCGATGAAAAGCCGTTTTCCCAGCCTTGCCATTTTTTGGGGTATATCCGATTCCACAACGCATGTGGGAGCGTTTTACGAAAACTCAATTGGCAACAAAATACTCTGTATCGTTCAATGAGGGCGGAAGCAATTTTCAAGTTTCTTGATCTTCTTCAACTCGTTTTAGCCTTTTTCTCCTAGACAAGATGCAACATTTTGGAAGAAGCTACTGTGGACGTTCATTTTGTATGGCTTCCTCTGTTGCGTATGAAAACACTCAGCGCGAACTAAATAAGACCGGACATCTGCGATCGAGCTTCAACCCCTTCGACGGTCAGAAAGTGACTCCAATCGTTACACATAGGTGAATTTCTAAGTGGAGAACGCCTCTGTCTGTTTGAATGTCTAAAATTCCAGAGCACTCTCATTTCTTACCGAAGCACACGAATTTTTATTCGTCATCTCCATATTTTTATATGTGAGGAAAAAAAGGGCTAGAGTACGTTTTACAAAGGATGCTAAAAAACTTAAAGATGATGTTTTGGTCTCCCTCCGACCTCGCCGTGTAGTTGAAAGTCTCCACATTACGTAAAAACCCTTGTAAGTTTATGTATTCATTGCTGATTCTTGTTCACTTACCAGTAGGACGTATGGTTCTCACTCATTTGGTCTCACGGGACAAAATGAACGCCTGGAATGGAACTGTTATTTTTTAAACTATGAATTTGCTGTCGGACTTCTGATTTCCCCTTAATGGTTTCCATTTTTGTCGGTTTAAATCCACTCCGCTGCGGTGTTTTAACTACGGTGGTTGTAATATATGGTCTTGCACCCTCAAATATCATCAATGTATCAGTGTGTTCATTTTGGTTAGATGTACATTCCCATATCTAATTAAACAAGACTAACGGTGCGGTAGAAAGTAGGAGTTTTCTGTTCGGCCTACAAGCTCTAGTGAGGAGACGTTTCTGACTTCGAATCATCTAATTTCATTAACGGGAAACAGACATTTTATATAGGATGTAAAAATCATTATCACCAATCATCTCATCACAAACTAAGCGGTCCAAAATGGCATCGGCTAATGTCTCTTCTGATTGGTCGATTGGTGATACGGCCAGTCATCACGAGGTGGGAATCCTTTATCTTCTTACCAATCCGTTGTTCTATCTTTCGTGATCCCGTTTGCCCAAATCTTGACCTAGATTTTGGACAGGCGTTGACGAGCTGACTGCTAACGCTGCTTAGCTGTATATCGGCGATGAGTTAGCCCACACTTTCACAGTGGGTGTTTGCATAATTCGCTCGGCTTGTATGGGAGAAATATTACCCAATTGAAACCGGGCTGACCGATGTGAGATTCCAATCATTGAACACTTTTTGTAATCGAGATGTGATTTAGTTGGAATGAAGCTGGAAAATTACCGCTCTCACCATATTTATTCGCTAGCTCTGGGAAGGACTCTTGCGTACATTATGGCTTGTCCCGTGTGACCTTATATGTCTAGATTTTCTCTTTCCAGCTAGCCCGTGTGAGTGTATTGTCTAGGAGGATGGGGTCTAGGCGTCTCGCCAAGTCGCCGAACCCATCGGTCCCTTGTGTTGACAACCCCAGATTTTTCATGGGATGTGTCGGCAGTCTATCAGGTTTATAGGGACCAACATTACTTTGTGCAAGCCAGTGTGCGATGCTCTGTCTTTGATATCTAGCTCATCCATGTGAGTGACAGTGGGTGACGCTTGAAATGAACTCGTCAAGCACGCATCCAACAGATCTGTCAGTCAGGTGAAAGATCGACACAGACAAAGCTTTTGTATATCAAAATATTTTGTTTTTCTTATAAATAAGTATCTAAATGTGCTAGTTCAGATAGATTTCTGATTGAACACAGCCTTCGCTGACTTAGTTTCTACCACGAAGGACTTATCACAATAAATCCGATTGATCGTCGTGAGTCGTAAGAGAGTTCGACCGGATAGATTGCCAATATGACGGGACGATAGTACGCAAGAACGGGCTGGCCAAGAATTTTTGTTCCCCTTTCAATCAGTCGAATTTCAGCTTTCACTACTGAAACCGCTTGCAGTAGTCACATTTCAGACAAGCATCATGCATTGGAGGCAAAACCTTGCGAAGAGTTCCTCGTGTGTCACGTTCTGTACGATCCCATATGCACAGAGTCAGGTGGTTCGATCCATGTTTTCCATACTTTTGTACACACTCAACTGTGTGCAGTCGTTCACATTCTCCACGTCCTAACCAGCTGTACCCCCTGTCTCTGACTGACTGTCTTTCGTGTTTGCCGGCAGACTGACACCGGCACACGTTCCACTTCATTATATCAAAGTCGTATTGGTTATTTGTGCCTTGTTCGTGAGTAGATGGTATTGCTGACGCGTAGGCTTTGTTGATCTCTATCCTAAAATCTGTGCCCACTTGATCCGGGATTAGAGCCGTCCGACTACTCGAGTTCGTGATTTAGAAAATCGATGGTTCGTATTCTGAGTAAAGCTAATTCGCAGTTCAGAGATTTCAACTGTGTATTCAATTCGAATTTCCTACTACTTAGTTAATGTACCGTAGCCGAAATAGGTTTGAAGTGTATTGAGGAAACGTACATCTTGTGATATATCATACTCAAGCTTTTGTTGTTCGGTTGTCGGAAATTATGGTATAAAATAGACGTTTTGGGTACCACAGTTAACCCTTCTCGATACAGGTTTACAGTCGCCTGTAAACGCACACACACAGAAGTATTTGGAACAACTGTTTTGTTCGTAATCACGTACGAAAGCAAGCAGGTCGACCGTATTATAAGCACCAACCCATATTCTGGGCGTGTGACTAAGATGGATGTAGACTGTGAAGGCAGGTGTTAACTCAGCGTTGGTGGACGGCTATGTCACGTTCGCAGTCAGCACCAGTGCCGTACCAAGCCCAAGGCTTAAGACGACGGAATCTCGGGTGACAGGGCAGTCGATCTCTGGAGTGGGTTGATAGATGAGAGATAAATCTTGCCAGCGTTTTTCAAGCCTCAAGGCGTGGTCGTCCACAGCTGTTGAACTAGTGCGTTATATACAAAAGGGGTGCATATGGAACGAAAACCTATATATTCTTTGTTTTTCGTTGATAGAGCGAGATGATTCAAAGGTAGTTTTCTCACAAGGGCTAAGGGGACGGAACAGGAGGCAGAGGAGTGACAATCAATGGAGAGCAAGGTCAAACGTGACGTGATCTGAATGGGACCGTAAGGACCAATCAGCGTCAAAGCCACAAAATGTACAACGTTTTGGCATCCACCTGTGCAGAGGCAGAATAATAATCAATACATCGATCGTACATCATGCTTTTCAGCCGTATGTTCAAGCACGTATCTCCCATGTACACTATCTGGCTTAGTAAGTTGGATAGGGAAGTACCATAAATTTCTCACGCAGCCGGGCCGAACTTAGACCCATAAGTAATACTTTCTATTGAGAAAATCCATCGGTTATACGGAAGGCAGTAAGTGTTTGAGAGTGTAGAATACTAATCAGTTTTAATTGGTAAACTAAGTTAATGTGAACATCTTCTGAGATGACACTAGCAAATTCGGATAGGCGGAGGAGCGTGTTCAAATGAAAAGGTAAAAGGGTGTGTACAATAGAAATAAAAATGAAACAAAAAAGTATGACGCAAACTCACAGCTGTTCACCGTTCTTGTACCCGGGTTATGAGCGCCAAAGAACCAATGTCGGCCAGTGTGTTCAGTTCAGTTCAGTCAGACAGCAGTTCGTCTAATCAATCTGGATGGTGTTGAGGCGGGCTCCAAGCGACGCCGTTGAAGCTTCTGAAACGGTTTGTTTCTCACAATTAGATCTGGTTGATGTAGTTCCAAGGCGCTTCAAATCAGAAAGCGAGACCGTGCCAGAAGGAGAGATTGATTGGCAGCTTTTTATATTGCGCCGTGGAGGCGTTCGAAAAAGTGTGTTGTTGTACACATAAAACGTCGGCACAACAAAGGAGTGTTGCACCAAGGGGCATTGGAAATCGTTGGAAAAGTCGAGAATGTATAGGAACCTACAAGAGTTTGGAGACAGAGGCTTGTAGAAAATGTTTTTTCACAAGTCTTGCTTAATAAAAATACGTTTAACAGTCAGCCGGACGAATGACGAATCAGGAAATGGCGACAGAATGTTTGAGTGTTAAGGGAATGCAGGTCGCTGCATTTTCTGACGGAACCTAGTTATTCGGGACTGACCGTAGACTGTACCCATTCCGACCAGTCAATAGGCGTGATTAAATAATCTGCTACTATTTGTTGCAAGGTGGAAGATACTATCTGCCTTCTCGCTGACGGTATGGGTCGAGGTTGACTAATAGCTACTGGTACTGCACTGGGCTTCAAGTGAATTCAATGGGAGGCGGAGGGAATTCTCCCAATGGACAAACCAAAAAACTTAGAATAACTTGAATATGCTGTATGAGTATAGAGCGACAAAAAAGCACGTACGAGATGTGAAAGGCGAAATGTTTAAAACAACCATGGCTTTTCAGTTCAATGGAGGACGGTGATCACCTGCGGAGGCACAAACTACCACAGAAGAGGAACGATATACAACCTGGACGGTAACAATTACACGAATTTCTACCATGGAATTAGTATAATTGTGGAGCTTGTATGAAGATGAAAACAGAAAAATTTCATTCACGTGATGATAAAAAAAAACTGGGAGGTACTAGGGTGCTAGGACATGGTGAATCTAATTCCATGTCAAGGACTGCATTTCGACCATTCACAGCAAAAGTCACTGGAAGAATGTCAGGTGACGGCAGTTTGGGTTCTGCAAAAACTAGACAGAAGGAATTATCATGTGTGCGCTTTACTGAACAGACATTCTTAATCGATGACAAGGATGAATCGAATTCAGGATTAAATGAATCCACATGTGAGACTCACGAGAGAGACAATAACGGGCGTAATGTCTTCGTTTACCATAAATTTCACATTAAATAGTGTTCAGAGTCAAGCGCAAGCACTTTATTTGATCTTGGTATGAGACGCTGTCTCTCAGTGTGAGTGAATCGATCGATTTTCGGCATACTTACAACGACGTGACCAGCAACTTGACAGTGTGCTATTCAACCCAAGAAGAAACGATTTGTCTGAACACTACGAGTATGCCATAAACAGGAAACACGACAGAAACGGAGAAAATTACGAATGAACACTCATATGCCTCATAAAAGTGATAACATTTTTACAGCCAGTAGCTTCAACGAAATGTGATCAAAGCACTTCCGTTTACCTCTTTGTATTATTTCTCAACGTGGTCACTCTAGGACATTTGAATGGGAGAATCACGGCGTACGGAGCTTCGCGAATGCTGAATGAATCGCTGTCGTTTTTTCTTGGTGGTTTGCTGTCCGCTAACACGGGCA
Organism: Fasciola hepatica; assembly: GCA_948099385.1. NCBI lineage: Eukaryota > Metazoa > Platyhelminthes > Trematoda > Plagiorchiida > Fasciolidae > Fasciola > Fasciola hepatica. The sequence goes on from CANUEZ040000176.1 coordinate 937,786, forward strand.
GCATTATCACTGAGAGCCATCGCCGTAGTTCACCATTTGGCAAACTGTTTATTGTGAAGAACTTGATGAATAGTTAAACCCCGACTGAATTAGTTGCATTGAACGAACTGAGAAGATCCAATCATACAACGGCTAACAAAGACAGACAATTTACTAATCAGAGTGATCGAAAAGGAGACGATCTGAGATGTCCTGTCTGGACTCTAGGAATAAAGAACAAAACATGTTGGATTATTGCGACGTTATTACGAATTGTCGAGTTGATTTAATAAAAGTATCCCAAGGAATCATAACTAAAAGATCCGATATTAACTGATTGAGACAGCCATTGGTTCTTTCTAGAGTTGGAGAACGATCAGCCGGTCATTCTGAATAAAAACAGAACCTGATTTTCCTTTCTACTGGATATCAATTTCTACGGTTTTTCAATGTAGTTACTTTATTGCCTTTGGAAAGGGGAACGGCCGCGTGTGTGGTGATTTTCACCCATCACTATTTGACTGCTTGATAATTATTTTTGAACTAAATTATTACAATTCTGAGACTAAGCACAATGTACACACTTAACCCGTAGTCGGATCGGTATTGCTGACTTGACCAATTAATAAAAGGCAGATATGAGCGGAAAACATATGGTAGGTGTCAAAATGATCGACGATGTGGATAATTTTGCACATTTAATCAATATTTTAGGCGGTATTTTGTGCCAAAATGTCAGCTGATGAGGAAAATATTTTCCCCGCATAAGTAAATGATCAGCAGCCTGCCAGTTGGACATTTCAGATAACCATTTCGGAAATAAGACACGACGGAGAAGTTAGTGTGTGCATGCGGGTAAACGATGGGTTGATGAAGAAATGATTAGTAAACCGGAATAGAGCGAATGGTTTATATTTGCTGGTTTTTTTTGGCGGAAGGGGTAACGAGCCGTTTGGATAAAATGACGTGTTTTAAAACAATTACTTGGCTGGTCTATGATTGAGGGTGGGATTTGTAGCAAATATTTTACTAGTACGATTGAATCCACCAGAATATTACTCAACAATTCGTGACAAATTTACAGTTCCCAATGGGTGGAAGAAAAACAGTATGGCATCATAGAGGCTACGATATCTGATTTGACGTGTCGGTGGTAGTACTAAAAGTGGTTCACATCAAGAATTTTTTCAGTAAGATTTTACGTATTCTCAAGGGGTTTTTTGTGCACAATTCGGATCATATTTTTTCATCATTTCACTATCGCAGCGGATTCGACCTTTTGATTGTCCCGTAAATTCAGACGGAATTGGTATCATTAGCATTAACCTGTTACCGCATATAATAAGTGTTTTGTCCCATCCCACTAGCTCTGGTGAGAAAATTCTTCTGCCTTCAAACCATTTCATTTATTGTGCAACAAAAAAACCGTTTTTATGGATCATTAGGTGATCAAAATCAAAGTCACTGTACGAAGCTCATTGGTACAGAGCTCATCCTCGAACCGGGTTTTCCGTATGGCTATGTTGTACAAGTCTCCGATTGGCTGATTTCTTTGAGATCGGTTAGAACAATGCTGGCTGGTGATTGTTTGCTCTCCGTTCCGTTTGATTAAAAAAACTCTTGGCCACTGATTGGTTCAATCTGATGCGTCCCCTTAAAACAACGTCTGGCCTTTGGTTCGTTGACTTCGCTCGGTTCAGTAAGGGCGACTGTTCACGGCTGATTGGATGGCCTCGCTTCGTTTCGTCACGGACTGACTGAAACATCGACCCACTTCACTGACATGAGGCTTGCCACCGATTTAGGACAGGCGAATACGTGCAGTTTGTAAACGAAACTAGGCCGTCTGTGGATGCGTCAGCAAATACCCTTACAATGAGGCTGTCGGAATGCAATCTGGACCACTGGCTTCATCAAGTTTTCGACTAGAATAACTCCATGTAGACTTCTGAGGGATCTAATTTATGTTGATTATCATCCATCGATAATCTTGGTTTCACAGTAGCTTTTACTGGCGAGAACTTTGTTAGTATGCAATAAATACAGCGTGGATATTCAGGTTGGGCATTCACAGTCGGTGGAATTTTTGATAATTTGCCTACTGGTAAGTATAGCAGTAGTCCGGTGCGGAAAGCGACCTCGATGGGTTTGGATGTGTATGTGACGTTGTTCACGACTTGAAGGACATTGTTCCTTGTTTTGGTTCTCAGCAGTGCGGGGATAGGACAAGCTATTCATTGGTTGTGTACACATCAGATGTCAAACACCGCGCATACGGGACTGCTGACTGAGATCCTGTCGATCAGTGCACGTTCAGTTTTCACGCTCAGAGCAATACCAAGATGATCAGACATCGATTTGCTGGATATGCGAAAAGTGAAACGAAAAGCCGAGTTATGTGTGGAGCAACGGGATATCACTAAATTCGGGTCTTCTGTGTGTGCTTCAGAGATAGAAAATCCGAAAATTTCAAGTCTCCTTAGGGTAAACTGTTTTCTCCGTTTCTTCAGTGTTGGAAAGTTGAAAACACCTGATCGGAGAGAGTGTATAATTTTGAGAATCCCTTATCTATCTTCCCTATTTCTAAGCTATATCCCTACTGAGTTATAACTTCTCGGTCAAGACTTCGTGTGGCTTATCGCATCGATAGCTCCCAGACTTAGACCACTACTCCTATATTCTCTGACTTAAGCGCTGGAGCCTGTTTACACACTTACAGTGCTTAGGCTCATCGAGTTTTGTAAACTTTATTCTGAATATTAGGTTTTACTCCTGTGTTCTTGCAGATCATACACTCAAAACACCCACGTAAGAGCACTCTATCCAGCACACGTATGGCTTGGCCGCGTGTGGAGCTACGGTCGTTGTCCCAATGGTTTTTGTCGTGTCTTAATTACCGTTCGTGATCATTACTCATCCTTTTCAAATTGGGATGTCACGTACAAAGAACAGAGAAATAAGAAATGTCTTTCTAGGCTCCGCGGAAGATTTTCGGGCCAACTACACTTATTGACTGCCGGCACCGCATAAGATGTTTTACTTTGGGAACCCTAACCGGAACCTTTAACTCGACAGTCTGAGCCACTGATCGAGCAGCGTCTGAGATTTACATTATTTCGGTGGTCAGCAATTGGTTCAGCTAGCAACGAAAGTGATAGCTTATTCTCAGTTAATATGGCCAAAACTGCAAAAACCAAAAGCAGTGTGCTTTCGTTGTTAGTCTTAGAACAGAATAATTAGTTTAGGTGGTGGCAAGGAAAATTGGTCAGTCCGTATAATTTGTCAAACTTAGTCTGATTAGCTCGCATGTTCTGTGGTGTCAGATGTTTTCCTACTTTAGGAGATTCAATGAAAGTCTCATCAGTCAAGTCAAATTGGTTTTCTTGCTATGACTGACGCTCGCCAAGTTAAATTATGCTCACAAGAACAAGATGACAGCGTAACCGTACAGACCTATTGATCTAGATGTAAATTTGACCTGTTTATAGAATAATCCATGAAAGCACGCCGTGCACAGTTCCCACTCATGTAGGTGGGAACTGCTCGAATGCGGCCGATGTGTGCGGGCAGCGTTATGAATTCCACCCGGTAGTCGTGAGATATTGGCGACAGGGTCTTTTACGAATACTCTTTTCACGGTGTTTCGTATGTCAGCCTCTGGAATCCGTGCATACACACTAGTCACCTACACGAATTACATGATCGGTATGTTACCGGTAGGCGGAGGCCTAAGTGATTAGCGGCATACTGAAACTCACAATATGTTGTTTATCATTTCATAGGAAGGCTTACTTGAATGAACACTGTGCAGCTAAGTATGGTTACACACCTAAAAATCAATCAGTCATTCATTCAGTACGCACCTGTTTCATGTGACTTGTCGATAATGATATGCTTCCCTATTTACACTTCCTGTATGAAGAAATCAGCACTCAGAACTCTGAACTGCGAACTAACCAATCACAATTCGGTCCTACTGCTTCCCCGATTCATGAAGAACGTGAAGCCCATCTATAAACTCGCATGTAAGCAAGTCACGAAAGCCGATCATGCGCAGCTTTCACAGTGTGAACCCCGGCAGCAAATCCATCATTAGTGGTTTGAATTTACGTACGCTGCTGAGAAAGATGGCAGTAGTTCGATTTCTGACATCCGGCGAAAAGATAAGTTGCCTTGTCCATTTGAGTTGACGATGACTAATACCGAGATTTGGCGAGATTAGCTTCAAAAACGCTTCCTTTTTACCGCGGAGTGATCGCATAAAGCTATCAACTTAGTTATACGGCACTGTTAGCTGTATACCAATCAGTATGGACATGCTTATTGTGAATAAACTAGTCATGTTGATCAACTTTGCAGCTCCTTGCATGGAAATCTGGAGTAAAATCTCAATTGATTTAGCATTCGCTCGATGGTACTTCACTGATTAGCACGGTAATAATCGCTAACCTGTTCGCTGTTCCATCACGTATAAACACGTTGGTCTCTTGGAGACTTTTACGTATCTGATCCCATGGTAGCTACCATTATTGTTCCATTGATTGCGGCGGTTCACTGATTCCTGCTTCTCATTGGTAGCTCAACTTGGGTATCAAAGTAACCACCAGGATTAAAAAGTGAGAAGATAGATTAGTCTCATTTAGAATGTGAAGTTGTGCAAATACAAGTGTCACTCCTCATTTCGCGCAGTCATATCTCCCTGCAAATGATCACTGATTAGATGGACCTCTTGGTCGTGTAACCCATTGTGAAAGCCCGATACGCCCTAAATGATCAAGTGTATTGATCCGGCTCTAGCAGTTAGCCAGGACCGTTCACAAATGGGTAAACAGTGACAAACCTTACTGACGTCAGTAACGTTTTCTAATTTTTAACTGCTCCACTGTGTGGTAGCAGTTGTTGAACGACTTGTGTTGTGTGCGTGTGTTTGTGTGTGTTTACATCTGGTCTTAGGAGAGCGTTTAAACTACCAATTAAAAACCAATACTTTGGGTGCAGTATGCACTAGTAAAGATGCACCAAAACCATGAGGAATACATTGTGCAATTTAATGTTACTGATTAGTGTTTCCATATATGATAATGATATTCAGGTAGGGGGAACGATATGGGGAACACACGATCAGTTAGACCACATACAAGACAATGTAAATATAATCCATTTAATTTTTACCGATTCTGACGCTTCTCATTGCTGCTGTTCAGCAGAAACTTTACTCTGAAACTAAAAACTCACCATTTTGACGATGTGGGGAGAAAACTGCAAATAGCAGTATCAATTCCATGGGTAAGCTGTTTTATTACAAAAGCTTCACTTGTCATGATAGGTGGTCACGTCTTCCTGCCTAAAATCACTGGCTTGGAAGGTCTTCTGGATACAACCGTGGAATTGCGGAAAACCCAAAATGGCAAAGTGAACTGATCTGGATTTTAATAACATCTTTCCATGTCACGGACCGACCAACTAACGGAGTTTATCTTATCAAGATTCATACAGTCTTTAGTAAGTTATATACTATGAACTAGACAAATCAAAATCACATATCGGACTACGGGTTAAATCTGTGTCTTGTGTTTAGTCTCATGATTGTAATAACTTCACCCGAAAGGCTTCATCAAGATGTCAAAGAGGGATGGATAATAATCCAGTGATTGGAACAAGAAAAGTTGCTGTATATCATTGGCATGGTGGTCTGTGCAGCCTTGGATACTCAATTGCGTTATTCACATCCGATTGGCCGTGCCATGATAGCTCAGCTGGTAGAGAATCTCCCGGTAAGCTGGACTTCGCCGGTTCCATTCCAATCCGCGGAGCTGGAATTTTGGATGTGAAAAATGCAAATGCATTTCCCATTTGCAATTGAGTAGTAGGAGATTCGATTTGTATATAATATGATTCATCATGCAGCTTGAACGCTCAACTCACCATTGAAAACCATGGAAGCACTGTACAGCTGATTCATCCTTGTTGGGAATCATCAGCAGTGCACATCCACCGAGCCCCCACGGGGACTCGAACCCGGGGTGAACGATTGTGAATCGAACACCTTAACCACAAGGCTATCCGGGCTGGCTCTCAACGGTTTGTTGAACATCTACACTACATGATATAGCACCCTTCCCATTATTCAAGAATGTAAAATTCACAAACACGGACGGTGTGAGGGAATGTCTTCCCCTATCGTTGGCGAACAGCCAAGTTGCGTCAGCAGTCAGCACTGGTGCGGCACCAAGCCCAAGGCTTGAGACAAGGGAATTTCGGGTGACAAGACATCCCATCACTGGAACGGGTCGATAAATGAGAGATAGGTCTTGTCAGCGTTGTTTAAGCCTCAAGGGGTAGTCGCCCACACCAGTCGGACCAATGCATTGTGCGCAACGAGTGGGCGAATGTGAGAGCAACCTCTGTATTCTTTGCTTTGTTCTAGTAAACAGAAATGATTCTGAGGAAGAAGTGAGTTTTCACTAGAGTAAGCCGGACGGCGCAAAATAGCGTGTTCACAATGCTAGAGTTCCCATTGATTGATTTGATACTAGCACCTCAACGGGATTACGTCGGTAGCCAGTCTGAATAATTAGTCTGGTGCATCGATGAGCGAAATATCATTCTGCATTCAATTAGCCGTTGGGATGGTCTGATCCATTACCGAGTTGACTACCCTCAGTCCGAGAAGTCCAAGCATGCCTCGAGTCAGCGATTGTCAGAGAACTACCAACCGATCCTTTTCAGGACCTAAACAACCTGATCAATCACCCTAGATCTTTTCAATTAGAATTCATATACAGTCAACGTTTATAACTAATAAAGAACGGGCTAACAGTTGTCTGCCCGATACATTTTTCAGTTGTATCACTATCCAAGTAGCCTGATGTGAAATGAGTGTGTTTCACTGTTTTCAATTGATGATTTGTAACGTGATTGGTAAACTTTCTCAACACATGAGCATGAGCCGTTGGAGATTAGATTTTTACATAATATGATCCATCACTGTTGTGACCCCAGATCACACACAGTTAGCTCAATGAAGTCTCGAACCAATTGAAATTGGATAACACAGATCTGATTGGTGATGTTACACTACACGAATAACACAAGGCGGCACATGATACAATGTTACACTACACAAGACACGATGGCACACAACACAGAATACACACAACACCTTCTTCCTCGATAGGGTAGGAAACACTTGGCATGAATGACATCCACGACAGAATTTGATTGGGTCTCCCCAGACCTGTATTCCCCAAGAATTAGGATCGTTTACCACGGGTTTGAGTCCCAGTTGGGGCTCGGTGGATGTGCACTGCTGGCGCTTCCAAACAAGGATGAAACAGCTGTACAGCTGTACAGCTGTACAGGGATTCCACAGTTTCAAGGATGAGTTGAGCAATGGTTTTCAACACACTTCAACAATCCTTCAGTTACAGCTGAAAAAATTACAAGAATATATGGATATTCGTTTTAAAAATCTGACAATCAGAAAACTCACGAAGTTGTGCAGTCATGTGTAAATTTTAGATATTATAAAACACAACTTCGTCTGGGATGTATGTGATCATATGAAATTTGCATTACCACGAGTAACTGCAATCATTGTGTGCATGATCACTTGCGCGTATAGTGTAACTTAGAACCGCTCGTGTGGCCTCTTAATTAGGCAGTTCTCCGATCGTGACCTTTTTCATGGCAGATTTACCATTGACCATACAGATGAGTCAGTATCTGATCTAAGTTAATCCAGATTATCGGGGGCGCATACACGTTGTCAGACAGAGCGCAAGAGGTCTCAAAGAGTTGGCTAAGGAATTACTTTTACAACAAACTTCAGGATAAAGGAGCGCAGCGCCGCCTTCAGTAGTGGTAATTGAGATGAAAATACTCAAGTCGCCATCTAATACTGAGTCCACAAAAGCACACCGGGGAAATGAGGTAGTTGGTAAAAGCTAGCAATGAAATATCGGATATTATCAGTGTGAGTACGAGGTGCAAAGTTTGTAAAAATGAGGAAAATTTATCAGAAGAACCTGAGTAAAGGTGAATAATAGGAAGAAAGACCCCAGTAAATGCGTAGTCTGCAAGAACTAATTCTTAGCCCATCGGTTTCAACTGGCAAAATTCGCAAACGTTTGCGGATATTCGTTTTACACCTCCGACAGTAAACATACTAAAGAAAGCCTTCATTTATATTTAACTTTTCGGTAATAAATAATACCACAATGTCACAATATATATATATATATATATATATATATATATATATATATATATATATATATATATATATATATATATATATATATATATATATATATATATATATATATATATATATATATATATATATATATATATACGTTTCGCCCACCTATTCCAAGCAAATTTTTCAATCCCGGGATTCCCAGGTGGTTGTCACAAGCTAACAGATGACCCACTTATTAGGCTTCCTCTATTTTCCCGACTCAATTTGCTGTCCACTGAGGGAATTAGCTGAGATGTAGAGAGAAGGATTCTTGGGGTGACCAAAAAGATGGAATATACTTGTACAAAACTGAAATCTTTGACGGAAAATCCCACTGAGCACGTTTAGGCAATACAGGTTGGTGAACAACCTGTTTTCCAGCCATTAGCAATCGTGCCTTTACTTCGCAATAAATTATGACAAGGTAAGGGATTGAACCAATAAGACAGTTAGACGGAGGTTATAGGGTCTATTAAGCCCCTATTTTTCACAACCGAATTCTACTAAATCATTATTACTTTATGAAGTAGTTTGTTGTGCAGTGCCACTGTGCCATTTCGAATAGGAAAGTTTATATTGCATAACGACCAAGGACACCTTGAAAGCCGTGTGGTGTTTCCGTTCAGATTCATCAATTTTCTGAGTTTCGCCTGTGTGGACAAAGGCGAAGGTCTAGAGTGCCTATACGTCACCTTCAGAGTACTCTAGATGAACAGTGAATGTGTACTTGGATTCAACGTTATATGATAAAGCGCTGTCAAGATTTGCTGACCACCTTCGGTGCGTCATCTCTTGACTGCATCAGATCACGTGCACAAATCATGCAGGTGTATCATGTGATCCTACTGTCTGTCCACTTGAGCACCTGACCTCTTCATCAGTCAGTTCAGCTATTCGCAGAAGGATAATCAATAATCAAGTCATATCAATAGTTTTGTTTCGATTGTGACCACTGCCGCTTTAGTGTAGGTTGGCGAGTGAACTCACGCACTCCCGCATCCTCGTTAAACATGGCCTTTCACGTCGGTTCATCCACGAAGTCATTGGAGCCAGGGCCTAATTCCGACCCGTCGCACTCAGCCAGTCCGTCGGCCGACATGAGTGTCGAATTAGGTCGAACTATTAAATATCCTTTGCAAAAGCCATTTCGACGTTATTTGGAAGAATTGGTTCATCCGAAAATCGGAGATGATCGACCGACTTTGGTGAAACGTGAAGCACCATTCTACCTGAGCGCTGCAGCACCGATAGAGAATCCATATTCCTTTATTCGTCATGAGAGAATCAACGATTTGAAGGAGCGTGATCACGCACGAAAAGAAGAGGAATTGGAACGGATTCGTGTGGCACACGATATCAGTGAGAAATTGCCCATTTGGATTCGACAACGTCACACGGCGGCGGCGAATATGCGCAAACTGATTCATGAGGAAAATGTGAGAGAGATGAACACACACGGTCGTCTTTTTGAACCAAACAGTTTAACTGCCCAACCGGTTGGAAGTAAGTTGTGCAAGATTCATCAGCCTCTAGGACGATCAGTATCGCGTAGTCATAGTATAAGTATTCGGGCACCGGACGATGAAATCACTGCGAATGAAACGAGAGTCGGACCGACAAACGATGAGACCCGATCCCTTGATTTGGAGACAGAAAGTAAAAACGAAGCATCGCACATGGAAAATGATCGTCTGTCTTTGAAAACTAGTGATGAGCATGACATGCTCAAGATGGTCAAAGACTCGCATGCATCACAGAAACCAACCAAAACATATGAAGGAGTGGGGCAGTTTGTTCACGACCGTCGACGTGTTTGTCTACTTGAACTAGCTGTGCGTACTAAAAAAGGGGAAATGAAACGTTTGGACACAATAATGCAAGCAGAAAATGAATTTTTGACACGTGAAGAACATGAACTACTTCGACGACATGAAGAACATGATCGTTATTTGAAGTCGATTTGTCAACGCACGGCTGAAGCGATTCGTCTGGCCGAGGGGGAAGCCCGTAAACGTAATGAGATTTGTGAGAAAATTAAACGTGCACGCTACAGACTGGCCCATTTGAATGCTGAATGTGTGAAATTGGAAGAGGAATTTATACGACTCAGCACGTACAAAGATTTTCTCCACAAAGTAGCTGAAACGTTTCGTGAACAGTGTACGCATTTGAGACCGTTGACCAAACTGAAATCGGATTCCACGGGTCCGCACACAGCAAACGGTCAGTCGGGTGGAACTAATCCGCCCGATAACGAGATGGGTACTAAAGACAGTGTGTCTGATATTGATTTGGAAAATTCACAACTAATTGAAAGTTCAGGTAGCGGTGAACAGGAGAACGGTGGATCGCTGATTGATTTTTTCACCAGTCCACAAGATTTGGTCGACATATTGTCCGAGTTGGAAAGCAATAATTTAACACTGATTGAGAACGTGCAAGAGCAAGAAGAGGTTTGTGAACGTGTGCGAGCCAAAGCGGCCAAACTGTATGCCTTGTTGAATGTGGAACGTAAGAATGTGGACGATCACATAGCACGTGAACGTGAAAACATCACCGGAATACAAGAGAACGTGAACAGTATCAGCTTGGCCCGGAATGCATTGAGCGATTTTGTACTCCTCGAACGATATGCTAAAGTATTCTACCTTGGAGATATGAATCAGTTTGAGAATTTGGACCCGGCCGGGTTGCTCACCGCGACCGCTACACCGGCACCGGCGAAAATCCCAAGTCTGAGTGCTCGATCTCCCAGCAAAGTAACGGCCGGTCCTACAGAACAATCCGAAGCTCGACCGACCATCTCAAATTTGCTCAGTCTGTTACAAATTCAAATTCAAAAAGTGTACTCCGCCGTGTACGGGACCAATGAGGGTGGAGCACGTTTGGACACATTGGTGATGTTACGTCGTTTAGAAACGACAGTGGACGAATTGAGCGAGATGCTCAACGCTTATCCACGAAACTTAGTAATAAAAGCCAAAAGAACAGTGGACGAACGTAATCGGGTTAACGCTAGACGACGTCAAAAAGTCGAGACCCAAGTGGCTTATGAACGTCGTTTGGAACGAGCCATTAAAAAGGCCCGTGAGCCACCAAGATGGCGTTTCGGAAGGAGAGTTTTACAGCGTTCACGTCCACCGGAAATCAAAAAAATAGTACACGTTGGTGCAGTTACTGTGGAATCGGAGGATGATAAGAAAAGTCTATTTCAGTAGATTTGATGAATCCGTCTCCAGAACAGTGGTTGAGAATACTAGCAACAGAAGAAAAGAAACACCAGAGAAGAACGAATAAACTAGAAAGGAAGGAGGTCAAATAAGACACATGTGTTCGTAAGAAATGTAGATCAGTTAGGTCTTACTGCGTGCCTAGCCCCGCGGTTGATATCTGAGAATATGTGTGCGATTTTTTCCAATAAAGATGCTAATTTATCAAATTGAATGGGGCTGGAAAAGCATTTTCCAAACAGACCTAGTTGTTGTTGTTGCTACAACAGTTATCGGGTTTCTTGACCAAACCGGGTGTTACGCAACACAAAAGATGCTCCCTCGCATGGCCGACTGGGACGTGTTAAGCTCCCAAGATGACTGGACTAAGCGTTACTTCCCGTGACTAGCTCGAATCTGGACTCTTTCTTCGTCCGTACAATATCCTATTTGCGTTTGAATAACTTTTATTATTATTGCTACTAATATTTTTAACATTATCGTGCAGCAAGAGACGAATCATTAGATCAAACAGTAAAGCTTACCAGGGTACGAGAGTTGGGAAATGCAGTTCATTTATTTCTGAATAGACTTCCCCGTCTTGCTATGTTACTTGAAGCGTTTTATAATTGTAAGTTGAACAAAGCTGACCAGCTTATGACGTAGACGGAGAGTAAGGAAATACCTGACTAGTGGAATTGACTGTTTGAGGTTGGTACAGGTGTCACTAACCGTGGCTGTCTTTTATTGACACACTTTTTTCATCTGCATGAAACTGTCATCATTGGTTTTGTTCCTACTTTTTGATATCATTGCTAGATTTGGTTTCCGACTGAGATTCTTGCTGAGAGGTAGCAGTCAGAAACAACTCATCCAAATGCGTGACTATGGGTTACTAGAACTGAAATGCGATGAACTGAACCGGAATCCACATGGTAGCTGGAACTATCGACACAGGAAAGCAAAAACTTGGATCACCTAGAAAAATTCCTCCTGCTATTGAGACTGTTGTCATTTTGGACAGCTCAGGATCGGCAGGTCACTGATGCTTTGTTCGCTAGGACTGATCAGTCAAACTATAAACGTTTGACCATCAGTCGAAATAAGCGCTTCGATAAGATCATCAACAACCAAAGAGGCTGCATGCGCATGCGCTCACACCGATAGTAAGTAGTATGCACACGTTTGGACGAAATTTCCCTGGAGGCATACGACCGGTTTCGCGTTTGTTGTCGCTCCTCAGGTAAGTGTACCCGATGCTCCTCTGTCCACTTACCTTCATACTTATACACTCGGATATCATATCTTCAGTAGGATCTAATTTGAATTGTCTGGAATGTGAATGGATGCTTTTCATTGAAGAGCCCACAAATGAATCACAACTAGGATTTCTGTTAGTTATGCGCTTCTGGGTCACTGCTAACCCAACGAAAACATCGAGGCTGCATATGCGAACGCTCATACTGCTGGTAAGTAGTATATATATATATATATATATATATATATATATATATATATATATATATATATATATATAGCCATGGGGACGGTAGCTAAAAGCTTATTTTACCGCTGTCTTTCTTCCCACTTCCCACTGGATCCGACCACTCTGAGTGACACAACCAGCTGCTGTGGCAGAATTGCTCGAGATTAAATCAGAGAACAAAGAAGCTGGTATTGGAATGTACTGCTTTTTAGCATGAAATGTGCACAGGAAAAAGCATGCACACAACTGTTGATTTATGGGCGGATCATTCGCGTGAGACATGCGCAAGGCTGTAATCAATACCCAGGGTTGCAATAAAATGGGCTGTTAGCGAACCAAATGTTTGTACGTGTATGAAAAAGCGTGAATAAAGATTGGATTGTACGCTGAACGAGTGAATAGTGATTGGATTAAATGGGATTCTTTTTGTTGCTTTTGAGTACAGCACAAAATCACCAACTATACTTCCTCCCTTTATTTTGGGGGCTAGTTGCTTGAACCTTTGAGGAAGGGTTGAGTAGAGGCGATCTACACAATACATCTTGCTCATCTGTTTGTAGGTTACCTTCCAACTCATCTTGCGTTCTTCGATTGGGGTTCTAATGATTAGCTGATCAACGTGTTTTCTTTGAGCTCTGAAAATCTGTAAATCCCTAATTTCCGCAATGCTGGATCCCAACCGTCATGTAGGGATACCTGTAAAAGGTTGAAGATTATTCCCACAAAAATAAGAGACGTCAGTGGAATCCAAACACTGCATCAAAGCTCTCGGTTTTTTGGTTTTATATATTACGGCTGTTGCTTAGAGAACGCTACGCGTTTCGATACTAAAATGGAAAGCTATCGATGAAACAGTTGAGATCGACAGAAGTTGGTGAATTTGATGAACTTACAGTATTTTTAAGGTTCTGCACAAACTTGTCGACTGCGCCGTTCAAACACGGATGTTGAAGTGCCGTTCGCAGACTGTGACATCCGATTCCTTCCAGTCACGTTTTAACTTCCTCGGAACAGAATTGTGGTCCATTGCCTATCACGAGAACTTGCGGAATATCTTCTTGACTGAAATACCTATGAATTGCACTTCTGACAGAAGACCAATTATTGCTTTCAGTTAAATAAACTTTAGACAAGTGTGAATGTGCATCGAATAGTCAGAGAGCATATTACTTATTGAGGAACGTTTCACAAAGTCGGCATGCACTTTTGCCATGGAATATAGCCACGGAGTCCAGTCCTTTGGCTTCTGGTATTTTCCATTGTTGCGTTGCTTTCAGTTCAGCGTTGTTAACCTCGTGTTGCTATCAACTTCTAGTAACCAACATGTCTGTTTAACCAAAGACTTCATTTTCTCAATTCCCCAAATGGCACTTGTGTAACTCGTTGAAAACGGGTTTCTTCAAGGTTGATGGTCTATGAATTTTGTCATCATTTTCCAGCATTCCATCCGGAGATAAAGAAAGCTTAACCTTCCGCTTGTATATCTCAGGGATGGTTTTTCTGGTTATACTTTCCAACCCACAAATGAAGGCCTGAATTGTCTTGTGATAATAGTTTTTCGTTTCCCGTACGACATCATTCCTAGAAATTGGACGAAGCTGACTCAGAAATACTTTTCTGGTTCCTTTACAGGTTTTGGAAAACGAGAAAAAATCTGCATGCCGAATCTGCGAACGGGGAAGAAATTTGGCATGTTAATCCTATCCAGGGAGGTGAACTATCCATCGCTAAAATCATAGCAGGCGTTATATGGATAGAGATGTTCTCGAATCACATGTGTAGGGAAAGACCTGATGGTCAATCAACATCGCAATGTGGCCACGGAAGAGGAACTTGTGCAATCGCTTTACGGCCCAAACAACTACCAGTGCTTCTCTTTGGGAGTACAGTAGCGCCTCCAGATTGCAACCTCTGTACTGCAAATTAATTGTATTGTGAATATGAACTATAGTTATGCTCCGAATCACGAAATCCGGCAGTCAGCACTTCCACACTCAGACACCGGAAAGCAATCAAGAAGACGCGGAAGTTACGTAGTACTCCACGAAGTGTATGTATTAGTAACAGCATTCATGTATTTACAAGGCAAGCATAATGTGAATAAGCAGTGAGAAACTCGTGGTGTGGTGTGGGTAGTATCTACTTGCATGAATATATATATATATATATATATATATATATATATATATATATTAGTATATATGCCAGTCTGTCTGCACAACAAAGAACTGTGAGTCAGCCATAGCAACACGATTGACTGGGGCTTGGGAATTGTGCACCGTGGCAGAACCGACTGGGATTTTTCGAACGTGGTTAAGCCTGCATGAAGAAGCCTGGACTACTACGTATGAGAACATGAGAATCGTGATTCAAATTCAAATCTGCAATCATCCGGCCCCACTGGTAGGTGTTGCCGTCACTCCCTGATAGCAGCTATCTCTGCGCCGGAAACATTTTTGATGTTGGAGAAGGGTTCCTCTGCAGAAAACCTGCCGCCGTGAAATAAACTGACCAGAGCCGAACACAAAATGCCACTTCCATTGCATTGTTACTCTGTCTCAGCACGAAAAGTCTCTAGCTAAAATATATTTGACAATGTATTTTCGGAGAGAATTTTTAAAAATCCTCTTTAGTCTAGAGATATGACAACAGTTAGAGTCACTGACCCATTGGATCTGGTGAGTCCTAATCATGAACGTTGAATTTGTTTAGGGTCAGTCAGTAACAAGGATACAGACTTCAGTTAACTGAGGGTGAGGGGCCTCCGTCTTATATGAATGCGTAGTTATTGTATATCTGCCAAGGTGATCCAGACAGCAATTAGGTGAGTAGAATTCAAAAAGATAACAGGCCGTTTTTGTATCAAGTTTTGATGAACTTTGAGATAATGCACCGTAACATTAGCAGTTGCGCAACTTATTCAGTATTGATGAGTCAGGTTTGTTGTTTCAAAGCTCGCTGTGTGCAGTTAGTTGAAAAAGGTTCTAGTATGAAAAAAAAAACAAAAAGACTGGTTGACAATCATGATACGCTGTAGTGCATTCGGTAAAAATTGAAATTCCCAGTCATTGGCAAAAGTGACAATGTGAGATGTTTCAAAAATCGACCGGAATTTGGAACCGATTATTAAATCAGTCGTATTCATTAAATGCTGAGGAGCACATTCGCGAGGTAACTGTGACCTTAGAACAATGCACCAGCTGTCAAGGACTGAATAATTATTTTATTCCTAAAAATTATCAGTTCATATTGGGTACTACTTTTAGCAGCGTTATCATTCTTCCCCTGGTAATTTTTGATCTGTATATGAGCGTGATGTAGCTTAATTTAAGAGAAGAAGGATGCCTCCAAAGACAAGGAAGAGTCTGAAAGGCTCGAAGATGTTACCGAACCCTTGTGTGAATTAACTACAGAGTAGATATCATTCGTTCAACTGAACGAAAACTTCTAATTAATAAAAGATGGAAGAGTTAGATACGGAATGAGGCTGTTGATTAGGTTTACTTTGTAGTCGATTTTTTTTAGCTTTTCCCCTTCAGCTGAAAAGAGCCGTTAGATTGTCTCCTTTAAGCGAAGCTCAACAACATCGGTATTTACGAATCAAGACCTCACAAGTACAGCCGCCAATCCCGAAGCGATTACAAAACTATGCTGAAGCATTACGGCAGTCTTATTAGTATTATTTCTACAAATATGTGCTCGCTCATTGCGATTAGGTTGGATCACCCGAATCCGCTTGCGTACTCTAGTGTAACGAAAACTTCGTCTGATTACAAACGGTGGCGGCCGAATGGTCAAATGTCTTTGATTACCAGATCGTAGTTTCGTACCCCCGTCACTACAGACTACGTTGGTGGTAGATAGCAATCCACACCGTCGTCCGGCGCGTTACCCGTCCTGATATATTAGGAGCTTATGTGGTTATCCACTCCAAGTCTCAAGGTCCTGGTTGCCGGTTATGCGCACCAGAGCAGTAGGCCTTTGAGACTGTCGGGTATCCCTCTTCCAGGGCACTCACGCGCAAGCAAGTAGTAAAAGGACTTAGACGACTACGCTGTGCTACTGAATACAGTAAATGTTGAAGTATTTCGTCAGTATGAACCAAATAGCTGCGAATTAGTTTCGATGGATTACACGTTTGTTGCAATCAGTGGTTGTTTCCAGTAGTGCTTCCTTAGCTGCCTTTATTAAATTGTCTTTGAAGGTGCGTACGGTGCACTTGCAACTCACACTGGTTACATCGGACTGTTCATTGGTATTATTTATAGCTATCTCTATACGTCTTGGTCAGTCTTCGCCAACTAGTGGACTCAGCACTAGTTAACTATTCAAGTATTTTCACTGTATATGAAAATGCCTCTTATTACTACTTCTGATCAAAGCGCTGTAATTATTTCTGCCAAAGTTTATTGTGAAAACAATCCTTACCAGTTCATAGCAACCCTTGGGCACTGTCTGCAAATGTGCTTGGATCCTCGATAATCTAGATGAGCTTAGATCACTTGCTGGTTCGTTGCCAAGAAAGAGTAAAAAGTGAACTAAAAATAGCAGTATCTAACTGATAAAGACAGTTTGTGAATACAAGATGACCATCGGGGATGAAACCTCTACCCACGGTGATCAGATTTCTGAACCGTGTAGACGAACTGACCTGACTGCTGTGGCTTACGGCTCAACACCCGGTAGGTGAACTGATATCACGTCAACTCCACAAGTGACGGAAGTTGAAAAAAACAAAGCGGGCCTACTGAATATTTCAAGACATTTCATCTGATATGCGATCTCCGGGTGAAATGCAGCTGCTTGGATAGTAAAACCGTTCTACTTTTCTCACACACTCAAATTCAAATCTGGGGGCATGGCTCTTTTAAATACGCAAATGAGTATGGGAACCTTAACCTGCTCACTGAGGACGTCACTTCGATTGGTGACGAAACTTTCGTGAACGAAATGCCAAGGTCAGTGATCACCTGCTGTTGAAAATCACTAACCTGAGCTACCATCAGCGTCATTTTTCAAAACTATTGAGAATTTTGTACTTATAATGTGCTAAATGTATAACAGCCATTGCTACACAGTGGCTCAAGCTGTTCTGGAAAGTGTGCAACTTTTTTCACTCGGAGAAAAGATATCGTCTGATTGCTCAAGGTATGACAATTTTTGATCTGGGGAACATTCTAGACTATTATTGTGACATGAAAAATGGTGGCTTCTAGGACCATACCAATCACGAAGTTAGGGAGAAATGGAGACAGGTGGCAACGCTGACGTACACCACTCCTCCCTGATTAACTTGGGTGATAGTTCACTATAAGCCCCATCTCGGCTCGGGCTATTCATTTTTAGGGACTTTATGATAGAAATAAATTTCTGTGTGATACCTTTCAACAAAAAACAGTGCCAGAATACTGTGCGGTCGACGGAGTTGAAGGCCGCCTCTAGATCAAGAAAAACAGAGGTTTTTGGCTTATGGAAAGTATGCGTATGTTCTCAAATTTGTCGAAAACTGATCAGCACAACCTCGAACAGGTCTAAACACAACTTGGTTCTCTCACGGGTACGGGAGTACCAGCGAGCAGTTCAGAGGTAATGCTAACCAGAATTATTCTCCAGTTGTTTTCACAGCAGGACATGTCGAATTTCTGCCTAATCCACAGACGAATTGGTAACAAGTAGAGTGGAGAAAGAGTATACGGTTTATTTCTTGTCATATTGTATAAATCACTTCTTATCCAAATGAGATTAGGAACAACTCATTCACTGTGTTCATGAATGTTGAGTGGACTTAAATGAGATGAGATTTGCTACATTGTTCGCCACTGAAAGAATGATGATGATGATTGGAATATGCACTTGGCTTCATTACTATGGTCGGTATTCTGATCGTCACTCAGATGTTTGTTTTGATAATCAAGCTCTTTATATGGCAAAAAAGAGTTGGCATTTGTTGTGAAATAGTAACTAATTGGGTCTGTAAGCTGTGTGTTCATTTTTTCAGCCGGGAACGGTTTTAAATTACTCCTTTGGAGATCTTCCAATCAAATCCCAATCACGAAAGAAGAGTGGAGGAAGGATTTAAAAAACCTTTGTTATTTTTGAACGAGTATGTATTTGTATTGGAATATTCTACTTTGTACAAGAAAGTGCGTTCTTTATGTATTGCAGAGTAAGAAGTATATGCATCCAACGGGATGATTTCAAAGGCTCAGTTTGGGCAGTTTTTACCCAGATTTAAAAAGTAAAAACGCACGACCATCAAGATAAAAATAGATG
Organism: Fasciola hepatica; assembly: GCA_948099385.1. Lineage (NCBI taxonomy): Eukaryota > Metazoa > Platyhelminthes > Trematoda > Plagiorchiida > Fasciolidae > Fasciola > Fasciola hepatica. The sequence continues at coordinate 956,975 of CANUEZ040000176.1, forward strand.
AAATTTTGTGTTTCATGGGTCACGTAGCTGAAACGGAAGTTTAGAAAAGTTTACTAGATTTCGGTATGTGGAAGAAAACCTAAGGAAACTCTCGTAAATGATAATTCATTTATTGCATTTTTTTTTGGATATGTTTTACGTTTCCATAAGGTTACTGTTCATACGCAATTTCATGAATTTCACATAATACGGAATTCGGCTACTATACGGTTGTGAGTAGTATGAGATCAGAGTTTCATAAAACATGATTCATCGTGCAGTTACAACAACCCACGCACCATCGAAAACGAGCTGTTTCATCCTTGCTAGGACTCATCACCAGTGCACATTCACCTAGCACCCACAAAAACTCAAGCCCGGGGCTGGCTCTCGAGGATTTGTTAAACACATAGTACACTATAAAGCATCCTTACTTCACCAGCTTCCAACGGTAACAACCCGTTTTCCTCACAGAGATGGACTCCTGTGATGGATGACTTCGCTGGAGAGACCTAAGTGCAATGAAGACATTTCGTTATAAACAACCCATAGAGCTTGGCTACTATGCGTATATGAGTAGTATGCGGTTGGATTTGTAAACTGTGATCCGTCATGCACCTTGTTTACTCCTTTTTGCTTTTGTACTGTTGGCAACATATCTGACCCCAGTCTTGGTGTATAGTAATGGTGAAAAAAATGGGATCGCTTTGACTACTTATGAGGATTTGACATCATCTTTTCCCCTGAATTTATATCTTACATGGATCCAAGCGTGAATCAAAAAACCATTTTAAATTCGGCTTTGTGATGCAAATATTTAATGCTACCGTTCTTCCACTTAGTGATTTCGCACTTCCCGACTATCCCTTACGTTAACTGTGGGTTTTCACCAAAATGAACAACATTCAATTGATAAAATATGTTAAATCCGTCTGCGTCGATTCCATGCACTGAAATCATCCACTCTTCAAGCCCCTGTGCTCCCTAACAGCCCCACTACGAGGTCACATTGCGAATTTCGTATATTTCGTGATGAGATCATAATGCCAAATTGCAGTAGATTCACGTATTCGCGTAGCAAACTGAGCAGGATTTTGATCGGTAAATCAGTTGAAAATTAGCATCGACTTCATTGGTGACAATCACTATACTGCTTCGGATGCTCGTACGAAGTCTGAATGTGTTTAGGTCGACTGCAAATTGCCGAATTCCTAGAAAGCTCGAAATATCATGCGCAATAAGTTTGTACAGATACAGACACACAGCCATCACCGAAGATACCGTTCTGGCCAATTGCTGGGTCGGAAACTTACCTTCCAAAATGTTTACCAACGATACAGTGCCAAGTAGATCCATATTTTCGGTCAAAATCCTTCTTAACGAAGGCAGCAATGTCTTTCTCCACCTGATACTTCTCCGTTGCTGCAGCAGCCGTATGTACGGCATCTTCTTGCATATCAGTATTCATGTCGGAATTTTTTATTACGGCTTTGCGTTCAGACATAACTGAGGGCTTGATTGCCAAGCACTCCGGGAAATGAAACAGCTTTTGATCAATTTGTCTTTTATATCTATTTACATATCTTCCCGTTTCCTGTTCATGTGACAGGTATGCAGTAGCTTGGCTTCAGGTGCACCCTGTTATACTTCTCGACGATCACTGTCACACACAACAGTGAATACTATACACACACACATACTCACGCTTGAATTCACATTAGTGAATGTGAAAGTCTCCAAACATCCGGTATGCAAGAGGCCATGAAAGAAAATCCCCATAGGTGGCTGGGAGTCGAAAGTGTGCCACTTAATACACACTGCGTAACATCTATTCACCCATTTCACCGTCACTCAGATAGGGTTGTGAAATGTGAATAACCATGACCTCCCTCTCAAATATCGTGAGAATTAATGGTATTGCATCAGTAACACCACCCGCATAACTGACCAAATGGCAAATACGACTGAGCTCGTAGGACTATTACTCAACAGTGCACATGTGTTTTCGAATGATAAAGTACCAGAAACGGTCTTTAGCATGCTCATAATTCTTCCGATTAGATCGTATGATGGTAAGAGACTAATAAATGAATGGGCGATTAGCTCGTAAAGTGCAGTCAAATCAAATCTTTTTTGAGTCTACCTTAAGTCAGACAGTAAGAAAGGAAAATCGATAGAGGCACAGAGCATTCTAGAGACAGTTTCTGACAAGACCGCAATTTTATGGAGCTCTGATCACTGAGTGAAGGGGTAGATAGATAAGTGACTGATTACCGGTATCAAGCCGTGGTCATATCTGGTTGGCTGAATTTAGCTGATATCCAGGCGATATAGAGAGAAAAATTGCGGTTACAAACGGGACTGGTCATGGATACATGTACACATATTGACAGAGCTCTTTGATATTTTTACTTGATGTGAGTTTCCTTTGACAAAGATAGAAAATTTGTTAGGAAGTCAGAAGGACCTTCGCCCAAGCAAGCCACTAATCAGTTCGAGTATGCCAGGCCGGATCCAACAGTCAACAATTATAAACCACCAGATTACACAGGGCTTAACCCCCTTTCGCTAATCGGACAGTTATCTGCAGCCTGACGCTCGAATTTGGGAATGTTCCTTCTTCGTTCCGAATATCGTGTTGTTAATTCCTGAATCATTTCAGTAGGGCGAGGGACCAACGATTGTCTCTGCCACTACTTGACGAGGCAACTAAAGAGGTGGGAATAATTTGAAAAACCTGAGGTCAACGGGAAAAATACGATAAGATTTTCTACGCGTCTCGCAGCATCGCTCATTTGTTATTGTTCTTTTGATATTTGGTTGTTTCCAAGTCGGTAATGAAGCACAGCTTGTTCTCCGGGTGTGTGGGTGCACCGCCGGAGATTCGAATTCCTATTATTGTTACTGACAAAGTTAGCAACAGTAGGACTATGACCGTTTCTAATATCTGGCGAGAATATACCATTTATAAGTTCAAAAGTAACAGCTTACGATCAAGCCGTTGGATAAAGCCACCGATGTTAATCGATGAGACCGGTAGCGGTAGATCGACCAACATGAACTCGCTTATTTTGAATAAACAGGTCATTTTGCTCACAAAGCCGAGTCGAATCACAATTCATGAAGTATTTGCTGAGTAGTGTCACCCATTAGCAAAGTGTTTATTGCGAACTTGTTTGCCTTTTAATCTTGTATTGTGGCGTGGAATGCTGGAGCAACAGGATGACGTGAATATCAAACCGGTCGAGAGCCGCAGACAAAAGAACAGACGGCCAGTGTGTCGGAGGCATCCCGAAGCACACAAAAGGATACATATGGACTAGCAGATGGGAAACCGAGGGATCTCAGGAAACCGGCAAGATAGCCCATGTGAGTAACTATCCATCAAGCCATCAACTGGGACAATTGGACCAGCCGAACAGAAATGATGCCCTAGAGAATCAAGCGGATGGCCACAGGCAGGAGACCAGAACGCAGCCGAAATACTCAGGCAGCCGCAAGATCAATGTTGGTGCAGTGCGGTCTGGAAAAAGGGCTACCTAAACGATTGTATGAGTTTCGTGAACCTAACTTGTTTTGCGATCCAGATACAAGAGTCCTCACCCGTCTTGCCATCCTCGTTACAGTATATTCACTATAACGTCCTAAGTGAATCTGGTCTAGTTGGAACAACCACTAACGGTTCTCTGATTGCTACTTCCCAGCAGCAACCTAACTAAGAAATCAGAATAATCGTCAGTGAGACAAAATAAACAGAAAACTGAAATAATAATAATAATTGTGCGAACACAACGACCTCATTTCTTATGACGGGTATTTATATTATTCTTCTTATAATCACTGTTTGGATGGATCTCGCGGAAGCCCGACCCTCCGTAAACCGCCAAGTTCAGTGGTCTGGCATTCAATACATTTCCCGCATATTATTGATTTCTCACTTAGAGCCGATTACCATATGAAGGTTGATATAGCATTGGATAAATAGTATATGGCCGGTTAGAGAAGTCGGCATCACGAATTTGACTATGGGTTAGACCTGGCTACTGTATTTTCCTAATAACTGGCATACTTTCATGAAACTGACATTCACATATTGTTGATAATTGTCAGCTTCTTGTCCTTAATTTCACTCAAACCATCAATTAGGTAAGATAATCATGTTAGTTCTTTATGTCAGGATATACCGTGACTGGGATACCAGTGTGCATCATTATCGGTGCTTAGTTCAGTCTTGGAGATAATTCATATGGCCAGTTGACTGAGAATTCATCGTCTCTGAGAAGCGCTGATGCGGACTGATCTGATAAAGTGATAGTTTCGATGGGCGAGAGATTGAATTAGTAATGGGGTCGATTCCTACTTATCGTAGGATTAGAACATATCTTGCTGAGGACGGCGGTATCCTGCAACACCTCATGTTATTTTGACTGTTATGATAAGAGGACTATAGGAGAGTGCATTTAGTGGCAAGCAAAGCGTAATTTATCGGTTTCGGCCTTCATTCTCGTGTTTTATATTGTATGATGTTGTATGAAGGAGTTATGATGAACACATGGTTGAAGCTTGTGTTGACCGCTTAGGTGTAGCTAGAAGTCCGTGAATAAGTACTGATGAAATAATCAGTTGTTTCAGTGAGGATGCTAATACGTTGGTTGGTCAAGATTGATAGCAAACCGTGGACCAGTTGTCTCACAAATGATCAACCAGTCGAGCTCCACAGTCATTCCATTGTTGAAGCAGTTTTGCTTCTGACTGATTTACAGTTACTTCTGTCCAATGTACGGATATGAATACTAATCTCTCCCACGTTTATGCTGAGATGAGTGGGTGTGAACAGCGGATTGTTTAACGATGTTTATTAATTCACGTTCTGCGGCATTATAAACAAACGTATTTCATATATTATGATATCCAGTACTTTTACTGACATGATCGAAATGATTGGATTGATATTGTCAATCAGGAATTTCGGTGCCTTTGCGGTCCACTAGATTTGTTTGGTTTTATCACAAGTTTATTGCAGTTCATTTTAGTTTTGTGAATTGTGGTAGGATAAAATTTACCAACATGCTCAGCATTCTTCAGCGTCAGGTGAACTGATACTTAACCGTGATTAATGGTGACTTCCTCGATTACTGGGCCACACGAAAATTAATGCCAAGAAGCTGACAATTATCAACAGTATGTGAATGTCAGTTTCATGAAAGTATGCCAGTTATTAGGAAAATACAGTAGCCAGGTTCAACCCTTAGTCGGATTCGTGATTGATCACGTACCCATTCTCCCTTTCATCCAGTTAACTAAAATAGTTAGAAGACGTAAATTACGAGAGATGCATGCATTTCTTTCAATCTTCTCAATTGCATAAGGGAAACATGCAGATTCATGTTCGAATGGGCCACAGAGCAGCACGGTGGAACAGACAGCTTGGACCGAAATTAGGAAGTGATCCGGTGAATCTGATTGGCCACCGCCACGGCAAACACACATTGTGGGCCAAAAGTTTCTGTGCACGCAAGGGAGGTCTAAGTCTGCACATCAATATAGCCTCACTGACGGCTGGGAGCTTTGGGTTCTGATTTCGTACTCTGTGCCCCATTGGAACATGAATCCGCATGTTTAATGTACTCGACTTGGAAGATTTTTAGAGAAATGCTTGTATCTCGCAATTTATGTCTTCTATCTGTTTTGATGGATTAGTCACATACCATTCATCGATGCTACATCAATACTGGCAGGCAGAGGACATTAAGTACTTATTTTACACAGCTATCTCCTGCTAGAGAACAAGTCGGTCCCATGGCTATTGTGGATCATTGCTGACCAGACAGGTTGGTTGTATGCTACATCAGCGCAAGCCGTGACCCAATTTTCCTTCCAGTATAGCAGTCCGTATGTAGTTCTAGGTCTTCCGTGTGCTTCTGGTCGCTGCTCAGTCTCGTTTTTAGCTGACCTTCAAGATGACGGCCTCATTCCGTACATGGTGTACATCAGATTTTTTCTGGACAGTTCGTATCGGGCCACCAGAGCGTACGACCGATCAACTAGAAGCAGTGGCATTGAAGAAGGACTGAGAGTTGGTCAATATCACAGCATTGCCTCCTTGTTTCTTCTTTTCACAGCACTTTGTGTCAATTTGTACGAAGAATTCCGTGCAAACCCTAGTGGTCGACCCCCTCCGCCCCCCACCCAGCCTCCTGGTATCCTAAGCTCCCTATGGCTAGTTTTCAGACTCGTATGCGAGAATGGGTCGGATAACGGCATAGAAGACGTGAATCTTGGTTCGAAGGCTAATTTCTCTCCGTGACCATAGCATTTATCGGAAACTGAATGGAAGCTTGTGGTACCTTGTATATTCCACATATTTCACCGTTTCCTTCTCACTGTATTGTACACGTTTTATTGTTTTATCAAATTAATAAAGACATTTCAACGCAACCGCGAGTGGTTACCACGGATTGTTATCTCTGCGTTGCTTGTAAGCGTTCTGTGACCTGTGGTGATAAAGACCAAACTCATGCAATCTCAGACCCATTTTTAGTGCGCCTTCCACGACTCGGCAGCCAACTGTGGACTTATTAGGGTCCATTCGAACGACGTACAACAACCAGTCCGAAAGTTGTTTTGAACCCAACTTGAAGGGCACTTTCATGTGGCCGTTTGAATATCGATTCGCTGAACACTTTGGACATACTGTGAGTCACTTTATTTCTATTTCTGTTGCACCATATTTCTGTACACCAGCATTTTGTTAACATACTTCTTCTGTGTCTCGTATCTGTATCGAGCCTCCACAAGCTCATCGTACGTTGCCAATCCTTCCTAGATCTTCGCCCTTCGCCTAGCTATCCGGAAGCGGAGTTGATCTTGGACACTGGAGAGATGATGCATACTCTTTTGCCCGACCGTTGATGGAAAACTGCTGAGCTGACGGCCCGGGCGAATCAAAAAACTCCATAAAATCGCACTAGAATGCGATCGTTTTTGTTCACAGCGTGACCGTCGTTTGAGTTCCAGGTCATAAAATTGTTTTTGGAGTGGTTGAAGCACTCGTTGCGGGTGACTAATCTACTAGCATCAATGAAATTCACGAGGTGATTCTCATTTGTATAACGTTCTCCAAGTTCATACTTTACTAGCACATGGTGAGTAGACTCATCCGAGGGACATATTCATGCGTTCCAGTCTGCAATCATGAAAAGATGTCACTCATTGAAACTAAGCAAAATGATATAAGATTTCTCTAGAAGAGCGGCATTGATGATAAGGGAACGGTAGAGTCAAACAGAATTTACCGACTTTCCTCAGATTCTCCAAAATCGCCTAATAGGATACTTTATAATAACGACCGAGGAACTACTTAATCAAGAGGCCACACGAGCGGTTCTAAGTTACACTATACGCGCAAGTGATCATGCACACAATAATTGCAGTTACTCGTGGTTATGCAAATTTCATATGAGCACATACATCCCAGACGAAGTTGTGTTTTATAATATCTAAAATTTACACATGACTGCACAACTTCGTGAGTTTTCTGATTGTCAGATTTTTAAAACGAATATCCATATATTCTTGTAATTTTTTCAGCTGTAACTGAAGGATTGTTGAAGTGTGTTGAAAACCATTGCTCAACTCATCCTTGAAACTGTGGAATCACTGTACAGCTGTACAGCTGTACAGCTGTTTCATCCTTGTTTGGAAGAGTCAGCAGTGCATATCCGATGAGCCCCAACTGGGACTCAAACCCGTGGTAAACGATCCTAATTCTTGGGGAATACGGGTCTGGGGAGACCCAATCAAATTCCGTCGTGGATGTCATTCATGCCAAGTGTTTCCTACCCTATCGAGGAAGAAGGTGTCGTGTGTATTCTGTGTTGTATGCCATCGTGTCTTGTGTAGTGTAACATTGTATCATGTGCCGCCTTGTGTTATTCGTGTAGTGTAACATCACCAATCCGATCTGTGTAATCCAATTTCAATTGGTTCGAGACTTCATTGGGCTAACTGTGTGTGATCTGGAGACACAACAGTGATGGATCATATTATGTAAAAATCTAATCTCCAACGCCTCATGCTCATGTGTTGAGAAAGTTTACCAATCACGTCACAAATCCTCAATTGAAAACAGTGAAACACACTCATTTCACATCAGGCTACTTGGATAGTGATACAACTGAAAAATGTATCGTGCAGACAACTGTTAGCCCGTTCTTTATTAGTTATAAACATTAAATGTATATGAATTCTAATTGAAAAGCTCTAATATGATTAATCAGGTTGTTTAGGTCCTGAAAAGGATCGGTTAGTCGTTCTCTGATAATCACTGATTCGAGGCATGCTTGGACTTCTCGGACTGAGGGTAGTCAACTCGGTAATGGATCAGACCATCCCAACGGCTAATTGAATGCAAAATGATATTTCGCTCATCGATGCACCAGACTAATTATTCAGACCGGCTACCGACGTAATCCCGTTGAGGTGCTAGTATCAAATTAATCAATAGGAACTCTATTATTGCGAACAAACTGTCCATGTTTAGTAACTTGACATTCTTGAATGATGGAAAATTCATTTGCATTTTTCACATCCAAAAGTCCAGCTCCGCGGATTGGAATGGAACCGGCGAAGTCCAGCTTACCGAAGACTCTCCACCAGCTGAACTATCATGGTACGGCCAATCGGATGTGAATAACGCAATTGAGTATCCAAGGCTGCACAGACCACCATGCCAATGATATACAGCAACGTTTCTTGTTCCAATCACTGGATTATTATCCATCCCTCTTTGACATCTTGATGAAGCCTTTCGGGTGAAGTTATTACAATCATGAGACTAAACACAAGACACAGATTTAACCCGTAGTCCGATATGTGATTTTGATTTGTCTAGTTCATAGTATATAACTTACTAAAGACTGTATGAATCTTGATAAGATAAACTCCGTTAGTTGGTCGGTCCGTAACATGGAAAGATGTTATTAAAATCCAGATCATTTCACTTTGCCATTTTGGGTTTTCCGCGATTCCATGGTTGTATCCAGAAGACCCTCCAAGCCAGTGATTATAGGCAGGAAGACGTGACTACCTATCATGACAAGTGGAGCTGTTGTAATAAAACAGCTTACCCATAGAATTGATACTGCTGTTTGCAGTTCTGTCGAACACTTTATGATAATTGTGATTATCTTTTTACGAGTAGTGTTTTTGCTGAGCAGTGGCCATAAGAATCGCAACAACCAGGGAACAATTAATGGTTTGTATTTGTATTTTCTTGTGCTTTGCCTAATTACCCGTGCATTCCCCACATCATTCCCCACACCTGAATATCATGATCACATTTGGAAGCATAAGTCGACAACAATAAGTTGCACGATCTATGCCGGAACATTCTGTTTCACCTTTACTGGTGTACTCATGTTTGGGCGACCTTTTATTCAGAGAAAGATACTTTTTAGGTGCATTCGAACCCACAGATTTCGACCACGATGTTACCTGTACACAAAACCGTTTAATTTTGAATAACTCGCTTTTCTATTTTGCACTAAATTCAGATTTTTCCCCACCGTTGCATGTTTTTAATAAATCCTCCAATTATTTTTCTACTGCTGCCCCTTTGACTTTTCTGATTGGTCATTTTCTGATTTTTCCAAGGTCACCCCATCAGACTGCATAAAAGGTAGAACTGATGCTTCAGTTTGGCTTGTGTTGGTCGTCACCAATAAAAGCTTTGCACCCTGTTGTGTCCCTCTCTAGCTAGTGGGTGATTCTATGGTGTGCGGAGCTGTGAAGTATGGTTTACCCAGAAACCCTTAGCATCGTTCCAGTAAAAAAGCCCGACCAATTTTCCCTCCCCAATTTAAAAACGACGCAAAACGCCACGGGTAACTGCGACTCTGAAGACAGCAGCATTTCAGGAGTTGGGCAAAAATCGAATGCACTACCGAAGCCTAATTATTCACTTCACTTGGCTGTCTTTAAAGTCCGCACAATATGCCAGATAGAACTACAGGCTGCCCCCGCTAGAACCTTTGACCATTTCAAATTAGATGGACGCTGTGTCTCCGAAAAGCACTTGTAAGACTCCATTTCAGTGATCCCTCTTAGCACCCCAGATACAAACTTAGTCTCTCGCTTTAACCATCGCGCATTCCATGATCCAGTTTCTAGTGCTCGCAGTCAGGCCGGAGTGAGGACTAATTTGAGCATGAGAGCTGAACGAGTACTACCGGACGGGATTCTAGTCAGCGGTCGTTTGTGTGTAGTTTGGTTGGACGGTTATGTTCGTGCTTACTGATATAAACTGAAGCTTCGATTCTTGTTCGTCGTATCTGTACATGCACCCACTGACTCCAAGTAATCTGAGACCAAAGACGAATTCTATCAGAATTTGTTTCAGCTGCTCCGAAGCGTGCGTTCTACAGACGTGGTTTTCATTGCTGGCGATTTCAACACCCAAGTTGGCTGTTTGAGAGATTCGGAAAGACACATTGGAGGTCCAATTGCTATCTCAGCCGATCGTATCGATAACGCAGGTCGTCTCATTATGCTGCGCTCCGACCACAGATTGTTTCTGGTGAGTGCGAACTTCTGCCATCATAAGCGGTATAGACTCAAATGGCGTCCTACGTCTTCAAAGCGTTAGACTCAGATTGACCGTGTTGTCACTGGTTATCTCTGGCGTAGATCATTTGAAGATTTTCATTCAATTTGGTTTACGCATTTGGATTCAGATCACTCCTTAGTACACGTTCGCTGCCGTTTACTTCTCGTCCGTGGTTACATGAAGGTAAATACTACCTGTCCTGCGCAGTTGCTTGTAAACGAAACCGATGACCTGATTTCCAGGCGGAGCTGTCCGCACGATTCTGGATGAAGCCAAATGCTCAGAATCCAGACGAACGCTGGCAATAGACCAAGGAAGCCTTTTTTGCTGAGTTGAATGCCACACAAGATTCTGGTCCAAGTAGGCTTCACAAACGATGGATATCTGTTGCTCTGTTGGATGCTCGCAGACCCGTCGCTGCGGATGCCCTGCGTAAACCCGTGAGACACCAACTGACTGACAGCCTGAGAAATGATGACGAGCAGCGATGGATTGCGAAATGCAGGGAAACGGAAGTGGCAGCATCTATTAGCAATACCCGCAAACTTTACAGTTTGATTAGAAGTGTCGGCCCCCGGAAGCCCGGTGTAAGTGAGTGAATCAATAAATCCGATGACTTACTAATTCTCTCTTAAATATGTCGTCTGGATAATTGGGAGGAGCACTTTAGGGAACAATTCAGTTGGCCTTAGTTCAATAGTGGACCTTCTCAACATACCTGCCACGGAACTGATGAAGGTAGATATCACTCCTCCACCAAAAATGGAGGTTATGCACGAAATAGACTAATTGGAAGGGTACAAAGCCGGTAGACCGGATGGGTTGTCCCCATCTTTTTTCAAGGATGGAGGCGGAGTCGGTGATTGTGCCGATTTAGGAGAAAGGTGATAGGACCTCTTGTGAATACCACAAAGGAATTAGCTTGGTAGGTATTGTATCCATATTGCTAGCTAACATTATTCTCAGCCTATTACCAAGAGCCCGCAGTGTACGCACATGAAAATCAAGCAGGTTTCAGACCCTCTCAAGATTGTATGGACCATATATTTGTTCTTCTTAGAGCGCAGACACATCTTCCGTAGGCCGACAATCTCTGTCTTTCTTGATCTGGAAGCGGCGTTCGATTCAGTCGGTCACACAGTTCTCTGGCGCTGCCTCTCATTGAAGAGTGTGCCAGAGAAATCTATTTCTCTCTTCCAATGCTTACATGCGAACAGCCGAAGCCGAGTTCGTGCTTACGACCATCATTCCCCAAGTTCACCTCAGGTAAGTGGTGTTCGTCGGAGCTGTCCTATTTCGTCCTTCCTTATCAATTTTGTAGTTGAATTTATTCTTGAGATAGCCCCATCCTCGTGTGAAAATAGTGGCATCGATCTTTGCTCAGGCAGAAAACTGTTTGACTTGGAATATGTGGATGTTATTATTCTTCTGAGTGGAGATCCAGGTAAGTTGCAAGCTTTCCTAGATAGCCTAAACAACAGTGTGGTAATGTTTGAGATGCGTTTTGCACCTTCAAAGTGTAAAATGCTGCTGCGGGACTGGGTTAGCTCTGCGCTAAACCTTGTCTCGGCAGGGAAGCTTTAGCTGAAGTGGAAAAGTTTTGTTACCTGGGAAGTTCTATCTCAGCAGGTGGACAGATATCGGATGAAGTGTCATCGGTCATACAGAATGCGCGTTTAGTTTTTGCCAACGCCATCCATTTGTGTCGCCGGTGTGGCATCCGATTGTCTATTAAGTGTCGAGTGGACAATGCGGCGGTTAGGTCCGTTCTTCTATACGGCTCAGAAACATGTTCGTTAAGGGTAGAAGACAGGCGAAAACTGTCGGTGTTCCAGCATCGTTGTCTCCGTAGCATTTTGAATTAGGTGGTAATACCGTATTAACAATGCAGAGGTTGGACGTAAGGTGTTAGGAACCAGAGGTAAGTCTCTGGATTAAGTACTGAATCTAAAGTGATTATGGTGGCTGGGACGTGTTACATATGTCCATCGATAGAACTTCTTGACGCACGCCGTTTTTCGAGGCAGGCAGTGGTTGGGAGAAAGGTGAGGTGGCCAGTCCCTGACACCTCGAGCAGCGGAATTAACTTAGTAGGACAGGTTAGACTTCCGGGTTGAGGTTCACATGACTGACTTAACACTTTGTTCGAAAAATTAAGTGATATGGCTAGGTATCGCTGCGAATGGTATAGCTGTATTCGGACTCTTTCTTTTGATTTCCGCTTATTACTTTGATTTTTCGGATCTGTTTCACTTTATGATTGTTATCTTTTTGCCCTTTGCTGGACGACGCTGGAGGGTAGCCATCGAAATCAGAGTACAGAAGTGCGAGGTTAGTTGTTGAATAATCTGAAATGGAACTGAACTAGCGGGTGGGCTAGCTTTATTGGAGTTCGCGCCTTGTGTTCGAGTTGTTGGTCATTTTGTTGTGCGATTACGGGCCTAGAAGGTCCGACCCAAGTGATCAGTTTTTCCACTACCTTGCGAAGCCACAGGCATCATTGGTCGTCCTCAGTTGTGTTATGTCATGTACCTACTCGGCTGTGTCTTGTGTTCTGTACCGCGCGTTTATTTGCCACCGTGTCTTGTGATTTGTGTTGTATCTACTTAGCATTGTGCTTTCACAGTCGTGTAGCATATTTACACCGGATAATTTGTGCTATCGAGTCTCAATGAGTTGAGAACTTCTGTTTCAAGTGTATGTGCCGTCCTGCAACACAACAACACTACAGTCAATGTGATTGCAATTTATTGGTAATTTGATTATTCTCATTCGACTAAAGGTAAACGCACAACATGAGTCACTCAATAACTGGTCTGGTTAACAATAAGAAATAATTACTAACGTCATACACATGGACACTGTTCTCCCAATTGTAGGTGATGGCTAATTACTAGTGCCGGACCAATGCACTTGGCCATTTAGGGCGTATCTGGATTCTACAGTGGGTTACACGACCACGAGATCCATCCAATCAGTGATCATATATAGAAAGATATGACTACGTGGCAATGAAAAGTGACACTTGTAGTTGCACAACTTAACAGTCGAAATGATACTGTTACATAGTTCTCTCGTTACTTTTTGGTTCTGATGGTTGTTTTGATATCCGGGTTAGATTGTCGCTGAAAAGTAGGAATCAGCGAACCGTATCAATCCCTGAACCGTTAACAGTTGCTACGACGGAGTAAAATTCGTTAAATTCCCTAAAATTCAGGAGACCAATGTGAATATACACGACTGAACGGCGAACAGGTTAGCGGGAAAAACTGTGCCAATGTATGACATACTGACGAGCGAATATTACTTAAGCTGTGGCTTTATTCGATTTTTCCATGCAAGACAGTAAAGTTTATCAGCACAACAAGTTTATCCACAATGTACGTGTCCATATCGGTTGGTAAACCTCTAACAGTGACGTAAGTGCAAATTAGTAGCTTTATGCCATCGCTCCGCATTTTGTAGCTTTAATTAACAAATCTCGGTGTCGATCATCTTCATTACAAACAGATGTCAAAATATAAATACTGCTGTCATTTGCGGTAGTACATATAGACATTCAACCTCCAAAGTGTGGATACGCTGCCATTGAAACCACTGTACACTTTCGATAGAGCCGAATGATGCCTTGTAAACTCTGTTTAACATCTCCTTGGTATGTAATGACTTTTTTGATAGTTATTCGCTAAAGGATGCACAACCGCATCGGTCCTGCCTTGACGGTGTACACAGTTACGTCCGGACACCTCACAATGGTTCCATTGCCCTCACATCTGCCGCCTTTAAAGTCGATGAAAAGGCTATTCCCACCAGTCTTCAAACGCACCTCAATGTGCCGGCGGACCCACTTTAGTTTGCTCATATACCCAAAAGATCCACCTTTGATGTTGTAGCATGCTTGGACCATTCCACCACTAAATCTATGAATGACTCTGAGCGATCCGCTCGCTGTGTATTCCTTGATTACTCCTCAGCCTTTGATTCAGTACCCCCGATCTCATCTTCTCCAGAAGCTTGAAGCTTTCGACTGTCGGCCACAACTTCTTTCCTGCCTATCGAACTACCTTCATAACAGAATTCCGTAAAATAAAGTCGGGCAAATCATTTCTTAACAACCTTTTATCGATTCCGCCGCATCTTCCGACCTACATTAGCAATCTTCCGGTTTCATCTTCATGCAACATATTTAAATATGTTGATTTCCCTCGTTGTAAAGCGATTTCTAATTGTCCAGATTTGAGGAAATTCAATGAAACCTACCTCTAATAGAATGTATTTTCCTACCAATTGGGTCTAAAGCGGAATCCATCTAAATGCCTTGAATGGTTTTTCATTTCTTCTCGTTCCACTTTTCCTACAGACCTCGTTACATGGAATTCAAAATCCCCACCCAGTTAATTCCGTCAAGTATCTGGGTGTTAGCCTAGACATCAATCCAGGATGGATATCTCGCAATACTACGTCGGTAAACTGCGAAGCCCATCTTCGAAAACAAGAAAACTCAGGCGATTTCGGACACCATTAACAATTGTCTCCAAATCTGCTCTTCCGGTCCTATTATATCGTTAACCCATAATTATCATCGGCCTTTTGAAACAACACCTCAGAGCCCTTCGCCGAGGATTGGCAATTATTAGCCAGGTTTCATCCATCCCCTTTGATTTTATTTTGACTGAACTTGTCAATCAACAGACTGGAACTTGCGTACCACTAGCCTACAAGATATTACAGGATACAACGCATCCATTAAACCCTGACTTGTCGTTCTCACTCATCCGCCAGATTAGAATTTCAGCATCTTTCTTCCTGAAATAATGTACATAAAAATCTCGCGCTCTATCCGGTGCGGGTGCTGACCAACGAGGACAAGACTAAATGGAATTACTTTCCAAGTTTGTTTGATGTTTTTCAATGGTATACAAATTTGGCCCCAATTGTTTTATCTTCTACCCCAGTTTTGTCAGAGCGTTTTGACTGAAACGTAGTCATCTCGCTTGCAAAAATCTGTCGTACGAACACAAATCGAGGCTTGTACACTTCGTAATCTTATCGTAATTTATCCAATAGTATTATCAGACAGTCTCCTTCTCTGTCGCCAACGGCTTCGGGATTTTACGCGTCACTCGATTGGTCCCGCTAGATTTCACGTGTAGAATCGAAACACGGATTGTGAAATGTTAGTTGACATCTATCCCTAGGACAACCCGGGACAAAGGTTGTTTGCCTTTCCCAAGTTTGGCACTCTGACGGTTCACAGACTTGGACTTATCAGTGGATATTTCGGGAGACTGCCAATTAGATTAAATGCAAATCTACCGGCCAGTGTGAACAAATCAGCAGCGGCCATGTGCACAAGATACTGCCCGCAAAAGCAGGACTAACAGGAGTTGGACCATTTGTTGTCATCCCAACTGAATTCACCAATGCGATAGATTAAAAAAACGGTTGGAAACTGTACATTATTTATTGGTTATTTCATTTTTGTGAATCATCTGCGTAAGATATCGATTCGACATCACTGCCGTGTAGTATTTCATGATAGATGTCCTGATCAAAATCATCCCACAAATCCGGATCTGGAGACAGCCCATCCTCATCTTGACCTGTAGGGAACCAAGTCGGAACGGGCGGCGGGTCAAGCAGTAGCGCCCGACGTCGATTGACCAACCACGAGTCATGCACCAAACAATAGGAATGCACCGGTCCCGGAGTGGGGCCGACCACATAGAGCAAACCTAATTTGGGATTCATGCGGACAATCTGCGCATAAGGACGAACGCGTCGAACAAGGCGGGAGTGAGGGAAATGAATAAATGCCATTATAAGAATGGATCAAGACTTCATTCGTTCATATCGTGACTAACATGAAAGACTAAAGATTATTAAAGATTGTAACCATTGTTGTACAGTGTTAAAATAATACTGTAGACACCCTGGAGAAGTCGAAATTCACAACTTACTACTTCAATTATATCGCAAATACCACAAAGTATAGCGCGTCTCATTAGTAACGTTGCGATGTTGCGCGCCGCACACACACACACACACACACTGCGAACATGTCACGTGAGGCGCGTAAGAGCATGGGGCGACCGGGACAAACCACGAACAAAGGGCTCAGCTCTGTTCGGTATCGAAATTCAGACCACCTGTTGTCGAAATCCGGAGGGTCGAAAGGACCACGGAGCAGATAGGCCTTGGTTGAAAGTGGGGTAACTGAGTAGGCACATTTGTGTGCACAAGTCAAGTCAATAAACGCTTTTATGCACCAGATGTAGGGTGAATTTTCAGTATGTACGTGATTTACGGAAGAAACCAAAAAGAAAAGAGTGTAGGGGCTTACTGAAAGGTGCAGAAGCAAAATGAAGTATTTGATTAATGACCAGGGTGAAAATGATTTGTGTCGGAAAGTAGCCTATTTGTGAATTGTCACAAGTATCAAAATACTTGCTGATGATACAGTCCGTGAGAATATCTCTATTCGTGTTGCTACGACGGGGAGAAAAATTCAGAGATTTGGTGATGAGATCAAATTTTTTCCTTTTAAACTAAGAAACACTACAGGAGAGCAGTAAAGCCAAAGAAGTAGAATGTAAGAAGTTATAAATTGAAGTACAAGATTGTAAGGCACTTCAATTTTTCTTAGTGTGAGCGACAAAATAGGAAAATTTCTGACTTTAGTAAAGACTGTTTCAACGTGACTAGTTCAGCAAAGGTTGTGAATTAGAGTAACCCCTACGCAACGGACGGAAGAAGCTTTAGGGAGATGTTGGTTATCGATGGGGAGATATGGGATGTTGTGAAGAAAAAAAAAACGCTTTCGTAGTGCAATCCACATTGAACATTTAAGGGAACATCAACGCATTTTAGGACGTTAAGGGAAAGAAAATGGGAAGTAGACTAATAGCAAAAAGCTCATTCAGACTGTTTTGAAGAAAATTCAAACTTTCATTTTCGTTACAGGGACATCCAAATACAACATCATCGTGGACTTTGGACAATAACGACTCGGGTTCAACGCCTGTCACGGCCGGTCACTTTCCCATTTGGTAGCCTTTCAGCGGCCCCGGCCCCGTTCACCAATTGTTGCGCATTGTTGTTGTTTGATAAATAAAAAAGAAGTAGGACGATCATTTTTTACAGTATATGTATTTACCCCCAGCCAATGAGATTAGATGAAATGGGGAGTTTACTTATATAAAGGAAGAAAATAAATGAGAACAGAATGGGACTCTGAAAAACTCTGGAACTAAGTTGGAGAGAAGACGAGTGTCAATTATGACAAGAGGTAAACTATGTGAGATTAGAAAAATGATCGCGAACGGTATTCAGATTACGACTGTCAACCTTATTATTATTATTATTATGCAGAATATTCAGGAGAGTACTGCACTGAAGAGAACCAAATGCATTCCCATAGTCAAAAAAAATTAGCCTGATAGTACGGCCACCGTGATCAAGGGTAGAACTAGCGATGTAGCAAAGGGTTAACAAAGAGGGTTTGCGGGCAATTAGTGTCGGGTCAGGAGAGTGAACCTGGGGAATGATACGGTGGAAGAGTAGATTCACGAATACTTTCAGCAAAGAAGATGTGCAGGCCATCGGACGATATTCGTTGGATTCTTTCTTGGGTACAGGTGCGATGCGTACACATCTTCAACAATCGCGAATAATCACACAATCAATACAACGATTAAACAGATCCGTCGGCAGGGACGTGAGTTCGAAACAGTGGGCTTTTAGTGACATTGGTGATAGCAAGTCGGGGTCACTAGACCTGTGGCTTTTGACTTGTTGTAGAAGAGAATCAAGTGTAACGGGGTTAGGTTCATAGAATTCAAGATATGGAAGGGGAAGTGAGGATGTGACACAGTGAGACCGCGGCTTGATGTGGTGTGACGGCTTGAGCGCCTTAGCAACCGAACGAACTATACAGGATGGCCTACCTCAAGCCGAAGATCTAATCATACTTGAATGGTCAATGGGTAGAGGTCTGACGAAGCAGTCTCTTGGTCTTTGAGGTTGGTGGTCGATTTCAACTGGCAACTCGGTAGGCGGAAATCAGTGGAAGAATAACTGATCCAAGCAGATGGGCTTCCACTTAGCCACCTCCCGCTGTTTTGCGGAGAGGTTCTTGTTAGAACTAAAACCTGTGATTGAGAACTCCAATCATTCTCTTGCTTAGCGACTGGACACCACAGAAGTATCTGTCCAACATCTGCAAGAATGCAAAGAATTCCACACTGAATTGGCCGTTGCGCAGAATAACCAAAACCATGCTGCCTATTGCATCGAGCGGAGTGGGTAGCGATAAATGAGATTCTGCTTAGTGTACCCTCTCTTTTATTCGACCTTCGTCTTTTGTCCCCTCTACCTACCCATACTGCTCCCACTGATGACATGCGCGATGCTCGCAACGGTTCACTGTCAAGTAGTGTCGTAAATAATCCTCAATCTCACAACTCACATTTTATCAAACCTCGTCAACCTCTGAACCTCGGCTTCCTTAATGTGCGTACTCACATGCAGGCCGGTCAGCAGGCATGCCTAGCGCTCACAATGGACCCTCTGGCTACTGATGGCTGTTGTGTCTGTGAAACGCGTATCCAGGACCCGAACAGAGTGATTCAACTAAATGCCCCTGGTTAACAGGCATTTCCTGAACAGTTCAGAAGCAGCAGCTAGAGCTGGGGGTCAATGTGGTACAGTGATAGTCTTGACTGGCAAGACTAAAGCTACCTTTTTGAACTGGATACTAGTGTTTACGTGCTGCAAGAATCCAGGGGCCAGTTGGCGTTCAAAAGGATAGTTGTGTTAAGCGCAACTTGTCTGTAATTTCGACATACGCTTTAACAGACCCCAGCTCTGACACGCAAAAAGATGAGTTCTATGATGAACATACCAATCTCGTTCGCAAGAGCAAAGGTTCTGATATAGTAGTGCTAGCTGGTGATTTCAATGCACAAGTTGGTAAACTTAGTGCGTTAAAAGCTTGTTTAAGTGGGCATTGTGTCCTACCCGCTCTGCGTACAGATAACGGGATAGCCTTCTCCGGTTTTGTGCGGACAATTGGTTTTTTATGTCTAAAGCAAATTTCCAAAAAAGCGGCATGGCGCTCAAACTCTACAGGTGTTCTGAGTCAGATTGATTATGTCGCAGAAAGCTACCGGTAGCGCAGTTCTGTTCAGAACTTCAGATCCTACTGATCCACATACGTAGAGTCGGACCATGCATTACTCTTAATGTGATTTGTGCTCCAGCTCCATGATCATCGACGCAAACCTCAACCCTGGTTACCTGTGCGTTTGTCTGACCCAGAAGTTCGCACCAGTTATAAACAGAAATTATCACGTGAGCTAAGAATTACGACGAACAGTAATGCGGACGAGCACTGGGCCCACATAAAACGGGTGATGCACGTAACAGCAGGTTTCGCCTGTGGTCCTAGATCTGATGTCCACCGGGACACTGTATTGGTTAAGAGTCGCTGAGTTCAGTGGAACGAAAACATCAGCTTTTGAACTGTAAGATGAATAAGATACGAAGACACCTATAGAGGTAAGTTACAGAAAGTTCTAAGAAGGACCACGAAAGTTTTTGAGTTAAGGTATATGATGAAATAGAAATAGTGGCTGCTCCAGTTAACAAGTACTGTTCAAACTTATTCGCAACAATGGTAGACGGCGAACCCCGGTACGTGAAACGATGTGCGATAGAAATGGAGAGCCAATCCATGGCAAACAACAAAGGCTCGACCGTTGGGCTGATTCTTTAAGGAGCAGTTTAGCTGGCCGCGCGCTGATGTAATTGCTCTGACGTCAACAACTATGATTCCTTGAGGGGTATCACTTGAGTCTCTTCGGAAGTGGAATTAGAGTCGAGCATTCGATTACTGGCGTGGAAAAGCGGTCGGTCCTGATGAAGTTTTTCCCAGTTCTCTTCAAACTGAGTGGAAATGCCTTCATGAAATCGCTTATCACCTTGATCCGTGACATCTGGAAAGAGGAACGTATTAGGTTACCATAGGGTGAGCCATTGATTGTACCCATCTTCAAGAACGGAATGCGCATCGCGGTGTCAGTTTACTTCCGATAGTCACAAAGGTAATAGCCTCGATTTTGCGCCGTCTGATACCGGCTCGCGGGAAGAGCGCCCGCGAACAACAGGCCGGGTTCCGACCAGATCGAGGATGCATCGACCAGATTTTTACTCGTCCCCAATTACTCGAAACGCATCACACATATCGTCGACCGACAATAATGGTTTTCTTTGACTTGGAAGGCGCCTTTGATTCAGTTGACCAAACAGCGCTAATCAGTTATCATCATCATCATCATCGTAAAGCGTTACACAGTAGGGCAAGCTCCACTGAATACTGCCTTTCTCACCACTTTGCAAGCCGAATTAGAAAGTATGAATATTCAAGATGAACAGGGAGTGGACCTACACAGGTGGGAAAACGAAAGAATGCCCTAATAGCCAACATACGGAATACACAGCCTAACTTTATAAACACACATCGATCAGTCATTTTGATTCGATAGAAAGTGACAACACGATCGCCACTGTTCACGGTTCGCTGCCATATCCTTTAGTGTCTCCAGTGAACTGGTAGACGGATCTTCTGGACCCCAACCACGAAGACGTGAAGCGTCTACTTTACCTAAGTTTGCTGTACATTTTCTCATTCGTCGATGCCACGTCATCTTCTGACCTCTTCAGTGCTGTTCACCGAAAGGGTATAAACAGAAGTTCATGAATCTACTGAGGTCGTTGTACTCTCATACTCCTGGCACTGTAAGGGTTGGCGGTGAGCTTTCCAGTCCATTCGAAATGACCAACGGTGTCCGACATGAGTGTTCCATTTCGCCATTCCTGTTGAACTTCGTCATGAACGAGATAATGGAGAATGTCTTGCGAAATCTTCAGGATGTGGGCGTCGAACTAGCAAATGGTGATAAGCTAGGTGATCTAGATTATGCCGACGGCCTTGACTGTTTATTCGAATGTACGGAACATGCACAACGTGCATTCGACAGACTCACTGGAGCTGTAACTCCATTCGCCACCTTCAAAGTGATGCTGCGAGACTGGACATCAACGGTCCCAAGCCTGACGCTCGCTGAGGTGTTAACAGTAGACGACCAGTGGCGATCGTGTTGTCACTTTCTGTCTAATCAGAATGATTGATTCATGCCCGTTTGTACAGTTAGACAGCGTATTTCGTATGTTGTCCACCAGGGCGTTGTTTCCTTTTCCCACTCCAGTAGGTTCACTTCCTGTCCACCTTGTATATTTATTCTTTCTGTTGCTACGTACACCATGATAAGAAAGACAGTGGTCAGGAGGGCTCACCCTGCTGTTTAGCGCTGTACGCTGATGAGGGTGCGTCGAAGTTAACGGTGAACTGGTGATTCGAATCTTCGACGTTTACCTTCAGCTCGGGCCTGGCATAGTACAACTGTTTCAGGGCTTTCCGCATCTCACGGCAGTTCTTTTTACCCAACATTCTGTCGATACACAAATTATTCAGATTTCGTACTTCAGTCTCGATGGCAATTTTGCAACGTGTGTGGCGTGCAGTTTTCGAGTATCACTGATCATGCGCACTGTACCTTGTGGTATTTACAATGTTTTGCCTACTGCCAGACACTGAAGTAGTAAGTTGCGAACTTTGACTTCCCTAGGATGTCTGCGGTGTTTTTGAACACATTGCACACTGAGACAGTAAAACATGTATTACAAGACGCTTCCTTGATTGTCGTTAGTGAACGGGAAAATTGAATGGCTCCGTCGACCAACGAAGATGCCACAAATAATGCACAGTAAGACAGTACTTGGTAGAAAACGACGACAAGATGGTCACTCATTGTTGACTGTCACGCATTTATTCTAGTACAATAAACCAATCGATGGTAGAAACGCCATTTGTTGACCCTAATATATATATATATATATATATATATATATATATATATATATATATATATATATATATATATATATATATATATATATATATATATATATATATATATATATATATATAATGAGTTAGACTTATGGATTGGGGTAGACGGGATCCGCTAACATGGATAGGTGCTGCATTTGAGCTTTCTTTTCGTCTTTATGGATTCCACCCAAAACATTTCTCCTGCTTGTTTTTTTTCTCTACACTTCTATTCATTTTGCTCTTAATCGGACGATACTGGGAGGTAGAAGACAAAACCCGGAGCACAAAAGTGTGAGGTTAACGGTTGCAAGAACTGAACTGAGCCAGGACACAGGATGTGTGGATATTGTTTCAACTGACACCTTCAGAAGGTGTGACGCTATTTGATCTGCGTCTACTTGTGTACAACAGTGAAACGAGGCATTTTGTGGTCTAGACGTGTGAGAAGATAGGGGGAATTTGATCACTTGTGTCCGTTTCGAATCGTAAAAGCTATGACAGACTATCGTAAAACAAAATGAGAAAATCTAAAATAGAATGACTTTTCATCTTCCTACGACCGGTTGAATAGACCGTTTTGAAGAGGTCGAGCATGCAGAACGAAAAAAACCCACTAAGTGCTCCCAAGGATTCTGGCGACGTCTGTATCGTACAATGAATCACGGGGTTAGGTAAGTGTTTCGTTCCTCTTCACCTGAATGTAGATGGAAAACCAGTTCAAGTCTAGGACTGCCACACCGAGCCTTCAAACTAGGCCAAAACTAATCCATTCAACCACGTTCATCTTGGATATGACCCGAATTCTCGAATGGTAATACAAACTTAGTAGGACCAGAGCATCGGGGATTCGAACAGAAAATATGCAAAAAACTAAAAACCACAAACATACCAACAACCCACGAAGATGACGGTATCGATTTCCCATAACTCCGGGCATTCGTTTGCCACGAACAATTTTGCGCTTGGTAAAAAAAGAAAGAAAAGCACAATTATTAGGTAAAATAAATAAATAGGGAAAAAGAGCATAGCGCCTTGGTGACTAATTACCACAGAAGTTAGGTTGATTTTTTGGGGCAAACAATGAACTCTATCCGATTTTCAACACCACCTACGAAAACGGATCAATACATTTTATTACTCTAATTCTTGAAAAAATCGAGTAGGCAATGAAATTCGTGCGATAATAGACGATAAAAACGATATGCAAAAAGCTGTATTCTGCTGAAACTTGGGTCAAAGACGGAAATAAGATGGAACGAGATCTTACCCCTGCGCCAGCAGCACTTCCCATTCGGCGATGGAATTTTGTGGATCCGTGCCCCGCGGGCCCACCTCTCATGCCCCAACGTTCAATAACCCCCTGAAAGCCGCGGTTGATGCTTGAATAACAGAAAAGGCAGAAGTAACATGATTTGATTTGTGGGAAACAACTTGAGTAAACTTTTCAGAACAGATCAGTTGAGAAGCAGTAGCGAGGGATGATGTTGATAGCAAGAATCTCCAGAACTACATGATCCAGTCAAAAACAACAAGCCATATCAAGTCTCCATGATGAACTAGTATCAGTAGTCCTGGATTATTTAACTGAAAGGGTTCTATCACTAATGAGGAAATAGCCTTCTACATGTCGGACCCAACGTTCCCGGCTGTAGTTGAAACTAACTGTTTGCAAATAATTGTAATGGAAATGCCAAGATCCGAGCGACCGATTTTCAGCTGCAGTTTCGAAGTTACTACAATTGAGACCGGTAAGTGAAGACTGAATATACGCATATATATATATATATATATATATATATATATATATATATATATATATAAAACATGAGCTATGGGATCTCAAATAATTCAACACTTCGCGGGACGGATGAAGGTTCACTGCTTATGAATGCGTGTATGCCCTGCCCGGAACATTCAGATCTGCATTTTTTCCCATCAAGCTTGAGCCAGAACTCGCAGTTGTTTAGCTATGCTTTAGCCATGGCGCTGCAGGCCAATCAGACCAAAAGTATTGGAATATGATGACGTCAAGAAATGTTGGAAAATGTATTAATCCTTTTTACAAGGGTTGGTTTTGCAAATCTGACTGAAAAAATGAGAAGTGACAGGTGTTTGCTGTGTAGCTGTTTGCGTGGTATTGGTATCCAATACCGAAGGACAAGCTGATTGGAAAAGGTTTAAACGATGCTCCCATATCACCGAACCATGTGTTGTATTTTCGGCGAGGCAGTTTCTACTGTACTGAAAAATCCAAACGAGTGAAAATAGTGACAGTGTTAAATGTTCCAACATAAATAAACTGGTGAAAGTGATGAGGGTTTACTTACGTCAACTGTCAATGTGTTCACTTATCTAAACGGATAAGGAATCAATCCTTTGTTTTTCCATTATATCGAGTCTCTATCTTTGTCAGCGATTGTAAATACAAAACAAAGTATCGTTTGTTACATAATGGACATTTACTTGCACGACTGCTCGTTTGTGACACTATCTTCGTATCGGGAAACTAGTTGTCGATTAGTTGATATTTCGTTCGGAGGTAATCGGGCGATATAAACGCACCGTGACCGATTGTGGTAATATTCGTTATACTTTACCTGGGACTGTATGCATCATCCCTTGACAATATGGGGAGCGTTAATATTAGTGGGTTGGGAGACAGGATGGAGAAAGACTTGCCAGCCACAACGGTTAGTAGGTCATTCATTGATCGACTGTTGGATGGGCATCACCGTTCGGTTAAGAAGTTGATCATTCAACCAGTGGAACGAAACGCAAACATTGTTATCTAAACAAGCAGAATATGCCAACTGTCTGTAACTATGAGGTTGTATCTTAATAAACCCAACTACAAAATATGATATTGTCGCAGCAATGGGTGCTTAAAAGTAGGTGGTAAAGCCGTCCGAAGTCCACCGTTAACTGAAGGATCTTGACTTGATCATAGCGCGTTCATCTGTTGCCGGTATCTTGAAGCATATCACAGGAAAATTACATGGCATATTTTTTTAACGAGTTTTATTTATGCTGTTTAATGTCTAGTGTTCTAGTAGTCTTCGTTTTTAGCAATGCGCCCGTTGTTCTGAGGGCTGTGGACGCCTATTGATATAGAAATTATCAAGATGTGCTTACTCACACCGCACAGTCTCTTGCTTAACCCGTGGGAAGAGTCTCAGTTAATTCCAACAACCAAGATGTCTTACTACCTTAATTCGTTGAGACTTTTCAGTGCAGTAGAAACTGCCTCGCCGAAAATACAACACATGGTTCGGTGATATGGGAGCATCGTTTAAACCTTCTCCAATCAGCTTGCCCTTCAGTATTGGATACCAATACCACGCAAACAGCTGCACAGCATACACCTGTCACATTTTCTTATTTTTCAGTCAGATTTGTAAAAAAGAATAATAAATTTTCCCAACATTTCTTGACGTCATCATATTCCAATACTTTTGATATGATTGGCTTGCAGCGCCATGGCTAAGGCGTAGCTAAACAACTGCGAGTTCTGGCTAAAGTTTGATGGGAAAAGGTGTAGACATGGAATAAACGAATGTTTACTGCCTCCACATTCAGTTTGTCTGATACTGCGAAAAAACCCGCCACATTCGCCTGATAAATGACCGAGAGCAATGAACTTTGATTAGGTCAGAATGGGTTGACGACATTTACGGTCAAACAGGGCAAGATAACGTGAATCTTTTTAGGCAGCCTGTACAATACAATTTATGACATGACACTCCGATTGGTTTGCACCCATAGAGTGTCAACTAACGGTGCAGGGTAGGGCCATTCTTTTGTTGACTCAGTTGGAGCAGAAAAGTTTCACTAACCGGGCAGATACTTCTGATCCGGTGAACTGTGGGTGCGCATTATTTGGTGGCAGATGGCAATTCATCGTCTCCTGGATATTACTCCACCTCACCGACAGCCGTAACTAATTCCTTGCGTTTCGCGATCTGAGCGCAATGTTGTCCGATTACGAAAGCTCGTGCTTTGGGAACTCGTAGTTCTTATTCAGAGTTAAGCTAATTAGCAGAATGACTTTTTTCATCGAGGAATTACAATTAATACTGTTAAATAATAGCTCACGATGAAACTACTGGGAAAACTTACGTCCTGGCGGTAATGTCCACGTAATCTCCAACACGAAAGTGGTGAATTCCAAGAGGGGTGCCTAAACAGAAATGGAAAGACGACTGTCACTAGTTGTTAATTCTTGTCATAATCGTTCGACGAACTCATGACGGACGAAATTCCCACCTGGTTTGAGAGCAGCATCAGGACTGACGAGAAAGCGCGAGATTTTTCTTTTCGGAGGCACGCCAGCTGCCTTGAACAAATTACACCAAGCCTCGGAGAACTCAATTGGATCAGCGCTTACTGCACCGACCAATTGTAGACCCCAACGGCGCTGAGTTATCCAAGAAGGAATTCGCTTATTATTCAACCAATAACCTCGTGGGTCGCGTAGGCTCAAGTAGTTATGAATTTCCGACGGAGGGATGTAACGGATAGCGTGGTTATCGGGAATCTGCAGAATGGAAGACAACCGAATGAAAACTAAGGACTTTGAAGAAGTCTCCTGTGACAGATGACAAGTATAGTACCAATTTCACGAAACAACACGAAGCAGGGCTGAATAATGGCTTTGCTTTTTCAACAGGTGCGTTTATAGATTTTGAGCAGCAGTTGGAAGTCTCAAGCAAAACATGTCGCACAGGATTCATATCATTAAACTTTGTTTTGGAGTGTCACTTTATGTTTTTTGCCGGAAACATTCAATATCATTTAAGTTTGTTGACGGAGTACCAAATGGGACCGGATTAGTTCATCTGACCACTGCGACACCCCTTCAGCGCAAGCAAAACCCGATACAACATAAATATCGTAACTAGCTTTATACCAGGTGAGGAATTTCAGCACTTCTTATTTGGTGTAACCGCAGGCGTACAATACTTCACAAAACAGACCGTAAAAAGCAATGTCCCAAAGCGTTATTTTCGCGGAGCACTCAGATCTGGCAGACGATGAAATGCCAAGCACGACGACCAATGGTGAAAATCAAGCTATCATAGCACAGAGAAATTATTCAGAGGAAAAAGTGACTTGGGATGCTACCAATGATCTCAGGGCTATAAAGTTTGGGAAGTGCACCCACAAACGAACACGCATCAAACAGCTTGCCTGAAGAATTGTACAATCCAGCTTTTCCCCTTCTTTCGTCCACAACGGGTACATGCCTAACTTGATAGCGATCAGACCACAACGCTGTGTTACGTCTGGAATCCATTTGGTCTGCTTCCACTGTTCGGCCGAAATGGGACTGTGGTCTCGTGAAGTGAGCAAACGCTCTTGTTGCAAGAGCTCACGGTTCTCTGGTGTTAGATCTTGATCATCCTTCGGATCAGCGGTTTCTTGGATCCAATAAGGTTTTCGCCTATTCATCCAAGGATATACGAAACGCGTGCCTCTGTTTCTTTGCAACACAGTGCATACAGGCGGTAAAAATGGTCTGTACAAAAGAAAACGATGAATTGTGGCGGATACACTTGCCCGTGTAAAATTGATTTGATGACAGAACGAAACATAGCAGGGCCAGAAAAAACCTGTTCGAATGTGTTACGCTCTGACCAGTGTCAAGAAAATCTGAAAAACAAGGAACCAGATATATGATTCAATTTTACTGAAACAAACAATCAGCCGAACAAACAACAAAGATATGCCTTAAAACCGATGCGCCCTATGCAAACCAGAAATATTGAGGACAAGAAGGTAACAGATCTAGTTCCGAAACAAGAAAGCCTTATTGTCTTTCCGATCAAAATCTTTGCTGGAAGCTACGACAAAACCCGCATTAGGATACGAACAACGCATTTTCGAGAATTGATGTAATTCGCGTGGAAAAGGGCACTTTCAAAAGTTCTGTCGTACAACGGAAAGCCCAAAACACATGTCCTTCATCACTTTG
Organism: Fasciola hepatica; assembly: GCA_948099385.1. Classification (NCBI taxonomy): domain Eukaryota; kingdom Metazoa; phylum Platyhelminthes; class Trematoda; order Plagiorchiida; family Fasciolidae; genus Fasciola; species Fasciola hepatica. Next base: position 985,484 of record CANUEZ040000176.1, read on the forward strand.
GCCGCCGCACCCCACCAGGACTGTCACGACTGTAAAAGCAAACAGTGTTTAGCTGAAAGCTCTCAATGACACCGGGAGTTCTTGGAGCTGTGACTGCCGACGTAGTACGTTACAAATGGCCTGTAGAGCCTTCAAGAAGCGAAATAAGTTTTACGTCTACGCGGATGAGAAGTCGTACTTATGGACATTGTTCAGTGTCACTCAAGCACAAACAAACACTCTCCTTTAGTACGTCTCTATTCTGCAGGAACTTTGTTTAGACATACTACTGGGTCACGACTTCCTGAACCCACACAACGGTACCTAAATTCGGTTTGACGGCAAGCACCCATCCTTGAATCTTTGTGGGATGACACCAGCCTGTATTGAACCTCCCAGGCTATTCCCGTATCTCACTGCCGATTACCACCTTACGGTCATCAAATCTAGGCGATATAGTTATGAAGACGGAGTCTTCACTTCAAAAGAAATTCAGCAATTACTGAAAGAACAAGTGATCGAGCCTTCGACATCACCGTGGCGAACAAAGGTGCTAGTTACAACCAGCGAACGACAGAAAAAAGACTACTTATGGATTAGTGAAACCGTAAATAGATTCACTTAACTGGATGCTTTCTCACTCCCTAGAATTGATGATCTGATTGGGGAAATACCGCAGTATCAAACGTTTAGTGCACTGGATTTGCAAAGTACATACCACCAAATCCCCATACGAGATGACGAAAAGATCTATACGGCGTTTGAAGCTGGCAACAACCTATATCAATTCTGTCGAATTCCTTTCGGAGTTACCAACGATGTAGCCCGTTTTCAATGCGTTACGGATAGCCTTGTTCATGACGAAAGTCTGCGGGGGACATTCGCGTGCGTCGATGACGTCGCTGCATACGCTCAAAGCAGTGAAAATCACGACCAAAACCTCAAACACTTATCGGCAGTCGTCGACAAGTATAGCTTGATTCTGAATGAAACAAAGTGTACCTTCGCCACAGGTTGAGTTAGGTTGCTTGGGTTCGAAGTCTCAAAGGATACTATGAAACCAGGCCCCGACAGGTCCAACTCACCACTGAAAACGCCTTCGCCGTACGATATTAAGGTTCAACCGAGAACCGTGGGCATGTTCCCCTACTATTCCAACTGGATTTTCTACTTCTCGGATAACACCCATTCTTTCGTTCACAACAGAATCTTTTCGGTGCCACTGGATGTTCGTGATGCCTTTGAATGACTAAAAACGTAACTGATACAAGCTACAGTCATTAGTGTACACCGGAACGCTACTTTAGTTTTAAAAACAGATGTTTCTGATGTTGCCGTTGCTGCCACTTTGAACAAAAACACTCAACCTATTGCACTTTTTTCGAGGACCCTCACACAAAGCGAAGGTCATCACTCGGCAAGAAGCTTGAGCTATAATAGAAGCAACTAGAAAACTGAGACATCATCTCTTAGGAATTCATTTTAGACAGACCACGTCTTGTTGTTTTCATGTACGACCCGAGATAAATAAAGAATGACGTAATACATCGTTGGTGAATTGAGTTCGCTTCGTTGTCCTATGACGTGGTGTACAGGCCACGGGCCAAAAATAAAGCTGAGGGTGTTCTTTCTCGAGGATACTGTGCCATGTCATCCTCAATTCTCGACCTAGAATAACTTCACAACTCCTTGTTATCCTTTAATGACGCAAATCGCGCATTTGTGCGGTCGAAGAATCGCCCGTCCTCCATCGAGAACGCAAAATCTGTGAGTCAAAATTGTCGTGTGCGTACTGAGCTTAAACCCCGATTCGTTAGCCTTTCTGCGACCAAGTTAATCAAAGCTTCTTGACCATTCGAAAGGCTGTGTTGGTTTCAAGTGCATACTTCCTTCACACACTCACAATAAATAAATTCCAACAATAATCGACGAGAATTCTTATTTTCCGTTTGCTTATCTCTGCTCTAATATGAATAAATTGTCGTAAAATGTTTCGTAAACTCCTTTTTCATCTTTAGAATGCCAGTCTCCATTCACCCAGATAGAGGCCTAGCCCTCATGTCAAACGAACTGAAACAGTTTCTCCATGATTAAGATATTGCAGCTAGTAGAAAAACAGAGCAAGAACAATGTGGACAGAATTGCTATTGGCCATCAGTTTCGTGTGTCCTCAATCAGCTGCTAACGCACAGTATGTATATTTAAAATAAGTCCAAACAATAGGCAATCTTACACACAAACGAACAGTCATTCGCGCTAAAAACGTGCAACATAATTAAGACCAGAAGGGGGGGGGGGTGAGAGACCAATCAGGCTGAGGACAAAGGTCACTACCACGGTAACACAAGTTGCGTAACAAATATCTTCTGGATACATAATTTAGGCTTTGTGCTGTGAATGGTTACTGCCTCCGTAAACTTTAGCAAATCTTTATTTCTTGTTCTCGTGATGATCCGGAAAGCACTAGTGGGGTTAACACAATGACCTGAATCCAACAAATGACGTGCCACTGCACTAGATGGTAGCTTTCCGCCATGAAGACTCAAATTGTTTGGGATATGCTTGAGTCTTGCCAAAGTTCACGAAGGCAGTAACCATTCACGGGACAAAGCCTGAGTTGTGTATCCAAAAGACATTTGTTACGTAACTTATGTTGCCGTGGTAGTGACCGTTGATCTCATCCTGATTTACCTCCCACTCCCCTTTTTAGTCTTAATTATGTTGCACGTTTAGGAGCAAATGACTCTTCTTGTTCGTTTGTGTGCACAACTGCCCATTATTTAAACCTAATCTAAACCTTTAGTGTGCGTAAGCAGCTGATTGAGGCACGCGAAACTGGTGGCCTATATCAGTTCTGCCTACACTGTTTTTCTTGCTCTACTGAAATGGGTCAGGAGAAAAGGATGTTTCACATAGTAGAACAGCGGCGTATAACCCACAGTGCAACGGCCAAGTGGAACGCTTGAATGTAACATTATGGAAGGCTATTCAGTCAACCGTAAAGTCTAGAAGACCGGAGCTCAACAACTGGGACACTGTACTTCCGGATGTTTTGCATTCAGATCTCTGCTGTGCACAGCAACCAACACCCCACCACGCGAGCGACTTTTGAACCATAACAGATCATTCGCCACCAAACTGGGTGCATTTATCAGGACCTATTTAGCCGTGAAGAGACGTACGTCAGTCTAAGTACGATCCATTGGTAGAAGATGAACTTACTGATTGCAACCCAGGGTATGTCCATGTACGTCTCCCATACGGAAGCGAAGAAATTGTATCGCTTCGTCATTTGAAACCAGCAGGGGTAGAAAGAGGTCGACAGTTAGTCGAATATCCTCCGGTGCCAAAGACAGCACTATCCACTGCGGCACTCCTTAGTTGCCCTTCTAAGAGCCCACGAACTGACACACAGACACGTACGAGTGAAAGCGTCAACGACAGCAATACAGCAACAACGCAACAGGCCGTATTGCTTACGAAACAGATACGCATTATATTGGACATATCAGTGACTGATTTATTCTACCCCTCCGCTGTGGATATCGCCAAAACTATTAAAACGAGAAAGAATGTTGTTTTTGCTGTTATTGCTCATTGCGTATTTATGAGTTTATAACACGCCGTCCTCATTTTCATTGTAACACCAACTTCCAGACGACTAAAACCTAACATACTAGGCCTTTCATTCTCGCTTCTGTTTGGACTCAATCTCTCATACTCGTCTATCAATCTCATAGTTCCGTTCTACAAAACCTGCTGACTTGACATTCCAACAACAGCAGAACAGCACATCAGATCGCTTATATCTTTATGAATGTGGTAAACTGAGTACTTTTGTCTTACTCAAATTTTTGCTCATAGTTCTCTGATTTCGTTTCAGCTACATGACAATTAAAAACCGATTACAGCCTGTAGAGGGTCATTCTGACTTTTCCATTTACCTCGCTTGTGAGTGTGTTGTGTTAGCGTGTTCATCACAATGAGGTCTCGCTGCGCCATTTAGCCGAAGATAGTCGAACGAATGACCGCAGCGAAATTGGGAGTGCCAATGGCATTGATCATAAACCGTACCTCAAACTAGACAAAAGCACTGTTGATAACAGTATAGATGCACGATGGACCATGCTAAAAGTAACTATAACAGGGGTCGCCCTTGAACAAACAGACAAAATATCCCGACAAAAAAAGTGAATCTGGAGAACTCTCAGCCGCTGCTCAAAGGCTAGCGAGGCAAGAGTCCGTGATTCGCCCGATTTCCGCAGCCTTCTCCGGGAAGCTACACACTGCAAGAAACTATCGTAAACGGTGCTGGTCCCAAATAGCACAAGATAAGGATCGTAGCCGAACCTCGATTTCGGGGAACTCTTCCGATTCATACTCTCTGATTCGGGGAAAAATATATCTTCACTCCCCTTTCTGTGGGACGACAATGACCATCTCATGCCCGAAACCAAATAAAACCTTTGAATATGGGTCGAGCATTTTAGAAAGCTACTAAACTGCCTTCCTCCGTCGCCAACCAAGCTGCGTAGCGTCACCAGCTAAACGCCGAGCAACACGAGACTTACCAAGACCAGTCCGGCGTCCGTCAAGGTTGTCTATTGTCATCAGTCCTGTTCAACTAACACTATAGACTGTATGATGCATCGTGCCTTCGCCAGTTACGGAGGAATTCAACTAAGCCAGAAGACTTGGATTCGCCGATGATACTGTCGTTCTAAGGAACGGGCCGAACGGTCTACAACTGGTCCTAAACCGTATCGAGTGTGAGGCCAAAGTGATCGGTCTGGAGATAAACAAACAAAAATCAAGACCTTCACAAATCCAACGGGCTTCATCCAAGTTAGCGGCCAAATCTTGGAAATAGTGCGCAACCTCAAGTACCATGAGTCTACCACACAATTGAACGGCCAGGCTAAGGACGAAATCAAACTGCGAGTCGACCTAGCAAGAGCATTCCTGCAATTCCGCAGATCACTGTGGTGACTCAATGCCCAGCTTGTGCAGAAATCAAGCCTCACTTTTCCAACCCGCCATATGGTACCCCCATCGAAATGGGCACAACCTTTTGAAAGATTAGGTGTCAATTATAAAAAAATAGCAACAATTGCTATCTACCTACTTGCATCGACGAGTACTCACGATTCCCCTTAGAATTTGCGTGTTTTGGTGTTTCCTAGTTTACAATCATCAAATGCATCCGCCATTTTTTCGCAATCTTTGGCATGCCGTCGTTTGTCGATTCTGACAGAGGTTCTTCGTTTGCATCTTCAGAATCTCGAACCTTCCTTCACGAAAAAGGAGATCACAACCAGTACAACCACCGGCTAGTCCTCAAGCAAACAGCTCAGTTCATTTCACTCAGCCATCAACCTCACACCTCTTTATCCTGCTTTCGGCGAAAGGAATAGAAACATGAAGTGACAGAGCCGAAAGCAAGGTAAGTGAAAATAACAACGGCAACGGGTTCGGATGCAACCACGCAACTGTCCGCAACACCTAACTATATCACTTAATGTCTCCAGCCATCTGGTAGGCGCATCGCGTGAACCCCAACCTGGAAGTCTAAAACATCCTTCTTGGCCAAGTCCACTAGTCAAGGTTTTCGTAACTTTCTACCATGTCGTAGACTGACCACCTTGACCTACCGTCCAACTACTACCCGTATCGGAAAACAGTGCACACCGACGAAGCCTATCGGTGGACATGCGCAACACATGTCCCAGCCACACTAGCCTATTTAAATTCAGTACCTGGTCCGGAGACTTGGCTTTGGTTCCCACAACCCTACGTCTAATCTCTGCATCGCTGATACAGTGTTCCCATCATTTCCGGACGATACTACGGAGATATCGGTGCTCGAACACCGACAGACTTCGCCTATCTTCTACCCTTAACGAACATGTTTCTGAGCCGTATAGAAGAACGGACAGTAATGCACTGTCGTCCGGGTCATTATCACACCTGACCCACTGGGACCTTATGTGGTTCTTCGCCATTCCAAGTCTCAGAGTCTGGTTGCCAGTTATCCCCAATCGTGTCGTGTGCCTTCGTGGCTATGGGGTAAAAGCCCCTTCTACTGCACTCATGGGTTAGCATGCAATAAAAAACCCACCTTGTTGTACACTCTACCCTTAACAGACAATAGGATGTCACACCGGCGCCACAAATGGATGGCGTTGGCAAAAACTAAACGCGCCTTCTGTATGAGCGATGATACTTCATCCGATATCTGTCCACCTGCTGAGATAGAACTTCCCAGGTAACAACTTTTCCACTTCAGCTAAAGCTTCCCTACCAAGACAAGATTTAGTGTAAAGCCAACCAGGTCTTGCAGCAGCATTTTACACTTTGAAGGTGCAAAACGTATCTCAAACATTACCACACTGTTGTTTAGGCTATCTAGAAAAGCTTGCAACTTACCTGAATCTTCACTCAGAAGAATAATATCATCCACATATTCCAAGTCAAACAGTTTACTGCCTGAGCAAAGATCGATGCCACTATTTTCACACGAGGATGGGGCTATCTCAAGAATAAATTCAACTACAAAATTGAGGAGGAAGGACGAAATAGGCCAGCTCCGACGAACACCACTTTCCTGAGGTGAACTTGGGGAATGATGGCCGTATGCACGAACTTGGCTTCGGCTGTTCGCATGCAAGCATTGGAAGAGAGAAATAGATTTCTCTGGCACACCCTTCAATGAGAGGCAGCGCCAGAGAACTGTGACCGACTGAATCGAACGCCGCTTCCAGATCAAGAAAGACAGAGATTGTCGGCCTACGGAAGATGTGTCTGTGCTCTAAGATTAGTCGAAGAACAAAGATGTGGTCCATACAATCCTGAGCGGGTTTGAAACCGGCTTAATCCTCAAGCGTGCACATTCTGCGGACACTGGATAGTCGGTGGAGAATAATCCCAGCGGGCAGCTTGGATGCAATACCTACCAAGCTAATTCCTCTGTGGTATTCACAAGAGGACCTGTCACCTTTCTCCTAAATCGGCACAATCGCCGATTCCCACCACTCCCTGGGAATCTGCTCACTATCTCAGATCACACAGAGGAGTTTTGGTAACTCCGAAATCAAAACTCCGCCTCTATTCTTGAAAAAAGATGGGGACAACCCATCCGGTCTAGCGGCTTTGTACCTTTCCAATTAGTCTATCTCGCGCATAACCTCCACTTTTGATGGGGGAGTGATATCTACCTTCATCAGTTCCTTGGCAGGTATATTGGGAAGGTCCACTATCGAAGTGGGCCAACGGATTTGCTCTTTAAAGTGTTCCGCCCAACCATCGAGACGACGTCCCCGAGAGTGAATCAGCAAGCCGTCGGATTCCTTGGTAAACTGACTGTTGTGAATTGGTTTTCCACGGTTCAAGTTGTTCGGTTTTTCGCATATTCTAATTTTCACTGCACTTTATTTTTCAACTATATGTGCAATGGGCATGTTGACTAAAGGCTTACTTCTAGACGATCTTCTTATTCTGCGATTGGTGTTGAACGCACGTTGTTGACTCACTACATTATGATCAACTTGTCAGATGGAGCGAGTGCTTCGAACAGAACGGCTCGATGCTGATCCTCATTCGACTGACGCTACTGATCTCTGGATTCATTTGAAGAAATCGCTGGACAATTATCTGGTCAACATTAAGGATCTAAATGTGGATAAACTCGCCACTCTAACTAATATAGTTTCGCCGTCTATTTACAAGCACATCGCGAATGTACAAACTTTGATTCTGCCATCGAAACGTTGGCTAATCTGTACATCCAACCTTAGAGTGAAATTTTCGCCCGGCACGTTCTTTCGACTGCTCGTCAACAGCGGTCAGACTCTTAATCGGTTCCTTCAACATTTAAAATCTCTCGCCGTTCATTGTAACTTCAAGGAAGTTATTGCTGAAGCAAATTGTGATGAATTTATTCGTGATTCCTCAATTCGTGGTTTGCTGCTCAATGAAATTTGACAAAGACTAGTGGAAAATAAGCAACTCGACCTCAAAATAACGTCTTATCTCGCCACACAACTGGAACTAGCTGTTTTTATCGTATAACCGTGATACCCTCATGTGCTTCACATTACCACCAATACGAACTTCTGAGTCCTTTTGCACAGCGCAAACCTCGGAGGATGCGATCTCAGCTGTGAGCACTTTATCCTGCTACTTCTGCGGTTAAGCTCGTCATCTGCGGATTCGTTGCCCCGCAAGAAAATCTGTATGTAACATTTGGGGAAAGAAAGGGCAATTTCAGCGTGTCAGTCGTGCATTCCAGCCAAAGCGAAATAATGATCACGTCGCCTCTGCCGCGAACTCTCTGTTGTCTGGCACTACTGCTGCTGCACCACCCGCTTATCCATTCGATCCCATCATTAGTATACTTGTGAACGGTGTTTCTATGCATGCACTCATCGACACGGGAAGGTCCAAAAGTTTCATTCCTCAGGCAATCGTAGAAAAACAACTGGCCCATAGTAAATTCACACAAGCGCGTCACAATGGCATCTGCACGCTTATCTAGTACTACACACGGACTCTGTAGTTTCTCTCAAATACAGAAATACCTTTCAGGACCATGTTACCCGACCTCTGTACTGACGTGCTGCTGGATCATGACTCCTTAAAACAACATCAGTACGTTGAGATCCCTTTTTCAGGTAAATTGCCCACTTTTTGTTTGTGGTTTACTTGCAGCTCTTCTTGAACCTCAGTCCCTCCTTAACTATCTCTCTCCAGACTGCAGGTCAATCGACGCCAAGTCCTGGCGCCACACTTCTCAGGATGAACCATTCATTCAATCGTAAATGCGGACGCCTCTTGAATCTGGCATAATTGAACCGTCCAGGTTTTCATAGAGGGCGCCAGTTCTGATGAAGAAGAATGGTCATCGATTATGGTCCGACAATCAATCGATTTACTTGTCTTGATGCTCATCCATTTTCCCGCATTGATGATATGATTGCGAAGACTGCCGGTTACTCCAATCAAAGTTGAAGAACGCAAGTACACAGCTTTGAGGCTTGCGATCGACTCTGTCAGTTCTGCCGGATTCCCTTCGGTGTGTCTAACGGTGTTGCCTGCTTTCAGCGGACAACGGATACAATGATTTCCACTGAAAAGCTTGTGGATACCTTTTCCTAACTGGAAAACTTAACTATTGGTGGTCATAATGAGACAGGTTCTTGGAAGTCGCCATTAAATAGGGCATAACGTTCAATAGAACAAGGAACATTTTCCGATTCACGAAGATAAATATTCCGGGTTACGATGTGTTCAATGACGTCGTTAAACCAGATCCAGAAAGACTGCAGCCTTTGCTAATGCTTTCTCCTCAAAATACTCTCAAAGACGTATGGGCGTCCGATTTCACATTTCTCGGACAAAATTTATCCTTTGGTAATGAACCGAAATTTTCCGCCTCTCCCAAACGTCCTAAACATTTTTACAAGTCTTAGGGACTTGAGAATGCCATCGTTATCACCACAGACCCAGGAACATCAGTGGCTGTAGAAACCAATGCACCTGATATTGCGATTGCAGCTACTCTCTACCAAAACGGTAGACCAGAGGCATTTTTCTTTCAAACTTTATCTCCACATGAGCAACATCACTTTGCCGTTGAACGGGAGGCATACGCGATCATTAAAGCATTAAAACATGGCGCCATTTTTTGATCGGACATCACTTCAAACTGATCACGGACCAATAGTCGGTGGCCTTTATGTTTGATAATCGCTCGAGTCAAGATTAAAAATGAGAAGATCCAACAGTGACGTGTAGGACTCTGTCTTTCAATACGACGTCTTTTATTGTCCGGGACATGATAACCCTGTGTCAGACATACTCTCGGCGTCTCTGTGCCTCAGCTTCCAATCATGCAAACCTCGTGCATCCTTATGCCAACCCGGAATGACTCGTATGATTCATTGTGTGCGCGCCCGAAATCTCCCATTTTCGGTGCAGGAAGTAAAAGATATGATAGCCTGTTGTCGAATTTGCGCAGAAGTGAAGGCAAAGTTTTGTAATCCACTGTATGTACCTCTCTGGAAAGCCACTCAACCCTCTGAAAGACAGTACAGATTTCGGAGGAACATTAAAACCATCCACACAACGGATTCCTTCGCACAATCGTTGATGAGTTGTCCCGTTTTTCCTTCGTTTATCCTTGTGAACATATTTTTACACCCACTATCAGAATGGACCTCCATTCTGACCGCGGATCTGTATTTATGTCTGCCGAACTCCATGATTTCCTTCGCGAGAAGGGCATTGCCGTCAGCCACACTAAAGCTAACAATCCACAATCCCACGGACAGGTTGAACATCTAAACGGGACACTTTGAAGGGCTATTATTCTCGCTCTGAAGTCACGAGGACTTGAGACCTGACACCGGGAAACTGTTCTCTTAGATGTGTGATACTCCGTACATTCTTTTCTTTGTACAGCAACCAATACAACACCGCACGAACGCTAATTCGTTTACAACTGCCGAGCTTCTACTGGGACATTCCTCCTTAACTGGCTTCTGAATACTAACCGGGTGTTACTGAAGAAGCATAATCGATGTTCCAAATACGATCCGTTGGTAGAGGAGGTGGAACAGCTGGAATGCAACCCGAGTTGCGCTCGAGTACGTCTTCCAGATGGTTGCGAAGATTCAATCTCATGAAACCAGTTAGCTCGCGCTGTTTACGATGAACATAAGGCCATCCTTGAACCAGACACCGAGTTAGAAACTCCATCGATGTCGTCATCAAATCAAAGTATTTCCAAGGACGATGCTTCTGTACAACCTCACTTGGAAGAACGGAAATCTGTAAAAAGCCTCCTCTAGCAGCAACAGAGAGTTCATCCCTACTGCCTGCGAAATCGCGAAGCGCAAGTTTTCTGTTTATGGGCATACATAAACAGATGCGAACTGGTTTTTACTCCTTGTCAACCACTGTATGTATGAACAATTTTATGCACCCACGGAGAATGTTGTGAATTGGTTTTCTACTGTTTGCGTTGTCGTTTGTTTTTCGCATATCCTAATTGTCACTGCATTTTATTTTTCAGCTATATATGCGATTGGCATGTTGAATAAAGCCCTAATTCCAGACGAACTTATTCTGTGACTGTGTTGAGCGCACGTTGTTGACTCATTACACTTACTTATACCAGGCTTCCGTGGAACAGTGCCTCTAATCAAACGGTAAAGTTCGTGAGTATTGCTGATAGATGCAGCCTTCTCCATTCCCCTACATTTCGCAACCCACAACTTCTCACGGTCGTTTCTGAGGCTCCTAGTCACCTGGCGTCTCAGGGGTTTAAGCACTTTATTGAATGTGGCATGAGCAGGGAAGGATTTGTAAGCATCCAGCAGAGCAACTGATGTCGAAGATATCCATCGTTTGTGAGGTTTTCTGGGACCGGAGTCTTGTATGGCATTGGAAATGACATACAAGACTTCCCTGATCTGCTGCCAGCATTCATCTGGATTTTGCGCATCCGGCTTCATCGATAACCGTGTAGACAGCTCCGCCCGAAAAGCAGATCGTCGGTTATCGTCTAGAGGCAACCGCGCGAGACTGAAGGCTTTGGTGTGGTGCGATCACAGACGAGACGCAAACAGAAGCGAACAAGTACTAAGGCATGATCTGAGTCCACAGGGGTAGACCAAAATGAATGACAATCTTCAAATGATCTACGCCAGCGATGACCAATGACAACATGGTCAATCTGAGTGTAACGCTCTGAAGATGTAGGACGCCATATGAGTTTATACGGCTTCTGATGGCAGAAGTTCATACTCGTCAGAAACAACCTGTGGTCGGAACACAACTGGACGAGACGATCGTGCTATCAGTGCGACCGGCTGGGATAGTAAATGGGCCTCTGATGTGCCTTTCGGAATCTCCCAAACGATGAACTTGGGCGTTAAAATCACCAGCAACAACCAGCACATCCGTTGAACGCAAGCCTCGAAGCAGATGAGACAAATTCTGGTAGAATTATTCTTTAGTCTCAGAGGACCTGCAGTTAGTGGGTGCATACACAAACACGACGAACACGCATCGACGCTTGTTTATTGTTGTTGGCTCGCACAGAATCGCCCAACCGAACTGCACACAATTTACTGCTGGCTAGAATCCAGTCCAGTATTGAACACTCAGTCCTCATGCTCAAAGCAATCCTAACGCCGACCTGATCACAAGCACCAGATGCCGGATCATCCGAAACGTGAAGACCAAGGTTGCATCTGGGGTAAGAAGAGTGATTACAGAAGTGAGGTCTTGTATGCGTGTTTCAAAGCTAGTCAAATGTAATCCACAGTTTATATATATATATATATATATATATATATATATATATATATATATATATATATATATATATATATATATATATATTCATCGATAGCCTGGTACAAAGTAAAGAGGCGTGGTGCCGTGCAAAACATGAAACAGGTAAATAAACGTGGAGAATGAAGGGGGAAATTTCTTAGGAGTTTGAACGCGTCACAACATAACCGCCATTGAGCCATATCCGACAAAGTTTTCAGCCAGCAGTGTAGTGGATCTCAAGATTCCCAGCCATGTAAGCCTGACAAATCAACAAAGGCAAGTCTTGACGTCAACACTTCGAAAGATCAGTGCCACATCATGATTTGACCTCCCTGTTGCCGTTTCCAGCCTACCATAGGCTCGGCGAATAAAGCGCGACGGAAAAATTGATGAGGTGTCATACGTAGCACATGCCCTAACCAACGAAGCCGATGGAATGATATATGGTAGTACTAATTGGGTACGTGGCACGCCCGGTTCCTTAGATGCACGTTCGAACTACGGAACTGCTTATTTGCCACCAAACTCGCGAGAAACTCCTCAGGAATCGATGAGTAAACACGGAAACTCGGTCGACATCGGTCGCTAGAACAGGCCAGGTCTCACTACGCACAGCAGCGTTGTGCACTCTATCCTTCCATGGCTGACGTAAACTACAAAACACTGCTTGAGCCTTTGCTATTCGGTTGTTCACATCGTGCCATGCAAACTCTCCCATCGTCGTATGGTTTCATTTTATGCGTTTCAGCCCATGTACGCTTCTTACTAGTTGAGTAAAGCGTTACATTCTAAATCGGTGTCCCGAAGTCTTTTGCATTCAGTACATACGTAATCGGTGACTGACGTTACGCACCGTTTCCAGCTCGCCCGTGAGCAGTTGTACAGCTTCTCAAGCATACTAACTTTTTGACCGTATGCTCCAGTACGTTTTCCTAGTGGCCGAGATGGCACCGTTTCAAACAAACAGCTGGCCCCGGCGGAGACAGAACAACCTGAGACACATCCCCAAGAGGACATACCCTGTGAAACTCAATGTAACTTTGATCCCGATATGTCAATCAGTATGCCACAGTCTACGACCCCATACAGCACCCAACAAAGTATATCAGACGCAATAGATGATAGCACAACTTATTATCCACCAACAACGAACCCGGCCATTTTTTATGTGAAGTCGAGGAGCCCGAATTCCTGATTAAATTTCCGTTTCGGTCTGTAAGTTTATGATTACAATTAACTTCAACGTTCCATAGTATCCACTCTTTTCCCGATTCGGACAACGTCACATATTTCAGCGTCTTTTTTCCTATCTTTACTGAAAACATTCTAATAATCCCTCCCGTTCCGTTTCAGACTGTAATTAAATAACAAGTCTGATGAAGCTTCAATCCAAGGCTTGTCTTGTGATTCTGCGCTGACTGATACGTCTGCAATGAGGACACATTCCCCACTTACGGCGCCAACTTAAGGTCGCAAGCTTGCTCATAAATAAGTGATGGCTCATTGAGTGGTACACCTGGAAACCCAGGTAGTGTATCTTGACTCGGTTGCTCGTGTAAAATCCCAATGTCACACCACCTAGGAGACACGTTTTACTCTTGATGAATCCGTGTTTCTGAATCACCACCACTTCGTGGTGACGGGCTATTGTGCCTCTTATATATGACCTTTAATACGGCCAGGAGAAGGATAATGGAACATTAACTTTTGGCCATACCCTTACGGCTACTTTGTGAACTGGGACTTCCACAAAACTCCCGTGCATAAGCATTCTTTCTATTTCTTTAGATGGGTCACAAAAGGCTGCTAGATGGAGTTCGATGACCTTGGCTAATGGTCGCGGCATAGAATGGCCGAATGTTGTCGGGCTCCAAGGCTTAGTATTTGCTCAGGCCACGGAGTACCTGCTGTAGTACCTCTGATGTGGCCACATCAGGCATAGTTGGCATTCAACAACGGAACACCCCTTCCGGATGCGAACTTGTCCGCTGGTAGGCTGAGGTAGTGCTTAACCTGCTTCCTTATCCACATTGATGGGTGAAAAATCACAATCGAAAGATCTAGCTCTCAGCCCGAGCGTGCTTACGTCTAAGCGCCTGAATAATTTACTTCATGTCTGAAGGTTTTTTAGATCCCATGGTATACATGGAACAAAGTCCCTTGGTCGCTTCTACTAAGTACCAAAACGAAAAAAACCACGGAGTGTTGGGATTCAGGACCCGCGCACCTGCCGTCTCCCTCTGGCAAACTCAATAAAATACAGGAATTGTGATGCTCGTGACCTACACCAATGCTGCAAGTATGGTAGAAAATGGCCAGAGCCCAAGGCTAGGTAATACAATACGACCCTCGGGACACCTGCTCACCCAATCTCCGCTTGCGACCCCGATCGCTCCAGCGCGCTACGGAATATTAGAAGGCAAAAACCCGACTCACCAAAAATGTGTCTTTCACAGAAATTACTATGCTGTATAGAGAGAAAATCGAATATTCCCGAACTCGAGCGTCCAGTTAGGTTCAAGCCCTGTTAGGCCGACTAGGTTGATAGAAATATCTTTGCCGGATTGATTATTGATTCGTTGACCCAATTTGCGTCCGACTGTAGATGAATGCTCGACCAGTAAAAAGAATTACATCATGAATGGTCCAATAATTTACTGATTACTGATTGTTCGATCCGGCCTGACACAATCGAGTTGATTAATGACTTACCTTAAAAAAAGTTTCTATTTCGCTTCAACATCCCAACACTAAAACCCCAAAAGCAGTAGCAGTCACTTAAATGTGGCTTAGACCATGCGAAAGCAACAATGGACTGCCTACAAACTACTACTCATTCTTTACGGTGGATAGACTGGACGGTCGAATCGAAGGTGGTATAATGGTTCTCATAGCAAAACAGCATGACGGGTTTGAAAGCAGTCCACTTGTCACGCTCAACATACAAGCGGCAGAGGTTGTAGTAGCTACGGGTGGATCGAAAGCGTCAGCTGTTTGCGCGTATCGAATCCCAGGAGCGGAAGCCGATGAGGACAGCGATCTGCCTGAGACCATCGCTACAGGTGCCAAAGCCGGACAGAATTTACTTATTATGGGTGATTTCCACGCATCCGGAATAGACTGGACCTCAGAAACTGTTCCAGAAGGTGCATTTTAGGAGAGACTGATTCACCTAGTCCACAGGAAGGCTCTTGATCAACACGTAAAACAAGTGACATGATGGCGACTCAGTCAGCCACCGTCAATCCTTGATCTGTTGATGACAACAGCCCCAAATGGTATGGAACACCTAGATTTTGGGGGACCCATAAGTGAGAGTGATTACAGCGTAACCCAGGTCAGGCTAAACCTCAAGGGGATATATATATATATATATATATATATATATATATATATATATCACCCGTCTGGTTTCAGACTGTATGCTAAACAAAACATGATACAATCGGGGAGGAAGGAGTGGATAGTTCGAGTCCAAGGGAATAAGTGCGCCTAATAAATTTTGAAGGAACTTCTTAAAGACAGACAAGAATGGCTCGGTAGAACTCGGCCTCCGCATAGATTGGGAGATGGTGAGCGATAACTACAACGTAGAACACCAATGGAGTTGAATCAAGAGCAGACTGTTGGAAATTTTACAATGCGGCGGTTAGATCCGTTCTTTTATGCGGTTCAGAAACATGGCCGTTGGTGGTAGAAGATGGGCGGAGTTCGTCGGTGTTCGAGCACCGATGTATCCGTAGCGCTGCCCGAGTATAGTGGGGACGCCGTATTAGTAATGATGAGGTTCGGCGTAAGGTGTTGGGAACCATCGGTCAGTCTCTGGATCAAGTTCTGAATCTAAACAGGTTAAGGTAGTTGGGGCATGTTTTACGCATGCCCGCCAATAGACTTCCTCGGCATGCGCTGTTCTGAGGCAGGTGGTGATTGGAAGGTAGGTCGAGGTGGTCAGTCCATGACATGGCAAAAAGGTATGAAAACCTTGACTAGCGGACTTGGCCAAACAGGACTTATTAGACTTCCAGGTTGGGGTCCACGTGATCCGCCTGCTAGATGGTTGGAGACATTAAGTGATATGGCTAGGTGTCGCGGTCAGTGGCGTGGTTGCATTCGGACTCTCCTTGTCATCTTGATTCCTCCTTGATGCTCCGACTTTTTGGATCTTTATCACTATGCTTCTATTCTTTTTGTCCTTTACTAGACGATGCCGGAAGACACCAACCGAAACTAGAGCACAGATGTCCGAGGCTAATGGTTGAATAAACTGAAACTGAACTGAGACTGTTAGAAATAACAGAGGCCGTCGCACCGGTGGTGCTCGAGTGGGTTAGAGCGTTTGATTATCATCTCGGAGGTTCGAATCCCCGCCAACAACGGTTACTTTGGTGGTAGACAGCATTTTGCTGTCGTCCGGATCGTTACCACACCTGACCTATCGGGGTCTTGTGTGGTTCTCCAATCAAGTCTCAGGGTCTGGTAGCCAGTTATACCTGACAGTGTCGTGGGCCTTTGCGGCTATGGGGTATATACCCTTTCCACTGCACTCATGCTCAAGCATTTAATGAAAAAACCACTTAGAAGGGTCAAACGAAACGGATTGTCGTGGTGGTGGATAAGCCGAGTGAGAAAAACCCTGGGGCAGAAACAAAAAGCTTTCAAGAAGTACAGAAGCACCAGCGGCCACCGGGTCTTCCTAGAGTTTAAAGCAGCGCGAACTAGACTATCTCAGATACAGAAACAGTGAAGGAACAACTATGAGGAAATTATTGCGCAGAACATCAAAAGTAATCCCAAAGCATAATACAACTGCGTTCAGTCTAAGGCAGCATTGAGGAAAGCCGTAGGTGGGGTCAGGGACTCACAGGGAGTGCGGACAGTAAGCAGGCAGGAAAAGGCAGTGAACCTGTCGGAACTCTTTCAGCAAGTATATAGACAGGACCAGGGTGCTCAAGGGCTACCTACGACTAGGAGCAGTGAAGTCTCGGAAATGTAGGACAAAGAAATCAACGCAAGAGAGGTATTGAACAGCCTGAAGCAACTAGGCTTATCCAAGGCGGCGGGGAGGGATGACATCCGCTGAGCAATACTGAAGCTATTAGCGTCCATCTTGGCTGAACCATCAGCTTAGCTGTCCAACGCATTATTAGACAAGGATGTATTACCTAAAGACTGGCTTGTTTCGATCGCCACATCCGTTCATAAAGGTGGAGATAGAGACACATGTACCAACTACAGGCCGATTAATGTGATACCAGTGGTGCCTAAAACTCGAGAGAATATTACGAGATAGAATAGTGAGTCATTTAGAGAGGAACAACTTAGTAGCTATCAACTAGCATGGGTTCTGGCACAGGCGCTCTTGTCTTTTCAACCTAATAAGTTTCTTGGATGAGGTAACCGGTCGAGCTGACCAAGGAGAACGGGTGAAAGTCTGCTATCTGCATTTCCGGAAGGCCTTTGATTCGGTTAACCACAGACTGCTCGAAGCAAAGGTGGAATTGCTTCAACTTACGGCCAAAATACAAAATTGGGTTGTAAGAAGCCTAAAGAAGAGGGTTTTCCGAGTGAGGGTAGAAGGCTGCTTGTCGGACAATGGGAAGCTGCATAATGGTGTTCCACAAGGGTCAGTCCTGGGACTACTGTTATTCCTGATGTACATTACCGACCCTACAGACGGATTGGAAAACCCGTGCTTCTCGTTCGCGGACGACGTTAAAATGGCAGGAAGGCCAGATGATGCGGTTGTTCAGCGTGATCTAAACAAGGTATACCAATGGTCAGTGGCGTGGGATCTTCCGCTCAACTTGAGCAAATGTCAACATCTCATCAAAGAGGGGCGACCACGGCCCATCCGATATATGGGTCCATCAGACAATCGGGAGGCACTAGCTCAGGCCATAGGAGCCCAGGATCTAGGGGTGATGGTGGGCGCTGACCTTAGGCCAAGTCTCTAGTGTCAAAAAGTAATACAGAAAGCATGTAAAGCCCTGCACCAGTTAAGAAGGGTGGTCAGCTCTAGGGAGCCAAGGGTCTTGTTGCCACTGCACAGGGCGTTCGTGAGATCTCAGCCAAAAAATTGTGTCCAAGCGTGGAGGGCATATTTGCTGATGGACATTAAGGCTCTTAAGCAGCTACAACGGCGATTCGCGCGATGGTTCGCAGATTACAGACATTTGTGCTACGAACGGAGGTTGGAGCAACTAGGGTTATTTTCTTAAGAAAGAAGAGGGGGAGGGAGTGACCTTATAGTGGCTTTCAAAATACTAAAAGAGGTCACAGGAGCACGAGGTCAAAGAGGGGCCTCATTTGAGCTGCGAGGGAATGGCTGCCTAAGAGGGTATGCACTGACAAACAAAAGAGAACTTTGACTTGAATCAGAAATCAATCTTTTGTAGTTAGGATCGCTAACGAGTGCAATAAGCTGCCAGGGGATGTGATAACCGCAAGCACAGTGGCTGAGTTCGAAAGGTTATATAAGCTGTGGGTGACTGTATTTGGAGAAATATGACCAGCAGCCTGTACTACCAATTTCGTAAGACAACTGACTCGCACCTTTCACTTCAATTCCTCGTGGCATCCTTATCTAGTACCAATTAACCCTTACTACATGATTCTTGTTATCAGGGAGACTGACAGTGAGGAGTGTATAACTATCGGCTGAGCTGAAAAGCTATTGAAGAAAACGGAGATTGGAGGTCCAACTTGGACCTTCCCTGATTATAGCTGTGTTGAAGAGAACTCATCTATTCCAATTATCGAAGCACCGAGGGGCCCAGGGAGCTCATTAGTGCAAGAATCTGCACATTCGGGCATCCCGCCGTCAAGTTCTGGAACCGAATTGAATTTGAACTGAAGTAGTGTGTAGCATGCAAGAATCGGTTTTCCTCGGCGGGAGGGGAGGTGGGATTGTTTGTGTTTAATCAGCAAAATGAAGAGGACTCCATGAGCCCGGGACTCAGTATGAGCATCAATAGGATTCCGCACATATACTAATCGAACGGCAATACGGCTGCCTAAAGCCTGCTCATTACACTGCTCTCCCTCCTCCCGGCGAGAGGCAGTGTCCGCAGTACTTTATATTACCTTGTCACACACAAACCACGATTATTTGGCTCATCGGGACTACTCATCGAACAGACCACTTCGAAAAAGCACTATCGACCATGGTCGATGTTGCGTAAAATTTACTAACACTCCTATATTTCAATTAGCACAACACAACTTGCAACAATGTCATCATCTCCACGGCATATGCCCGCTTACGCCAAGAAGTGGCAAGGTAGTTTACTCATTATCAACTACTACGATTACCAGACTACTTTGAACGTATGCTATCAAACCTAAGTGGCCTTCGCAACGACATGGCGTTGATGATCGCCAAACTTGATGGCATAATTTGTCGCCTGGATGCGACAAATACCACGGCCTACGTGCCTTCATAGGCCAACAGTATAAACGATCTTCTGAAACTGGAAGAAGATATTACGGTACTGGACAACTTTACGGGCACTGTAAGTGACAGACTAATTCTACATCATAACATAAGGTTAATGGACTCAAGCGTCATATATGCACCGATCTTGGATCAAGTATCCGCCGAATGCTTGCATCTTTGATCTGGGAGAATCCGGCACTCACATGCAATTGGACCGGAACAGCTGGGAAAATTGCAGTGGGAAGTTTCAAATTTCCTAACGCCGTCACTGGTCAGTCTATTGTAATGTAACTACTGTTTATTTACAGATGCCATAAAATCTACCGCTCGTTTCCGGGAGTCTTCTACGCTGGAGATGGAGCGTACCGAGGAACGATGGTTTACTGACGCGAGACCGCGGCTTAGGACGCAAAACCGCCAGGTACGTTCACTGAACACGCATTCGTAGTCCCATGATGTTTTTTTCCATTTACACAGACGACGATAACGAATGTCATGCTTCACTTTAGTTGACTAAATACCGTTTCGGAGTCGGCAGCAAATACATAACTACAGTCACATATTTGTATGTATATAACTATTCATATCTATGCATATATTTTTTTCGTTCCACAATTCATCTTATTTCTGAGTCACACTTTTGTTATCCTTTGCAGATCTCGGCGCGAAACAACTTGATGGGAAGAAGTTTGTTCAGTAAAGTCAGATTGTAAATATACCTACTATATAAAACTTTTACTTCGTACAATTTGTTCGTTTTGAAATGTCTAAGGTTCAGCATTTTGGAATAAGTTTCATTTAGGTTGCACTGGCCGTTGTAAGACGTTAGATTATGCTGTCCTTAGGTAAGCATTGCTCTGAGAATGCAATGAGAGAGTGGAGCGTGAACGAACTTTTGGAATGCAGTAGCATGCAATCATAAAATTGCGTTTGCAAAGTACGTGGAGATAAGACTGTTCACGTAGGTAACTTGATCGATCAGTTGACTACTTGCGTAAATCTCGGACAAGCTAGAATTGCATGATCGTTGGAGGTGCGTGTGCGATTCCGAAAATCGGGTGTAAATTTAAAAGTGGATTGAAATCGTAAGCCGATTTCGGCTTGATTCCGGTATGCCCTTCGGGTGACGGCACCCCACCGGTAACATGGCCGGCAACCTACCGGCACTTTTCCGTAAAGCGTCCGGCAAATTACCGGCAAGCTACCGGAACCGATTTGCTACTAGGGCACTTTGCCTCAAAACTACTTGATTAAAAACGCCTCCTACTTTACTCAGTCCCGCTGGCAGGGTTGCCATACTGTAATAAGCAACGATCAGCGTACTTCAGCGAGGATTTGTGTCCGATTTTTAAACTGCAGGAAAGAAAACTCCATGAGCACACAGGCCCAGCAAGTGCATCAACAGAATCCCACGCTTAGACCGATCAAACAATATAGCTACCAACAGCCTGTTTACTACGAAAGCAGTGAAATAGCCCTACTGAAACATTACCAGAAAACCGGTTAAGCAGTGAAGGGTTGAAGTGAGCAATTGTCTTGAATTATTTATTTTCTTTATGTGAGGAAAAACTCACTTTCTCGTAGTGACATTGGAATTTCACCAAAAATCAACCGATTTGATATTTACCAAATAAATTTTGGCACTTTTTCGGTCTCGTGGTCACTGCATTACGAGTACTTACGGACATCGCTTCTCACTATTTCTAATAGTGGTGCGCGGCTACACGTAAGAACGTGTGACACGCCCACCGCTTCTCACCTACTACAACCGCAGTGACCTAATGGAAGCGCCGTACACGCACAACGAATGCCCCCGGTTGTCCAGTTCAGTTCAGTTTGCACGAGGTAGCGTTTTGTGGTCCAACAGCGCGATATTTGAAAGTTTGGCTTAGATTTGAGGTACAAACTAAACATACGGGCGCGCGAAAGCGCCACTTTTGCTGCAGCTTCCCAAAGCACGCGATAACTGATACCCACTTTGGTGATTAGTGCGGTCCACGATAACTGCAGAGATACAACTCAAGATAACTACTAACGTGCAACGCTGAAAGCCACGAAGTGTCTGTGACAAATTGAATCGGGTTATCTTCCTGTTAAAGGTAAGGGAACCGTTGTTTCCAGGTGTGACCCGTTGTATACGTATATATATATATATATATATATATATATATATATATATATATATATATATATATATATATATATATATATATATATATATATATATATATATAAAGTGTATGTATACACATGTGTTTATTTGTAAACACATACACATATTTATCGCATGGAAATTTTTCCGTGAAACCGAACGAACCACCGCTGTCAGTAGCTGGGCCTACGTTATTGAAGCTCTTCAGGTCTCGCATGAATTTTCTACAACTACACTTGTGAACCACCCGGAGCTAGTGGCCTACGGAACGGGCAACGAACCAAAAGTTCCGACGTGTGCAGAAAGACAATGAAAACTCGGTGAAGTGAATTGGAAGTTTCTATTTAATGATTTACCCTAAGACAGGGTAGTGAGGTGAGCCAAAAACAAACTGGATAGTTCCAGCTGGAAAAAGTTTGTGCTCCGCACCTGTGAGGTGATCTAAGGATTGAAGGTTTTCCTCACGACTCGGCCGAGTGAGTCATTTGCTCAAGACTCGACCGTACGGGTATACTCTCCCCACTCTCTTGCTAGTTTCAAACTGCAAAATAGCGATTCAGTGCTCTTGAATTGCGAGTCACTTACGTGGCTGCGACTTGCAGTGTACGCAGAGGTAATTTTCTTCGTTTCGAAAATGGGCACACTGGTAATACGCCCACCGAGTGCTTTTGCAGCATTGGACCCAATTAGTAGTTTCGTCCGGGCCCATCGACGGGGCCTTCCATGTGGCGGAAGCTGCAAAATGTCTTGGCGTATGGGTGAACTCGCCACATCGAAACGTTTCCTTTTCTCACGTAGTCTCAACTGCGACGAAGTTATTGTCTTAAGCTGTCGGAAGTGTGCAAGCTGAAGTGGGTCACCAATGATTTGCAAATCTGAATCATCGGTATTTATAAGCGTCAGGGCAGCCTTACGTTTTGAAGACGTTGGGACTGCTGTGTACTGCGGTGTGCTCCTAATTGGTTCAATAGTTCGCTTACGAGGAAAGATTTTCCTAGATATATTACTGATAAACTGGGAAACTAGCGTGCCGTTGTTTAAAGTTACACTTGTATTTTGCACTCTATCCGTACAAGATAACTCCACATCCTTGCCTGAACCTAATATTCGAGCCAAATTTCTAAACTGAGGTGCCAGGTCCGTGAACTTAGTGTACTCCAAACTGTTTAAGGCTAAGGCAATGTCCTCCCCCAATTCCTCACTTACTGACAACTTTTTACTAGGACAAATTCTGTCCGAATTTTCTACCACCGTGGCATTCGTTGGCACAGGCAACACAGGAGTGAGCGAGCTCCCCTTCTCCGTTGCCCAACGACCAACAGGTAGCCTGCATAGGTCGTACTTAATGACCGTGACAACGGCAACAATGTGGCTGCATGGTAGCAACCACTGCTTAAAAAGGGGACAAGTGCAGGCTGGATTAACCCCCATGGTTACCATAACAGCACAGGCCCGCACACAGTGAACACTCCAACGACCAGACTGGTGACTAACATCTCGAACGACATGCCTACCTATGTGCTTTTGAACGGCTTCACGGGCAAAGCCAGTAAGCCGTTCAAGGCAAGTGGAGTACATATGGAACCCAGTTGCTGACTTAAAAGAACCCACTAACTGCTTCCCAATCTGTCTACCCCGGCTTTCCTCCAACTCCCCGGACTGCTTCAGGATCCGGAAGAAGACATCCACCAGGGAGGACCTGACGGATAACCCTGTCTTCAAATACCTATTCTCAACTTCAACCCTGTTGGTCGTGAAAGTCACAAACGAGGTTGCCCACTTAGCGCTATAAGCAGCCTACATGTCTTCATAGGGCAACCAAGTCCGGCTTAGATACGCAAACGTCGCGGGCTACGACTGGCGATTGCAACTTTGAACCTATCGAAAAGCACCTTTGTAGACGCATTAACCATGTTCCGCACCCACTGATGGATGCGTCGTTTGTCGCTCACAGTCAAATGGCTCAGCTGAAAGCAGTGCTTCTTCTTATCACGAAGCACATGGAACTGAAAAACTACCCGAGATTCGGGGTATGATTCCAGAAATGCGGAATACTGTGCAAGGCTTCGGTCTACAATGATGCTTTTCGGTCTGAGAGACACTGGTAGCTGCTCCTTTATTTCCTTGGTGGCACGACGGTAACTTACGCCACTCTCATTTGGAAGAATGGCGTAGAAAAAAGACCTACCTAAACCACTCTTATCCATAAAACGTGCCCAACCCCGGTTTGAATGATGCGTTGCATCAGCCAGCACCATCTCACAATACCTAGTCACTAACAGTTTAACCGAATGAGGCACGTAGAAAACGTACCTCACAACCCCGTCCTCCGACACGATACGCTAACCCCCTTACCTTCTACCATCTCCTTTATCTTCAGTGCATCCTACCGAGAATTGAGATGCACTTGCCCAGCCCTTAAAGCGTGCACATCTCTCACCGTGAACAACCTTTTTAAATTGTTCCGAGCGTAAGTACTGTAGCGTACTACTCTGTCTATGTGGTACACTAAATTATTGTCAAAAACATCTAAGACGACACTAGCAAACTAAGATGGGCGGAGGAGCGTGCGGTGATAAAAAGGCCAAAAGGGTATGTACATTAAGAATTAAAGTGAAACAAAAGGCGTGACTCAAACTCACAGTTGTTCAAGGTCCTTGTGATCGGGAAATGAGCGCCAAAGAGCCAATATCCGCCAATGTCTTCAGTTCAGATCGGTCTGACAGCCATCCGTTGAACAGAACAGGATGGTATCGAGCGAAGTGCCAAGAGACGCCGTTGAAGCTTCTAAAATGTTTTTTTCACTCAGTTAGTTCCGGCCGATATAATTCCAAGACACTCCAAACCAGAAGATGAGACCGAGCCAGAATGAAAGATTTAATTACAGCCTTTTTGTATTGCGCGGTGTTGACGACCAAAAGCTTTGTGTGTTTTACATTAAAACTTCGGTACAACAAAGGAGTGTCGCACCAAGGGACTTTGAAAATCATGGAAAAAGTCGGAAATGTACAGGGGCCTACAGTACATATTTCACTAGCATTATGAAAAAATGCCATCATTCTGGCAACCTCTGTCTCTTGATCTGCAGTCAGTCTGCTATTCTTAGCATACATATTGTGACTGAACAGATGAAAGTCGGTATTATGCAGCAAACACTTGTTCACCAACTTGTACTGAGATCTGTAGCGCACTACTTTGTCTATGTGGTACACTAAATTATTGCCAACAATATGTAAGACGAGGCTAGCATACTGAGATGGGCGGAGGAGCTTGCTGTGATGAAAAGGCCAAAAGGGTAGGTACATTAGGAATTAAAATGGAACAAAAGGTGCGACACAACCTCACACTTGTTCGGTGTTCTCGTGATCAGGAAATGAGCGCCGAAGTGCCAGTATCCGCCAAAATCTTTAGTTCAGTTCGGTCTGACAGCCATTCATTGGACAGAACAGGATGGTATTGAGCGAAGTGCCAAGTGACGCTGTGGAGGCTTCGAAAATGTTTTGTTTCTCACAGGTAGTTCCGACCGACATAATTCCAAGACACTCCAAATCAGATGAGACAGTGCCAGAATGAAAGATTTATTGACAGCCTGTTTTGTATTGCACGGTGATGATGATCAAAAAGCTTTGTGTGTTTTACATTAGAACATCGGTATGACAAAGGAGTGTCGCACCAAGGGACTTTGAAAATCATGGAAAAAGTCGGAAATGTACAGGTACCTACAGATCCAACAGCACGGACAATGACAAACGCAGGGCGGTTGGTAATACGGTATCTGTAAAAATTGTTACACGTCAGCTCCACTACACTCACCTTGTGGCAGCCATTTGAGGCCTGCGGTTGAGAACGCAACAGTATGTTACACAATAATGAGGAAACTATTTCGGAAAGGCACCGGGATGCTTGTGCAGCCACCTTGAACCACTTTCACCGTCATAAATACCAAAAAGAGGTCAAAGTTCCCCTCTGAAAAACACGAAAATCATTATCGAAATCTGAAAGACTTGTACGCACATCACGAACCAAACGGGCGAACTTTCCAGAATCACTGGCCGCAGTCGCATTCGCACCACCGGACGCCATTACGACCAACTGCAGTGATAACCTTGATCACAACGCTTAGATATTGCCATACCACAAACTCAACCAAAAATCGCACTATATTATTTCACGTTAATCTCATTTTCTACGAACACCGATTCATCTGTTCCAACCATTTCACATATAATATTCCCACAACTTCAGTCGGGCCATATTTAAGCCCGTGTGTTTAGACAGTGTCGTAGATTTGACTGGGTGCGCGATAACTGAATGGCCATTTGGGGAAAAGTACAGCCATTTGTACAGGGATACAGTCCACTGTAACCGATAAGCAAACTTAAGAATTGTACTCTAAAATGGGGAACTGTACAGCTGAATATATAATGTGAAGGGAGAAGCTCAAATTCCATTTGTACACCTAAATTTTGATGTAGATAGGTCTGGTTTATGCACCTCGCCCGTGAAAGTACCAAGCCTAATTACTGAATATAAATATGGTGGAACCTGTACTTATATATGAATGTTCATATGGTAATTAATAGATATATGTATATATATATGTACACGTAAAAACATATACGTATATATGTATATATATATATATATATATATATATATATATATATGTGTCTTCGCTGACGGACAACTTATGACCAGGTTTGTACTGGGGCGGAATTTCGTCTGTTTCCGCCAACAACCTTGTTGGCATTCCAACCGACAACGGCAGTCGGACGTCTACAGCCCATCGACCTACCGGTAGCCTATGGAATCCATATCCGTTTTTGTCGTTCACATGAATAGTGTGACTGCATGGTATCGACCACTGTTTAAAGAAGCAACAAGTGCCACTAGGGTCAGGACCCATTCTAACAGTCTTTTTACGTGACCAAGAGCACATGAGCAACTATCTGCGGCCATTAGGAACAATGCTGCTAACCTGATGCAAAAGCATGTTTCTCAACTGCAACACGCGCGACGGTACTTAATCTGGTCAAATGCCCTGAGTATTTCTACATTCTAACGGACGATCGGAAGGAACTAACTAATTGCTTACTTAGTCTACGACACCTAGCTTCATCTAAATCCTCCGTTTGTTTTAATATTCTCGTGAATACATCTACCAGAGACGATCCGGCATATAACCTTTCCTTTAGGTGACGATTCTCGACCTCTACCCTGTTGGTATTGAACGTACCAAAGGTTGCCATATTCATTACACGATAACCCGCCCACATTTCTTTGCATAGTAACCAAGTGTGGTTCAAGAAGTTTATGGCCTTAACACTGTGGCCAAGAATGGCGGCCTCAAACCTATCAAGTACAGCCTTACCGGAGGCGTAAACCAAATTGCGCATCCACTGATGGATGCGTCGTTTGTCATTTATTGACATTTATTGAGCTTCGATCTAATATAATGATCTTCAAGTTGGCTGTACCCGGTAATCTGGCTCCCATTTCTGTGGTTGCACGCAGATAGCTTGCACCACTCTCATTAGGGAGCAGGGCGTAGAATACTGAACGACATAGGCCGCCATCGTCTATCAACATGCAGTGTCAAAGAAGGTAGTCATCACAGTTGAGCTGATGGGTGGCATCCGCTAACATTACCTCGCTATATTTGTCCATCAAAGCCTTCATGGTCTGTGGAATATGAAACGCGAACCTGGCAATGCCTTCCCATGATATGATTCGTAGGTAACTCTTGCTGGTCGTTAGTTATTGAACTTTTCGAACATCGGTCCGGTTATCTACGGCATTAGCTTTGGCCCTCATGCAGTAAATATCCCTTACGGCGAACAACCGGTTGAACATTTTGCGAGCATATTCACACATTTTACTGGATGTATGGAAAATTCCCATCAATTCTAACACGAGGGACTTTTGTTCCGGAGTCTAACGCCTATTACGATGGAAGAACCTATCGCTGATTAGATGGAAATCATGGTTACGCTGCAGACGTTGACCGACGACTTTGTATCGCATTCCAAATGCACGGATCCTCACGAAGGCCGGGCCCCGAGTACTCTGATATGTGAAAAGTTAAGATAGAATTACTGCGCCTCGCCTACCTGATGGAAAAAATTTAACCCGGTGGTATGGGGACTGTTTTTGGTAGTGCACCCGGATGCGTACGAAGCCAGTTATCAGCACTCAGTCTCTCATAAACGTAAAACGAGGTGCAGGTCCGCTGCTGAAACAACCGAAAGTCTTCCTTGAACCTTGAGAACAATTTGTAGGCATCTTGTAAATGTCCTGAGAAACTGTCAGAGTCATCAACGTGAACATATGCAAAGGCCATGACAATAAACATGTCTGTGCGGTAACATCCTTGCCCAATCTTTATATACTACGTAGGGGATAACTCAAAGAAAAGTCGCCGCGAAAGTAAGATCATCATTCCTATTTTCCGCGAAAGTGACTTCGTCAACTCGAACTATTTTCTTCAATATTCACGAATAACTCCACTTTAGCCATCGGTAAGGTTAGACCGCGAGACACTATCTTTGCACAGGACCGGTAATGGCCACGGCCAATCAGGCTTCCAGACTTCCTTCGATGGTATGCACACCAGTTATGCACTCACCACTGCACTCTGTATTCCATCGAATCCCCACCAAAAAAGAGAGGGAAATGGAAAATGTCATCGTACATCAACTGCGAGAGACATCATGCGTCGTGAGCTTTCACTGGGAGAAAACGTCGAATAGAACATACTTCAGAAGGATCAAAGTGCTACCCGTCATCAGTCTAGTTAACATACTCGAAGCTAACTACAGGGAAATATATCGTACCACTTGCAATCTAGGGCACTTCTGAAGGATTGGGCGGTCTGCAGATCTATTATTCCATCAGGAAGACCGTCCCAACTGTACACTACCCTGTTGCTGAAGAAGTGCGGCCTAGCCATCAACCTAGCTGGGGCTTTAATCAGCTTCTTTTCATGTCCTCTTGTTCTGGAATCTAAAGCCACTTGGAATAGACTATCCGGTCCAGAGCCAGAAGAGCCTTTCTCTACCTTGAATGTTTCTATAGGATCCACTCGATGCCTTCTCCTTTCCAAGGAGAAAACATTCAGGTCACAGAGTCTCTGCTCGTAAGTCTTACCCCTCTGCCCTTCAACCATTCGCGTGGAGAGACGTCGGACTTTCTCTAGGCAGGCGGCGTCCTTTTTGTAGAAGGGCGGCCAAGCCTGCGGGCTACCTTCTAAGTGAGGTCGTACTATGGCCATATAAATAGTTTCCGAATATTTCCGGCCTCCGGCAAGATAGTGCTGATCGCGGTCTAAAGAGCTCACCTTGAGCCTTTTGTGCAGCAGCGTCGTACTGCTCCGACCATTTGAAGCCACTGTTCACAATGACCCCAAGGTCCATAACACCACTAACTGCTTCTTCGGTGAACAGCCCTTGGTCATGAGCAAAAGTTAGGCTTTCTGTTGGTCTTGACAACAAATGGCTTTTTCCAGCGTTCAAAGGTAAGTCCCATTTGTATGCCCAGTTCAGGACGATACCTATTTCCCTGCCCAAGTTCGCCCTACCCTTAGATCCGACAATCTTCACATCATCTGCACAAATAAAGCTAAGCCACTTAAGGGCGGAAGCCAGGTCGTTAATAAACAACAAGAATAGGACCAGCCCTAGGACGGATCCTTGAGGTACACCACTGGTGACATTCACCAAACTGGAGCACCTATTCCCCACTTGGACGTAAAACGTCCTGTGGAAGAGGAAGCCCGCCAGACCTCTATATACTGGTCCACCTATACCAAAAATCTTCATCTTGCATGGCAGAAGACGATGAATAACGGAGTCCAACGCCTTGCTGAAGTCAATGCGGCATACCTCGACTTGCTTACCTTCATCCAGTCGTCGAGTTACTTCTTCTAAGAAGCTCGAGAGGTTGGCCAGACAAGATCTATTCTTCAGGAATTCATGCTGGGCCAGACCTGGCATGAAGTGCTCCAGTAATTGCTAGCAGATGTCGTCACGGATGATCTTCTCAAGGACTTTACACAAAATGCTAGTTAGACTTGCCGGCCTGCAGTTCTGCATAGCCAACGTAGGTCCACCCTTATGTGTTGCCACGACGGCCCTGATTTTCCAGCCCTGGGGCAGCTCACTGTGGTCCAACGTGGAACTGTATAGCCTGCGTACCGATGGAGCTATGATATCCGTCAACGGCTTGATGATAGCTGGATGAATGCCATCTAGGCCCGCTGACCTGTGGCTGTTTAATTCCTGTAGGTACTTATCACGGATTCCTCTGAGAGGTTTAGCTCATTTAACTGGGGAGCACGATGCACCAGAGCCAGACCTACTCGCACTCCACCATCCATCCTATATACACTACCAAAGTGTTCTCCCAGGGCATCTGCTTTGCCCTGGTCATCAGTGACAATACCTTGATTTCCAGTGGATGATGGACCTACGACATTCTTTGTCGGGCCTTTCGACTGCACTTAGCTGTAGGATTTTTTCGACTGTTGCCTTACACACCGGGGCCAAGTTGAGCTCAAATTCCCGCTTGGAAGTTCTCAGTAGGCTCACAGTCTAGCTTCTCAGCCTTGTATGGCTCTTCCAGACTGGCTGACTGCCGAAAGCTTTGTACTGGTTCCAGCAGCGGTTTCTACGTCTGATGGTCTCGGATATTGCAGCCTTCCACCACATGGGTTTGCACTCCCCATTCCTTCGTTTGAAGGGCGAGAACTGCTCCTGTAGGGCAGTCATGGATCCCTTTATGGCCTGCCAGCGCTCCTTCACAGTAGCCCCTTCTACGGTATCCCTGGTCAAACCCACCGTCCTACTGCGAAGCCTATCTATGTCCATATTACCGAAATGTCTAACCAGCCTTGAGGGTACCTTGGGTTGCTGCATGCACAGGGCGACTTCGACACACACGTTGTCGCTCTTGCCCAGCGGTGCACGGTGATGCGATCCAGGAACATCGTTAGGGAGATTTGTCATTTCTAGATTCAGCAAGGACGGAAAGCATCCAGTCTTATATGTGGTATTTTCACTAATAAGCTGGTGCAACGCATTGGCTTGCAGCCATTGTGAGTGGGTTTGCTCCCCCGATCCCGGCAGGCAGACCTCAGCCGTCCAGTCGATATGCTGAAGGTTGAAGTCACTCACAACAAGGGTCTTTTTTGTACACTCAACTAGTTCAGTCAAAGTCTGCAGTAAAAAAACGTCCTCTTCACGGTTTCTACTTGGTGGTCGTAGACATACTAAGGTCACCCTTCTGCCCGGAAGGACGACCTGCAAGGGTTATTTCGACCGTGATTGTCGCGTAGCCAATTCAAACGAATCCCAAAACCAGAACAAAATTGATTCGTGGTTTTTACGGCACTAGATAACAATTTATGCGCACATACATGCATACAAACCTCAACTGTACGGCCACAACATCTAGCAAAGAGGAACAGAGTTCAACAAAGGTCACTGTCAGGCACCAAAGTCAGGGCAGCCCAAGTTCGAATCTAAATTGTGCCACTTCACTTGAGCGAAATATAGACAGATGTTGAAGTATAGTGATTGATGCATGCTGTACTTGTTTGAGTGTCAGTAGGATAAAGAACATAGTCTCAACAATACAAGTATGTGACAACGGCTAGGGAGGATTTTCACGCGTGTACGTTACACAGCCCTCCAAATCCTCCCATGAAACGGTCAACATCCAAGGAGTAAATAGGGGTACTGATACGTCCTAACCTAC
This sequence comes from Fasciola hepatica, assembly GCA_948099385.1. Classification (NCBI taxonomy): domain Eukaryota; kingdom Metazoa; phylum Platyhelminthes; class Trematoda; order Plagiorchiida; family Fasciolidae; genus Fasciola; species Fasciola hepatica. The sequence goes on from CANUEZ040000176.1 coordinate 1,017,142, forward strand.
CTGAACCCTAAAACCAGTGCATACATATGTCGCCGCAGGCTTCATCTACAGTTAGCCAGCTGCAGACTCGCTTGCAAGTTTTCGTGAAGTTAAGCTCCATACCTCGATGTCTTTGAGCTTTGTTTGATGTTGACACGACGTTATCTGTATAGGAAAAAGGAATTCGATGTGATCGGGATGCTGAGAGAGATTACGGAATGTGGAGGAAAAAGGCTCACCGAACAAGAGTAACGTACGCGGCCCGATGATGACTGAGAATTCTTGATGAAGACTTGAGATGGATACGGGATACTGGAACATCAGGGGCTCAACTTGTGGTGCTATTACATTAGAAGTCTGTTTGACTCACAGCCTATCTTTTCTTGAACTACCGAATCCAATGCTGTCGGTTGAAAATTGCATGCTCCTCATCGTTTTTCCGCCACAGCTTGTTCACCTAGAGCTCTTATCATCTGTTTCCGCTTCCCGTCTTTGTCGCCCTACCACGGTATGCACACCTTCCCGTTTTGTCCTCCCTCCTATTGCCTCTCTCTACATCAACTTTCACTGCTTTGAGTCACTATCGTCCTAACCACTCTTCTCTGTCGACGCTCGCCAATAACTCTTTTCCCACCTGCCGTCATTGCTGGCTTCTATCATCTATGCGCTTGGTGTTACCCTCTGCTCAGAACGCCCATTGATAGCTTCCTTAAAACCTGTCGCCCTGTTAATCCCTCCTCGTGCCCCATGCCATGTTGCACCAACCGCACCCTCACCCATGCCCAATCCGCATATTAGAACTTGCCGCTCCAAAATTCGCATCCTTTACAGTCGTATTTATTATCTAATCACCACCACCATATCTTCCTCACTTGGCCCCGCGATTCCTCTGCGGTTCTTTCCAGTGTCCTGATTAGTATCCACCTGTTCAATTGTCTGCCGGCACTCAGCTCTCCAGTTCCATTGCCCCAACTCCTTTGCGCGTTCGTTTTTTTTGTGGCCTTTTTGCTCTATTACTGGTCCACTTACCTCGGGGCTTCCCGCTTCCTTGTCCGCCCCCTTCGTGTTTCATCTGCAGTAAAATGATCTGATTGGTGATTTCTTACCTGTGTCTCCTCGGTCATTGCTTTCATCCCTTGATCCGTTTATTGCTCGCTACAGGCATTTTTCTGTACCTTCCAGTGTGGGCCGCTTTTCCATGTTCCACCATTGTAATGACAATGTTACGTCGTGACGTTCTTTTACAGTTCCAAATTGTTTGACCTGTCACTACCCGATTCCTCTGGTCCGTCACTACATCTTGCACCTGCATTGATCAAATAATTAGACCCATTCTTACCTGTTTTCCTTGATCCTGTCTTTCATCTTCACTCTTCCATGAACTGCTCCTAACAGTCTTCATCACTTCTGTGCTTCCACATTCCATTTTTCTCTCCGTTGGGCTGCCACGCGCACTTGTCATGAAGTTAATCCACCACGAAATTCCAAAGTTAATCCTACGACAAATTGATCTAACATTACCTACTCCTCCTATTGACTGATAATTTCTTTCTAGGACCCCATTGTTATTGTGCACGCGCTCTGCATCTTGCAGTTCCTCACCTGCCATTTCTCTTGCTATCATCCCAACGACCGTCATCATAGGCATCCATCAACTCTACATCTGTGCCTCACATCTACCGTATCCAATCCTTCTAAATCGTTTTTGTCATCTGATCATCCCTCTACGTTCTGCATTGCTCGCTGCCTGTTTTACGGTGAGTTTTGTGTCCTGTCCGCCGACAATTCACTGCAAAGTACCAATGCTTCATTGTCATCTAATCCACTGCAACGCACCTCACCTTTTTCTCCATCGTTCCTCGCTACTGCAATTCTTTATACCGATTTCCAGCCTTTCTCATGTTTACCAGTCTGCCTCCATATGTAATTGCCCGGGACCAGCCATTCAGCCCACCTGACCTTGAATTTCAAATTCACCGGGCGTCCATTCAAATCCGCTCTTGAGCTCATTTAAACTCCACACAATCTCTATGGTGTGCATACGTTTATACTATTTTAATCCTACCTTATTCACCCTTCTGAGCCTTTTTACCCAATATTTTAATGAGAGCCTCCATATTTCCATGAATTATATCTGTCCATTCCATCACCTGTATCTACATGATCATGCACATGGCATGCTTCGGGCGCTTCCGAAATAAACCATTATTATTATTATTATTATTATTATTATTATTATTATTATATCCACTTGAACACAGTTTGAAAAATAACACGGATTGTAGGTCTTGGAAACAGAGTTATTTCTACAAACGGCCAACAAGTGCTTGTTCAAGAGTTTTCGCCACTTCACGAACAACGTCATGTCGAGTGTCAAATTAGAGTTTCGACAACTAACGCCATGGTAACTCGTGAACACCGTATGAAATTAGACACAAATATTCTTCAAAAACTGTGTGAAAGGTTGGGGCCTGCGGGAGAACGCGTGAGGAATGAATAAATAGATTCAGCCTCAGTTGGTATCACTGGACTTGGTTTGAGCTCGGTCCAGAGCGTCGACCTAGCCCTCGCCAATGTCACCTACGAGCAGACGTATCTTTCGGATATCTTGCAATACGTCTCCCTTTTACTTTCTCATCACCATCGTGCGCACGAGGCCGTCGATTTCCGTACGGTGGTCCTTGATCACTCCAACCGACCAATCGTCTTTATGTAAGTGGCTCTCCACGAGGATGATCACATCGCCAAGTATGAGAGACCTCTCCTTGGAGATCTACTTTTGCCGAAGCAGCAGCATCGGTAAGTATGCCCTCGTCCGACGTTTACAGTAAGCCTGCACCAGGTGGTTCTCTTGTCTCCATTCTTTGATATATGTTCCAAGTAGGGTTTTCGGTGTGATTGCTCCCACGTTTGACCGCAATAATAACGGGTCGTTGGGAGTTAGAGCCGGTTTACCTTCCGGGTCTGGGAAGATCGGCACCAGGGGTCCGTTGTTTAGTATGCTTTCTGCTTCTGTTAGTAGAGTAGTCAGCGTCTCGTCATTGAGGTTTTGTTGTGAGGTCAGGGCCGGGAATATTTTCCTAGTCGGTCTTATCAGCCTTTCCAAAACTCCACCGCAATGACTGGCACAAGGTGGGTTAAAGTGCCATTCTGTCCCCTTTGCTACTGTCTTTGCTTTGTATTTTGGAGTGGTCCAGGCGGTTCCACCATTTCTCAGAGTCCTTATGAGCTCCAACGAAGTTCGAGCCATCGTCCGAGTATACTTTCTTCGGGACTCCCCGCCTCGCGACCAATCTTTGAAGGGCCATTAGAAATGAATCGGTGGTCATATTGTGCACTAATTCAAGATGAACTGCTCTGGATTGTAAACATGTTATCAGGCAGCCATACCTCTTTTGGGTGCTCCTTTGCTGTCACACAAGTAACGGGCCAAAGTTGTCGACGCCAATTTCCACTAACGAGCGTCATCCCAGTTGAACTCTCACAGCTGGAAAGGGGGCTGTCATTTTAATTATTATTATTAATAATAATAATAATAATCATAATAACTGTTTATTTCGGAGACGCCCGAAGCACGCCAGAAGCATGAATATGTATATACAGGTGACGGAATGCACACACACAGTTCATGAAAATGTGGAAACTTGCATTAAAAAGTAGAATAGAAGGACTCAGAGGGGAAGGATAGGTTAGGATGAAAGCATGATAGGTGTATGTGCATAATAGAAAGTGTAGGGAGTTTAAATGCACTCGAGGACGGATTTAAATGGACCTCCGGTGCGTTTGTCCTGTACGAACTGAACTGAGCTTACCTTGTGAGTTGCCAAGTGGTTTGATTTTTCTAAATGATCGCCGTGAAAAGCATTTTTGCATTGATTGGTGAAATAACACAAGTTCTTTCGCCCAAACTAGCGTATCTTTATTATTATTTCTGTGCGCGTACTTCTTGAAGAGTTAGATCTCTTCAGAAGTGTTTATTCTCTTCAAAAACTGGTTATACGTTTTGATGTCCTTTTGGTGTTTTTGTTAGTGTCAGTGCGACTGATACCGAGTAACATCTTTTTGTGGCCCCTTTTTTAGTGTACCGCTCTGTGGAACTTTTGTAGTGTGCTGAGTTTGCAGCATTTGCTTTAGTGTACCTTTTGCGTCCGTTTAAAATGTTGTGTTATTATCCTACTGGTGTTTGAGACGGTATTTTCAAAGAAACTCGACCATCACTGTCGAAATGAATGGAACCGAGGTTGATCCTATTGATCAGGCAGTGAGCTGTGGGAACAAGCAATGCAAGGACCTGGTGCAGCACGAGGGAATTCAGTGTTACCAGTGTTGTCTTTGGTATCCTCAAAAGTGCTCCAAGCTGGAAGAGAAATATTTTGAGCTGCACATCAAGCACGCATCGCTCAAGTGGATATGCGCCCACCTCTTCGCGTTTGCAAGCGAGTGCTCGCGCATAACTCGAGGCGATCTACGAAAAGGGGCAGGAACATGGAGCTGAAACCAAGACTAGAGAGAGCGAATTCGATCCACGGCTTAGAGGAAGGGGAGACCGTGGGCCACATTAGAAAACTGAAAAAAGACAACCCAAGCCAAAATGTAAAGAAAGCAGGGAGGCAGCCGGTTTCACCAATGTGGAAAAAAGCCTCCCGCTGAAAGTAGAATCCCTAAGGAGCATGTTAAAGGCCTAGGTGCTGACGTGCAACACAGGAAGAGGGACACGGAGGTCATGGCAGACAGAAGTAGAATACTGCTACTTCACTACCTCAGGCAGAACATCGTAAAAGACGGTAGAATCAGGAAGGGCGAAAACCGCCGGCATGTGACCGAGGTTCTTGAGATGGCTGGCCTACCCCTGTAACGAACGGTCGCAAAAAATCCCCATAAAACCTTTGAGGTTCCATGTTTTCCTAACGTCACTCACTTGCCTGCGCTATTGACATGTCTTTACGAACTGTTTGTTTTCACGGACCAATTGTTGTTTGTTCGCTCTCAGAGTGCTACTTTGTCATATCCTTGTTCTGGACCTGCGTGACACACGTGCTCCTTGCTCGCACGCCGCCATTCCGTTTCTCGTTTGTTGAGTCCTTGTAATCTCATAATTTAGGTTTGTATCTTTTTGGTGTCATTGTTCATTCAAAAATCTAGTATCGTAGAATGTCACGGATAATCGCCTTTTGATTTCGGGATCTGTTGTGAATTTGGCTATGCATTGCTCAAACGTGTGTTACACTCCCTACGGCACCAATAGCCAAGCACCACCGAATAGGACTATGGCGCGGAACACAGCCAGCTCCAACACGACCCCCGGTAGTTGTGTTCCATAGTGTCCACTGGAGAGATACTCTGCTGTCCAGGGTGGGAGCAGTTGAGTGTAGCACGCAGGAAATATTCAGGGTTACACCTGACAGCCCAGCATTTGTCAAATCGGGTAATACCATAGTCTCTCTGAGAACGAGCACACCTGATCTGAAGCAGCCGACTCTTTATATAGCGGAACTGGAAATGACCCGTCATGGGGAATCAACACCTAAAGCCCAAGGAATAATTCAGGTCCCAAAGGTGGCTTCATGCTCCGGTAAACAAAAAGCCAAGGTTCAGGAATTTCAAAAGACCAAAAGAAGGGGTCTCGCAGGGCATTCAGTCCGATTTGTGTCGAGAAAGTGAAGCCAGCCATCTCGATTCTGAGGGAGACGCCCAAAAAACCCTTTCTGGTGCAAACAGCGAAGTTGGAGGCGTCAGAGGGAAAAACCGAGAAGACCAGTTGGGCTGGGGTGGTCGCAAGACCATCCCTGGCCACCGATATGGCGACTTAAAAGGGGGGAGCGTCCGCTGTGCACGTTGAGCTCGACACCGGGTCGACGAGTGGGAAAGAAAAAGCCACGAAACTCAGAGTGTCACTTAACATTCAAGATGCTGCACGGCTGACACCTACAGGGACAGAAATAGGGGCATCACCTCGGAGACTACGTCGGAGGGTACCCTAGCTGTAAAATTAGCAATAAAGCCAATAACGAGGACCAGGGAACCGTCAATGTGGTACGCCAACACCTACAGTCTCCTAGGAAAAAGGGGGGAGTTGACGACTAGGATCGCTGTGTCTGACGTCGTTGCTTTGACGGAAACTTGGATAAAGCCAGATACCGACCTGATGTTTGAGGGATACTCTGCCTACAGACAGGACAGAACAGATGGAAGGCAGGGGGTGGGGTAGCACTTTTCACACGGACCGACATAGGCCACTGGGAGGCTCCGTTCAACTTGGTCTCTGGTTGTGTACAGGCCATATCCTGCTTTATCAGGATCGGGGTGCGAACAGTATGCATTATCTGTATCTACAGGGCATCACTAGCGACGGACGAGGAAGACGTTGAGCTGTTGCAAACTCTAGATGCAGCGCTGGCACAGACAAAGAAGTTCGTCTCATTAGGGGGCGTCAACCTACCGGAAATTAACTGGGAAAGCGGGATCTCACCGAGAGGATAAAAGAGCGACAAGTTTCCGCAGTGGGTCCAGTTACATGCACTTACGCAGCATGTGCCTCGGGCCACTAGATACAGAGATTGACAACACCCGTCTCTCCTTGATTCAATCATAACGCGGCACCATCAGGACGTTAGAGAAATTAAGTGGAAGGGGCCGCTGGGCAAAAGTGATCATGTGGTCCTGAGGGTTACACTAAGACTTAGAAAGGCGCCGACGAAAATCGTGACACGTCAGCACCATGGGAGAATCAATACAGATGAACTAAAGAGGGCGGCGGAGGAAGTTCAGTGGACACCGAGTCACAAAAACGCCTGCGCAGAGGAACTTTGGGATGCCATCAAGATGAAGCTACTCGAACTTACAGAGGAGTTTGCACCTCTGAGAACGGTTAACAGTGGAAATCAACCCCCCATGAGGGAAGGCAAAAGGGCGCGGGGCTATAGTCGTTCGTAGGCAACGATGGGCGGCGTACAAGCTTTACAAAACTCCGGGGGCATTGAACAGCTATAAGATGACTAGGTACAGAGCTCAAGCAACACGAAGAGTAGATAAATATGCCTTCGAGCGTTGGTTGGCTGCTTCGGTCCGCACAAACCCACAGCTGTTCTAGGTTTACGTGCAGTCCCACAAAAGTATGAGAAAAGCAGTAGAAACTTTGGAAGGAGCACAGGCACGACTAGCTCCAAGCAACTAAGACAAGGCTGACATGCTCTTGGCAGCCCTCCGGAGCAAATATCAACCAGAAAATAATTTGGAGAAAAGAATGGGAGCCCACGGGCGCCCCTAATACCCGAACTTACTGCAGCAGAAGAAGTGTACGCGGAGTTGCAAACCTCGAATAGAAACAAAGCATCAGGACCAGATGGGATTCGTCCAGCAATCATTCAGCCTCTGTCAGAGGTCCTGAAGGCTTCGGTGACGAAGCTGCATGAAACATCACTTAGAGAGGGAATTGTGCCGGGAGATTAAGAAGGGCAACAGTGGCAGGAATTTTTAAGAGCGGACCCCGGCAAAAGGCCGAAAGTTACCGGCCGGTTAGATTAAATTCAGCACCGTGCAACTGCCTGGGGCGACTAGTCAAGAAACAGATCTCTGGGCATTTTGTTCAACACAAACTCATATCAAATGCTCAGCTTCGGTTTGTGGCGGGACGATCTTGTCTGATGAACCTCCTGCTGTTCCTTGATGAGGTAACCAAGCGCCTGGACGAAGGGCAGTCGGTTACGGCTTTCCACTTAGACTTCAGCAAGGCGTTTGATTCTGTGAACCACAGATTTCTGGACGTCAAACTGCAGTCTATGGGAATTGTTGGAAAGGCAAGACGATGGATAAATAGTTTCTAGCAGGGCGAACTTTTAGTGTTAAGGTGGGTAGCCGTGTCTCAAACCCGGAAGGTGTGACAATTGGCGCGCCACAGAGCTCGGCGCTCAGCCTCCTGCTCTTCCTCATCTTCATCAGTGACCTAGCACGTGAGATTAAAAACCCCACACTTGTTTGCCGAAGACGTCAAGATAGCTGGAGTAGATATAGAGATTGATGTGTTTGCAGTACAAAACCGGTCACGCAAATGGGACCTTCCACTAAACCTCACCAAGTGTCCATGCTTGACCACAAATACAGGGGCTAGTGGGAATGGAGTGGATTCGTTGCAGGGGTCTCGCGGGTCAAACACTTGGGCTTTATAATGGACAACAGCTTCAAGCCGTCGAAGCAGTGCACCGCCGCAGCCAATATGGCCAGGAGAGAACTCTTTCGAGTTAGACCCATTGTGTCGTGTAGAAAGCCGGAGATTTTCATTCCGATATACGAAGCCATGGTTAGGCCGCACATGGAGCACTGCTTGCAAGCCTGGGCACCGTGCTACCAGAGTGATATAGACCGTCTGTGGAAAGTGCAAGGGCTTGCCACTAGAGTGGTGACTGGGCAAGGGGGGTTTAGCTTCACAGAGCGTCTCCGTGTCCTAGGCCTGTTCTTGATGGAAAAGAGGTGCATTCGCGGGGATTTGATAAAAGCTTTCAAGGTAATAAAAGGACAGTCAAAAATAAATCAAGAACATCTTTTCTCTCCGATACCGGAGGGGGGCACAAGGAAACATAGGCTAAGATTAAGAAGAAAGCATTTGAGGCTCCAACTTAAGGCGGAGTACTTCTCTAATAGAGTGGTACCCTATTGGAATAAGCCCTTGGAGGGGGCCTAAAAATACCACAACAGTGAGGGCTTTTAAGAAAGCGGCAGACCTAAGTTGGACAGTAGTATACACCAAATTGTGTTAAGTAGTTTTTAGGGTCAGACGCAATTTACTCATTGTTTCCACCTTTCTCTGCCAGGGCTGATACAGCACAAAATTTCTGCTTTTCGGAAGAAGAAAATCACTCAGTGTTGGAAGCTGCGGAAACGCGCCGAAAACAGAACCATCTGGACACACGATTGGCTCTGGCCACACCAAGTCCTGCACGAACTGAGCTGAACTGAACTGAACTGAGAGTCATGGTCAGGTGGGGATTGTGACTGGTCCGGTTGGAAACATCTGGAGGCCGGCTGATATGCATAAGAAAGGCCAGAAATCGGTGTAAGAAACTGCAGTAGCGGCGGACGATGGTGAAAAGAGTGATATGGACTACAGTGGATTAGATATCTGCGAAACGTTGGTACTCTGTAGTGGGTGGTCGGCGGACAGGGCACAAAACTCATCATAAAACAGGGAGCGAGCTATACAAGACTTAGAAGGCGGATCGGATAACAAAAATGAATCAAGAGGATTGGATACGGTAGATTTGAGGCACAGATGTAGGAGAGATGGATGCATATGATGAAGGTCCGCGGGAAGACAGCAAGAGAAATGGCCAGTGGGGAACTGCAGGATGCAGAACGGATGCGCACACACGTATACGTGCAAGAATATATATATTTAATGTATATATATGTGCACATATAGGAGGAGCAGGAGCAATAACATTGGGGTCAAAGGAAGAAATTATCAGTCACCGGGAAATGCAGGTAAGGTTAGATCAAATAGCTTTAAAATTAACTTTGGAATATGGTAATGAATTATCTTCATGACAAATAGACATGGCCGCCCAACAGAGAGAAAAAAAGTAATGCGGAAGCACAAAAGAGATGACGACTGTGAGGGGCAGTTCACAGAAGAGGAAAGATGAAGGATACGATCGAAGAGAACGGGTAAAAATGAGTCTAATCAATCGAGCAGTGCAGGTGTGACATGTGGTGCCGGACCGGAGGAATGGGGTAGTGGCAGATCAAACCATTTGGAACGGTAAAGGAACATCATGATGTAACGTTGTTTTTGCCGACGGTGGAACACGGTGAATGTGAGGCGCACATGTAAAAAGAGTGGACGCATATTTAGAGGGTCAGCGGGATGATAACATGAGAAATGGCCGGCAAAATATGCAGGATGCGGGGCGGATGTATATATATATATATATATATATATATATATATATATAAGTAAATTAATAGATGCGCGAGGAGCGGGAGCAGAGAGCTTTAGAGTACTAGGAGAAAAAAGCATCAGTGATTGGAAGAAGCAGATAGGGTTGGATTGAAATGTGTAGGATTGACTTGGGAAAATTCAGACGATTTTTTTCATGACGGGATAACATGGCGGATCTACAGATAGAGAAGACTGAAGAAGCACAGAAGTGATGCCGGCCGTGAAGAGCAGATCATAAACGAAGGAAGATGACGGATAGGATCGAAGGGAGCGGGTAAGAATGGGTCTCATTATTTGAGCAATGCAGGTGCGACATGTGATGACGGACCGGATGTAACACACGTTTGAACAATGCATAGCCAAATTCACAACGGATCCCGAAATCAAAAGGCGATTATCCGTGACATTCTACGATACTAGATTTTTGAATGAACAATGACACCAAAAAGATACAAACCTAAATTATGAGATTACAAGGACTCAACAAACGAGAAACGGAATGGCGGCGTGCGAGCAAGGAGCACGTGTGTCACGCAGGTCCAGAACAAGGATATGGCAAAGTAGCACTCTGAGAGCGAACAAACAACAATTGGTCCGTGAAAACAAACAGTTCGTAAAGACATGTCAATAGCGCAGGCAAGTGAGTGACGTTAGGAAAACATGGAACCTCAAAGGTTTTAGGGGGATTTTCCACGACCGGTGTTTACACCGGAGGAATAGGGTAACGGCAGGCCAAACGACTTGAAACTGTAAAAGAACATCATGAGGTAACGTTGTTTTTACAACCCGTGGATCATGGATAAGCAGATCAAACTGGAAGACACACGGAAAACGCCTGTAGCTAACAATAAACGTAATAGGAGATAAAGGCACTGACCAAAGAGACACAGGTAAGACATGACCAGTCAGATAATTCTGCTGCAGAAGAAACACGGAGGCAGGGAAGAAAGAGGCAGGAAGCCCCAGTGTAGGTAAGCCAGAAATAAAACAAAATGGCCCAAGAAGATAATGCCCGACGTAATTGGGACAACGGAACTGGAGGGCTGCGTGCCAGCAATCAGTCGAACAGGTGGATTAAGCAGGATATGCTAATCGGGACACTGCCTAATGGAAAGAACCACAGAGGAAACGCGGAGCCAAGAAAGGAAAATATGGTGGTGGTGATTAGATAATAAACTCGACTGTAAAAGATGCAAAGTTTTGAGCTGGGAGTTCTAATATGAGGATTGGTCATGGGTGCGGGTGTGACTACTGCCTAATGGCATTGGGCATGAGGAGGGAGAACAAGGAGGGATTTAACAAAACGACAGGCAATCGGGTATGAGAATGCTATCAATGGGAGTTTTGAGCAGAAGATAATACCATGTGAATGTGGAATAGAAGCCGGCAGTGATGGCAGGTGGAAAAGAGAGATATTGGCTAAGGTAGGCAGAGGAGAGTGGTTAGGGCGGCAGAGACTTCATGCAGTGAGAGGTGATATAGTGAGAGGCATTGGGAAGAAGGACAGAATGGGTAGGTGTGCACACTGTGGTAGAGCGAAAAATGAAATGTGGTAACAGATGACAAGTGCTATAGGTAAACGTACCGGGGCGGAAAAAGGAGCATGCAATTTTCAACCGACAGCATTGGATTCGGTAGTCCGAGAAAAGTTAGAGCTTGCCATCAGCAACCGGTGCTATTGGGTGGGACTGGCCGTGCTCTGGGCATCCAACATGAAGAACTGTTTGTGAAGTGAACACAGGAGGTAGGATCCACCAGCCTAGTTGCGCTCGCACATCGTTGCAGACGGCCTGCACGCCCGATGTGCGCCAGCCATAGCGGTGGATCTGACCGCGCCCCGCCTCGCTGGGAGTAGCACGAGTATTCATGGATAATTTTACAGGGGGCAAAGCAACTGCGATAGGGGTGCGTGATGCAGAATCAGTTGGCCGAGATGTGAGATCATGGAAAGCGGGGAAAACGGCAACGGCAAGTGGTAGACGACCGTGTGACAATACTATCCAGGTGCAACTGCCAGGGAGATGGTAAGTACAGTGCCCGAAGTGGTTGGCCGTCACCGGGAATCACTGGAAAGGGAAAAGAGATAGAGAAGCGCAGTCTGGGTGTTCCCCGGCTGGGGAGCAAATGATACAGGATGACAGATGGGCGTGGATGAGAAACAGGGTTATCTTATGAAGGCAGGAGGTGAGTTCGCTGTGGATCAGGGATGGCAGTGGCCGTAGTTTGCGGCATTGGAGAGAGGAGATGTGTCGAGCATGGAGTATACCTATTGGCCTATGGCACAGAGGTAGCAAGGTTACTGAGTGAGGCTTCTTTCAAAGGCCAAATGGATGGAGACTAACTTATTGGTGGGAAATATAGCACTGGAACTGTTAATTATGACACAAGTGGGAGCCTAAAAGCAACAGTGGGGGGCACTGCGTATGCTAAGGGGGAGCTTATTCCAGATTTTGAACTAGGCGGACAGAAAGAATCAGGACTTCAGACTAAGATTAGATTGAGGGACAGGGAGAGAGAAGGCACGAGGTCGGACGGGGTAGGAGCAGGGGGCAGCCAATGAAATAGGTTAGGGGGTGCAGGCTTGGTTATGGATTGGCTTAAAGAGGAAAATCGGGTTTAGCCCCACGCGACGAATCCACAGAGGCTCAGTTCTTAAGAGCTCACAGCGCTGGCGGTGTGTTGGGGATATGGATACGCCAACAGCGTTTTGGTGAGGGTAGCTGTACTTTCTCAAGGGAAACAGTGGAGGAACTTGGCCAGAGGCTGAAGGTAATGGTACGCCATTCTAAGAGTGGTCTCACATTTGAGAGATACATTGAGAGGCGACTGCCAGGTAATAAGAAAATCCGATGGCCCAGGCCTAGGGTTCGCTTAGCTTTAACGATTTGGAAAGATGCCTGTTCCGAAGAAGGTAGAGGAACAACAGCGGCGCACGCCAAGATCGGTAACCGTGGAGTGTATGGGGATGGACAGGCAGTCCAGACAGATTTGGCCGGGTGGCACAGTGCACTTGTAAGGTAGGAGGAAGCTTTTCTCCGTAGAGAATTTCATAAACCACGAGAAGCACCAAGTTTGAAGAGAGGGTAGGTCACGTGATATGTTGCGCGGGGTCACGGATAGGTCATTATGGAGGAAGGAGTGACTATTTTTATGTCGTCGGCAAAGAGGGAAGGAGTGCCGTGTAGAATAGAAGAGAAAATGTCATTGATATAAATAAGGAATAGTTATGGGCCCAGGACGCTGCCTCGGATGACACCATTAGTAATTAGTTTGGCAGAAGATAAGTGGCCGTCAACGAGCAGAGCTTGTGGCCTGTGAAAGAGATACGAGGAAAGCTAGGAGAGGAGAGGGTCAATAATAACAAGAGACCGGATTTTGGCTAATAGATGCATATACGGAACACGGTCAAAAGCCTTAGACATGTTGAGGTACAGAGCGATTGCAAAAATGCCGGCGTCGGCAGCAGATGAAAGGACATTGTGAAGGTCTAGCTGGCAGGAAAACCGGGAGCTGGAGTTCAAGAAACCATGCTGGCCAGGGTTGGATAAGAGGTACAGAACAATGTGCTTTTGATAATACTCTCCATGATTTTGCAGACTACTGGGGTGTGGTTAATGGGCCGATAGTTATCTGGGTCGTGTAGTGCACGTTTTTGAAGCGCGGAATTATAACAGAGGTTCTCCATTCAGAAGGACGGAACTGTGAAGCATGAAGGTGGTGTATACAATAAGTAACAATAAAGGGAGGTCAGGACCACCAAAACGGAAGAGGGCCGGTGGAAGATCATCTGGGCCCGGTATCGGAGAAGGTTTAATAGGGGAAAATGATTTTTCAACCCCAAGATGGGTGTAGAAAGTCGATGAAAGAGAGGCAGAGGTGCAGGGATGGATTGTGGGAGGGGGGATACCAGGGTGGTCTACGAGGGAGGAAGGGAAATGCTCATTAAAGGCCTCAGAAATAGATGCTGGGGAAGTAGTTGTAGATGATAAGCAGAGGTGAAATTTCAGCGAGGCAAGACTGGAGCGAGTGGACCTTTCACTAAGCAGGTTGAGCAGGTAGCCAGTTTTGTTGGGGTGTTCTAGGGCGATAGCCTCTTGCCCTCTCTGATGTGAATCCGCCATGCGACGCAGTTCCAGTTGTAGCTGGTTTATGCGCGGAAGAATCGTAAAGTCGCGTGACCTAGCGAAGGTAAGCTGCAGCTTGGCCAACTTACGCTCTAAAAGCGACAAGCGTGAGCTGCTAGGCTTGAGGTGTGGATTGGCGCACGGGTTAGCGGTACGGAAGCAGTGTAGGAGGTTAGAGTAGAGAGAATTTACAACAGCTAGGGGATCAGAGGAGAGAAAAAATGGGTCCCATTTAAGGGAATGGATTATAATTGGCACTAGGGACCAGTTACATGAGAGGTAGAAAGTCGGGACAGGGATGGAGAATCGCTTTGGAAGGGAACAGCTGAGGCAGCTGAAGTTGAGCCCGACAATGCGGTGGTCACTACCCGGGAAGTGATCAGAATTCTGGGTGGTCATATCAGGAATATCAATGGAGAATACTAGGCCCAAGAGGCTGTTCCCTCTTGTAGGGCAGGAGACATGTTGGGCCCATTCACCAAGGCGGAAGCAGGAGAGAAAGGCGGAGAAGGCGGAAGGCTAGTATAAGAGGAGCAGCAGATTGAAGGAAGACTAAAGTCACCCGCAATCATTTTTGCACTGGCAGGATAGCCAGGCTCTGCAATAAAGACATCCCTGACGAAGTCAATTTTTGCAAGCTGCAGCCCCGGGGGGACATAGACGCAGCCAAGAAAAAGGTTGTCGCCGGAGGCGTAAATAGATAGCCAAAACGAATCCTTTCTAAGGAGAAGAGAGCGGTGGTCAATAACGCCATTGTGGACAGTGCATTTGACAAAAGCTATACAGCCAACTCCACGCCTGAACTGGCGGGTGTTCGAGAAACATTGATACCAAGCTACGCGAACTAGGTCAAAAGAGGCATTATCTGACAGCCAGGGTTCGGTTGCTGTATAATGTCAGCGTTTGGGGTAAATGCCAAGGATCGCAGATGCGATATTTTTCCAATTGTAGGTCGAACCTTAATAAGAGCTAGTAGGAAAGAGTTTAGTGTCTGCTTGCACGAAGCACTGATACCACGTGCAAGCCTATTGGGATCGGTGTGGCAATAGGAGTTGGTCTCGGTGGAGGCAGAGCGTCAGTAGAAGTGGGGGGGGCGGAAGTGTTGGGTGGGGGACAGTAAGTTGGCAGAGCTTTAGAGTGAGGAGCCTCCGATCGCTGTGGGTGATCAACACGGTGGGCTTGAAACAGACCGCTGATGTGGACCGGAGGGCTGTCACGTGGTACAGGAGGAGGGGGCACGATATGGCAAAGTGAGGGGTTCAGACTACCTGACGAAGCTGGGTGGACAGGACGGAGTGCAGGGTGTAGGGTGCTAAAGGACATAACATCGAGAAAGGAGAGATCAGTGATATGGGTCTGTGAAAATTTATCGATATGGTCCGTAGGGCGACTAGCAAAACGGCCACTGGTGTGGAGGGCACCGGTCAAGAAAAAGGCGAGATCTTGACTGCAGGTAACCTACCTGTTGGGCAAGATCAGTACAAAACCGGTAGGTCGGCGTGAGGGTGGTGTGTGGGAGAGTAACTGGGAAGTGGTGTGGGGTGGGAGGGCGGGAATGGAAGTGGCGAAATTCGGAAAAATTTAGAGGCCCATGAGGGGCATGGGAGCCGGTAAGTGGGGAGGTGGGACGAGGAAGCGGAATACAGGCACGAGCCTGGAGTATCTGCCAGGGTAAGTAAGTGGTACTTCAGGAATAGACGGGGGTTGGTGGAGGGAGGCAGAGGGGAACAGCGGAGGCATGCTGGGGCTATAGCATGGAGGGTTGATGTCTGGAGGGCAGGGAGGGATATATGGTAACAAACTGAGATGGAGGATTGGTGTGACCCATGCGATCAGAGAGAGGGAAAAACAGTTAAAGGGGGTGCGAGGCAATGCAAAGGTGAGTGGCACTAGCAAGAGCATGAAGGTCACTCTTACATAAAGGGACGATGGCGTTAGACGAATCTGGATGGTACCCCAACTGGTTTCCACCCGGAGGCTCCCGCAGTATGCTATAAGCAAATGCCGATTGAGAGTGGGGGCTAATGGGTGGAGTGGTTAGCTGAACAACTACGGACATGGTAGGAGTACCAGGTAGGCTAATGGGAGGACTGGAGGGGCACTTATGGGGGTAACTACGAGGTGTCGCGGCTGAGCCAGCAGCTAGTGGGTAGTTAGTGGAGTCGTTAGAGCAAGAGCGGTGGTCGATGACACTTGTCAACGGCTCAGATGACGGATAGGAAGTAGTGCGGCGAGGGCTAATAGTTGTACCAGAGTCTTGTCTTGGCTCTGAGGCTACGATGGGAGAGCGCGGGTTTAACACTGAAGTGGCGTGCCACTTGGGGCCTGTGGTCAGGGGGTGAGAGCTACTGGAGGTAGAGGCCACTGGGGGAGATAGCAGAAAGAGGCTTTTGTGTGGAAGCGGCATCCGGGGTGGGGGGTTAGACATATCTAGGTCGACAGTTTGCGGATAGGCAGGGTGAGGCGCTGGGCTCGCCTTTGACTTCTTGCCAGTGGGGCATTGGGTAACTTTCATATAGGTTCCAGTGGGGTCAGCCTGCATGGGCAAGGCAGAGTTGCTTCTCAGCGAGCGAAGTATTCCCGGTTGGAGCGGCGTTTTATCTGGGAATATCTTAATGTTCTTATACGGCCAAATGGCAGCAACTATCGACTTGTTGCTGATGAACTCTCTGGCTGTCAGGTAGTCCATGAATTGGAATAGCAGGGGGCAACTATGTCGCTGGGACGTTTTACGTAGCCTCCTGAAATGGTATCTACAGTGAGCCATATCGCACAAACTGAGTATGTAGTGTTCCACTTAGGAAGACGGTGAACTGTCTGGAACATTAGAAACTACTGCCTTCTTGGAGATGATAATGCGGTGGTATATTTCAGTCGATAGAGAGTTAAGGAGGTGTCCCACCGAAACCAAGTCCTTGGGCGACGTAGCGGCTGCAGGACCAAGGAGCGTAGTCAGGGATGAAATCTCTGAAAAGATGTCATCAATCAACTCGACCTTGATTGTAAGTTCAATGAAACTCTGCTTGAGGTCATTCGGACTATTAGAAGCTTCACTGTCGATGTTTACGAGAACGACAGAGCACGGTTTGGTTCTTCGGAGGGGTTGGGTGTGTTTGGATTTGCCAAATTTAGCGATATCGATTTTCCAAGCACTGGTTTGGGACGGTAACGGCATGATAAGTAAAAATGTATGACGAAGGTACGGAGGTAGCAGAAATTCGGTCAGCTAGACAGAGACAAGACAAAGGTCTGAACAGACCATGAGAGTACGAGGGTGCTATATGCGCACAGGTCTAGGTGAGACCTATGCAGCTAGGCGGTATAGGAAGTGAACTGTTTGGCCCACTCTATATATAATAATAATGGTTTATTTCGGGGACACCTGAAGCATGTTTGGTTGCATGATCATGTGATACAAGTGAGGTCACAAAAAAGGTCATCGGATATTCATTTGGGAAAATGCAGCACAAAAGTGTATACGTTTCAGTGATCGCACGAATAAATGCCCGGCAAATTTGAGTTTGAAGACCAGGTGGAAGCACCTCTCCGAAGTGAGTGAAATGAGCTCCTCGGTCGAGATACGTAATGAAGTAAAGCGGGGATGAAGTGAAAACGCGCGGTTTTTCGGAAAGCTTTGATATAAAGTCGCAGGGGTGAATAAACTGACAAGGAAAACCTTCGAAAAAGCACCAATGAAAAATTGGAGAATTTTTGGTGGTGAAGGACACTCGCTTGAACCTGTAGCCCAGATGACCCGGAAAATAGCAGAAATATAAGACCGAAGGATTTGTGGTGTCCCCTGATGAGGAGAATTGCGTAAGTGAAACAGTCATTTTTACCACAGATTTATGCTTATTGTTCATAAAGAGGTTGTGGAGGACGCTCTCATAAAGAGCTGTATGTAGATGCCTGAGCCTGGAACTTTTAATGGAACAGAGTGAAGAAAGTCGACAGGTGAGTGAAACACAATTCGAATAAAGGGTTCGCTTCAGGTTGATTAGTGAACACAAGTTGACAACAGGGTGGACAGAGGAGTCGATATTCGATGATCTTATGAAGTTGTATGGGGATGCTGCATGAACGATACTGTCAAAACATGTGAGGAATCGTTTAACGGGATGCGCTGGTAAGATTCTGACATGGGGCATTTGGGCAACAACCGAAAGATCAGTAACTTGGCATACGTATAGTTCATTTTCAGCAAAGGTTTGGAGAAATGGCTTTCGCAGTGTTCTTTGGCGTCGATGCCTAATCGTGAAGGACTGATGAAAAAATGGCAATGGGTAATAGGTGGGTAAAACGGTGCTCAAATATTGGTTTATCGGGGGTTACTCCAAGAGTGACAGATGAGGAATACAAATTTACCATGAAGTGGGCATAATAACGGTTCATATGTTTAATATCTGACGGGATAAATTGGGGGTAGTACATCACAGGAGACTTCGGAAAGCGCGGATAATCGTGTGACTAGGTACGTTGAGGAAGGTCCAACCTAAGACTTTGGGAGAGGAGGGACAAACAGAATAACGGCAGCCTGAATAACAGGTAGTTGATTTTCGGCTAAAGATGTAGAAAAAGCACTCCATGGATTGTGGCGCAGGTGGCTGACCATGATATCTCGGTGGAGCGGCGGCAGGGGGATTATGAGACTTGGGCCGATGAGGGACAGTGTGGCAGTAGAATTTTGCTGTGCGGTGTGCACAGATGGAACCCACACAGGATACGGCAGGTACTTAACTGTTGCTTGGATCACAAAAGCAGGTTGTGCGAGGAAGCATATTTTAGATATGGGATCAATGGACCGGGTGGAACGAGAGTACGCTCTTATGAAAGAATGAAATAAATAAATGGAGGCAAAGTGAGACAGAAACTTCATAGGGCGCGCCGGTGGATGCGTAGTGAGAATAAGGTAGGAGTTGGGTCATAGGAAGTGGGATACGAAAACGCTAGATGGATCGTATCGTGGTGAGAACCGGGGAAGATTTTCTAGGCAAGTCATGTGGAATGCTATCAAATAAAATCGAAGCACAGAATATCCAATATAATCCATAACTCTAACTCGCAATAACAACTAGCAGCTGCTGGATGGTGTGCCGCAGTTGCTTACACAACTAGGTCACTATTTCAAGTAATGAGGTAATATATACTAGGGTGGACACAATTATAAGTATAAACAGTGATGCAAGCAAAAAAGAGAACGAGACAACCTGAATTTCACGTCGGGGCGACCTTGATCAGAAGCAAATTTGTTGGCCTGCTACAGCCCTCCGGCTACAACAAGTTAAGCAGGTGCCCGTGACTGGCTTGACCGTTGCTGGTCCCCTTGTCACCCAAAATCGTCGACGTATATTGTTCCATAAGTGGTTGAAACCTGCGTGTCCCTCTTCTCGATGTACATGGTCTACCAGGCATTTCGTTGTGGTGGTCACCAGGAACTATTACGGGGTATTTTGTTTCGTACTCTGGATTTGAATTCGTCAGCCGCCCTCCAAATCTCAGTAGTCCGTGGGCTCGCGTGGAGTTTAGTTTTCGGATGCTGCTTTACGGCAGCCTGCTTCCTTTGGTGTTATCATCTATCCTGGCTAGCTTGTGGGCCTCGAACGGGAAGGCGCCTAGTTATGGTCGGCGTAAAATGTCGCTTTCGGCTCGGTTCAGCTCGCACGGTAGTATCCTGCCCACATTTAATGTTTTGTAGTCGTGCGCCTTTCAAGATCAATAGGAGTACTTTGTATCGCTTTCACCAGACCAAGGCCCTCAACATTTTTATCCAGTCGGGGAAGTGGCACCGATTTTCCATTAGGCCTACGCTTCCCGTGGAGTTTGTAGTCAGTATCAGTCTTTTGGTCTCGATATCGCCATCATCAGGCTTGGGTATTAGTAGAATTGGTCACATCTTTTTAGCTGCAGTTAGAAAGTCCGTTCCCATTGTCCACACTAGCAGCCTTTCTAGTGTTTTTGGGCCCCTTGAGCAGAAGTCGGCAGGGTTACTGGCGGATTGTACATGGTACCATTGATCGGTTTTAGTCTACTCGTGGATCATAGTCAGCCTGTTAACCAAAAACGTGTTAACGCGAGTGGTAATGTTGTTTGTGTAATGAAGTGCCGTGGCTGAGTCCGTCCAAAATTTTGGTTCCCAGTTTATCCAATCGAGGCATCTTTTAATCAGTGTCGCGGCTCTCAGAGCCAGTGCTGCTGCAGTCAGTTCCAGCCTCGGGATGGACGCCATTTTCAGTGGAACCACTCGCCTCGGTGAACAATATCTGACTGTGCCGCCCACCCTTTTCGTCCACCCAGCAGCCGTAAGCCACTATCCCGTCGACTATTTCTGAAGCATATGAAAACAAGTGGAGTTGGACATCGTTTGTACACTAGATTCCTATCAAGCATCTTTGTATCTTGATCTCGCCAAGTTGATCTAGGCTGTGCAACCAATCGCGCCATCGCTTGTCGTCGTCATCCTGGAGAGGTTCGTCCCAACCCGTCCCTCTTTGGAACAGCGATTGCAGCGAGCACTTTCCCGGTAAGAACCGTGGCGAAACAAAACCTAGAGTATCATAGAGGCTTAAAACTGATAATAGGATTCCTCTCCGTGTAACTGGTCATTTGGGTAGGTCCAGGGTGAAAATGAATTCATTACTCTTGGGTTTCCACAGAAGACTAAGCGTGCGCTCCTTTTGCAAAGCGGATCTCAAGAGCTCTTCCACACACCATTTTCTCGAACCTCGGGGTACCACTGAGCACCTGCTGGCTGTTCGAAGTCCATTTAGTGAGGTTGAATCCTCCCGCCTTTATAGTGGTAGTCAGATCGGGCAAAATGAGCACAAAAATGGGATGATACCGTCCAAAAAGGATGCACGGTCAGCCTGTACTCGTCCGGTGCACGATTTACGTCGTTTTTAGGCCACCAGAGGAGACGAAAGGCGTCCCATCTTCAACGGACATCTTCACTAGTAGAAACATTTCACGTATGTCCGCAGAGACGGCCACTTTTCGTAGCCGAAAACGACATAAAACCTCGATTAGTGGTGCTGTCCAGTCTGGGCCCTGTGGTATATGGTCGTTGAGTGACAAACCCTGACATTTCGCTGCACAGTCGAAGTCCACTCTGACCTTCCCCGATTTGTGGTAGGGCATCTCTATCGACGGCCGGGTAGGCAAATTCGGCGTTATACAGCTGTTGGAATGCTTGTTCAATGTTTGCCGTTTCCACCGACATGCAGTGTATTTGGATTTGTTTGCCGCATCCTCCATCTGTACTACCATGTAAAGTCCAGCCGAATACAGTGCGTACTGCATCGGGTGCTTCGGGGTCTCCTATTTTTTGATCCAGGACCCAGTGCGCTTCTGGTACGTCAAAACCGGTCAGCAGATCAATTCTGTTATTCTGCCACTTCTCGATCGTAACTCCGTCGAGATGCAGCCTCTGAGTCAGAATCGAAAACGGTGACTAAGGTGCTCTCATCGGCAGATCCTTTATGGGGAATGCTTCTAGAGTTTCTGCTCTGTCGTTGCTGACCAAGGAAATGAGTTGTAGATGCAGTCTGGTCGATTGGATGATCTGGGTGCCCCTCACTGTGCTCACCGTTATTGAAGATTGATTCCCTCTGATCCCATATCTCTCTACAAACTCTACCCTTACTAGAGTGGTATCCGAGTCACTATTTTCAAAGGCGAAAGCTCTTATAACCCCAACTGGGGTTTCTACGCCGACTGCTATTACTCCCAGGCTAATAGGCCTGTAAACAAGGCGAGACAGTGAGCAGACTACACTTAGCTTCGGGGCTTCTTTGGCATTCAATTTCTTGGATTTGTGTAGTAGGCAATGGTGTCTCCCTTGGCATCCATCCTGACTTCAATTGAGTTTCGTTCAGCACACCTCTGCTCGATGTGAATCGTTGAGACAGACGAAGCAGGCGCTTGGTCTTTTAGACATTTCCCATCGTCCGTTGAAGTCTACGTTGCGGAAGCGAGGGCATTCCACTGGGCGATGAGGCGCCCCACACACCTTACACATCGGCAAGTTTTCACCTTCGCGGGGTAGTGCGTGTGTGTTTGCCCGTGGTCGGCTTCTACTTGGTTCCCTGGTCCAGGTTTGCGTTGTCGTAATCCCAGGTAATTTGACTGTCTCTCGCAGAAGTTGTTCGAAACGTCTGTTTGCTATTCGGGCATGACGGTCTATAAACTGCGTCAGGTCTTCAGACGTAGTTTCTAGCCCAAATCTACTGATCCCCTCGGCTTCCTCGGTCCATCTACTCTGAAGTTCTGTGAGTAAACTGTGCACTATGCTCTTCAATCTGTGCGGTGTGCTCAGGTCCGATCGGTAATCTAGGTGATTCAGTGCATTGCTGCGGTTCTGCATTTTTATCACCAGGCTGGCCAAAGACCCCGACTCGCCTATGGAAAGTTTTGCTCCTGGTAGTACACCATCCATCAAATTCCGGAGATCTTAAATGGTTGCCAAACAGGTCTTTCAGGACTCCACGTGCCCGAGTGTAACCCACTTCGGGATCCAGCGTAGGGCACCCGTCCATTGCTTCCCTAGCCCTTCCACGACAGTAATGTAGCAGATATAGGAATCTCTGTCCTGGATCGGATACTCTCCTTTCCACAAAGTTCTCACATTGTTTAATGAACTTGCGGTGGTAATCTGCTTCCCCGTCAAAAAAGTACAGTTCCACCTTTGGTAAGTCAGTAGCATGTGTTACACTGGCAGAAGTAGGTTTCAATTGTTACACGGAATTGCTAGGCTGAATGGCCGCATGCTCCGTGGTCTCCAAGATAACCTCCTGCTTCCATCTCCGGAGTCATTCTTTCCTGGCTGATTCAGCTTCTAGCCTAGCCTGTCTAAGCTAGGTTTCTGATTCCACTATTCTTAGTCTGTAGATATCATCACCTTAAAGTTCAATATCACAAGCTGAAGTACTCGAAATTGCACTGACAGGGCCGGCAGAACTAGAAATACCTAAGTAATCGGTATCACCCCAAAATACCACAGAGACTTGCCGGGTTACTTCCTGTCCAGCTTTGGTTTGCCTTTGTCCTCTTCTTGGCACTTCTGATTGATTTCCTCCTGGAGGTTCCAAGTTGAGTTCTGTAAGGTTTATTCCGACTGTGAGTACCGCGTAGCCAATTCAAACGAATCCCAAAACCAGAACAAAATTGATTCGTGGTTTTTACGGCACTAGATAACAATTTATGCGCACATACATGCATACAAACCTCAACTGTACGGCCACAACATCTAGCAAAGAGGAACAGAGTTCAACAAAGGTCACTGTCAGGCACCGAAGTCAGGGCAGCCCAAGTTCGAATCTAAATTGTGCCACTTCACTTGAGCGAAATATAGACAGATGTTGAAGTATAGTGATTGATGCATGCTGTACTTGTTTGAGTGTCAGTAGGATAAAGAACATAGTCTCAACAATACAAGTATGTGACAATGGCTAGGGAGGATTTCAACAGATGTACGTTACACGACCGTAAGTGCACACAACTGGACATTGCGAGTGCACACCTTGATCTGAGACTGAAGTTGGTTTAGACCTGATCTAATGAGGATGGCGACTCCTCCACCAGGGCGATCGTGTTCTCTATCCTGCCTGTAGACTGCAAGACCGTTACTTATAAGGCCTGGCACATGGTCTTCTTCAGAAATCCTACTTTATGTAACTGCATCCATTGACGCGTTATGCTCCCAAGCTGTTTCGGCTAGTTCCATCCATTTGTTTCTTATACTACACGCGTTAGTCTATAACACCACCGCGTTTGTTCAGTCACCTAGGTTTTTCTTGTTATTCATGCCTGTTTGGTTCTCAGGGGCAATGCCTGAGATGATGACAAGTGTTTTGCATAGGTTGTCCCCACTGGTGTGCATGACGCCGGCTTACGATCCAGAACTTCCAAAGACTCCCAATCCACCTCCATGGGAGTTGTCATAAAACCCAGGCCGACCAACATCGAGCTGTCCCCACCTCCGGACAGTACAGCCAATTCTCATCCTTCAGCACGTCTTCAATTACAACTATTCCCGACCCCGCACGCGGTTTCTTTACTACCGTCGGGGTCGGGGCACGAGAGCCGAATACGGCACTCTGCTGAACTTGATGGTTTCTCACCAGCTCCCTGACTGGTCGAGCCAGGTTATCCCCCGAAGCTAGACCACCAGGCCCTACTCTATACTTATCTGGCACAATTGGGTATCTACCCTTGGTGGTGTGAGCCACTACTGCTTCCTCCGACAGTAATTTATCCCGGGTGGCCTCATCAGCCACCTCCGCTGGCATTGGTCCCTCACGATGTTTGCCTCTGTTCCCAAGTGGTGACTTCCATGTGGCCACTCTGTGCACCCTTCTTAGAGTGACAGGGTTCGGAAAACCTGTGACTCGCAGTATGTCGTAGACCCTCCTTTTATCTATATCCCGCCAGGATCTCGATTGCCTTATAAAAGGTTCTTTCTGGTTTACGACCAGGAGCCTGGGGCTTGAGACCCTGCCTATCGACAAGATCCGCCTGAACAGATCTTCTACTTTATTTTCTAACATCAGAAGCGCAGGGTCGTCCACCCTAGCTGGCCCATCCCTCGCTATATTACAGTCGCCCTTCTTTTTGGGCTTCCTCGCCCTTCTGAGCTTTTGCTCAGTCCACTGGCCCTCGTCGGTCTGCTTCAAGGGAGTTGAGGCAACGACCGCATGTCGGGCTCTTGAAACTGGCCCACTAGCCGTATTGACTGTCCTCTCAGGCGTGGCTACTGCTTCTCTAAACGACTTCCAACAACCCGATTGCAGTGTTTTGGGACCTTTGACCTTTGTACTTCTAGGTGGGCTTTGGTCCCACCCTTAGGCCTGCAGTTTAAAGGCTAGACCAGCCACCTCGTTGCGAGGAACACAGACCCATTCTGGCCATTGGTTCTATTTATAAAGGAAATGGATGTCCATTGCTATTCCTGAACGCTTTGGGTGAGCCCACCTCTTGCTCACCTCGCACGCTATAGAGTTTACCACAAGTTCACCGCCCTTGGACGCTAAACACGGGTCGGAAACACGTGTATCTGAAAACCACAAAACGAAGGCAAACACAGCTCGGCTGCTCTTTGACCAAACACAAAATAAATATTCTGACACCTTCAGGTAAAGCCCGCCAACAAAAAAAAACAAAAAGAGAAACTTTAACGAGAAAAGGTGGCAACACAAAAACATCGAACACTACCCGGCAATACTGCTAGGAGAATAATAGTATTCTCCGGATATAACTCACCTTAAATGCAATTCTGATGTCTTCAGTAATGGGACTCATACTAGGTTAATTCACAAAGCCATTGAAAAGCTCCACTTAGGGGCAAAAGCGACGTAAATTCAAACAGCGTAGCACTCATCGAAGTGAGTTCTAAATGTTTGCGACTCAACGGGACGGCAGGGATACCGGCAGCAGGCCGACAAATTCTAGCTTCAGTAATGTCGGTGTATGTCCCTCATACGACAAGGTCCACGCAGGTGAAAGATCACCCGCAGTTCTGGTCCAGTTCAACTCGGATAATTTGACGGATGTTTAAGAGACTGCCTCATGTCCTCAGATAGGCATCTAGGAGCGGTCCGGTTGCTCGCGGGCTACCTTCCGGGCCAGCCCCGCATGGGTCTACAGAGGGGCGAGCAGCTGCTCTCCGAGCCCTTTAGAGCTTGATCAGTTTGGCAGTGGTGCATCAGTATGTGACGGCTGCACCATACGGTGACTGAGGTCCGACGTGTTCAGTGTTTAAGGGCCTAAAAGCGCTATAGGAGTGTTTTCCAAGGGAGGGATGAATCGCCCTATGTTGAGGTACATACTCTATCCGTATGACTTTTTATTTTCAAGTTAGTTGACAGAGCCGTCCCAAGATGGAGCTCGTAGGCTGTCGTTCTCAGCAGAGTGCCAGAGTGTGTAGCTTGAAGTTGACCTTCTGCTGCGTACACACATTTGTGCGGGCTTCTGTAGACTTATCAGAAGGTTCCACCCATCAAACCAGTGTGTCAGATTGTCGTGATCGTCCTGCAGGGATGGCAAAATGCTTTCCAATCATGTGCAGCCAATTCGCACAAATCTCGAAACCAAATCGATGGATTCTCAGCGTCCAGGACGCTGGATTATAAAATCAACAGAGCTTCTGAATATATACAGACCCGGAAAACACTAATGCAGAGACTCAAAATGAGAGCCCATTCCACGGCTTGAGATAAGCCATGGCGTGAGTCACACCAGCCCAAACAGGCTACGGCGAAGTAGCCAAACAAAGTTTGGTTCACAAAAAGTGAACGGCACGAAACGCAAGAATCATGTGTATTATCGAGCATACTCACGGAGACAACGTACTAAGGTGTCCTTGGAGGGTCTTCCGCAAATGCTGGTTACAGAGCTTGCCTGCCGTATAAGATTTAGGTACTCACCGCAGCCTCAGGCCCTCAGTACAGAGTGAGCAAGGTGACAGCAAACTAATTTGGAGGCCACTGATATAGACCAGGAACAACAGCTAACCGTGTATTGAACCTTGAGGAATACCATTTGAGGCCGGGCACCACTTAGAGTGAGTCATAGAAAAGATGACGGAAATATCCGCCTTCATAGGAAGCCCTTAATTCAACGAAGAAGAGGGCTAACTATTCTCGATGGTTTGAGCTTTTGGAAGAGTTGATCATCCGTTACTCTGACAAAAGCTTCATTGTTATCGACAAAAATGACACCACAGGGATATTCTTTAGCCTTTGCATCTTTCCGGTGTTCACAAACCAGCAGGAGCTTAGAAACGCATGAACGGGACCTGCGAAATCTGTGCTGTTCAGGACTGAACAGGCTATGACGACCAAGAATTTCTTCAATGCTCTTGGCCGTAATTCTCTCCACCCGCTGGCAGACGACGAAGATGAGACATACTGGTCGATTGCTGATAGCTGCCGGTTTGTCTCGGTACATTAGTTGTTGGCCCTCCAAGGTCTGGGAGTTTTCTTGCTGCCAGTAAGGCGCTGGACAGCTGAAAGGCTGCCCGCGGCGCTCAAGGTCTAAAAATCTGGCTGCCTGACGTCCGATGAATTGTTCGAGTCAGAATATTTTGTGCCACTCAAGCTAAAAGGAATATCCTCTTTCGCTGTCCAGTGATCTGTCTTCTAGCTCATCTGCTATACCGGAAGCAAGAAACCGTCATGATTTGTATTTTGAACCCCACTTCTTTCCCCTTCACCCCCTTATCCTGTGAACTATCTCCCCGCCCACCCGTGACATTCAGATAAAAGGATGATCATTAGATCCGAGACCAATAGGGTTATAGCCTTGTACCCGTGTACTACTTCACGACTCCAACTGGGCGGCCGGTCACGCGAGACCCTCGGTCCTTCCTCATAATGCATCTAAGGGAATCGCATCCGCTCTAGCTGGGAGGTCTTAGGACCGTCACGATTTCCTACTCTTTATTGTTACCAAATGCGGCTGAAGGCCAGAAAACGGAAGGAGTGATGACCTAGGTTCTTCACCTGTAAGCACAGATGCGAAGTGGCCTTCCAGAGCGTCCACCTTGGCCACTTCGGGACCAGAGACTCCCCCGTCTAGCAAAAACACGAAAAACTGGCGTTAATCTCGCATGTCTTGTCAGATAGGCGAACAGCCGCTAAGATACATAAAAACACTCGGCGGTTAGTCTCTCCTCAAATCCTCACCCCATTTCCATCTTGGTGGAGGAACGCCGAGTTGAGAGTCGTTTGTGAATATCGTAACTCGCTGCTGTTGCTCAGCTTTCTTTTAAGCTCGGTTTTTCTGCGGATTAGGTACTGGAGCTCTTTGTCAAACCACGAAGAACCCTGGGTGTGGGAAGTTCTTCGGCGGTGCCGGGAAGACCACCGCATCAGTAGGTGGCTTCCTTCCCGGATAAGGAGCCCATCGGTATTCAAGCCGCTTGGATTCGAGTTATCTTAAGCCGTGTTTTGAGCTGTTTCCCCCACATAATCTCGGAGTATGTGCCAGACATTTGAAGCGTAGTTAGGTGTCTGTAAAATTTGAGCGTCACTCCAAAGTATATTCAGAACAGCACGGCAGCTGGCCCAAAAATGGTGGCATATCTACATAGGGAAAGTCCAAAGCTCGAGGAGTGAAACTAAATTCCCAAGTTGATTTCTATTTGTTCAAAAAGCATGTGGGATTATGCACGTGTTGGTGAGTAGCCAGATCGCATTATCTTGCGTCGGTGCAGGACGAATTATCTACTTTCCTCAAAGCGATCGGTCGTAGAAAATCTCCCCCCCCAAAAAACCACTGCAATTCCATGTTTCCTTAACATCACTCACTTATTTACACTATTGGCTTTTTTCATGAACTGTGTTTTTATGAACCAACATTTGTTTGTTCGCTTCCAGCGCACTGCTTTGTCATATATTTATTCTGAGCCTGCATGACGCAAGTGCCCCTTTCTTGCACGTCACAATTCGGTTCTCATTTTCTGGGTCTCTGTGATCGCCCAACTGGGGTTCGTATCTGTTTCGTGTCATTGGTCATTTGGTTGCGGATAATCGCTTTCTGATTTCGGGATCCGTTGCGAATTTGGCTACGTATTACTGAAAGGTGTCTTACCATACTGAATTGATCAAGTTGAAAAGAAAAATAGGCAACATGCCAACAGAAGGACAGACGCAAATGGAATCCGGAAGGAAAGTAATACGGCAAGTCACCGGGGAGGTCCTGGGTACTTTTGATCCTCTAGTAAATGCTAGGTCACCTAGTCCTGTCAGTGCTAGCTCATGTGTTACGAGGGCAATATGGATCGCAAGAATGTCGATCTATTTGAGTTAACTATATTAGACCCGAAAAAACATCCGGTACACCTAGGCGACAGGCCCAGGAGGCAGGAGAGAAGTGTAGACAAAGCGAGCGTTAGCAAAAGGCGAACTACTACAAACTATCCGACAGATCAAGACAAATTGGAACGGGAAACCCTGAGTCGGTCGTCGAATATAAAACATCAACGTAACCAACGATCGATCTGCCAAAAGTGAAGCTGACAATTTTCGACGGGCGATCTGATCACTACTGCAAGTTCATCATGCAGCTCGAAACGTTCGTCGAAAACAAGAAACCCGACCCCGGGCAAAGGCTTCTCTACGTGACTCATTACTGTCGAGGCCAAGCAAAAGAAGCTGTTGATGGGTGTACCATGCTTGACCCAGAATAAGGCTACTTTACAGCAAGGAAGATCTTGAGGGATCTGTCCGGCCAGCCGTTCAAGGTAGCCCGCAACCTAATAGAGAGCGTGACGGTAGAGGCAAAAAGAACCAAGGGCGACGTCTATACAATTGGCGACCTAGTGATAGAAATGCAGAACCGTTCAATGGCCCTCGACCATTAATTTACAGGGCTGATCTTGTTGTAATTCATACCTTGGAGGTTATAATCCGTCACCTCTCTCCCGAAATACAGGGTCGGCGGGCGGAAGAAGTGGAACGTATAAGTCGAGGTGACCATGAGGCTAACTTCGAGGAGTTGACCGATTGATTGGAGAGACAAACCGAGATAGTCGACAGTAGATTTGGCCGACCGCTCTGGAACAGTAACCGAGTGAACAAATACAGCACTAGCCAGGTTAAAACCATTGCACTGGAACATCGGAAATATCAGCCCTGTACCGAAGCACACGCAGCTTCACTTGAGACCATTGTGTATCCAAGTTGCAGGTCCTGTTGCGCTAGTAATGGGCTACTAGATTGCCTGAAGTTCATCAGAGCCTCAGTAACCGAAAGTAGGGGAATGGCGAGGTTGACAGGCGCGTGCTTTATATGCCTCGACACCAAGCACCGGGCAGCAGCTTGTCGAACAAAGACCAGATGTGGTAACGAGGGTTGAGCCGGCAGACACCACCGATTGTTACACCAGGCGAGAGAAACTACACCAGAGGCAAACACTAGGCCCAGTGTGATTTGTTCAATGTCGCGGTCCTCCAGTAAACCGGTGCGATTAGGAGTAGCTGCCTTGGGAGTGGTGACCTCAAATGGGGTGGTCAAAGAGTCGGCCTTCGTCGACGGTAGATCGGACACCACCCTGGTGAAGGAGCTGTTTGCTGACAAATTACGGTTCGCTAAAAGTACGACGTCATTAGCAGTGAGCACGGTAGGCGCATCACAAGTACTGACTGCCGGCCGGTTGAGGGCACAGCTCATCACCCTGGGCAATAACGGGCAAATGAAATCAACGGATGCATTTACAATAACTGATCTCCTGATGCGAACACTGAGGTGGGTAAACGCAATTTTGACAAGGTGGCCCCACTTGCAGGACGTAACCGTTGTAGACTGAGAAAACGGCGAAGTTATCTCTTTATCGGCCGCGACATGCCAAAGGCACATTGGGTACTTGACCAGACAGTGGGCAACCGCCAGGCATTTTATGCCGTAAGCACAGCTCTGGGATGGATGTTATATGGTTCAGTAGGGGGACGTGGTTTCGTAACTTACCTACCATCTGAAACTGAACACTTAGAGTATCGATTGCAGCGGCCGTATGAAAATGATTTTCACGACATCAGAGAGGAAAGACTATGGCTGTCTCAAGAGAACCACTTTGTTCTGCGAACAGTGAGGCATGGAACCGGGAGCCTTGAAAACAGTTCGAGGTTCCCCTCTCATGGCGCACACCAGCTGACCCTTGGGATGATAACAGAAATTATGCTCTGCAAAGACTACTTCGACTGAAAGAAAGCTTCATTCGAGACCAGGATCTGTGGGAACAAAAGGCAGAGGTAGTGAAGCGAAACGAAGCTTTCGACTACGTTGAATAGGTGCATTCAACCACCGACGGCCGGAGAGGGACCTGGTGCCTACCTCGCCATCCGGTTCTCTACCACAGGAAACCCGAAAAACTGTGGGTGGTTTTCGACTGTGCAGCCAAGTTCCATGGCCAGTCGGTAAACGATCGCCTACCACAAGGACCTGGCTGGACCACGCCTCTGACTGAAGGTTTGTGCCATTTCAGAGTGAGTAGAGTGGCCCTGTCAGCCGATATCAGGGAAGTGCTTCCTCAGGTGAAAATACCGGTAGAAGAGATAGATGCGTTGCTTTTCCTGTGGTTGGACGTGAATGACCGGGGCCACGCAGTGATAAATTATAGGATGACCGTCTACCCCTTCGAAGCCATATCATCGCCGTTTTGTTCGAACTACGCCCTTCGAGAATCGGCGAACAAACGTAGAGCTTTGGTTCGTCGGTCGGTAGTAGAGAGCGTCAGCAGAAAGTTCTACGTCGATGACTATGCTGGGTTATTCGATGATGTGGACTTGGCCCCAGTTTATTTCAGAGGCCTAACAAGATTGCTAGAAGAGGACGGCTTCCATCTCACTCAATGGATGTCAAACGCTTCAAAAGTGCTCGAGGTCATTCCGTACCACGAAAGGGCTGAAAGGGTTGGAGATCTGGACGGCTGTGCTTTCTCTACCGAAGGTACTCCAAGAACACAATGGAATGAGGAAAAGGACAACTTTGCTTTCGAGCCAAACTTTCCCAAACTGCTGGTAACCCCTCATGGTATAGCTATCTGCTGTCTCTAGTTTGTTCGATCCGCTCGGTTTCGTCTCTCCCTGGTAGTTACCCGGGGGGATCCTGCTGCAGCCCCTGTGCCGTAAGAAGGTCGATTGTGACCAGTTGCTGGACCGAGAAGATTGGCTGGACCAGGAAGAATTTCTGAACACCTAAAAAACTAGGAGACATATGGATTCCATGATGTTTGCCCCCTGGTCACACAACACAGACTGGAGAATTACACGCCTTCTCTGACGCATCCGACGTCGGTTATGGAGCTGTGGTGTACGGACGATGGCGCACAGGAGAGGGACAATATACTGCGAGGATCCTGTCCGCTGAAGCCCGCGTTGCTCCACTGAAGTCAGTCTCGATCCCACGCCTTGAACTCAGCGCAGTCGTGTTAGCAGTCAGGGCGGCACAAGCGGTGAAGAGATGTCTCGACTTCTACATTTGGTCGGCTAGTTTTTGAACAGACTAGACGATAGTACTGTACTACATTAAAAACGCCGAGAGCCGGCTTGGTACTTTCTTTGTTGACCGACTCACGATCATCCAAGAAGAAACTTCTGTGAACCAGTGGGAACATGTCAAGTCTGGTGATAACTCAGCCGATCTCTGCTCCTGAGGTGTGACCAACATGCTGCAACTCGAAAAGTGGACGGGAGGACCGAAATTCCTGCGAATACCTAAACAGGACTGGCCCTCAAAAGATCTAAAGCCTCCTGTGGAATTGGTACTGGGAATCAAGGGCATAGTGATGACGGCCACAGTCATCGAAGCGACGTTCATTTTGCCGCGATTGATCAGGTTGTTCTCCTGGATGAAGACACCTCGTTCATCAGCTTGGTTGGCCAGGTTCAATAGACATTTACTAGTCAGGAAAGGGCTCCGCCCCTCCAGCCGGATATTAGTGGGCCCAATAAGCCTCGATGAATTACTAGCCGCAGAGTATGATTCATCCAAGATGGTAAAACGGAAGGCTTTCACCCGAGAACCCGAGAAGGTTGAAGGAGTGGGGCCAATCCACAAAAGAATATCATCTCCGAGAAGCGACTTGAAGCACTTGAAACCCAAACTCAATAATGGACCACTACGGGTAGATGGTAGGCTGACGAACTCCCACCCGAGCTTTGGCACGAAATATCTCAAGTAGCCACCGGCTCGACAACCTGTGATGCAGCTAATGGTTCAACACATTCACGCCGTTGGGGGACATGCCGGGGATAGTCCATGACAAGCTTCATCCGAAAGCGCTTCTGGTTGCTGAGAGGAAGAGCGACTTTAAAACGCGTAACCCGACGTTGTGTGTATTGTGGGAGATGCAATGCCGCAGCGGGCAAATAACACATGGTTCCGCTGCCAGAATATAGGGTGACTTCGGGATGGTGGCCTTTCAGTAGCACCTGGCTGGACTATTTTGGGCGCTTGTGGATCAGGTGTGGGAAGAGGTTGAAAAAACGATACGGGTGTATCATAACATGCATGAAGTCACGCGCGGTGCACTTAGAAGTTACGCGTTCGATGAAAACTGACTCGTTTCACTGGGCCTTACAGCGCTTTATCAACCGGGGAAGCATACCAACGGGTAAATACTCCGACAATGGGTTGAACTTCTTGGGTGCTCGCCGAGAACTGCAACTTTGGCACAAAAACATGAACTGGGACTAATGGCAGAATGGAAACGTGGCCCATGGTATACCATGACGCATCAATCCCCCGCGGGTCAGTCATGGCGGTGAAGTAGAGAAACTTCGGATCCTGCCCACCAGGAGAACATAGCTGTTGACCATTGGGTACAGATGCCCCACGACGAGACGCTGAGCACCATCGTGACTGAGGTCGAGAGAATTCTGAACAACCGCCCCCTGGTTCCAGTAATGAACGGCGACCCCACCTATCTGGCGCTCACCCTGAACGACTTATTGACCTTAGGGTTAAACGAGGGAATCCAAGGGCCGACAAAACTTCGTGGGAGCTACCTCCGTGGATAGAAGCAGGCAAACTGTCTGGCCAAGGATTTTGGAGGCAACGTCTGCTGGAGTAACTACCGGCTCTAAGCTCGACAGAAGTGGCTAACCAAGACGAGACAAATCAAGGTTGGGTACGTAGTGATGAGCGCTAACGAACACGCTCATTTCAGCACCTGGCCTTTGGGCATTGTCATGGAGATTATCAGAAGCTCTGACGAAATGATAATACCTGTGAAGGCGAAGACCGCCAAAGGAAAGGTAATCGGCCACGAGCTCAGAATCAGCCCCCTCGAGAGTGAGGAAGGAGAAGCCGATGAAACGGAAACACAGTGGACTATTCCTCATTCGTCTTTGAAGTAGTTAAAGGAACCTCTCATGCGTGAGGGCACTGACGACATACTGAAGTATGCAACTATCATAAACCCTGACACACATACACGTAACAAAGGTATAAACATCATGAATACATTTAACACTTTGCAGTGCTCAGCATTTGTCGTTTGCGTTACAAAAGGTGTGAAGAAGTAAAAGACACTCCGTTCCATGCATTAGCGTCCATGTTACAAACGACATCTTTCATTCGTGTGAATTATCTTTACCGGACTTCCGATCGTTTGTTTTATTGCTCTAAATCTTTGTCTCAAACCGGACTCCCACCGCTGTCTCGAGCGTGAGTCACTCAGCTTGAACTTCGTCGTGACCATATTCGGCAATCCCATATTCTGTATCTAACCTTTTTGCTGTTGTTCGGCCGCAGTTGTTGATTTGTTGTTCAATTTAGAGCGTAAGAGCCCAGAGGGAACACCATTGAGGTTTGGTTATTGTAAAATCAATTAATTTGTTGTATATAGTACCGTAGCTACTTGGAATCGACTTTGTTCTGAATTGTGCCGAAATTGATTGCTACGAGTCGCTCGAACGTTCCAGTGGCTGGACTTTACAGTGTTCAATATTCCTGGTAACTGCTGAGACATGAAATGATGCAGCAATTCGGCAAACCGTTACGAACCAAAAGACAATACCCTGCAGGTGAACCAAACTCATTTTCCCGTAGGTGTTGGTCATGTTCCTTGCTCAGGCCCTAGTATATCAGTTTGTTCTAGGGTTATCTCGGTTTCCCATAGAGCCAGAGCGAATCTGTTGTTAGCTGAGCTGAAGGAGGAGCGGTTTTCAGAACAATTAGAGATAGATAGGCAGCGTAAGCTGCTCCAGGTGAGGAATGAGACGGGAATAGTGAGACCGCGTTTGGCACCCGCAGAGGAGGGAAAAACCCAGTCAGCAGAGATGAAGTCAGGGGTGGAGTAATGGTCAGTGAACATCTTCCCTGCTATCTAGGTGACTGCCGCGTGCAGAACGGTGCACCACGAACAACAAGCTCAGTTCCGGTGGCGGAACCTGCAGTGGATTGTCGTTTGGATTTACCCAGAGTGGGACTGGAGTCATTTGCAGGCTGCTCGTCAACGTACTGGAGGTTTGTGAAACGGTTTGAATATTACGTCGAAGGTCGAGTTTGAGACAATTGCCAGCGCTTACTTTATTTGATGCATCACTGCAAGGGACAAGCAAGGGATGCGATTACTGAATGTGCTATATTACTTCCAACACTGGCATACAATAGGGCTAGGGAAATACTATAGGATCTGTATGGACAAGATCACGTAGTAGCTGGTTCGCGGATTGACGGCCTACTGCAAGGTTTGAGGCCCCTGATGGAAGATTCGGATGCCCTGACCAAGTCGTCGTTGAATATGCTCAACTCTGAAGTTGCCCTCACACAGATGAATTGCATGTCAGACCACAACTCACTGCAGACCATAAAACGGATTACTCGAGTGCTACCAACGCGTGTTCAGGATTTCGTGGGCTAGGACCATTGATGATATCTTGAGAATAGGAGATTAACCCAAGTTCCAAGATTTGCGGCACTTAGCGTCCCGTGAGGAACGGATTGCTCAAGGTAGGTTTGCCAAAGTGGCTGCCGATAGCAAGGCTCAGGGGTATTTGCGGTCATCCAGTTGGAGGAATTATGCACGAAGCCTGCATCCAGAAGCGACACGGTTCACGTCAAAACAGGGTAGTACTTTGTTGGTCGCAGCTGATAAGTGCTCGGTATGTAATGGAACACACGCACTTGAGGAACGTCAGCGATTCCTGTCTCGTGATATACCCGGTCGTTGGGCATTGGTTAAGTAAACAAAGGCCTGGTTTTCGTGTCTCAAGTTCGGATATCTGTCCAGCAGCTGTCCTGTTTCTAAGCCATGTTCAGGTTGTCAGAAACGGCACTACCCTTTACTGCATGGTACACAGAAGCGATGTACTGATCGAGTCAGGCGGGACAAAACACAAAAGCTGCAGCTGGACAAGTTTGGTACGGAAAATGTGGAGAGGCCCGGGCAATGGGCCAACAGTTGTGTGGCTGCTCTTAGGCCGGAATGTCGTGCCAGTTTTTTTGTGTTGCTAGTACAATTAGACGGACCGGGAGGCTCTGTGGAGACCTACGCCCCGCTGGACAGCGGGTCCGATGTGGCTTTAATACAAAAAAACCTTATGGAGCTGGTTGGCCCAAAGGCATCCCCTATCTCACTCTTGATTTCGACCGCAAATGGGACTACCACTTGAAATTCGGGAATAACGGAGCTGCGGCTGAACTCAATTTCAGAGAATGATTTCGTGAATATAGAGCGAGCCTTCTGTGTTGATAGGCTACCAATCCAAGCAGTCCAGTATTGCACAGATGCGGACGTCCTATCCCGGCCTCACCTAGATTGCGTCCAAAGGCAGAATCTGAAAGATTCGAGAGCGCAAATCCCGATTGGTGCTGACGTCCCAGAAGCACATTGGGCATTAGAGCAAAGATGCAGTAAAAAAACAACCTTATGCGATGCGGACGATTTTAGGATGAATTGTTCTTGGTGCGATAAACCAGGAACCACGCTTTGTGAGGAAAGTAAACCACATTGAAAGGGGAATCGACCCCTTAGTAGAACAGATCGATCGGTTTCTGCGACGAGTATGCATCGAAAAACTCTCTTTCACTGGAGGACAAACAGGCCGTTGATAAGGTTTCCAATGCCATAACCCGGTTGGACGGACACTATGAAGTGGCGCTTCCGTGGAGAAATCTTGTGGTTAGACTTCCAAATAATTATATTGTGGCCAAAGAGAGGTTGAACGGCTTGAGGAAATGGTTCGCGCGTGAACCTGAATTCTTTGATAATTGCCCTACAACAATAGAGGGTTATATGCGCAAGG
Organism: Fasciola hepatica; assembly: GCA_948099385.1. NCBI lineage: Eukaryota > Metazoa > Platyhelminthes > Trematoda > Plagiorchiida > Fasciolidae > Fasciola > Fasciola hepatica. The sequence goes on from CANUEZ040000176.1 coordinate 1,053,920, forward strand.
GCCACGCCTAGTTGGTACCCGATGTACAGTTAAACATGGGTTTTGAGCCAAAGTGGTACTCACCACATCACGCGATTAAAAAACCCAAAAGGCCTAGCAAGTTGGGGGTGGTGTTTGACTGTGCGGCTGCATTTTAGGGACGTTCCTTGATTGATTACTTGCTACAGGGACCGGACAAGACAGCAAGCTTGGTTGCAGTGTTGCTTCGTTTTCGAAAGGAATCTGTCGCATTGGCTGCGGATATTGAAGACATTTTTATGCGGGTTCGAGTGCCGGCGAGAGAAGAGGAAGCACTGAGGTTTCTTCGGTGGGAAAATGGTCAACTAGGTGGTAATCTTGTTGAATATCAAATGAATGCCCACCTATTAGATGCCACTTCCCCTAATGTTGTGCGAATTTCGCGTTACGTTGCTCGGCAGATGATTGGAGAAGACAGTATGAAGATTACGTCTCCGGGGCCGTGTAGGATAACTTCTATGTGGAAGACTGTCTTGTGTCCTTGTCCACACCGGAGGATGCAGAAGGTTTTGCTCTCCAGATGAGTAGATTACTATCACGAGGCGGATTTCGGCTTCATGGTTGGGTGCTTAATCGTAAAGAGGTGCTGGATATTTTACCGAAATCCAAGCTGGCCCATCCCACTTTGGATATAGATGATTGCGCACCAGTATCACAGATGACGTTAGGATCGGGGTGGAACGTAACAGAAGACACCTTCCAGTTTTCATTCACAATGCGCGAAAAACCTCAAACAAGGCGTGGCTTGTCGTCTACAGTGTCATCCGTGCTCGACCCACTGGGGTTGTTTTCACCTTTCATTCTGCCAGGCAAGGTGTTATTGCAATCACTGTGTAGCTTGAAGCTTGGTTGGGACTACCCAATTGGAGGGAAACCCTTACGATGCTGGAATGAGTGATTAAGAAGTATGGAACAACGTTGCGCATTCAAAATTCCGCGTTCTGTTACTGGAGGTGACTCACTGAACGAAGGTGTACAGCTTCATGTATTTTGTGACGCTTCTGAATTTGGCCTTGGAGTGGTTGTTGTATTCCAGAATGGTTTCAAGGGACGTAGCTCCCTATTGTGTCCTACTGTCCTCCGTATCAAGAGCAGCTCCTTGGAAGACCGTAACGATCCCTCGATTATAGTTAGCCGCAGCGGGACCGGCGGTTAGAGACTCTCGGATTCTTATAGAATAAACTGGAATCAAATTTGATAGGACTCACCACTGGACGGACTCTGCTTTAGTTTCGCACTACTTAAAGAAAACTAAAGCCAGATATAGTGCATACTTTGCGAGCCGTTTGGCTGAAAACCACCAGTAGTCGGAACCCTGTCAGTGGCGTCATGCCAGATCGCAGGCTAACTCCAAAGACTTGGTATCAAGAAGCACAGCATCGCCGAGTGATATCAGCTGCCGGTTCGAAGGTCCTAATTTCTTGATAGACGGTGAAAATTTATGGCCGACCAGTCCTACCGTTGCTGCAGCTCCACCGGACGTCGAGTTGAAGCAGCCTTCGAGTACGGTTCTCACAATGTTGCAGGATACATAGACACGAACTTCGAGCTAAGTACTTCGGTTGGTTTCAGCTGCTGAAGTCGGTAGCGTGGATAACTCGTTTTAAAATGTGCGTTGTAGTCATGCGAGGCTGTCGCGCAGACCTAGGACTGAAAACTGGGCCGTTGAAGTTCATGACATTGCTGAAGCGGAGGAAAGTGTTATTCTTATTGTACAAGACAAGGTCTATGGTAAAGAGTTAAAATGGTTACGAGCCAGGAACCGCAACCTACGCGCCGATGAACAAGGCTCTAATAAAACTCGATCCAATAAAATAAAATAAAATTATTTGTGTTGGAAGGCAAACAAACTACCCCAGTCAGCTTCAAGGTGTGAAACATTCGGTGATACTACCCAAGACTCACCCGATTACAGACTCGATAATCTGATTGTATCACGCGATGGAAGGAAATTCAAGACCATCTCAGCTACTCGCGGAACTTCGCAAAATATTTTGGATTGTACAGAGGGGAGCTGCCGTCAAGCGTGTACTTGGAGGATGTTAGAGATGTCGGAAGCATTTGGCAGTCGTAGGCAAACAGATGGTGGCCCCTCTGCCAGCCATTAGAGTCCAACTAGGTTAGTTTCTGTTCAAGTAAGTCGGAATAGATTATTTTGGCCCATTTGCGTTTGGGATTGGGCGCAGCACAGGGAAGCGATATGGATGCATCTTCACCTGCCTCCAGATGCGTGCGGTACATATTGAAGTTTCTTATTCGCTAAGCACGGATTCATTCATTATGACATTACTGCGTTTCATATCGAGGAGAGGGGCACCGTCCGAGATTTTTAGGTATGACGGTAAAAAATTTGTTGGGGCCTAAAGGGAATTGAATAACCTAGTAGGAAAATGGTCTAGTGACAAGATTGCTGATAGATTGTTGCAACGGGGCGTACAGTGGCACTCCAACCTCTTTCATGCTGGTCACCGTGGCGGCATATAGGAGATCATAGTGCGCTTGGTTAGAAGAGTGCTTTTTCCAGTTTGTGATGAACAGCCGATGACTGACGAATTATCGTTGACATTTCCTACGGAAGGTGGGGGGAAATAAAACGGACTACCGCTAGTGCCCTTGACATCGGACTGTCGGGATCTGCTAGCACTCACGCCCAATGACCTACTTATCGCGAGGGCGAATCCACCAGATATTCCGACAAATTTGTTGCGAGATAGTATGGTTCATCAGTGGAGGCAGGCAACCTACCTAACATCTGCGTTTTGGAGGAGTTGGATCAGGGAATATCTTCCACTATTACAGCAACGGCAAAAATGGATAACTGAAGAACGCAACTTCAGATCGGTTGATGTAGTGCCACTAGTTTCGGAGGCCTTGCAGCGTGGCCGGTGGCCGATCGGAGTTATTGGAAACACCTCAGCTTCGGACGATGGCCTGATGCAAAGGGCAGCGGTACGAACTAACGAAGGATTAGTGCTCCGTGACATTGGGAAGATTTGTCTTGTTGAAGGTGAACCGGACACTGGCGGTGTCAGTTCAAAAGCCAACTCTCCTCAAGTGGGAGGCGGGTTGTCGGATCTGCCGAACCGGGAGGAACCACGGAGAGTTGGCTCACTGGACCAACTAGAAGCTGCTATTGACGGTTACAGTGTAAGTTGATGGGGAACCGTAGAGAGGGCCGATGCATGAAGCCGACCACACTCGGCGGTGCACAAGAAAAATCCTGGTCGGATTTTTGGGACCGGTGTTAAAGAGTTCAGGATGCCCCGTTCCATGCATGAGCATCCATGTTACAAACGACATCTTTCATTCGTGTGAATTATCTTTACCGGACTTCCGATCGTTTGTTTTATTGCTCTAAATCTTTGTCTCAAACCGGACTCCCACCGCTGTCTCGAGCGTGAGTCACTCAGCTTGAACTTCGTCGTGACCATATTCGGCAATCCCATATTCTGTATCTAACCTTTTGCTGTTGTTCGGCCGCAGTTGTTGATTTGTTGTTCAATTTAGAGCGTAAGAGCCCAGAGGGAACACCATTGAGGTTTGGTTATTGTAAAATCAATTAATTTGTTGTATATAGTACCGTAGCTACTTGGAATCGACTTTGTTCTGAATTGTGCCGAAATTGATTGCTACGAGTCGCTCGAACGTTCCAGTGGCTGGACTTTACAGTGTTCAATATTCCTGGTAACTGCTGAGACATGAAATGATGCAGCAATTCGGCAAACCGTTACGAACCAAAAGACAATACCCTGCAGGTGAACCAAACTCATTTTCCCGTAGGTGTTGGTCATGTTCCTTGCTCAGGCCCTAGTATATCAGTTTGTTCTAGGGTTATCTCGGTTTCCCATAGAGCCAGAGCGAATCTGTTGTTAGCTGAGCTGAAGGAGGAGCGGTTTTCAGAACAATTAGAGATAGATAGGCAGCGTAAGCTGCTCCAGGTGAGGAATGAGACGGGAATAGTGAGACCGCGTTTGGCACCCGCAGAGGAGGGAAAAACCCAGTCAGCAGAGATGAAGTCAGGGGTGGAGTAATGGTCAGTGAACATCTTCCCTGCTATCTAGGTGACTGCCGCGTGCAGAACGGTGCACCACGAACAACAAGCTCAGTTCCGGTGGCGGAACCTGCAGTGGATTGTCGTTTGGATTTACCCAGAGTGGGACTGGAGTCATTTGCAGGCTGCTCGTCAACGTACTGGAGGTTTGTGAAACGGTTTGAATATTACGTCGAAGGTCGAGTTTGAGACAATTGCCAGCGCTTACTTTATTTGATGCATCACTGCAAGGGACAAGCAAGGGATGCGATTACTGAATGTGCTATATTACTTCCAACACTGGCATACAATAGGGCTAGGGAAATACTATAGGATCTGTATGGACAAGATCACGTAGTAGCTGGTTCGCGGATTGACGGCCTACTGCAAGGTTTGAGGCCCCTGATGGAAGATTCGGATGCCCTGACCAAGTCGTCGTTGAATATGCTCAACTCTGAAGTTGCCCTCACACAGATGAATTGCATGTCAGACCACAACTCACTGCAGACCATGAAACGGATCCTGGGCTGCGGATTTTCCAGATAATTTTAAGTCCGTCTTCCCAAGGACACCTTTCCAAGGAGGTTTGTCCTTTTTCACGATAGCTAGATTCCTTTGTTTTCAATAACGGTTCCCCGTTATCTTTGGGTCTTCCTGCTGGTTAGCTGTTCCTAATCAGAGTTTTCACTTGGTAGCATTGGAGACCATGGTTATCAATGGCTCTTCCGCCCATATTTTTTTCCACTTCAACAAACAAATCACTAAAGGTCTCGTCATCCAAAGTTTGTTGTTTTATCGAGGCCAATATTATGCTCCTTGCAAAAAGTATTGGTACCTAAGGAAATTTCACCCGTTCTGGGCTTTCTTCTGGACAACTATGAAGTTTGGTTCATCCCCTGAACAAATGTAGGTAAGCATAGCCCTTCTGCCGACAGAATGCTGTAACGCCATCAGAGGCGATTCAATATTTACTGTGGGCTTCACTTCAGCAGGAACTGCTCTCGTCTGCAAACGACACTTTGGACAGTTATCTTTTTTTTCAGTAGTTTTATGTCTCTCGGCTACAGGAAGAACAAAATCATCCATACTCCCCTGAAAATTGTCGCAATCCTTCTATTACCCTGGCTACCGGTCAGGGTGACATTGAATGCCTTCCGACGGCTGCTTTTTGCATCTTGCACCAGAAATATTCAGCGATGATCCTCTTTAATGCGACTTAACTTGTTTCCTGCATGCTTTGGTTTGTCAGAGAGTATCGGACCGATATTCAATTTGCTTCCCGGCCTGTTACCCATGAACATCTTTATCAGCCTTATGAATGTCTTCCACCATGTTACGGCTCTGAGCACCTTCATACAAGAGGAGAAAGGGAGCAGTCCATTCAACAGCACATCATCGTTGGAGGCGTCGGTGGTTGGTACCACGTGTTTCGGTTCGCAGTTGGTGTCGCATGCTTCGGGTGGTGAAAACAGCGGCCCTTGCTTTTTCAGCAAGCTCAGGAACCTCGTTCCATTCAACCACATGAACGGCTCCTTTCAATTGCTTAGGCCCTTAGAACAGAACTTGACGAGGCTGCCAGGTGACCGCACATAGTGCCGTTGATCTACGCTAGTCAATTTAAGAATAATTATCAACTTAATCGGCAGGAACGCGTAGAAGCCGGTGCTTGTGTTTCGGGTGTGATGAAGTGAAACGAAGAAATCGGTCCAGAAGTTAGTCCAAGGATGAATCCTGCGAAGGGCTGCTTTAAACTGTTCGCCAATCTTACAAACAGTACGGCTGCAGTCAACTCCGGCTTGTGGTGAAACACGAGTTTTAGCAGGGGAAATAGCTTTGGCGAGTAGCAACCTGATTTCTCCAAGCCCACTTGCATCTGAACAGCTGCATACACCACCACATCATAACACCAACTGCAAGGCATCCGAGGGTAAGCATAAGTTTCCCAGTTTTTGCTTTGCCCGAAAGCAAGCATCACAGGATTCGTATTCTCCTCAGTTCCTTGGAGGTGATGACGAACATATCCCAGTCTGGTATGTTCGTAGGCTCTAACGTTTGGTCCTAATCAACCTTCTTCCAACAAAGCTGTTGTATCGGAATTCTTCTGGGAATCATCTGAGAGACTAAATTGAAATGCTGTTACAGACCGGGGATGCATGACGGGATTCTTTTGTGTGCAACTGGACGAGCGAGAATATTATAATGATAATAATAATTGTTCATGTCGGAGACGCCAAAAGCATGCCCTACGCATGGTCAAATTTTGCTAGCGACAAAACTAATGATAAAGTTAGAAAAATGCATGACAAACGTAGGATGCCTAGACTTACAAAGGAGATGAGATGGAGATAAATGTATACAGTCCAAAGAATGATGGAGGGCTTAAGTAGGTCCAAGGACAAATTCAAATATGTGCACGGCGCATATTAAAACCGAGGTGACATGGAGGAACTAACTGGGTCAGGTGGAGGAGATTAGGACTTAGGAGTTTTACGTGAGGAGGACTCAAAATTGGTAAGGGAAACCATGGGGACAAGAAAGGATGGAGAGAAAAAAGAAAAAGTAAGAGAAAAAGAAGAAAGACCAACAAATCGGGTTGTATGACAAAGGGTTCGGTAGCCGTGAGGTAAACTACCTTGCAACAAAACGACGGTGTCAATTTGAAAACAGTGAGCGAGCAAGGCAAAACGTGAAGAGTGGGCCAGATGACAACAATGGTATGGAAGGGTCGAGATACTGCAAAAGTAGGGCATAGATTAAGACACAATGGATTTACACCATTAGGCGCAGCTGGAAAGGTGGCATTAGAAATGGCCAGCAGAGAACTGAAGGATGCAGAAAAAATATAAAAAGGTCATTGAAATGGTAGAACACGGAAGTAGCATTCCTTGGAAGAGATAGATTGTACAGAAGTAGCTTCTATGGATCTTGATGGATTTTTTTAGGACAGGTGAACATGGGGAATCAACAAAGAGCGAGAAACGGCTCTGGAAGCTCAGAAGTGATGGCTGTGAGTAGAAGTTGGTGAACGAGGGAATAGGAAGAAAAGGATCGAAGAAAACAGATAAGATTGGATCCAACATTCTGAATAATGCAGGTAAGACGTGGCAAGGACCAACAATGAGTAAAGCCCTAGTAAATGGAAGTACAACATGCAGCATGAAGGTGGCTATGAAAAAGGCTGGAGAAAGCAGGGAATATGAAAATACAGAGTGGTTGGGGTAGTGCGAAATCTCGGTGGAAAACTGTGGCTTGGATGTGGGGCTAACAGTGGTGCAAAGATGCAGCAGTTGTACCAATGAATAACGTAAGAGAGAAAGAAAGAAGTGGAGGGTTGGAACGATCAGGTAATGGTAGATTAAACGGTTTGGAATAGCACTTAAAGTGCATGACGTAAAGGTGGCTTTGCATTGGGTGAAAGGCGAAAAAGCAGCTCAGCCTGGAGGGCGCCCCGACGATGTCCGTGGCGAGCAATATACGAAACAAACAAAAGTCCTGACCGCAAAAAACAGATGGGAGATAACCAGTCAGATCTTTTTAATGCAAATAAAGCAGGGAGAAGACCGAGAAGAAAAAATAGACAAGAATCATTCAGACAGGTAAACCTGCGATGGAACGAAATGCAACAGAGATATGTGCGAGCATGAGTTGGAAATGTGGAAATGGGGAGCTGGGAGCCTGCAGGCTTTTGCATAAATGGCTTGAGCCAGAAGTTGCTAGTCGAGGCACTGCCTAGGAGAAAGATCCCCAGAAGGATTGTGGAGTTAATCAGGGGAAATATGGTGGCAGCAAAGAGATAATACTTGTGGCTGTAAAAGAAGCAGAGATGGGAACGGCGAATTCTTATATGGTGATTGGCCATGGGCACGGCTGGGTCTTGTGGGTAATGACGGGAGGTATATTATAAAAGGAGAGAAGAAGGATAAGATGAAACGGTAGTTAGAGGGGCACGCGACCAATGAGCTTTTTAAATTTATGGAGGTATCAAGTGAATGGAAATCAGGGGCCGGCAAGTGTGGCTTGGGTGGAAAAGGGATTATTGCGGGCTTGGGCGCGGTAAAACGAATAAGACGAGAGTGATGTGATGCAGTGAGGGCCGTCATAGTGAGAAACGATAGGAACAGGGACAGAATGGGTAGGTGTGCATACAAAGGTAGGAAGACACGGAACAGAGATCATAAGAGTGCGGACAAGAACGATAGATGGGCGAGCTGGGGAGGAAGGAAAATGAAAGAGAAGCATGCAATGCTCAACCCACAGGAAAGGATGCAGTGAGGCTAGAGGAGTTAGAGCCTGCAATCCACTACCAGTGCTGGTGGGTGGGACTGATCGTGCGCTGGACACCCAACCTGAAAAAACACTTTGTCAAGTGAACCCAAGAGGTGTGGTCCACCTCGCACATCATTGCAGATGGCTTGCACGTCCGATGTGCGCCGGCCAAAGCGGAAGATCCAACGGCGCCCAGCACCGTTGAAATTGGCGTGTGTGATCGTCGAGGATAGTACAGAGGGCAGAGCAACCGGGATAAGGGTATACGATCCAGGATAAATTAGTCGGGTTGTGGGAACTTGGGCGAGGGAGCCAACGGAAAAGGCGACCGACAGACGGCCAAGTTGCACCATTATCCAGGTGGGCCGGCCAGGGAGATAATCGGTATAGTTCCCGAGATGGTTAACCGGCAAAATGGATCGCTGGAAAGGGAAATTAGGTGGTGAAGCACAGTCCGGGTATGCTCCAAGCTGAGGAAAGAGGAACAAAAGTAAAGCAGGGGCACATCGACGCCATGGGTCCCCAAGAAAAATGGGGCAGTGGACCGTAAGACTAAGAAAGGAAACTGTTAAGTAAAAGCTATAAGATTCAACGACGAGGTTGAGATGCTTCTTAGAAAAGTAAGTCACTAGAAGAGAAAACTCTGTCCTGCATGAAACTAAGGAAGAAACTAGGCCGGCGGATAGTTTGGGGGCAGAGTGGATGACGTCGTGACTAGTTGTTGGGTTCAGTTAGTGAGCCACTTCAAGTGAGAGGAATGAGACTGAATTTTTCACTCCGAAGTCTCCGGGAGGTTGATGAAATTACAAGTGGTGGAACCCGAAGTGGAAAAGAAACAAAGTAAATAAAATGGTGTCAAGGAGCTTCAGGTTACTTACTTTGCTTTTGATGATAATTACTGGACGGTTTTATGCACATATAATGGGCCAATGTATAGTTACGGGCGCAGTTCTAATAGCCTTTTTGGGGTTAGTTTTAGGGCCACGGGCTTGATGTAACTTAATAGCAGTAATAATTCGTGGAAAGGATGAGGAATACTGACTGTCTGTGAGGAGTATTACGGGGGCCCTCCTGAAGATGTGGACCCTTCTGGATGGAATTATTTCCATGTGAAATCGGCAGGATTCGATAAACCGTTATGGAATAGCAATTAGTGGTTGCAGTCATGTTTTACCTAGGGCAATGGCACAGTCTAAAGAAAAACGGTCAAACAGAGCATTAACAGTTATGAAAAGGTTAGCTTTTAGAAGGAAAAAATGAATAACATTGGGAGGCGAGGTAGTTCCAGAAAGCAGAGTAATGGCTTGAAGGTTGAGGCCTTTCCAGTAAGCCCAACGTTCGGTTATGTTAACTTTGAATAACCGAAAAATAGCTGGGACAGAAAGGAAGTTACCTATGGCGTACATGAATGTTAACTTTGACCAGGAAGGTCTGGTTTGCAGAGGGAGTTTATTCCATATTCTGGAACACGTAAAGAGAAAGGTTTAAGAGCGTAGAACAGTCCTCGTGGAGGATGTGGTAATAGTTTGCCGTCTATTACGGGGTAAGTATCCAGTGTCCGGGGCCCTGCATAACAAGTGGGAGAAATGAGATGGCTTAGTCAATAGTTTATACAGAAACACCAGGTTGAGCTTGACGCGACGAAGCCATAATGGTTCGATTTTGTGATATAAACATCGTTCCTTCCAGTTTAAGTTTGGTGACCGACCAGTAAGCTGCGTTATGGAATCTCTATGAATACAATCGGAGGTTGGCGTACTGGAGAAGATTAGGGGATAATGTTCGAGAAGGGGCCTGGTATGTAATTTGTACGTGTATGGAATGCTCTCTACAAGCTGGAAGGACCTGAGCAGAAGATAGATACATTATAGTCTTCGCCGCCTGGAAGACAGCATGTTTGGAGAAGTTTAAGGGGCAAGAATAAATTAAGCCAAGGTCACTAAGTAGGGGCTGGTTGTCGATGGGTGAACAGCCGACGCATAAGGAGACTGGAGGAATTTGGCATTTGTAAGTAAGAAATATACGATTATCGGCAAAGAATTCCGTCGTCTAGGTAAAGCACTATTGATCAGGAGTGGTTAAATCAGCGGAGGTTTTAGGGACGGCAGCGTTGAGGTTGCCGGGCGAAGCAGTATAGACTGTCTTCATGTTGTTCGCAAAAAAGAATGGTGCCCGTTATGTATTGTCGGAGACACATCAAAAGAAGAGGGTCCAAACCACCGCACTCAACGACACCGTTAGTAATAGGCCTAGGGCTGGAGGTGTGCTCGTTAAGAGAAACAACCAGAGCACGATGAGATAAGTAATGATAAGTGATGGCAATGGAGTATTCCCCGCAAATAGAGGGGGAGCGTGCAATTAGTATGACCAGAGTTTACAGGTCATGCATACATAAAGAAGTGGACATAATTGTATCTGTAATGTACAAGGCAAAGTAAAATGAAAGGTCAAATTAGATTAGGCACTCGTCGAGGTGATTTCAGAACGGCCTATCCGGCGAACTTGAGGGAGAAGGTCATGCTAAGAAAATGCATTGGGTAGGGGTCAGCTGACTGGAAAGTCGAGCAATGAGGAGAACACCGGCGTGAAAAACGTTAGAAATGACCGGATAATAAATTGGGGCTACAAAATCTTCATAGTAAAATGGCTTCAGGTAACTGCAGTTAAAAGCCTATCGAATCCGAAACTGGTAAGCGAGATAACGTAAAGTAAGACTAGTCCAGTGTTCTCCACCCGCTGGGTTGCTGATTCTTGTTGTGCGGAAAGTGAAATGAAGCGGCTGTTGTGAAAAGTCACGCGGGGCTTTATGAAAGGATTCAAGAAAAATCTATTAAGGTTTTATAAAGCTGGACTGAGGTTCAAGGGCCGCAACACGTGTAGAAGATGGGCACACTAAAAGGTGTTAGTGAATAACAGATTTCTATGCACTTCAAAAAATGCGCTTCGCTGTGTGTCAGCATGAGAACAATAAAAAGCAAAACCCACTGTCTTGGATTTTTACGGCATTTTCGCCATCGGATTGCTTAGGGGGTTGAATGTAAACAGGCGGGAGGTGAGTGGAGTTTGATGGGTGATAAGGAGAGTATCAAAGGCTCACCCCAGGGAGGTTTCGAATATTGATTGGGGGGGGGGATATTGCTAGTGATATATTTGTGGAGTCCGCCTGTAGTTTAACAATTTTTACGGTAATATGATCCCAGATGCCAGTAACCTGGCAAACGTCAGTCATGGGAAATAGAAATACCTTTAAAGTGTACTGGGTGGAAGGATAATTTGAAACTAATTTGGTAGTCGACGTTTGTGAAAACGCAAACGACAACGATAATCTGGAAGAAAATCCAAAGAAAAGCGACAATCTGGACGGGTTTCGGCTGCGGTCAATTGGTTGACAGTGTGAAGTTCATAAAAACCTGGACCAATTTCACAAGCCATATCCCCCGTGATAAAAACGATGATAATATGGATTACTTTAAGCACTACAAAAATTCATCTATCTTCTTAAAGGCCGATGGATGGTCATGTGAGCAAAATCCTAGGAGCACCTTATTCCAAAATGAAGAGAACTTTACTGTAAAAGAATTAGACCGCAGACTTCTCTTAGAAATTGGGACAGCCAAAAAAACCGCCTTGTTGTAATGAGTGCCAAAATTCGGTAGGTATTCTGGGTTGAGGTGAGGAGTCACAAATCTGAAACTTGGTGGGTTTCTGGGAGGAAGACAATAACTTTTGGTTTTCGCAGCCAACGAGGATCTAGATATAGAAGAATGCTGCATTGCCTGTAGTTCAGTTTTGTAAAATAACCTAGTGTTTGCTTTCCTAATATTATTTGTATACTCTCTAAGGATATTTGGTCAAGCTCTCGAATTTAAGAATAAACTATTCATCCATACTCCAAAGAAGGTCCCACATGGGTGTTGTAGACACTGAATTTGCTTTTTTGTAATAGAAGTGCTCTATGAACTAACCCAATCAGGCCTCGAGCCCTCGAAACGTGAACAGCCATGTGTTCCGAGAAGTTAAACGAGCAGGAGTATAGAATATCCAAGTCTCTTATTGCTGAAATGTTTGCATTTATTTGACTATCTTTACTAAGCAGCCCTTGTGGTACAATGAAGTCATAAATAAGAATATTACTTTTTTCAGCAGAAAACAATATTAACCGAGCAGTCCTCCAAGTGCTAAGAGGAGTGATAACCAACAGTGGTAATAACGGTTGTGTTCCACAAATAGCAGTCAAAGGTATACAAAATTTCCACGCTATCAGCATAGAGAACAGAAATTGCGTGACGCAATTTGCCGAATATATCGTTTACGTACATTATAAAGGGTACCGGTTCTAGAATGCTACCTTGAAAGAATACTTTGGCTAAGGCTTTAAGCATTGACACTGTGCCTTTTAAGTCTAATACTTGACAACAGAGGTGATGTATCTTTTGAGTGAAGAGAAGCCGTAAGCGGGCTTTCCGAGGAACTGAGTAACAGGAGAATCATTTGTCAACGTGAATGAGAGAAGCACTAAAAGCCTTCCAAATGTCTTGTACTTTGTGTACAAAATTGATATTGCAGAAGAGGGAAGAAATAGCTGAGGTGGATGGAGTGTTTATGGGTTTCATCAACTCAGCTAAAATCCCTGCTCTTTTTGAGTTGCGCAGAGCATTTTGTTCATGTTTTTTCTTTAGCCACTCCGAATAGTAGAAGGTATCTCGAGATAGGTGGGCAGACCATACGCATGACGAGGAATTTCTTGTTTTGAGAAAGATACGTAGTAGTAGCGAGAGTCACTGTTTTATTCAGGATTTTTTGATGTTTATTGAAATTATTTTTAGGTGTGATCATATCAGGACAGCAACTTAAGGTAGAACAAAGCCTTTCTGCTAGCTTTTGCGGTTTGCAAGATGGAAGAAGTTCATCCAATTTCCGGGTGCGTATAAGCAAAGGTAACTGGCCACTTTTGGCATGAAAGAATGGGCTAGTAAAGGGTAGATTTTGGTGGATCATTTTGGGGATAGAGAATCCACAGAAAACCATGGAATTATCCCATCTCGGAAGTTTCTGTTGGACCAAAGTGGACATTTGTGTAACACCCAGAGTAAAGATCAAGTCTAGCGTGCTATTTAATCTTGTTGGTGCAGGCACATGTTGAACCTATCCCTTAAGGCGGATAGGAGTCACAAAATCAAGTCAGTTTTGCGGAGGGGGGAATGTTTACCTACAAACACTCGGTGCATTAAGGTCACCGACCATGATATTGGGTCCACTAGGGGGTTCTGCGAAAGAACCTTTAGTGAGGGCCTTGGGATGCACTGAGTGCGTTTTGTTTACTACCGATCGAGCATTGAATGTTATAGAAGACAAAAAAGCCCAGTTTAGGGTTCATTATTGTGAACTCCAACAGGGGCTGCTACAGGCGTGTAATCGTCGCGTAATTGCAGTGCGGGAGACGGAAGTCGATTTGGTGGTGTGGATGGGTTCGTTTGAGATAAAGGCGAAGATGATAAGATGTCAAATTCGGCAGTATCCACGAAAATACAGAAGACACTTTTTATTTGAACAGTTCAAAACCCCAGGTGGTTGCACAGGAGATACTTCCGGAGGTGGGAGCGACAGAGATATAAAAATACATTTTTTCCTGTAAAAACTGATATAATTGCCCCTTAAAGCAAGCATGCGATCGAGTATGTAGTTGGCCCGTGCAAAATATGTATAAACTAGACCGGTAAAGTAGAAAGGGAGATAAACCTGTGAGCATTAACTGGTCTGATAATAAGCGGGGAAAATGAGGCTGCTGCTCTAGCTTGCGGGAGACATGGTAAGATGAAAACCAAGAAAGTAGTCCTTCGATAACGCCGAATGATAGCTGCTATGCTGAGAGGTTAGAGTGCAGTACAAAATAAGTCTACGTAAGAAGCAACAAAAAATGTCCTGCTTTCCGCTGAGTCAGTGGCGATATTCAGAAAATCTTATCGACAAGACGTGCAGGAGAGTAAAGGGAGAAATCTGTGTTCATTGTCCTTATTAAGTTTGAGACCTAATGAGTAGTTAATAAAGTAGTCTTTAGCTGTTTTCCCAGTCATTCTGGGTAAAATGGGAGTAGGGGTTATTGGGGGGATAATTAAATACCCTACTTCAATGTCTCCTTTTATGAATTGGGAAAGATTACCGAGAGCTTCCAGTTAGCAGGTACAGTTCTACCGTTGAATGAAAGAGACAAGAGGTTAAGCACCAACAAGGGAGATCCGGTTCGCCACTGACAAAAGCAACTGGTCCTAGGCCATCGGGGTCTGATTGAGAGGAGGGTTTGCTATGGGATAATAGCTAGGTAATACTCCTGACATGGAAGGGTGTGGTAGAGTGGACAGAGTCAGTATTGGGTAGAGATCGGGGAGCTGCAAAGACAGTAGCTGGAGCCAGGGCTGAAGCAAAGAATGCATTGAAGGTCCCGGTTTTGCAAGGTGAAGAGGTGACAAACGAGTAATTATCCAGAATTGGGGGTCGGAAGTCAGCCTTGATATCAGGCTTTCTGGATTTGTGCAACATAGAAGGAAGTTGCGATCTACTTGGGTGACTCGACGTCTTGGCTTCTTGGTCCCGGAAGTCGCTTGTTATCTTGTCCTTTAATAAGTGCAAAGAGGAGGTTCAAATGATGAGACCTCGAAAAGTCGCCGGAACTATGAAGTCGCCAGATAAACTTACAATACTTCTTGTGGAGCTGTGGGACAAGGTACCACTTTTAGGTACAGCTTGAGAAGTATAAAACAATTTGTTCAGTCTTTCGGAAAAGGAGTGGAAAATATCCGCAGCAATCTGAGAGTCATGGGTGGAAAAAAATCACCCTAGGCTTCTTGGCGAAAAAATGTTACTAGGTAAGTCCGATTTTTGCATAGGAATGTATCTTTGGAGGGGTGCGGAGGATTAGGAGAGCCGCTAAGGGGCAGATGGCAGGCAACCACTTTATGGTCACTGCCGGGGAAATTTTGCTTTACCGACACTTCGGTGGGAGGCATGAGGTGGTAAACATCAGATCTAGTAAGCTTCTATTTCTAGTAGGTTTGGAAACCTGTTGTGTCCAGCCACCAAGATAAAGCCCCAGTAATCAGGTCCATAGGATGGGAAGCAGATGAGGGTGGGCCAACAAACTCAAGGGAGAACTAATAATAATGGTTTATTTCGGACAACCCGGGGCATGCTATAACGCAAGATCAAAAGGTACAATTGGACGTAGAGTCCGAATTCCAAGAGGGTGATTCAGGTATATGCACCCGATATTGTACAAAAGAAATTATTTAAGTTACTCTTTAAAGCGGCGCCCGGCAAATTTGAACTCAAGGTCGGGCGGCCAGCTCGGCCAAGTCAGGGTGGAGATGGTCGGAGGTAGTAGAGTCTTGTTGAAATATCACAAAAAGTGGGGCTATGCAACAAGAGAATCAAAAAGAATTGACGAAAGTTTTGTTCACCTTGAGGAAAAAGAAGTTTCCAAGTGAGACATGAACCAGCTATAGCGCTCCGAGGAGTATGGAACGGCTTTGGATTGAAATCAGACGATAAAAGGAATGAATTTGCAGATAAAGAACAATCAAAATGTTTCAAAGATTTTCCTTGTAACTTTCAGCGACCAAATATCGGCTGAGTCCCTTAAATCGTTGCGCACATTGTTCACTTTCATAAAGGCGGAATGTGACGCCCCAAAACGGAAATGGGAACTGGGCGACCAATAAATTTGTGATGCGTAGCCATGATAGTCGCAGGTACACGGTTTTCATAGATGAGTATTTAAATGACAGGTAAGTATTTACTTTCGATTATCGTTGTCTAAGGGCTGAACATGAAGACCAGAGAGATGCGAGAATCAAAATTGTCTGAGAGGATTTACCAAGATAGAATACCGGATATGAAAAAGCTTCAAACAACCGATGAATACAGTTGCGAAGTTGAGCGGTGAAGTAGTTAACGGTCGAAATGCTATCTGCTGGTAATCTTTGTAAGAAATGAATCCTGTGATGGCGAAAGATCAAAAAGCTGCGATACAGATGTCAGTATATGGGAAAGGCATGAATCTCTGCAAGGTGAGGATATTGCTATGCTGCAGCCATATGGGCGAACAGAAGGACTGATAGAGAGAGCGAACTATCACAATATAGCCGACTGATGAAATGCTCTGTGAAATATACTGTTTGGACTCTGTGGGACGGACGTGTATGGCAACATAAAATGTGACTTTTGCAAATATATCGATAACTGTGATAAAGTAAGAGCGAGTTTTATCTCGGGGATTGGTTAAGTTTGCGAATGGGACAAGCGGGTGGTTTGACACTAATCCTCAGGAAAAAGAATCATGAACGGTAAGCCGAGTATGGAAACGGTCTTTTAACTCCGCGATAATTATGTTCTGGGGAAGGTAGGGTTTTTAGGGCGTAAGAAGCGATATGTTAAGGTGGCGAAGATGGAGACAAGTACGATGAAAAATAAGCGATAACTGGGGGAGATAGTTCCATATTTGCAGCATTTCGGGTGAATAAATGGTGCTGGTGGGTGGGGCTGAACGTGCGCTGGACACCCAACCAGGAACCATTTTTGGTGACAGGAGGTGCGATCCGCCATCCTAGCTGAACCCGCACATCGCTGCAGACGTCCTGCACGCCCGATGTGCGCCGGCCAAAGCGGTGGATTTGACCGCGCCCAGCCCGGGCTCCGCTGGAATGATATTGGCGTTGTCACATAGATATCGAATAGTCCAGAAGCTTGCGACCGGGTTAGGAGGGGTCCTGTAGAGCAGGGAAGTCACCGTTAGTGGTTGTCTGGAAAGGTAAAAACAGAAAAAAGCAGTCTGGGGTGCTCCCAGCTGAGGATCAACGGTCAGTGGTAAAGGGAAACCTCTAGTATCTAGAAATTGGAACTACTTGGTGAATGGTTCGACTTTGCAAAACATAAGTTTGTACGCGAAAGATCAATAAAACTTGAGTGGTGTATACGGCTACTTTTGTGGTACGTAGCTCTCGTAGCCTCCGACTCAGACCCGCGTGTCAGTAGCCCAAACCAACTTCGTACGCTCGCTCCTCCGAAGTGTATGGATCATTGTTTGATGCGAGTGTCAGGACTTCAAGCTGTTTGTTCAATTCCTCTTTAAATCTCGGCAAGTGGCTTATTGCACGGACATTCGGTGGAAGTTTATTCCACATTTGTGAATATTCAACAATAAAGAAATTGGACCGTAGGCTGGTTCTCGAGGACGGCACAGTGACCGAATGACTGCTGTGTCGTAACGAGTACCTTAGGCTTAATGGGTCTCGTACCACAGGGGAGGCTTTGCAGGATATATATTTTAATAATGAGTGGAAAAAGGACAAGTTGTTTTTTATCCGTCGAAGCCAAAGGGGTTCGAGGTGTAGCAGGTCACAGCGCTGTTTATAGTTGAGACCAGCAGTAAGTTTATTTCCGGAAGGAAGAAAGGAGAGGCATTTTAAGGATCTAATAGGAAGTAGAAACAATAAGCCAGGGGAATTTGGCAAGTGATACACGCTGCCAATATAAGAAAGGGCGTTTTAAAGGCCCACGGTGAACCAGAGAGAATCGGAAAGAGGATCGATCGCAGTATGTAAAAGAGGGCTTGCGGTGTAGTTTTCCTTGATATAGGCTAGCCACCCATTACCACGCCGGTCGTAAGATTGTACTCTATCAAAGGTACTTGATCATTAAGAGTGCTCCCGAGCAGAGAGGATTCTTTTATCAAGAATCATCCGAGGGACTAAAGTGATCTCACATACGGGGAATGCATGACGGGATCTCCCTGTGGGTGACTGGACGATCGGGGATATTCAGCTTCAAAACGGACTCATTCGTCCCAGGATTCCACTGTGTCTTTAAGGCGCATTCTGTGGGTAGACGTGATTAATTCGGTTCTTAAGCCTCCTCTGCTTGCAGACTGCGCAGAATGACCTCTAAGAGTTACTGGGCTTTTAATATCCGTGTTCTCTGGTGGAATCTGCCATTTGTTAGCAAGTGTGTCAGGTTCCTTATATTCGCCATAACTGTTTTGGTGTCTTCAGACGACCGATAATAGTCGTCAACCTAAAAATTCTCGATGATACCACCTACTACTTTCGGATGCATCAACACTGAATACCTGTTTGGAGTCTCCAGTAGGGCGTAGTTGACAAAAGTGGTAACGATAACCCTCTAAAGAGATGGACTGTGATCCTAAAACCTGTCACCGGTTTGCCAAAGTTGCCTCCGTCCCTACAAAGAAACCGCAACCCATTTCTTTCTTCTAACGATACCTTTAGCCAGAGAAACATTTCCCCGATAAAGGCTGACGTTGCCGTCCTACCTAATCTTAACCAACGCGAAACGACGATCGGTAGTGTTGTCTCATCCGACCCTCGCAATAAAAGATTAGTTATGACTTGCCTTGAGGCTAAGATGCACAGTGGAAAACCACCCGAATTTAATCGGGTTTCTTAGGATGGAAAACTGGGTGATGAGGCAGGCACCGTATTCCTTCTTTAGCTTTCTTGGTAGCAGTCACATTTTTACGCAACCAAGTGTTCCATTCTGCTTTTCCCATCCACGCATCTTTCTCAAGGTCACCGTCCAGACTGAAACATCTTTCAAGGCAGAGCAACCTGTGACGAAACAAGTCTTGTTGCCTGTCAGATGGTCGGCCTGAATATGCCCCGAGAGGGACATTTCGAATTGATTCTGCAGACTTCTGTTTCACTCATTTATGGCCTGCAGTGCAAGGTAACCTTGCGATAACGACCGTGGATCGTCTCCGAGGTCTCGAAGATCTTGCTCGTGGAGGCGGTTGAGCAGTTGTCCTGTGTTTCATCTATGCTGATGCACAGTCCACAGAGTCAATCCCCCCGCCGGGCCAAGGTAGTGTCATATCCACCGTAAACGAAGACCAGAGCTTTAGTCACTCCATTAGGAGTTGTCGCTCCTGCAGCTATTAGGCTTAAAACCATTGGTTTGTAGGTAGACTGTGATGTTGAGCAAATCACACTCGGCTTTGCGCTTTCACCGGTTGTAACGTATTTTACCCTGTGTGGTAGTTGATGATGTCTGCCTGGGCAACCTTCACGATCGAGCTTAGCTCTCACCCGAAAGCTGCTTATCGGTGTGAGTTGTAGAAGCATGCAAAACACGCTGTCGTCGTCTACGCTATTGTCCAGCGCTCGTTTACTGTGGCTTTGATAAACTATGGACAGTCTGTCTATCCGTGATTGTTGTCACAAGCTTTGCAACCTGCAGAAGGTACACCCTCAAGCGAGATGGCACGAATGCTTGTATGTGGCCATTGGTTCGTGACTCCCTTGCATTCTTTTCAGCTGGACGGGTACTTGGTCTGGTTGCTCCATTGTTGTCGCGAATATGTCGACTGAAGTCTGCTGTCGGCCGTTCCTGCCTGTCTGTCTGAGCAATCAGTTAGGCCCTGGAACTTTGCTTCCTGGTCACCCTGGAATTTGCTTTCTACTTCTCCTGTCCAGCAGCCCGATAGCTCGGACGAGAGACAACGGAATTATTCCTTCTGGGGTATGGGTCGTGTCAAGTTCAGACTGGTAGCTCAAGTGATCAAGAGTTATTGAAAACTTTGTATCTTAATGACAAGGTCAGAAATAGCCTAAATGTTGCCTTTAGTTTGCTGAGCTTCTGAAATCATACCGCTAACTGGAAGACGGGCAACCGCAGAAAACGTTTAAAGCCTTTCACAATATGCGAGACCAGTGTTCTTCGTAGGGGTTACAAAACAAACAGATAAATCTCATGAGCCGAAAACCAGTAAATGCGTCACATGATCTACTTTTTCATTCAGAAGGTCAAAGATGACTGCCTTTAACCTTCTCGCTACTCTTCCCTGCCATTATGAAGCCTTAATCCGTGTCAAGCATGAAGATCCATAAATAGTTTCCCCGGCTAGCCCTCGGTAATAGTAGGTTAGGTAGGGCGGCCTCTGCACCGGGCTAGCCCATGTAGTCTGGACAGGGTTTTCGAATTGTATGATAGACTTGTAGCACTTTTCCGGTCTTCTGTCGAAGATGGCCTACCTCAATCTGCCAAGGTCGAATGATGATTGGTTAGGACAAACTGCTCGATGGAGTGGGGCTTCTTCCTTCCAGGCGCCTTGATTTATTGCAGAGATCGTTTACAATAGCTCATCAATCTGGCTTTCTCTTGCTCATTTTTGTCCTCCGCATTCTGAGCCTGTTGCCTGGCAGACACTCACTGTTGCTCTGGATCTAATATCCTTAGCTCGGACAAATAAGTTTTCTAGCAACAACGTTACCCTTAGTAATGCATGGGCCTGCGCCGAAGGGACTAGTAGATTTAAAGCTGCCTATATAACAGAATGCACCCGAGCCCTCCTCAGTGGCTAGCTGCCCTACCTCCTGTTCGGTTTCCGGTTGCTTTGATACTCTTCTAGGCATAGTGCCTATTTTGGGGTTCCAAGTTAGTCACTTTTACCAATATTAGTCACTTTTCAGCAATGCGTTGTCCAAATACATGAGTCCCAAAGCCGGAACAAGATTGATTCACGAACTTCACGAAGCTGGATTCTGAAACGAACAACTTCACAAATGCCCACAAAAGTCAAATATACGGTCACAAAAACTAAAAACGAGAGCCAGGCTCACAGCGCGAGGAGACGAGCACGCGAGTCGCACTGATCCAAACGAGCTGAGATAAAACCGCTCGTTGGAAGCGAATAAGCAAAGATTGGTGCACGAGTTTAGGGGTAGTGCAGAACACCCAAAGGACGCGCATAATGGGGCACTTTCAAAAATCCCAAGTATCGTGATGTTCTCGGAGGTTTTACCGCATTTGGTAGTTACGTACGTCAAGGCCTGCGTGGTGCATGCAAAGCTCGAAATGACGCGGTTGCACGGCACACTTCAAAATTCAGTTCGATACGGGTCTCTTTGAATTTTCAGCCAGCACTGGACACACAGTAGGGATATGTAGGACGAGACGCCTTTCTAATGGTGATAGGGCGGCAGGGTCCCCATAATCGACGACTCATGAGGGATGTTGACCATATAAACGAGGGGCGACTGTGGCTTTTACCCGGAGTTTTTCGTTTGGCTTCGCAGTCAAATTCTGCTTTTTGGGTTCCCATCCTTTTCTCTTTCCTGCTGATGCACCTGTTTACTTTTTTCATTACTTCTTCTTTTACCCTAAGGAAAAGCTTGATACTCTTCCTGTTTGGTTTCAGTTTAATATTCTTCATGTCTTTTTACTGGTTATCTGTGCCTTTTTCCTTTCTTCAAATTTTCAGTTCAGCTCACACAGGATAAAGGCAGTCTGGACTAATTGGTCATCCAAATAGTTCTTTTGTCGGCAAATTTACTTTTCCTCCAAAGTAGCCTTGTGTAGTTTGGAATGGTCACTCAACTATCCGGATATAGACACCAGTGGGACTTGACGAGAACCTGCTGCTTTAGTGTTTCTCTAATCTAGCGTATCTTAAATGATTTCGTGATGGAAATCAGTGGACTACTTCTGAAACGCTCACTCGTGACCTTCGGGTATGGCTCGGGTCTCGGCCTGAAACCAGAGCAGATCACAAGATTAGGGACTTCAATCGTACTTTTGTCCATTTTCCTGATTCTGCAGCTCCAAAGGTTCTGGCACTCACTGACAGAACAGCGAAACTCCTGTGGTCAGGACTGCTGTACATTTCTTATTATATTTGACAAACAATCCCCTCTTCACCAAGGAAGGAGACCCCTGGAAGTAGCACTACCAACCACTAACACTCTCAGCTATGGTGCAACTTTTCTGGCCAAGCAGCATGAGTGGGAGGTGAGAACCTCGTCCTTACTTTCGTTGGTTCTGTCTCTGGGCTGAGCCGGTGTCTACTTGTCTGGAAGTTACTAGGGACTCTGGTTTTGTACTGCGTTTAATGACACTACAGGTGACGTGTAGATAATTTGAAGCAAGAAATAGGCAGGACGCCAGGAAGGATAAGAAGTAGGGTGATCCGAAAATTGGCTGGGATAGGCATAGATGTCAGCTTCAGTAAAAATGGAACGAAACTGAATTAAGAAATCTATTAAAACCATACTTCAGCCTTCTAGGTCTCCTCCGGCAAAACAGCGCATAGACCAGCGGCGGTTTTATTTTCTACTTGAGTCCCAAATTGATTGCAAAGTGAATGTGCTCAGCTGCCTTGTAAAAGGTGTTGTGAATGTGAGGGGGCAGGTCTTTACAGAGTTTTGCCAAGAGGCTGACCTTGCACTTATCTTCTCCTTGGCCCTCGGCTTTCAGTTGGTAACATTCTCCATGTTACATGAAGACCCATTCAAACGATGTATCTGTTGACCATCTAGTATGTTACCTCACCTTTCTATCAAAGTGTACTACCGGGGTTTGATGACCCCTTTATCATGGCACATTCTTTCCCCGAATACTCAGAACAGGAGCCAGCCGGGAAGTTCAGAATGCTATCCCTTGTTTTTTAGCTTCGCAGAAACCTTCCGCAGCACAAGCCTTGATACTTTACCATGGTGACCATCTGAGCAATAGGGGTGGTGATTGGCGCCTTGTATTTTGACTTGTGCCAGTTTAATCCCGTAAAGCCTCCCATCACACTTTGCAGTTACTTAGCCATGTACGCGGCCGTAGGAGTTTGCCACGTAGTGGGAGTCATTGAAGAGGGCGAAAGTGGGATGTAAGTGCACAGAGATCAAACTCCCTCCAAAAGGTCTCTCGGGAGTTTAGTTTTCGTACGCCCTTGTGGAAGAGGGGTAAAAACGCCGAAAGTAAGTAGCATTCACTCCAGACCGTCTCTGCATCACTTAGATTCCTTACTAGCTGGTGGAGGATGTTAGAGTGTAGGTCCAATCATCACACATTCGGCTATTCAGAGAGCCGTAAGTTGGTATGTTTCCCAGTCTAACATCCCTTAAGTAGATGGACTACCGGACATCTGATTGTTTTTGAATTCATGGTCGTCTGGGCTTTAACCACCAGTGATCCGGCTGGCGGGGTCATAAAAATCGGCAGCATTTCCCATTCCATCTCCGGACTTTTGTGCTATATAATCACTTCCACCCTGGCTTCGTTGGTCGCATCAGCCTTTCTTTGTTTTGTGTATAAGGGTTTTCATCCCCTCAGCTAAAACAGCCGTGTCTTTAAAACAAACCTGCGAGCACAGCTCACAATAGTCCCTTCGTTAAAATCCTTTTGGGGCCAATCAAAGCAGCTCTGCACAAACTGAATGCCGTCCATTTTCGGAGACTAACAAAAAATAAAGGCGGTCGCAATCACCGGAAAGCTTTCACAAAGTTAAGCAGCAAATGTCGGAAAAACTGTCTCCGGCGGTAGATTTCAAATAAACCAATGGAAACTTCATCCGCGATACAGAACATTGGCCCCGAATTACTTTGCCAGCAGCCGTTTGGTGTCCACCAGTCATTTCTTTATTTCCCTTGACGTATACAAAGAGCTGTCCCAACTTCAACCTGGTGAACCACACGGCCCCGACAGACCACGGACAACATTGCTGAAGGAATGCTCGGCCGTGTTAGCCTTTATCATATTCGACCTAAATCACCGCTGAATTCACCCAGAAATCTTCGAACAATGGAAAGTGGCTTTAATCACAAGAGCGTCCAGAAGAACCAACAAGTTTCGCTCAGTAGCACACCTATCCTTTACCCTCAAGGTGTTTGAGTGACTACCATCGCAGCATATATCTCCTCAGTTTGACTTGTCTGACCCAAACCAATTTGCCTACAGCGATTCATGTTCAACCCTCGATGCCCTCGCTTCCCGTCTTGCCATCAGTGATCCGAAATGTGTAGTAGCCAGTGTCTGTATTCTCCCTTAAACTGAGGCCTCCAACTTCGTAGGCAGATCTAAGCTGCCATAGATCCTCGTAGAGGAACTCAGCTAATCGAAGCACACTTGCTTTTCAGTTATTTTTCTGGCGGTCAATAGCTTACACAGCCTCGTAGTAAAACCTTCTTTATGCTTCAATCCGCGCAGGGCGTCCCACAAGGAGCAACCATATCTCCGTTTTTGTTTTCCTCGTATTCCTACTTAGTGCCCCTTGAGGACGACTGCTTGCTGATAAGGTGTGCCGCCGGCATGATCTTAGCATCCCATAACCCAAGCAACCAACACAACTTCGTCTACATCACTGCACAACTTAGCTTGCTAATTGGTCTTTCATACACAGTTTGCAACTGGGTCCATTAAAATCTTCCGATATATTGTTTTGTTCCCACATAAGGATCAGGTAATCTTACCTTTCCGAATCCTAGGCTCCTTTTCCAATAACGGTGAGTGCATCGGGCGCAGTAGGTCAATGGAGTAACTCGGTGTGTCCACAAACCGTGAGCCCTGCTGGTGTGAAAATGTGGCGGCTGCCTTTCGAATATAAGATGGCTTTCGCTTAATGTTATACCATTCAAATCCCCTGGTACTCTACTACACCTCATCCAGAAATGCGTTTTCTCTTGCGTTCTCCCCCACTGGTTCGGAGTTTCTCCTGTAAAATTCTACGAATTACATTTCAAGGACTTAATCAACTATCCGTTCCCCTGAAGAATTTATCTGGAGGTAGTGGTATTCCTCGAAATCCGTCAACCCTTTCCATAATGTACCGAAACATCAATTGATGTACAGCTGTCTCCCGTAGGATGTTGGTTGACGAATCGCGTGCATTTTCCTCTATCTCATGCACTCTTACCGAGATCCACAAGTCCTCCAAGGCATCGTATCTTGCCGATTTCCCTGCTAATCCATATGTTATCATTTCAGAACTAAATCCGATGCTGGGTTGACACTACATTCCACTCCTTGTATCATTCTGCGATTGGACTTCGCTATGCAGCTACTAAATAATAGCCTGCTGGGGCATAAAGCATATGCTCAACTTGGCGTTAGTACCCGCGAGGCCAAATTTCCCCAAAACACGGTATGCGGTGGCTCCTTACGAGATTTACTTTGTGTTCCCTAAGTTTTCATCTTTTTTCTTGGGGAAATTAAAGTTTCCAGTATTCCACGGGGCCTTTCGTTATCTTGAATTTCTGAGTATGATTTTTCTTTACCTCTTTTCGGCTGACGAAATAATATGTTCAATTCCCTAGGTGTACTCGTATAAGGCTGGGTTAGAAGTTCAAGGAACACTTGTGTGAATCACTTACGCACTTTTTCGCGCAGATCACAGTCGTCACCGAGACTGTAATATTAAGCCTGAATTGCACCCTTCAGAGAGGCACTACATGGTCTGTGTAGAACGGCAGCAGCACTCACCTCCCAGACGGGGCAAGGGTTATCGCTGGCTGTGACAGGACATTGATACCTGTCTTTGCAGCCTCTCAACATGGCCTCTGAGATTTAAAAGCCGCGGTTGGAAAATATCCCCACATATTTCACATTATTAGCTTCTACGAAACCATTCTTTTGTCCTCATCTTTCAATTCCTCCAGGTTTGACCTGCAGGTATCTTTGGTGGGTCATTTACATTTGATTGTGCTGGGTAAGAGCTCCCTGTCTGTGCAAACAACCGACTCACTTAGTCAATGCCATCCCTCATGGAACTTGCCTTAGGCCTTCCTGAAAAATTTAATTCATTGGCGAGTGCGGAGGGTGGTGCAATCTAGCCAATGGGCTATGTTGGTAATATGCTGAAAACGTGGAGTTGGCCCCAGCTCTAACCCTTGAGGGCGTCAGCTGGCAAACTTCCTTATACGGGCTGTGTCCTTTTATCTCTGTATAAACTTCCTTTTCCTGAGAATCTGAGCTACCCAGTTAACCAGCGGGGGGATTATTCCATAGATTCGAATATTTTGCCCCTGCATTTTTTGGGCAACTGAGCTGAAGACGTTTCTGAAGTCCAAGTAATAGATCTCAGCCCTCTCCTCGTTATCAAACCTATTGGTCGCTTCTTCCAAAACATCGGTGGGGTCAGTTAGGCACAGGATGGAAGTGGACTAATTCAATGCGGTCCCAGGTAGATACATTATCGGGGAGATTACTCGACCCAAAAAATATTTTTTCAAGACGAGAGAAAGTGCTTGCGTATCCACATAAGAGGAACCAGCAGGATCTTGTGAGTGCCTGGTACATCAAGATTTTGCTAAGCTCGCTCAGCTGAAACGATTTCACTCTGTAAATGCCAGGAACCAAAGAGTTAAACCTCCATAGAGGAAATGTCAGTATCAGCTGAAACGGACATTCGATGACTAAACAAATTGGATGACAAATAATGCCGAATACAGCAGTTACAAAATAATGAGAAGCTAATATCAGGAAAAAGTATTTTTAATCAAATGCGGACAGGTGTATAAGGCATAACAGGACAAGATTCCGGTACCTACGTCTTTCGTTAGATACTTGGGTGTCGATGATTGACAATGATGCCAAAACATTTCTTGAAGGACAAATATAGCCTACGAAGATCTGGATGGCTTCCTGTAGACTTTTGCAGAGTTCCAACCTTTTTCGTGTACGAGCTTCCTCGATTATAATGCTCGCATGCTGAAGCGGGCCAGGGAGCGTTCTTTAACGATTTTCAACCAACTGGCCTATCATTTAGTCGAATGTTGTTGTATTCTTCTCCAAAGGAAGGAGGGAGGTGGAATAAGTTTATAATAAATATCTTCCAATGTTTAATTTTCCATGTCAGATAAAATCAAGAAATATGAAGCCTTCTTTATCGTGCAACTGAAAGTCGAGTGAAAAATTCGTTTACGGCGCACATCCGTAAGTTTCAGATAGGAAGAACTATTTAACTTGCTGCTAATTGACGACTGGCGGACCATCAAGAGTCATCTTCGTGGAAATAAGGGGGGGGGGGATTTCCGGGGTATGGTTTAACTAAGAGAATATGCCAGTCTGACATTCATCATTTTGAAAGTTAAGAGGCATGAACCCAAGTATCGTCGGGTTTTGTAGACTTTTGAATGGAGCGAATTTTCGGTTTTTGAGGGTGCCCCAAGTTGAAAACACCAGGAATGACACAGTAAGCGTAGCGTCAGATGGGATTACCAATTTGTTAATCTGTGTCTTTACCCTTATTTTGTAACCAACGTTCTGCTTTTTGACAATCACAGCAGTTCCATTTCTCTTCGGGATGTTTTGTTAGCATTGCATGTGGTTTGGCTGTGGTATTTTGCTTGCCTGTTTGGATGGAAACATTTATTTCACGAAATTCTTGACCGCTCTACTCGATAGTGAAATGAGCTGTCAAACCCCAGTTGCTTTATTAAAATTTGGTTCATGTTGGACTCCCTATGAGTGAAATCGTTTTCCTCTTGGTTATTCTAGGTTGCTTTTTGCTGTTCTGGTTAGGAAATCCATCCACTGAAAGATTGCGCAAGACACGCCTTCTTGGCCAAACTTTTACTCTGACTGGTGTTACGTTACATTTTCACCTCATAAAGCATATGTTTCCTCTACAGTTTCGTCGTTTATTTGTCCGGAACACTGCTGGACAATGATGAAGGCTCTGTAGAAGAGTTACTACACATTGTGATTGTTTTCACGATTGAACAAATGTACGGTTAATTTTGGGTCGGCTTGAGTTTCGATAACCTGGATCTGCTTTGACTACTTTTTCCCGGAGGCTCCTCGTCAACATTCAGAATGGGCAAGTTTTGGAGTCCTTCAAAACGGTCTTTTGGTTTGCGTAATCAGTTTTGCTCGGGCCTTGTTTAAAACTTTTAGGTTGCCACAAAGAGGGTTAATGAAATACTGGATGCTAATTTAAAAAGGGGGTTATGCACGACGAGAAGATCGTTTGACCGCCATCGTCCGCACCGGATGAGATGCCTCCAGTTATTTGCAGACGCAGTCAGGTTTCACGTGCAAGTCAAGTCCATGTTTTTACATTGGCCAATGACCCCTGATCATCAGATTGTCAATAACTGCCGAACCTAGCGGGTGGAGGCGCCATCATAAAGCAGTCATTTAAGTTTCTTATATCCACCGAGGCTATGAAGCTACGGGGGATAGAGGATACACGCAAAGATATCGCCGCCTTAGTAAGCCTCGGCTAAGAGAATTACAGCGCAGCTGAAACCCATTTAAGGTTACGAACCAGGGTTGTTTGCCTGTGGCTAGCTGTTTGACTTTGCCGCGAATATCCTAAATAAGAGGACGCAGGACGGGTGGCATTTTGGTCGAAAATCCCCAGTGTGTTTAGCTGACAGAAAAAAAGCAGGGAAGCTACGGACCACTTTACGGCTTCATTTAGATAGGACGGCAGTACATATTTGTTGGCTTCGCAGATGAAGGATTAGCCTTAAATAAACTAGTGATGGGTCTTTATTCCACTGATAAAGATGACCTCTAGGTCATAGAGACCATTTCAAACGAGTCCAGTTCCATCAGCATCGGACAGAAAGAACAAACCAATTTAACTTAAAGAACGAGAAATAGAGAATGGACAGGCAGCCTTCTCTAGTTAACAAGAACTTTTGCGGCTCCCGTCAACGGGAGGATCACACCAAGTCAGAGCAAATCCAGTGAAATGGTACATTTCTTGGCATTTTCCAAGACTCCTGTAAGAGTCGAGTTGCCTGGGAGCTGCCACGGTTGAAGTGCTACAAAACGGCGTTGTTAATTCATGAAACACAATCAAGGGTTATCTGAGATTTGTTCACATCGGCAGCTTTCAACGAGTCAGGAGAGGAGTTTGACATACCGTATTTTCTAAGGTGGTTTCTGTACGCCTAATCCGCTGTTGGTTTGTGTTTAGTAACCAACCCAGCAATATGGAACTAATACAACTCTGTTTTGGGTTATATTAGTTAAGTTTTATTTAGTGAATGTATTCTTTTTCACTAGTAGTTCTGCCTTATGTTGCTAGTTAAGTAAAGTTCACAAATTCCAGTATCGCTTTCCCTTGAGTTGAAGAAACTGGATAAAAGGTGCACTAAATGGTATTATCGTTCATTGAAAAAGGAAATAATAGGCAATCTATATTGACATTTGTCCTCCGGTCGATAGTTAGCTGATGTTTACATACTTCAAACATGTTGCATGGACGTTTTACGAAATATTCTTGATTTTTCACATGTACAGCTCGATGTACGCTAAATCCAAATAACTGTCATTATAAGGATACCACATTAGTACAACACCTTTCCGTTCACCATTTGATGGCATGCCTGCCTTGCCGTGGCTCACTGTGGGAATCGATCACTCAGTTTTGCCATACATTTGGTGACGTTATGAAAAGTCAGTTTGTGATCGTTCGAAAAAGATAGGGGATAAAATGAAGTATGGTCACAGACTGCTTTTGTACAGAAAAACGGTACAACAGAAGTAGAAGAAGGTGACTCACAGCGCTTTCACAACGTTTAGCTAGTTGTTATCAAACTGGCCACTCAACTTTGCTCCCCGAATTTAAGTCAACGTAGATTCCTTTTGAAAGGTTGTACACCATCCGAGCGGATCCTAGTAATTCCAGGGTTAGCTGCCGAGTAGCGACGGATGCATTAAACATTTCCTCCTGGGAAAGTGTGGCCTGGTCTTTATTGCAACGGTTAACAGGACGATCGCAGATAGCGCACGTAGAAAGATCTACGGTAGTTATTTGTGGGAGCACCGAAAATGTCCTTATTAACCTGATAAAACAATAAAGTGTGTACGGTATAGTGAAAATAAGGTGGCAGAGTACGCAAGATATACAAGATACCACAAGCTGGACGGCAAAGCTTTCGAGACAGGCTAAGCCGCTTAGGGATGCAATGTACTCATTCCTCTTTGCAGAAAGGGAAAATTACAGTAGCGCGGTGTGCGAGATGAATTTATTTTATGAAATGTTTCCAAATAGGCAATTATGGTACTTAGGCGGACCGTGACTACAGCAACACGGATGTTGGAGTGAAGTGAGGCTAATCGTTCTGCCAGAGTCTACCTAGATTCGGGTTGCTAGGTCTCGGATTCGCATGGTAGAGGAGTATATGTTTGTTCGTCCAAGTATTTCTTCAACATTGCCTTACTTACTGGCATATAAAAAGTACTATCATTGATCATAGTAGATCATTTTTTCGGCATCATTAGGCTTTTGGAGGGCATTGGATAACGAAATTAATTTTATTTTTTTGCAGTCTCGTTGTAACATGTGAAAATGCCCTCAAATAACCATATTTTGTCGGTTATTGAATCTACTTTCAAGCTCATGTCCACTTGGCTTGTGAAAAACTATCTGGGTTTTCGTCCACTGGTTTAGAATGTTTCTGAGGATATTCTTTAATAATGTCAAGACTTCAAGTCGTCCAGTGGGCTCCTTTGTGGAGGTTTTTAAAGCCCAGAGAGCCGGTGGCTGGCTACCACCGCAACCTGGTTTCCTCCAGTCAGAAAAAATGAATGCAAGTTGGACCGGCACAAATAAAAGGGTTCTTCAGTAATATAATGGTGGATGGAGCATATTATTTTATATAGCTTGTGTAGAGCAGCAAGCTGAGTTAAGCATTACTGACCCGGTTTTGCCACAGGACCGACGGCCCATTACGGTGCAACACCTTCTCCTACACAACTACGGATAAAATTTGCTGCTGACTTCCTCGAATTTGTCTTTACTGAGATCGTCGGGCGCATCTGAAATATCGAAAATACTGTGGCTTTCAAGCTCCAAAGCAAGGCTCCCATATCACAACTGAAAAGCACCTTGCTCAGGCGTGCCGGTATGGACTACCATCGGGGCACGTGCACAACTCCAAGCTAGTGCTCACGGCGCCACACATGCCTTACCCTCCTCCGATTCGCTGTGAATCAATTAACAATGGAACTTATAGAAAAACAACTTTTGCTTTCTCTCAACACCACAAGTGAAAGAGCCAGGGTTACGACCGACAAGACTCGCCTTCGAAGGGAAGCTTCAAGGGCAACCATCCAGCCGGTACCAACCACACGTCCCTTACAAACCGGCCCCCTTGCGGGGAACAGCCCCAGCTAAACAGTCACCATTGTCCTACCCCGTGCTCATCGTAACAATTCGTGCGCCTACTGAGTCTAACAGTTCATCCTCGTTAGGCCACCTTAGCATTGAACGAAGAGAAGGCACCTCTAGATGCAGGTTCCACCTACACCTGCGCAGTTACTACCCCATCATTTACCGACAGTGTTGCCGTAGATCTGATATTAAGGAAATTTCCACTTTCCACTATACTTCCACCAAGCTAGCGGCACTGCAAGATGTCCACTACCTCCAACCCCCTGAGGGGGGTGATCAGCCCGCCTCCCTTCCTGTTTTCAGGTCCCTCAAAGCTCCTACCAACCTTACTGGGCCGACAGACCGCGCAAACTCAAGACTCACTCCGACCCGACACAGCATACAAGCAGAGTGGGTCAGGCTTCTTCTCCAGGATTCCTCCGCCTTAAAACCCGCCGCCAAGTCAGAAAACAGTGGACAAGCTTCCTGGAGCTCCAGATGGCGACCGCACTGGCTACCAACAAACCTGTGCCCGCCAGTCAAATGGCCACACTGACTCATAAGGGCTCACACTGTTTTTCAGTCAAAACACCCACCGATGGATGCATCCGCAACAAAAAGCTCACCTGTTTGCCGGGTAGGGGACGGCCACCCCGCCGATGGTGCCCGCAGAAACACTGCACCAGTGATTCATCAGCCAGAGAATAGTTGTCAATGAAAGTTCGAGCCTCAGAGGGCCATTCACTGGTTACCACCTCGTACACCGCATCAGAGCGCAGTTCTAAACAAGCAATTTGGCGCTTCTCCAGCACAGCTCCTTCTACCACTTGAGGCGTAAGCTCATAATCACCTCTCAGCTCATTCACGGCTATCATGGCCTATATTCACATTTAAACCCATAATAACAAATTTACTTCCTAGTCTTTTGCTCCGGCCAAATCCCCTTTTATACTCCGGCAATCATAATCCATATGGTTTGTGAAGGAGATGAGAAAGTCTGTTCCATTCACAGCATTCATTTTACAAGCGAATTTATTTCATTTTTATGGACTTTCGCTACCAGAAATCCGATTGTTTGTTTCATTGCACTAACCCTCTGTCACAACACAGGCCCTCATAGTTTCCTCGAGCGTGAGTCTCTCAGCTTGAACTTTGTTGTGACTGTATTCGGTTAACTGATCTTCCCATTTCAACCCTACGCTGTGATTAGGCAACAGTTGTTGATTTGTCGTTCACTTTGGAGCTCAAGAGCCAAGAAAAGGCAAAGTTGAGGTTCGATTGCTGCGAAATTGCCTAATTTTTTTGTATATAGTGCAGTAGCTATTCGGTGTTGATTTTGTTTTGAATTGCATGAAAATTGGTCGCTAGGGATCGCTCAGACTTTCGATGGGCTGCGCTTTACCTTGCTACCAACCGTAGTCCTGACCAAGCCTTTCACAGTCATACTGACCCTCTTGTATCATCAATAACGTTCTCCCTACTTCTTCATCATTCGCAGCAAGGTCCCACTAAATCAGCCTACCCATCTCCAGACCTTTTATCCCACTTTACCCAGTCACCTGAGCATTCAGCGCTAATCTACAATGGACTTCCCAGGTGTTTAGCTCAATACACACCCTAGGGTGACAGTGCCACTTCTGTCTCAAATAGAGCAGCACCGGAAGTCCAGATCTCTTATAAAGGTGACCCACCTACTGAGCTCCGCCAGCCCAAGCTAACTTTAGCCGTCGAATTCACTGTGGGCCCGGAGCTTTTTCCATAGCATTATACAACTCTCTCTGCACCTTGAAAAACTTCCTACTATAAATGACTGACAGTCGTCCACATCTTCGACATCCTCCTGATCACCGAAACTGGGCTTTCTGAGCACACACCTTCTGACCAAATATAACTGGTCGGTTATGAAACCTCTAGGACTCACCAAATCAACCGCCGGTACGGAGGGTACTCGGATTATGTCACGTGCAGCTTATCTTCCACCCTCCTGGGAGACCCCGCTCCGGCAAATGTTTAAGGTTCTTCAAGGTTTACCACTTCCCTGCTCCAGAGGGCCATAGTTCCAGGTTGCATATATCGACCCTCAGCAGTTATGCTTAGGCATTTAAATCCAGCAATGATGCACCCTACTATATTGCTGGCCTGCCCCTTGGAGGCAGAATGATGGCAGGTGACTTTATTACCCAAGATGAAAACCGGCCCTCTAATGCCGGTCCCCAGGCATATTTTCAAAGCGCCTCTTGTTTTCGCTCGAGTTAGTGGGCTCATAATGTAAGACAGCTTACGAGAAACAGTAGCTTTTTCGACCTGATATTTGCCCTATGCCTGGAGAAAGTTTCTGCCCCCAAACCAAACCAATACACAAGGCGTGACCGCAAAACTATCATTTGAGTGCTCCAAATCAAGCAGCACACAGAACCCCTACTATGTGACGGTCTCTCTTTCTGCCATTTCACATAGGACCACTTTCCTCGACACTTCGCTCCAGAAGCTGGGAAAAGCTCTTCCAGGTAGCTAGGCCTCGGTATACCGCTGATCCCCTCTACTCAAGTTTACTTTCAAGTATTGATAAACCATCACGCTTCTATTGTCCATTCAGACCAGCAAGCCACTAGATAACCGGGCTGGAGAAAAAATACGCTGAGCCCAAGGGGCTGTACCAACGAAATAGAGACTTTTCTACCGTTTTACCACTGGAAAACCTAGCCCGCGAAGTTCACCTCATGGCCCATGACCTACAGCCGAGGCAAGAAAACAAAGCACTGCTCTATCCTAACAAAGCTGAAGAGCTAGCCCGGCCACAAAAGTCCCGAGTTCCCCCTCACAATCAGTTCCATGCAGATTACACAAACAGATCACTCGTTAGGATGACCTCGTTATCTCACCTCGACCGATAGCCGGCACATTAACCATATTATTCACAACCCCATTGACTTCCTGCCTAGCCTGTACCCAGCCAGCCACCTAGTTTGTGGCGAAGCCTTCACTCAGATCTATCACGGCCAAGAACAAGGATGCTGATATTTGCACTTGAAATTTCATAACTTCCTGCCACCTCAAACATTAGGGCTTACCTTGAGAAGTGTATACTCTTGATGGCCCGCGCACTCCCTCCTACTACCAATACCACACATTCTGTCACTCCAAAGAGGAACCTTTCCTAACCGACGGAAGGACTCCGTTTTCTTCCCGGGGCATAAGAAGAGCGCAAAGCATGACATTATCTATTGCCGCCGGATAAACCGTGCACTAATGACCTGAAGCTGCCACAGAAGCTTGGCGAACACTACTTCAACGACTACTGTTGAGCACACAAACTCATCAGCTCTAGAGAGCTCGAAATGTTAGACTCAGTTTGCATTCCATCCTCTAATTTCGCTCCCCGAACCTGGTAACAACAGGCACTGACAAATAAAAAGCTCTCATCATCATCTACCTCACTACGACCAAGGCCTCTAACGGAGTCCCTCACCTGAAGTAGCAGAATAAGGTTTGAGGTTACGGAATTGGAAAACTCCTACTCGGTTGGTTTAAGTTTTACCTAGGATACCGTCACCACGTCACCCACAAAAATGGTCAGGTGTCCGGCCCCCTCCCGGTGGATAGGGAGGCTAGACGGGGAAATGTTCTGAGGACACGGCTATTACACTTTGCGTAAATGACAATCACTGTCGTCACTCACGGTGAAATTTTCTTACTTGCCCAAAACAATTTGATCATTTACGAATCCAAACGAATCAACCTACCTGAAGCACTAAATAACATCAGGGTTGATATAAGGCCCATATCATCCTGGTGTGATTACCAAGAAACGGAATTCTCAGCAAACAGAAGTGATTATTTTGCGCTAAACTGAGATATTCCTTATGGTTGGTCTATAACTGGTGATGTCTCGCTTTCACACTCCCCGAAAATACGAGACCTCAGAATGCAGTATTCATACTATTTTAACTTCCCTGTATACACCTTCCATGTAAATTCACGGGCAAACAGGTCCATAGGTTTGCTGCAGACAAACTCGCTCCTCATGAACTGTGAGCTACGGGCATATAAAACTCATATTCGCCCAACCTCAGAGTACTGCAAGCTTGTTTTCTCATTTACGCACAAACAGGACAATATTGATTTTGGAAAAGTCCAGCTTCGATTTACCAAAGTCCATTCAAGCCCCACACAGACCTTGGCTAAAGAAAGCTGTGCATTCCTACTGCTTAACCGTCTGTGGCTTGGAAGAATAAAACTAAACCCCGCAACTTTTATTCAGTTTGTCCCACAAGTAAATTCAGTCCTTTTGTCTAGAGCTCTTCATTAGAAACACCACAGCAGCTGCACAATGGGGATCGCCGTTTATCAACCTCTGATTCTGTGGTATCCAAAAGGCGAAACTCCTTTGCCCCTTGAACTACCGCGGGATATCCGTTCCACAGGTTCCCAGGAGGAAAGTGTTGGGCACTAACCGTCGACGATCAGTGGGTTGCACCTTATAACTCATCACATGTGGCTCTACCCCAGCAAAAACCTACCAGTTTATAAAGCCCAAATTTCATTGCTCTCATGGCCGAGGCTAGTAAATCTGAAAAGGTTCCTGAAAAAACGTTATACCACCTGTCGCGCGAATGATAATCTCTAAACATTTCCGGAACTACTTTCGGTTTAGTCTTTGCTTGCGACTCGTGCCCAAAATGCGGCACCTGCCGGACTCCTTAACCCCAGCTTAGCGGTCAACCTTTCATAAAACCCAGTTTTCAGCCCCTAATCGAACACAGATCATCTCTCCGTCAAATAACACGGTCTCTTCCTATGACTGGCCACTTTAGAGCCTTGTGTACTCGGTCACCAAAGCCACTAACCATCTGTGGGTCTGCCCAAAGTATCACCATAGGTTATCTTTAAAACAGCCGGGACCAGATATAAACCGATGGTCGCCAGACCATGGCCTTTTCAGAAAAGAGCAATCACGTGTGCAACCCTCGAGTGTTGAAATAAATATACGGGTCCTTTTCCCCTCATTCTTTCTCTTGCATAGCTGGAGGCCGTTACAGTGCTGACGGGAAAATGGCGACAAGCTTGTGGTTGTCCTAAATTAGGGGGAAAAACAGACACTCTTAGCAGTGGTAGACCAGTAAAGCACACTTGAGATACGGTGGGCAGGGGAGAAAGGGGAGGTGCTTCCTATGACTTTACCATACTCTCTCTCGCTCCTCTGTAGTGAAGGAACCACAAAGTACCAAAAATACTTCCCTCTCTGCGAAGGTGTCAGATTAGTGCTCTACGCCCCTTCGATAGTGGATGAATTTTCTGTTACGCCACTACCCATACCCGCATATGGGAAGTTTTGAACAGAAGAGCTTACGAACTGACTCCTCGGTAATTCTGCTCGACCCTGTGTATGGTGGCGGTGTGCCAAATAAGCTCTATAGAGATAAATTGACCCCACTTCTCTGAGTTTAAACCCGTTCGGGTCCGTTGCTCCTTTTTAGACCAGCTCGTTGACTCCAAAATCCGCTGTCCAAGCACGCTTTCAATTCTCGACCATGTGGGGCTTGCAGTGTTCAAAATCCTTCTTGGTGACACGCGGGCCGACTATCCCCAGCGCCTGTTTACGCTAAGGAATAACGTGAAAATTGAATCTTCCTGAGGCAAACCCCGGATACTTGCTCATAAGCGGTTTTACAGTCAATAGCAGTTGCAACCCACCTGGGTTGCCACGCTCCTAATTTGTTTTCTCTAAGCTTCAGCAAAGTATGAACACAACCGTGCTACCCCGCAGCCCCACGCCCCGCCTTCCAAACACCTTCCAAGTAAACAAGGTGCAAGTGTGTCTCCCACCTCAATAAATCCTGCCACGCACACAGGACTTCCCCACAAGGCCACACACCATGACCGGCCTACAGATCATCATTTTTGAATGCGTATTAGCTGTACCCACCCGGCCTCCTTGACTTTATCAGCTCACAGCAGTATACATATCGATGAAACTTTGACTTTTCCCCACCAGAACAATCCCTGCAAGCATTTGTTGTCAAAAATGGTGACTTCTGAGTCCCATCCATGGAATAAAGTGAGGGCCAGCAACCTCTAAAGTGAGGCCTGACCCTTGCCGTATTATACACAAATACACCCAGGTAATTATATACGGCCTTCATTTGTTATCTTCATCCACGGCAGGAATCACTTCAAATCTGCCAACCTCCATTTATTCTTGGCCTATATAATCCATCCCAGTGGGTGGTTGTAGTTGAATTCCTATTAAAACCTTATACGTAGCCCACAGCCGGGACATCTTGCAGACCACTACATCCCCGATCTGTTCCACGTTGTGCTGTTTCGTTGGGTAGCCGTTGGTCCTTTAAGCTTTACTCCCGGCTTACCGCAAGGATCCAAAAAACCAATAGATCGGACTGGGCTACCTTCCAAGCCGGACGGCCATGGCCTAAAATTATACCCTTGAGGGCCGATGCTATATGGAGCCTCATATATCGCTGGTCATTGCCATCGTATTACAGTTGCTTGGGTTACAACATACTAATAGTTTCAGCTGGTCGCACGGAGGTTTCCAGATACCGAACGACATCATGCACCACCCCAAGGATTACTTCTCATATGCTCTATATAAGATCCTGCTCATACTGCATCGTATTACTCAAATAACTACCAAAGTTCAACGGTCACTTTCACCTTCTCGACCTGCCATTCTTCACTTCGCCAATCAGGGCCACCTTAGTCCATTTCTGCCCACTGCCCTGACCACCTTCCTCATGAAAGGTTGGTCGCTTCTCATGGGCCCACCCATGCTCGAGCCTCAATCAGTGACCTGACGCCGGTGACAAACACGAAAGTTACGAAATAAAATACAAATCACTCGCACCTGGAAAAGTTTATTTTTACATCGGTACAGTGTCCATTATCGCCTCGGTTATGGATCTCTGCATACCACTGCAATAGGACCCCGCGTACTCAGATGCAATCTCTCCATATTTGCCCCATCTGGCCCATCTCCCGGCTCCATCCTACTGTTCCTTTATTGACACCATTATGAAAACCCCAGCCAAGAGCACAACTATCATTCATGCCGCTTCAGCGGCGCGTTACGTCCCTTGTGAACTATTGTCCTCATATTCACTTTCAACTAAGAAGTCGCCCTCTATATATCGCAATGGAATTACCCAAAAAAAGGCAATCGCAATAAATTTATCTGGCTTCACAGGCTCCCTCTTTCATTGGATAATTCAAGCTACGGTGCTCTGGTCTAGTGACTCGTCCAGGAGAGGCCAGTGGAGATAAACTTACGTACGTGCCGACCATATCGCCTGTTATACTTTGATAACTCCGTGCTGGTTTAATTCTCTACCGTGACCGAATATTCGTTGGTGGAACTCTCCCTCTGGTTTTCCGATATGGACCCATCAGATACCCAGTAGGTGTGTCCATGTGTTTCTCTCTATCTGCTGCAAATGTTTTCATTTAACTCCTGGTAAACCAAATCTTACATCAATCTCGTACATGATGCATCTTTTTTACACTTCGCTTAAGCTGTTTTTAGAAATTTTACTCTTGAGCAGCTCTTTACAAAAGCCCCGCTGCTGAAACTTTCTACTGATATTTATTTTCTGCTTTAACGACTACCACCTTAGTTTGTTCAAACATTTCCCAGCTATAAAGTACCTTTGCCGACGTGCGAATCCCATTTTCGAACTTTGTGAGTATTTCGAACTGCCGCGTAATGCGGTACTGTATGACCATGCCTTGCGCATGCGTCTTAATCACTGTAGAAGAATGTGTTGTTGTTATTAATAATATCATCATTCTCCTCTTGTGCATTTCAATATCCGACATGCACGGTATTTGTCGGCATCGACCTTCGAGATGGTAGTGAATGGTATCATTTCGATAGGACAAGGGCTAAAGAAACAGCAGGTTCACTCTCCACGCAAAAGTCAAGATACCTATTTACTAACCCCCGTGGAGTGGAAGAAAATCTGGTTAGACCAAGAGGATTTTAACGGAGATGCTCAAATAGATTAAGGAGGACTACCGCGGAGGAAACTGGAGTAAGCTTGGTATGGTAGCTAGACTCAGTTTACCGACCCACGGGCGATTCGGAAATACGTGTCTAAGTCACATCCAGCTTGCCCCTCAACTCTGTCATTGGATTTGCCTCCTTCCTTCCCTCCGGAAGCCTATCCCGGTTGTTCATTACCCTTTAAGAGAACGACTAATCCGATGGTCTCATTAGCCCTCGGCTTGATTAGTTTCTACTTGTGTTCACCAGGACAGTCTACCTCTCTGTTAAGCAGCGGCTTGCTCTTGACTGGCAGCCAACCCAATAGTTTCAGTATTTTGACTTTTTCTCCCAGCTCTCTCTTTTGTGTGAGTGAGAATAACCCCGGGGCTGCTAGTGTGTCCCCGTACTGCAACATTTGCTTCCCCAACATCATTCAAGTGAACCTAGTTCGTATCTTTTCCATAGAAAAGGAGTACTCCTTCTACTGAAGGGGTCATGCTTGGACCATATAATCAGGGCAGGTCGCACCACAGCCTTGCGCAGTTGCAGCAGTACTCTCGGGTTCCTTGACAATAATGTTCTGTGCAGCTGGTATATGACCGTACTTACCTTGTTAGAAGCCTGCTGACTTTGCTTGGAGGTTCTAAAATTGCTTGCTGCCATCAAAGCGATGTCGTTGACTTAGCTTCTCCGTGCCACTTGTTCTGAATTGTTTGGGTTTAAATAACGTGTTCTGCCGGATCCCTTTGATATCAGGCCTAAGACTTTAGCCCGATTAAGAAGCAAGTCCTATTACAACGACCACCTGGGAGAATATCCAAGTTTACCCGAGCCCGGTTCGGTGCTGGACACCCTGGAACCTTCATATAATTCGAAAACTTGGCTACCTCAAAATTGACGTAAAGTTGGTGGTCAGCTAGGCAAGCTTTTAGCCAACACATCAGCGGTGAAGCCATTCTCATCTCTTTAGCCTACGTAGAAGCATCCTGTTGTTCAAGCTGCAAAGCCTCACGTTTAATTCCGGGTCACACACTCTTATCAAACTTTAGACCCGGACGAAGACTTCTAGCGGTTTTAGTGCAAGCATGCTGTCGATGGACACACTACCAACGCGGGTTCCAAAAACGAGGAAGAGTTTACTTACTGGCTCTGCCTAGCGAGGTGAGAGTGTGTTCAAAAGATATATGACTGTTTCATGGACGGCCCCGAGTTTTGTTGCTGCCAAACAGATAGATGTTTTTTATTGACTTGTTAAGTCTTCCATTTTAATTGAGGGTTTTTGGTGTATTTCGACATTGGACTTTCGATTTCAACCGAAGACTTATATGGCAGCTAAGCTGTGTTTTTGGGGTGTGGCCGTTTAGTTTTGTTGGACTGAACCATGTGATTTAGAGTAAATAATACGGGGAAATAAAAAGGAACAAGGTCGTCTGGCGACAAAGCACCGTGGTTCCGTACGCCAACACCAGAGGATGTGAGTGAGATGACTGTTTTTGATGAAGGCCACCGACAAGGCAGCTTTTTATTCCGAGCCTAATATGGAATAATTTACTGAAAATTAGAAGAATACAGATGAGCCCGATACCCACCAAGTAAGTCATATTCTTGGTGAAGTAGGCCCTAAAGTCCATGATTTCTTCCATTTATAAGTGTTCCCGCCGCAGAACAGCATGCTCCTTGAGACCTAGGTCAGGTGCCGCCAAAAACAACAGTTTCAAATAAAAGGTGAGTATATATACTTTGAGATAGCAACATTTAAAAGGCGAAACAACCGTGGGCAGTCCATTAGGTAAGCATTCGTTCGGTTTCAGTTGTACTAGACGGCCAGCAACATCGGATTTAATTTCAAATTTTTCACGGGCTCCTAATCTCAGAGTTAGCAAACCTGCTCCAAAAAGCTGCATGATTTTATCATTTTAATTTCTTCAAAATTCAAAGCCCAAGTAGATTTCTAATTTTGAACTTTCATTAGAGCATAAAGGTTATAAATGGGAAGCAGAACCAGGAAGGTGCGGACGAAAATATTATTGGATCTGTTTCATCATTTTCAAATTTAACGAAGTTATTGCTAAGGCTACCTTGCCCAAAAGTATGCTTCAAAGTTCCATTGTGATAGTTCCTCTCATTGGAAATAGGTATTCGTGAAGAGGTTTAAACCACATGCGGCCCGAGCTTTTCAGTTCAGTTACCTTGAGTTCAGTTAATATCTCCGGTCCTAACAGAAGTCCGCTAGATTGTCCAGTTTCGTGCAGTAGGCAGTTTTTTATTCTCCGTGCCCGTGCAAGTTATGAAACTCATCTCTTCTTTTTAGGCTTTTCTATGAATATTGAGACACCACGGCTGGAAAAATCTAATAATCTGATTGTGCCTGGTTTGCGTGTTGCAGTCGTTAAACTGATGTCCGAATTTACCATTCTGACTAGCCTTTGTGACTGCTGAATACTTTGCGGATTGTTGCGTGTAGAAAGCTATGGTGAATGTGGATGGGTTGTGCCATTTTCACCCGTAGCGACCGCACATAAAACATACTTGCTGTGAGCACGCTATGACTGTGGAACCAAGGGAACGGGACGTCTGACAGCAAGATGTTTCCTGGTACTGCCCAGGCAAGCAAGTGCTGTTGGGCCTGGGTGGGACATGCTATGGAAGCAATTCCGAACAAACTCATCAACATTTTCTAGGGCTGTAGCTTAACAGTGGTGAGCAAAATAATCTTTTGACAAAATCCTAATTCAATGAGGTCGAGTTCATTTAACTGAAGCTTGCCCGTGGCTTCAGCGTGGCAGCACCGATGAAAGAAGCACTCTAAGCAGCATATTATCATGTAGACAATATAAAATAAACTGTTTCCCCTAATGAGAGCAAACAAAGTGGTGGCATTTACCTAGACAATCTAACAAAGGCTTCATCTATTTCTCTAACTGTGTTGCAGAAGCTGTCACCTGCTCCGTAATACTAGGACGAGGGGTAAAAATATACTGTCAGAAATTACTCCACATATTGATGCCTGCCATTCCTAGTAAGACGTGCGTTTTGTGAAGTTGGACTACGGTGAGAAATGGGGACCCGATTCTGCCAAGCGGTGTGGGCGAAATTATGGCAGGTGAATGAATAAAACTATTTTGGTAGAACTTATTGTGAACGGATGAACAAATATAACGAAAATTTCCCTTCTTAAGTTCAAAAATGCACTGTTGTCACTCCATCCCAAGTATTGCTATCCGTTAAACATAAGAGCACTTGGTACTAATGACAGGAACAGGGTTTCTGTGACAGCCTTTGGTCAATAAAGATGTATAGAAGACGTTCGAGAGCGGCTGGTGAACGTGTCTCCTATTGGGTCTAGCAGCGAAATACCAACGTTATCCCCTCTCTCGGACGAATAGAGAAGACTCAAGTCGGTTAACAGACACAAGGTGTATTCTATATATCGTGGCATTGAAACAGTACCGATACGAGAGATACACCGAACGGAAAACGAAACGAAACGCAACGGCTATGCAGAAAGCGAACCGCGAGCGTGTACAATCGGCGAACGGCCGAAAGCGAAAGTGATTCCAAACGAGGTCGACGGAAACCTCGGAAAAGTTAATCCAGTAAAACGTTCGCAACCAGACAAAACTATGAGGTCGATGTCAAACGTCGGCGAGGATCGTAGAGTAAATAGATCCAAAATGGTGTCCAGAAAACAGTCATTTTCTCAGATTGATCGAGGTCACTACAGCAGCCCCCCGCTGGAAAGCGCGGAAAGCTTTCGAAAAGTGTTAAGGAGGAGAAGACATACAGAAGATAGTATTGCGCGTGAATGCATGCAAAATACATGAATGTAGCTGTGCTGTAGGATGCTGACAGGCAGAATCGGTGGTATGCGGGAACCGTGGGATGATGGTCGAGCGTGAACCAGATTCGTTGGCAGTGACATGGGTTGCGAGAATCGTCATCCAGGTGTGTCACACCAATAACGTCCAGCGTTGGGCAACCGTTAGCCAATATGACATCCGGAAGCCAAAACGGTAGGTTCGTAAATGGCAAGGAGAAAGAGCGACAGGGTCGATCCGGGATACAAAAGTTGGTGCCAAAATTCTCCAGATTTCGTGGGACTAGCAAAGCGCACCATATGGCGAGGTTCTATGAAATGAAAAAACGGAAAA
This sequence comes from Fasciola hepatica, assembly GCA_948099385.1. Classification (NCBI taxonomy): domain Eukaryota; kingdom Metazoa; phylum Platyhelminthes; class Trematoda; order Plagiorchiida; family Fasciolidae; genus Fasciola; species Fasciola hepatica. The sequence continues at coordinate 1,097,272 of CANUEZ040000176.1, forward strand.
CTGGTGAAGCAGCCGCAATGGACTTGACTAGAATACAGTAATAACTAATGAGTTATGTTAAATCGTGTTGGACCGATAAACACGAAAGTTATTATTGCAAAGTGCAATGGTTAAGATCGTGTTTGACCTAGTCGCGAAAACGTGCTTGGCAAACGATCTTCCGACCGGAACGTGAGACAGGAGCCTCATTCACGGACGGATGCGTAAGCGTACTCTGCTGTCCTGAACGTGAGACAATAGCCTCGTTCGAAGTCGTAGCAGGCAAAGCGAACTGCAGACCTTGACGTGACACGGAAGTGTCGTCAGCAGGTACTGCCGGGTCAACATCGAATCTCATGTCAGCGAGCGACACTCTATCATCGACCTACGCGGCTTTGAGACGATCGATGCTAACGGTATTGACTCGACCGTGTCGATCAACCTCAAAGGTCTTATCATGACGAAAAATCACACTAAATGGACCTTCGTGAGGCTGATGTAATTGTTTTCGTACCGAATCAACACGAATGAATACATGTGAACAAGTTTTGAGTTCGGTTGGAACAAGAACCTGTCGTTGCTGCATTCTAGCCTGCTCCGGAGCAAGATTGTGCATGTACGTAGACAAACGGTGAACGTAAGTCTGTACGGCAAATGAGTCTGTACTCCGTGGCGTAAAGAATTCCCCAGGCAGTCGTAATGTCGTGCCGCAGACAAGGTCTGCCGCGGAACATTAGATTTCTGCCTTTATGCAAGTCCTGATACCAAGCAGAACTAGCGGTAACGTTTCGTACCAGTCGGAGCTCTCGTGTGCTTTAAGAGCCGCTTTGAGTTGGCGATGAAAACGTTCGACTGAACCATTCGATGCCGGATGGTACGCGGTCGTGCGAATGCGTTCCGTACCCAGCATGTGGGTTAATTAAGAGAATAGATCGGACTCAAATTGTTGCCCTCGATCGAGAGTGATTGTAGAAGGACAACCACATAAAGCTATCCATCGTTCTATCAGATGTCGAGCCACTGATTCGGCCGTGACGACAGAGATGGGAATAGCCTCGGGCCACCTCATAAATCTATCAATGCACATTGGTAAACAGGTATACCCGTGTGATGGGGTCAATGGACCCACAATGTCTACGTGGATGTGGTCGAAGCGAGCCTCAGGCGTAGCAAAAGTACCGATACGCGAAGCTACGTGCCTATGCACCTTAGATCGTTGACATTGTAGACACTGTTTTGCCCACATACGAACATCTTTATTCATGGACGGCCAGGTGTATCGTGCGGCTACTAATCGGAGACTGGCTGTGATGCCTGGATGTGAGAGTCCATGTAGGGTATCGAACACGAGACGTCAATGTGTAGAGAGTACGACTGGTCGAGGTATGCCAATAGACATGTCGCAGAGTATAGTCTCATCACTGGTGGCCAGAGGCACGGACTGACACTGTAGCGACGAGGATTGAGCTGCTTCCATGCATGAGGAATTCTGTGCCTGTGCCGCAGCCACGGCAGAGATGACTAAAACCAGAGACTTAATAGCATTAAGCAAAACACACAACAACTCATCTGCAACGCAGTTCGACTCACATTTAACGTGTCGTAGGTCAGTCGTGAACTGAGAAATATAGTCTAAATGTCTGACTTCTCGTGGGGAGTAACGGTCAGACTTAGTATGCAATGCATACGTCAAAGGCTTATGGTCGGTATAGAGGATGAAATATCGATCCCCGACTGCACGGCGGAAGCAGTTAACGGCATTATATGCAGTCAGCAGTTCGCGACCAACAGCACTATATTTGGATTCCGTGGGACCCAGGCTTTGAGAGGAAAACTTTAGTGGTAGCAGATCCCAAAAACATTGTTGCAGGACCGCTCCGATGGCAAAATTGGATGCATCCACCGCTACGCTTAGTGTGGCGGACGGAACTGGGTGCATAAGAAGCGTGGTCTGAGCTCATGTCGCTTTAATCTCCGAAAACGCTACTCGTGCGGCATCCGTAAGCGACAACTTACGTGGATTGCCACGAAGTAGTTCAGTTAATGGAAGCAGACGTTTAGCAGCATGGGGTATGAAACGGCGTAATCTAGAATGGCGCGCACTTTATCCTCACAAGGCCTAATACCCTCTTGAGTGATCTTGTGGCCGAGGAACACAAGTTCCGGTTCACCAAGTTCACATTTATCAGGATTGACTACTATTCCATGTTCGGACAAACGTTGAAATAGTAGCGCCTAATGTTGAAAATGTTCATCCACGCTGGACGATGCGATTAGCAAGTCATCGATATAGACGTGAACAAATTCCAAGTCTCGCGTAATGCTGTTGATAAAACTCTGGAATATCTGAGTAGCATTTCGAAAACCAAAAGGCATACGAAGGAACTCAAAAAAAGAACAAAAGGAGTCGTGACAGCGGTTTTCTCGACATCTCCAGTGGCCACTGGGATCTGGTGATAGGCTCGCTCCAAATTGATCCTAGAAAATACAGTCTTGTCTTGAAGTGATGCCATGGTGTCGTGTATGTTGGATATCGGATAGCTATCACAAACAGTAACCAAGTTTAGTGCATGACATTCGCCACATGGTCGCCAGCTAATGACATCTTTCTTAAGAACCACGTCTAGAGGTGAGCCTCACGGACTGTGAGAAGGACGAACAATACCTTTAGATAGTAAAGTGTCCAACTCATCTTGGCGAAAGCCAATTTGTCTGGTGCCAGTCGGCGAGGTCGTGCCGTGACTGGTGGTCCGTTAATGACAATGTGATGTGCCACACGATCGGTCACTGTCTCTATCTCTTCAAATGGTTCAGTCAATATGGAAAATTTAATAAATAAAGACTAAAAATCATAAGGAACGTTAGAAAAAAATCCTGTAATTCGGTGAGCATCTGTTTGAGCTATGAGACCCGTAAATTTAGTGTTCGACGAGGGATCGATAAGCTGCAGCCTACGTGAATCAACAAGTAATTCTTGATGCTGCACTAGAGCGATTCCCAGAAAGCCTGTGGGGACGTCCGCAGGAATGAACGTCCACAGATACCGTCGTCGTCCCAGGTTGGCCGCAGGCTGTCTCGTGCCGTAGATCGGAATGAAGGAACCATTCGCAGCCGGCAGGCAAAGTAAAAAAGCTCGTGGCTTGTCTTTACCAACCGGCGAGACAAAGATTGGGCCCCAGTATCAATTAGGAACCTAGAGTCAGTGCACGAATCATGCACGCAAAATAAAGGGCCAACCTGATACTGATTGCCGGCGAGTACGGCCGCTTCTACTCGCCGGATGTGGTTTTTCCCGCCGCGTATGAGCACGGCTGTCTGCACTTACGGGCGGCCGGTCCGGAAGCTCGGTGGAACCAACAGAAAACCGCTGGTAGGATGATCTTGTTTGGACGAGACGGGTGAGGCTTGTTAGGCAGATTCACGGCAGACGTGGACAGTGGAGGGCGCCCGTCCGTGCTATAGCTTACTTGGGCCACCGCCAGGGTTCGGCATTTTAACTCTGTCCTTGAAGGATACACGCCGCTGGATGGGTCGAGAGTGCCGAGACCTCTTCAGCGATTCATCCAAAACAACACCCCGAAAAATGCGCGATGTCCGGGCGGTAAGGGTATCAGCCCCACTTCCGACACGTGCGACAAGCTTGTCGGCCACCACAGCTGCTTGTATCAAGGACGAGTCCTCGGGGAGAGCAATTACGGTGGTCTGAACATGGAAGGGTAAAAGAGCCCAACGGCAGTTACTTTACTACTTCCGAATCCTTATCGGCGGGCCCTGCCAGGGACCGGAGGTGAGCAAGGCGGCGGCTGGGTTTTGTAGCCCGTAAGGGGTGCCGGGCAAGTAGCCGACGTAAGCTTTTCTCCCGCGAAAGGTAAAAATGCTGCAGCATAACATCCTCAAGCCGATCGTATGGATATAATACTGAATCCCTCACTGAGGCGATAACACCGGCCGGGATTGCCTCTTAGGCATAAAAAAATCGTGGGCCTTGGCCGATAATCCTACGTGCCTCAAATTGCAGCTCTAAAGCTGTAAAACCAAACCTCAGGATCATGTGGGGTAAAAGCCATTGGCTTAAAAGCAACCGCAGACAAAGTGAGGTCTGTGTCGAGCTGTATCTTATCCTCTGACATGGCTAATTTGTTATAATATATCACAAAAAATATATATCGTGCAAAGAAAAGGGGGACGTGAAACAGCAAAAAATCACAGACTCACCGTGCGCGCGAGTAATCCAGGGGGTTCTGGAGGTTTCGAGCTCACCAATATAGGAGACGTTCGAGAGCGGCTGCTGAACGTGTCTCCTATTGGGTCTAGCAGCGAAATACCAACGTTATCCCCTCTCTCGGACGAATAGAGAAGACTCAAGTCGGTTAACAGACACAAGGTGTATTCTATATATCGTGGCATTGAAACAGTACCGATACGAGAGATACACCGAACGGAAAACGAAACGAAACGCAACGGCTATGCAGAAAGCGAACCGCGAGCGTGTACAATCGGCGAACGGCCGAAAGCGAAAGTGATTCCAAACGAGGTCGACGGAAACCTCGGAAAAGTTAATCCAGTAAAACGTTCGCAACCAGACAAAACTATGAGGTCGATGTCAAACGTCGGCGAGGATCGTAGAGTAAATAGATCCAAAATGGTGTCCAGAAAACAGTCATTTTCTCAGAACGACCGAGGTCATTACAGACGACGTAGAGAGAAGACACAAGTAGAGAATGCAGTTCCCTTTGTCATCTGCTAAAATAATGAAGACCATCCTATCCGTTTTCCGGCGCGCCGCATTTTATTACCATTGCTGATAAAATGTTGATTCTAGACGGCGGAAGATAAGAGATAAAGACTACTCAACAGACAAGTAAAATAAACAGAACACAGCCTTGTCTTGCACGCCAGTGTAAACGAAGGCTTCATCATAAAACGGTCGGCTTTTTCGTTAGTTAGCCTTATCTGAATCCGTAGTTGTCTACATAGACAGCGTCTTTTTTTGAACGGATGCACGCAAGAGCAGAGGTTCTACAAAATAACACATAAAGCTGCAAATCACAGCGTTATTCGCGAAACTAAAAACGAAACAGAGGAGGGTGTTTCTAAAAATTCCCGTTGCGTCATGTGATCGACCAACTTGCTTTCGATAAAAGATGTTTCACCGAACAACCTCTGAAAGTTTTATTCATGAAGCATACCACAATTCTTGAGTATGCCGGCACCTTAGATAAAACCATTTATACCGTTTATATTAGCCACTCAATTTTTGTGATAGTCTGACGAAAGCTGTGTAACGCCCCTCAGCAAAACGCGGGATTTTCGTGCACACTATTGTAAATCAGGTTAACAGCAGCGCTGAATTTATTCATTATTGGTGGCGGGGTGTGATTCATCAACTGATAAAATGCTTTTAATCCAGAGGCTTTAGCTCTTTCATGTTTTGGAAATCTTCTGACTGGTCAAAGAGTTCTAAGCATTAGCATGCGGCGGACTGAAACGTCGTATCCCATGGTGAAATTATTCTGCTGTTACTCGCGTCACTACGTTGTGAAACAGGCCTAACATGTAACTTCCTCCACTACACGGAGAACACATTTTAACTAAGTTGAGTTTATTTTACTTCAAAGAAGTGTTCGCAACATGCTTTGGGTTACTACCAACTTCCTGCAATGGACAGCTCCATCTAGCCATTTATTAACATGCCTCGAAAAGGTGGTGGTCCGTCAGATATATATTTCTCGATTTTGCGTAACCGATTTGATTGCGAAGTATTTAATTAGGTAGATAGTTACCGAAAAGTTTGTATCATATGGAGGTTTGTTGATTTCACCTGATATATGACATTTAGAAAAAAAGGATTACACTTTAAGTGCCGAAGTTGTGCACTACTGAATAACAGCAACGATGGCTGATTCAGCTTTTCACCAAAGAGTAAACAAAGACAACGGTAGTTTTATACAAATAGCCGGGAAATGTTTCCTCGAAGAGTCTGGTCAAGTGTGCTTTATATACCTCTCTCTCTCCGTCAGATCACAGAGGCTCCTGAAAACAAAGTAACGGCTTTTTCGCATTTGATAGTAGAACACGCGAAGTTGCCATCGTATTTATTTGTGTGGACGCGACCATAAAACCAGGCCATAACTGGCGAGTAAGCTGCAAGCAAGCTAGTAAGCTAAAAAGGCTAAACCATTCTTGATGTCACGAGCAAAAAGAGGCGCCTATCGGTACATGGCGAAGTCGATGAATCAATGAGGCTGACGGTGGAGGATGATGAAATATCCCGGCAAAGCAGACGCATGTCCGTTCGTGAGAAGAATGCCTATCCGGTGCCCCCTTAGAGTGCACGAATTTAAACAAAGCATAAATGTAAAGAAAGTAGTTACATATGAAAAGCTTTTATCCCCAGTAAAATTCCACTTACCCTCCAACTAAAATTAACTGATCTATCATATCTTCGAATAATCTCGACTGCCCAAACTTCTCAGTTGTTCTCAAGGCTAGAGTGCATGTAATTACCAAATTTAGAAAAGCGTAAAACTTACTTGATCCAGATCAGGGAAACGATGTTCCAAAAGTTCCCTTAGTCGAAGTTGACTTGGACGGCGTTCAAGCTGGAATGGATGTGCCACCAAGTCACAGTTATTCTCGTGCGAGTAAAGTCAAAATTATTTACTACACTTCGCTCTCTATATGAATAACGGCGTTCCGGCTTCAAAATTATACAATGGATCGTGGTTGGAACATGAAACCAATTCAGAAAGATTTGAGGTATTGTATATCAATAGATGGTAACTGGAAATAGACCATGCTTCTAGCAGTGATCCTTTTTCACTCTGCAACAGACAGGTAACCAAAAATCAGACAAATTGTGTGGGAAAGAAATACCTGAAATTAAAGAGCTGAAAATATCCCTCCAGGGACAACGAAGAGAACAATAAGTTAAGCATGCTGCAGAAACTATCCTTTTTTCTTGGACAGTCAGCTAAGCGGATGATTATCCTCACTAGCCTTGAGCACTATTCGGGCTGTACACTACCAAGGGCAGCAGAGCAAGTTCCGTGGAAATGGGAACGCTTATATGCATTTTCCGGTTTTTATAGTGCGACTTATGTAAACATGTAAGGGCAAATGGCTCGCAATCAGTTGAGCAACCAAGAACTACTGCGCTCAAAGCTTTCCAATGAACAGGAACCGAGCGGTTAAATCGATCCACTTTGCAAGGAAGCAGACAAAAGTGTAGCGCAGCACGGTCAAGGTGCAGACTGTAAATCAGGAAACTTTCTAAACAGCATGAAGTGACTGCCTCCTTCGCAGAAATAGGAAATGATCGGTAATTAGAACACACAGAGGGGCCACTAAGAACAGGGCACAAATGGTTGTCCCTTAGTAAAGAAAGACTTGACGCTCATTATCGTAAGCTAATACACCTGACAATAAGTCTGTTCGTGTTGTGGACGTAGCCGGTGGTTTCGCGGTTTATTGCACTGGTTGCGAAACCTCGGTCGGGAGTTCGGATCTCCGGTGGACCGCTTTGACGCACGCCCTACCAGCCCAAAATTATAAGTATCCGAGCGAGATGGCCAAAAATTAACGTAGGACAAGCCGAAAGCCCACACTAAGTCCCCGTGGGCAGAGGAGCAGAACTGAGCCATAACAAAGCAAACTGCATTCAGTCGGGGCGTCTGGCTGGGGCACAAAATTTCGGCGATGTTATCATAATAGAACATTGGTCAGCAGAAAACAGAATCAGATGCTCCTGACGGTGAACAAAATAGGGCTAAGAATCATTACCAGAACGCGTGAAGTGGGAGTAATCAGTCCGATATCGCGATATCGGCTTAGTTTGGATAGTCACTAGGCGCGCCGCATGCGTCATCTAATGCTACAATTTATTGCAGAATTTGACTCTTCAGAAACATCATATATACGTATGCCTAAAGTGAAGGGTAAAAAAAATATTTGAGGGGCAAGTTCTATTGGGACTGGCGAAGTTAAATTCAAGGCCAGTTTTTGAGCCGACGAAAGCCAAATGCAGCTGGCTGCAAGTAGTAGGAGGACACTTTAGTCTTGCAAGAGGAGGGCAGCTATCACTGGAGAACTAGTCAAAATCGTCAGATATTTTAAATGTCTCTGGAGAAAACAATTTCTCGAAAAAGACGTGGAAAAGCAACGGCGATTTTTCAACGTATGAGATGAATTCGACTGAAAATCAGGTGATGAACTGGAATGCTGCTTGAAATATTGGACAAGATTAACCATCTGACAAATAGGACTGTAAAGTTCAGAGGCCAAATATTGGTTGACCCCGTTATGTATCTGAAGTAAAATACATCTCAAAGGAGCGATTGTTTGAGTGATAATGCAGGGAGTGACCGGAAGGAATCAGGTTGATCCCGAGTGAACTGCTTGCTCAAAGAAAGGCGGGTTATGATGGGCCGGCATAAGAGGCTGGGCCCCATGCAAGATTGACCCGTGGTGCGAAGCCGTTTTAATAGGAGGGCAGATGGCTTGCAAAACCGATGACAGGTTATCGACCCATACTGTTCTTCCCTTTGGAAGGCGGACCACGTGCTACTGAAAGACCTGGCAAGACAGAGGACTGGGTGTATCTGGTGCGACCAAACTAGAACGGGACGCTATATATGCAATTTACCAAATTGACCGACGAATCCGGTGGCCGAATATTGGCTTGCTTGGTCATATGTCAAATGAACAACATATATGTAGAGAGCTTCGCAGACAAATGGTGGAAGTGGCCGGTATATGAAATTGGTAGGGTACAATGGTACCGGTGCAAGTAAAATGACACCGGACCAGTCGTCCGGACGAACACAGGCAACGAAGCACATAACCGTGGTGAGGAACTTTCGATCCCCACGTAATTTCACACTGAGACTAACAGTTTTCTTAAGAGGCACTAACTTTTCCTCGAGAAAATGCACCAATTCATTCTGATCACTGGTGTCAAACGCGGCCACAAAATAAACAAACTGTCACGTTCTACACAAATGCTTTACCGCCGCATCTCACATCACAGGAAACAAGTGCCTTCCACTATGATACATGCTAGCTCCGTTAGAAGTGAACAGGCAACTTGTTTTAACTTTGTTTGGGCAAAGTTTCATTTTACCACCAGAATAAGCTGCAATCAAGTTACCAACGATTGTGAATAATTTTTTTTCCAGTTAATCCTGCTGTGCACATTTGCTGCTCATATTTCAAAAATACCATAGTATTCAAAATCCAGAAAGCAGGTCAAAGTGAACTGGGCATCTTGATCAATTCGTCTCGATTTTGGTTCCTTCCCATTGTCAGGACATGTTATTACGGATTCTATTCAGGATTCGGCGGAAACTAGTAGCTTCGTTGACTTCCTAGCCACTGAAGTTCTGAGAAGGCTCAAGAACTCCACCAGTGCAGTAGTCTTTAATGTGTCTCATCGCATTCCACTAGATTCAGTGGGATACCATGTCCTGAGTGCTTGTGATGTGGCAACCAATCCGTGTACATGCATTAGGCTGCTTTGTTGGTCCGTCATCCAGTCGTTGTGTTCGTTGACCTCTGTCTCTAGGACCCCTCGCAATTTTGACAGAATTGTAGAATACACCCCTGTGTTGGCTACATTATCCACAACGTGAAAATGACTCACTATGCACATTTTTTCCATCCCAAAGACCCTGGCGGTGGTAAAATCCACCGCTTTGGCTGAGGCACGTCGGACGTGCCGGACGTCTACAACAATGCACGGAAGCAACTGGGCTGGCGGATAACGCCTCTTGTCATCAGAAAATAAAGTTAAAAAAGAAAAAGTAAAAAATAAAAAAGACCTAGTAGGATTGATTTGACCTCTAAATACTACTAATATTGATCTTTGAAGGAAATGGGCAACGTTCATTCATGTGTGCCTCCCATCAGCTCAGACCTGACCCTGCAAAAGGGAAAACCCACACCGTCCTTGTCCGCTTAAAATGCTTTTGGTTTCTACGCACGAGACAGACTGGGGTGACAGCGAACTGGTGCCCCTATATACGCTTGTCCAGCTTCCGCTCGAACTTTCAACCACCCCGAGCCCTCCCATGCACACCTGGCTTGCTTGTTGATGTCAGCTACAAAACCACAGTAGCTCGGGACAACAATCCGATACATCAGAAGACAAACAAGTCTCATCAAAGCGCTGTCTATATAAATGTAGATATTAATGTGTATGTAAACATACATGTAAGAACGTAGAGAAAAGAGCCCGTATTTTTCGCCCACTTATCTGCTTTTCCTCCTTCCCGTGAGAAAGCGGCTTCTCTCGCGTCCTAGAATCTTATCTTCTCTTCAGTGTACAGCGTAACCTAACAGAAACCTGTAGCATTAGACCTGTAGATACCCCACGATAGGATTTGTCACGTATCTACCGGATCTATCACACAAACTTGTCTCTTGGGCTCCAGTGTGTCCCAGCTGCTTTATCGTGATCTGTAAAACATTACTGTGGGATTTTTCATATACCTCTTAGACCTATTAAGCAAACTTGCCATTCAGGTTCTCCGTATTGGCCAGCTGACTCCTCATGTAGCCCTCAGACCCTACAGTCCAAATGCACCTCCACGGCTTTATTAACCCCGAATTGGTAATCAATAACTTGGCCTAGTAGTGCAGACGCAGTTAGCCCTCACGAACACCAAATTACAATATCAACGACTCCTCATCTCACTAGGACCACTGTGTCTCATTTCCAACCACCGTGCTCCTAATTGTTATTTTGCTCACACTCACTCTCATCTGGAGCATCCTCCAGACTGCGATCTTCCCCTTTTCAATTTTAGAACCATCAGGTCATCACTTTGCTTGGCTGCAATATATCGCGCAGACCGCTCACCTTTTTCTCTACCCGTCTGAAACAGAGCCAAATGCCGCTACCGCGAAAACGATCTAGCAACCGGGTTTCACCCGCAGAAAGTCCTGGCATTTGAGCATATGCTCTCTGAGGCTTACAGAGGAATTCTCACTAAAAGACTCACCCGATGTCGGAGCAATTGAAACCACCGTGCTGGGACTCCTAATTTAGTAGTGATCGGTCCAGATTTGGTGATGCCCTCCTCGGTCCCCGGATAAAACAGCGAACACAAACCGCGGCCAACTTTCCACAAAAAGCCCAGCACAGACAAAGAAAAGCCACGGGAAACTCAACAGAATAATGTATCCTTCAATTAATCAGGGTAACCTGGCCGAATACAAAGGTTTTCACCCTTGTATGGCCTTCGTTTTGTTCCTCGGGGACCCGGCTTTCCAGTTGCTAATTATTCCTTCCTGGAACTCCATCAATCTTCCACCAGCTGCGAACTGCTGACTCTAGATGACACACTGCTTCTCATGGAAATTGTCTCGCCTTTCCAGGGGTTTTTATTCCTTTTCATATCCACAGATCAATGAAAATTAGTATTCGTTTGCAAATATTCATGAAGTTCTTCCCTGCCACCCTTGCCTCAACACTTAAAGCCTCTTTAAGTGAACATGAGTATGCATTACTGACCACTTTATTGCATCATTCTTGTGAATATTGTGTATTCCACGTCCTTAGCCAATGTCCGTCTGAACATTCCCACATCCGGCCGTTTCTTTACAGTTGCCGCAGTTGACTCGAAGTCAGTTCGTACCGGCAGGGCGTTCTCTTTTCGCTTTGCCTCATTTAAACTCTCTTCAGCTTAATTCCATTGTCGCTGTTTTGTGCGAATCCCTCTCTGATATTAGTGAATTCTCCATCTCATTCAGTGATATTGTAAACTCTGATCATGCTTACATGCGCGTCTCTCGACCACGGTCCAGAAATATATCAATATTATTAACTGATTTCAGTTTGGATGTTTAACGCACTGCTAGTCTTATCTCGCAGTGGATCACACCTCCAACATGAAAGCATACCTCAGTTATACCCATCCCGAGTTTTAGCTTCTGCAGCCGTCGCATAATACCCGCCTGAACAATCATCGACAGGTGTACACATACACTCCACATTATCCATAACCACCTTCGCATGCTAGTCGACTCTGCAGTCACCTTAAGTTCGCGCTCCAGGCTGTCACAGGCCGGTTTACCGTCTTCATGTTGAAGAATCATAATCCGCCCACTACGGAGTGATTACTTTCATATTACTTATCAGTCTTCCCTTGGCAACCTCTATCATCCTTCTGGCTGTTACACTCCATCTCCAAATGGATCGGTCGTCCGCTTTAAATTCCTGTTAGCATCGAACCTCCAACTGTTAGCACCTCCTTTGTTGACCGATTTATTTACTTCAGTATCAGACATCCCAACCCGTTCTTAGCATAAGAATCTTTGGTACCGCATCCTGCCTCCCTGAAGTCATTGCTAGTTTCACCTGTGAAGTGGTCACCAAAAGATATCTAAAAACCTTCAGTTTAACCCGTAACCACCTTTGTGTGGCTGGCTTTGTATTCGCTGGGACTTCGCATCTCAGATCCATTTATCACCCATTTCACCATTGCAGTGTTCGTATACCGCGGTCATTTCTGCCCAGTTTTCCTCTGACAATCTCTACCTTCAACATTCTATTGGTCTCCCGGCATCTTCATGTGTATTTTTCGTCTGATATGTATCCGAATGCACCAAAATACGCTACAAGAAAAAGCTGCTGCTCTGTCAACTGGTCCAGTTTATAATAATTCCATAATAACGGTCTCATCTCCATTCCTTGCTACAGATCAACCCCGCGAAGCCTTGTTTGCTGGTCGTTGTCGCACCGGCACTCTACTTAAACAGCCACCATCTGATGTGCGCCTGCTCCCATATGCTCCGTTTGCTTTACTAACACCCTTATGCGCTGCTGGTCACCATGATTGCCCCAGCTACTCACCCTCGATTTGTTTATCGCTATATCCCTGTCTACATTTTGTCACTTTTGTCTCTTTTTAATCGCTTCAACCGTCACCACTCTGGCGCTCTTCCGTACCGTATGTGTTGGCCAACTTTCATATGACCACCACTACTAGCGCACTGCAGTTGAACTTCAGTCAGTAAATATCTCACTGTCTCCTTTGACTTTGTTTCCGATATTCAATCCCCGTCCGCTGTCGAGTTTCCTAATCGTATCCGTATCTTTCTTCTCTGACTACATGTGACTCTTCCTGCCTTCCATTTGTGTCAATATTTTGTTTTCTATAAAAAACGGACATGATAAAAATACCTTATTATTTTGCTCCTCCCAGCTACTATGATTATTTTCAATATCTTTCAAGCATAAACTACGCTCTTCTTAGTGGTCTCATGCGTCACTAGTGGACTTGAACATCTAACACTGAGTTTCAACTTTGCCTTGCTTTATTGTCGTTACTATAGTTTTTGATCTTTCGGCCTCTATCCCTACTCTCTCCCACACGTATACACGTGCTCCAATCATTTTCTATTCTACCATCACCACTATCATCCAATCTTGCTCCGCAGCAACTTTCGAGATTTTTCGAAACAGACTATTTTAATATTATCATGAAATAGAAAAAAGTGCTGGTAGGCATTACAGTTTTTGTTTTATCCCTCAGGTTATAAGCTAGAACCTGGATTGAAATTTTATCGATTTTAGATGCAGCTGATTATCTCCATTTGCCATTGTTAACAACTTTTGATAGGAAATCGGACTAGAATGGTAAAAGTGTTCTGTCGCAGGTTCTGAAACGATCTGTGCCAGACTGCTTTCATTTGCAACTTACTTCATTCACTCCTTCGGTTGAACCATCTAACCCACGACTTGATCGTACCATTCTTACCAGGTAGCTCTTCATCGGTGAACTCCGTTTGTTGGGGCTGTGTGGCCATTTGCTGCACCATCACATGCGTGCCACGTGACCCTAAAGACTTTCAAAAAGACACCTGAGTTGTGTGTTAAGAGAGGCCACTTCATGTGTCTAACACTATGTTCTCTTCCTTGGAGCGAGCCTCAATAAGTTCACCCTAATCGATCCGTCTTCTGTTAGCTTTGATCGCATTTTTAACCCTTTTGGCCTTATTGAGCTTACCTGCAGCGGAATATCCATGCACAAAGTTGTGTTGGTCGGTTCAGTCTGCCACTTATTATTCAGCAAGTCGGTAAAATGAAGCTATTTGCATTCTATGAATAAAAACTGAATTAAACGGCTGAATCATTTATTCAAAATGCGTAGATAACAAGATTTATCATGCAGTGTAAACTATCCAAACTTGCAAAATCGTGGAAGCACTGAGCAGCTGTTCTGTCTCAGCTTAGAACCAGAAGCCTTCATCTACCGATGCCGAAAGAGGACTTGAAACTGTCATAAAACAAAGAGTCCATTCGGGCTGACCCCGAAGGTTTTAAACTCGTACTCTGTATGATGAAGCTCACCTTTCAGGCTGGCTTTGAAGGTTTGCGGAGAATTTCTTCCACCTTAGGTAACATAAGCTGAATGGTTCCTCTGTAGTTGCCTGAAGTTATGTGGAGAGAGGTGGCGCGGTGAGTAGGCAGTGAAAGACGTTGTCGGGAAAGAGGAGGTTGCACGGTCGTCGCTTAGCAAACTGTTCCATTTGAACTATGGCTCCGCCTCCTTAGAGGAGAGTTTTCCTTTTCTCAAGGACCACCACAGCAGTGCAGAAGTTTGAAAATATTTTGGAAACTTTTGTGAAGACAAGATGACTGATCCCACGCAAAGGCTGTTATACCTCACACAAGGCTGCCGATGGAAAGCTGGGAAAGCTTTTGATGGCTGTCTCATTCTAGACCCAGACTAAGATAACACAAAAGCGAGGATGATTTTAGACTACTTGTTAGGTCATCCGCCTAAAGGAACCCGTTAAGATGGTCAATTTTCTAGTAATGCAGCTCCAGCAAACTGAAAATGAAGTCTTCTCTAAGTCCGATTTTGTTATAAGAGTGCACGATTGTTTCAAAGTTCATTTCTTCCCGCCCGAAATACCAAGCCGTCGGGCAAAATAAGCGGAAAGAATAAGCAGTAACGACCGGGCTTCAGGGTCTGGAGATTTGACAGACCACGGAGGCAGGCAAGTGGGAAACGTTGACAATATATTTGGTCGGCTCATGTTTCATAACAGCACAGTGACCACGTTATGCATCAGGCAGGTTCAACCTAATGCGTAGGAAGACTAGAAATACCAATTTTATATAAAAGCACACGTCAGTTCGTATGACGAACAGGCTCTATCGTATTGCAAAGCCCGTGATGCCTACCACAGAGGGACGAACTCCCCAAAGTTCCCTTAAGATACTCGAAGTGGACGTTGGTAAATGGATAAGATGTTAGGAAGTGTGAATTTGAGCCATCGGAACGTTCCAGCCACATGTAGCAGCAAATTTCGACACTATTCGAAACAAACTCGATTCCAAATGACTACGGAACAATGTGCAACAAATTAGGCAATTTCGAAACAATCAAACCTCAATTATGTTTTTTCTTAGCTCTTGAGCTCCAAAGTCAACGACAAATCAACAAGTGCAGCCTAATCACAGCAAACGGACGAAAAAGGAAGACCAGATTACCGAATACAGTTACAACGAAGTTCAAGCTGAGAGACTCATGCTCGGGGCAACTGTGAGGGTTTGACCTGTGACAGACTTAGTGCAACGAAACAAACAATCAGATTTCTGGTAGCGGTAGTCCATAAAAATGAAATAATTTTTTCGTAATGTGACTGTTAGTGAGTGGAACAGGGTTTCCGCAACTCTGTTACACAAGCTCTCAAAATTCTACCCGGAATACTTTCGTGCCGCACTAGGAGCGGTCGGCTTCATCTTCCAGACCGCCCTACGGTTCACGAATACCTAGAACTGACCTCCGCCAAGAACAGGTTCCAGATGGACAGGTGGGTCATCCCTTAGTAGTCCGTCACGGTTCGGCAGATCCGAAGACCTACTACCACTTGGAGAGAGTGAGCTGCTGAATTTGAACCAGGAACTTCCGGTTCACCTTCACCTTTATCAAATCTTTC
Source organism: Fasciola hepatica (assembly GCA_948099385.1). Classification (NCBI taxonomy): domain Eukaryota; kingdom Metazoa; phylum Platyhelminthes; class Trematoda; order Plagiorchiida; family Fasciolidae; genus Fasciola; species Fasciola hepatica. The sequence goes on from CANUEZ040000176.1 coordinate 1,113,202, forward strand.
TAGTGTCGTCGGGCAACTAAAGTTCGCTATTTCACGTCTTTGCTGCTGTTATTAGGCCGTCGACTAAAGTTGACGCACTTCCAACAACTTTGATTGGCCTCCGGCCACGCGGCAGGGCCTCCTAAACCAGTCGCACTAAATCATCAGATCAGAAGTCGCTTTTTCGCTCTATACATTCCTGCCGCTGTTGTATTAGGGAGAGACTTTCCCCGGACCACCTCTTCCAAAACATAGAAGCAAGGCAGTTTCCGAGCCTCATTCGACGAATCATTTTATCTCACAATCAATTTTTCGGTAAATTTAGTGATCTTGCCCCTCATATAAGTAGGTGGCTGGATTTGAGCATTGTCAGATTACGGAAGCCCGATGTTACAGGTACCAGTGGTCCTCCATTTACTATCCGTTCGCTTTCCATAAGAACATTCTGTAACATTTCGTCAGTCATCGGCTGTTCGTCGAAAACTGAAGGAAGCTTTCCCCTAGCCGAACATATCATGATCTCCCGCATGTTGCCGTTGTGACTAGCTTCGGGGGGGGGGGGGGGGGTGAGTGCCACTGCACACCCCGTTGCAACATTCTTCCGGTAATTTTATCACTAGACCACATTCCTATTAGATTCCTTAATTACTCTTGAGCCCCAACAAAGTTTGTGCCATTTTCACTAAAAATCTCGGACGACGTACCTCTCCTCGACATAAAACGCGCAAATGCCACAACAGATGAATCCGCACTCGAAGGGCAAGAAACTTCAATATCTACTGCATGCATCAGAAGGCGGGTGAAAGTACTTACATGTCTGTTCTCAAAGTTTAACCCAAAACCGACCAGAACAGTCTGTTCCGACCTACTTGAAAAGAAACCAACACTTTGGACCCTAATGACAGGTAGAGTAGCCATCACCCATGCGCTTGCCATTGCCAAATGCCTTCAACTTTCCAACCATCCTCAAAATACACGCCTGGTGGCAGCTACACTCCGGATAATCCAAAATACTTCGCGAAGTGCTGACGGCGCATTGGATGGTCCCTTGCGACCTCCAGTTGGGTGACACCACCGGATTATTTAGTCGGTATTTGGATGAGCTTTGGGTGGTGTCACACAATGTTCTCGCTCTGTAGTTGATTGAAGTAATTCATCCTCCCGCCATCACAACTGAGTCTATTTAAAAGAACTGAACCGGGTTTTGATAGCTTGTTGTTCAATGGAGACCTGTAAGCGCGTCAGTTATCATGCCTGTCTCGTAATCATTTGATCCTTCACCGTAAGCCCTGGCTTGCACAAACAGAATAACACTTTCCTCTGCTTTAGCAACATTTTGCAACTTCGAAGGCTTCGGTGTCTTTCTGAGATCTGTTTGACCCCATCTCATGACTGTAGTGGGTTCTAGAACGAGTTAGCCGGGCTATCGATCGCAGCACGTGAAAGAAAAGGAAATGAGTCCGTCCACGGATCGTGCAACGTTGCGAGAACAGGGCTCAAAGGCTGCTTCAAATCCAAGCTGTGGGGTTTTGCAACAACCTTGGGACTGGTCGGCCGTGAGGTTTCACGGGTCATCAAGAGGTCAGGATCTCTGATCCAGCAACCGAAATCACTCAGTGGCGTTGTGATCCTTGATGCCAAGTCGGCAGCAAAAGTCTTCGATTTGGCATAATTTCACTGCTGGATTTCAGCTAATCGACCCGCAATGTACGCAATAAATCTAGTTTTGGTGTTGTTCACGTAGAGCAAAACCATAATAGGGTTGGTCCAGTAGTAAGTCTTATAAAGTTTGATTTGATTCTATTCTGTGAGAGTCAGAGAGGCCCTGACGGCCGGTCCTTCTGTGGCTGAATCCAATCTAGGAACCGTTACGGTTTTCAGAGGAGCCACATCTGACTTGGAGAGCAGTAAAGTGCAATAAGGGTCTATGTCCTTTGAAATCCCCCTCAAATACGCCGTCACTCCAAAACCAACTTCAAAAACGTCACGCAACACATGGAACTGTGCACCTCAGTTCAACGAGACACTTCTGAGAACTCAACTCCGAATCTTCAAAGTGCAAAGTTGTTCTATACTCCCTTACCATTCATTCCAGCAGTGTTATTGGTTATTCCCCATTGAGTCGTTTCAATGAAGCCTTTAGCGGCACTATTTCGTCAAAAACACCTTGCCTGGTAGAACAAAAGGTGGAACTAGCCCCACTAGGTCAAACACTGACGACATTATAGGCTACAAACCAAGCCTTGTTAGGGGATCTTCAAGTAATTCAAACGAATGCTGGATCGTGTACTCTGTGGCTTTCCGCACCAGTCCCAACGTCCTCTTCAGCACTGGCGAGTAATCGTTGCCTTCCGAGGTGGGATGCGCCGGTTCAGATTTGAGTAAAACGCCCAGCATCTCCTTCGCATACCAAATTATGAAGCCAAAAGACACCAAGTGACAGTAATTCGCTCACCTACCTCGCAGAGTTCTTTGCTTTCTGCAGCGTAGGCAAGGACACAAGACAATCGTCTGCAAAGGGGTCATCGTACACAGCCCCGGGGAAGGAAGTCCTCCTGCTGTCCTCCCTAATCGTCCGCAGTGCAACGTAAAGCAAAATTTGTAAAAATGGGAGGGGATCAGCCCCAAATGAGTGATCATTCTTTCGATATTCAACCAGACTACCATCTAGTCGACAATTTTTCCACCAGAGGAACTTCGGTGCTCCTCTCTTTGGAAGGCAATTAAACTTGCATAAAAATTCCTTCAACGTCAGTAGCCAATGCAACAGATTCCTCTCGAAGGCAAAGCAACAATTCAATTAGATTTGCTGTAGTGTCCGGTCGCTGCAGCAGGTAATCGCTACAAAAGCTTCCCTGGAATGCAAACTTACAGTCAAACTTCACCCTCAGCCTGTAGCAGTCTACTGATCTGGTCGGCTATGGTATCGACTTCCATTCTGATTTGGTTTGCCGTCCTCTCGAAAGGTGAGTCTCGATTTATGGCTCTAAGAAAAATCCATCCCAAAGGTATTCGCTCGGCACAGGATTGTTTTCTTTTACCGTATCTTTGCTGTTATGCCCAATGTGCCTCTGGAACGTCGGTGCCTTTCAGAATTCAAGCTATGGAATCATCCGTATTCTGGGTTCCGAAGCAACATAGATGAGACCGGCAGAAAACTTCCGTATGTAGGCGAGATTGAACTGATGGAATTGTTGGCCTACAAAGCTGTTGGCTTTTTACAAATTCGCGAGGTCAATTCATATCAGTGATTTCGGTAGCAGCTTCGTTATTCCCCAACTTCAAATGTTCGTCCCATTTACAGTACAAAGCGGAAGTGAGGTGCAGGATGCCTCCAAACCCACCAGCTGCGACTCCTCCCGCAATAAAGCATCTTCGGACTTTCTATCTAGCACAGAAAAGGTCTCCACAGAACCCTTTGGCCCATGGACGCGTACCGGTGGTATATCCATACTGAAAAGATGGTGTGACTCAACAGTTGCCGCAAGATTGTTGTTCTGCTGGCCAGGTTTTATGCGTCATCCGTACTCAGCTTATCTCACTGCATCCGTTTTATTGAATCACGCATAACTCGGTTGGTAAACTGCTTTTTTGCGCCATGCAGTACAGAGTGGCGTAGTTTCTGACAGCTTGATGTTGAACACGGTTTGGAACCAAGATGGCTGCTAGACAGATGTTCACTCTTGAGACACGAAAAGCAAGCCTTAATTTCTTTAACCAATGCCCGACGACCGGGTATATCACTAGGTAGAAAAAGCTGACATTCCTCAAGTGCGTATATCCCATTGCGTACCGAGCATCTGCTAGCCACTTCCAACGAAGAACTACCCTGTTTTGCAGTGAACAGTCTCGTTTCTGGGTGCGGCTTTGTACCAAATTACTCCAACTGAATGACCGCAAATTCCCTTGAGACTTGCTATGGGTAGCCAGCTTACCAAACCCACTTTGAGCATTCTGTGCCTCACGGGACACTAGGTACTGCGTCTTGAAACCTGGGTTCATCCCTCCTCCCCAGGATCTCGTCAAAGGTCCCAGCCCGCAAATCCTTCGGTGGTACTCTGGAAATGAGATCCACGGTCTGCATTGGGTTGGGGTATGACATGCAATTCACCTGCGTGAGACTTGCTTCACGGCTGAGCATTTTCAACGACAGCGTGTTCAGGGCAACTGAATCTTCCACCAGAGGCCTCAAACCGTGCAGTAGGCCGTCTGTTGGTGAACAAGCCAGCACGTGATTTTGTTCATACAAATCCTCTAGGATTCTTCTGGCCCTGTTGTATGCCAGTCTTGGAGGAAAAATAACACATTCGAAAGTCGCATCCTTTGATTGTCCCTTGAAGCAAAGCTTCAAATGAAGTGAGAGCTTGCCATTGTCCCAAAGTTCGCCTTTACCATAATACTGAAACTGTCTCACAAACCTCCACTGGGCAGGCGAACAGCCCAAAAATGAGGACAGTTTCGCTCCGGGTAAATCCAAAAGAAAATACGCCGCAGATTCTGCCACTGAAACCACGGGTACTGTTCGTGGCTTATCGTTTTGTATAGGGCCTTCACCCAGATAGCGATATAAATGTCTGACGCCCACCATCTTACTCTTAACTTCATCTCTGATGACCAGGTTTTCTCCTTCCTCGGCGAGTTCCAAAGGTAGTTCCCCATTTTCGTATGGTTCCTTAGTAAGAGCAGTCTACGCTGCTTATCTAACTTTATTTGTTCCGCATCCTGCTTCTCTTTTGACTTAGCTAACGACAACTCTGCTCTGGCTCTGTGAACAACCGAACTAACCCTAGCACAACCCGATATACTAGAGCTTGTTCAAGAAACATGGCCAATACCTACGACCCAAAAGGTTCGGTTCGCCTGCAGGGTATCTTCCTACGATCCATAGAGAATTTCCGAGTTGCTGCAAAATTTCATTTTCAGTCGGTCTTCAAGGATACTGGGTGCTTTAAACTCCGGCCATTTGAGCATTTGAACAAAGCCGGGCCGCCAATTCTGACACAAAAAAGAAATCCGATTCCTAATGGCTACGGCGTTATATACAACAAATTAGGCAAATTTGCCATGGGAGAACCTCAGCTATATTTCTTCTGGGCTCTTACTCTCCAGAACTGAAAATTGGATGAACAATTGCCTCCGAATTTTGGCGAATGGTTAGAAGCAGAAGGCGGGGTCGCCGAATAAGGTCATACCAAAGTTTAAGCTCAACAAATTACTCCCCGGTCAGCAATGAGGATTCGATTTATGACAGATTTGGTGCAATAAAATCAAAGATCGGAATCCCCTCGAAGAAAGTCCGCACAAGTGAAATAATTTTGTTTGTAGTATGAATGTTTACAAACGGGAGAGGTTTTCCTGAACTCCTTCATATAGGTAACATCTTGGCACGTGACTGCGGATACAGCATACACTCCAAACCATGACCAGGTTTAAGGGCTTTTGGCTTTTTCTTACTTTTTTCAAGGAAGCTTCATATCTGGGGTTATTCTGACTAACCCGTGTGGTAACGTAGCGGTAAAACCATGCTGATTTATATAAAATGACTGTCAACTGGTTGGAAAGGTTGGAAAGAACAGAACATTGGAGTCAAAAATTTTCTCACGCAGATTGTTTCACCAGTGAAAACCTGTTGCTGGCCTTTGTCAGAGTAAAGCTGGACACTTTGAGCAGGGTCCTGTTGAGAGGGGGGTGGGTGCAGTGAAGAGTTTAGATCTTGCTTTTATCCCTTTATCCGAACATTGCAGATGAGCAGGAAGTCAGGTCACCGGAAAACTGAGGAGAATCTGGCTTTGTCGCTCTGTTTTCATCCGCAATTAAAATGACCCCGCATTGCACAGTCCATCGGAAACCTCACACTGGGTTTTTCAACCGCCTGAGGCGGGGGGCCTTGATGCGTTCAGCTTACTTTGTTTTCTATTTGCTCAAAGTTAAAGCAGGCCAGCCTTGCCCGAAGGACACGAATTTTTGTTAGTTTTCTAACCTTCGGAAAGCAGCAGTTCTTTTCGATCAATTGGATTTTTGCGAATTTATTTTGAATCAAACACAACAAACTACCAACCGCTTGATCCAAGTTCAAGGATAGATTAGGTTCGGAAGTATAACACCCATTTGAGAGAAATCAATCATTTTCCGTTCGGGCCGCAGGCGTATTCAACTTCCGCGAACCGATTTGACTGGCAGAAAACACCTACAACAGACTCCACAGAAGCAAGCATTGCGATCCGTTTGAGCGGTCAAATAAAACTTTAGTTTCTCAGACTTCGCAGCCAAAACTGATCTTTAGGATGCACACAATCTCTAACAGCCACCTCCGGATAGTGTTTAACGGTGTCATTTTCTTGGCTCTGTTCAGTTTTATGGTAACGAATAATAAAACTACCTGACGAAAATAACCAGATGCTGTTGCAGTTCAGATTCTCCTGGCATAGTTTTCGCTGATCCAAATGTCAAATGTCTGGAGAATCCCTCTTCATCCGGTGGTCAATCCTCCAGCTCATCGGCAGCGTCAGAAGCAAGATACTGCCAAAATTTGCATCCTGCACCATCTCCCACTATTCCATTATCCAGCGAACTATCTTCCAGCTCTTCGGAGCTATTCTGATGAAAACACAAGCAAAAGTTTCGGAAAAACATTAAACCCAAGCCTCGTCACTGTGCTAAACTTCAAAACTAGACTCTGGAACTACTAACTTGACCATTCATCAAACTGACTTAGATCTGGACACCAGACAGATGCACTTTTCCAATGCTTGTACGAGTATGACAGTCTCTAACGCCTTCTTAATCCTGCGTGCCCTCTCTACGGTTTTCCTTAGAAGCCCTCGAGGTCTAACCTAAAGATTATTTTAGATAAGGTCCCCCGAGTAGAAGAATCGATAAACTTGGTTTCAAACTGTCAGTCAGAGAACTCCAACCATGCCGGCTTCTCAGGGCGGCCCAACCTGCTACGATTCCTTCTTCCAAGGTGCCTGCTGTTGTGGCCACTTTCACAATTATTCTAGCTCACACGGTTTAAAATGAAAGCCGTCTTGTGACTGCAACAACCAAGTACAACCGTTGAGATTTGATACCAATTCTGAATTTTGGCAATGAATTCTGAGTAATGCCTTCCCCAAACGGGTCACGAAAGTTTAGGGACAAGATCAACCTGGAATATTCTACGGCAATTCAGTTCAGTCCACAAAATGGCCACCGAAGTCTTACGCCTAAGATAGTTGTCCTTGGTTGCTATCAAACGTAAGTGAAAAATGAACGTTGTCGGGTGTTTCAACAAAGAGTATTGTTGCTAGTTTAGAAATAACAGTTACAAAGTATCTCGTCAAACGCAATTCAGACCATGAGTAGATGTTGTGCATGTTTATTCAGGCAAAAATAACAGAATTTTGGGACAGGATATGGAAATATTACCCCAGAAAAATTGAGGCAGAACGAAATAACTCAAAGGCCAACCAGCCGATACAGAACGGTGATAGATACCGGGTTCCATGCGGTCATTTTCAGTATCCTGATAACTAGTCCGGCAATATATAAAATGAACTTACGTAACTAAATGCGCTTTGGACGGCGAACGGCCTCTGCTGTCACGACTCCCGTCCAACGAATGGAACGGGAAGAACGACGGATGTTGGGGGATTTTGTAAGTATATTAGTTCTCCTGCCGAGATGACGAGAGAAGGGGGTCCAGTGAAACTAGCTACCGGAGCTGCCAGCACAAAGTGCTCCGAATTTCCAGAACAGTTCGGAAAGAAATTGCAACCAGCTGTTGCGAGATGGCACTAGGTTGACGAAAACAAGGAGACTCACACTGCCGGTCGACTGAAGGACTTGATGCTGACCCGAATTCCCCACGTGGCAAAAAAAGAGGTCAGCCTTTGATTGGCTAGCTGCTTACCCGAACCGATGGTCAAAGAATGTTGCCTCAATGTCCTACAGGGCTTCTGAAATGCACCTGTGTCAGAAAAGTGGATAAATATTTTGAAGTACAGTTTCTCCTGACCGTAAGCCAGCTCTTGTGACTACGGGCTGAGAGGTGAATCTATCTATGGCTGGAGGAATACCGGGCGCTTAAGTAGGATGAGCTCCTGAGGAGCTGCCGTTATTCCGATAGCAGTTCTGGCTTCAGAAGCATGTTTACAAACAAGACACAACTAGGCTCTGAGCAAGCAACTGAATTTAGATGAATACAGTGTCTCCAAAGGGTCGCTGGAAACTGGCCAAACTGAAAAATGATTTCAGCACGGGGGTGCACTGGCTCTAACAATATTTGGTTTACTCTAATCAAAAAACAAACTGTGAGGAGTATATGCTTCGCCATAACAGTTTTAGATGACTAGAACCGGTTTTTGATGGAACTAACGATCACCATAACGGCTGTGGTGTTTAAACATCAGACGAACAGCTGCTGAGGCGTTGTGTTTGCTGAAACCAGCCGATAGGTAGTCACCCCACCTATGACACGCTATCACTTCTGCTGTAAATAATGTCATTGCCGCCGTTAAAATTATTCAACCATCCTCTGTCTTCGGCCACTTCTTACCTCGCTCCTATTCTTCCCCTCCCCAAACTTCGTCATTACTCCACCCATTTACAAGGCTTGACCACTACCATTTTACAAATAACAGATCACGTTTTTCTCCACCTCCAACATTTCCACGTTTGCCACTTCAGTACTCGAGGTAGATGAGGTGCTAATGGAAACTCATCGAGCGACTGTGGTACCTTCAGTCTCGTCAGAATCCGATATTGCGGCGAGGGGATCCCTCCCTTGATTCTCTTGACTAAGTCACCGAAGAAGTCTCGATTTATCGGTTTGTTGCAGCCTGAAGTGGTCCAGCAAGCTGTAAGCTGTGCGATAAAAATAGGACACAAAACGGCTTCATAATAATGGAGGCTACCATAAAGAAAAACTGAGTAATGGAGATTGAAAAAGATGATTCTTAGGGGTCGGGATGGAGTGCTGCCACCCAGCTCCGCATCAGCAAATAACCGTTACAGATGGGCTTCATCGACGATGTCGTTCACGTTAGCACTGCCACGCGAAGCAAGCCGTACGGAGGATCTGCCGGCGTCGGGTCCACGAGGTTAATTACCTCGGAGGATATTTTAGCGGGAAGTTGTCAGAACATTAGAGGAAGTGTTGGTCCGAGATGGAAACCTGTTGAAAGGAAATACTTCTGAACCTGGATAAACCACACGCGGGGATTCCATGAACCAAAAATGAAGGCGAAGTGGGAATCCTATTTGTACTTCCCTAAACTTCGGCATTGTCTTCCGGTTTCAGTGCAGGATGAGTGAAAAAATAGACTGAAAAGCCATGAATAATAATGCCGGAAACAAACATTTGGGGGCGGCCGTGGGAATTCCGGGTGAAACTTTCATTGCTCGCCAGTTGTACGGTTGTTTGATGGGGGTAGAAGGCGAAACTTCAGTATGTGAACAAGCGCCGCCATACAGAAACATGGGACGATGAGTATAGAAAAAGGTATTTCACAGTTCTTCCACAAAGTTCAGTACACTACCATCAAATCGCCCATGTATGTTTACCCATCCGGATTGGTTCTACGTCACTTTTGGTCGGGCTATCGAACGTTGCCCAAGGCAGTCCATATAACTCCAGTTTTGGATGCTGAGTTGTCCTGGATGCGCCAAAAAAGGTATTTAGGCTCGTCAGCCCGACTTCGTTTGTCACAACTATCAACATTAACAAGCAACGGAGACAAAAAGACTCGCGTCACCGCTTGCTGGAGCTTTGAAAATGTGTTGATTTATCTTGTAAAACGACAAAACTTTGAGAGCAGAGCAGTTGTAAGGAAGACGGTAGGGTATGTGAAGTGTGTAAGATGCCGCAGGAATCCTCCCTCCTTAAGCTCGCCACAAAAATAACCGAAAGCACTCGACCCGAATGAGGCTAGAAATCAGAGTCCAGAAAGCAAAGTGGAGGGTGTCTGGTTCTGCTGGAACGGGGCCACCAATCGGAAGCTTGACTAATTACTCCTTAGTAACTCTTAATTTTCCCCGTTTGCTTGACGTCGTTGTGTATCTGTCCAAAGCTGAGTGGCCATTTAGCCTTTACAGGTGCATGCTGCCTGCCAGCTGCCAAAAAATATGGTTCCCGTTTTCTCCTCATGATGGCCCTTCGCCTTTCGAAGGCCATGGGAAATATTGCTCTAGGGACTGACGTGATGAGCTAAGCAACACAACGATAAAGAAAAGATTGCTCACGGGTAGTGCAAAGGAATAAAGAAAGCATGTAAAATGAAAACGGTGTGACAAGCATTACCCAATTTATCAATAAACCGTGTCAGTAATAAGGATGAAACGTAGGGAGAGGTCGTTTGCACGAACACCAACCCCACAGGTAAACAAGAGTGGGTCCCTGATGCTCTGAAGAGGAAACAGTGGGACAATCAATGAAATTTTGGAACCTTCAAATTTTTTTACTGGAAAGCAATGACCGTGCTTGGTGTAGCCTTGAAGGTTCAAGAAAATACGGGCAGGGTGGCATTTGGTGCAAAAAACGGTTTCCACTTCCGGAAATCATCCCGAGGGTACAGTGGCCCTTAATTGTATTGTCAATACAGGTGACATGGAAGAGGGTACCGCCGTATGGTACAAAAAAAGCCTGAAGCTTAGAAAGTAAGTGGGAAGATGGCATACTAGAGCAAATGGATAGAAAGGTGCGACATTCACGGACGCGACAGAATGGCAGGCAAAAAGGCGGGCAACATCGATGGTACAAAGCCTATAGACGGGAAAGAATAGACACCCAACTGAGCGAAGTGGTATTTGTTCTCGTGAGTGTTGGTTATAGTCAGTGTGAGGTTCCTCTTACACCATAAAACACAACATACCAGGCACTGTCTGTTGCCTTCATCCGATCTGGTGGCCAGTAGGGCTAGGTTGAGTGAATAGGGCACCGACGACAGATAGCGAAAGAGGCTCTGAATTATTCAAGCTTCTACCGGATGTGCTAAGTACATCAAATGGTCCCGTTTAAGGTGATTGCGAATTGCGGTAGCTCGCTGCCATAAAAAGGAGCCCTAACATTAATACAGGACTGATCCGCAGATTCCACGGTACTGGGCTAACGAATCACATAAAAACCTCAACTGTACGGGTACAACGTTTAACACCGAGGACTAGAGTTCATCAAGAGTCACTGTCAGATGCAACCGCCACGGCAGTCAGAAGTTAGATAAAAGAAGCCACAGCACACATGAGCGAAGTATATACAAGTTTTCGAGTGAAGTGGTTGGCGTGTTGCACTTGTCCGAGAATCAATGAGAAAAAGTCGCGTTTTCTAACCAGTATACATATGAGACGATGATTAGGGAGCATTTCAACAAAAGCTTGTTTCATCTTGTCGTATTTGGTGACTTGATTCTTATTGGAATACCCTAGGACGATTATTGTGCCCCTAGATAAACCGCGGAAAGCTTGGTGCCGTGACTCCACAGCTTTGCCACCACAGAATACTTGCGAGATATTATACGCCCCCGGGACATGCGTCGTTCATCTATCACTTGACGTCACCTCTTTCGTGATGGAACAGCGATCACTGATTCCTGCGAGCGATGTTTTCTGTGAAGAAGAGCAAGCCCAGATCTAGTTTGGTTCTGCTCTTCTCTTTAGTGGACGCGTATGAACTGCGGCTCACTTCAAGAGACACCCAAACCTACCCAGAAGTGCCCGGGCCTTTGGCGGAGAAAGGTGGATGTCAATGAAAACCGGACTAATAAGTTTGACAGACGAGTTTGCTCCGTTAGACTCGCAAAGAGTAACAGCAAGCCACCTGACTTAAGTCTAAGATCGCAAGATTTTCATCTGCTTGTAGAAGGCGGTGAATGCTTGATAGACTTCATATTATGTGCTCATCATGCGTTACTTACGATACATGCAGGGCTGAGGCCCAAGCCCCTGAACCAGGAGTTTATGAAGCTGTAAGGGGTTGCTCGCCAGGAACTTTAAGGCAGATCCCAATAAATTCCTTGCTTGCGTACAATCTGAAGAAACGACATGCGTACTCATATGTACCTTGGACCTGTCCAAAGGAAGCACTGCCTATTATGATGTGGACAAGGCGAAAACCTTACCAGCTTCATTTTACAGAGTACACCGTCAAAAAAACCCGCCTACCGTGACAGACAAAGAGATCAAGAACATGCCATTGCTTCAAAAGTTGCCGCAAGTGAGTCTGAGGTGCTCCAAGAAACTATAATTCTTGCAGGCATAAAACAGCCGGACGGGATGCCATTCTTCCAGCATTCGTTCAGTCCCCTTCCAATATCCTATCAGGGGCCTCTAACTAGTTGCTGGAAGCGTCCTTAGAGGGGGGTGGGTACCTGAGTGCTAGCGCAAGGCCACTGTTGTAGTGACATACAAAACCGGATCCAGGCGGAAAGAGGAGAATGACAGACTGGTCGGCCTGACGTCAGTGTTGTAAACAGCTTGGAAAGTTTTATCAGAAAATCAGTTTTTCCGGCATCCATCCAGACCACTGAAGCCTGCGTAACATACGTCTTCGTAAAAAAATCCGGTTAGAAAATCCTGCTGACGTAACATGACGAGACCGCACGACGAACGGATGAAGGCGCAACTGCGGAGGTTTGTTGTCTGGATTCCTGTGAGGCCCTCAGTTCTGTAAGTCCCTGCCTGCTGGACTTAAACTGGAAGGTATTTGGGATAGTTGGGGAGACGTGTAATCGGATAATACGCCCTCTTGGGAATCTTAGTTCCTGTGCCTAGCTGGACAGCTATCTATGGAGGTGGTATCAAGTTACCAGTTGTGACCCAGGGTTCAGTACTGGGAGGTTCGCTCTTCTCTAGCTGCATTGGTGACCTATCTAAAGAGTTGAGCAACCCGCGTTTCATTTTTGCGCATAGCATGGAGGTTGTCGGGAGCGACTTGGCGCAATATATAAATTCTGGGCTCAGATGAGCACTTCGATGAAACTAGCGCCCGAATCCCGCTAGTTGTCAAGCCCCGATACCAACACTAGGGGAGCGAGCGGCATTTAACTTCGATGTGTCGGACGTGAAAGACATTGGTATATTACTCACATTGAACCTCAACTTAAAAGACGGTCTCGAAGGGCTCCGAATATGGCCAGGGCTGTATCAACAAAGGTATGTAACAATGTCACGCGGAAACTACTAGAAGCATGTTTTCTATTTTACTAGGCTTTGGTGCAACAGTTTCTGGAGTATTGCGTGCAGACATGGGCTCATTTATACCGTAGAGACAAAGAATGCTTTTGTCCTTTCCGTCACCGTAGCAGCGGTGGGAGATTTCTGCTTCTAAGTCACTTCGTTCATCTTGCAAGAATAAATGGCTTTTACGTAGTTCTGGATATTCAAAATCAAAATCATGGTGAAAAGCTCAATGATTCACAGCTCCCCCATAACCGGCTTTTCTAAGTGGCCATTTAGTTCAGGTCCCCCATTAGCTAATTCCTTTACTGTCGGCTAAAAAAAAGTGTTGGCAGCTGGTCGGCTAATTTTCGTTCCGTTTGAATAAAATGACTCCTAGCCGCAAATTGGCTGAATCCGTTGCGTTCGGTTAAAACAGCGCTTGGCCATTAGTTGGTTGATCAGGCTCAGTTCGCTCAGGGTGACTGTTTACGACTGATTAGACGGTCTTGTTCCGTTTAGCTACGAACTGACCGCAACATCGACCCGCTTTGTAGACCACAGCTTTGCTATAGATTGCTGCTCTTTTATCTCCAACAAATCATGCGTAAGGCACTCTTCGGACGTCTCCGAAACAAACTATAATTATTACTAGTCGCTGTCGTAGATGAATTTCTAGTTCCCCTCCCAAATAATCCCTTAGCCAGGCTGTATCAACGATGGCGGTCAGCATATTTTTTTCCAGAATCATCGAATAAAGATATTTATTCCATTCTACTGTCAAAGTTATTATTCTTACCCCCGTTTTCACTAAAGGTTCAGCCTGGTCATTTGACTGACTGTAGTGCTGGCTTCTGGTCCTCTGTTTGGGTTTCTGTGTGGCATAACTGCCGAAATTCAGCAATCTCAAACCGGGGCCCGTTGTTGGTTAACATTGTCTCAGAAATCCTATACATGGGAAATGATTGTGCAAAAGGCTAGCTACGTTGGTTGTTGTAGTGGTGCAGAGAAGGTCCATCTAAATCCTTCTAAAAGATGGATTAGAATCAAGCAGCATTTGCTCCTGTGCTCAAGAAGGTCTGCAGCCAAAATCTGCCGAGGGTTTGTAACCGTTTCTCTCTGAAGTGCCGTTTCTTCCCCCTTTATTTTTTATGTGGGCACGACACAACTGGCCCCTGTACACCTAGGCTTTCCATCTGGGTAATCACTTCTGGCCAGTAAATCAGCTGCTTCACTCGGCTGATTCATTATTGATCCCGGGATGTTAAAAATGTAGCCTCTTTATCAGCTGGCCTCGAAACTGTTGGGGGACAACCAAAGAACCTTTCGAGTGGAATAATACACAGTCGACAAATAAAAGATCAAGACGTTTTCAAGAATAAGACCACCTGTATCATCGGGTGTTCTTTGCCAGTGGACCATTCATTGGAGATGAAATCCATCAGTTTTCGGAGAACAGCCCAATCGACCTTTGCCTTCTGCATCCTGGTGAGGTTTGCATCCTCTGCTGAATTCCAACCAATCACTGAGAAGTGCTGGAACTCCGATGAAGTACCCTCCTAACCCACGACTAATGCTTGAGATAACGTATCCGCAATGAGCATTTGACTCCCTAAGAGGCATACTGGTTTATAGTCTTAGCGCTAAAACTTCATCTTCATCCTTTTTGAACTCTTAGGGGCATCACTCAGCGGTTTTGTAGCGACAGTAATAAGTGACTTATGATCTGTATGAACGACCGTCTTTCTGCCGTACGTATGCATGTTAAAAGGCTTTGAATCAAAAACCACAACCAGGTTTTCGCTTTCAATTTAGGATTAAATCTTCTTGCCCGAAAAATGCTGCGGGTGAAAATATCTATAGGCCGTCCATTCTGTAGAATTACTGCCCTAAAGCCGGATTGACGGCCATTACTCTGGGCTACTAGGGGGAGGTCGAGTGGGAACTGGTCGAACACTAGAGTTGCTCAAACTGTCTACCTGACCTTCCCGAATGCATTCTGTTGCTCCATGCCTCAGTTCCACCGGGCCCGTTCGTTCGTGGGATGTCGGATGGGCCGCACCAAATCTGCTAGGAGCGGCAAAACCCGGCTCGAATACCTAACCATAACATTGAACGTAAAACTTCCTTGGAATCCACGGAGACCAGCATATATTTTAGTCCTCTCGATCTTTTTGGAAATGACCTTGGATCCCTCATCCGCCAGAAGGTTTCCGTGAAAAGAGGCCTGCGAGACAAGGTGTCTGAGTTCCTTTTTTGACTGTATAATCAGCTGCATACAACGTTTGAGAAAATTCCTCAGATGGGAACGCTGTTCGTCTGATGTCTAGCCGCAAATTATCGCATTGTCTGCAGAGCGAACAACGCCTTTAAAATCATCCAGAGCAAGGACAGAGGGCTTCTGAAAGATTTCACTGGGCACTACCAGGTCGAAAGGTATTCGTAGCCAAAGAAAACAACCGAAAAGGGTGGCGAAAAAGGTGAAGTAAACTCTGCTGGTCATCCAGCTTCAGCCGCGATAAAGCTGAGAATAGTCGATCTTGATAGAGAAAAGAAGGCTTTTTGCAAGTTCATAAGAATGCCGCCAAGCACCGGAAATCGATCTGCTCCCTTCTGAAAGTAGCCTTCAGATAACTATAATAATACTAGTATATTTTCCAAGTGGGTCGACAAGCATGCGTGGGAGCACTATCAATGGGTACAACCTCACCTATGGGGCGAAAAGTTTGCATTTCGCAGGGCGAGCTTGAAAAAAGATAGTCACTTGACAACAGCGTCAAGCAGCAGTGAAACTCACTGCAGCGACCGAAATTTGCAAGCAAAATACAAAACTAAAGAACGGCAGAGGTTAAAAAGCAAAGCGGACGGGTAAAATATGTGGCAGCAAATCAAAACTAGTCAGCTTTGATTAATAAATACGATGAGGAAGTTTGAGTGCATGAATTACAGGCGTCGCAGAAATAAAAGGTTCCAAATTGTACGAGGCTCCAAAATGGACAATAATAGCTGAAACGTTAGTGAATGATAGGAATGCTAATGAGAAAACTGGCAGGGTAGAACTGTGAATAACAAGGCTGAGAAAATGAGAAAAAAGTGTTCAAGATATGTGAGGAATTAGTGGTGGAAACATTGGAAAAGTAAACCAGGTCATCATTGGTGGAGTATATGGTGAATATAATGGAATGTGTGAAGTAAAAATGTATTATCTTGGTAAGCCAGAAAATAGGCTCAGAGGGGTTTCTGGGCAGTGCATCGATTCTATTGCGTCTGAGCTGTTAAAGAGGATCCACAACTGCCTTAGGGCTCCAGCATTTAAAGTCCCTGGAAAAATTCCTGCAGAGTTTTTCAAGGTGACCCTGCCCGGCGCTTGCAGCGTGGCTTCTATCTCATGTAAAATAACCAGGCTCAGCGAATTGTCTCCAAGCAACAACTGTCCAGACTCAAAAGAGCTTCTTACCGACTTTCTTACTATGCCCTTTAAGAGCACACGAAGAAATTTAGCAGAGGCCACTCCATCTAGGAGTATCATGGTTTTGGCTGAATGAGCTAGTCCTCAGCGAGGGGTAAACCGCGCAGTCCACAGTCTCGTCCACAAACCAAGCAGCTCTACGGTGGCAGCGGATGCGGCCCACGTTTTGATCCCGATAAGGTTTGACGAATTGCCTCTCAGCAGGGCTGACGAAAACAGTGCCAAGTAGCCCCAGCCGCCCAATGTAAGAAAGCTCCTAGGTGTAGACTTGGGCCGTAAATCTGGCGTTCCTTCTAAGCAACCTACGCAAAAACTTCCGGAGCATTAGTTGCCCTGACCCCATCTAAGAAGCATTATCCCACTGCGGAATGCACTCACAAAGCCTGCCCTATCACCGACAAAATCCGTCAACTTCCCGGCCGCACCGCCCGAAGCAACATACCCCAAAAAGCTATTTCTAGTCGTACTCAGTCACCAGCTGATACACATACTCCTACCCCTGCCTCATCTATTCTAAAAATATCTCCCCAACAATGGCGGCTTTCCCTCCCTTCGCCTGGTCGCAGGATCAACCGAGCTTTTCCGCCCTCCGGAATCTCAACTCTCTACACCTACGGTACACGGACGCCACCCAAACTAACCTCACCAGATCTCCGTCTTGCTCATTATAGGGAACACAACGACCTATCCACAGAAGTCGGTCGAAAACGCCACATCTGTATGTGCATCGACTGGCCCCTTGTGCTGTGCACAATCATCATTCACTACCACAATTAGGTCACCTAGGTTTTGACCTTCCACTCTTAGATGAATCGTCATTTTCCTTTGGAATACAATGCCCCACACTGTACTCACTTTTCTCCCACTCATTTGCCAATACAGGTACTACTTATTCGCGGTCTGCACTCCCAGATTTCCCAAAAACTCCGGCTATCTTGTCCGCCAAAAGTAGACAGTATTGTTTCCCCCAGTCTTGCCCGTGCGCGGCAAAACCTCATTCAAGCACAACGGCGGCTCTGAGGTTCTCAGATTCCCCTCTAACTCATCAATATTCGGAACTGCTGTTGCTAACCTTCATGGTTCACCGGGCCGCCACTCTGCCCATCCCAGCGTAGTCAGCGGTGGGCCATAGCAGGGCATCATGGGAGCATCTGGTGTGGCTAAACTCCGTGAATCCTTCAGACCAACCACAAATCTATCTCAAGAGATGTTGATTGCTTTCTGAGATCCTCCCTCGGTGAACTTTTTGTCTCAATCCCATTTAGTTTCCAACTTTCGTCTTGACCCCACCAAGTGGATATTACTATTTACGCTGAGCTTCGAGGCAACCATGGCCTTTCTCTTATACATCCCGTTTGCCTAAGTACCCCTCTCTCTTGTTTCTGACAACAGTAAGCCCATCAACCTGACCAGACCTTCCATTTTAATGAACCCACCCACATTGTACGCAGGAATAGCTAGGCGCCACCACCTCAACAGCGCTTCTCTAGCTAAACATAGAAGGAGTCGTTCAGCCCATATTCATCTTTCCATCTCCGGTACTGTGCTCTCAAGCGCTTTGCATCCTGTGACTCCCTCACAATCACACCACGACCTTTATTCCAAATATATTACCTAGGCATATCGTCCTCCTCCCGTCTATACTACATGGCTCACGTGCTCAACTCTCTCACCCAATAATGATCTACTTTTCATTTTTGCCAACAGCCACCCAGTAACCGGGAAAATTCCCCACCTGAGAGCCTTATAGTTATCCGCCAACCTGGACGTCATCTTAGTCACCGAGACAAGTCTACCTCAGCAGTCCCATGTAGATGGCATATGCCTCACTCGGTATCATGGCTTCTGAAGCTCTGGGCAATCCAGACGGGGTGACGGAAGCCCAACCCATATAAGGGGCGATATCCCAGCAACAGTTCTACTGCACCCCGTCTTGGAAGCAGTAGAGGGCTTCCTCTGGTTACTAATAAATATTGGTAGCCGCGCAATACTGTCAGAGTCTACCGTTTCCCTGGGTTATCTAAAACTACTACTACCACCCCTGTTGATGGATTTATTACAGCTTTAGATTACCCTGTGAATGCCAGACCCACTGAGAATGACCTCAACCATCCCGATTTAACTGGTTCTCAAACTCAAGCCCTCCTGGTCTTACTGGCACTCCTTCGTGTATTCCCGGAAGTGGCTTGACTCAACATACAAAAATTCACTAGAGGGGGGCATCCTTGATCTAGTCTTCGAGCATAACATACCTATCGTCAAAAACAGGTCACTCACCCTTTGCTGGGCACTGACCACAAGTCAGCCGTATGCACATTCCACTGCCCCTCCCCCCGGTGACCCCTCTTCTAATAACATCATAAGCCTTCGTGACCACTGAATTTCGGCACTTAGAAACCTCATTTATCATATGGTAATAATAAAAATAATAGTATATTCCTCGACCATGGTCTGAACGCAAGCTAAAGCGCGTGATCATGGTGTACAACGTTACTCTAAACGATGAGCTATAAACGAATTTCAGGAAAGGGAGTCAGAAACGTCAGAAACAAAACAAAGGAGCCAGAAATAGTTTGAATGGATCAAAGTGATAGTAGTTGGCCGGCAAATACGGTTTCGGTTCGAATTCGAGTTGGCTGATGGAAGCCCGTGGAGATACAGAATATGTCGTGAAAATATAGTGCCAAGGATGCGACGTAAACCAAAATGATACAAGCTGTGGATAACGGAGGCGTATTGGGGTTCCATGAACGGGATAAGTTATGAAAGTGGAGTAATGAAAGAAATGACTAGGAGTACTCTCGTGATCGTTGATGAATATGAACGGAACGGCTCTCTGTGAAGACGATTTGGGTCCAGAATGACGTATATTCCCGGTTTCAATGAACGGGGTGCGTCATGGAGCAGGCAGACATGAACAAACTGTGCAGAAGTGCACTCGGAAATGTTGATGAATGTGGAGGAAACAGCAATCCATAAAAAAGGTGAGTTTGAATTCGGGATCAATAACCCGCATCATTCAGAAAATAAGGGAGCGCAACCTGAAGGCCTTGAAATAGTGAAGAATCAATTTCAGGCCGAATACCTTTCGAAAGAAAGATGAAATCTTGCAACAAAAACCAGAATGGAAAACCTGCGTGTAGGCTCGTGCCTTACTGTTCTGTTGAGCTGAAAAAATAAACTGACTTATTGATTCTCAGTGATATCCGGCGTCATTATTGAGAACCACGGATGGGGGGAGGATAAGTGGACTTGCGTTTGGATGGAGTATCGAAATTTAATGAGTAAAAATTTCCTGTGTTGCGTATTCTGGCTCTGTCATTGGATTGTTTCACATGAGACCAGGGTGCTGTGCAACATCCCGTGGGTATGGTTCACCAGGCGGGGTAAGGGACGTGCCAGTCAATCAGTAGAAGGTAGCTTGTGAACTGTTATTTGTGGAGATTCCAGCAGTGACGTCAGTAGTAGAGGCGCTGCTTCAGAAGACGCCTATCAATCTACTGGTAAGCAGTTGGGATTGTTTTAGGTCATGTGGCTAGATTGCAATCCAGTTTGGTATAAAAGGTTCCCTTTAGGTCCCTGTCTGTACGGGTCAAGGTGTGGACCTTGGTCACCGAAAGTGGAGCCCGAGAGGGCGAGCGACGACAAATCTGAAATAAACGACTTTAGCAGTCTGGACGTGGTTCCAGATGTGAGTTATGATAATAAATGCAACAACCAATAATGAACTGGTTGGGTTTATGTGAACTGTCGATGGCACGTTCCATATTCTGATCTGGGTTTTATTTCAAGAGTTTAAGTAACTTAGGGTTGCGGGGGGGTTGATCATTACTACTACAGGCTAGCAAGATAGCTTAAAGCGGGTGGGCTGCTGCGTCTGCATTTTAAAGGATAAATGGTTTGCACGCAGTTGCAAGTTATGAAGAACAGTTAAGTAAGGTTGCAGAAGAAGCCACGAGGGCATCGGTGGTGGTGCTTGGAGAAAATTGCTGTCATGCAGAGAAACGGGGAGGTAAGTTCGTCTGCCCTCCTACTCGGCAGTGCTGGCCTAGCGAGATTAAACTTGAGTGTGAGCAGGAAGATCTTATGACGTGGTGGTTACACGAATATCATGTTTGTTATAAAAGTGGGGAAAGATAATAGGTGGGGAACGGAAAATATGAAGGGTCCTCAATGTTCATTTTTTAGACTTAAGTGAGGCAGGGGTTGGTCATCTGTTGCCTCCATATGTTATCCATATCAGTAGGCCTAAATTCCAGGCTGCGGTAGTGATTGTAGTTGACGGGAGGCTGCGGTTACTGTTAGGTAGAGTTGTGAACCTAAGCGTGGCTTGGATGCCAGGACATCGAGAAGGCAGCTTTCTAAGAAAGATGCCGGAAGATGGAGGGGTATGGATGGAAAGGTTGACCGGTTTTCACTGTGTTCTTTTCTCTTTTATTCTTCTTCCGGGCTTCGCCGCGGTTGCTGTTATTCGTCAGGTACCTCCGCACGCTGTCCGGGCCAATAGGTTAAAAGTCAGGGCTACGGTGGCGATTGTATTTGACTTCGACATGCGTGCTACATGTGCTTAAGAAGGGTATGGGGTGGTTGAAACTTAGAGCGGGAGGTGGATCAGCACATGTGGGCAGTCCAGGGGGCTGTCACCCAAGTCAGTCTCGTGAGGGAAAGCGAAAAGCTTATCGAGCGGGCAAGGGTGACGTGGGGTTTATTCTTTCGCAGGATCAGGTCTGAGTTGATTGGAGGCATACCCATAGACGAAGGTTGCTCATTACCTTCTCAGCCTGACATCAGTGGTATTTAGAGATCGAATCGATCCCACGAGGTCTTTTCTTGTTTCCACTTCTCTTTTTCTAGTTTTTCTATATTTCCTGGAATGAGGTAATCAAGAAAGGCAAAATGAGGCCGGACATAAAACCTAGGCTGGTGGTGGTAGCCAAAATGAACGGGACAGGAGTGAAAAGATCAGGTGAGGTGGTGGACGGCGGAACTCAGTGTCCTGAGGTCCAAAGCCACATACCTGTTTGCAACAGAGATATCTACGGCTAATAACCTTAGACTGGTTGGCAAAAGAACACGAGCATTGTATAAATTAGGAGAACCGGCAAGCATCAAACTAGGTATAGTTACAAAAGTAAGCAAACTGTTGCTACCGTAGTATAGATTGCGTGCAGTACAAAGTAAAAGAAAATTGTTGCCCTGGCGTTTATCATCGGGCAAGAAATGAAAGTTCCAGTGCAGTAATCCTAGTAATCAAACCCGGTTTCGTAGGCCACCTCCTCGGTGACGTTCTGGACGGTAAGAAGGATCACATTGGGAACAGTCAAGAAGTGATCCAGCGAGCCCCTGAACTGAGAAAATGAGAGATCTCGCTGATGCTTAGCGGGAGTTTATTCTATAACTCTGGGTATTTTATAAGGAGAAAGTTAGATCTTAACACTAATTTTGATCTAAGAATAGGGAGCTGCAGTGACCGATGGAGTGGGGCATAATTCGTGGAGGGAGTGAGAGGAATGGGTTCAGTACATGAGAAGGCCATACGGTGGTACAGCTTAAACAGGAAGCATGAATTAAGCTTCATGCTACGCAGCCGTAGAGGGTCAAGAATAAGTAGGATGCATCGATCCTTGTAGCGCAAACTGGAGAAAAATCCCACTAATTTTTTGATGAATGAGCTTTGCACGGACTCCAGAGAAATGTGCTTAGATTTCGTCGTGTTGTTGGAGATAATGGGACAGTATTCAGGGAGAGGCCTGGAGTGAGTCTTGTAAGTGAGCAGTTTGCAATCATTTAGCCGAAAGGCTCTGGAGATGAGACCGGTGGTTCTTCTTGTTCTTGCAATCTGGAGTGGAACATACTCAAAAAATCTAAAGCTACAAGAATAATGAAGACCAAGGTCTCAAACTTAAGGGCGGTACGAAATGGGTAGGTCATGGCTAGTCAGAGTTCCGGGGGCCACTTAACATCTGAATGTTGTGTAGCAGCTCTTTGAGGTCGAGAAGTCCATACTCCATGAATTGCACCAGTCCCCAGATCACTTTAGGTCACTAGAAATTTCATCCAGCATAGCGTTGATGTTCTGACGAGGAAACTGATAGGCGATCCTAACGTCATCAGCGAAAACAAGTGGGGTACCATGGTGCGAGGGAGTGGTATCTGCTATCATCCCGTTCCAAGACCTGCCAAAGGCCTTTGGCCGAGGGCCCCATCTGCGTCTGCAGTTCATACCCAAATCTCTGAATCCAGATGGCCTGCTCCTGTCGTGGCTATCTTATCTACCTTCTTACTTCAATCTAGTACGAACCGATGGTCACTCAGCTTATGCCAGACCTACAACAAGTGGTGTGATTTAATGCAGTGTTCTTGGACCACCATCTTTCCTCATACTTGAGTGGTATCTCTCAGGTGATCAGCAATGGTGCTCCATTTCTCTCTGCGGACGACATAAAATTTGCGCACCCCTTTCCTATACTTAGTCTGTCACCTAAGCTAAACGAAATCCAGCGAAATCTTATCTTGCATAGTGATCGGTATAGATTGTGGCCTATGGAAGTTTCTGCATCTGAAAGTTTTGCACTTTCCCACAAGTGCCAGTTACTTCGACGTGCCACCGCCCCCGGCGGACAAACCATACCGATCAACCCCATGACATCCGACCCTGGATTTCGTCACCCTTTTTCTTTCACATTTTTCAAAAAGACGGACTCCCAGATCGCCAAGGCGAAGCGACTTATAGGCTTCATGCTCATGTGCTCCAAAAGGCAGCACAGTCCGCTGTGCCTCTGTCTCTCATGCTTAACCCTTGCTTGAACACAGCTATTTCCTCTCCTCCCATCTTTCCAAATCCGCCACAGTTTTTCTAGAGAACTTTCAGCGCACTTTCTCTAAAAAACTGATTAAGGCAGCTCCTGCCATGACCTGGCGTGAGCTTTGTGAGCTGTTCAACCTCGACTCACTGTGAATTCTTCGCCTCCGGCTGAATTTACATTCTAGCTCAAATTGATCCACCGCCATGTGTACAAATCTTGTCCATGCCCTTTATTCACCAAACTCCAACGTTCTTTGAAATTGCGTATCTTATCTTCAAGTTCCTTTTTGTAAGTCAGTCCCAATATCTCGATTCTTTCGAAGGGTTCATGGCAGAACCTGGAAACGTCTGCCCTCCTTTTTACGTCGTACACCCTACTTGTGTTTATACAAGCGTATACTCCATGACTACCTCACGGTCCTTATTTCCACCACGTTATCAAGTGAGGGTACCAGCGTCGACAATGCTTCTAAAAAGGGCCCCGATGGGGTGATTAAAAATAGCGAAATACCCTGCAGATGACGCCCCCCGCACATATACTCCTGTTCACCAAAGGTAGGAGGACATCGGTTGATTTATCTCGTTAGAGAAAATATTTCTGTTGCATAACTGCAGTTTTTCATCATCACTTCATCGAAGGGTCTGCTACCGTAGCCCCCGATCTTGTCGAACAAGCAGGTGAAAACCGAGTCCGCTCGTCCCTCTTGCACATAATCCTGTCCCGCGCATAGGTCTGCTCAGAGCACATGTTTAACCTCCAGCCTCACCTGTGTCTACTCTGTTTTGCACTTTCTTCCCGGCTTTCGCCGATGTGCCGCCTCAGCTTGTTACGTGTTACTCTTTCATAACCAGCATCCACCATATGTTATCTAAAGTACACTTTCTTCGCTGTTTTTTCTATCTCAGCAGGTCCAGTGTGCAACCTGGATAATCATCTGCCACGCTTTTATCTACGGGCCCCGCCTAATAGTTTTAAGCTGCAAGTGACTATAGCAGGTCACGTCACACCAGCTCGGAGGCCATCATCGGCCCCCACACATGAGGTGCGGTATTTCCACTATCTCCCTCGCTTTTCCCTAGGCAAAGCCCGCCGCCGTTGGCGGCTGCCTCCGTCTGCGTGGGCAGATTTTTTTTAAGCCCACATTTACCGATAGCAGGGGCGTACTTTGGAGACCCCCGGTGAGTATCAGACGTTTGATCAAACCTTGAAAAGCGATAACGTGAGCGGGTTTTTTGCGAAAATGTAGAAAACCCCGTGACAACCGTATGGTCTGTCGACTTGAGACAGGTGGGATGCATACAACTGTAAGAAAAATGTATGCACACCAGAGAATATTGGGGAGAGTTCTAATAAGCCCATGGAAGGATTCAAACGGATACCCGGGGAATGTGAGAGCCCAGGTCAGAAGCCGAGTATGGTTGATCCCAGTGGAGATGGCTGAAAGCTAGGGAGATTTTACGTGGGAAAGGCCTAAAAAGCGGTATGGACAACTGGGGTAACCAGAGACTATGAAGAACAAATTGATTTGCATGACAAACGATAAGAAAGTGATGAAGGGTTGCTACACAGTAATAATTGGTCAGTGTCAGGGCACAGAACTCATCCGTAAACTGGAAGCGAGTAGAGTAAATCGTAAAGGGTGGGTCAGAGAGCAAAAGCTTTCTGGAAGCCTTTGATGGCTGAGGCGCAGATATTGAGATATTAGATGCATATCAGCTGAGACAGCTGGAGGAAGGCGGGGGGAGCGGCCGGGGAGGGACTGGAGAATGCAGAGCGAAATTATAATATACGTACATATATATTTGAGGAGCAGGAGCAAAATGGAGCGCAGTGCTAGAACACGGAAATAGCAGTGAATGGAACAGACGGATAACACTGGGTCAGAGGATATAGCAGTAACTCAGGATCAACAGGGAGAAACTAGCCTGGAGGCACAGAAGTAACGACCGCTGCGAAGAGCAGCTCAAAAGCGAGGGAGTCGGAGGGGACGGATCGGAGAAAGCAGGTGAGAGTGAATCTATTAGTTTGATCAGTGCAGCTGCACCATAAGTTGAAGGTCGGAAATGAGGGCAGCGTTATTGAATGAACATGCTTTAAGCAGCAGCAAGACAAAGGCGGTGGAGAGCAGAGGAAATACAATTAGAAAGTGACGGGTTCAGTATGGAACATCAGTGGGGGGGAATGGGGAGTTAGACAGACCGTGTTGCAAAGCTGCAACAGTAGCAATGGCAAGCAACGTAGGAGAAAACAAAGTGTATGGAGGGCAAGAGAGACCAAGTAATGGCCGATGGTAGGGTTTAAAATTTTACGTGAAGTTCATTATGTAACTTCGTCTTTACATTACATGGAACGTGGAGAAAACAGAGCAATCCGACAAGCACACAGAAGATATCTGCGGCAAGCTGTTCGCAAAGCGGGGAACGAGAATAGGGACCGAAGAGGAACAGACGAGAGATGACCAATGGGGTCATTTTAATACGGGTGGAACACTACGAACGCCGGGAAAAGTACACCGAGACAAGTTAACCGAAGATGGGACAATGAGTACGGGAAATGTATGCTCTGTGGAGTTGGGACTATGGAACTGAAAGGCTGCCCGCCTGTAGTCAGTTTCACGAGTGGATTGGGCCAAAAGATGCCCTTAGAGAGGCTGCCCGCATTTGTAACGTAGCCTTGGTCCATGTACTCACCACTCACCACCGAGGAGGCGTTTGACTAGTGTGTTCATGGCGGCACATCTGTCATTTATGGTTCCATCTTCTTTTTGCATCTCTTCCCTGGTTTAAGCCATTGGAGGCTCCTGCACGGCAAGTGGCATTATCTGTACTGAACTTTGACTGCACCCTAGAGTTTCTCTACAACTTACCCGCCCCTGCCAAGGGAACAACCGCCACCATAAGTAATCTCCATCCATCCGCCTAGTCCGAATTCGCCTAGACTCCTTCCACACTAGCCGCTGAGATTCGGCCCTCAGCTGGGCCCATTCTGCACTGCCTTTCTTTCAGTCTTTCTCCTTCCGGTTCTCCATCTATACGTTTAGACCATCCTACTGTCTCCAGCCCCTGAGGATACTAGGTTGGCCGCTTTCGGGGCCGTCGCATATGGAAACTAACCCTTCGCAAGTCCACAAATCAATAGCTATGTTCGTTGACTCTTGGTTCCTGGACCCTTCACAACATCCCGTCGGCTGCGTCATCCGCTACTTGCAAGAATAACACCAACCACTCTGGTTCATCCCGGCGGTGCTGGCGGCTGTCACGTTCACCGCTTTGGCAGAGGCACATCGGACTTCCCGGACGTCTGCCACAATGTGCGGACGCAGCTAGGCTGGCGGATAACAACTCCCGTCATTAGAAAGTGATTTTCCATTTAGACTTCCGGCGCACGGTCAGTCTTACTCAGTGCACCTTTCGCGGATTTCCAAGTCGGCTGCTTTTATGCCCGCTTGATTGCTGCAACCATGCCATTTGTACTGTCATACCTTCACTGGTCTCTTATCGAGGTTTTTGTCAGTTTTACCAGTATCATTCTGCTTTTCACGTCCGACAAGCCATTTCCACTTTATCCATGGCACCATTTGAGCGTACCACTAACATCCGGCCAGCAGCATCTTGAGTTGGCGAAAACTGATCGCCTTTGCAGCTGGTTCATTATCTTTGCCATGTTCTTTTTTGCTCGGATTCCATAAGGTTTTCACCCGACTAACCTCCAGTCCCATCCATAATCGTGTCCGTTGCCCGTGAAGAAGGCGTCACACTTTTCTATGTATTCACTCATACGCACAGATACTGTCGCTGACCAATTTCAAATCACAATAACCAGTTGATGTTTCTCGCTTGAAAGTACTTCCATTATCCTTCAGCAGTCAGTGATGCAACCAATGATTATCCTCAGCTTTCATTAGTCTGTTTCCCTCCTCAACACAGTGCTCCAACACCGCTCTAGTCTGATCCTGCAGCGGATCATATCTCCGACATCAGGGCTTACCTCAGCCGTATCCATCACACATTTTAACTGTTGCTGCCGTCGCATAACACTCACCTGAACAATCATCGATAGGCGTACACACACACCCCACATTCTCCGTAACCATCTTTGCATGCTAGTTGACTCTGCAGTCGTCTTAAGTGCGCATTCCAGGTTGTCATACCCCAGTTTACCCTTTTGACTTTGGACAATCGTCATCCGCCTACTATGAAGTGATTGTTTTTCTGACCACTTACCAGTTTTTCCCCGCGGTAACCTTCTTCATCATCACTCCGGTAGTAGCCCTTCACCTCTAGATGTGTCACTCGTCTGATCTGTAACTGTCATCATCGAACAACCAACCCCTATCACCTTCTTCCTCCATCGATTTATTTTATTCGGCCTCTGATGCCTCAGCCAAGTTCTCCGCATCAGGTACTTTGGTACTGCATCCTACCTCCTAGATGCCATTGCATGTTCGACCTCTAACATGGACATTGAAAGGCATACTTTATCTCTTCATTTACTCCGTCAACACCTTTCTGTGCCGTGACTCGATATTCATCCTAGTTACGCGTCTCAGGTCGATTTATTACCAGCTTCCTCATTCCTATGTTGTACTGTGGTCCGCCAATCACTGTTGTACTGTTTTCCACCCGGCAATCCTCTTCGGCACTCAAGTAGTTTCCTTCCACCTCCGGATGTTTTAGTCGTTTGATAAATACTTGCCCGATTGTACTAAGTCGTAAACATAGAGATCATTGCTGCTCTTTCGACTGGTCCATGTTGCCTTTGACCTACACGAAAACCTCATTTCCTTTCTTTGCTCTTGATTAGTCTCGCTTACCCTCAACACTGATTGTTGTCGCAATATTGTTGCACTGAAACAATCATTGGCGGATGCACACTCACCTAAATGTGCTTCACATGCTTTACCATCGCCGTTATGTGCTGACGGTCCTTATCATCACCCTGACTACCATCCCTTGACAGTTTAAGCCCCCTCCCCATCTGAACGTTTACAATTCACTCCTGTCCTTTCACGAGATTATCCAATCACGGATCGAAACCACTTTTTGGTCATTCTTTTTGACTCTGGTCCGGCGCTGTTTTCCGCTGGATGTGTCGGCCAACAACATTGTCACACTGCCCTTTGAACCCCTAATAACATAATATGTGGCCGTCCTTTCCACCGAACTTTTTGTATTCAATCCCCGTCAAATTTTTAATTCCCTACTCACAACCCCAGCTCACACTTTGGTCGGCAGTTGACGGTTCCCATCTCCCGCAATGTACCAACTTTCTCTTTTCTAACATACGGAGATAATCGGGATATCTTTATGGCATTTGCATTTCTCTGCTGCCGTAATAACATCTGATATCTTTCGGCGCACACCCTACCTTCCTGAGTGATACTATATATCCTAGCTAACTTTATCATCTGATGTTGTGTTTTGATTTTGCCGGGACTTATCATAGTCTTCATCGTTTTTTCTACACCTAATCATTATCCATACTCTCATTTGCCACGTCCGTATCTCGCAAACGCTTTGATATATTGTCAACTGTATCATCAGCTCGTACTCTGAGGCATATCTCGGTACTTTCAAAAATAAATCGTTATCACTATCGCTATCATTTACAAGAAACAAATAGGTCCTCATTGCCAACCTAGATCGGAAGACAGCAAGTCTGAGGTCAGAGGAGAGCTTTTGTGGTGGGAACGTTATTCACTCTGTATATGATAGTGCACTATGGTGAATAAATATACGTAAAAAACATTGAGCCTTACGTGTGCTAGCAGTATGGTGTGGGTGCAAGAATGAAAACGACCTTCTGCGTATGACAGGCGATGTGTACCCTACAATTAGTCCGGCTAAGGAGCTTTGTGCCTTCTCAATGGAAACACGGTTAATTTTAGGCAAGGTTAAATATGTGATGGGACAGTTATCCATCTGAGATGGAGAATGCAATAAATATATTAAAAGCCGACTTTCTGTAGCTTCAGTGAATGGGAAACAAGCCTCCCATCAGCCTAATTTTTGAAGTTAGACAGGACAACTCACAAAATTTTGGAAGATTCATAAAAAATAAATCCAAAGGTTTTGTATTTAGGAGTTTGGGGCTATGGGCCACTGGTTCAGCGATAGCAATGGGGAGCCATTTTTAACATGAAGTTTGTGTAGCAACTCTATGAGTTTGGGAAGTTCACAGGCCAAAGGTTGCAACGGACTTCGAGTCGATTTAGATCAGTGGATGTCTCCGGCTAAGTAACAGTAAGTTTCTGTTTGGGAACCTCATAGGAAATCCTCATATCGTAGGCAAAAATGAACTAGGTACCACGGTGCACAATCGGGAACATATCTTTGAAGCAAATGAAATAAAGCAAGGGACTGAGCACACTACTTCGTGTAACCCCACTGGTAACGGGAGCTGCTTGCGAGAAACACCAATAATAGGAGACCACTAGTGAGAGGTTTGGTAGGTATGATAGCCTTGATGGGAAGGAACCTGAAAAGCTGTGAGCTCGAATTTTGGTTAGCAACAAAGAATATGGGACATGATGAAGAGCCTGGGTGGTATCAAGGTGTGTAACGAGGATAGAATTGTTGGCTTCGGCAGCCATAGTTATGAACTGATGAATGGCCCCAGACTTCCTTACGGCAGTTGCAATTTGACCTTCCTAGTCCTTCGGTTCATTGAACTGGTCATTCATCTTTTCACCAAGTAAACGAGGGAAGTCTAAGCTCTAAGTTTCTTGCGAAGCTAAAGGAAGACGAGAGAGTATGCAACGGGTATGGCCCTACCAAGCATGAGAAACGCACTCTTCCGGAGGGGCATTCCAGTTGAGAATGAAAACTCATATATACCGAACGAATATGGCGCTTTTTCTGAACCGTTTAAAAAATTATTTTCGTTCACTGTGACGAATTTCGGTAGTTGAATGGCATCAATTCCGAGTACGGTTGTAAGTTTTTTTTCAGTCACGAAAAACGTGAACGTGTGTGCATCCCCATTCCCTGGGTTTTGGACGTCCCACTCTACTTCTCGAATGATTTCTGATTCTTTTACGCCGCTTTTTTGTATTTGCGTTGGTGCTTCATCAGCAAATAATAGTGGTCGAATATTTGCGAATTTCAACTGGAGACATTTCCCCTTAACCAAGACATCCCTAGTCAGCCCTTTCTTCGCATCGGGACCATGGAAACCGCCGATGTCTGGTTTCTCGACGTAACGGGCCGTCGGTAAATTTCGAAGAATGTGAACCATACTTGGGATCAAAATAATGAGGCTTTTCAAAACTGGAACAGGTCATTCCCGCAGGCCGAAAAGCCTTCTTTTCCTTCATCACGCCCGTGATCAGAAAAGCTGCATGTGATTCACGTGGCTCCCACTAAGGCTTTTAACTCAGACTTTGTGGAGTATTCTGTGGAATGCCTAATCTGACTGGTGGTATCGTCTCCTGTCCCCTAACAAATATCAAGGCAAGCTACTAAATCCGGGTGACTCTTTAGAGAAAGTTATCTCGTGGTTACTTCTTTTCGAATGCTGATCTCAAGCTTGTACTTATTTTAAACTGTCTCCCGCCCGGCTGCAGAATTGGCACGGTTTGGCCAGCGTCTTCATAACAATAACACAGTGACCGAAAGTCTCTTCTTCATGACTTTCTGTTCGAAATACCTGGAACCGTTTGAATATTTCCTTTGAATGATTCAGACAGTAATCAGCTATTTTTAGCATTGCCACAGTAAGATCTTCCTGGTTTTCGTCGACTTTGAACGAGAACTCGCACTGAACCCGGCTGGCTCCATCACCAAGGCAATGAAGCTGATTCTAAATCTGACACCTCCTTGACCCGGGATCCAGAATCCTGAGTGAAGTGAAATCTCTATATCTCTGTCTCCACAGTTTCTATTCGTCTGCCAGGCAACTTCGACTTCGCTGTTTGAAAGATCCAAAAGAGCTATGGCGCAGGTTCTTCGATTGTTTGTCACCAAGATGCCGCGGGGTTCGTCAAGCTTCTCCGTAGGCATGTTTCGCTCCTTCCGGCTAAATCTAATGGGAGACCTATACCTCCAAATCATCTCGTTCATCTTGCAAGAATAAATGGCTCTTACGTAGTTCTGGATATTCAAAATCAAAATCATGGTGAAAAGCTCAATGATTCACAGCTCCCCCATAACCGGCTTTTCTAAGTGGCCATTTAGTTCAGGTCCCCCATTAGCTAATTCCTTTACTGTCGGCTAAAAAAAAGTGTTGGCAGCTGGTCGGCTAATTTTCGTTCCGTTTGAATAAAATGACTCCTAGCCGCAAATTGGCTGAATCCGTTGCGTTCGGTTAAAACAACGCTTGGCCACTAGTTGGTTGATCAGGCTCAGTTCGCTCAGGGTGACTGTTTACGACTGATTAGATGGTCTTGTTCCGTTTAGCTACGAACTGACCACGACATCGACCCGCTTTGTAGACCTCAGCTTTGCTATAGATTTTGGATAGACGAAGACGTGGCGCCTGCTCATGGAACTCGGCTGCCTATCGGTGCGTCAGCAAGTACTCGCACATTTTGTAATGCAATCAGTGACTTGCGAACATGATGGTCGCCGGTCGGAGGGGAAAATCTCATGTCTCGCGTATCATACGTCGTCAGCTGTTCTCTCAAGAGCTTTTTAGAGTCAGGGACGCCCTCAACGGGGGCCCCGTAGATTATAATGGGTTTGTCGGGCACAAAAATAAATGGCTAGTTCGTTTTGCTGTTGCGTGCTGAACAGAGGGACATACTCTTTTGCTGAAGTGCGCACCACTAAGGCCGGAATTACAATCCGTTTTTCCAATAGGGGTGTATCCTTTTGGAGTAGACCGTGATGTCACTCGGTGCTACTGTGTTTCAACTCTCAAGAACGCTTTGGAAGCAGCCCTGGGAGGCAGAGTCTCTACAGCTAGCTACATGAACGATAGGGGAGAGGTGAAAGTCTCTGGTACTTTTATGATAAGCAAGTCCGTGAAGGTGATAAGTCCTCGCAAAGTCCGTTTATCAGATTGAACATGCAACGTACAGTGTGAAAGCCAGGAAAGCCAGCCGACAAAGCAAGGATCCAAACTGCAACTCGTGAAAAGTACAAGTATATAAAACCTCAAATATGCTGCCGAATAGACGTCACGATAGCTCCCAAATGTCCACCTTCCGGTGCTCCTATGACAAAAGTCAGAAACGGTCCAAGGTAAGATTGGAAAGTTTCATGGAAACAAGGAAACCTGCGAAAGCCTTGCATGTGGACCAGCTTGCCAAAGTGATGTCAAATATAGCCATATTCACAAAGCCCGTAGAAATTTCGGAGGATTTTCGGTATAGATCTTCATAAGGCCCATGTCCTGATTCGGGCGAATCCCGACCAAATAGCCACCGCTCGATTCACTGTATCACTCTTACTGTATGGCACAGAAGAGCCCCAAAGGAGCGAGTAGCCCGAATCGACGCAGAACGGAAACCAAAGATAGGACTGCTCTGCAGGTCCCACGGTATTATTAGCAAATAAATATATAACTACAAAACAAGCGAACTTTTGACAGCGAGCTTCAGTCACTATCCAACCTCAGATGTAGTCAAAAGCAGGACAAACTTATGTACAAAGAGACTAGATGACCGAAAAAATCGATAGAAAGTGTCTGACATGTGGTCCAAAAAACCGAACGAATTCTGCAGACATAGGCAGGCCCAGAAACACCCTCCCAAGAGTAGCAGCCAAAATTCTACGTGAATCAGAAGAACGTCCACGATCCGTTGAAGTTTGGCAGAAAGTGAAAGCAAACCGTAATAAAACAAAACTGCCTTGGTTAAGCTTGACTGACTGCTGTACCAACAATAAGCAGAATAATCTCAATAAGAAAGCACGCCCACGAAGAGTAGAAGTAGGTGCATCAAGCGTAGATTTATTGTCGACCATGAAACAGTATCAGCACGAATAAATTTGGAGAAAGCAATCCAGAATCAGCCTGGAAGTACATGAAGGTAGGCAGGTGAGGAATTTTTCACTCAGCGTGGATGTTACAATGGATGCATTGGCTTCCGTGGTGAGAGGTGTTTTCGGGCCACCCACCTTGATGGAGCACAACAACTAGGCCAGTGCAAGCCATTCTCCGTGAATGACGTCTGTTGCTCTGGTTTGATCACGAAATCGCGTCCCCCCCTCACCCCACAGTGAACCTGACCGGGGCAGACCCTGTCTGCAACTCTGCCTTGATGATTTTTTTTGGGTTTGCAGTTGACCGCTCATCCCGAGGTTCCGTTATGATGTTGTCGTCGTTGCTCCGATAGAGGAACCAGCTCCTGATGTTTATTGAACCAAGTGATGATCCAATGAGAGTTGCCTCTGGGCCGTGCGAAATCCTGGAGATATATGTGGTTCTATCCGGTGAGACCGGTTGGAGGGCAAGAAATGCAAGAAAAGAGGGCTTTTGGGCGCTGACGGCTCTTCGACTGGGGGGATATACTAGTGCAGTGCAGACTGTCACTACGTCTGTCATGAAAAAATACGTGGCTCTGCGGTCACGCATCACTAAACTACGTACAAATGGGACATGAAGAGTAGACTTAAACACGTAGAGCCGTTACCAGTTCTGTTGACCTCATTGCCTGTCGCAGCTTTTGGTCGCGTCAGTCCCTCGCTTTGACTAGTGCAGCTGTATCTTCCGTGGAGTTTGGTGCCTACCTGTAGTGGAGAGTCCTTAGCGGGGGCGAAAGGTGTCAGCTCAGGGCGAATAACTAAAGGGTGTCTGCAGTTTGGAGGGTTGAGTTGGTTTTTCGGGACGGGTTTTACCTCAAAGAAAGCTGGTCACAGATAGTGTACACAGATGATTTTTTTCCTACCTCCGATGCCTGCCGGGCATCTATTTCCCCTCCGCTAGACAACGCGGAACGGGTCAGAGAAAGTCCTCTGTAGTGGTGATTGTTTCGAGTCCCTTCTAACATACACATAGCTGGCGGTCTCCAGAGTGGTAGGTATGTAGGTGATGAGGGTTTGTTCTCGAGATGGGAAGGGCTTTAGCACCCGCCTTTGGCTTGATGGCTTTTGCGTAATCCCCATAGGTAAAACTCAGGCGACGAAGCAGAAACCAGCTCACCTAAAAGTTGTAAAGTGCAACCACAATCCAGCTCAGCTGACGTAACACCCATGTTTGCTTCAAATTTTTGAGCAGTCCTAAGGGAATCATCAGTAAAATTTCATTCCATAAAGGGTTATCATGAGCAAGAAGGACAGCTTTTGGTTGGTTATGGAATCACCCCACCATTTCATTGGCCTGAGGATGATAGACCGTTGTCTTGTTGTGTCTGCAGCCGGATGTCTTCATTTGCCCCTAGGAGGCTTCGGCGAAAATGAGAGCCGCAGTCGGTGGTTACGATAGTCAGACAACCGAACTAACCTACACAACTAGTTAAAAAGGCTTTTACAGCTCCCTATGTGGTAAAAGGGGGAGCGGGCATTGCCCGTGGCTAGAGAATGAAACGCTCTACAAATATGAGGATATACACATAGCCGTTGGTCTGAAGGGAGGGACCACAGACTCCAGATGCACTCGGCGATCATTTGCATCCGGCTCAGGGAAAATGTCTTATGTGGACCTGGTGTGAAGATGTATTCTAACGGGTTGGCATTGAGGATGAGCTCGAGCCCACCGAAGTACTCCGCCTTTAACACAAGCCCAAACAAATCGCTCGGTGACTAGATTCGCTGAGGCGGCCACCCCGAGGTGCGATAAGCTCTGGAGGCCGATAAAAACTTGCCGGCGCAAAATGGCAGGAACAAGCGGCCCAGGACTACCCTGTGACAAGTGGCAAATAATGGCTAAGTCGAAGGTTAGTTTCAGCTCAGTTTAGTTTGCACAGGAAGAGGGTGGCCCACACCAATCGAGCATTGTGCTGTTGTGTTGTCGGAAGGTTTCCTTAGCTCCCAAAACGGCGCGTTGAATGTTTTGCCTGAAGGGCAGGAATTGCGAGGAAGTATTGCCTTCACATACATGAACTCATGAACAAAAATATTCGGGGCCAAACACCTCATCCCCCGTTCACACGGCTAGCTCTGGGAAAGCTGTGTTCCAGCGTGAATCTAGGACCTTCTTGAAAGCTGGTACATTGCTACATATAACGGCATCCTCCAACAAACTATATCCTATGAGAACAACCCTATCTGTAAAAATAATTTAGCACGTACGTCCATCCTTTAACGTGGCATGTGAAGCTTGTGGCTGTCTCCTATTCTTGCAATCGGGAGCAGAAAGGTAAAAATTGCACAAGTTTATGCCCTACGCACCGTTTATAATCTTGAACCCTTCTATTAGACTACCAAGGCCCCTGCAGGCCATACGCCAGAGGGTATAGCATCAAAACCTTGTAAAACGGGACGAAGACTTCTGGCTTCTCGAGTGTGATAGTGCTGCACACCATGAATAATACCCCCTGGCCGTAGTTGCAGCTCTCCGACACTGCCCTAAAGGCTGAAAGTCCTGTGTGGCTGCCATATCCGGGTCTTGTGCCTCCGATACCCTTTGAAACAGCGTACTTTTCGTTTCGTCTATGTTGGTGGTCGGGATTTGGCATTTGGCGAGATTCTGTTGTAAATCCCACCATTCTGCCCATCTGATAAGAGCGTCCATATCCGGTGCTCAGTCGCTACGGGCTATCATCACATCGTTGGCAAAGATAAAACACGGCTTGTACAATTCTTCCTCTAGTCCGTTTATGTATAGGAAGAGCAAAGGCTCCAGTATTGAACCCTGTGGCACACCACTGGCAACCTTCTATGGCCTCAACAGATGATCACCCACCTTGACACAGAAACCACGACTCCCTAGAAGTTGGAAAGACCACTGGCACTAGATGCAGGGAGCTGTTGTCTCCGAGCTACTCCACCTCAGGATCTGTTGTTCGGACTGCGATGATTGCTTCCAGGCCTATGTCCATGGGAGGTGGGTCATCTGTATTGTGGAGCTGTGAGGGTGTCTGCCACGCAACGGTGTGCCCCAGGAGCTTTTCGAATGCCCGTCTTAAACTGCGAAACAGTCTGAGTGGCGAGTCCCGTGCGGAGACTATCGATCAGAAACAGACTGGAGAGCTTACACCAGTGGTTTACGACCTGTGAACACTGTGAATGGTTGGCGCACGAGTGTGTGCCGGAAGTGTCGGATACCCAAATAAATTACCAGCAGATCTGTCCTGAGCGTGATATATGGGGATTCCGCAGGCCGGAGAAGCTTAGGGAAAAAGCTGTCGGTCGCCTTGAGGTACAGACGAATTGTTGTAACTTTGCTTCAACAGCTGTGTCAGAACAGCCCGCCTCGAATGTCGGGGGAGCGGAAGAGTCGGGAGGTGCAAGGAGCGTCATGTTGGTGACATCCTCTCTGACCGAAGTAAATCCTGTCTGTCTTGTATCGGGAACTATGAGTTTCCGCCTGCTTCATGTAGAAGGTATGTGAGGGGCTGTGTTATTTGGGAGCGGTGGGGGAAAAACCGGCGATGAAAGTTAACCAAGCCATAAAATTGGAGCAACTGCCGGCAAGAATGAGGCTCAGAATAGTCTCCGATCGCATCACATTGTTTGGCAGGGGCTGTATCACCGAGGCCGAAGGGTCCTGACCTCGAATTTTGACGGTGGTCTTGCCTAGTCCGCATTCGGCAGGGTTTATGGTTATTTCGTGTTGGCTAAAGCGCTCTAAAAGATGGTGCAGATATGCAATATGCTCTTTCGCTGAATAATGTGCTACTAAGGTATTGTCCAAGTACCGTTCGATGAATTTCAAACCACCTTTTGCCCCGCGCGAAAAACTTTGAGAGGTTTGGGCTACTGTGTGGGGCCGGACGGAAGCACAAGAACTCCAATAGTCCAAACAGAGGCATGACTGTCCTCCTAGGTAAGTTGATCCCTGCTACCGAGATTTTTCGGTCAATGCTGCTGAAAACAGAACAGCCTGAAGGGAAAAGGTTGGATCGTGAATAAGTACAGTGGGGTAACTATCCGAGATCGCAGCTTCGTTGAGGGCCCGATTACCGTCGCCTCTAGGTTTTGGGAAACATGTGAATAGGCTGGGCCCACGGGATGCGAGATTGGTGAGTTTAGCCTGATTCCAGCATGTGTTCAAGTTCAGCTTGTGCCACGCGGGGCCTGTCTGGTGCCATACGACGGGGTCGGCTAAAAGCTGCAGGGCTCCTCAGTGACAATATGGCGGGTGAAGCCGGTGGCATCTACGGGAAGGGCCAAGACTACTTCAGCCTCCCAGAGTAAGCTGAGAGGAATTCTCATAGGGGTGTTCCGCCTGAAGTTTGGTTTATAGGGGCATGATACGATCCACGGAGGGGTACTGACCGGTTACGGAGGGAGAAGTCTATCGGTCGACACCCGTCCAGCATCGTGAGGCAACCAGGATGTCGAAGCTGTCAGGGAAGTCCACACCTATTATGGGATAAAAGATATCATCTGTTATAAACGCTCTTCGGAAAGCGTGATGAAGGCCCATTTTGGGCGTAAGAGACTTACTGCAGTAAGTAGTAATAGGAGTGCTTTTGGCGAAGTTGCTGGATTGGTGGTATAGTTTCATCGCCTGCCTCCTTTGGGATTGTAAAAAACTTTTGCACCGACGTCATCTGGAGACAGGCTTCTGGGAGACAATTTCGAGCATGCAACAGTAGACTGCTAACATTGATGCCAACCATGTTAGTCGTCGGAAGGCTCCTGGCTGTTGGTTACCCCATGTTGACCCCTGAGAGGGAGCTACTGGCTTGGCAACGCCCGCTCTTCTGCCGGAACTGTCTGTTATATCCACAGCACCGTGACCGAGATGGGCTAATGAGGCAATCGGGGGAAGGGTTTTTGAGCCTTTCTCGTCGATCAGCGATGTGAAAATGTTTCTGGCCACTACAGTGAGAATAGCTGGGTACGGGAAAGACGCCAGAAAGCCCGCTTGAAGGTCGTTATTAGGGTGTCCTCGAAGTGTGTTCCTAAGGTGGGGGCTGTGGTCTAGGCATCTTCAAGCTTGTTACGGCAGTAGTTTGCTGACGATGATATTCCATGATACCGTCCGCTTGTTATGCCAATTCTGCAGGGTTAAGATGACTATAAACTGAAATATCAGTTAGTAGTGGCCGTACCTGTAACTGTTTGGGGAATTTTTCCTCTAATATTCGCCCTGCCGGCTGTGGCATTTCTCTCAGTAATGAAGAAGACCTCTTACAACTTAACCCAGTCCCTCGGATAAGCCTTCTTAGTCTTGACGGTTCTGACGGCAAAAGGCCAGATTACCGCTTCTCATACAAGAGTAGTAGTATCTGGGCCGCAACCTCAAGAGGAAGACAACCAGTAGTCCACAAGCAACGAGTAAGCTCGCCTTACCCTGGTAACTTTGCCAGTTGGCAAAGAGGGTATGTGTCCGAAAATTTATACTCCTCCATTACAATGACCATGGACGTTCAGGATTTCCAGATTCCTACCAAGACCAGCTTGTTGACTGCAAGAGAAATGCGAGACTATTGCAGATAGTGGGGTTCACGGTTTCTGGTGGAGCTCTATTTTCCAACAAAGAAGATGCCAAGGCACCTTGGGAA
Organism: Fasciola hepatica; assembly: GCA_948099385.1. Taxonomy (NCBI): domain Eukaryota; kingdom Metazoa; phylum Platyhelminthes; class Trematoda; order Plagiorchiida; family Fasciolidae; genus Fasciola; species Fasciola hepatica. The sequence goes on from CANUEZ040000176.1 coordinate 1,152,137, forward strand.
CACCTCAGTCCCCGAGTGGAAGAACCTGAACGTACAGTGGCCAAAGCCATTGTAAGGTTGATTAGACCTTACTTCGCGGTTTCCTTAGTAGACGCGTGCTTCGGCCCTTTGTACTGCGTGGACCACCTGCACGTTACTCTAATGTGCGGCACTGCACAAATATGTTAACCAGAACAGTATTCTCCACGACCCGTGAGAACGAGAAGGCGATTGGGAGAGATAGTGGTTAGCGTGTATTTGGGAGCGTGCGTGAGAGCGTGCGCAAGAGCAACGGTCAAATGGCCACCGCGCTTGGCAGTCAGCGTTCAGTTAAACAAAAAACGTGGTAAAAGTATGAACGAAGAGGGCAACCGCTACAGGGGCCTCCTCCTAGAAGTCCAACGGAGTTGGGCTTCGATCGTGATGGTAAGCCGGAATAATTGGTTGTCCAGGAACTCCTCATAGCTTGTCCGTTATTTTGCTGGTGACGTCGAACGACTGCTGATGAGTTTACCGGTGCCTGCACTCTCGAGGTCCGATGTGCGTAGGTCCAACTGTGTTTTGGCTCCAACGGGTCTCATACGAATGCAAGCCGGAAAATGCCTCGTCAGGTCCATCCAAAAAGGCGTCCAGTTGCCGTCTCCAGTGCCAGGCTGACGAATCGTCCCGTTGTCCAGTGAGCGGTTGGCTCCTTGAACGTGCACGGGAGTCAGCCAGGCTACGGATGAAGCCAATTTGACTATGTAAATCCGTCTGAGAGAGGGCAAGGTGAACTGGAAGAAAATAGCGCCTGAGGGCGCCGGTGGATGTTGGACCGTAATGACAACACACAAACGATGTTCGGTGTTGTTGGAGTCGCTAGGAGACCAGAAAAAATGAAATCATAACTACCGATTGTAATTTCACGGGTCTGTTGTTTGGTAAATCCATGGCGAACTTCCCAACTTATTGCTAACAGTCGGTTGTAAAAATCGTCACGAAATCGGCGAAGCGGACGGGATTTCGTAGTTGGCGACCGCGACGGCTACTTCGCGTTGCGGGTACGGTTGGAGAATCTGATGGACTAGCTGCCGAATCCTCACTAGGCGTAATTGGGGGTGGTTCGATTGGTAACTCGCTCGATGCGGGTGACTAAGCGGCTTGAGTAGGTGTAAATTGGCCGAGTGGCTTGCACTCCATGACGGCAGGCTTGAGACGGTCGATAGATACGGTGTCGTGTCGTCCGTTGATATCTATGACAAATGTTTTTGCCCTACGTTTTATCACCCGAAACGGGCCAGTGTATGGCGCTTGTAGTGGTGATCGAACGCCATCAACGCGAAGGAATACGTGAGTAGCGGTTCCTACCGCAGTTGGGACATAACTTGTAGACTGTTGTTCACGCGGCGGACTGGCCTTGAGCACTCGCATGTGCTGCGTAAGGCGCTGAGCATAGTCACCGTAGTCGAAAGTCACGGTTGGTGAGGGGGCTACCAACTTCCCAGGCAGACGAAGTGTACAGCCATATACTAGTACGGCCGGTGTTGTGTGTAACTCCTCCTTAACGGTACTACGCAGGCTAAACAGTGCTAATGGTAGTGTTTCACTCCAAAGGGGGTTACCGTTTGCTCGAAAGGCGGCTTTTAATTGCCGGTGAAAACGCTCAACCATACCATTGGCCTGAGGGTGGTAAGCTGTCGTCTTAACGTGTTGGTAACCGAGCGTACCGAGTAGGCTGCCGAAAGCGCCGTCAAAGTGTGGACCGCGATCGGTGGTCACTATTGCAGGGCAACCGAAATGACTAACCCAACCGGTCAGAAGGGCTTTCGCGGCCTCTTCCGAGGTGGGACGAGGGATAGGGATGGCCTGCGGCCAGCGAGTAAAACGATCCACGCACGTGAGTATGTAAACGTACCCAAGCGAAGTGGAAGTGGTCCTACGAGGTCGACGTGCACATGATGAAAACGTGTTTCAGGTTCTGGGAACCTGGCTAACGCCGCCTTAGTGTGCCTATGGGTCTTAACACGTTGACACTGCAGACGAGCACGAGCCCATTGACGGACATCTCGTTTGACATTGTGCCAAACAAAACGCTCAGTTATCAGTTGCACCGAGGCCGTCACACCCGGGTGAGCCAGATTGTGGTGTGTCAGGAAAGTGGGATAACGGTGGGCAGCAGGAACTACTGGCCTAGGGCGACCTTGCGACACATCGCACACGATGGTATTCTGGGAAGCTGGGATAGGCACAGTGGTTAAACTCAAAGAACCGTTTTGTCGAAGTTGTTCGGTGTCAGGGTCCATAGTTTGAGCCTGTGCCATTGCGTCCAAGTTGATGTAAGGCGTTTGTGACAGACTTAGTTGATATACGCGCGATAAGGCATCTGCGACGGGATTAAGTACCCCAGAGACGTGTCGTATGTCCACAGTAAACTGTGAGACAAAATCTAAGTGGTGAATCTCGCGTGGTGAGTGTCGATCGGAAGCTGACTCTAGTGCGTAAACCAAAGGCTTGTGGTCTGTAAACACCGTAAACGAACGGCCTTCGAGTGCATGTCGAAAATGAAGGATGCCCAAGTAGATGGCTAATAACTCTCTACCTAACGTGCTGTACCTTGATTCCGCGGGTTGTAGGCACTTGGAGAAGAATGCTAAAGGTTGTCAAGAGCCATCTACGAACTGTTGCAGTACTGCTCCAACCGCTGTGTCCGAGGCATCCGCCACTACCGAAATAGGAGCCAAGGGGTCGGGGTGTGTAAGGAGTGCTGTGTTGGCGACAGCACCTTTGACCAAGGCGAATGCGGCTTGTGCCGTGCCGGGAAACACGAACTTCCGCTTACCTCCGTGCAACAGGTCGGTGAAGGGTTGCATCATTTCCGCACAGTGAGGAATAAATCGGCGGTAGAAATTCACCCGGCCGGCAAACTGACGCAACTGGCGAAAAGATTGGGGTTCAGGGTAGTCGCGAATAGCAGAAACTTTATCTGACAGAGGGCGGATACCCGAGGATGAAATAGAATGTCCTATGAAAGTGATATCAGACCGGCCTTATTCGCATTTCGCGATATTGATCGTAAAGCCGTGCTGGCTAAGGCGTTAGAAAAGTGCTCGTAAGTGTGTAGCGTGCTCTTTCTCTGAAGAACTCGCCACCAAAATATCATCCAGGTATACGTGGACATTTTCCAAACCACGAGTTGCCTCGTGCATGAACCGTTGAAAGGTCTGGGCTGCATTGCTGAGTCCAAACGGCATTCTCAGAAACTCGAACAGCCCGAAAGGCGTAGTGACGGCAGTTTCAGAGATATCGGCCTCTGCTACCGGGATCTGGTTGTACTCCCGAACCAAATCGATACGGCTGAAGACGGAGCAACCTGATAAAGACGAAGTAAGATCCTGTATATGGGGAATCGGGTATCGGTCCGGGGCGGTGACTTTGTTAAGCGCTCTGTAATCACCACAGGGTCGCCAGTCGCCACTAGACTTAGGAACCATTTGAAGGGGGGAAGCCCAAGGGCTACTAGAAGGGCGTATTATACCCAGTTCTAGCACATGTTCGAATTCGGACTGTGCAGCACGAAGCTTGTCTGGTGCTAACCGACGCGGCCTACTGAACACTGGGGGTCCCTTAGTATCGATATGGTGAGTGACACTGGTGGTCACTGCTGGGAGAGGCCCGGCCTGCCGAAACATGGCCGGGTAGGCGGCGATGAGTTCGCCATAAGGTTGGTGTGCCGGTGGTTGAACGTAAAAAAATGTGACGTGATTCGCTCGCGAATTATAACCCGCAACAGCGAGAGTGGTCTGATGATCTACCACTCTGCGGCGCCGTGCATCAACTAACAAGTCAAAGTGCTGCAGGAAGCCAATGCCCAGAATTGGGTACGGGACGTCGGCGATGATGAATACCCAACGAAAATTACGCTTTAAACGTAAGTTTAAGATGAGCGACCGCTGGCCAAACGTTGGGATGGCCGTGCCATTGGCAGCGATTAGTGTTTGGGCCTGCGGTGTGCTATTGTTGTCTTTCGCTCGGGGGAGGACGCTCACTTCGGCACCGGTATCTACAAGGAATAGGTTATTTGAAATGATGTCCCTTACGTTCAAAAGACGACTATTGGTGTGATACCCGGCTTCGTGGGTCGGCACCACGGGCCGGGGGTTTAGTTTCCCAAATGAGCACCGGGAAACGTACACCCTGGTTCGCATCGTTTGGCTCCCTCACCGAAGCGACTGTGGTATTTACAATACCCTTCTTTTGAAGAACCGACGAAACGTCGTCGCAAAGACGGACTATGGAGCCTAGGTGAGCGTGCGCGGTGCCGCTCCTGTGACCCACTTCTAACTGCTAGGCGTTGCAGGCCCGCGTCAATTCTAGACAAAACTGACGCGAGGTCATTAGATGTTGGCAAGGCAGGCACCGTTGCGACGGAGGGCCTGGTCACTCCAGCTACAGCGGGGTTGTATCGTGACATAATGTCATCAGCTATCGCGGCGGTTTCCTCCAACGAGTATTTGCGCGTGGCACTTAGTAAAACTGGAATGTTATGCGGCAAACGCTGCAGCCAAAGTTCCCTTAAGAGCGAGTCCTCGCCTATTGTCGGTCCTCTCAAGCGCTGCATCTCACGCGGCAGTTCGAAGGGCTTCCTACTTCCAACGCTCATCGTTTTGAAGTTGTTGCATACGTTGGTCCTGCGTTGGGGTCGTGCGGGCAATGACAGCCTCCTTTAAAGCCTCATAGCTTCGAGAAGAGATCATTACGTCCCTTGCTTGCATTGTGACCTCTGGCGGGAGGCGGCCTGCTACCTACCTCAAACGGCTGGCGTCGCTGGTTATACGGCAGTTTTCGAATTCTTACTCAACCAGCGTGAACCAGAGTTCTGGATCAGCAGGTGTGAATGCCGGTATTTGCAGCGTGGTCGCCCCAACGGTGGGGTCTAAGCAGGGCTTCCGTTCAGTAGACATAGCGATTGCTTTATCGAACACAGACGGGAAAAGAAACCAACGATCAATGGGGCATTATAATCTTCGCGAGAAAAGAACAAAAATCACGACGAACTAGACACCAAAAATATGTATGGACAAAAAAAGTTTTGGTAAACCGACCAACAGAAACAATAAAACACAAAAACGTACGCAGACGGGACCTTGAACGGTAGAAAACAAGGAAACTCACGTGACCTGAGGATCACGTCGGGCTCACCAATTGTAAGGTTGATTAGACCTTACTTCGCGGTTTCCTTAGTAGACGCGTGCTTCGGCCCTTTGTACTGCGTGGACCACCTGCACGTTACTCTAATGTGCGGCACTGCACAAATATGTTAACCAGAACAGTATTCTCCACGACCCGTGAGAACGAGAAGGCGATTGGGAGAGATAGTGGTTAGCGTGTATTTGGGAGCGTGCGTGAGAGCGTGCGCAAGAGCAACGGTCAAATGGCCACCGCGCTTGGCAGTCAGCGTTCAGTTAAACAAAAAACGTGGTAAAAGTATGAACGAAGAGGGCAACCGCTACACCATGAGTCCTGTGGTCTGATCTTTATTCACAGATCCGATTGCTCAGTTTGCTTATACCAAGTAGGTTATATTTCTAGGTCACCCCATTTCCTTAATTCGAAAGTGTAAATAGATCGGTCTGTCATTCGTGAACACTGAAATGAACAAAAAATTCGGCCCTGCAACGTGTCCCGTTTGTGATGGGAATGTTTATTTTGCAGAAGAAATACGATCAATGGGGAAAGCGTTTCACAGGTGTTGTTTCAAATGCAGTGAGTTACATATTTCATAAGTTGCCTAAGTATTCAAAGAATTCTGCAACAAAACGCTTGATAGCTTTACCGTCAATGACCATGAGGGGCAGCTTTTTTGTAGATCTTGCTACTCTAAGAACTTTGGACCAAAGATATACGGTTTCAATTCCTCGACGGCCAACTTAGAAAGAAACTTCGGGACTTGGTAAGTTTTTTGAATCCAAATTTTAAAGTCATCCGTTCCACCAAAACCATATATGTTTGTATTCAGTGACCACAAAAAGTTTTGTTTACCACTGAGCAGCATGATCAAATTTGATCATTGAAGAGTTATTATCATAACTCTTTTCAGTTAGCTGAACATAAATTAGTTTGTCTTCAGTCACTTTTAAGTGACCAAGACTCGTATGTGGATCCTGGGGTACTTGTGTAAAATGTGGAATTAATATTTTTAACCATCGTCGTAAATCTGTTAGTTACATGTTGCATTGGCTGTACAAAAGACGGATATCATCCAATATGTTTCCAGTGCTTACCCACTTGTTCGCCTCGCCCGCATTTCTGAGTTTCGAAGCAGCAATATGGCTGCCAAATGTAGAATTATCCACGTGGTCCGCATTGTCCAAGGCATAAATAAATATTATATAGCTTACCAGCCGTCTCGGCTAAATCCGATGTAGATGCTTCTGCTGTTGACCTGTCTGATGCTGGAAGCAGTTGACGGACTCTTCGTTTCTAAGCGGACTTCGACGAACCAGGTTTGCCAAAATAGTTAGGTCTGTATAATTTAAGAAGAGAAGTCGAAACTTTACGACCATCAAAGAACTGCCACTTGGTTTCATGGTTCTAGTTAATATTGTGAAACTGAGTGAAAAGATCGTCGCCCTTGGACAGAAGCTTACTACTTCAAGTACTACATTAAGGAAACTGTCCGAAGTAAAGTGCAGTTTGTTACAGTAACCGAATTAAGAGCTTTTTCCAAACGTGGCGAAAACTCTCGTCACCTCAGAGAGAATCATGAGCGAGCAACTAGCACGAACCATACCTGACCGCTCAGCAGAGTGGACTAGCAGGAACGCGCCAGAAACTCATAGCACACCATAACAAATTGAAGCCAATCAGTCCTCATAATACGCTTCTTATCGAAGTTCCTTTGCGTTGTGATGAGTTCCTATGAAATGCAGAGCATTTATCTGACCGTCTTGAGCAAAAAAGGCACTCGTCATCGAAAAAAACAGAAGTAGTATTTAGGTGGTGAATCTACCACATGGAAAGTGGCATTTTGTGCTGGCCATGTTTTGTTCAGGGATGATAAATTCAGCCTTTGCATCTGCTAAGTTTGTGGTGGCTTCTCCGTGGGCACCTCAGTCCTCACGGAAGTTCCGCTTAGTTCAGTCTGCACGGAACGAAAGTCATGGAGACCAATCGGGCGTTCAGATAGCTGTGTTGTTGACAAATATTTTACTCCCTACACTACATTCCCAATATGAGAGCCGGTGCCCGTCTATCGCCCGTTCATATGACTGCACCGACAGGATTTTGCTAGCACCTGCTATGTTAACCTTTCTTTCAGCTTCATGGAATGAAACATTTTTGTATTAAAAATCCCATACTGATTTCAAACCACGGGCGTAAAATTCAGCCATCACGCAGAGCCTCGGCGGGAGAGAAATAAAAATCTTCAAAAACAAGAATCTGCACTTTCTTCAGTATATTCATATCATGGCTGTTAACATGCAGCCAGTTCTGTCTGATAATTTGCTTCCATGTTTTCAGGCTTGGGGTTTTCCTCGGTATCATGGTTAGCAACTATATCAAATAGTCGTAGAATGCCTTGTAAATCCATGCCAGTTTAAGTTCTGCCAAACAAGGGTTTGTGAGATATATGCTGAAGGCGAACTCAATATTGTTCATCACTTATTCCGCCTACTAGCAGAAGCAGACTGATTTAGTTTCCTATGAATACTTACATATTAGGTTTCAGCTACATTTTCATGGGTAATAAGATATAGGTTATCAAAATATAAAAAATATGTGCTGCTGAACAAACAAGTCGTTCGGATTCCAGTTAATCTCTTATGATTTTGCGTTGAAAGTTTTCAAAACAACAAAATAAAATGAATAAATTGAATTTCTGTTCTTCACACTTTCCTTCATCAAAGAGAAACAAATAACTTTCATCTGTCTTCAGTCTTCCTATCAATGACTGAAACATGTAGCAATCCTTCTTACTAATATTTACCGCTAACTGTGTTATAGGTAGTGTGTAAAGACGATCACTGAGTAATAAAAAGGATAAATAATACATCTTTGCGCGTTTGCATATCTTCCTCCAAGAATCTCCCTAATTTGTCGAGTCACTCTTGGCGATCTACTGGTTTTGTATACAACAGCATCCTCAGAAACCTGTATCATAGTACGAAAAATGTTTGAAAGCAAAATATATCAATAATGTTCGGGAATTTGATGTCACCAGGTGAATAATGTACAGCTAACAGGATTGAAGTCAAAGACCGTGCCAGAAAACGGAATATAAAGAGGAAGACATAAAAAGATGTTTTACACCGACTGAACTTTTGATTCATCCACTACGCTGTGAGAGACTTACAAGTTTTCTTGCTGTCTGGGAATTGTTTACAAAGCCCGGACAACGTTGAGGCCACCAACGTCCATTTGACCCACAATACGCGTTTGTCCGTCCAAAAACAATTCAAACATAAAGGGTCTGGTAAAATGCGAATGTTGAGTTCTTAAGACCTCTAGAATAAAATGAGGTTCGATAGCCATTCCGCTTCTTGCAGCCTAACCCAAAGCTTTGCGCTCACAACTGTCACGAAACCCATCCCAAATCGCACACAACGTGTGGCGAACTACAGACACTAGGATATTGTGAACTTCCATGGGACATTTTAATAATCTCGGTATGGATAATGGAGACAAGCCCGAAACTTGGGAAAGATCGTTTTTGCCATTGTTCTTCAGTACATAAAACTCAGGTAACCTAAATTATGCAATATACGGCGGATATTCGTCAAGTTTTTCGACAGCCCGACCGAAGTTAAAGACAGGTACAATAAGGATTTTGTGCCCGAAAGTGCAACGCACCTTCCGTTTAGGAAAAAATATCGTTGTCACTTGAAACAGTGGTTTATATCGGATCTATTCCTCGTAGTTGTCTCTTATGCAAGAAGAGTCATTTAGGGCACAATATACTGGGATATGGTTTGATTTATCCTGGTTGGCACATCTACTGTTCAAGGTGGCCCTCAAGATGGGAACGGAAAAAATAACTGCCTCAACGACGACAATAATTTTTTTAAATTTCAATATTTGTAGACCATGATATCTAATTACGTAAACATTGTGACTGAGTCATGATGATACATAGATGAGAAAAAACCCGGGCACGGCTTTTTAACACTTTGAATAGATGCAATTTTATTACTAAAAGTCATTTCCATGGGTACAAAAGTCTAACGCAATATGTAAATGGGCTAGAAATGTAGGAGTCTGCGCAGATGTATTATGTTAAGTTACTCCGCACAGTAACTGAGAAGCTAATGTTAGTCACAGATGAATGCATCACCAACTCCAAGATGCATTTGTCACTCTCAGACACCTCTGGTTGCTAAAAATATGAAACAAATTAGCAGGTAAGATCATTCTATGGGCGTTCTAGTTTTTAATTCAGATCTATGTTGCGCTGCTTTTGCCTTTTATTAGCGCACTGTCTTCTGCACTGAAACCTAGAAAACCAATGAGAAGTCAGAGTTTTACGACACAACTTATCAGACCGTACTTTATCACGAAAGAATAATGCAGCTGAATAATAAGCTATCATTTCTAACAAGGGTTGCTTTCAAGAGTACTTTTGGCTTCTTAAGGTACGCACTTCTAAAATCGGCCAGGCAAGCAAGTTAAGCTGGCTTATGACATTGTTAACAGCACTAAACTGTGTTTTGCGTTTACTGACAAATATAGTCGGCTTAGCGTACAACGAACTTGGCTAGAATCACCATAAGTGATTCAGTATGATCAGCAATCTTAAATGAGGTTCTTGACATCTACAGCTTCCCGACATTTTGTCAATATGGATCCATTATTAGTTTCAGTAACCCACAAATTTAACTTATTACACCGAGTAATATCACAATAGTAAAAGTTGAAAGTGACTCGAACAAAGAGTCCAAGAACTTTTCTGGGACCAACGAAATAGTATTTCAGTCCCAACTAGTCTTTTAGCCGCACCTCGATCAGTTAAAGAAGACTTATTCTAGTAATAAAATCCTCTTCAAAAAGCACGACATCAGCTCAGTCTGCTTAGAATGAAAACCGTATAACTTATCGGCCAGGTCAAAACCTGACTTGGTTCTTGTGCGATCACTGTTCGAGAGCGTTAGTCAAGCGGTGGAGAATAATACCGGCCAGCAGTTTGGATGCGGTGCTAACCAGACTTGTTTTCACAACAGGTTTCCAGCGACAGTGTTATGCCACTATCTTTGAAAATGGTCGGATGCAGCCCGCCTGATCCACCAGCCTTATATCGGTTAATTGAAATTATCTCACAAAGAACCTTCGCTCCTGATAAAAGATTGTTATCTACATCTAAAGAGATATCCATCGTGCTGGTTAGCAGACCTGTCGTGGAGGAAGATCAGTTATTTTTCTCTGGAAATAGTCCACCCGACAAACAAGACTGAACTCTTGGGTCTGAATCATTGGACCGTTTGCTTTTCTGTTCGATTAGCCAAACCTTAACTTCCGTAAACTTTTATTTCTAACAAGATGGAAAAAGTTGCAGCTGTCGCCAAACGCCGCAGCTTTTTCCATCTCCCTACGCTTTGCAGTCTACCGCTGTCCAGGGGTCATTGCTCAGACTACGAATCAGTCGGCGTTTAAAGCACCTTCGTGCCCCATCGTATCTGGAGTCCAAAGGAGTCGACATTCGCGCATCTAATGGTGCGGGTGATCATGAAGATACCCACCGTTTCTGTGTTTCTGACTGCCAGACCTTGGGCAGCATCAGCAGCCTCTTTTCCGGATTCCGGGTATTTGTCTGCATCTTTATCCTGGCAGATAATTCGGCTTCAAAATCAGATCGATTGTTATCGTTAACCAGCAGCGATGGTTGACGGTTAGTTTTGACGTCGCCTCGGTCAGCGACGAGCGATAGGCTGAAATGCGCGGGCAAGAGTGTAGTCAGTGTATACAGCCAAGAACGAAAGTCGTCGACAATCTGAAAGTGCACCGCGTCAATGGTAACCGGTAGCAGTATGGCCCATCTGAGTGCAACGCAGTGAAGGCGAAAGAGGACGCCAGGTTAATCAGTGCTGCTTTTTGTGCGAGAAATTTACACCCTCTAGGGATAGTCTATGGTCAGAACATAGTTAAATGAGTTGGTCACCGTTATCTGTTCGGTCTGTTGGAACGCCGAACCGGCCTCCTGTACTTCCCTCCGTCTCATCTGGGCCTCCAACTTGGTCAGTGGAATCATCAGCAACAACTATGATGTCCGTAGAGCAAAACAGTTAAGGCGGGTCATAGTAGAGTTTGTATTTAGCCTCAGAAGAGCTATAGTCCTTCGGAGAATACATAAATACGATAAGAAAGCACCAGTACATCAGTCTTTTGCTGTTGATGTGCACAGAACCACTCAACCATATCGCATGGCTGCTGACGAAGACCCAATCGAGCAGTGCATACCCAGTTTTCATGCTGAGGACGATACCAACACCAGCTTGACCACGAGCGCTAGATAATGGATCACCCGACATACGGAGAATGAAACCAGAAACATAAAGATCTGGAGAGTAAAGTGGTATCTCTGAAGTTGAGTTCTGTATACTTTTTTCGGAGACACAGCGCACAGATACTTAGAGGTTTTGAAAAGTGTTGGCTAGAGCAGCTTTTTGCTCCATTTGACGAAGTGTACGGAAGTTGAAAGCAGCCAGGCAAAGAAGAGGCTCAAGTCTGAGACCCGGTCCTCTACTTTCCCCCGTTTTCAAATAATTGCCGGTATAGAGAGCCACAAGTTCTCGATCACGACTCATTGTGGCTTCTTGTATCCATTTAGAATCAGGATGTGAAGGACAATGGGAAGAGAGATAAGAAATGCTGCCCAAGGGACTGCTGGAGATTTCTGGGTAGATCATACTTTGCTACAGCCCATACCGCAGAAGGGGGTTTTCTTTGAGAACCCTAATGCACCCAATGAAGCGATTAGGACGTGGACGGGATAGCATCCTTTAGGTCGGGGTCTGCCCCGCTTAGGCGGGCTATAGCTGTCCGATAAAGCGCGATGATTTCGTCGCTGTTGAAAAAAACCCCTGCACTCCACCCTTATGTACATCTGGTCAAGGTTTCTGTCCAAAAACTCTTCCTTCCGGCTTGACGCCAACGTTAGTACTTCTCTCATTTCTCTTTTTATAATTTTGTTCTTTTCCATGACGTTAACACTGAGTGCTAAAAAACCACCGTACCCAGTGCAAGGTTATTGTTTGTCCAAACTAACTAAACATGAAGCTTCTAGTAAAAGTGAAAACAATGAAAATTGTCATAAACATGACTGGTCATCATAAAGAAACATATCAACCTTCACGCATGCAACCAGATGTTGACATAGATCTGACGAAATGGTGCTTCTTTGGTCAAAACACTTTGAGCCACATCAACATCCGCCTGAAAAGATGTTGCAGGCTGGATACCCTCAGAAGGGCCCATGCAAGACTTATCAAAAGAATTTGAAAAGTGCAATAACTGAACGACGGATAGTTTGAGTTCGTTGAGTATGGTGATTAGCGGGACCAACGGACTCACACGCATGGGTTCCATTAGTCTTTCTTTTAGTGTACACCATTGTTTGCATTTTGAAAGTGAAATATTTATAAACCTCAAGCCGGAAAATATATTTACAAATGAAGTTCACAGAACTGACCCTTAACATATCTGATAAAACTTAAGAAATACACAATTTGACAAATATCAGTATGCGTGGAAAATATTTGGAACAACGCATGGCATGAATATACAGTAATCCAACATATAATATTATCCAGGCACTTGAAAACAAACAGGATTCTCAATTTTCATCTTTTTCCCAATTATGTGTGTAGCAGTTTTTATGGCCGTATACGCACAAGTAACACTAAGGGCTGTAAGTTGCACGGTTTCAGAAGGGAGAATGATTCATTGGTACGAAACTTCAAACGACAAAACATCCCTACAGATTATGAGGTTTCTGACGCACTCAGTTCACCTTTGTGATATCAGTATATATGAAAAATACTAAATGTGAACAAATGTCAAAATTCACGCGTAAATGTGCAGGCTTCTCGGGAGGGATCTATGAGGATCACCCACTCAGCTGTTCATGAGATTGACAGAAAGCAGTGTATTGAATGTGGTGTATTATTGCACACAGAAAGTGAATTTCATTTTCACAGACCTCATTCATTAGTGGCGTTGCAATGAAGTTCGATTATTTATCAAGTGTCGAGTGAGTGCTGCAGTGGTTGTACTGGTTCAGAAAATTAGTCGATGTGAGTGGAGCATATGAGGAAACTGAGGGTGTTAGAAGACCAGTATGTATGTAGGATTGCTCTGATCTGGTGGTAACACTGTATCAACAATGTCGAGGTTATGTACGGAGCTCTGGCGCGCAAAACAAATCAAGCAATGAAGCGAATGAGACAAAGATTGTTAGGGAGTGATTTACATATTTCCTAAGATGAAGTTCTTCGATGGGCAATTTTTTATGAGGCGACCAGTGGTGGAAACATTTGTAAGATTGGCTACTTCACGATACGGAAGAACGGTATTATATGCGTAACCAATGGGCTTTAATACATGAGGCTTCTTTGGCTTCCTGGATTGGGTCAAGGTTACCCACCTAATTAGTAGTTAAAAGCATTAGATACAGTGCCCAGATATCGTGATCAGTTGCCTTCCTATATTTGCGTTCAAAGCACTTGATAATTTCTGTTCTTGAGCGAGGTCTTGCTGAAAGAGAGCAACTAAAACCAAGGCACTCAATATAGAACCAATATTCTGACAAGCGGAAAGGTAGGCAGGCGAGAGGATGTATCAGTTAAAAAAGTAAGGTTAGGATAGACAGAATATCACCTTCTGCACATTTACGCTTCGAGATCATTGCTTTATGAGAGGCTGAGACCACAATTGGAGTTTTGCGCTTGTACCTCCGCGGGTTAAGGTCTGTGAAATTCCATGTCCGGGCTTGCACGAGTAAGTGGTTTTCACCAGAAGAGACGTCTCTAAACCATCCGTTCCAAACAGCGGGTGCCAAACACTAAGCGAGATGAACTTCAGACCCATTGGACTTAGGTTTGAATGCTGAGCAGTCAATCACTTCATCATTCATCAAGCCCGTCCATACATATAGCAATTTTATGGTAGAGTACACAGATGGGTAAAGAATTACTCAGTCATTCATGTGCTTTCTACGAAAGTATAAGTTACGTGTTAAATGAACCAGTAGAATCGGAACAAATTTGGTGGTTGTGGATCTAGTGTGACAGTTTCATTTTTAACGCATAGTTGAAACGACTGACGCACTACACTGACTTAATACTGAGATATGAAAAAAGCTTGAAAATTCGTTGAGGGAATTTAGGCGTATTTTTCGCGGAACAATTAACCAGATTTTTTTGCTCATTTATGTTCCGTTACTCAGTCAATATATTTTGAAAATGTCAGCACTAGGCAAAAGTGTGATATAACAGAGAAATTATGGAATGTATTCAATGATTCACCAATATATATTTATATATATATATATTTATAATTTGCTAATTTCTGTTGTGATAGAAGGACCCTAGGCGGACGAAGGATAGGTTGGAGGTATTGGATGAAATGTTATCACTAGCTAAAGACAAATCACACACTGAGATCGCGTAACTTTCGTGCAATAAGTAATTTAGCTTTCGCAAAGCCTGATCTATTGATACCTTATTGCAATTTAGGAATTCGTGACTTACGGTTGCAGGTTATTTTTGATGGTTAAAAGTGCCACTGTGACTGTGTATCAAGCTGTTTTCAATACATTCCAGTTTAGATTATGAGTCCAAAATGAGCAAACTGAGAGTGGTGACTGGTGAGTTTATACAGTTCATTTATCGCAGAAATCGAAAATACCTAGCCTGTTCTTTAACTCACCACCTATAGAAGCTGACTTACAAATAATGCCAAAAAGCGGAAATTGCTGGACTTCGAATGGACTTTATTGTAGAAGATGTTTGCTAAATTTTCACAATTATCTGGCCAGTCTTTGGTATCATAATGTTCATTCTGATTTAATAGAGTGCTAATAGTTGTATGTAAGCTGTTATGGCAGGACGAAAACAAGATCATGGCTGAAGACAGTGCATCGTCTTTCAGAGTCGTGAAACATTGTACGAAGACGGGTATTAAATCTTATTCGTTTTGAAATGATACATAAAACGGTACCATGACTCCTTTCATCAATAAAACTATGATAGAACCGTATAGATGGATTGTCCTTGCTAAGGACTATAGAAGACGTTCAAGTGCGGCTTATTTACTTGACTTCTGTGAAGTCTCACAGCGACTTACCGATAAAATTCCCTCTATCGAACGGATAGAGAAGACTCTAGTCGGTGGTCAGACGCGAGAGTGCATTGTATACATCGTATTACCGAAGCGGTACCGATGCGAAAAATACACGAAAGCAGACTAACGCTACGGTGAAGCGGAAAGAAAACGAATGCATGAAAGGTCGGCGAGCAATCAAAAGTGAAAGCGATTCGAGCGCGAGGTCGATGAAAACCTCGCGATCAGTTCAGCTAAGCTTGCGCAACCAAGCCGAACGGTGGGATCGAAAAAAGCGTCAGAAAAGTTCGTAGAGAAAATAAAGCGAAATTGGTGTCCAGAAAATGGTTGTTCTCTCAGCACCATCATTGGCACTACAGAGTCATCAGCTACAAAACACTTCCAGTGAATCACAACTGGGACTCGAAATTGAGATGTACAATTGTGAGCCACAAAAGCTACAAACAGGTTTCTTAAGAAGTCACGTCATCTTGTGGTTGAACACACTCTAAGTAGGTCGTAAAAGTGATTAACACGCGAGTGCTATGCAAGTCCTAAGATATACAAAAAGACCGGCGTCGTTAAGACCAAGGTACATCTTAGCAACAAGTCCCAAATCAGATCGCGACAAGTCATTTTGGATATTGTACACTAACTTGAGTTTCTCAACCCACCCGATATCAACAGAAGACTTATCTGTCAGCCTCAATCGACCTTGGTGATTAGAGCTAAAGTATCAGTGTTTGTATATTATCCACAAAAGTGAAACTACGTCTGCTCATCATTCTGCAATAGGTATCGGGTGAGTCGCAGCAAAATGACTCTGCAAATAAATCATAAAATCAATGGACTTTGTGTTTTTTTCAAAAATGGAACAGTCATACAATGCTTTCAGTGTTTTCGACAGCGGGTTGATCAGTGCCACTGCACACTGAACCAGCTCACAAATCACTCGAATCTACTTCAGAAATCGTTCTTTCGTAATTGAGACCAACTAGATTGATTGAAAAGCTCCTTGCAATACCGAAATTTCTCATTCTAAACTAAATACAAAGTACCATCATACGACGCAGTTTTCGAAGTTGCGCACCTTAAGGAGCGTAATTGTACATCAAGAACCGATTCAAACAGTCGTTCCAAATTTTGCAGATATTGGAGATGCCTACCACGTGCAATAAATGACAAATCTTACAGCTGTCCTTATACCCTTATTTATCCACTCCTTGGACTAGCGGCTGGCGGTATTTCTTTACCTATGAAAATTTTAAAGTTCGATACTTGACACTTATACGAGCAGGAAACTCAAAGTTTGATACATATTCAGACACTGACTGAGTCTATGATACAAACTGGACATATAATTTTCTATCAAATGCATTGCTAGTTCGATTAAAAGTGTTTAATTTCGTAATTGTGATAAACTTACGGTTACGAACCGAAAATTCCGGTTACCGGCCGGCTGGACATCATGTCAGGTCTGGTCACAACCCTCTGACAGTGACTATCGTATTCCGACATTGTAGTGACTTGAACTATTTCGAAAAGCATGCAAGACCAATGAACAGATCAGTGTTTGTATAATTCCCATCTTGAATGTTCTAGTTTTGTATACGCACAATCAATCATACTGTTCTTTTACCGCTGGTGAAGGAAGCGACGGTCAAAATCACTTCGCCTTTCTCTTATCTTTTGGTTGAATTTCACCTTCTTGAAGATTTGCTGAATCCTCAACTATTGACCTCTTTCGGAATGCTTCTTCCAGGATAGACCTCAGTGTCTGGTTTGGATTCCTTGAGTTCGTCCAAATGACTAGAACTGAAAAAGAGACAACACGATCTAGTGAATTAGCTAGCGGATATCCAAATTAGCCGTTCCCCTTGACGGTTCATATTTCCGGGCTACTGACGTATGTGTTACTTATCTGAGGTCACTTCAGAACAGATTAATAAATATGGTATTGTTATCGAGACTTCCTATTAGATCACAGAAAGGAAAACAAAACACAGACTGCTCATCCGCTTAGTACACATCCCCGATGATATATGATTTGAGATTTCCACTTAACTCCAGAATCAGTTCTTTGAATCGCGTGGACCAAAAGCCTGGATGGTCAATACTGATCATTTATAGATTTCCGTAAAGGAATCAGATTTTGATTACGTGTTTGATTTGACCAATCTTTCAACTCCAACTAGATGGATGGATCATTGTACCCTTTTAGTGATACGTTTAGAATGGAAATATTTGAAAAATTCGCTGGTTCAAATGATATGAGAGTGCCATATGTTTCTGGATGACTTTTGAACCGTTTTCGCCTTTACAAATAGACACACCTAGCTCACCGGCGTGTTGTTTTCTGGTTTAACGGCATTTGAACCTATGAGAATCTGTTTTTTGTGTTCACACACATGAGTACATTAACACACACACACACACACACACACACACACACACACACACACACACACACTGGTGCTGAAATTGTCATGAGCAGCTCGTTAGTCTCCAATCGACTTATTCAGCTATGCTAACTAATTTGCGTGCTGAGCACGTGAAAATGATCCCTTCCACAAATTATAACTGATAAGTTAGCACAAATAAATTGTAGCTTATAGAAAACGCATTCTTTTTCTCTGAACAGACTTCGGAAATGAGTCGCAGAACATTCAGCGCTGATCGTATCTTGAGCAGATAAAGCGTGTCAAGCTGGATGCAATTCACCGTAAGCCACTTCCGATGCAGTCTGAGTTTCAGATAGTAACAATCAGTGGTTGCTTTTCGGTGCGCGGTGTATTTCATTCTTATGTATGGGAACACAGGAGACACAAAATTATCTAATCCATATGAAAACACAACTGGTGCAGACGGAAACACACAAGTAAAGGGTGGATTGGTGAAGACTGATTTGAGAATGAGAGCATGTAGCTGTGAGGGGGACATTTCACTACTGAGTAGAAGTCGGGTCTAATGACTCTCCTTCTTGTGACATTGACGAAAGCATATCAAACGGCCCCATTTATTTTTTTCACTTCACGATGCCTCACCGAGTGCGTTGAGCAACATTTCTCCACTTTTGACCAACGCAGTCCTAAGACAGACATACAAGGTTTAAACATTAACTCAAACTAACGAGACTGTGTAGTGGGACAGTGACCCTAGTTTGAAAACAACGACTAGAAAACATAGATCAAACGACAGCGCCATTCCATTTTATTTGTATGGTAGTAAAGGAGGACTATATATATATATATATATATATATATATATATATATATATATATATATATATATATATATACCACATAATTTATTCAACATCGCAACACTCTATCAGTGACACTGTCTGAAACTAAATTCAATTCTGAATTTCCACAATAATACTTCGTGGCAAAGATTGTCTTCAACGGCCCGCTAAAACGCCAAGTCTTAGTGTCAGTCATGAGTTTGTGGTCTATCCTTGAATATACCTTGGGAGTATAAGGCCATGAGGTGTAGCCCTCCCACTGTCCTCAAGCATAAACCTTGAATTGAAGAATTTTTACGTTGCCACATGGTTAATGAGTTGGTGGGTTTTAATGAATTCCTTCCATGAAACTTAGAGTTCAGTGGTTAAGCTTTTTCATACTGTCTCAGACTATCTATTCTTACTGATCTATCTTTTTTAAATACTGCAAACAACAATCTCTTTCCCCTTTCAATCAAATGCATTCAGCTTTGCCAGAAGAGAAAATCGGCCTACATTGCGTAGCCGCGAGTCAGAAAACCTTTTTCCATTGAATTAACTGTCCCAGTAAACTCCAAGAGTAGTAACAGAGGGAATCATTGGTTCAGCGACCACATTTTGGAGAAACGCAATAAACCTACCTTAATTTTTGCTCACCTCTTTTTTTCTTTTTGTTGCCGCCTGGCAGATGGTTTGCTAACACCACAGGTGTTTTTAATTAATGAAATACGTTACCTTAGGTTATCACTTATTTTACCATTGGATAATGTGTAGTAGCTATCAGTGTTGTGTATCTAGCAGATTTCGACGCAGGGTAAATGTCTTTGGTCTCTGTAGTTACAAACTGGAGCACAAGCGTCACCAGCGCTCCGGCATCGCGTGTATTCTACTATCTCACCGTCAGAAACCCACACCCACATGGTCGAGGACCGTGCACATTTGGGATCAATTAAACAATTGTTTAAGTCTACGAGATGATTCATCATACAGTATGAACGCTCAGCTCACGGGTGAAAACCACTGCACAGCTGTTCCATCTTTATCAGAAATCACCAGTTACGTATATTCGTTGAGGCCCCAACTTTGCTCGAACTCAGGCGGTGAGGGTGGTGGTCCACGGCTGTGAGTCACACACAAATATACGCACAACCACTGGGTTGTCTTCTCAACAGATTGTTTCGCATTAATTCGACATGATATAGCGGCGATCATTTTTGATGATTTTACCCGGTTAGATGGAGTATGCTTTGATTTGAACCAGCCCCTATACTCATGGTGCTTTCCAAATGTGGCAAGTTCATACATTCAGTGTGCCAAAAGGACAGCGCGTTACCGTTGTTATGAAGCATTTTTGAAAAATCACACACTATCTTTCAGATGACCAGAAAATGTCCACAGAGCTGTTCATATTAGGAGAAAGGCATGCCAACTCTGGTCATTTAGGTACAATTTACCTTTTTCGTGGTCATTCGCATCCAAAAGGAATTTCATAATGAGTTGCGACTTTTTCAAGTCACTTTTCTTGTGAGTTAGTCGCCCCATGAGCATGGCATTCTCAAGTATTCCACAAGTCTTGAGTTATCCAACTTTGTGAATTCTATCGATCAGTGTTAATCAAAAACAGAGACCGAAGAATCAGTATTTTTCGTTGTGGTTTTTCAGTTCATTTAGAAGGCATACACTTGCTTTATACTCTTATCGGGATATTCTTGTCCCCGCTCACTACTCTAATCGGTTACCTTCTCGAAGTAGTGCACATTTATTGCATAGTGAAGACAGAGAAGAAAATTCTCGATTTTACTACTGTTTTTAAAAGGAATCAATTTGATTCGTCGAACTATCCGAGGAAGATGTCCTTTCTCTCTTAAGAGAACCACTCCAATATGCATTATTAACGATTAGTAATTTTTGTGTACTGTACAATACTTCGGACGCTGTAAAAATTCTGCCATACTTTGCACTCAGTACTGCGCTTCACCGTACTATTCAGTAAGATATTACATCATCTTTGCACATTCTACAGATGGATCTTGGGTATTCACGAGACATTTTCAACAAAGTGGGATAAAATAAACTGTTATTGGTGGACAGCGACCCGGTTTCGCCCGGCTCGTCACCACGTCCGATCTATTGCGAAGTACGGTTCTCCTATACACTATAATTCTCAGGGTCATAGTTATAAAGCATCCTTAAAAAATGCAGTAGGACTTTTAGGCTGCTGAGCATGGGACAATCGTTCTTATCACTCCACTCATGCGCAGGTATAAAATAAGTACTGATAATGTAGCAAAAAACAACCAGTCTAGAAAAAACAGCGAGCGTTGAAAGCGCAGAGAGGTGGAGCCGAAAATCTTTCAGTTTTCGGGGTAAGTGATAGTTTCACACACTTTGATGACCTCTTCGACTTGTACGATTCGGAGATTAAACAAAACATGTTTTTCCCGGGTATGATGTAAATTATGAAGCAGTATCTTCATAATATGGCTCATCACGCAGCTTCAACGCTCAACTCACCATTGAAGACCATGGAAGCACTGTCCAGCTGCTTCTTCCTTGTTAGGACTCATCAGCAGTGCACATCCATCGAGCCCCCACAGGGATTCAAGCACGGGGTGAACGACTGTGGACCGAACACCTTAAACACAAGTCTATCTAGGCTGGCTCTCAACGGTTTGTTGAACTTATACACTATGTGATATAGCACACTTATACCACTGGCACTGAACGGTAATAGCCCGCATCCCGCCCAAAATCGACCCTTGCTATAGATAACTTCTCTGTACGAGCCTAAGTACAGAGTTTGGTTTTTGTATATGCGTGCTATATGCGCATTTTTAAAATGACTTATCGTGCCGCATCAGCACTTGACGTGAGGTTGACATTTTTCACGAACATTTACTGTACGGCCTTTACGTCTGATATATATATATATATATATATATATATATATATATATATATATATATATATATATATATATATATATATATATATATATGTATATAAAGCTAGCTGCCCACCGGATGACCTTGGCCCTTGCGAGTTACAAATTATAAAATCTGGACCTTTTTTCCCTTCGGCGCTAATTCGACCTTTGTTGAAGAATCCCAGGCTTCTAAGAACTCCTTTGCGTATGTCGTGGTTGCTCGGTCCAGAATGCGAACTTCATCGAGATTAAGCATGTGTCTTTCTTGATCCTTGTGGGCGGATATTAGGAAGAGCGAATTGCGTCTCCTTGTTGCTAATTTGCATTCTTCCATTCTCGTGGCAAAATTTCTTCCTGCTTGACCAATGTAATATTTGCCACACTCCTTGTATTTCACTTTGTGTACGACGTTTCTTCTTTCTTCAGTTTTCAATTACTCTTTCGGTCTTGATATCATTCTTCCCAGTGTCTTGGTTGGTTTATGAGCAACTGTGATGCCTTGGGGTTGAAGGAGCCTTATGGTCATTTCGGATGTTTTTGATGAATGGCAGGGCTATCCTTCGGTTAAATTCGTTCTCTGATTTGGTCCATTTCTGATTCTGTGTACGGTTTTTCGAATGAAACATCTTGGATATCCTTTCTGTCGAAACATGTTAAAAAGATATGTCTGTTCTTGTGTTCCGATTTCCGTTGTGCAGCAATGCGTTTTTGTTCTTTTGAACAGAGTTCGGAAGCACAACTCCTTGTGGTTGTTTGCATGATTACTTTTGGGGCTCATTATTTAGTCCGTGTGTGTTGGTGTCCCGTACACAGCAGTCTGCAGTGTGTCACTACCATTTATTCTTACCAATATGTCCAGGAATGGTAGTACTCCGTGCTTCTCCGTGTCCACAGTAAATTTGATGTCATTCGATTTGTTAGTCGTTGAGAGTGACTTACCAAAATCCGAGTGTTTGATAATTACGAAAGTAACATTCCCGTATCTTATCCAAAGTTTTGGTTGAGTCCTTGGAAATGCGAATTCCCCAAGGGTTTACTTTAGAGCCTCTGCGATGAATAAATGCCAAACAAACGCCAAGCTCATTGATCAGAAACCGTTGAAAACCACCAACCTGTGCTACAACCACTTCTAATTTTCTGTTTACCGTATGAAAGATCCAGTATGCCTGGATTGTCAAATGATGTCAACACACTGATCAGTTGTTTTGCATTGTTCTGTCTCGTTGAGTAACCAGGCTGAGTACTAGGATTCGAAACTTAACCCCATCAGTCACAATCAGTGATTTACGGAGTCTACGTCAGCTCGTCTATCAAAGATGGAGAGAAACATTTTGTTATGTATCCCGTTTTTGCTTGGTCTCGTGAAAACCAAGGAGGTACTCTTTAGTAAGGAAATTAATAGAAGTTGCAGATGCTATCTTTTTTAAATACATTCTTGCACTTGAGCGCGGTGGAAGGGATATACCCCGTAGTCTCAAAGGCCCACTGCTCTATTTGAAATAGCCGGCTACTTAGCGCTGAGAATTGGAGTGGAGAAGCCCATAGGGTCCCAATAAGTCAGGTGTGGTAACTAGCCGAACGACAATGGACTACTGTCCACCACCATCCTTCCGCCCATCTCTCTATTGTTTAAATGACAGAGAATTGAAACCATTTCCTGGAGGCGTACATATTTACGCAAGTATATTTCAACATCACTCTGAAAATAGCAGTTATAACGACTCTACGTAATGTTGCTAAACAGGAAGGAGTTCATAGTAGTCGTCGTGCACACGGAGAACCGTCGTGCCAGTCGGTGGTTTAAGACAGGGAGGAATGAGAGCGACGAGACATTACCAGACCACTCAACCGCCGGACAACTAAATTGCAGCCTGCAAGACCGCTGAGCTTCACAAAGTATATTGACGGTTTGAATCGTCAGACATGCTTCCGTGTTCTCCCATCTTCTTGACTGTTGAGTTTCGCTGTCTACTGCGCCCAATTGGTCAAAGCCGCTGGAACCATTAGCCTGAACATCACTGCCTGATCAAGGTTTGAAAGACTGAGATACTCCTAGTAAATGACTTCAGTTCCACCACATCAAATGTAAGCCACATTTGCGGTACACACAACCGAGAAAAAGCGATCCTTTCGCTGGGAAGATACGACGAAACGATAAGTATGCTATCATTTGAATGTTCCAAAGATTCTTCAGGTGTGAAGGGATAACCGAAGTAGCAATTCTAAGATAGCAATCCGATTAGGGATATTGGAAACAATCGTTTCAACAAATACTCAGTCACATTTTGAAGTTATTCAAAAGTACCTGGATCTTTTATGTCTTCGAGGGATAATGTGTCTTTTTTTAGGTTTGTACTGGTTACCAGCGGTGGTAAAACGGTTCTCCTCGTGGGCTTTGGACAGTAAAGACCCAGGTTCAATTCCTGCCACGGTCGATCACTTCCCCCATTCGGTAGCCTTTCATGGACCGGTGCCCCTTACCTGAAATGTTGTACTTTGTCATATAATAGGTAGAGAAATCAAAAAGAGCAATAATAATAAAGTAGAGAAGAGTTATTGAAAATGCATAGCGTATATATGAAGGAAGACAACATTTTCACGAAGCACATGACCAGCTTCGCGGTTATAACCACTTATCAGACATACGTACCCGGTGTTCTTCTGAACACTATTCACCAACTTGTGCACTCCATAGGTTTTTCATTCACAGTTGGTTGGACCATGCATCACGAGTGTGAGTGGATGCTACTCACTGAACAGTCAGCAAGGAAATCCCAAATAGACTTTCGGGAAATTTCGTACACCCGGCCACATACTACTTACTGCCAATATTCCAGCCAGCGATCTCAGTGTAGTTATTCCATAAGTTTCTTATGACTAACTAGTCTTGAGAAGTGTTACCTGTAGTTATCTAAACTTCGACTGACTAACTTATTAGGACTAACCCTAAAAGGACTTTTAGAAAAACAAAGCTGTCATTCCTTGATGGATTCTTCTACGAGGAGCATACATTCACACTGCTGATTCACAAATGTGACAACGGTGAATAGCGAAAAAGTGCTCAGCCCAGAGAAGGGGGCACTAAGAAGCCAGATCGATGAGCGGAATCGTCCAAAGTGTGTTGGATAGCTTTGCAAGAGAGGTTTACGAAACCCAAACTGCTACTTCGCGATGACGTGTCCTCCGGTTATCTGAATACGTGCACTATGGAATCACTTCCGTCTTAGCAGTTTCTCCCTTAGCACGTGTGTTTTCGTATTCACCCGATGTACTCGCTTATTAGTCAGGTTGTTTCGTGATGGGTTTCGCTCACATGTGACAATGAAAACTACCTCGCGCCGAAAACAAACCACTGACTTTTATCAGGTAACAGTCAGACTCTCGCAAAAGTGGCATATCGTAAATAGATTGCATCTACTTTGACGTGTCTCACCCGCTCCAGAAAGGAACAGAACTGAATGTTTGAAAACTGACTTCCGGGGTCGGTTCAGAAGAAAAGAATGCTGTTATTTCCTTCTTCTGAATTATCCACTATGGCCTGGGGGAAATCAGTTTCAGATGCTCAGCATACAAACGAGTTGACCAAGATCAATAATTCGACTGGACACTAATGGGCTGTCCATCCCCACTTCGGCATCAGTGTATGTGCGGGTGTATGACAGATAAGGAGAGAGCATAAAACAGCTCCATCCTCACAGGTTCAAATACTGCTAAACCGGAAAACAACACATTGACGATTCAGGTGTGTGTCCACGTGCATATGCGAGAATGGGCCAAAAATCAACCGGAAACATAAGCTACTCTCATATCATTTGAATCAGAGGGTTTCTAAAATATTTTCGTTCTAAAAGTATCACTGAAATGGAGACAATGGTCAAATACCATGAAAACCACCCATCAAATTACAAAACACCAAGTGTCACCTATTCGATTGATCAGATAAGGCTTCCAGACACGTATTAGGACTATGAGTCCGTTACGAAACTCTGAAACTGTTCAGTATCGATTATATAAGCTTCTGGTTCATGTTATCCAGCGATCGGATACGGACTGAACTTCGATCACAATTCCATGTTCCACCTTGTATGGAAAACGCGGTGATAGAATTTGACTGTTGTATTTTCATTCTGTTTTGTTTTCATTTTTGTTAATTAACAAGTCATACGGTACGAAGAGATGGTATTATGAATGGGTCGAATAAAGCTGAAAAAACAGGGACGCGAAACAATAAAATGTGGATTTTTTGCTTTCTCCGAAATGATTTACAATGGTTCGATTGGATACGTTCAAATGTGGATAATCCCACTTGGGTCTCGTCAGTTGTATTGGTCGTTCCAGTCTACTAGGGTCACTCGATAATTTGTCTGTTTGTGTGTATGTTTGACCAAATGGGACTTTATGCGGTTCTCCACTCCAACCATGTCTTAGGGTTTGGTTGTAGGGGTTACACTTAATGGCATAATGAGCTTTCGAGGCTATAGGATATACTCCTTCCACTGCACTCATGTGCAACCATGTAATAAAAAAATGTTTCCAACATAAATGTGGGTTCTTCCATTTTGGATCGACGGTTCCATT
Source organism: Fasciola hepatica (assembly GCA_948099385.1). Classification (NCBI taxonomy): domain Eukaryota; kingdom Metazoa; phylum Platyhelminthes; class Trematoda; order Plagiorchiida; family Fasciolidae; genus Fasciola; species Fasciola hepatica. The sequence continues at coordinate 1,178,131 of CANUEZ040000176.1, forward strand.
CACTCCACTCCTCTATAAAACAGTAGCTGGGATGTCTTATTGATCCCACCATGAACCGCTTTGGGTCAGAAGCTCAAATCATGAGACCCACTGTACTATTTGTCACAAGTAAGCATAGATGATGGCTCACTTGATATGGCTTACGGATTATTCCGAGTGATGAGCATAGGGCCGAATTCCGTTCTCTTCTTACTTGTTAGGTGAAGAAATTTTATCGTTTGTGAAAATCCGACGTAGTGGTTACCTGACGTCTAACCTATTGCTGCTTTATGGGGTTCTCTAAGTCAGATCTCGGGTGCATGTATGTCGGTTCTTTGTTATTCTAATAGACCGTTATGTCTATGCAGTCTTAGTCTATCTTATATATGATATGAAAAATTGGACGGTTGGTGGCGATGTCATCAGCTGCTTTATCAGACCTAGCATATAAGTCACCAAGTGATAACATCATAGTTCAAGTGAATGATTAGACTGTCCGACGGAAGTGATTTTCCATTTATTGATACCTGAAGTTTTCAGTGATTGCTGTAAATCCATATCGACTTCTTAAGACAGTGCATTGGGATCCAGTTGTTCGTTTTGATCCTCTGTCACGTATAGCTCAATCTTTGAATTTATTAGTAATCATTTACCTGAGGACTGTTTGGAATACTAAGTTATGCGAACACGTAGTTTATCGATTGCTTTCAGAGATATGAGGCAATAATTATGTGGATAGGATCAGAAGCCGTAAGTAATTGGTGCATTCTTGCAAACGCTCCGTGTAAACGGGTTTAGATGACCGGGAGATGTGTCACACATGCCCACCAATAGACTCCCTTGGTGCACTTCGTTCACCGAGGCAGGTAGTGGTTGGACGATAGGTCGAGGCGGTTGGTCCATGACATGGCGAAAAGGTATGAAAGTCCTTTCTTGCTGTTACATTGTCACCATGGATGCCTTCAGGCTAGTTTGATAAGTTCATGTGCCTAATTCATGTGGATAGATACGGTTGATATGTTCATTTCGTGTTCATCTTATCAACGTGGCATTCATTCACTCTCTCCCTTGCCCTCACTATACACAAATCCATATTTCATTTGTCTGGAGAATTCATTGTTTTCGTGACTAAATGATGACAAACAACGCAACCGCTAGATATGTCTTAATTTTTTTTTGATGCAAGAGTTATCAGAGCGTCAATGAACAATATGTTGGCAATGATACATATGCGAAAAATTTGGAACAACATCGTTATTGACCACTCCAGAAGGTGAGATCCAGTTCAGTTCTGTTCAATTTTAACAACCATTAGCCATGACATGGGTGCCGTAACTTCGGCTCCTAACTCTCAGAGGCAACCTTAAACCGCAATAATGAAAAGAAAGCAAGAGTTTGAAACGAACAAGAAGATAACTACAAGTGATTGCATCAAACCGATGCAGGAAACCTGTGAGTGCAAGAGCACAGCTAACCACGACACCTGGCCATATTCTCCATTGTATCTAACTACTGAGTTGGGGGGAGGAGAGAATCTCTTGCACCCTATACATTAAGCCAAATTCACTGGTTGGGCTTTTTGTACCCCTATTCCATGTTGGACTGACCATCCTCAGTCATCATCCAACCATCACTCGCCTCAGCGAACAATTAACGCTGAGGAATCCTGTCAGGCGATACGCGCAACACATATCCCAATCACCTCAAACCAGTATGTTTGTGTTTCATCTAATGATTTCGTTTGTGTGCCTGATACTCAACACCCTATCTCAGCTTTGCCCATACCGTGTTACCAACATGTCCGAGCAATTTTAAAGACATCGAATTTCGCATATCAACAATCTTCACATATCCTTCACCCGGGGTGGCCGAGTTTCTGGATTATACAGAACCACTAGTCTGACTAATGCAGAGTACACTCGACCCTTGATAGGTAAACAGAGATCGTGTCGATGCCTGAGATGACCGAAATTGGGAAGTGCCAAAGCGCCGTCTGTGCACTCCATGACACTTCATCGGATATTTGAGCTTTGAGGGAAATGCAAATACCTAGATAATGGAACTTATTTACTAGGTCTATAGTCTCTCCAGATACCGAAAGGTTTAATGTTGGACCAACCCAATCCTGCAACAGTATCTTGCACTTTGAAGGTGCAAAACGCATACCGAACATTACTAGGCAGTTGTTCATACTTTTCAGAAAAGCTTGCAACTTACTTAGATCTTAGTGTGTCAGGACCGAGATCGGCTCGGAGTGTACCGAAGAATCGAAGCGCCATGTGAAATTTTATGGTAAAATTTTACTGTTTAATAACACAGTGGGGTCGAAATCGTTGGTAGGTTGTCGACGTTTCGGTCAACACGAGTAACCATTCTCAATAATGGTTTTACAACCGTCTTGAAAAAGTTACCCGTGGTGACCGAAACGTCAACAACCTACCAATGACTTCGACTACGCTAAGTTATTGAACAGTACAATTTTATCAATATTTAGATCTTCACCTAAAGGAACTATGTCGTCCACATGTTCAGCACCTTACACTTTTCGATTCAGGGAATACTTCTGTACTACTATTCTTGCATGACAAAAAGGCAGTCTGTAAGACCACTAAGTTAGAGAGAAAAGAAGAGTTGCAAACCTGACGTACATCACTTCTCGTGGTTAACTTGGATTAAGAACCACCGTAAGCCCGAACTCGGCTTCGGCCGTTCATAAACAGTTACTTGGTGATGGGAATGAACTTTTCTGATACACCCTCTAATAAAAGGTAGAACCAGAGAACTGTGTAGTCGACTGAGTCGAATGCCCCTTTCAGATTAAGAAAAACAAATATATAGTGGTTATACGGAACGTATGCCTGTGTTCTAAAATTTGTCGAGGAGTGAAGATGTGATCAGCACAACCTTAGCCAAGTCTAAACCACGCATGATTCTCGAGTGATATGCTTCTTTGCTCATCGAGTCCTGAGGTAATGCGGTCGAATCCTACCACGGCCTGCTGGCAGAGACACACTTTTTTCAATACGGTTTTCTCCACCATGCATGTGGTTCAGCAACGTGGATACGTATCACAATCACTACTTTTTTTCGTAATGCGTAGTATAGGTATATGGCTACGAAACCTGACCGTCCAGATTCAATGCCCCCCGAAATATGCGTGCAATGAAAAGGACAGTCAACATGTCATGAAAGTTTAAATCAGGGATTTCATTTTTGGCCACATCTGGCCTGAAAGCGAAATCAACCCGGAATTAAGAAACACGGATGAAGGAAGAATACAGGTTGGGTTATAGTATACTAAAAATGATAATGACGATACATCAACCAATGCCTTCAGCCCTCTTCTGGGTAAACCAGTGAACCAAATGCACAAGCAAACATTTTCTTTTTTGGTTTTGATGTTTATTGTGTGTTTCTCAAATTCGCAATGTGGCCAGCTGTAGCGAATAGATCGCGCAGATGAATAGACCAAGGACCAACACGTGTTTCAATTATCTCCATGTTCTTTCGGACGGGAAGTTCTCCTCGAATACCCAACATTCCCCTCTAGAACTAATATTCAGTCCCCCAATTTTAAGCCAACCACGGGTGGAGTGTTAGGCGTACAACATTATGCTCACCGGCATCTGTGGCCGAGGGGTGTACAGGGCACCCAAGATGTCTAGCCTTATCCAAACAGCGTATGAACTGAGTAGTCAGTCACCGGCTCCCAGGGGTTTCCAGAAGAGCCTTATGACCCACACAAATGGGCACCGGTTCGACTGGACCAACCATGCTGCCTTGCAGGACGCACTTGGTTGTGCAAGGGCTAGAGGTGCACCCTCGAACAAAAGTGGTTAATTTGGACGGGGCTACTGGGTTGTACAACAGCCAGCAAGGCAAACAACTGCTTTTCCATACGCACGAACGATCATTCTCCCACAACGTACACAACTTGTTCTCCCATCTCCATTCTCTTCCCAATTTATTTTCCATAATCACACCCCGCGGGTTCTTTGATCGACCGTGTCCTCTGCAGTGCCACTGACGGAAATCTTGGTTATGTTCTCTCTCGCCCTTCTTCAACTAGTTTCCGAGTCCCACCGAACCCGCTAACATCGGCTGTTGCCCTTCTTTGTCTTCGATGCCCATTCAAACTAACCACGTTCAGCGTGTGACCCCTGAAGCGTACAGGAAAACAGGCGGGTTTAGCTTGCACGCTTAAATCCCTTTCCATCGGCGTGTGTTCCATCACTCAGTTGACGCCCCCATCTGATCCTTCCGTGAAGTTTCACACACTTCTGGAGACGCTATGACTGCGGCTTCTGGTCTTGCTGGCGCTGGCACTGCTCTCATTGAAAGAGCTGAAGCGGCGCTGCTGGATTAGATCCGAGTTTACAGTCATTCATGCGTGTTGAGACTCAGGGGTTCGTGCAAAAAGGGCAGTAGCTGTCCCGATAGAAGCAGTCTGTTTGTCGTTCCGGCGCATGCACCCACCGATCGCAGCCCAGATGTAATCAAAGATAAATTTCACCAGAACCTCCATGATCTCATACGTAAAGCAAGCCGGGCCAATATCCGTGATTTTGCAGGAGATCTGAATGCTAAAGTGGGTCGGCTATCACCAACCGAGGCACATCTAGGGGGCTCTTTTAGGCTAGATTCCTGTCGCTCGGAAAATAGGAAGCAGTTTTTGGCCCTGTTCTCTGACCATCGCCTGTTCCTTGCCAGTACAAACATCAAACGTTCTAATCGCCGTTACGGCATGTGGCGTTTGCCCTCTTTGAGTCAACAGTCGACCCGGATCGAGCACATCGCTATAAGCCACAAATAGTGGAATTGCATACAAGATCTTCGTCGGTACTGGATTACCCCCCCCCCCCTCTGGATCCCAATCACGTATTAGCTTACACTAAGCTGTTGATGTGCTTCAATGGTCACTCCAAACGCACACTGCAACTACGGTTAGATTGCGATATGCCTTATGATCCACCTCGCCTATCTGCCTTCCAAAACGCGCTAGCTGAAATGCTAGATTTATCCCCACCCGCTAGCGTAAACCAGTACTGGTCGCTTATCAAGAATCTTTTATATTCTGTTGGCCTAGCGATTTTGGAGCCTGTTTCGTCGTGCCGTGAGACCCTGGATTTCTGCCCACTCTCTTTGCCTTCCTGAAGAACGCTAGTCTATCCCGGCTGAAGGCGAGTATAACGAAGTACGACTGGTAATGAGAAATGCACTTAACGCAAGTCGTCGTAGAGACCACGAAATTTGGTGGTCGCAACGTGCATCAGAGATAGGACGTGCTGCCACCTTGGGAAATTCCTGCAAGCTGTTCTATCTCATTCGAGTCCCCGGTAGAAAGCCACCAGATGTGAGTGAAACGATTTGTGAAGCTGACGGTTCACCAATTCTCAGTGAACAGCGGCGTCTCGAAATTCCTGCGGAGCATTTTCGGACACAGTTTAGCTGTCTCTTAGTGTCAGCCTCTCCTACAGCTCCTCCAGCACACGTTCAGTGGTGTGTTTTGACAGATCCATTTACCAAGGCGGAGATCCAAAAGTAAACTCAGGCCCTAGGACGTTACGAAGCAGCGGGTTCCGATAGCCTCGCCAGCCATCTTAAAAATGGTGGGGTGCAGCTGGTTAAGGAACCCCATGTTTTGTTCTGAATAATTTGGAATTTCGATAAGGTTCCCTCCTTGTGGGGTGGGAGAATCGACTGATGTCCCCATCGTCAAGAAGGACTCGCACAGTGCCTGCGCCAGCCATAGGGGTGTCACCCATACCCTAATAGCGTCGAGCTTGCTTGCGTCTATCAGACTTCGCAGGTTATACCAAACGCGCGAACAGCACACTAGAGAGGAACAAACTGGGTTTTGTGCCTGTCTTGTGCGTATCGATCTAATCTTCACCCTCCGACAACTGCTAGAGCATGGGTCACACTTTCCAAAGACCAACGACCAACGTGTTTCTGGACATTCAAGCGACCTTCGAATCTGCCAACTGGACTGCTCTGTGGGATTTTTGGTTGAGAAATAGAGTACCTGAAAAGAATGTGACAATCCTCAAAGAATTGTATCGTCACACTTCAGGTCGGATTAGGGCCTACGGCCAACTTTCTACTCATTCGTCGTCTCCAATGGAGTACGGCAGACTTCCCTAAATCCCCATTTCCCTCCAACTTTGTCATAAAGGATGTTCTACGAGATGCCTTGTCTGCAATTCCAAACGGCGAAGTTGAACTCCTCCCAGGAAACAGAGTTTTCAACTTGGAACGTGCCAATGGCGTCGCGGTTACACCCGGCTATCCTCTGGGGGATGGGTGCATAATACGGCGGTTTGTAGTGTTTTACCCTGCGGTTGCAAAACCTGGCCACTTCTCGTTGAGGATGTTCGGCATCTTCCTGTGTTCGGCAGCCGATGTCTCTGAAAAATTGGTCACCTTTGGTGATAAGATCCAGTGAGTAATGACGAGGTGTGCCGTCTTGTGTTAGGATAGCTGCCGTCTTACCGATGTGATCACTGTACACCACCTCCGGTGGCTTGGTCAAATCTTGTGAATGTCTGCCAATCGTCTACTTTTCCGTTCTCTATTCGCACGTGCTGCTGGGCAAGGCCGAAAGAAGCGACGCGACGGTAGGCCATGAATTGACTCAGGGGTATAACGAACCTAGCATCAACATTGTCCTCTGTCGACGCTTCCCGTCTCCGTGGTTGGGGTCTAAATATAGGAAACTCTGACGGACGTGGATGGAAATGGAAATCAGTGGCGTGAATACTGTGCGGTTTGCCCGTCGAACACTCGTACCCCATAAATGCAAAAGTTGTCATTCCGATAAAGAAAAAGACAACAAGAAAAACGTCTAGAAGTGTACGAAGAAGAAAAAATCACAGCATATTATTTTATACTGATTGTTTCCCTTATTGTTTTCTACTCATCCAAGTTTTGTAGTTGTTGTTGTTGCTGCGTAGGCACCATGCTTCATTTCAAGCCGGTGTAATTTATATATATGATGACACTAAGTGTAGATTGACATCGTAGGTGTACTGTGGCCATTTTCTACGCAAGCCACTCATCTATTTAATAATTATATGACAGTACTGGTTTGGTGTACCTGAAAGCTGAAAGCGAGTTCGGAACAGATAGCAATCCAGCTTTTCTTCTAGTTTCGGGCACCATGGACCAACGGTAAGCATTGGCGTTCTATTTTTTCGACAGTGCCGATTCAAGTATTGAACTGACCGTCAATGCAACAGCGCCGTCCACGGCAGGGCAGGGGCTGTGTTAATATCATCACCTATTCAGCCGTATTAGTAACAGGGTTTTTATTTTCTCATAGTGGTTCCAATCCCATGCAGAGCGCAATTATTCTACATTCCTTTTACGAGCAAGGTAGTATTTAATGAGGCATAGCTTGTTTTCTTTTCTCAAATGACCATCCATCTACTCCTGATAAAAAATATTGACAAGAAAGCTTCTAAATTGGGATCAATGTATGGAAGATAAACATGTAGTATTGGCATTGAGTAGAGTAATCTTTCGAAATTCTGAATTAATTTCATTTTCTTGGTTTTTCATCAAATTCGCTCTCATGAATAGCTTGTCACGATCCTGTACGAATTCACGCGCCTCGATTGGCAACGGTACTCCATTTCTAAACGAACCGTATTCGAATGGGCATACAGATTCACGGCTAAGTCCAACAACCCCACGTGAACCAGTCGGTAGTGTTTGGGACGACCCAACGGCCCCGAATTATCGCCCATCCAAACCCCGATGGAGTGGACCAAGTCTGGGCGGGGTTCGATGTGCCAACTGTCCGGATATTGTCTACGCAAACGAACGTGTGGAAGCGGTGGGCAAAGTGTTTCATCGTTTATGCTTCAAATGTGCCAGTTGTCGACGTCTGTTGGATCGGGGCACAGCGTGCGATCACAAACGGGAAATTTTCTGTCAGAGTGAGTGCTTCTTGGTTCTCGTTTGGGTTATATTAGACTCATTCGTATGTGTTTTGACTTTTAGACAAACGTTGTCATCTGGGGGGATCAAAGTGATTTGGGTTAGCTATTCACCGTGGCAGCAAGGTCATTTCTGTCCCACATGAACCGGAATCATGGTCAATAAAACTCTAGCGTATTCGAGGCACTCACCAATCGAGTCCAACGGGAAGACTCAATCCTCAGTGTTTTTTTTTACTGTGCTTAGAATATGCTACGCTCGAGATCAGTCGCCAGATCGAGTACAGTTTCACAATAAACTTTTGTCCGGATATGTATTGCTCATCAAGCCCCGGGATAGACTTCTCAGTTATGCAATGTTCGGTAAGATGAGTGCCATTTAAAAGGTATTTCAGAGTGGTTAGTCCATGACGCATGCAAGCACTGACCCGTGAACACGATCGCGTGGATCATGTGTTCTACGTTAAGATAAACCTTTGCTGTGGTTGAAAAACTCAGTAGCCAGGTCAGAAGTTACGGTTTTCAACAAGTCTGTAACTACTCACAGTCTTGGTTAGATAGAAACTCTTTTAGATTGCAGCTTCGAAATTCAATGTACAAAGAAGCTTTAAGTTATCCAATCCCCGGTAAACTGATGTTTTAATAAAGCGCCTTTGGTAGACTGTCAAGTGGTGAACGGGACGTTCATAGTGCATGATTAACTAATCTTCATTAATCGAAATCTCCTACTACTGACACTGATAAAAAAGTTACTACAGCTTTACTGTCCAAATCAATATTCGACACAATGTTATGACAGTCTTGGAACAGAATTGGTACATAGTAATGATTCTAATCAGCATCATCTGAGCATGCTGTAACTGACAGCACCAAGTCAAAATACTGCAAACATGCCAACTCGGTTCAGCCTTACGTAGACAATTCATAATTCAGCTAGATTGACGCGTGACTGAGTGGTCTGTTGTATCACTCTGTTAGCTACACTGGGCGTTGCATAGGGACCAATCGATGAACCTCATTTGAGACTATGCGGGAAACAAGTTTATTTATTTGAGTTAACGTTGTCTAACTCATTTTGGTCAGAATCAAGAACTACGTGTGATTGATGACTCAGCCTTTCGCTCTCTCTTTGTTTTACAACACGTTTTGAACAATTGCTCAGCGTTTAGTACTTTTTCCCACTCTCATCATCATTTATCCTCATTGTTGCCACCGAAGGAGGGGGGGGGAAGCTCACTGAAAATTGCGTAGCTCACCCCTGTTGTTGAAGTGGGATGTTTTTTTATCTGGATTGGGAGTGGATTTAACAATTGGGTAGGGACAAGAAATAAATGTTCCACTGACCACTTAATTAGATACACGTCGTGACCGTGTACACATGAGTATATTTTCAGATCGTCTTTCTTAATAGGAAAAGATAACAAGACCGCCACTGTTCACGGCACACTGTCATGCGTTTTATAGTCTCCCGTTAGCTGGTGATGGGGTCTTGGGGAATCGAATCAGAAATACGAGAAGCATGTATTCTTTTTAATTTTCAAACGTGTGATTGAGGACATCCGTTGACGGTCATGTAGTTTCCTCTATCCTGACACAGGAATTACAGACAGAAGAAAATGTAAAACACAATTTTTCCACCGGGATGGTAAGTTCCCTAGCAGGTAGGATCTATGAAGTTCGATCTCATGGGGTAAAAAATTAACAGTTGCTGAGCCAGACCTTAGACGCATCATCTCACTGTCATTGAACCTATCAATTTACCCCATTCATGTCCACTTTTGTAGACAGCATAGTTTAGATTGAGTCCATCAACTTGTGAATTGCTTCGGTTCCGGTACCCACGGCTTCGGATTACAAATCCATAGATCGCTGTTGAATAGAAGCTCAAGTAAGACGAAGTATAGCAAATTCAGATGCGAATGTGAATCGATTTTCTCGGAGCTTGACAAGCACTTCAAACTGTCAGAGAATGGAAGGTGAAGATCCATGATCCAGGCAGACAAAACGAAACGAACGAAAAGCCGAGGGTAAGGCCATGAATCTAACAGATTAGTTGGTTGTGCAGAGCAATCACTACCTGAACGCTCAGGATAGGCTGTTCAGTTCTGACTTCCTATCGACCATACGAGTGAATTTAAGTAAACAGAAGGGAATTGATAAGAGTATTAAACAGACCTAGGATTCAGATCAAATCATGTAGTAAAGGCAAACCTGCGTTTTGGATCATTCGCCTTTGAGTCGTTGCAATCGCTGTTTTGTCAGGGATGATAAGAGAGCAGTCAGTTGATCGGTTTGTCATTCGATTGATTATTGGACCGATCGACTGATTGAGAAGGGGCGGAGAGAGAGAGAGAGAGAGCTGTGGTGAATTTCATCGTTGGGACAATTTGTTGCCCGGATCGACAAAGGATCGCGGTTGACGCCATCAGTCTTTGGCCAGGGAACCTGACTGAATGGTCAACGTTAGTAAGGATCCAATAAAGATTGGTCATACAGCATGGGTACTGCTCACCACAATGAAACAGCGGATGCACAGTGTCTCTGTGGTTTCAGTGGTGAATTGAGTGCTGATAAATCATGGTGGAAGTTGGGCTAATTGGAATTTGCCTTTGTTCCGCCGAGGTTCAGTGCCAACGGCTGAACGGGATAGAGTAAAGAAAAGCCGCCGAATTTCGGTGTCGATGGGTGACGTGTGAGATGAAACTCCAATTTGCAACACCAGAGTGACGAGAGGAAAAACCTTGACAGAACGACGAGGTGTCCGTAGGTACACTTTTCTTGATAAATCCCGAAATAACTATCCTAGACAAACTAGTTTGATTGCATTCGAAAGTCGATGATATGATCCTTTCAATGATATTAAATTCAACGTGAGGAATTGATACACAGCTGTGACTCTCTGAATCCATCGCACTTTGTTTGAAGCGATATACTTTGTGACTTTCCGTAAATATCTGTTTTCCAACAATATTCCAGCGGTTGAATAACTCAAAGCCATATTTTACGTAGCTCAAAATAATGAACTGGCTTCGCGGAATGTCAATACACCATGTTCATAAGGTGTCAAATGCATCTATAGGGCAGCTGTGGAGTAGCAAAAAAAACGTTATTCATTTTTCCACAAACAATTCATTAACCCGAAAAATGATGTCTCCAGTCAGAAACCGACCACATGTCATCTTCTTCTCAAGTGCTCCCAGACGTAGTTGCACGGTGTGGACATACTTGAATTTCGTGTCCACAAGCCGGTGTACAAAACCTGTGACGAGTCATTACTCTCGGAAAAAGCTGTGATCCAATTTTCGGTCCGTGGTTTTTTCATCGTAAACAGCACGAGCATATTGTAAACCAGAAAAAGCCATCAGTTTGTTCATCGACGACGGCAGTTCTGAGCTTTTTGTGTAGTGCAGCACAGTGCATGGCAGTGAGTCGCCAATAAAAACATTGAAGATGTCTAATTTCAGTTTCAGTTTACACAACCACTAACCTCGCACTTCTATGCCCTGGTTTTGATTGCTACCTTCCAGCATCGTCCAGTAAAGGGCAGAAAGCATGGTAACATCAAGTGAAAAAGATTCAGAAATCAAAGCAATAGGCAGAAATCACGAAGACGAGGAAGGAGTTTGAGTGCAACTGCGTCATTAGCCGCGACACCTAGCTACACCACCGATGGTTTCTAGCCATTTGATAGGCGGATCTCGTGGACCCCAACTAGGAAGTCTAACACGTCCTCCTTGACCAAGTCCACTAGTCATACCTTTTTGCTATGCCATGGGCTGACCACCTCGACCTACCTTCCAACCAATATCAGCCTCGGAGAACAGCGCATGCCGAGGAAGACGTCCAGTACAATCTGTATACTTTTGGCATACGCCTTACGGGATTCCTGGGAGGACTTTAAAAATTCCGGTTCACATCCTCCCCTTTCCATACTAAGAAGCATTACCCGCATAGGTTCTTGTCGAGTTACAACGAACGTCGACACCATAAACGGAATGAATCCAGCTGAACATAATCGCAGACGAGTCTTCGGTTAACAAAAACTAATCGACGTGACCCAAATAGCATGTACTTCTCTCATTCAGAATGACAGATTGTCGATGCGTTGCCATGAGTAGTAAGAACTTGCAACGACGTACCGTTGGTGAGCCCAGTTGCCATGCGATACACGTGAATGGGTCATAGTTTGAATCAGAAGTATCGGGTGATCTGACAAAGATTTTGATTAGGTTATCAGCCTGTGTAAGAGCAGATCAGATAACACAAACTCTCATCAGTGTCCAGGAGGACACTTCATGGTTCTGTCCTCAGATGCCATATAGGTGTTGCTACAGTGTGAACCGACTGAGAGATTTCAGCTGCACTTAGAGGAAACATGCAAAGCTTATTGTCAGGAGAATTCAGGAAATTTCACCAAATCAGTATGAAAATTTTTTCGGTTTTTACTACGAGCTATTGTCCATTTGGACACTGTCGTCGTTCTAGTGTTAAGCATATACAGACAGTCTTGTTTTTCGAATGATTCACGATGCAATATCAAGACACAACTCATCACTGAAAGCCAGTGGAGTACTATGCAGCTGTTTTGTCCGTGTTAAGAATCATCAGTACTGCACATCCATCGAGTATCCACTGGGACTTGGACCTGAGATGAACGATTGTGAGTCAAGCACCCATACACGGAGAGGTCGTCCATCATAGAAGTCCATTGCTGTGCTGTGAACCGATTGTTACACGGGAAAAGCCAGTGACGGAAGGGCGCTGTGCCGTGTATTGATGAAGTTAACCCGATCATTGACAGCCAGCCTGGATCGCCTAGTGTGTGTTGAGTGCTTGACTCATAGTCGTGCACTTCGGGTCTGAGTGCACTGCTGACGGTTTCTAACAAAGGTGAAGTAACTTTACAGTGCTTCCACGGTCTTCCTTTGCCAGATGAGCTTCGATTCTGCATGACAAGTCATTTGTTACCAGGTCTAATCTGCTACTCAAATTAATTTTGTTTTTTCATGGAATGGTTTCGAATATTTCCTTTTTCGCATTATATTGGTACACACTTCAACGCTTCTTCAGCACACACGCAAGCATACACACACACACACACAGGCAAACTCGAAAAATATTACATCATGTCTCCTCTGCGATCTACTGGAGCTTTGCTTTGACCGTTGAGCAAGTGTCTACCACGGTCGATTGTTTCATCTACCCTAGCAACTATGAGACAAATGGCGTGAATGAACAAACAGAAACCACCCGGACAATCTACGTCCAGACATCAAGCAAAATGCTCCTCTCATGCCGCAGTTCAGTCAATTTTATTTCGTAACTGTGATCTAGAGTCAATGTTATTTTGCCATTTCCAGTTCAGGGGTTATGATTATGAATGTTTGCGAAACTTAGCAGCCGAGTTAATGTATAACGGTTGATTTGACAGTTCAATTCAGTTCATGTATTTGTTGCGGCAGCTCTGGTTCCTATCTCTCAGAAGTCATCTCAGTTAGAAATTATGAAAAGTTATGAAATGAGTGATAAGAGACCTAGAAATAGTATCAAGTCGACAAAGAAAGGTCGTGGATACAAGAGAGCCACTGGTCGCGACATGGAGCCATGTCCTTCAACGTATCTAACCACTAAGGCGGGGGGGGGGGTTCTTGGACCCCACCTAACACTCCCTACGTGGTGAAGTCCACCGGTTAGGATCTTCAGGCTTTTATTCCATATCACGGATCAAATAGTGGGTTTCCAGTGCTCAATTCAGCATCACCACACACTAGCTGAAAAGCGCCACACTAGTCCCACCCCGCCCACACCACCCACCTACCGTAAAAATGGCCTTCATCCCACCAGCCGCTAATTGAATGCAAAGCCGTCATCTAAATAGTTGTGTAAGAGTGAGGTAAAAATCATTGAAAACAAGTGTTCTCTCTCCGGTCTTGTTTTTCTAATGTGGCCATGGCACTTTTCAAACGGTTCAGTTCAAGGTCACTTGGCGAACCCAGATGAGGTAAGCCCTTTGACATGCCCTTTAACTCCTATCGGATAAAAGCAAGAGCCAGACACAAAGTCTGACAAGCTGATCACAACTGGCCAGTTTTTGGTCAGTCAACCAATCACTACTTACTTACAGTGTACAATCCAGATCTAAATAAGATATGTTGGTTTAGACGTGTGTGTGTGTGTGTGTGTGTGTGTGTGTGTGTGTGTGTGTGTGTGTAAACACTCCGGTTACACTGATAAACGGGATCCAGCAGATTCTAATGCCACCGGTGGAAAGAGTCAAACCGAGTTTCCCTCAGCTGAACCAGTGGGCCCGCAGCCCAATTGGTAGAGTGCACGCGGTACCAAAGAGTGAGTGGAATCATTTTGTGGATTCATATCCCACCAATACCGATGACCCTTCGTAAATGGATAACCCCAACACTGTTTAAAATCTACCAAGTCACGAACGAAGCAAAAAGATGTGAAAAGTTGAAAATTCAGTGCGTTTCATGTAATTTGTAGTGTGGGACTTGCTCTCAAAACACATCTATCGATAGATAACGTGGTGTTATGTGGCATTTGGTGCCCCCCCCCCGTTTATTTGCAACCCTAATGCCTTTCCAGTAATGACTTAAGAACAACAACGAAACGCTAATATGTAAATACTCGTGATAATGCTAAATGTGTACTGTTGCTACTACTGATGACTAAATCTTCAGTCTTCTTGAGAGAAGGCAGCGGAAATCACCCCATGGGAGCCTCTGGAAGTATCTTTTATGAGCTGCTGCTCAAGAGAAAGTCTCCATTTACATTGCTTTCAAATGCTTGTCTAGGCGCCGATTGAATCAGTCATTGTTCCTCATGCTGTTTTGACGTTTGATTGTGCCTTTACACAAGTATTTAGATAAACGTATCGAAATTACCCGTCATACACATCAAACGACTATTCTCCGTCCAGTCAGCACAAGGTTGTGTCATCGCTGAATGACTCTCATCAGGTGTTGCTGCTAGTCTGATTGATTGAACAGATGTTGGGAAACCTTGTGGTCCTACGTTTCACTGAGTAACTGCCTTTTTGTAAGCGCGAACGGCGTCCTAAGTTTACCAAACATGACAATGTTTGAATTAGCGGTGAATACATTCTTTAAAAAGTGCTATCAGATTCATGTATCCCGGTACACGAATGTCAGCTGCTGAAGATGTTGTTTCAAGTTAGGAAAACTGTTCATTTATAGTTTCCGAACACCTATTTTGCTTGATATTTCTTACTCTTGATCGTCATTGACGCAAAGCCATGTTTTTCCGGCTTTGATTTGATCTGGGCCCAGGTGGGTTTGAACCCAGACACACACGCCTCCCACGCTCTAGTACCACGTACACTCTATCAGCTGACCTACGCGGCCACATCGAAAAGTTCGCATATAGATGATGCTGTTTACTCTGTCAGGTGAATTTGCTGGGTTTACCAATATCCAAACCCCTGTTGCATAATCACGTTACATCATTTCGCTGAAACTGTATCACCTAGTAGCACATGGCGTTTGCCATTATCATTGTTGTGTCTTTAACTATTCATAATCCATCAAACAACTGAATCCTCACTTTGGCCCGTCTTTTTTTCATTCTTCATCTGCTACCCCGGTAACAGATTGTTATACGAAAAAATTCGGTTCTACTGGACTCAAAGCTGGTACCAATTTACGATGCGAATAGCAACGTCAGTTGTTCGCACTACCGCGTTCCGAATTGGCCTATTTTCCTCGCCCGTCCTCCACCCACTCACCCGCCCTGACCGACTGATCAAACAGCTGAACGATCCACCGACCGACCAACCGACCGACGCATTTTTCTCCCCCACCATCACCGAACCAGTCCACGCGATTATTTGGGCTCTCTCGCGAGTGCGATTTTATAACTGACACTTTGTTAGTGATATACCCATCGATCTCTATTCCCATTCGGCCGACCCAATCCAACACTTGAACACACTTGCAAAGTTGTCAGTGAATCACAATGCTCATTCCTCGACACATCCGTTCACTATAAGATAACGAGTAGAAGAATTGCACAAGTTGAGCACATATTCGAAATTTGCAGATCAAAGCATACTAATACACATATTTATGCATACATACGTGCATGAAAACATACACAAAGACACACACACACACACACACACACACACACACACACACACACTGTGCCACTCTGCCCCCGGGAGCCTGTGGATTTTTCACATTCCCGTCTCGTTTACTTTTCTACCAGCATTACTTAAACTCCGATATTTCTATTCCCTGTCATCATTATTTACTCAAATACCCAAAATCGGATCACGATTCATGGATTTGTATGTATGTATGTATGTATGTATGTATGTATGTATGTATGTATGCATGCATATATGTATGTGTGTGTGTATTTCTATGTCTGCCTTCATCTGTGTGTAAACTAGAGCACAAATGTACCAGCCCTATATATATATATATATATATATATATATATATATATATATATATATATATATATATATATATATATATATATATATATATATATATGCCCGCACGCACGCGCAGTTCGAAAGTTCACGTACCAACCAAATTCAACAATTGGGTTAATTTTTCCAGTTTCGGGATTAAATGTAATTCTGTCACGTCGTATTCCGAACACGTGGAACTAGCCACACCCCCATCTCATTGACCACATGGTCACGTGATCACGTGCCCAACTGTCCGATACTAAGGGGGACTACAGTTGTACTTTGTGAGCTAGTTGCAAGTAGAAGAAAAGAGTGGAGTAATTTGCATTTACACAAGGTTAGCAGTAATGAACAGATTGTGAGTTTGGTAAGCTCATCATTTGCATTCAGGATACGATATGCTCAGATTGCACCAAGAATGGGCGTATGCTTGTATGTATACTTGTTCGATGGAACTGGTATGAAGTCACGTGTGCTGTGCAAGAGTCTGGACGAGATACTTGGATACAGTGAGAGTATGCATATTAGTTTGGATCAGTAATTTTTCGATAGGTGGGTGTAACAGATTCGTATTTCTTTGCTTCAGCTTCTGTGAAGTTAGTCGCCTCGCTCGCTGATCATATATTTTGCTTTCCACTGGTTTGAAGGTTTCCGACTGGGTCATAATAAGTTCTGTAAATTTTTTTGCTTAAATTCTGGAAATTCCTTCATAGTCTGTATCCATATTCGGGAAACTGAGTTGAAACTCCTAATTCAGCCTGTCGGTATATCTCGTTGGCAGACACCAGTTGATTCATAGAAAAACCCTGTTGCAGGCAGTCATATTGTAACTTTTCTATGACAGGGGCTTTGTTCTGAGGTAATTCGGGCGGGTAAAGATCACAATTCATTTTTAGAATGTCTGGCATCCCATGTGGTCTCGCGGCTTAACGGATAGAGTACACGCGTACTTGACCTCGGATGACGTCCATGCGCGCGGGTTCGATACCCACAGGGGTAGATGATTCTTATAATTTCAGTCGATTCAATACGTGCGTCACTTGTTCTAACTTACTCTTCCTTTGAATGTTAACTTTGCCGAATCACTGATATGCCAACTTTATTCCTCACCTGTAACTTCAGACTGTTATCTTGTTAAATAGTGAGAACAACTTTTAATGGCCAAAAGCTTGGTTACTGTAAAATGGTGAAGGGGTTACTATGCGAAAAATCTGCAGTTTACAGTTTCGTCTTTTCACACCCTTCGGAAAACGTGACAAGCACCTTTAGATAGCAGATAAAAAACCTTCCGCTACTAGAACACCTTAATCTCTATTGGTTACTTTTCAGCCAAAAACGACACTTTGTGGCGCTGTTAGATGGTTGCAAATCTATTTCTCCTTCCAGATACAACAAGGCACGGAGATGTCTTGAAAGTCAACTGATTCAAAGCCTGAGAAATGACCGTGCGCAATGGTGGATTGCAAAATGTGGGGAGATGAAAAAGCTGCGGCGATGGTCCACAGCCGAAATGTTTTCCGTCTAATCAGGAATCTCGGCCCCTTAAGACCAGGCGTTAGAGAACTGATCATAGGTGCGAACGGCTTACTGATTCAAACTGGGCAGCGTCGTCTATTTCTTTGGGTGAAGCATTTCGAGAAGCAGTTTATTTGGCCTTTATCCGCGACAGGCTTGCTAGGCAGCACGATAGCTCCAGGTGCACCTTGGCTTGGTGTGATGGCTTGCGTGCCTCCATGACCCAAAAAGCTATGCAGGACGGCTTCCTTAAACCGGAGATGCAATCATGCCTGACAGGTCAATGCGTAGAGGCCAGACGAAGTCCGATCTCAGAACCAGTTGATGGGCAACATCTGGTTCTAACCATGCTCCTGGAGAGGACACTCCAGCAAATAAACACAGAGAGAAACAGTTTACCGGTCAAGAAACCCTCACTAGATGGACGTAGGAGTGGAGTACCTGGGGTTTCTCTCGACGGTGGAAGAAGTCATCACACTTCACTGAGTAGCTATCGCCCGCCTAAGCTGGGCAGCCCCAGGCCCAAAGGGTGCTGCCCCGTCCACTTTCCGCTTGCTCCATTGGGTGCATGGGGCTAAAGACTGAATCCGAAAAGCGGATCGATAACAAAGCACCAGCGAAGACAAGACAAAACGTATGCATTAATCAGGTCTCACGTGACAGACCAGAAGAAGTTCCTTCACGGGTACTTCGGTCACGTTCCCGTGTTGGGTTAACGTCCCACTGCCTTGTGGGTGAGACCTTTGAGTCAAAGGCTCCGGTTAGGGTTCCCAAAGAAAACCCCCATCTGTTAAGTGGGCAGCCGCGGAGTATAATGTGCCCAGAAATCTCCACTGGTCAATAGGAAAACACTTCTTATCTGTCTGCTCTTCACCCCTGACCTTCCAATTCTAAATGCCTACGAGTAGCCCCAGTGAGCCGTGGCTGTGAACTTGTAGCTCTCGGAAAGGGTAGCAAATTAAAGACAGGAGAAGAAAGAGAATCCATTCTCCGACCTAAGCATCCTCTTCACTTAGCTGCTTTCAGCGTCCGCACACTTTCCCAAACAAGGCAACAGGATGCCCTAGCTAGGACTCTTGAAACCTTCAGCATAGACGTGTGTTGTGTCTCTGAAACACGCATACGAGACCCTACTTCATTGGTAATACTTCGCTTCCCTGGTACAAGCTCGGCTTCTCGTTTCACTCTTCGCATGTCGGGTGATTCGGTGTCCAGTGCTCGTGGTCATGCTGGCGTAGGCTTCGCTCTGAGCGTGAAGGCTGAGTGTGCACTGCTGGACTGGATCCCAGTCAGCGGCCGTCTGTGTGCAGTTCGTTTGAATGATTCTGTGCATGTCAACAGCACTAGACTGAAGCGCTGAAGCCTGTTTGTCGTTTCTGTGTATGCCCCAACTGACTCTAGCTCTCCTGAGGCTAAAGACGAATTCTACCAGGACTTGTCTCAACTGCTCCGTAGCGTGCGCTCTAGGTACATCGTGGTTGTTTCTGGTGATTTCAGTGCTCAATTTGGAAGCCTAGACGAGACGGACAGGAATATGGGAGGCCGATATTGCGTTCCAGCCGGTCAAACTGATAACGGTGATTGACTCATTCAACTATGTTCCGACCATGGACTATTCGTACAAATTTCTCGCATAAAAAGCGACACCGGTTAACCTGGCGTCCTCCTGCGCCTTCACAGCGTTGGACTCAGATCGACCATATTTCTGTGGGTTATCGCTGGCGCGGATCAATTCAAGACTGCCGATCATTTTGGTCCACGTCTGTAGACAGTGATCACGCTCTTGACTGTGCGCGCCTCAGCTTGCGCCTTGTTGGTGGCCGAAACAACGCCAAAGCGAACCGTCGTCCGCAGCCGCTACTGGATGATAACCATCGATCTGGTTTCCGAACAGAATTATCCACCAGGTTACCGATGCATCCAAATGCCCAGGATTCAGAAGAGCAATGGACAGAGATCAAACAGGCTGTACGTGCGGCTGCTGATGCTACCCAAGGTCCAACAGCTAGACACACACAGAAACGATGGATATCTGCATCCTCAGTTGCACTGTTAGATGTACACAGAACGATTCCTCCGGATTCCAGATACGATGAAGCCCGGAGACGTCTTAAACGCCAATTGATTCCGAGCCTGAGAAATGACCGTGAGCAGTGGTGGATTGCGAAGTATAGGGGGATTGAAAAAGTTGCGGCAACTGGCAACAGCCGCAACCCTGGACAAATCAGTCCAAGTGAACCAGGCGTTAGCGAATTGACGAAATAAGCGAACGGCTCACTGAATAAACTCAGAAGAGTCGTCTAATTCGCTCCGCGGAGCATTTCTGGAAGCAGTTTAGTTGGCCTTTATCCTCTTCAGGTTTGATCACTAGCACAATAGATACAGCTCTTGTTGTAGATACCAGTCCTCTGTCAGAAACGGAGCTTCTTCGCGAGATACGCTATCTTAAACGACATAAAGCTGCTGGACCGGATGGATAGTCTCCGTCTATTTTCAAAGACGGTAGCCCAGCACTTTTACTGGAGTTGAAGAAACCCTTCGGTTTGATTTGTGAGAAGGAACAAGTTCCAAAGAGTTGGTGTGATTCGGTGATCGTACCGATTTACAAGAAGTGTAACAGGTCCTCTTGTAAAAACCACAGGGAATAAGTTTGGTTAGCATCACATCCAAACTGCTTGCCGGTATTATTCTCCACCGCTTATCAACAGCTCGCGAACAGAGCTCGCGTGAGAATCAAGCTGTGCTTAGACCGAATGAGGATTGTGTTGATCACATCTTCGCTCTTCGACAAATTTCAGAATATACAGACACACCTTTCGTAGGTCCATTATCTCCGCTTTTCTCCATCTTGAAGTGGCCTTCGACTCAGTCGACCACATACTCCTCTGGCACTGCTTCTTCTTGAAGAATGCATCAGAGAAATTCACTTCCGTCACAAAGTCCCTTTACATGAACAGAGAAAGCTGAGCTTGGCTTTACGGTGATCTTTCACCTAAGTTCACCACAAAAAATGCTGTACATCAGAGATGACACCCTCACCTTCTCTCTTTAACTTTGTGACTGAAATGGTCCTAGAGACCGCACTTTTGTCAGATGATGATAGTGACACTGAGCTTTTTCCGGGTGGAAAAGTATCAGACCTTGAGTCTGCGGACGACATAGTTCTCCTAAGTGAAGATCCAGGTAAGTTGCAAGCTTTGCTAGACAGCTTGACGGGTTGCGTAGCAATGTTCGGTATGCGTTTTACATCTCCAAAGTGCAAGATGCTGTTGCAGGTCTGGGTTGGTTCAATGCCAAACCTTTCAGTGTCTGGGGAGGCTATAAACGTGGTAGACAAGTTTTGTTATCTAGGTAGCTGCATGTCACCCGGAGGTCGGATATCGGATGGAGTGTCTGTGCGTATACAGAAGGCTCGTTTGGCATTTGCCAACCTATGTCATCTGTGGCGTCGACATAAAATCCGTTTATCTATCAAGAGTCGAGTCTACGCTGTAGCAATTAGGCCCGTGATTCTGTATGGTTCGGAGACATGGCCACTGCGGGTGGAGGACATATGAAGATTGTCGATATTTGAGCACCGAAGTCTTCGTAGTATTGCTCGAATATGGTGGGAACACCGTGTGAGCGATGCTGAGGTTCAGTGGAGAATTTTAGATTCACGAACCAAACCATTAGGTGACGCACTTAAGCTCACCAGGCTAAGATGGTTGAGACGTGTTCCACATGTCCCCTGACAGGTTTCCTCTCCACTCAGTGCTCGCTGAGGCGGGTAATAATTGGAGGATGAGTAAGGGCGGCCAGTCCACGACGTGGAAGAAGGGTATGAAAAGCCCAGCCAGCATACTTGGCCATGTAGAGCGTGTTAGACTTCCTGGGTGGGGTTCAAGATACCCTCCCAATCTGTGGTTGGATACAGTGGAGGATACAGCTAGTTGTTGTGATCAGAGGTACGCTTGTATTCACAAAATTTTGTTGTCGTCTTGATACCAATATTTAAAGTTTGTTTACTGCTCATTCATCATTCCTGTCCTTTCTTACTGTTTCCGACTGAGGCTGTCCTCTAGAGATAGCAATCAAATCCACCGCACCCAGTGAGTGGCCAATGGTTGTCTGAGCTGAACTTATTTTATGACGAAGTGGAATCACCTAGCCACTAGGCGTGCAACAATAATTTACAACCGCTTTCAACCCAGTACAGTGACACGAAAGCGTTCCTCTCGCTATTTAGGAAGGACCAGAGAATATAACCTCCACTACCGATTTCGTTTTGGTCGTGACCATTTAGAACCCAGCGAAGGTTGTTCACCCTCTTTTACGGAATTGATGGGATCCAGACTGCTGTGATACGTTCTGTGTTGCAGAAACGGAAAAACTGGTGAGTGAGTGAGTGAGTATAGAAAAGTCTTTGTTTGGAAGTGAAGACGACACGTTGTTTCACGAGTGTCAAAGGTCAGTTCTTCGGAAAAGGAATCAGTTGTTACAGTGTGCAACAAGTAAATCTCAATCATGGCCAATTATTCGGTGATTTGTTAAGCCTCTTGCACCAATCAGATTGCTTGACTTGGAATAATCCCAACAAAAATGTCTTTCTCACTAATCAGGAAACGCCACTGGCATGGAAAAACAAAAGTATATCCAACACAACGCGGAAAGTCACACTGTTTTGTCAAATAGCCACAAATATATCGATGTCTCCTAGTGAGACTCTCACCGGTCACTTACTCGGTAGGATACCAAAGATCTTTCTATGACGACGAGCACGCTTTATTACGATGGTCATTCCGTAATCCTCCTATTGACTGGTGTTCATATTGTCTAGATTGACCAAAAATCTTCGTGAAACCGTCCTGGTTATATAGTATTTTGCGTACTTCAAGGGCAGCGCAACATCAGGTAATGAGGAAAATTTCATCTCAGTTATTTTTGCAAGGCATTACACAATTCAGTTCACCTTGTTTTAACAAAGCTCAACGCACCCCGGGTTCGAGTCCCAGCGGGGGGGGTGATGCTCGGTGGATGTGCATGGCTGATGTTCCACCACAAGGATGAAACGACTGTACAATGATTCTGTGGTTTGCAATGGTGAGTTGAGTGCCAATAATAATACGAAACGAAGTGGAGAACGATTTCGTGATCACTGTGTTGCCCGGTGCCGATTTGTGTGTGATGGTAAACCGTTAGGATAAAAAGTGCACACGGAGGCGGGAAATTGAACTCAGGTGCACAATGCAGGTTTTCGTCTAGTTTCCACACGTAACAGTATTTTTCAGCAAGAGACATTACCTTGATTAATTATTCACGTTCTGAATTTCTGAAGAAATAGCTGTTTTTTTTGTTTACCCAAGACCCATATGTATGCTTCTTGTTATTTGGCTAATTTGTGTATTGTACCGCTTTTACTCACCAAGACATCACGGAAAGATCATGTTTTTGTATTGCTCTGAATTTTCTGGGAAACATCAACGCATTTTCAGTCGTCCATGTATCATTTTTATTCACAATCACGACTTGTTTGAGTCAATGAATGAGAGTAAGTTCTCAATCGAGATCTTAGTCGCATCCGTACCATAGGACTGACTGCTCCAGACTTCTCAAAAAAAAATCGATTGATATTTATAATCCGTTAGATAGACAATAGTCTTCTCTAGGTGATTGTGAACCCTGAAACATATCCTCCTGTTTTGTTCGATCGTTTTGTGTACGTCATCATGTAGATTTTGTCTGTGAAATTACAGCTCAGTAGTTTAGGGTAAATGTGTTGTCGTATACACGATTATTAATGTGTGACAGGACACCCAGCTTGGAGACCACAGTTTAGAATGCTCGTGAAAAAGACAGGTTGTTTTACTTCTGTGATGTGCATATGGGTCTGCACCTACCATGAGAAGAAAACCTGAATCACTTCTTTCCTAATGACAGCTTTTCCTAATTCTTGGGCGTGTTCACTCACGTGATCGATTGGGGCAAGTGATCACATAGACTTTTTCCGTTCACTTTTCACTCACGAAAAAGTGATCACTTGAACTTGCCGTCCATTTTCAATTTTGTATTTTGCTGGACAAATGAAAACTTCGCATACTTGCATACACGCACGCGTAAAGATTTACCTTATATTCGACCTTCTTTTATGCATTTTCAATATCCATTTGAACTAGTTGACAAGTTTAACTAACCAGTTCAACACTTCGCTACTTTTTCCGCCAATGCCAGCTTCACTCCAAACTCGGGAACAAAGTGTAAGCCATAACCGAAATAAAACGTTGCTGCAGGCCCGCGTTAATTGGTGTAGTCTACTCGGTACTGCAGACCGATGGTACATCTTGGCATATTTGTGCCTTTCGTTTGTAGAAAAGAAAAAGAAAAATGATTATAACAGGGACATTTTTATAACCAGTTATCAAACTTTGATTTCGTATCATCCTGTGTTCCATGACTCGATCGTTCAGCTGACATTTATTCCATAATTCAATATTGCTGACATTGTTGTTTTGACTAGTCCTCAACTGACCAATCATGTTCTTCAATGTATCGTACCGAGGTCGTGTTAGGCATCACGCTCTTCTTGGATTTCCGATAAACAACTGCTCAGCAACGTTTCTGTTCTGATTAGCGAGTTATCGGCTTTAACAGCGATACTTTATCATTTCAGCTGTGTTGCACTGCCGTTCTAAAATATTTTACAAATTAAACACTGGTGTGATTCTATAAATATGGTCGCGATCCACGAAATTTACCCATATTTCTGCTGAGAAGATTTATCATACGGGATCTGCTCTGAATAGCTTTTAAGAATGCATTGGATTCAATACGAGGATCGGCAACCGTTTTATTTCCCAAATGAACGTTTGGATACCTCTCACAGTATGTATATTCTATTTTTTTGTGTTTGAAGAGAAAGGGTTATCAGAAAAACGAAAAGTGGTACACTATTTCAAAATGTTGTGTTTGTGAGAAAGAATAATGAGTTCAACACCGATGGCAAGCATTCAGAGATGTTTCATGGGGAGAATTTCGTGATTCTGTGAGGGATCTATTACAAAAAAACATGCCAGGAGACGCCAAAGTAACCATTTTAACAGAAACAAACCCCTTTTTCCACTGGAAAAAGAGACTGAAATGGACAGAATCACCAGACGGGGAACTCTAACGTGAAGCAGACACTAAAGATCTTGGGAGCACTGAAAGTGACACGATTTTCGGATCCTCTCGGAATCAAAAACGACGTTCATGTTGGATGCAATAGAAGCACACATCGTGTATGCATCGTAAGATGTCAAGATGGAGAAGAAACAAGACTGGCAAAAATGCGTGAGTGACGAGAGACATGATCGGCAAATGAGTGAATGAAACTTTGAATGCTGAATAAAAGACCATCGACTAGTTCGGAATACGGTAGAAGAAAGCAGGAAAGCTTGAGTAGCTCTGCGATTTGTCTGGAATACTCCGGAAAGGGCACCGTCGACCCGCACCCGAAGTGAGCAGTCCCGCGTTGGGCTTCAGACCCATGAAGTGTAATCGGTGGAGAATCGATAACAGGGACGTTTCTGTAGGGACCTTCTGTGTCACACACGACCAAAAGCCTTGTAGACGTCCAGAAACACTAAGTTCTGATTCTCCTTCCGGGGAACTAAAAGTGAATCATTATCTGATCACTGACAGAGATTTATGCGTACATGGACACACACGCGCACGTATTTGTGGTTCTATTCAATAGCTCCTTCTGAAGTTCCAAGCCGTGTTCCCTAGGGACTCGCCTATGATTATGTTCGTCTGGTTTCATGTGTCAGTTCTCGTTTCTACTTAACTCTGTTTTACGCTCATTGTTCGTTCAACCGTACTATCGTTGCTTACGTATGCATGTTTAACCTTGTGTATGATTGATGTTTCTCTTTTGGCCGATCACTGAGTTTCGTTGGTTGGTTCTATTTTCCCTCGACTATGTTCGTCTCGCGTGAGATCACGTTTTCATTCCGGCAGGCTGGGCCCATCATAACACACATCGTTGCGCTGCTCAACTCTAATAGGGTAAATCAGATTATGTCTGTTTTCCCTATTGTATAGTTTATTCGCTCAATTCATCCGATGTTCATTTATTGAGTCTGCCGTCTGCACTTCTGTTCCACTGGTTTCCCCCTGGTGCCCCTACATGGTCGCCTCGCATTCTCCGCTCTTGACTGTACTAATCTGTCATATGTAAAACTAATCCTGATTGATTCAATTCCGCCTGATGTCCAGTGAATGTTCCTATGGGTTGTCTTTCTGCTACTTGTGAACTACGTTGAGTGAATAGAGATTGTGTGCAACCGAGTAACGCGGCTTCTGTAGATGTCCGGGATTCTACACTACATAAAACTCGCGCATGAGAATCAGTTGCGGAATACCAGCAATGGGAGATGTATGATAACATGGCGTGAACAGATACGTATTAGCAGTCGTTCACCAGAGTATAACCTTCCAGATGTCAGCTGGACTGCCTCGAGAAAGCGGATGATGTGCAATCTTGATCGAGATGTATGAATGCATCTATTGAAAGGAGTGCCAAGCTAACATTCGTGAGTCCATTGGATTACAAGAGGAAGGAACGCTGGTAGAAGAGGGAAAGACGAATTAGGGGAAGTTAAACGTGGAGCCGAGTTAGAAGTGAATGGAGTCGAAAACAACTCGGTTTTTGTAAAGGTTCATCTACTATTGGAGGAAAGAAGGAAAGAGACAAAAGTCGCGGGAGAAATTTTTTGCACGAGGAAGAAGTTGTCAGGAAAAAGCTACTTGCAAACGGCTATCCAGTCACGTTCATACGTAGATACTACAGGCCTAAGGATAATGAACATAAATTACCAGATGTGCCAAAAATGCGAACTGTCTTTGAGTTACTTTTGGAAGGGGATGACATCAGTCGATTAATCGAAAAACGTCTGAACTCTGGTGTCAAAAGTATCTACAGAGAGGCCAAAACAATATTTGTCTCCAGAACGACCCGTATATCTGTACCACCGGCGAAAGAACCACTGACCCCTCCGCCAAATCCAAGTGAGTTTACCTATGTTAGTTTGGATGCTGAGTCCTTTGAACAGATTAGACAGAGAGGCAGTTTTGTGATCAAACATATTCTGATGTATGTACGTAAACGATGGAAGATAATCTGGTCATAAAGACGTAATCAATAAAACCAACAAAATTAAGGTCCATAGTATTTATTGTTAGCACGAGGAGTCTGGATCTTATATGATGGAAAATCCACTTGCTTTTTTTACATCCGAAAATCCGACGGCGCGAAGGGGAGTCGAACCGACCATACCCTACTTACCGGGCAGAAGCTATACCAAGTGAGCTATCGTGTCATGGGGAGTTTGGTGTGAATAACGCAATTGAATATTCAATGATGCGAGAACCACTGTTCCAATAATACACAGCAACTGTCCTGGTCTTATTCACTGGACCAGCCTTGTCGATCACTTTCCAATGGAACGAACAGCACATGGCTAAACATCATCCGATGGACAGTGAAACATAATCACGAAGTGTATTATTGGCACCATGAGCCCGAATCTACTCCAGCACCAAAACCAAGATACTAAACCACGTCGAAGCGTTAGCCAGTCATTATCACAACTTTGATCTGTGCATCCAAGGTGAATGGACCTTCGGCCTAGCCCTACCATGGTAATAATCTCCCCAACCTTCTCCTTACTTCTTTAGTATTGTAATATATGTTTGGCTGCAAACTTGCCTTCTTCAACGTTCGTTTTGTTTTGTCCATGTGGGCAACTACCGTGACAGTATTAAGCATCTACAAAGGAGAAGAGAAATGATCATGGATACGTTGTGCAAACCAGCGGTCTTGGCTTCCTTATTCAAACAAAAATGAATGACAGTCAAATGAGCAATAGGCTGGTTTGTCGGACTTTTAACTGGCGAAGCCGTAGTTAGCTTTCATTGAGGTTGCCGAACGTTCGTTTCTTGTTTGAATGTTGTAGTGGTAGAGACAGAAGGGAGCTAACGATAAACGCACTCAATGAAATGCTGTTTTTTATGCCAATAGTACTAGGGTGTGCGTGTCTAAGCCACTCTGGTAAGTGACGTTTCCTTGGAACAAGAACAGGGGGAAGGAGCCCAGAAACATCTTGGAGGATAACCTCGGTTACTTTTAATGTCGAAATGGACAGACCAGATGGAAGACCTTAGTGAAGTAGAGGATAAGAGGCCAGACAACCAAGAGAACGACGATAGTCGGCGATACGTTCCACCGTAACTGGTGAATAACTGTTAGAACCCAGATTACAAAGGAAGAGTAACGGACGAAAGTGATAGTGCTGTAGTCAAACACACTAAAAGAAGATGAAAACAGGGAAGGATTGGAGGTTAGTACAGCACTGTGATTGCTCGTGTACGCTGTCGGGGACTCTACTGGTGAAGCTGATTAGTTCGGAGAGGTTTTTTTAGCAGAATAGAAGCTTTCGTTTACTGAACTTAGTTTGCAGGGTCTTGAACGTTTACTACAACACCCCCTCTCTAATTTGAGAAGATCAGTCAGACAGCAATTAATTCGGTACAAAAGGTGCGTTCAAAGATACGAGTTTACTCAGTGCTATTAAATGATTAGTGGAGAACACAGAAACAGCCTTTCAGAGAAGATAGTCGAAGTTTTGGTTTCGAATTGAAATTCATGATGATACGAAACAGAATCCGCTAGGCAAACTGCTTGAACTTGGTGTTTGGTAAAAAGGTGAAAACCCGCTCTGAAAGGGTAGATGGACTGACGAGTACAGTAAAGACATCTAATAGCAGTAGCATTGGAAGAAGGGGAAAATTTTGTTCCAGTTAAGGAAAACGTAGTGGCTCAAGGGTTCAAATAGTGGAGTACGTAATCGATTGTGCGGTTCAAACCACGAACTTTTGTGACCACGACCTGGGGGTGGTGATCATGTGAGCGTGAATGTATATAAAGCCAAAAGCTTCATATGTTTGTGACGTTCATGATGGGAATAATTAGGAAAGCCAGGGACTGTAACCCAGAGACTTGAAACCACGAATCGCGTAAGGTCTCAATGGTGTTGCACCGAACCGCAGTGGAGTAGTATGCCGTCCAGTGCAAATGCCGGTTAGTTGTTGCTGTGAGCACACGGTGTAGTCACATTTCAAACTTGAAAGTAATAAAACCGCCGAACTTTTCGTTATCCATATGTGGGAGTGACCTGGTTTGACAGTACTCAATCATAACCGTCGGAATTTTGTGTTCATCTTTGTCAAGCGAGAATGTCCTCACTAACAGTTCAGATATTTAAAGCTTCTCGGCCCGGCCCTCTATACGTCATGATATTTTAAACTTTGTGCTTGATATATTGATAAATGATATTTATCATGCAGTGTCAATGCACATCTAACCATTGGAAATCCCTAGAGGAACTGCGTGGCCACGAGAAATCGATTTCTCTGTGGATGACTGCAGTTGTTCACATTCAAACAGAATGGCGCATGGGGACTGTATCATGTAGCTTTGAATCGAAGTAAATCGTCGAGATCCGATCGAATCGGAGAGCCTAAAGATTATTTTGTACAACTCCATACCATACTCGTACAAGTACACCATACTCGTCCAAGTCCAATTTAGGATATTGAAAATGTACAATGCAATCGATGGTTCATAACAGTCCAGAAAAAGAAGGACCCATGCACAGTGCACTAGTTATTTCCGGTCCCAGTTGTGCCTGCGTGAAGTCAGTGCTCCGTGCTAAATCCCTACTTTGGTAGTCGTAATCTGTCTCTTGTTTCAAAGGCTCAGAAGACTGAATTATTAAT
The DNA here is from genome assembly GCA_948099385.1 of Fasciola hepatica. Taxonomy (NCBI): domain Eukaryota; kingdom Metazoa; phylum Platyhelminthes; class Trematoda; order Plagiorchiida; family Fasciolidae; genus Fasciola; species Fasciola hepatica. Next base: position 1,207,816 of record CANUEZ040000176.1, read on the forward strand.
ACAATAGTCTCAGTTATAACATATCTAGGCTTGACCCTGTGTAACAGTTTTCTGCAATTTTTCAAATCGTCTCATCAACATGGTCAGTTTGGTGTGAACGGTACGTTTTTACGTGGAACCTGAATTCACCCGGTTGACCACATGTATTGGAACTAATCGCATCACGAACTGAAAAGAACAGGATAGTGAGTGTGTATTCTAAAGTTTCAGTTTGACAGACACTCACATATATGTGAGGTAAAGTATAGTGACCTCGATCGCTCCGGGAAAATTGACATTTTCTGGACATCATTTTGCATTTCTTTTCTCCACGATCTTCTCCGAAGCTTGATTTAGACACCATCACTTTTTTTCCGGTTGCATTTTAACACCTAGGGGCGATGCTCTTCTGACGAGGGTAGCACATGTGTGGTCTGCAAGAGCACAAAGGGAAAAACTGCATGAGCCGAGGATCAGTAAGTGTATCAACAGGCACCAACACTTACATTAAACGAACAACAAGGTGGCGGCCTCCAATCTGACCGTTACAGCAGACTTTCCACTGAACTGACCTTCACGAGGTTTCAGTCGACTTAGCCTTGGTCACACTTTCGGTTTTCCGCGCACTGCACAAATTCAGTTCATTTTACTTCACCGCCGCGGTTGGTTTTCCAATCGTGTGTTGCTCGTTTCGGTACTGTTTTAGTACCGTGACATTTACAAAACACTATCGCATCTGTCTACTCTGTTCAATTGACTGCGGGGACTTCTTCAGTAAATAGCCTCAAGATTTGGGAGAAGATAAGTTCAGCGTCATATACCTTTCGTCTTCCAATATAGCCGTGGCTCTCTAGATAAACAGTGTACTGACCAATCACAAAAAGATCGTGTGGTATCAGAGTAATCTGACTACCAGGGTGCGGTGACATCTGACTGATTGGATCATAGACACGATGCTACAGAGAATCGCACTATGCGCAGAAACATTCATATCACCTTATTATATTCAGATTTAACTTACTGCCTTAGTTAGTCACTGACCATACCATGTGATTTGCTCGATAAAGAAGTCGAAAGCTTTTTTGACCTCGCCCGCTAGTTCTGGAGAGAACGTCTCTGCTCAGTCTATTAGTACGGAACATTGTTTATATAGGATATTCGGTCACTTTAACCAATCGTTGCACCAGGAAATGACTGGCCCAGTTGGTATCGGATATCGTCTCTTTTGATTGGCTGGTGAAGCGGCCAACCACCCTTTGAAAGGATTCTTTTCTATTCTTATCGATCCGTGTCATAGTTCTGTCCTGTCACGCGTGATTCCGTTGGCTCTAGCCTTGACCTCGAAGCCGGACATACTCCGCCCGTGCATCACATGGATCATCGTGATGGCGCTAGTCAGCTAGCCTAAAGACCACTTGTTCGCCAAGAATCAACCTTTAAACAAGAGCTACACCATGGTTCGAATGATAAAAGTTATCAGTTTTCTCCCATCCGGTTTCGAACACCGTTATCCTCAGATTGCATGATGGGCGGGAATAAAAACCTCCGAGTTGACTACAATATACCGCACTCATTTAAGGCTCTTATCGTTTCTTATGTATCCAACTTAAGAAATGCAAGAATGGGTCGCTTACATATGTTTGCGAATTGTCAGTTAATGCTCCATGTCACCTTTTAAATACACGGTTTGACAAACAGGCGTGTTAACTTTCAGCACCAGTGTTTTGGATCAAAACAATGGAGCTTTGAAAACTTCCGCGATTCCTATTTGAAAACCTATGAACAGACTGCTCAATCCTTCGTCTTTTCATACTTGCATTTCCCCTCTCAGTGATCACACTCCTAATAAGAGCTTGCTTTTAGAACTATCTTGCACGGAACACTAGGTTCCATCAGGTTGGCGAAATATCATATTTCTTACCGATTTACTCACCCACTGATGCATTTGGCTGCATTCCCACTATCCGTTACGTAGTACCGTATAAGTTGAGGTCTGAAATGATATGTGGGAAGTAGTTTCCTTAACGTGAAGAGCTTTTTCCCGTACATCCATGATCGCATTCTCCAACACGTAACTGATAAGTGAAAAGCTTAAACTGGTCATGACTCACCATGTTGTATCCACGGCATCTTGTTTACCCTCAAGTACAGCAAGCTCACTTTGGCGGTTGGCTAAGAAGGCTCCCGAAACCACCACTGAACTCTTGTCGTTGTTTTTTTGACCGAAAATATTTGTTCTTTTCTGATGTCATGCTAATAATCATTCTAAGCGTCCGGTCCACCCAAATTATTTTTTTCTCTCTTTACTAAAGTGGGTATTTTCCCCTTCTCTGTTCACGCTGCGTGGATTTCAGCCCACGATAAGCTCCGTTCATTTGAGTCCGTTCATTTGAGTCTTCTTTGTAACGTTTGTTTTGAAACACTGATTCCGATCAAAGCTTTCAACGTCGTCAAGAAGCACGTGCTATTGGAGGAGAGATGAATTAATCTGCGTTCGCTCGATTTCGTTAGTTATTTTGGACGTTCCATTCGATTTTAAGGCATAAACTGCTTATCATGTTCCAGATACCGACGTATGACATTTCTCGATCTATTGCTTTATCCGGAGACATTATGTAAACTGAGTCCCATTTGGTAGAACGTGGATATTTCGCACTCCCCCGCGAACGAAATTCCGCATGAGTTCTGCAGGGTAGATACGTGCAATCAGCGCGAATGTGAGTCACCTAGGTCAATAAGGTGCACCACGTGCTCTGGTGTACATAAATCACGTGATTCCGGTTCTCATGACTTTGTCAGTCACCAAATCCACAGACAGAACTAATCAGTTTGTTGCCACGCTCAATTGTCCGTCTGGTTTAGTGAAATTCACCATCGGACAGCTCCACGGAATAAGCGATCCTATACTTTGCCATCCTTGATTTTTACATTTTTTGCAATAATTAGCACACAGTGCATGAATTCGTTCTGAAATTTGGTGCACCATACTGTACTGTGCATTCAGCTGTTCTGAATAAATGCGGTTGCTATAGAGAATGCAGAATCGTAAACATGCGGAAAATTGAGGGGGGTCCAGTACTTTTGTCTTGCAATATATATATATATATATATATATATATATATATATATTATATATATATATATATATATATATATATATATATATATATATATATATATATATATATAAGCATCCAAGTATGAGAGACAAATATTCAGCCGCTTCGCATACGGGTCTAACTGCTGTGTTCAAATAAGATGTTTAAACATTGTTGCTGGATTCTAGAGCCTTTCAAACTGGCAGAAACATATTTGTAGCTCCAGGATAACCCGCTGCGTCTCATAGGTAACTTTTGTTCACTTTTCAACAGAACTATGACCTCACATTGCTGACGTGTTCTGTCTATGCTTGTTCTCGGGGCTACCCTTATAGGTAGTGTGGAGTAGAACTATGATCTGAGTCGTGAGATGCCAGATCGATGGTTCTGTTAATCCTCGTAAATAACCCATCGTTAGGTAGCATTGTTTTTCACCCACCCTTTTTAACGGATTTCAAACTTTTTTCACAGCCGGAGCAATAACGTTGATTCTCGTTATCTCGTGCGAGAGTTCACTTCGGGTCGCTGGTCACTTGGTGTTCCACTCAAGCTGTTTATTCCGTAGGAGTCGTGCCAACTTCCTCCAGTTCAGTATGACACCCGAGTGCAGGGACTTCCATTGAGTATTCAAGCTCAAATTGATTATACGATACGAATACGTAGACTCTATATTCCGTGAGCACACAAGACTATTGTACACTCAACCGATACCAGTAAATCCTCTTTATTGGTTCGTATTCAAATATCTTTTACAGATTCATTACCATGATCTGTGACTTAAGACTCACCTTCAACTATCGATCTGGAAGTTTCCCCTCTGTTACTTTTTTCTCTTCCTGCTGACTAATCTCGGTTTAAAATCAAAACAATGTTGCGCAATAAATTCACGTCTTCCAACACAGCTCGTAGTTCACCATAACTTAGTAATAATCTCAGTCAAATACGATAAGGAGATAAACTGTTCATAGTATCAGTAGTGACTGACCTTCACACATCCACAATGATCATCGATCGAAATGTTAGATGGTCTCGGCTTCAAATCCTGGAGCTAACGGTCATCTTTCCCCATCACCAGCCTCTCATTTACCACGTTCTCTGTTACGTACTATTGTTTTATTATCGATTAGGGAATTAGAAACGCGTTTTGTTCAACATCTCTATAACGTTAAGCGCGACTCATGGTAATTATTCCTCCGGAAACAGATTCTGACCGGATTAATATTGGTTTGTTGCTTCCCTACATCCTCGTGATAAAGCTTTATATTATTACCAACTGGGTAAACCTTTCTTCATCGTGGTCTCTGAATTACAGCCTCTGGTTCGTTCGGTCAGGAGAGCTAAATTTGGAAGATGTGGATAAGTCTATGGCTTAATACTTATTTATTGATTGTATTTAACAAATTCACGTTGTGCACTCCTGAATATTAGGATGCAAATAAAGGAAATTCACCTCCTAGAGAGGTGGGTGTCCAGTTCCCAATTAACGTTTTTTCATGGCTGGTCGAGGAAGTGCCTTCTGATTGGCAGATCAACGAGCTATTGATCTGATTGGTGCAGCGGTCTCCGGAAGTTGGCGAATGATTGACATTTGACTAAATTACGGTGACGTGTCGTGACAATGCATTACTTGCATTTCTTGAAGAATCTTTTCAACTTATCTAATAGTACTATTCATCATGCACTACCATAGGCTTGCTAATTATTAAAAAATAAAAGCACAGCTGGTTCATTCTCGAACACAGGACTCAGTAGCATTAGGTTGCACTATGTATTCCGGAACATTTCGCTGAATCTTAAGTGGTACATACTACAGCCGCGGTGGTCATTTGCCAATGATAAATTCAACATTTTCGTAAGACCGAAGTCAAACATGCATACACACACAGTGCGTTAGCATTTAGAAATTTGTCACCAAGGCAAGGCTAACGTAATTAACCATCCCCGCTGTTTGCATAGTTGGGCTAATAGTTGACTAATAGTTAGTACCTCCGCGAATCTCAGCAACCTTTGACTGTTTGTGACGCAAATGGCGATGAATGCCATGCTCAGATTGATACTGTGCTTCGCCTCCCACTGGAGTTGGTCAGTGGATGACTAGAGTGTTCTGTGCTCGCCTGATGACGCCACCGATTGTGTCTGTCCGCCCATTGTTCTTTGTAGCCAAACCGGAATCTGTTCAATCATTCGGTTACGCAGTAGTTGTCTCTCCGTTCTGCCAATATGCGTGGCTGCCCACCCACACGCACACACACACACAGTGCACATCCATCGAGTCTCCGCTCGGACTGGAACCGGTGGTGTGCGTATACGGATCGTGAGTCAACCATTTAACCACCCGGCTATCCGGGCTGGCCCTCAACGGCTCGCTAAACATCAGTACTACGAGATAGAGCTCCGTTCCTTTGTCGGCTTGTGAAGTTTAATAATCCGCCATATGCACAGCAGTTGACTCCTACCATAGGCAACCTCGACCGTATTCCTTCACTAAGAACAATCGACAGAGCTTGACTACTGTGTACAGTGACCAGTCAGAAACGTAAGTTCATTTAGAGTTCTCGTCAAGGGACCGGAAAATTCTTAGTATTGACATAAATCTAACTTTTATCAATATGATTTAGCTTAAAATTTTATCTTCTAGTTTTGTTTCTTGACAAAAAAAATGCTTGAACGCCGGAATGATGGCTCTGAACTGGCTAACGTAATGCCTTTGGGAAACACTCAGTTAAATGTCGATTCACTGTGATCTGCGAAACATGATGAGTCGTTCATGGATCATAGTCATAGCACACACACACACAAGAGTACAGTGATAGTGAGACCGGGAGAGTTTATTGCTTCAACTTAAAGTAATACACGAATTACTGAATTGCAGCTCACCTGTTCGATCCGGTCAACAAGTGAAAATTGCTGAAAATCTCTATGGTATCGCTGGAATAGAAAATCACATCATTCGCGAGTATTTTTTAACTCTTACTGATCAATTCATCATTCAAAAAATCACCCTTGTTTTGGTAACTGGTCTGAACTGCTCGTCAAAAAGCCATAGAAGCCTCATGAAAATATTTCGTCAAGTACAACGGGACTAGTCCACGTCATTCAGCTTTGTGCGATCTAATTCCCGTTTGTCATTGTCAGGATAGTACGCATCGTCCACTCACAACACGACTGATTCCACTGGCGTTGTCTTCTCATTAGATACCTTAAATAAACAAATACGTCATACACAGTATACCGAGTATTGATCCACTCCACTATAATATTCCATAAATGAGTTACTCCTCTCACTAGTGTTCAAACAAAGGCCGGAAAAATTTGGTTCTCGAACTAGTAATTGTTTCAAAATCGAACGCTACATTAGGTCCCAGTGAAATTACGAAATTTATTTTGGATTTGTTTTGTAATTGCTCAATACCGTCATATAATCGGTCGTAATTAACTAGAACAATTATTTTCTAATTTGGCCATGGCAACCTTATGAACAAAACGAGGCAGCAATTTACATAATGATTCCCAGATAAACTTGACTGCAATAATGTGAAAATAAAACTTAGAACTCACATAATATTCATGAAATAGTAACGTGAAACATTCGTTCGGCTTTGTTTCGTTTTGCTGTTGCGGCATCACTCATCCACTGGCAGCGGCATTATGACTGCTAGTCGACTGAATGAATGCAATCGAAGGTTAAAAACAAACTTACTCTAATCAGCATCTGTATGTGTGCTGTTCCATCCCACCTGTTCTGGTAAGAAGTTACTTCTGCCTTCTAACCCTCTCAAATTATTGGGTCAGCACATATCGTTTATGCGACATAAAGAGCCACGGCCACTAATCGTTGTACCACGAGCTAACTGGTCACTGGTCCCGACTGACATCGAGAAGCGCCTCTTCTGATTGGTCTGTCAAACAGTCAACCGCCTTTTGACGAGAATCCTTTCTCGTCATATCGATCTGTTGTCTTTTCGTTCGAGATTTCGTCCACTAGAGCGTGGACCTGGATTACGGACAGGCGATGTAGTGCTGTCTGCTAACGAGATAAGGCCATCTAAGAACGATGCTTCAGCTCATACTCTCACGGACTGAACATAGAACAGTGACTTCTAAGATGGAATTCTGTTGGGAAATCAAGTACTATCCTACCAATAGGAAGGTACTACTTGATGGGTAAAAGACACTCAGTTTGCAGCCAGTTGTTGACCTACCTAAAAATTCTAAATGCAAAAGACCATTCTCGGGAGTACGGCTGACGGTAACAATAAGTGAGGGGTATAATCCCATCTTCATTTTTTATTTAAAATCGAAACTCCTCATCCCGTGTATGTAATCTTCTGTGAGTACCCCCAATTAGAAATTTCACCGGAAACTCAACTTCAAATGGCTACAATGAATTTGACCGAATTACTGGCACGGTCCGATTGTGAAACCTCCAGTATCCCCATTGTTATCTCACGGATTAGGCAAGAGAGAAGACTTGGCCCCAGAACTTGGATAGTGCCCTTGCTTATGTTCTAAACCCATTGAGATGGACAATCTTTGACACTTGGATGATTTCAGTACAAGGGATATTCTTTTTTGGGTGACTTGATTTGGTTTGATTTTAGCTTTCTACTTTGAACTTTTGGATGTAAAAAATGCAAGTGAATTTTCGTTATCTGTAAGATCCAGGCTCCTCGAGCCAATATTACATTCTGTGAAAATTCTATCCATCAATATGAAAATCGAATAAAACCAACTTTGTCGTCCTCTAATTTGAGCCTCGACAGCTTATGTCGATTTGCTCAGAGAATTGGAGTAAATTACTTGTCTCCTTGGGGTTTCACACAACGGTCAATGAGTGAAAACAGTAATCGTACTGACGACAACCTGTTCGATGAATCATTCAGCGAATTGTATTCCGCTACTGAGTGGTGATTCATATTTTGAGAATTCAATATGCTCTGGTTAAATTCCCAGGGGGCTTCAGTCGTGCAGCTAGGTTTGTAATGGTAACATAATGAGACTTTGCGCTACCAACACAGAACCCAGTGTCTGCCAACCAGAACGAAAATTTGTCGATTGAATAAACTGTCTACTTTTGGTAGCAAAGCTTTTAGTTGATTTGAACAACACGATAAGTTGAATTATGAATACCAACACAAAAATGGGAGTCACACTTAGCAGAACTATTAGGTTTCAAACCAAAATTTGATAAGCACATGGAAAAATAAATAAATATGTAAATATATAGATGGAATGATGGCTAGATAGATAATTACTAGAAAGGTGGACTGTATAAATAAGGCACAATGTAATGGATTGCGAAACATATTATTTTGGAATTCACAACATGCGAGAAGCTTGGGTTGGATTGAATTAATCTGTGTTGTGTATGAATTTCATTTTGACCGTTTTACATAGGCGGACATTAGGTTATGTGATGATACCGTCATATTAGCACAACACAGCCAAATAGAAAGTGCGCCTGTGTAGAAAGCGGACCACTCTCGACCCCTCAACTGAAGGGCAAATGACGATGTCCATCTGCAAGACACCCATTGCGTTGAACTGAGTCATTATACGACATGAATGCTTCCGTATGAGTGCAGGCATTCTAGAGCAGCACCAATTTTTCGGTCCAACAGACGCGTAACGGTTTTCAGCTACGTTAAGGGGAGGTGCAAATCCAATGGGCTTTGCAATTACCAGTTATACAATTTGGGAGATGAACTCGGAGGAACGACTGAGTGACTGTGCTCATGCTCATAGCGCAGTGGGATATTAGGCTTGGTCTTGGCGAGTTCCAGACGAGGCTGACGATGGGCTACTACACACGGTCTCCTTCGTGAGCAAGGTGAACGTGAATGCAACTGTCACTAAAAATTCATGTAAAATGATGCACATGATGCGAGACAGATACTGCCAGCTAACTACATTCACAGCTGTTCAGAGCAATCCAGCAGGTTGTTTTCAGCAGTTGACATCCAACGGCATATTCCATTCAGATTTGTTTTCGATTTGTGATGCAATTCTTTTTGAATAACCTTTGTGTCAAAAAGCAGTTCTTCGGAAGATACAATCAGTATATTGTTGCATCGTGCAACAAAGAAAACTCGGTTATTGTTAACTGTTCGGTGGTTTACAAAGCCTCTTGCGCCAATCAGATTGCTCGATTTGCAATGCTCTAAACTAAGTCACTTTTTGACCAATGAGGAAAAACTACTAATGTGGCAAAACCAAAACATATCCAACACATCCCTGCTCTCTTTAGAGTTTTCTACTTGCCTACCAGCTGGTAACTTTGCTCACTCCGATTTCCAGAAGATGAATGTTCCTGTCCGACGGGAGAATGTATAATGTTATCTGAATTAGTCTCTTCATCATCGTTTTCGGTTTCATCGCCTTCTCCTCCGTTATCTCCACCATAAGTTTTCTCTTTCTAATCATCATCTTCGGATTTTTTCGGATGTACCCTATTCCTTCTAACCCAACGACCTCCAGAACGTATTAGGCATGATCTTTTTGTTACTCTCGATAGTACCTACCTTTCGCTAGGGGTTTTACTGTCGGTTCAGTTGGTTCTATTGGTTGAATGCAGACTGTGTCACTAGGCTTGACTGGACGCGATGGTTCGCTATCCCGATCGTAAAATCTTTCCAGTACTGCCATTTGCTTTTTCAGTTTCATTTTGACTACTTATGGCGCTACAACATTTGGGTCCAGTAAACCAGCACAAACTGGTAGGATCGTGCGTGTCGGTCTTCCAAATGAGCTTTCTGTCAGGCTTGTCTCACCGTTGCAAAAGGCATACTCGAATCTCAAGCAGAACGATAATCGGATCGCTGCCCTCAGACTTGCACAGCTTCAGTATCTTTTTAGCCCGTTTGTCAATGTTCTCTACTTTATCGTATGACTGACTGTGATAAGCACTGGTGACGTGATGGCTAAACTGCCACATCTCTGAGAAATGCTAGAATTCCGTGCTATGAAACTGAGGACCACCATCGGAAATCACTCGAATCGGGATTCCACGTCGTGCAAAATTGGTCCACAGTTTGTTGATAATTTCTGAAATTGGTTCTGTTTTCTGAAGGCAGACTTCGAAGAAATCACTGTAGTAATCGACGGCTACTAGGTAGCTGTCCTTCCCATGGTAGAAGATATCCAACACCACAATTTTCTAAGGTCGGTCAGGTATTGGGCGCATCTCCAACGGTCCTCTCGTTTGTCGCTGATCAAAATGTCTGCATGGTTCGCAATTCGCTACGACCTGTTTAACCTGCTCTGCCATACCTGGCCAGTAGTATGTTTCTCTGGCTCGGATTATACATCTACTGATACCTGTGTGTAAACAGTGTGACAGACACAGAGTGTCTCTTCGAAAAGCTTGCGGTACCACCAAAGGCTCACCTCGAAAAATCAGTCCATTCTCTGTTTTTAGCTCATCACAAAATTTGAAATAAGACAACACTTCTGCCAATAGGATTCTTTTATCTTCTGGCCAATTTTGAGTGCTAACTTCCTTCAGGGATTATAGACAAGGATCTGCCATCGTGAAGTTCTGGATTTGGGATAATTCAAATTCCGTAACCGCCAAAGTAATTTTTACCGTCTCATTTCTACTTTCGTCTTCCGTATTCGGTAGTGTCCCTTGAGTGTGCGTCAGCTACAAGCACCTGTTTTCCTTGCTGATAATGTAGTTCATGGTTATACTTTTGGAGACGTAGTCTTCTTGGTGTTCGATGTAGCGGCTTATCTAAGCTCACGATCAATGACCTGTGGTTTGAATATATGTGCCCAAGCTGACCGAAAGTGTAATCGTTAAACTTCTGCAAAGGGTACACCATTACCAGTAGCACCATTTCAACTTGCTCATATTTCTGTTCAAAAATTGTAAACACCCTACTACAATAATCATGCGGGCGTCTATTTTGTAACGGAACGGATTCTAAATCATGCTCACTGCTGTCACATTGTATTCATAGGTGTAAGGTGTGATCATAATATTGCTAGGACTGGGGCCTTCACGACAAGCTGCTTCAGGCAATCAAACGCTAATTGTTGTTCATCTGCCCACATTCATGTTTCTCTTTTAAGTTTTAATCAGGGGATCGGTCTCATCAGTTCCGCTAACTCTGGTAAGAATCTGCTCAGATAGTTGATCACCCCTTTAAAACGTGAGACACCTTTGGTATGGGTTGGTGCAGGAGCGTCTACAATCGCGCTTACCATTTCCTAATCCGATTTACTCCCTGCGCCTGTGATAATGTGGCTGTGGAACTTGACTGCTGCTTGACAAAATGCCAACTTGTTTCGTTTTAGTTTGATTTCATCACAGATATATCGTTGAAGAAAAGAATCGAACCTTGTGTTTTGTTCCTCGATATTTTTACCGAAAATCAGAATATCATCTGCTAGGCAGAGTACTCCGGGTAAGTTGTCCACTGCTTGGAGAATCCTCTTCTGGAATATTTCGCTGGATACCTTCAAGCCGAAAGGTAGTCGTTTTCAACGGTACCGGGTCATACGGTGTGCCTAACGTGGTCAAATAACTCGAGGCTTCATTCAACTCTAATTGCCAAAACGCTGAAGCCAGATCCATTTTGGTAAAGCAACGCGCGTTTGATAACTCAGGATGAATATCGTCAAAAACAGGTGACGAAAAGTGCCCACGCTTGAATGATTTGTGTAGTGGTTTGGGATCAATGCAAATGCGAAGTACCCCGGATGCCTTCGTCATGATCACGATTTGACTCACCCCGTCTGTCTGTTCTCTAACTTCAACCAGGACGTCTTTCGATATGAGAATGTCCAACTCGAGCTGAAATCGTTCTCTAACTGCTTATGGAATACGCTTTTTTGGTAGTCCCACAGGTTCTGCGGATTCATATAGTTTAATGCAGCCACTTCCGAAAACTCTCTTAGTTTTTCATTAAAAACAGACATTATTACATATATGATGAAGGAATGAATCACAGCGGAATGGCACCAAACCCAGATTTGTGATAGATTCCGATCCGAAATAGGGAACATAGCCCTGGTCTACCACGACAAAGTTTATGAATGATAACTGTCTATCCCTGGGATTGATGACTTTCAGCACTGCCTCACCCCTCGAATGAACCTTGTCACCGTTCCACATAGAGTCTCTTCTGTATCGGCATCTGTTCAAGATTAGACAGTGCATTCCTAGACATGACTTTCACCGAAGCTCCCTTGTCCCACTGGAAGTCCACCTCTTCTCAGTTGACCACCTTCCTTGCAAAGACGCCCTATCGCTTTACTGGCATTTGCACCCTATTCACTCGATCCGTATTGTAAAGGCTTTGTTTTCTGTCCTTTTGTTTTCTTGAGGAAACATTCTGATACGAAATGGTTTCCGTTCTTGCAGCTATCGCAAGGTTTTCCCCTGGCTGGACAGTTGTCTCTTCCCACGAAGTGTAGTCTGCCACAAAACTGACATTCCGTCTTTGGCACCCTGCATGCCTCTTATGTTATTTTGCACAGATCACGTGATTCTGATGCGTTTATCGCGTTGTTTGGTTGCTTCCTCACCTCGGTAGATATCGATGCACAGTTGCAGGAATGGTTTTGCAATCTTCAACAACCTTTTAATCACGAAGGAGTTGCGTAATCCCATCCCTATCCGATCCCACACCCAGTGGCCTTACCGACACCAAAAAAGAGTTAGATGATTTGTTAGGCTTCTGTGTTCTTTGGTTAGAAACGAAAAGCTCATATGTTTCGTTGCACTGATCAAGACAATATCGCTCGAGTTTAAGCATAACCGTTATTCAGTCACCAGTCCTCATGGAAAACATATGAAAAGCCGTCGATGATGTAAAGCGTCGCCGGCCCAAAAATGTGACGAAATAACGCTGGCAGGATAGCCTTTAATTTGTACTCCATCGCCGACATTGTCCGGAAATCTTCACACTGCATTCGCCACAGCCTCTAGTTGTCAGCCAGTCGACCCGTGTCTTCCATCACTAAGTGCTCCGGTAGGAGGGTTTGCGGGCGATTGTGAATTCGTGTCTCCGATATCAACATTTTCACATCAGTTTCCGTTGCCACCATGTCAAAAGTAATATCTTCGAGAAATACAATCAGTATATTGTTAAACCGTGCAACAAGGAAATCTCGGTTATTGTTAATTATTCGGTGGTTTACAAAGCCTCTGGCTCCAATCAGATTGCTCGATTTGCAATGCGCTAAACTAAGTCACTTTTTCACCAATCGGGGAACGTCACTGATATGGTCAAACAAAAACATCCAACACAATTTGAAAATTGGTGTCTGATATAAAACTACCTTCGGCGAGTTGCCTGTATCAAGTCACCCTTAGATTCTTCACGACCGGCAACAACGATAAATCTTCCCGAATATCCGTGGACTATCTGCTTTTTTCTTAAGGGTGCCTTCTTTTTAATCGAATGTAAGTGTACTACTTCCGAGGGATTTTTATGATTGCAATACAAATTTACAAAATTTACAAAGTCTATTTGGTTCTAAGTGAACGGGGCTGAGAGAACATTACATGAGACCTAGTCGTCTAGCTTAGTCACCAAGCACATTCACACTTGCTCCTTGTTCAAGTTTAACTGCGACCAACAGTTTACTTGATCTATTCTAGCAGTTGGATGGATAAGGAATAGAAACTGTGGATCTGGGCTCAAGAAAACGCTAAGTGATCAGGATGGTACGAATGAAGAATGCATTCAAAAACTGTAAACTGGGGAATTTTACCGAGGAAAATAAACCTTCGATTGCATCACTTCTTTATATCATCTTTTTTCTTTCCTGTCTAATCGTTGTTCAGTTAGCAACATAGATTCAACTTGGAGAAAGCGAAGCCGACCAGGAAGAAATTTATGAACTGGTACGCTCGAATGCAAACAGTACAGCATTTCTGGTAATAAACTTTTAAAGAAAGACTTTGCTCCTTTTTGTGGCAAGTGTGACCTATGGAAAAAACCACCAGTGTTACACTATCCCTCATCTTTTTGTAAAGTTATCAGTTCGTGGGTTGTGGAATCCTTGGAGAATTATTTTCTGACTGTGGACCACATTTTAAGTTCTCCAAGGTCAAGCGTGTTGAGAGAAACTTGGCAATAGTCTCTCATGGGCTTATTGATCCACATCACAGCTTTTGAAGTGAAAAAGCATGAATTAATAAATATTGCAAAAAAAGTGAAAAGTCCCGCTTTAAATTCTATCGACGTTGATGGAAAAAGAAAAGACCCTCTCGTGTAGTTTACATTTCAGTGACTCCTAAAATGCGTTCACAGTCAGCAGGGGTTCAGTCTTTAACAGAGATCCATGATTAGTAGACTTGTAAAAACTGATTTTTGAGACAAATCATACGAGGTTAGAATTCGAGTAGGCGTCTTTAACTCGAACGGAGTAGACTTTGCAGAAATTCGGTTAAACGAGGGACTTGCGAGCCAATTACAGCGTAACCTAAGCACCCAAAGTACTGCACTTCAAATTCCACAAGTATCTCTGATTTCTACCCAAACCCCACTTCACCAGAGAGAGGTTTACCTGCTGAACACTTACTAGTTTGTAAGTCACTCACCATCCACCAAGCTTACTGCCTGAAATCACCGCTAGGATAGAGCCATAAAAACTTGTGCTCTATTGCTGGTATATTTTCCTTCAAGAATTATTGAATGGAATGATCTGAGTAAGCTGAAACAACCTTTGGAAATTACCTCGGCAATGATTTGGCAATAAAATTGGGTTCCAAAGACTTAACCAACTTTGAACTAGGCAACGCGAGACGACTAACACTTCCGGAGTATCTGAAACATCACTCGTGCCATTAGATCTGCCGCTTTTCTCGTCCGCCATTCCACGTGCACAATCTATACCAAACTACGAGTCACGCATGCAACCGAGACGATAAACGGGCTAGCCTCCACTCGTAATGTTATTACTTTAACCAATCCCATTATTATCGATGCTGTCCGAGAGAAATTGCTGAAAAATCGAATCTTTCCTCCGGTTCCGGACCACCGATTACATAGTGATAATATTTCCACTATAGAGCCTCTTACTGGTGGAACAACTTGATGAAATATATTGTTTAAAAGCTCAGGTTGGCAAAACAGTTGTTTTGCAGTAATTCATTCTCAAGTCATTCACAGATTACGTAGATCGAGCAGCTATTAACTCAGATAAAACAGTGTCGTCAGCGCTAGGTAAACCAAGGACGGACTGAACGGATAAATAGCGCAATCTTAGCGTGCCTGGTTGATACTGGACATCAGGTGAGTCCGCATCATGCCTCCAAAATGTTTGTTGCGTCGGCCAGAACTAGTGCAAGGTAGTTCAGTTACGCATTCTAGTGATAGCCGATGCTATTGGGATAACAAGCAAGTTGATCCCAACCTTTGTGCTAAAAAGCCTTTAGTCCGAGCACTCCAACTTCAGTGGGCTAAGATTAGTCAAGGCCGTGCGAATCTACCTTCCGGTTACATAGAGGATGTAAACTAGATAAACCAACCATATGACAAGTATAATTTGACTGAGAAACCCCTGTCCATGATTGGTGTTTATTCTATGTTTATCCACGTGATCTCTTGCTTAATGCTTCCTGTGTAATCTGTGAGTGGCTTGAGAATGAATTACTGATGAAAAACAATACTTTCGCCTAATTGTACTGTTATGCGATACTATGGGTATTTTCATGACATTAAAATATACATTATTGCATCTAGAATTCAATGTGTCTTCACAGTTCCCATTTAAATCTCACTGGCTCGTTTTGTAACATTCAAGACACATTACGAGGCCAGCCCCTGTTCGTGTGGAGAGAGAGTAATTAAAAGGCAAGATAAATTGTATGGGCCGATTTTGTGTAGGTTGGATATAGGGCCAGATTTGAAGGTCTTCTCTCGCGAATTCTTCTGCTGATTGAGACTAGCCCACTGGTCGTTGCTAGTTGGATGGTCGATTGTTTTTAATCTATAAATTTCTTACATCTTTGGTAAACTCTCAGAGTTACAGTGACTGCAGAGCCAAAGAGAACCAATTCTCTTGTTCCGTGTTTCGAGCCCTTCAGAAATCCAAGACAGATATAACAATTCGTAACTTTATGGAGGCTCTAAGTGGTTACCATCCAAACCTGGTGGCTGATGAGTACTATATCACAAAGCAGTAGTCTCGAAAACTGGCCTAGATCGTAACTCAAATTCGTGGATTTGAACAGCTTTTGGTCGCTGAGCTTGTCGTGTAGGTCGCAAAAGTTTCGTCACCAGACGAGATGACAGCACCGGTGCACAGGTAAAGGTCCCAGAACTCATTTCTATGTGTACCCAGAACCGATCTTGACTACTCTGATGAATTTACCTAAGGTTGTCAGCACTTTCAGAGACATGACCATTCGGCCGGCAGATACACACGCCTAGTATTACTACACTGGCGTTTGGCTTTTCAAGGTACACTCCGGAATTTAATAACTTGACCTGTTAACCTTTGTCACCGCTCTTACAATTTGGATACATGACCTCTTGACCTTTGTGCCAAAGCTTTTGTTTTTAGATTTTTGGCCCGCGGGATCCAAAACTTTTGGTTTAATCATTAGTAATCCGATTTTCTCAAGTGACTACATTACGGCTTGTGCCATAAATCCGGGTATCTGTGATCCCGTCGGTTTGCCTTTCATTTGTTCATAGATGTCACTAACAATTCTGACTCATATATATAAGCACAGATCCATAAATTAGCTAAAGGTTTGATTTTCCAAAGGTTGGCTTGGGTGATATTATTGGAAAATTAGATTTCTTGTCTTTTGCCAGATCGGAATCAGTTGAAAGGAGGAGTGCCGTGACATGAAACAAAGGCGTTGCTTCATTTTCCTCCACTTTTTGTGTGTTCAGGAACTGTCGGGCATTGGTTACACAGTGATTTTATTTACCCACCAAAGATTTCAGGTGTCTCCGTAATTATTCAGCAAGACCGTACGTCGGAGTTCCCGGTACGGAAGAGATCGGCCTAAGTGCAATGTCATCCTTGTTCACCTTCAAAAACGCGTGGCACTGTACAGTGTTTGAGGCTTTCGCCTCCGTTCTACTTCTTTCTTTTTCGGTAATCCGTTTTATGTCCGGCAACTTCCTGATGGTTTTATTGGTTTTCTTTTCAGTTTTTTCATTTGGGTTTGTACCGAGTAGGCTGTAGTGCAGGAAGCGCCACATATACTGTTGACGTGAAATAATCTGCTGAGATCCTGTCTTCCGGGACAGTGTGACGGTTACCGTGTAGCACACAAACAATTTCCCCATACCGACTACTTTGCAACCATGTTTAGGACTAAGTGATCAACAGCTTGCAATAATTGATTCGGAAAAAGTCGGAAGGAAGAGTTGTACGATGCTCCTTAAGCTATTCGTGGTCTTTACAACATCTACCAAGTCCGAACCCCCTAAGTTTTCAAACATTTATCGCACTGATCTGACACAGGTAAGTTGAACCCAGCTCGTATCAGCCTCTGATCAATAAGCTCGGCTTTCTGGTCGCACGTGTTCTGTAGACAATCTATGTGGGATCATCAGTACCCACCTCGATCCGTGATGAAACTTTTTTGCCCTAAAGGATGCAGCGCGTCACTAGTAGCTCATGAAAACCACCTAATTAGACCATGAATAGAGTTATTTATCATCGATCACTGTTCACCAGGAAGTTATTGAATCATGATGCGAGGAATTGCTATTCAATCTTGCTGAATATTTCACTGACTCAAATATCAACAGAATTGTCGACTATTTAATTTGATCGGACGGAAACATATAGAGTGTCACAAAAGAACTCGGGCTTCAGAAAGAATGGAAAACATCCAGTCATACCGAAGTACGGAAGCAATGGAACTGAAAGGATTAAAAAGCGTAAACTTGAACGTCTCTTCACAATCTATACTCACCTGTACCTTTAGAAGTGAAATCCACACCGGAGGGCAAACAGGAAAACGGCAGAACAACTAGGGTAAAGTGTAGTTCTGCCGCTTATTAAAATCTTTGTTAGAAAGCAAAGTAACGGTTCGGCAAGATCAAAGCACTGAAAGAGCATAACTTAATGCTACCAGACACATCTCCAGGTAGCGGATAAGTGAGCGACTGCATTCACGCAGCTATCCGTTAGTAAAGCGGACCTCGGCTCAGTCAATAATCTGTCGCGGATGATCACTGGCTATGCCCGAGGATGTAGTGGGGTTTTCAACTTAGCTAGCTTTCTCCACTGTATAATTTCGCATAAATCTGTGGACAGAATTGTGACGTGGCGAGTGAAGCCCGCTCCTGAATAGGGCCATAGCCCATTGTCAGTTTCCTCTTACCCGATAAAGTTTCCTAGATGATTTGAATGATTCGTACAATTGGCCATCGGCATATCTGGGCCAATGCTGCTACCTTTCAGGACGCACCTTGCTACGCAGAAGCTAGAAGGTGCATATCACTCACCTTCACTTCCTTCTCACATTATTCACCTATTTTACGCCCACGTGGAACTTCGGTCTTCTGCACTAGCTGAAGTGTCTCCGGTGGAAATACTGACTGTTGTGTCCACAATCGGTAGCAGAACACGTAATGGTGGCGTTGCATTTATTTATGCCATTATGAACACAAAACCCGGCCGTAGCCGGCGACTGAGCTGCAAACAAGCCAGTGAGTTGGCATAAAGAAATAAACTACTTGTGCCGTCACGCGCAGCAGAGGAAGACCAATCAGTACACAGCAAAATCGATAGGTCAACACTGCTGGCGCTAAAGCATGGTTAACGATCAAGGCAAATTGAGAGTATGTCCATTCATGAGAGGAATATTGATCGGTTGTCCGCGTAGTGTGCGAGACCCTAACCAGACACAACATTACCTCTCCTTCCCCCAAGGAAAAAGATCCAAGGCTTGCAACGGATCAAAGTATTCGTAGTATTACCAGCGACGGTTGTATCAGTAGTACCTTCATTAGAAGCAGTTGTCGTGGTAGTATCCAAAGCAGTAGTATCATCAACAACATTGTTCGAAGTCGTAGTAACAGAAACTATGTTCACAGCAGTAGCAGTATCCGCAGTAGAAGTAGTAACAGGAACCGTATTCGCAGTAGAATTCACAGAAACTCTGGTCACAGCATTAGTTACAGTAGCAGCAGCAGTTGTTGTTGTACGCATGTGACGATACAAAACACTGAATAAACCAGCGCCAGTATAACTGAGGAAGCACATAGGACATACTCGAGCAAGAATGGTGGAAAATTGGGCAAAACGTTAAACGAGAACAAAAACTGCATCAACGAGATGATGGCTGGGAAATGAAATGCGGTACCAACAGAAGTAGATGTAGTATTGTTCACCGCAGCAGTGGCAGTAGTAGTAGTGGCATTGCTATTATCAAAAGCAGTAGCACGAGTTACAATGGTAGTCATTGCAGTAGCAGAGCAGCGGTAATCATCATAATAACAGGTCATAACGGCAATCGCGGTAGTTCCAGCAAGGGTAGTAGTAGCAACAACAACAGTAACAGTAGTCGTAGAACAGACACAGTAACCGTAGTAGTAGCAGTGGCAGTAACGGTAGTTGTACAGTCAGAACCAGTAACCAGAATAGCAGCATCAGTAGTAGTAACGGTAATCGTAGCAGAAATTGTAGTAACAGTTTCAGGACACAATACTCGGCAGTAGTAACGGGCACAGCAGTCGCAGTAGTAGTAACTAGAACAGTAACTGCAGCGGTACTCATGTTCGCGGTGGTAGCAGTCATGGCAGTATCAGTAGCAACAGTAATAGTACGCACGGAAGGGCACAAAGCACGGTAAATATCCAGGTCCGATTGTAACAAAGGATGCATACAGGACACACGCGAGCGAAAAAGATAAAACACTTGTTAAGCAATCAACAACAAAAACGAAAAAACGTCAATAATGAGAAAACTCGCCGGAAGCGAAAATGTAGTAAACTGTTTCAAATAGTTCACGTATGTGTGTGTCAACAAATGTTCCGGTCCTTTGAATTTCACCATTTAAATCCGTAAACTCTATACCATCCACCTGACTCCGGAGATAACCTTGCCAGACGGTCTTCAAAGCACTCCCGCAAAGTTCCGAAGCGTAAATCCGAAGGGTTTTCTGTGAATGGTGAATCCCTCATAATTATTTCTCTGGCACTATGCACAAATCCACGACACGGGTTCAATGCCCGCGACGCCAAATGTTGTGTCCACAATCGGTAGCAGAACACGTAATGGTGGCGTTGCATTTATTTATGCCATTGTGAACACAAAACCCGGCCGTAGCCGGCGACTGAGCTGCAAACAAGCCAGTGAGTTGGCATAAAGAAATAAACTACTTGTGCCGTCACGCGCAGCAGAGGAAGACCAATCAGTACACAGCAAAATCGATAGGTCAACACTGCTGGCGCTAAAGCATGGTTAACGATCAAGGCAAATTGAGAGTATGTCCATTCATGAGAGGAATATTGATCGGTTGTCCGCGTAGTGTGCGAGACCCTAACCAGACACAACACTGACCATGATCTAGCCCGTTCTTCCTAGACCGGCTTCCAGGTATCGACGGAATCGACGCCGCCGGTTGATCCCCTCCTTTGCTCTCAAGTTCCATTCAGACGAGTCACTTTCAACCTGTGAATTCTGATGCGAACAGGACAACAGGCGGGTTTAACTCGTACGCTTGAGTCCCTTGCCATCGACGTGTTTTGCATCCATGAGACTTACAGTCAAGACTCCAGCACTATGACTTAACTAATTTCCTCATCAAATTCTTTTGGGAACTTACACATACGCCCTTCAAGGAATATTTGGGCTGTATCTTCTGATCTTTCTAGCCATAGTATGGCCCTCAGCCAAGAAGCTAAAGCCACACTGTTAGACTGGATCCCAGTCGACAGACGGTCAACTGCGGTGAGATCTACTGGTTCGTACAAAGTGAGCAGTTGCCTTTCCGATAGACGCAATCCGTTTGTCGTCTTGGAGTACACATCTACCGATTGCAGCTCAGGAGCAATCAACGAGAGATTTTACGGAAACCTCCACGACCTCATACGCACTGCAAGCCAGGCCAGTATCGTGATTTTGGCAGGATGTCGGAATGCCAGAATGGGTTGGCTGTCATCAAAAGGGGCACATCTGGGAGGCTCTTTCAGGCTATATTCTTGTCGCTCGGAAAACGGGGGACTATTATTGCCTCCATGCTCTGATTATCGCACATTCCTCGCCAGTACAAAATTGAGACGCTCAAATCACTGGTACTCCACGTAGTGTCCGCTTTCCTTGAGTCGGAAGTGGACCCAGATTGACCGCGTCGCAATAAGCCATACATGGTGATGCTGCTTCCATGAATGCAGATAGTACTGGAGAGATGCCCTTGGTTCTTATCATGCACTAGCTTGCATTTATCTGTCCGTGTGCTTTGACGGTCGGTCTAGACGCACGATACAACGACGGTTAAATTGTGGTGTTTTTCAGTCCATATCTCCTATCCGTCTTCAAAAACACGTTAACTGAGAAGCTCGATAACTATCCCGTCCGATTGTTCTGTTCCGTCCCACTAACTCTGGTGATAAAACACTGCCTTTGAATCATCTCTTTTACTTTGCTAAAACAAACAGTTTGTATAGAGTACTAGGTGACCAGAAGCTAAATCATGTGAAGCTCATGGGTTCAGAGCTCTTTCCCTTAACCGGGTTTTATGAATGGTTATTCAGTTCAATTTCCGCATTGGCTAATTTCTTTACGGTCGGCTGAAACAACTGATCGGCTGATATTCGTCCCTTTCGATTAAAAAACTCTCAGTCGTCCGTCCGCTGAACCTGTTGCTTTCAGTTAAACAACGCTTTGTCGATGATTGGTTGACTCTGCTCAGTTCGGTAAGGGCGGCTGTTCGCAGCTAATTGGATGGTGTTGTTCCGTTTCGTCATGAACTGACAGGGCCATCAAGTCGCTTCGCTGGCCTGAGCTTCGCCATCGATTTTGGACAGATGAAGCCGTGCTGTCTGCTAACGAAACTAGGCCGTCTATCGACGCGTCAGCGAATACCTTTGCACCGATGATATCAACCAACAATGGTTGCTCATTCAGAATATTTTGCATTCTGCTGGCTTAGTGAGTTGTGGTATGTGTAGTTGTGCAGCAAGACCCTGGATTTCTGCTGAATCTCTGCGTCTTATTGACGTACGCCAGTCAATTTGGACTACCTCAAAGTATAATGAAACATGTTTCGTAACGAGATTTGAAATTAACTGATATCTTCGTAGGAATACAAAATTTTGTAATCACAAAGCGCACAGGAGATGGAACGTCCTATTGCCATTGGAAATTCCTGCGAGCTGTTCTATCTCATTTGAGTCATCTGCAGGAAGCAGCTGGGTGTGAGTGTAACAACCTGTGAAGTTAATGGTTCGTCAATGTACAATCAGCAGCGAGTCTAGAATGTTAGGTGGAAAACGTCAGTTATAATTCCGCTGGCCCTCAGCGTCAGCCTCTCCAAGAACTCTTCTGGCTCTCGTCTTATGATCTGTTTTGACAGATCCACCTATTGAAGTGAAGATCCACAGGGAAATTAAAACCTTAGGATGTCACTAAGTGTCAGGCCCTGGTGGCCTTTTCCGTACTTTGTTAAGGTATTGTAGAGTGCAGCTCGTTAGAGAATTTCATGTTTTTTACTCAAAAGTTTAGAACTCAGAGTAGTTCCCTCTTCCTGGAAGCGATCAATTATTGTCTCCATTTTTAAAAAGGGCTGGCTCAGTGACTGCACCAGTCACGTGGGTATTGGTCCAATCCCGATGGCGTCGAAGCTATTGAGGTCTTCCGTAAGTCGCAAGTTGTATCACACGCGTCAAGTTCAAACTCGGTAGAAGCAGGTTAGGTTTCTCTCCGGTCACGTACGCATCGATCGGATCTACATCATCCGACAGCTGCTAGAGTGCTGCTATATCTTTCATAGACCAAAGATCATCGTGTTCCCTGACATTCGCGTGACTTTGGACTCTGTCGGTAAGAATGCACTATGGGACTGTTTGCTAAGAAAAGGAGTACCTTAGAAGTATTTGTTTGTTCTGAAAGAATCGTACCTTGATACTTCAGGTTGGATTGAGTTCTACTGCCAGACTTGGCCAATATTTTTTGTCCCCACTAGAGTCTGAAGCGACTGATCTACTTCTTTTCAACTTTGAACTGAAAGGACATTTAGAATTGGCTCCGAGTCGGAAATACGCACTCTAAAAATAGGAGGAATGTAAAGGCTGCATAACCGTCAGGTAAATTTATTGCATAGATCTCTGTTATATTTAGGCAAGATCAAAGACTTCAACTTGCGGCTCACAAGTTGTCCAATAAATGTAAGCTTTTGTAATATCTGGTCAGGGTGTCCTTGTTTGAATGAGGCTTCTCACTCCGGATAGTCGCAAAGCCGTGTCTTTTGGAGTCCCTTAAATTGCATGATGAATCACCACAGATTGCAGTCGGTTAGAGTATTTGAGAGACGTGAGTCAGAATAGTATTCAGTTGTGCGAAGGCTGTGCGGTCTGTCTGTTGAACTTCTGACACGAATGTGTCAATGGCATGAACGAGATGACAAGAAAACACCGAACGTCATACTGTTAAAAAAAATTGTCACATCATATCGTGTCCTATTATTAACTACTTTATTTATCCCGTTTTTGTTGTTGTTGTTGTTGATGCATCAGAACGATGGTTACTTTCAAATCGGTGTAGTTAGATAATGCATTTAAGCGGACAATCACCGATTCCAACCCGGCTCCCGGAGCGGACTTTTGAATATCAAACATGCAAATGGATTTTCCATTGACTAATCCTCCCCGAATACCTGGGTTGATTCGGTACTACATGAAGGCGTGGAGAGGGACCGTCACTTTCATCTTTGAGCGTTTGCTTGCGCGTTTCCATTTTACACCTGTTCAAGTCCTCGTGAACTGAATAACATTTCTGATCAGTATCTTCATTGACCTGACAAAAAAGTGTCTTCCAGGTCTTTCTGCATGCAAACCTCTAACCAGCTGTTTTGTTTTTGTTTAAAGATGTCTTAACCATGCGCTTTGATCCTGCTTGCCTTTTTGGTTCAGCCCTCATTTTATAGCTTTTCCTTTGGCGTGAAGGAACTCGGTCACGTAACTTTTATCTAGCTCATAACATTTACCACACCCGTTTTCTTTTCGCATTATTTTGCCGAGAATAGCTGATAAAAACACCCTAACCATATGGACTTTCACAATACAGCCTGACACGTGCATTAAATTTTCAACTCACCTTGAACTGATTAGCTCCACTCATGGACCAGCATCTTATTACGCGTACACACATACACACGTACATACATGGATTCATACACACAGAGCCACAAAACCACATACATGCTACTTAGTGAGACTCTTGCATCCGCCCAAAGATTGCCGTCATTGATTGTAAAATAGTCCATATGTCCGAAATGGTTAATCGGAAAAAACTGCGAAATGCCTATCATTAATACTAAAGGATCTGTGTTGTTTCTGTGAGTAAACCTCTGGACTATCCCCAGTCAGGGATTTCTCGGTCGTCCGATCCCAACAGAAGACTAACCATGACCAAGTACAAGGATTGTATTCAATTGCAACCAAAATTCAACACTATATAACGAGGCAAGGAATACATGAACGAGTACGGCGTTGTTACTGATTGCCCAGTATGGTGCACGGATGTGATTAGTCAAGTCGGATCACTGCATGCCACAACTCTGGTTGGCAGGTTGGTGTGAAGTGTAGTCAGTAGGTTGTCTGTCAGTGGTTGATGTGAACAGTGACGTGTGATGGGCTGATTGGTTCATGAGCACACACGTCACGACTGCGCTGTCATGTGGGATATGCGGGCCTTGTTATTCGTTAATATTCACAAAGCACCCTGTCCGTCGGTTGGAAGAGTGCTGATTGCCGCCTAGTTGGGGATTTATTTTCAGCGATATTTCGATTCTCTGACAACCCGAGGATTAGAAAAACCACCGGAAGAGCACCAAAATCACATAGTATGCGTGTGTGTTATCTGCTTTTGATGGACGATATTTTGTCGAATGGTTTTTTATAAAGTATTATCAGAGTCCTTTCTGTCATCAAAAAGCTTCGGGGGCACTGCGCACCTGTTTCACTCGGTTTGCTACACAATCAATAGACTGTCCGGGCTCATTAGTAATTATTCAATTTACGTTCATGTCGTACCGTAAGACGTAACCGGCCCACATTCACTGTAACAGCCGTCACAAGCAACAGATCAGTCCTTCATGTAATTTTCATCTTAGAAAATAAAGATCACGAAGGAAACATCTTTAACGGACTGCTACGATTCGTACTAACACGTTCACTCATCTACCATCTCAAGCAAGCGTGCGTGCACTTTCATGATCGTTTTCTCATATAATTGGCCACATCCCAATCGATCTAACACGAACAGAGTAGACCTGAAGAGTTGGCCTTTCATTGGTTTCATTCAAGGATTACGGGTAGCGCAGACCTAGTAAGGTTTTCATACTCTGGATTACCAGGTACTAACTAGAGCCTGAGAATAGCCTAGGGAGCGAGCAACAAACCAATAGTTTCAACGGTTACCAAAAGACGGTAAAAGTTGGCACAAAAGGTGAAGGACAGTTTGTATTAGAACAGTATAATTTGTCGATCACGTCTTAGTTTTAGAGCAACATCGAACAAGAGGCTGGCTAGGTGGAGGGTTGGAGGGCTAAAGTTCAATGGTCCGCAAGCAGAGCATTCAGAATGTTTTCAATTGGCATAAACCAACGGTCGTTGCAGCAATCAACAACATACAGCCCTGTGTCATTGAACAGTATACAAACTACCTAAAGCTGAGTGCTAATTAGTCATGCTTATGAAAAATGATATTTGTTCTCGAATTCGCACGAGCAAATTCCGTCCTCTCTAGATCAGTACAAGGGTGTCTAAAAAGCTTCTTCAATATAAAAGGTTTTGGACCATCTTCAGTAGCATGGTACCCAATAATAAGAATATTTTACCTTTCACTGTGTGTTATAAAACAAAATATATTGTTTCTTAAACGGGCCCGCGATCAATCAAAGACTGCTAGATGGGGGAGTACCCGGTGGTGTCAGGAATAAAATGCGAAACACTGAAGTCTGAAGTTCACGATTATGACCTTTGGACCATCGCCAGTCACGCCTAATTTCTGAGATGTATCATGGGAACGGGAATGGTTAAAATTAACGATCCCGTTGCAGTCTAACTACCAACTAATATAGGAGCCGTTAATACAGTGTGATAGTTTTGCTTTATTTAAAGGTTGCTCCCAGGGGGAATAAAATAATGTGGGGGTGTCAAACCCGGGGTTGTTGGGATGCAAAGCCAGTGCCACATAGCTGGGCTACATTTTCAGAACGAGGCTCTGGCCTTTTTGTCTAAAGGTATTGAATTCTAGCACAAAAGACTAAGGATGATTTTTGTGTTACATGTTTTCGGTTACGTCAGAACAAAATGCATCATAATCTAACGAGGCCAATGACTGTATCAAATCAATACGCTTCATCATCATAAGTGATATTCAAAGGTCTAGAGAGCAGATAAAACGCATCTGCTCAGCATATCACTTTACTCTTTCAGCAAATGAACCACTTTTTTCCGCGATGATGTTTGTCATGATGACCTTACAAAGCCAACTCGAACACTTGGTGTGAGTAGTCCCCGACAAACAGTTGCGGGAAGCAGGTAGTAGTTTCTCGTCAACTATGAATTCGGCTTTTTTGACTGTATTGCTGCAAATCACTGTGTAATTCAGATTGAGATGGCGAATCAGTACTCCTAGTCATAAACAAATCAGGAATGCAACTTTTATCCAGCTCTGCAGACTCACCGAACATTTTAACAAATTTAACCGGTCATTTGTCCGACTGTTCTCAGCGCATTCCGTGTCCATCAGTTCTATTACAATTACCACATCGGCATCCGGGGCTATTGATTTTCATTGATTTGTTGGAACAGCCATTACCAACAGATCAGACCACTAAGCAAGCAGAGACGTGATATGTTGTAGCGGTAGATATTCGTAGCAGCGCTGACCTTTATTCTACTCAACATATATTTATGACTGATTTTTTTATAACAGGGAAATGACAACCACTGTAAGGGAATATGAAATAAGTGTTTATCCAGAGATCAAAACGAAATTACGGTAGAAAATGAGGTAGAAGTTCACCACTTGAATGTTGGGAGACGGTAAGTAATAGGAATAGCATGGGTATATGAATGTGGGTAGTGGTCAGGTGGTATACGCTTCTATTTTCGCTGGGGTATGAGTTCCGTACCGAAACATGATTGGGTAATGTGGTTCTATCAGATGCAAGATGCGCGCGTATTTGTGAGTGTGAGAACCAATAAGCTTGGATCAATAGGCAATCAGTAAGAAAGACTAGGTTAATTCGGTTAACGATCCGGATACCAATAAAGCCACACAACAGAACCTTGTCATCACCGGTCACATTGGTGGTAGACAGCAAACCGCTATCACCCGGATCGTTATCGCGGCTGATCCATTGGCTCCATGCGTGATTCCCTATCACTCGAAGTCTCAGAGACATATTTATCGGTCTTTCTTGATAATGCAGTGGCTGTTGGTGACTAGAAGAATGCGCTCAGTCTATTTTTCTCACAAGTAGGCGAAGAATAATATAATTGTAAACTGGTCTTGAGAAAGGTTAGCCACGGCAAACAAAGCTTCGACTGACTACCATCTTTTCCGATAACCCAGTGTTACCGATCAAGAAACACTTACCTATAACGCATCACATGGCGCATCGTTTTTTCGATACACTCCGAACGGATCTGGGATCCAATACAATAAAATGAAGTATTGTCCAATGGATTATTTCTTACCCGTATGGTTGACAAATGAATTCACACGGTAAGTCAATGTTCGTTGGCTGAATTACCCGAATTGAAATCGCAAGATATCCGAAATGGTCATGAAATGCACTCTAGGTTTGCTTTGCAAAAAAGAACATGTTGGAAAACAACTGATAATACTATTTCAGCCGGAAACAATATAATTGGCTGATGTAGATACGCCAAGTACTGTCAAGGCTTCTGTAGGTGGGCTGCGATCAAGTACATGATTAGACGTATTTACTGTATACGAAAGGGCAACAACTAAATAGGTCGTAAGACACTTGTTTGTATATGGGGATGCATGCGTCGTGATAGGTGCATGCGCATGGAACAATTTGGGCTGTGATTGGTCGGAATCGTATTTATTGTGTAGTGTGTGACTGAACATGGATATTGCCGACACTATGCACCGCAGAATATTCCCTTCATTTTGAGCGGTTCTTTTATATGTTACCCGATGTGATTTCCCCTTTACATGCCAATATAAATGCGCCTAACTGAGAAACGTGTCAGGACAAATTATTATGGTCGCAACTGACCGTAACTTGAATTTAGAAAGCTAGTGGCTGCACCGCTATTTAATTGTAGTGCCACCGCCCAGCTACGATGAACGAACCGAGGTATCTATCGATCTTGGTGTTGGGATTTGAAATTCGACCGCTTCTGCGTTTAACTGATCATTTCCGTTTGCTGGCAGGAACGCAGTTGCTGAAGGACCGATTCAAAGATGTTCTCTGAGAAGCCTCATTTCGATGGATTAATCATTGTCACAAAAATAACGCCCTGTGTCTCGCATCACAGACAGTAGAATAATAGGAGATTTTTTTTATTCTGCTCAGACCATGGAACAAAGAACTGGATAGGGAAAGTTTTATGCCCTGTGACATGTAGGCCAAGAGATGGAGTATTTCAAGGATTCCACCCTTCGAAATGACTGGATAATGCATTGATAGTATGAAATGTATCACTTAGTATTGTTTGATAAAGGGACAAGTATAGTATGGATGTAACAGAATTATATATACTGATTTATCTTCTCTAGACTAGCCGAGCAATAAACCATTCCAGGATTGATAAGTGGACGAAATTTTCAGAGTAATGCCAGCCGATGCGCACCATTCACGTTTTATTCTCATGGGCATAACCTCACAAAGGTGGAGTCGTTATCGAGCTGGTCACTTCACGTGGAGGGAACCTAATAGTTTTTAAATTGGCCGTCTGCTTCCATTAGAGCTTTGGCAAGTAAAAACACAAATCTGGACTTTGTAAACAATGCAACCGGATCCCGTACCTTGGGCGTGGCCGTAGATATGGGAAATAGACTTTCCCTAATTCTTCTTTCCCGCCTATGTACAGACTTAGCCGCATCTCTTTTCAGTATCCCTAGTCGACAGGTTGTTTACACATTTACCATATCCAATCCTTAAATGACACTCTTTTCCACTTCCATCTAGTCACTACTAATCCGGTCGAACTGTGAAAACCAAGTTACTGTCTCTTTGTCAGATTATTTTCGTGTAGTGGAAAATCGATTTGCATCAATGCTGCTTGTTCCCCTGTACTGAAGAGATGTTTTTATTTTATGTGGGGAATGGCCGGGGTCGCGAGTTACGCAAGCCACACTTTAGAGGATTTGACGCTCCGAGATTCAGTCTTCCGGGATACAAATTCATGTTTGCCGCGTGACTGCTTGCTACTACAATATCGCGCATACATATTATGCAACGCAGTCCCAATGTGTCACTTTGCTTGAGATGTTGGCTAAAGACGGATGGTACTCAAAGGTCATTTGAGAAATATTGTACCAATTTTGGTGAGTATATGGATTCATCAGAAGTTATTACAATACGACTACCTTCAAAAGAAGCCAAGGCAGACCCGCACTGTTCAACTAAGTGCCTGAATGATTTCCTCACATTTCATCATATTCATGATAAATATTATACTGGATTAGGTAGTATAGCTTAATACATATCGTACCTATAAACTGTACAGTGGTATTTTATTCTTTATCCTGACTAGAAGAAGGAGATTAGCAGATATTGTTATGAATGAGGGGAATTCGA
Source organism: Fasciola hepatica (assembly GCA_948099385.1). NCBI lineage: Eukaryota > Metazoa > Platyhelminthes > Trematoda > Plagiorchiida > Fasciolidae > Fasciola > Fasciola hepatica. The sequence goes on from CANUEZ040000176.1 coordinate 1,237,828, forward strand.
TATCACTTGGTGGTCATTTCGCTATGATTTAAAACGGACAAGTCATTCTACCACGGCAGCTATAACCGAGACAGATAATAACGCTTTCTGACTTTTTTAGTTTTACGTCAATAGTTCTACATTTCCAGCTGGGGGTCATGACTAATTAGCGACCGCCAAATGGAGAAGCAATCGGTGGTGGCATGATTCGAACCGGGGAACTCCAGGTGTGAGATCTGCGACCATGAATATGTTTCACCATCGCCACCGGTCAGACCGTGTGCAGTACCTGGAGATGGAGTTGCACTTTACCAGAAATGATAATCCGAACAGTATATATGACCTGTCTTACCGTACCGATGCATCACTATTGTAGGTTTAAGTAACCATACGGAGAGCATACTTGAATAGCGATTGCATCGTGCTCCCAACAACTATTGTAATTAGTTGTAAAAATTGCTGTTTTTAGCAGAATTTTTCACGATTGTTAAAAGCTTTCTCTTCTTTGGTGAAGTTCAGTATCCGATTACTTTCTCCAGCTCAGTGACGGGACCCTTCTGGAGGTTTCTTTCATATTTCGCAAATGGATCAAACTGTTCACTCGACCAAATAACAGTGGTACTTTGCTTCCGCCAGTGTTCGCGATTTGACTGCTCCTGGCAGCAGTGTCTGGAACAGTGCTGGAGATTCCAGCTGATGGGTTCTGGTTAACACGTGGGAAAATCCGACAGAAAATAGTTACATTACGGTTAACACACTAGAACTAAGTTGGCTAGGTAACCTATGTGGTTCATTTGTGCTGGGAAGACAGACAAGTGTTCTACGTGAGAATGACGCTACGAATACGTAATGCACTGGAAGCACGCAGTAATCACTAACCCAGAAATAGAGTTCGTTAGAGAAATAAAATGTGGAGTGAGAACTGGAGTAGTAGGAGATAAGGTTTTTACATAGTATGATTCATCACGCAGTGTGACCGTTCAGATCATTGAAAACCTTGGAAACACTCCACAGTTGTTTCATCTTTGTAGGGAATCGTCAGCTGTGCATATTCAGCGATTCCAACTAAAACTTGAACCCGGGGCGAAAGACTGTGAGTCGAACACCTCAACCACGACGCTACCCAGGATGGCTAACAACGGTTTATTGAACTTATACATCATATGGTACAGCCTCCTTCCGACGGTGGCTTTGAATGTCAGCAGACTATTTCCCGCATAGCGAGTGACTCTTATGCTGAAGGGCTTCTCTGCAGGGGTCTAATTACAACGAAGGGAACCCGTTAAACAACCTACAGAGCTTGGTTGCTGTTTGAGTATGAGTAGTACTATAACCCGGGTTCGAGTCCCCGTTGTGGTTCGGTGGGTGTGCACTAGCGATGACTGCTAGCAAGAAAAAACAGCTGTACAGAGCCTCCATGTTTTTCAATGGTTTGAATGTTAACATTATATGATGAAGATATTATGTAAAAAAACACGGAATGATGGAGCCGAATTCGAACTGGACTTAGCGGAATGTAAAAGTATAAGTGATCTAAAATACGGTTAAACAAGTAAGTCCGCAGTCCACTTGCAATCATCACGCCATCTCCCTCATAAAGTTAAGGCACTGATTTATTTGTGAATGTAATTTTTCTCTAAAAATGTTTACTTTTCGAGAGTACGTGAACTGATAGTACGTACCAAAATCGCACCAACCGGGGCAGCCCACGCCTAATTAGCGAGAAGACCGAAACTGTGGAACTGCGCAGTAATTTTACTGCAGAACTTAGAGCTCCAACAGGTGAGTGGGTCACCTGTTAACCAGTCCCAATCTGCTTTTGCAGTACCTATTCACAATGATTCTGATTGGTTGAGGCTTCTCACCGTATGCAACTGCGAACAATTATTTTATCGTGTCCCGCGAACTGCCTACCCAAGTGACCTAATTAATTCCTCCCTTTTGTGTCAGTTTAAGGGTCCAGCCGCCACTGGCTCGAGTAACGCTAGATAGAGTGGAGGTAACTGCTCGCTTACTCTGCTCGTTTTCCACTCGTATCCTGCTGCGCTGCGAATATACGTTCTGTTATGTTGAACGTATTTTCTCTCTCTCAAGTTATTGGAAGGTCTAGTTTTGACTCGCGTGCGCCGGTTACTACGATCTGGCTAGAGGCTCGAACGTGGTGCTACTATATACCGAAGTGTCCTACCTGTATTTTGTAATCATCATGAAGGGGGGTTCTAGTTTAAATGTCATTTTGATCTATCCGAGAAGACCACAACTCATGAAGAGTTGGAAACCCCCGAGGTGGCCTAATGAACCATCAATCATGTGCGGTTGACGTCATTGAATAATAGTGGAGTGCTCCAATAACAAGTAACTCGTGAAATAGTTTCCTCATCCTATACAAAACAATTGTACAAAAAGAAGTGTAAATTTGTATAGTTCAGAGATCCAATTGATTACGAGTAGGGGCTTCACATTCGGCAGTGTAACCAGCTCCTTACTAAGTGCATTATAATTATGGAGCTCAGTAGACTAATTTTCTGCTCACAGTGGTAAGCCTTCGACGGGAGAACACACTGGTTGTGACCAGCCATTGTACTGAATCAAAACAACGGGTTGGCGACTTATCAGGCTGACTTAATACAGGCGTGGTGCACAGCTAAGACTGAGAATGGGAACGTCAAGTAACTCCGATGAACTTGCAGATCTAACTTCCTGAAATTCGTGGCCCCGCAGGCGGGTTCGTAAGCTACATCTATATTTTCACAGGCACTAGACAAAGTACCAAAATTCTGTAGGCGAAAAGTTGTTTGGTAACGATACACGTTGTCCAACCTGTACGCAGTGCTGATAGTGTATCAAAGAACTCCGGACGAGTGAGACACGCCTGTATTTGACCAGCCAAACGAGTCAAGTCGGAGAAATATGTACAACCGTTTATTTACTTTCTTTTCCAGTCCGCAATGTAGTAACTTTGATCCTCCGGCTGCCTGAGTACTTAGGTTCTGTTCTGGCTGGGCGCCTGTCGTCATTAGATTGATTCTGTTGACGCCATTTCTCTTCGACTGGTCCGGTTGATCCGGTTGACGGCTTAATCGATAGCCCCCCCCCCTCCCGCATAAGCTATTTCGTTGATTGCGTCAGGTGCCACAAAGTTTCCTCCATGAGTCTTCATGGCTCTTTTCGTCTGGAGCGAGATGCTTCCTATGTATTCACTGTCTCTTCTACGGTCTGCTACCACAGCCTTTCTCGTTACAATAGCAGAGTATGGGGTACCCGATGGTGAAGAGAGCAACACTAAAACAATGCTTGTCGGAGGGCAAAAAGTCTCTGCTATACAGTTCACCGGATTCATATGGGAATCCTTCTCCCAAAAAGTTTTAATATTGTGTTCATGCAGTCGAAGTACCTCTTCCCCAATTTTGGTTTGTTTTACTTTTTTAAGTAGTTCTGTAACACAGAGGAAATACTATGACTGAGTGATCGCACCCTATTTAGACCAATCACCGATCACTTCTTCACTTAGTGTGCCATGCTCAAACGCCTTTGACCATCTAATTTAACTTCCTTTGTATGGGTTACGCACTCTCAACTCAGTTTGTGTACTGGCTGTTTCACCGATCTCTCATTTCATGGTCAAATCCTCCGATAACTCAAAAAGACCTGTTTGCTTCAAAGTACTTATTTGTGTGTTTTCCTTACATTTATTTCAGGAGCTCTTATCACCCCGATTTCTTGAAATATTTGACTGTTCTTCGGACCTACTGTTCTGCCGATGTTGTTTCCAAATATTCCCCAGTACTTACACACACGTGTCTTCTAAACAGTGCTTTACCGTCGTAAATGTGAATAAGGATGTCAGAAACATAGGCTTTCACAAGGTATCCTGAACCATTTTGCTGCATATGTACATATGCAAACTGCTATCAATATGTTTTTATATAGTCAGTGGAATAACCATTGAAAACCGGGGGAGATTGAAGTAAATGACAATTCATACAACTGAAGCAAACGAGACTGGTGGGCAGGAGTAAATAGCGGTGTACCACAAAAACGCCAAACTAACAGACCGTTCACGCTATTTACACAACTTGCTTTTTTAACTGAGATTGATTACGGCGTCGGCATATCTGATTAATCTTGTGTTTGTATAAACTTCGATTACTTGCTAGTAGTGTATGGGATGGATGATACCTAGCTTGGCCAACTTTGCATTGAACGCCACCTTTCACTCACAAACCTCAGGTCATCTGGTGAACTCTGCACTCGGAAGCACCGTACTCGAGTTCCGCTCTTGTTAGTGCTAAGCAATGGTGCTTTTCCTCCGCCGCAAGCACGGATGTCATACAGAATGATATCTGAGAAAACCTTAACTCGGTTATTCGGATCACTCCGGGCGGGGACGGGGTGGAGCCTTGGTAACACATGAGTTTTACGTTAAAAGGACGGATTCGAACCCTGGGTGTGGGGGAGAATATGCTCTAATGATGGGCTCTAATAAGAGCGAAACTCGAGTCTGGTACTTCCGAGTGCAAGGTAGATCAAATGACCTGAAGTTTGTGCGTGAAGGTTTGAGTCCCAAGTACAAATACACAGCTAAGAATCTTGTGTTTTTCGGAGTTACGTAATACCTTTCCTTAACCAGATGTTGCGTAATTGATGACCTGATTGTTTGAGGCCTAGTGGATGACTTCATCGTTGAAGACTGACTGTTCATCGGAATATGTACAACTCTTCGGTGACACAACGGCCTCTTTGTTCTACCTACGTAGGATATTCTGTACATCCCTATATTTCTGACATCTCTACTCACACACACACACACACACACATACACACACCAAAGTTATTCTCCGCCAGTTATTTGACAGTTCCCATCAGAACAGGCGTGACAACCACGCAAAGCTCAGTCCCGCTATAGGATAAGTTGACTGCTTCTCCCGCTTTAGAATTTTGGGTCAATTAATTATATTTCCCTTTTGCCAAAGAGCATTTTTGATGCAATCGATTACACGGTTTTCTGAAGAAATCTCTACCTTAAAGGCTTGCTGGAAAGATTCACGAATTGTTCGACCACTGGGTAAACGCCTCTCGGCAACAAGTTTGTCTGCTGAAACCCATCAGTTAAAAAGGACGTCATGAAAATCCTTAGTTTGTAGCTTATAGGACACTGTAGAAACAAACCTATCAATGAGTTGGGGTGGTGGAATGACTTTCAGTTTTCTGCTGTACTGTAGTGGGGTGTACATATTACTCACCGAATAAGTAAGTAGTTGACCGCTCAAAACAAAATTATGGATCGGTGGTGAACGCGACTACGTCACAGGGACCGAACACAAGATAAAAGGAGGCTTGCAAAGCACAAGATTGCATTCTCCGGCTGGATAACGATTTTCTTTGAAGGGACTGGGTAGGTATACGCAAAAAAGCGTTGTTATTATGTATGATTGATTTTGATGATGTCCGCACGACCGGCATCACTTTTCTGTTAATACACTGGAGCGGGCAGATGATATTTTGATCCCGTACAAGCAGCATTCATACTTTGTACAAAGAATGAAAAATAATTTCAAAAGGTTCAATGATTGTCTGAAAAGTCAAGTCAAGAATGTTGCTTTGGGACCTAGTGTATGAGACAAAAAAACTTGTTCTGGTAAGTTTTTTCCTGACTGGTGACCGAATACCTGGTGAAGTGGCGTTGCACATACATAAAATGTGTTTGCGACTTCCGTTGCATCAACGTTGCTTCCGTTGATCAGTAGTGGTCTGATGGTTTAGAGCATCAGTTTACCACCTCTGAGGTTCGAGTCCCACCACTACCAGTTACTTTCGTGGTAGAGAGTAATCCCGAATGTCGTCCAGCTTGTTACCATCACGACCTATTGGAACCTTAAGTAGTTATCCTCTCCAAGTCTCGGCGTCCATCTGCAGGTTATCCCTAAAAATACAGTGGGCCTTTGTGGCTATGGGGGTAGACACTTCTTCCACTGCTCTTATGCGCAAGCACATAATAAAAAAATCCAAACTTGTCTGAAAAATGATCGTTTTGAATAAGAGAACTCTTGGCTTTTCGGCCTTATGGGCATCAAAGTTTTGTGAAACAATCGAACAGGCAATTATGAGGTTGGGCAAAGAGTACTACGTACTATTGATTGCTAGCTGAATCAAGCACTGTGTGTGAACTAGTGCTATTGAATTATAGACTGCCTATTTCTTCCGTGTTCTTTCCTGTTTCTCAACGTACTTTACACGACAAGCACCATCTAGTTGAGCCACCGCACAGCGATTAGATCTTGTCACCAATAGACATTCCATGTGCATTGGTCACTTCAACCGTAAGCGATCCTGAACCTGATTCCATTTTAGCCGACTCTGCTCTACGGAGCAGTTAAGTATGAAGCTTGTGCTCACCCAAATTCACATTCAAAACGGTTATCAAAAAATACCTAATTAAAAGAAAATCGTGGATATCTGGTGGTTTTGGAGTGTGACGCGTGTCACTCACTGAGAATGATAGGATTTACCTCTTATTGCAGGGCATTTGTTGAAAATCTGATCGAATGTCATCCCAGTGTACTTTGTTCACCGAAGAAGAGAAGAGGCCGAACAGAAGGGTGAGCAAGTTGGTAGGCACGTGATATGAGAACCTCGGACAGTAAACACGTTCTTGTAGAACACTTTTTTTTATTTCATCCTGGTGCAAGACTGTATTGGAAGGGGCAAATCTCACGGCCTAAAATACCCACTTTGCTACTGGGAATGATTGGACGCCATGAACTTGAAAGTTCAAGTAGTGGAGAAACAGATAAGGTCCTTATGGGCCAGTGTTAGCAGTCATACTAAAGACGTGTTAGGTTGCCTGGTTGGTGTCCAAGATAATTAATTGCTAGTTAGACGATTGAATATACGAGGCGATATGTACTGAAATGGCTGACGCGAGCCTGGAACTGTGTGCACACAATAGCGAGTGATGTTGCATATGTTGACGGCCTGGTACCAAACCGAGTTTTCCCAAAATCACAGGACATCTAACTTTCGAACAACTCGCCCAACTTTTGTCGTCTTTGCCCCCGTTGGAGAGATCAATCAGGTTTACCGAATTCGGATCGCTCAGTTCATGAAAATGTTATTTAATTTCAAAATGTTTAATTATCAAAATATTCTGTTTTTTGTTCACTGACATTTTAGATCTGATTTCCTTGCTTTACGTCCTACTACATAGTCATTCTCTTGCCTGTTACTGGTTTATCTTAATCGGTTTTTCTTGCATTAGTATGCAGAGACCAGTGTGTTGGTCTGGTTGTCGCGTTCGCGTAGTGCCAGACAGTAGAGTAAGGGAAAGGTGATTCACACAGCAGAAACGACGAACGTGTTTACTAGGGCAAAGACGTGGTACGGCAACCTACCTCACAATTTCATGTATCTCTGTGTACTGAATCTAATTTTTCCCCTACAGTAAGTGGATAGGACAGCCATCAGAGACTCATGTCCTGAGCCACGATCATATCGTGGAACAGTCCTTCGTGGTGTGTGACTACAATTCAGGAATCCGGCTCTGTGTCTTCTGTGAATCACGTCCCACACAATAGCGCTATGAGTGCATGCGCACGCGTTCTCATTTGTGCTAATATGAGTGCAGTCTCTGTGAGCTGGGGGAATCTCCCTCTCTCAGCGATAGAACACCTCAACACTTTATGAGTGTGAGAGAGTGAGGATGACAAACAAGCTATTTTGTTTTGGAGTCCATTACGATGAAGTTAAATCAGTGCTGAAATATACACGAATCTGTCTTCAACGATCTATCTACATTTTCGTTCACTTTGTTAGCCCAAACAATTTCGCATTCGGCAAACTGTCATTTCCACGCATGTGAAAACCACTCAAACGGTGGGTACGTTTTGAGCTACATTCCACCACATTAACCTAGAAGATGTAGGACCTATAAAAATAGTGGCAACGAAAACCATGTGGTCACAGGGCCATTTTAATGAGAGCTGTAAGCAAAAGTGAACGAGGCCACTGACATTGGGAAAATTCCGGCACATTTATGCGGTAATCTGCGTGTTCGACTTTTCGACAACGAGATTACATGTGATTGATGGCCAAAATAAAAATGAGTTCCATGTATTCCATACCCTCTTTTGTTCTCAGGACAAAAGGAATTGCGACGTACGAGCTTTGTTCGTGCTATGCTTTATGCTACGATCGATCTACGCCCGTCCAATTTCAGATTACAAATCAATGACATCTCATACGAATCGGATACATGTTCCCTGGAATTAGTGGCTGGGAATTAAATGTGAAAACCTTGTACTCGAGAGAGAGAGAGAGAGGCACCATTCAGAGCCAGCTCGAGTTTATTTGGACTGCCGACCTGGGGTATCAAACTTTGATTAGGTTCAGAACAATAAGTCCGACTTAAATACTAAAGATTACTCCCTGATTGCGTGCACGACTGAGCATGTATTTAGGTAACTGAACGTTCCAGTCAGGTCTAGTGAACCACCGTTGCATGGTTATAGTCAAGACTGAGGATGCCACCCTGGACACCGATCAAAACTAAAAAGAATGACTGAAACTGATGCTAACCCGCAGGGAAAATGAGACAGGTAATTAGCTAGTCAAAACATGTATTCAAACTGTCTAACAAAGGTTATCTTGACGACGGGGTTCAAGGTCACCAGGTAGATTGGTCGGCTCAGACAAGAAAACTTAGCAGATGAAGCCCTTCAATACTAATACAGATAATAAAACTACAGACTGCACCTCACTGGTGAAGAGGCAGTTTTGTCTCTGGCCGATAATAATGTACGGCTAGCCAATCAATGAGGTGAGCTATAGGGAAGCGAGAAACAACCGCTGCGTTCGGTTCTCAAATTAAACTGAGAGTTTTCTCATTCCGTGTCATAGATTCTCAGTTCTATCTCATATTTTCTCAACTCAGTCTTCAAATAGTCAAGAAACTGCGGAGTGGATTTTTGGGGGGAGAAAGGGTTTCGATCCGTTTACCTGCAGATCTAGCTGGAACAGTCATTGAGAAGAAGTGGGCATCGATCAAAGTTAGAAAGCTCGTGCTTGGTCGACATTACGAGCATTAACCTACGGCAAACTGTGACATAATAGATCTACCGTGAAAACTAGAACAGATCATTTTCACTGGCTACGGCGCTTTTATACTTCAGTGCTGATGCGTGAATAAAATAGAAGGGGAATATCTGAACCACACGAAGCCAACTGCACTATGAGGAAAATCCGGCAGTAATGACCTTGAGACTCGAAGTGGAGAACCACACAGAGCCCCAGTGAGTCAAGCGCGACAATATTAGGAATGAGAGTGATGTGCTGACCACTATCGTGCTTTCCTGAAAATAAGATCCGGTTATATATCTATTCTCTCCCCAAAAATTGCGCTAAGGTTTATTATCGTGGAATATCTTATTTTTCATATATAAATCTCATCATGCATGCATGTGCAGAATTCTACGCTCATTCAAATACAGTCGTTATCTTCTAAGGCATCCTCATAAATTTCCAAATCCTGAATTCCGGCCTGGATTCTCAAGACTCCGTTTCCCGTAGAACCATTGGCCTCAGCCTCTCCCGCCCAGCAATAAAGCTTTCCATAAATGAGCACCCGTCCTTCATGTAGCCTGCTCGTTGTGCATTGGTAAGAGCTATTAGCGGTTTTATCCCACGAATTCGTTACCCAAGTCACAACCTCCAACATACGGCTTCAAAAAGCTTCCACGCTGATCTCTCTCTATTCTACTTTCAAAGTAGTCGTTGATTTCTATGAACAAATGGCCCTTAGAAGGTTTATTTATTGCAACATCACCAGTCTTGATAGGAAGGTGAACGCATTGAAAAGCTTTGTGCGAAGCTCATTGGTTCAGAACGTTTTCCACAACCGAGACTTCTGGCTGGCTCTCTTAGTTACGTACCGGACCGGCTGATTTTGTCCTTGTCAGCTAAAAAGACTGTTGGTAGTTCATTGTTTGATTTTCGTTCCGTTTGGTTAAAACAACTCTTGACCGCTGACTGATTAATTCTTTTCTATTCGGTGAGAATAGCTATTGGCGGCCCACTGGATGATTTCGTTCCGTTTCTTCATGAACTGACCGGGCCATCGACCCGCTACGTTGTCTCCAGCTTTGCCATCTATTTCGGACAGACGATGGCGTGGCGTCTATAAAACTGGGCCGTCTGCCAGTGTGCCAACCAATAGCCTCATAACGCACCGCACTCGCAAAACAAGCGACAGCATTTGTCGACACACATTCTCATAACTGCTTGTGTGCACCAGGCTTTTTCCTTTGCAAGAGCATAAATACCTGAATCACGTCTCGTCTCATCTGTATTGCCCTGAGTGGTGATCAGACGCGTGGTTTTCAGTCAGTAAATAAACCTACAAGATACGGGTAGAATGTGTACTTTCGTAACCAAAGTAACTGCAGTTTCATCCATGGGAATCGTGTTGGAAATTTTTCATTTGAAGGCTGCCAATACAGCATAAGGTACAACCATAAAACACAGGCATACACAGAGACGATAGATATACGCTTGCACCTGCACCGTCAGATGCGGGCTGATCAAATTCGTTCAATCTTAGATTTCATGAGGCCTGCAGATGACCGAAACGGGAACCGATTCGAAGTCCGAGAAACAACCACGAGCAGTGGTGGATTACAAACTATAGGGAGATGGGAAAAATTGTTGCGATTCATAACAGTCGCAAACTTTTCCGTCTAACTAGAAATACCAATCCACAAAAGCCAAGCGTTAGAGAACCCATCAAAGAACCGAACGGCTCACTGGTCCAGATTCAGCGACGTCGTCTAGTTCGTTGAATAGAACATTTCCAGAAGCAAGTTAACTGGCATTTATTCAAGACAGGTTTGCCAAGTAGCACCATGGTTATAGCTCTAGTTGTGGATGCTAATTCTCCGTCAGAAGTAGAGCTTCTCCGTGAGATAAGCTACCTTAAACGACATAATATTGCCGGACTGGATGGGTTACCTTCGTATAGTTTCAAACACGGTGTCCCAGTATTGATACTGGAGTTGAAAACTCTTCCGTTTGGTATGAGAGAGGGAACAAGTTCCAAACACTGAGTGTGATTTGGTGATCATACCGAGTTACAAGGTGACAGGTTCCCTTGGGAAAACCACAAGGGAATAAGTCTCGTCAATTTCGCACTTAAACTGCTCCCCAGCATTATTCAATACAATTTATCTAACGCTCGCTAACAGTGCTCGCGTGAGAATCGAGCTGTGCTTAGACCGAATGAGGATTGTGTTGATCACATCTTCGCTCTTCGACAAATTTCAGAATATGCAGACACATCTTTCGTAGGTCCACTATCTCCGCTTTTCTTCATCTTGAAGTGGCCTTCGACTAAGTCGACCACATACTCCTCTGGCACTGCTTCTTCTTGAAGGGTGCACCACGGAAATCCATTTCCATCACAAAGTCACTGTACATGAATGAAGGAAGCTGAATTCGGGCTTACGGTGATCTTTCATCTAAGTTAGCCATGAAAAGTGGTGTATTTCAGGGTCGCTCCCGTTCTTTTTTCTTCGACGTCTTCATTTATATGGTCCTAGAGTCCACACTTTTCTGGAGTGACAATACTAGAGTCACACTGTTTCGGGGTTAAAAAGTGTCAGGTCTTAGATATGTGGACGACATAGTTCTTCTAAATGAACATCCAGGTTAGTTGCAAGCTTTTATAGACAGCTTGACGGACTGTGTAGCAATGTTCGGTATGCGTTTTGCATCTTCAAAGTGTAAAATGCTGTTGCAGGATTGGGTTGATCCAACACTAAACTACAGACCAGATAGACAAGTTTTATTATTCCGGCAGCTGCATTTCACCTGGAGGTCGAATATCGCATTAGGTGTCTTTGTGTATACAGAAGGCTCGTTTGGCATTTGCCAATCTGAGTCATCCGGGGCGTCCATATGACATTCGTTTATCCATCAAGGGTCGAGTATACGCTTCAGTGGTCAGGTCGGTGCTTCTGTATGATTCAGAAACATGGTCATTGCAGGTGGAGGATATACGAAGATTGTCGGTGTTTGAACATCGATGTTTTCTTAGCACTGCTCGAATATGGTGGGAACACCGCATAAGTAATGCTGAGGTTCAGTGGAGAATTTTAGATTCACGAACCAAACCATTAGATGACGCACTTAAGCTTATCAGGCTAAGATGGTTGAGACGTGTTCCACATGTTCCCTGAATGGTTTCCTCTGCACCCAATGCTCGCTGAGGCGGTAATGATTGGAGGATGAGTAAGAATGGTCAATCCATGAAAAAATCTAACCAGTAGACTTGGTCAAGTAGAACGTGTTAGACTACTTGGGTGAGGTCCAAGAGACCCTCCTACTCTATGGTTAGATACAGTGGAGGATATGGCTAACTGTTGCGATCAGTATCGCGTTCGATATACGCCAACCCCCGGAAATACCGCAACTGTATGGCGTTTGCATAAATATATTATGCGTACCCAGTTTGGTCGTCGCCTGGTAAAATCAAATGACTCTTCATCTTACAGTCAAATAAAGGAAAATGTCGACATACAAAATCTAAGATGAAATTAATTAGGGTCTTTTTCGCCTAACAGGTCCGTTCTCATCACTCACCTTACTCATTCCAAATAGGTACGAGAGAATCTAGAGGAAGAGTCTCATCGAACTGCTCCATACGTCAAAAAGTAAAAATACTATCGATTTCAGCGAGTAACATTACAATGAAGTGCGAAGAGGTTGTTCGTCTTCTCTCCGCAAGTTACAAATGAGTGGTAAATGAACAACAATATTCAAATAGTCTGAGTATGTACTGGAATCGGAATCATTCGGAATCAATTATCACAAACTCTAGACCAAACGTCGCGACAGCCCCGACTGTATCACTCAATGTCTGTGATCACTGATCAAACCATCGCCAGAAGACTCATTTGAAAAAACCCAGCATGGTCAACACGGCACAATCGGTTGTCCCAGAGTTCCATTGTTTTGTTATATCCGGAACTGACCATTTAAAATGCATGGCAGAAGTTAGTCTTACCGGTAGTGGTCGATCGGTTTAAAGCGTCTGCTAACCACCTCGGACGCCAGACGCTTAAATCCTGCTACCGCCGGCTACCTTGGTGGAAGTAAAAAAACCCACTGTCGTCCGGCTCGTTACTGCATCTGACCTATTGGGGCCTTCTGTGGTTTTCTGCGATTCCAAGTCACAAGATTCGGTTGTCGGTTCTAACAGTGTATTCGGTCCTTGAGCCTATGGGGTGTATCCCTTCCACTGCAATCATGTGCAAGCATTTGATAAAAATTGAATATGCAGCCCCTGGCAGACTAACGAATGTTATACAGATATTCAGAAAGATTCAGATTGCCGAACACATCCCTTTTGCATCCAGCCCTTTCAGCTGACACTTGCCTTGTGAGAGAACGTGTTAACTCAGCGTTAGTGGACAACCAAGCCACGTTGGCAGTCAGCTGTAGTGCCGTCCAAGCCCAAGGCTTGAGACAATGGAATCTCGGATTGCAGGACAACCACTCGATGGAGTGGATCGATAGATGAGACAAGTATTGTCAGTGTTGCATAAGCCTCAAGGCGTGGTCGCCTAGACCGGTCGAACCAATACGTTGTGTGCAACGAGTGAGTACATGGGACAAAAACCTACTTATTCTTCGTTTTTCGATGGCAAAACGAGATGATTCGAAGGGTTAGGAGTCTTCTCACTAGAGCTGGTGGCACGGCATAAAGCACACTTATCGGGTGAAATTTCGTGGTCTGGGTTGCAATAAATTATCTATCGGATTATTCAGTTTCTCTGTGGTGATAAGAGAGTAATTCGACCCCGAAAGTATCATTTTACACAGTGAACATTCAAATTTTATCCTACAGAATGGACCTCATAACCGCGGTCCTTTGGTGCGGCGTTATTATCCGATCTGTTGCGAGGTTCGTCGTACCGCTGGTATCTGTTCGCTCTCATTTGCCTTTACTTCGCGTTTCTAATACACCATTGTGCATGGGTACAGTGGAAGGTACACACACCCCGTAGTCTCAAAGGGGTACTACACTATTAGGGATAATCGGCCATCACAACGAGACTGCACCTTGGCGTGGTGTGATGGCTTGCGTGCCTCCATGACCCAAAAAGCTATGCAGGATGGCTTCCTTAAGCCGGAGATGCAATCCTGCCTGACAGGTCAATGCGTAGAGGCCAGACGAAGTCTGGTCTCAGAACCAGTTGATGGGCAACATCTGGTTCTAACCACTATGCTCTTGGAGAGGACACTCCATCGAATAAACAGAGAAACAGTTTACCGGTCAAGAAACCTCCACTAGATGGGCGTGGGAGTGGAGTACCTGGGGTTTCTCTCGACGGTGGAAGAAGTCATCACACTTCACTGAGTAGCTATCGCCCGCCTAAGCTGGGCAGCCCCAGGCCCAAAGGATGCTGCCCCATCCACTTTCCGCTTGCTCCATTGGGTGCATGGGGCTAAAGACTGAATCCGAAAAGCGGATCGATAACAAAGCACCAGCGAAGACAAGACAAAACGTATGCATTAATCAGGTCTCACGTGACAGATCAGAAGAAGTTCCTTTACGGGTACTTCGGTCACGTTCCCGTGTTGGGTTAACGTCCCACTGCCTTGTGGGTGAGACCTTTGAGTCAAAGGCTCCGGTTAGGTTTCCCAAAGAAAACCCCCATCTGTTGTGTGGGCAGCTGCGAAGTTTGATTCACCCAGAAACATCCAGCATCTTTCCTGTAAAGGGCCTTACAAATTTTCACTCTTTTAATGTAAGATCGATGCAAAACGCCACGGGTTTATTGCGGCTCTGATAAAAAAGTAGTTCAGAAGTTGGGTATAAATCAAATGCACTGCTTAAGCCTAAATGTTCACTTCACTTGGCTGCCTTAAACGTCCGTGCACTATGTCAAATACGGCTACAGGCTGCCCTAGCTAGAGCTCTTGACACTTTTAAAATGGATGTTGTGTCTCCGAAACACACATACAAGACCCCACTTCTGTGATAGCTCTTCGCACCCCGGATACAACCTCAGTCTTTTACTTCACTCTTCGCGTGTCGGGTGATTTGGTGTCTAGAGCACGTGGTCAGGCTGGCGCTGGGATTGCCTTGGGCACGAAAGCTGAGCGTACACCGCTAGACTGGATTCCAGTTAGCAGTTGTTTGTATGCAGTTCGGTTGGACGGTTCTGTTCGTGTCAGCAACAACAAACGGAAGCGCCGATGTGTTGTTCGTCGTGTCTGTGTATGCGTCCACTAACTGCAGCTCCTCTAAGGCCAAGGACGAATTCTATCACGATTTGTCTCAGCTACTTGGAAGCACACGTTCAGCGGACGTGGTGGTCATTGCTTGGGATTTCAACGCCCAAGTTGATAGTTTGGGTGAATCCAAGAGGCACATCGGAGACCCATTTGCTATCCTAGTCGATCGTACCGATAGCGGCGATCGTCTCATTCAGCTGTGTTCTGAGCTTAGATTGTTTCTGGCAAGTACAAACTTCTGCCATAAGAAGCGGCATAGACTCACGTGGCCTCCTCCTTCATCTTCACAACGTTGGACTCAGGTTGACCATATTGTGACTGGTCACCACTGGCGTGGATCAACTGAAGATTGTCGTTCATTTTGGTCTACACCTGTGGACTCAGATCACGCCTTGATACGTGCTCGCCTCTGTTTACGTCTCGTCCGTGGTCGAACCAAAGTAAATGCCACGCGTCCCGTGCAGTTGCTTTCAGAGGATAACCAGCGACACAGTTTTCAGATGGAGCTGACTACGCAGTTATCGATGCAGCCAGATGTTCAGGACACAAATAAACGCTAGCAGCAGATCAAGGAAGCCTTGTATGCCGCTCCGAATGGCACCCAGAACTCTGGTTCCAGGCAGTCTCACAAGCAATGGATATATTCAGCGTCAGTTGCTCTGCTGGATGCTCGCAGATCCGTCCCTCCGGATGCCACGCTCAATGAAGTGCGTAAATCCCTGAGACGCCAACTGACTAGGAACCTGACGAATGGTCGTGAGCAGTGGTGGACTGCAAAATGTAAGGAAACGGAAAAGCCTCCGTCCATTGGCAATACTCGCAAACTTTTCCCGCGTGATTAGAGGTACCGGTCCACGGAAACCTGGTGTAAGTGAGTTAATTAGGGAATCCGACGGCTCACTGATTCACTCTCAGGAACGTCGTCTGGAGCGCTGGGCGGAGCACTTGAGGGAACAATTCAGTTGGCCCACTTCAACGGCGGACCTTTCAAATATACCTGCCACCGAAACACTGCAGGTAAATATCAGTTCTCCATCAGAGATGGAGATTATGTGGGAGGTAGGTTACTTTAAATGGTATAAAGCTGCTGGACCGGACGGGTTGTCTCCATCTTTTTCAAGGGAGGCGAAGCTTTGGTTTCGGCATTACCAAAACTCTTCCGCATTATTTCGGATAGTGAGCAGATTCCGAGGGAATGGTGTAAATCGGTGACTGTACCGATTTACAAGAAACGTGATAGATCCTTTTGTGAAAACCACAGAGGAATTAGTTTGGTAAGTATCGCGTCTAAACTGCTCATCGGTTTTATTCACCATCGATTATCCGGTGCCCACGAAATGTGTACGCGTGAGAATCAAGCCGGTTTCAGACCCGGTCGTGGTTGTATCGACCGCACAGTTCTCTGACGCTGACTCTCATTGAAGGGTGTGCCAGAGAAGTTTACTTCTCTTTCCTAATGCTTGTATGCAAACAGTTGAAGCCGAGTTCGTGCTTCAGTGAAGATCCAGGTAAGTTTCACGCTCTTTTAAATAGCTTTAACAACAGTGTAGGAATGTTTGGGATGTGTTTTGCACGTTCAAAGTGTAAAATGCTGCTGCAGGACCAGGTTCGCTCAACACCAAACCTCTTCTTGTCAGGGGAAGCTCTAGCTGAAGTGGATAAATCTTGTTACTTGGGCAGTTACGTCTCACCGGGTGGACTGATATCGGATGAAGTGTCATCGCGTATACAGAAGGCGCGATTGGCTTTTGCCAATCTCAGTCATGTGTGGCGCCGGCGTGACATCCGATTGTCTGTCAGGGGTCGAGTGTACATTGTGGTGATTAAGTCCGTTCTTTTATACGGTTCAGAAACATAGTCGTTAAGGGCAGAAGATAGGCGAAGACTGTCGGTGTTTGAGCATCGATGTCTCCGTAGCATTGCCCGAGTATGGTGGGAACACCGTATCAGCAATGCTGAGGTTCGGCATAAGGTGCTGGGAACCAGAGGTCAGTCTCTGGATCAAGTACTGAATCTAAACAAGTTAAGGTGGTTGGGACATATGTTACGCATGTTCACGGATAGACTCCCTCAGCGTACGCTGTTCTCTGATGCACGTGGTGATTGGAAGGTAGGTCGAGGTGGTCAGTCCATGACATGGCAAAAAGGTATGAAAACCTTGACCAGTGGACTTGTTCAGGTGGGACGTGTGAGACTTCCAGGTTTGGGTCCACGTGATCCGCCTATTAAATGGTTGGAGACATTTAGTGATATGGCTAGGTGTCGCAGTCAGTGGCACAGTTGCATTCGGACTCTTTCCTTGTCGTCTTGATTTCCCCTTGGTACTTCGACTTTTTGGATCTTTATCACTATGCTTCTGTTCTTTTTGCCCTTTGCTGGACGATGCCGGAAGGTAGCAGCCGAAGCTATAGCACAGAAGTGCGAAGTTAATGGTTGAATAAACTAACTAAATAGCTACCCGGGCAACAGTGGATAACTGTGTCATCAATGTGATCGGCGGATTAAAAACAAGCATACCTCTTGACCAAAATCCACCACTGCATTTGGCTCATCACGCGCGTGGCACGTGTCAATGTCGATATACCTTCTGACCGTCTATTACCTTTTGACTGTCATCTGCACTTGTGGTTGCCATGAATTTTGCGTTTCGTAGACGTTCGTTCGTGCTGTTACTTACCCAAAGATCTACAACACAACATGATCCAGTAGGAGAGTCATCTGATATTCAGTCGGAGGTGGTCAAATGGTTCAGATCGTTTGATTACCCCCTCGGATTTCAGAGGTTCATATCCCTGCCGTTGCCCGTCATTTTGGTGGTAGACTGAAATCAACTGTCGTCCGGCTTGTTACCACACCTGACCTACTGGAACTTGATGTGGGTCTCCACTTCAAGTCTCAGGGTCTAGTTGTCGGTTATCTCTAATAGTGCAGTGGATCTTCGAGGCTATGGGGCATAGTCCTTCCATTGCACTTACGCGCAAACGGGTAATCAACAAAAGCAAAATAAAGCTCCCGAAAGTCGCCAAACATCCAGAAAGATTATCAAGAATCAAGTTGGGTACAGACACAGTCGAATTTTCGCTCCTGAACAGACTTTAGAACACGCACGCCTATGACAAACCCACTGGCTGCTTTTCTTGATATATTAGCGATTTTCGACCGCACAATCCATTATCAGTGCCTTCAGCACTGGATCTCCGTACATGAATAGCTGAAGCCAACTTCCGGATTACGGTGATCTTTCGCCCGAGTTCATCAGGATAACAGATATACATCAGGAGTTGACTCACTTTTCTTAATCTATTTCATAATCCTTATTTTGGTTCGAGTGCAGACTGCAAGATGGCAACCAGAACTGCCGTGCCCGGTGCACGACTTAATGATTGTTCATGCTGAAAACGTGAATCGATGATGTTGATGATGATAAAGAAGTGGTCATTCCAAGTGGTCAACTTACAGCGTAGCGCGGAGAGAAAAATCAGTGTGAAACCGTCTTGAACTAGACAACTTGTAGCCCTAAAACACTGCATAAGCAACTGATGTTCCAGTCACAAGATGGCATCAATCACATGTGCCGAAAGAGTTCTTACTGACCCTTCATATTAAGTTCGTCTTTGTCGGGTACACACTACGAACCCGTCTTGTTTCTGTCTTCTTCATTTTAACTTATCATCATATAGAAATTACATGAAAACAACTCTAACCCCGGGTTTTATTGGCACTGCCTGAAGCAACAGCGCTTTTAGGAGTATAATTCACACTTTCGTTATCACCAGTGTTTTCCACATTTTTAGACTAGTTCAATTTGGTTATTAGGTCTAATTCAGTATAACAATATGAAAAAAACCTCCGAATTCGTCGGGCAAGGATATAAAATCCAGAGAAGAAAAGCTTGCATCTAGTTCTGGTTGTCGCCTCCCTCCTTCGTTTAAGCAATCGATAACCCACGGACTTGTTGATAAAATTTAGAAATCCAGAAGGAAAGTTGTGTATACAATTATGGGAACATATGTGCACAGGGTTTGTGGATCTGACCACAGATCAAGCTTGAAAACTTCGTTTCGATTGAATTTCATCCAGTAATTGCTGCAATTCTTCGTCAGTGAATCGAGAACAATCCAAACTGGGGATTAATGCTTTCGCTTCTTCTGCCGTGTCAGGTAATAGATTGGCAACCGAGGCCAATTCGAACGAATGTAACCGTTTCTGTGACAGTAAACTGCAACGGTTTGTGTTATTCACCCGGTTTCGAACGACAAGACTTACGCTCGAACACTTTCGATTGTTTCGCGGTTGCTAAACTTGGAAAACTGTGCGGCGTAGTTTAGTGTTTTGGTAAAAACTTGGGATAATTCCAACTCGTGAATTGTCGCAGTTTCATTCTGTTCCTTTCTGTAAGTGAGCGGTAGAAATTGAAGGATATGGGGGGAAAAAACGTACTGAGTGCCAACACAAGACAATTATACTGTGGAGCATAAAATGAGTAATTAAGTAAGGATATGACCGTATCGTCGATACGAAAAACACAGTGGTACTCTAATGTCAGCAATAATGCATAAAGAAATCAAAAATTATCACCTGACGTTAGATAAGATGCCACTTATTACCGTTTTTGTGGAATGATTGGTTACGCGGAGGTGTATATGAAGTGAAAATAGCAGTAGCAGTAGCACCTTTGAGTGGCATTCTGTTATGAGCTCACGAGTGTACATCCAGTCACTGTTCTTCATTTGTAATTCAGCTCTCAGCAGTAGCTGCTAATACCTGCTACTTGAAGCATTGACCATACCCCGGTAAACTGCACGAAAAATGGCCCAAAATCAAGTAGAGAATATCTGGGACCTCTTCAATTTGACGAAAAAGTCAATGATCGTTGTCGAGTAAATGATGTTAGTTAGCAATTTCGGTAGTGAGAGATCAATTGTTATACGAAATGGTTCATCATGCAGTATCAACGCCCCTACTGTACCATGTATAAATATAATGGAGTTAGCGGATGAGGTTTGATGTTATCATTAAATCCAGGGGTAAATATCGTTTATTTGAAGATTAGAGGCGTTACTATCCACCATGGGACTCTACAAATATACCAGTTGCGGTTGACTTTTCTAAGACTAGAGGTGCATCGTCGAACAAAAAAGGCCAGGTGGGGTTTCTTCGGTCATTCTCCTACACTCGACTGGGTGACCGAGTAGCTCAAAATTCCGAAGTACAAAAGATGGTGATTCCTGTGATCTTCATCCTGAATGTCACTGTTGGGGCGTTAGTATTTATTTATCACTCAATTTTATGGTAATTAACGCAGTCAACTTGTATTTATGTATTCTCGGATCAACCTTGAGGGTTCTGCTTGGGCAACTGTCACTTTCACTTGCCATTTTTTATCTACCTGTTTATCACTATTGTTCTCTCAAATTTTCCCCTTTATTGTTTTCAGCTCCTACCGTTCATTTGTGTGTTCTAGGCCTGTCTTCTGTTTGTGTCAACCACTCGGATTTCGTGGTCGTATACGTATCAATTCAATCAACATATAACTCGTCTCAAAATGGAACGCTATCTCTATCCGGAACGATTCAACGCGGACCTAAACTCAACCACTTCTTCGAAAATTTGGAGTCACTGGTCCTGCACGGTCGACAGATTTCTTTCCAAAGTTGGCGCAGGCGATTCTGACAAGCTCGATTTCCTACACAACTATATTTCTCCGACCATATACGATTATGTAGATGAATGTACTTCATACAACGATAATACTCAAATCCTAGAAATGTAGTTGGTCAAACCGCCCAATGAAGTCATCACACGCTATCTACTTGCAATATGCAAACAAGAAACGGGGCAAGATTTCAAACAATTCTTCAAAAAGTTGAAGTCCTTAGCTAACGATTGTGATTTCCAGATCGTGACAGCTCAATAAAATGAAAACGATGCTATTCGGGAGGTGTTCATAAGCGGGATGCAGCTTAACATAGTACGGCGGAGACTTGTTTAAAATAACTCTCTGGGCTTAAAAACCGTCTTGGAATTAGTTCGATCGCTCGCAATGACCCGACAGAAATATAGTGCCTTCCAGACACCATCGATAGTGCATACGGCTTCAGTGTCAATAACCACCGAAATAACTGGTAATTATCCCCGTGACCACTCACGGAATCGACGTCAGGGGCGGTTGGAACCAAGTGTTATTTCTGAGGGAACGACAGACACCCTTGATTCGAATGTCTTGTTAAGGATGCGGTTTGTAGTAACTGCGGTAAGAAAAGACACTTTATACGTATGCCGAACGCCTCCAGAGAAACAAATAGCCACTTCCGCAACACTTGTACTTCCTACCACCATCGCCACCTCTTCTCCGGATGGCCTCTCAAATGGGTTACCAATGATTATCACGAACAAGATCCCTATGAAGGCTCTTATAAATACGGGAATTCCGACAGTTACATCTCCGAATCTGTGAAACAGCGTCATTGTCTTAAAATCATACAAGCATTCAGCGTCATCACCATGGCTTACATACGGATAATCGATCAAAAACGTCACTGTTTTATTGATATAAGCCTCGGGAATAATTTGTACGACAGCTTCGAACTCTCCGTGCTCCCTCATCTATGTGCGGATGCATTACCGGGACACGATTTTTTGAAATTACACATAGTAATTGAGATCCCATTCAGTAGCAGCGAACCAACTCTCTCCCTTTGTAGTGTGACAACTTCACGTATTGAACCTCCTTCGCTTTTCGGGAACTTGCTACCAGATTGATAGTCTATCGCAACTAAATCACGACTCCATGCTCCTGAAGATGAGATCATTCCGTCGGAAATTCAGCGACTTCTGAGGGATGGCATCATTGAGACATCAATCTCACGCTGGCGCGATCAACTCCTTGTTACAACAAACGGAAGACACAAAAGACTCACGGCAGTTGACAAGAGTAAAAATATCAATCGATATACATGTTTGGACGCTTATCCACTGCCCAGAACCGATGATACAGTATCCGAAATATCTCGATTCTTTTATTTTCAATGCATTGGATCTGCGAAGCGCATATCACCAAATCGCCATAGGAAAACAAGATCGGTCATACACTGCTTTTGACGCCTATAGTAATTTATATCAACTCTGCCGGATACCATTCGGAGTGACGAATAGTGTTGCTTCTTTTTTAGCGCGCTGTCGACAAGATTATTCGTGAGGAAAACTTAAAAGAGACCTTCGCCTATATCGATAATATAACCGTGTGTGGCGTAAACAAAGATGACCACGATAAGAATTTTACTTTTTTAATGTTGCGAGGAAATACGGACTTACTCTGATCAAAGAGAAAAGTATCATTGATGCCAAATAACCCAAACTCCTGGGTTATGAAGTTTCACACGGTCTGATGACCCCTCCAGGAACTTTTTTCTCCAAAAGATATGAAAACTCAACGGCAAAATATCGGTTTAGTTTTGCACTATTCACAATGGATAACCACTTCCCATGAAGGATTCATTCACTGGTCCATATTCACGTATTTCCCTAACCAGACGATGTCAGTGTCATTTGAAACATTTAAAAGCAAGTCCAACGTGCCGTCGTCACCATTGTCGACCTCCAGGTACCGCTGTTCGTTGAAACGGATGCGTCGGATATAGCTATCTCAGCCATACTGTCGCCAAATCACAGGACAGTTGCATTTTTTCCCGATTGTTTCAAAGCGAAATGCATCGTTCTCCTGTGGAAGAGGCTAACGCTATTTCGAACGCTGTTCGGAAGTGGAGACATTGTTTACTGGGTACACATTTCCGACTTACCACGGACCAAAAATCGGCCGCTTTCATGTTTGATTCCAGATGCCATGGGAAGATCAAAAAAGATAAGATACCGATAAGGCGCACAGAATGATCGTGTTACACTTTCGACACCATTTACCGCCCCGGCCATGAGGATGTCGCGGCCGACACTGTCTTGCAACTTCTACTCTGCATCTACGTCACTCGCATCACTCAAAGAATTACACAACTCACTCTGCCACCTGGGTATTGTCCGTATGCTTCATTTCGTCAGAACAAGGAATCACCCGTACTCAGTCGACGAGATGAAACCTATTACCGGTGGTTTTACGCTTTGTGCCAAACGGAAACCTCAGTTTTGCAAGTTACCTACCGGGAATCTGGTTGAATTTACTTCGCCGTTTGAAAGACTAAACATCAACTTTAGAGGACTGCTTCCCTCAGCATCCAAAAATTAGTACCTATTGACTATCATAGACGAGCATTCCAGATTCACGTTTTCTTGTGCCTGCTCAGACTTGTCGACCGTCACAATAACCCGTTGCCTTCCCCAATTGTTTTCGATTTTCGGTATGTCGTCGTCTTACATCAATTAGAGGCTCTTCTTTCATGTCCGAAGAACTGAAGGATTTTCTTCACCGACAACGTATCGTAACTAGCAGAACAACGGCCTGTAATCCTCGGTCAAACGGACGGGTCGAGGCTCGATGGAATTCTCTGGAGAATCACTGTTCTTGTAGCACAGTCAATAGGACTACCGTGCACCCAGTGAGGTCTTCTTCCTAACGCACTCTACTCTATCGGTCGCTAATGAACCCTCCAACAAATGAGATATTGCGTGAACGACTATTCACTTATCATCGCGAATCAACATCGGGGGTATCAATATCTACTTGGCTGAGTAGTTCAGGGTCGATTTTGATGCGTCGTTTGTTGAGGTCAACAAAATATGATCCCATAGTCGACGAAGAACAACTGATCGAATGCAATCGGAAATAAGCATGTTTGTTTCCTCGAAGGAAGAGAAAACACGGTTTCTATACATCATTTCGTGCCTGAAAAACAAGCCTCAGATTCAGCAAGGGTCGTGGAATTTGCTGGAAACCAATTTCCGAATTTAAATGGTGATTCTCAGCTTCCATCCGACATCGTTTGCAATCCCCTCGATGAAAAATACACCAACATCGCAGTCACATACTAACGAATATAACACACACCCTTCAGTAACGGCACAACAGTGAGCCCATCCCTATTACCTAAGAATCAGAGAACCTTGAGACATTTCGAACACAAATGTTTTCCACCAAAACAGCTTACTGGAGTGAATGTCATGTTTAATTGCTATTTACTATCTATCTTAGATTTATTACTATTGTCCGTCCGAATTTTCACCTTTATTGTTTTCATCTCCTACCGCTCAGATGCATGTTGAATAAAGTCTATATTCTAGGTCCCTGTCTTCTGTCTGTCTCAACCACTCTGACTTCGCAATCTTACACGTATCAGGTTAGTCACCTACGGAATGACACAAGCAAATGAGGCCAGAGTTTAGTTGGACAGACCCCGGCAAAACAACACAGTCTCACAGACGGTGAGTAACAGAATCGGCAACTTGTTATTGGTGCGTTAAACGCAAACCAATTCGAATTCCGAGAAACAACCACGAGCAGTGGTGGATTACAAACTATAGAGAGATGGGAAAAATTGCTGCGATTCATAACAGTCGCAAACTTTTCCGTCTAACTAGAAATACCAATCCACAAAAGCCAAGCGTTAGAGAACCCATCAAAGAACCGAACGGCTCACTGGTCCAGATTCAGCGACGTCGTCTAGTTCGTTGAATAGAACATTTCCAGAAGCAAGTTAACTGGCATTTGTTCAAGACAGGTTTGCCAAGTAGCACCATGGTTATAGCTCTAGTTGTAGATGCTAATTCTCCGTCAGAAGTAGAGCTTCTCCGTGAGATAAGCTTCCTTACACGACAAAATATTGCCGGACTGGATGGGTTACCTTCGTATAGTTTCAAACACGGTGTCCCAGTATTGATACTGGAGTTGAAAAACTCTTCCGTTTGGTATGAGAGAGGGAACAAGTTCCAAACACTGAGTGTGATTTGGTGATCATACCGAGTTACAAGGTGACAGGTTCCCTTGGGAAAACCACAAGGGAATAAGTCTCGTCAATTTCGCACTTAAACTGCTCCCCAGCATTATTCAATACAATGTATCTAACGCTCGCTAACAGTGCTCGCGTGAGAATCAAGCTGTGTTTAGACCGAATGAGGATTGTGTTGATCACATCTTCGCTCTTCGACAAATTTCAGAATATGCAGACACATCTTTCGTAGGTCCACTATCTCCGCTTTTCTTCATCTTGAAGTGGCCTTCGACTAAGTCGACCACATACTCCTCTGGCACTGCTTCTTCTTGAAGGGTGTACCACGGAAATCCATTTCCATCACAAAGTCACTGTACATGAATGAAGGAAGCCGAATTCGGGCTAACGGTGGAATCGAAAACTCTTCCGTTTGGTATGAGAGAGGGAACAAGTTCCAAAGACTTAGTGTGAACTGGTGATCATACCGAGTTACAAGGTGACATTCGTTTGTCCATCAAGGGTCGAGTATACGCCTCAGTGGTCAGGTCAGTGCTTCTGTATGATTCAGAAACATGGTCATTGCAGGTGGAGGATATACGAAGATTGTCGGTGTTTGAACATCGATGTTTTCTTAGCACTGCTCGAATATGGTGGGAACACCGTATAAGTAATGCTGAGGTTCAGTGGAGAATTTTAGATTCACGAACCAAACCATTAGATGACGCACTTAAGCTCATCAGGCTAAGATGGTTGAGACGTGTTCCACATGTTCCCTGAATGGTTTCCTCTGCACCCAACGCTCGCTGAGGCGGTAATGATTGGAGGATGAGTAAGAATGGTCAATCCATGAAAAAATCTAACCAGTAGACTTGGTCAAGTAGAACGTGTTAGACTACTTGAGTCAGGTCCAAGAGACCCTCCTACTCTATGGTTAGATACAACGGAGGGTATAGCTAGCTTTCTTGATCAGTGGAGCTCTTGTATCCTGAACCTTTCTCAGTCGATCTGATGTTGGCACTCGTAGCCCTCTTAGTACTCCTTTCGTATTCCTGTTCTTCCTCGTTATTTTCTATTAAGGTAGCCGCTAGAATATAGGAACCGAAGCTACCGTACACAGTGCATGGTTAATTGTTGTTTAAACTGAACTGGTTGGTCATGCTAAATTTGTACCACTACCACCACTCGTATGGTGTTTAAACTCCAACTCACCGCCTGCTGGATCTCTTTACAATTTCTTGCTCGAGAAACCACACCGTTCTCAGATGTCTACGGATAAAGACTTAAAATAGTTTTAGAAAGTGTGTACTGATGGTACAATCGACCAGGTGACTCGGAACAAGCTACTGAAACTGAAAATAAACGGAAGTCTTTTTACGTTTTTCAACGTACAGAAATTGCAAACCCATGTATAAATGAATCAAGCTTCTAGGAAGACGACCTCTCAGTCTTATTCTATTACATGCTTGCGCATAAGTGCAGCGGAGGGGATATAACCCATCACCTGAATGACCACTGCATTATTATGGGGCAGGCGACCAAACCCTGAGACTTGGAGTGGAGAACCACATAAGGTGCCAATACGTCAGGAGCGTTGACGAGCCGGACGACAGTGGATTAGTCTACTGCCAATGAGACCATCGGTGGATAGATTCGAACCTCTGAGGTGTAAGTAAATACTGAGAACCACTCGACCGCTACCGATCTGTTAGATCGTGATGATTTTAACGCTAGATGGATCCCACAAAGCACATGGAGCCTCGTGCGCCGGTGACTACATTCAGTAGATCCTCCACAAATTTTCGCCCGAGGAAAGCCTGTCAGTAAACTTCAACCTTTACCGCCTTTTCCTGAGTGACCTAGACCCGTGAATGAGCCCACCCAACGAATAGCTGTGCGACCAATACATCGATTTACAATGGCTGGGAACTCGGTCATGCCACCCTTCACAGTTTATTGTAGATTATTTTCATCACATTGTTAACAAATCCGTGAAGAACAAGTTGGTTCTCTACTAAATTATGAACGCTTCAATTAAACTTTCATTATCCTTCAGACACTCAAACTCTATCATACGTATCGTAGACCAACAGCAGTCCATCCTTTGGATATTCGGAATCTTTACCAACAGAAAAATTCGCTGAGGTCGTTTTGCTAGACATGGTACGCCTGATAATCGATTCCGACATGAGGCAAGTCATGTATTGTTAATATGAAGCAAACCGTTGAGAGCCGGCTCTTATACCATACCGGTTATTATTTGACTCAAACCGGCACATGCTCGAGTTTTAGTTGGGATTAACTGGATATGCGTCGCTGAAGACACTCAGAAGACCAGATGTAACAACTTCCGTTGGTTTCCAGTGGTGAGCGGTACGTTATTGCTGCTAGAAAAATACTTTATACTAGAGTTCAATTTTTGCATTAGCGAATTCTTGCTGTGCCGTGGCTCATTGTGGCTAATCAGCTAACCTTTCTCCTAGTGGAAAATCATCCACTTTACCGGGACGAAAAGAACTTTATTTCCTAATATATGCTGTAGTAGTCCACAAGACGTTCCGGTTGAATAGATTGTTTATTGTGAACCGCTCATTTGGACATCGACAAAATCAACCAAGCATAACAGAACTACTTGTATCTTCGGTATAAGGGTCCATGTAGACAGCCGTAGTCCGACCGGGAATATCAGCATACGGTTTTTATGCCCTCATATTACCACATTCGGTCCTTTAGACACAATCGCTTCTATTGTCTCTCCATAACTGTCCATTATTGTTTTGAGCAAATAACTCCTTACTTATTCAGTAAGTAGTATGCATACTCCACCACAATACTTCTATCGAACGCAATGAATCAATAGAAATGCAGTTCAGAAACCAAACATAACAATTTCTGCTGCACCATCTCACATACTTATCACTGTCATATACATGGGTAACATGGTGAAACATAGATTGAGATTCACGGGGGAGAACTATTTACCTGTGCTCAAGAAGCAATTTCACTTCAGCTAGCATAAGCGTATCGGAGCTTTCAAATTCTGGTGAACAACCTCAGGAAAGAAATATATTGACCTCACCTTTGGGAAATTTTAACATGGTCGCATCACACTCATCAGAAACCGCATGCATTTGTGACATGATTAGAAGTTCAGTCAAATTTTAATTTTCCGTCCAATGTTTGATCTATTGCTATAATGAAAAGTGATTAAATAAATGCACGCTAATGAAAAGCTTAGAGTATGGAATAACAAAGAGAAACCTGAGGAAAATGACAGAACTCTTTGAAGCAAGACTATTATGAAGGGCATCCCATTTACAATGCGAAAGGCTGTTCATGGTCCAGATACAATAGATTCACCATACAGTATCAAAACTACACTCATCATTAAAAATCGTAGGAATAACGGAAAACTGCCTCAGTTCAGTTCCGTTTATTTAACCATCAACCTCGCGCTTCTGTGTTCTGATTTTAGTTGTTACCTTCCAACATCCTTCAGTTGAGGACAGAAAGAACAGAAGCAAGAGTCGGAAACAAAATAATCAGTGCAAATCACGAACCCAACGAAACATCCTGAATACAACTACGCCAATCGCTATGTAACCTAGCCATGTCACTCAACGTAACGAACCATTTAGTGGGCGGATCACGTGGACCCAAACCTGGAAGCCTCACACGTCCCACCTGAACAAGTCCACTGGCCAAGGTTTTCATACCTTTTTGCCATGTCATGGACTGACCACCTCGACCTACCTTCCAATCACCACGTGCATCAGAGAACAGCGTACGCTGAGGGAGTCTATCCGTGAACATGCGTAACATATGTCCCAACCACCTCAACTTGTTTAGATTCAGTACTTGATCCAGAGACTGACCTCTGGTTCCCAGCACCTTACGCCGAACCTCAGCATTGCTGATACGGTGTTCCCACCATACTCGGGCAATGCTACGGAGACATCGATGCTCAAACACCGAAAGTCTTCGCCTATCTTCTACCCTTAACGACTATGTTTCTGAACCGTATAAAAGAACGAACTTAATCACCACAGTGTACACTCGACCCCTGACAGACAATCGGATGTCACGCCGGCGCCACACATGACTGAGATTGGCAAAAGCCAATCGCGCCTTCTGTATACGCGATGACACTTCATCCGATATCTGTCCACCCGGCGAGATTTAGCTGCCCATGTATATTTGTTACTCTGCATCTGCTTTATAATTCGCTCCTATTTTATTTGTATAGTCTAGCATCTCGCTTATCCCTTTTTAGCTCATACGCCTTGTTTTTGGTCGATTAAAGCCTACCAACTAGGCGTCATCTTCTGAGTTCTCACGGTGTCAACCTGAAACGGAAACGACTGAGAATTGCGGTTTGACTCTAAATCACAACAAATGTGTATTCGCCACTACTGTAGTTCGACTGGGGTGTCTGAGAGGAGTAGCACCTCTGAGTTGGTTGACTGTCGTGTCCCTTGGGGCATCCTCCATCTCTTTGGTCCCCATCCTTCACCCAGCTCTCACCTGTGGCTCCACGAAGCTGAAGCATGCATCAGCGGCCACACCCCGGTAAACCGCTCGACAGGCGGGCTAAACCGGGTTGAGGGTTACCGAGGTCTAAAAAACTTCGGCGAGACGGTGTACCGCATGCGAGGACAGATCCTTCTGAATGGGCGGACGAAATCTACTGATCCAATGACACCAAAGGAGACCTGTTCAACTGCCTGATCCGGCATTCCAGAGGAAGCGAACGAACCGTACAGCAGGTCACCGGCTCCTCTGGGAACATCCTGCTGCCTTGCAGTCTGCACTTGGGTGTGCAAGGGCTAGACGTGCAACCTCGAACAAAAAGGCCGAACAGTGCTGGGGACACCGTTCGTAACCTACTCCCGCGACTCTCTATGATTATTCACGCAAACTCAAGCGCTCATCATGCTACGGCGTCCCCGGTAAGCGACGCGCTTCGTGTCCCGGCGGTCGAGGTGATAAGAAAACAAGCTGAGATTATTCGCTGCAGGAAAAGAGCACACATAGCCTGTTGGAATGTCGGGACCTTTCTAGACGTCGGCAGTCAGTGCATCACAATGCGAACTCTACATGACTATGACGTAGATATTGCTTGCCTCTCAGAAGTCCGCCTGCCCAACTCAGGTAGCCGACAAATAAAGGTCCCGGGAGTGGATACATTTTATTGGCTCTATCAAAGTGGCCCGAAAGACAACTCCGTTCTCTACGGTGTCGCGTTTGCTCTGAACAAAGCAGCTAATGATGCAATGCTCTCTTGGGAACCAGTCTCATCCAGGCTCGCCTTGGCACGTTTTAAAGGCTCCCCGCACGACCTGACGGTGATCGCGATCTATGCTCCAACCAATTCAGCTGATGACGAAACCAAAGACGAATTCTACACTAATTTGCAGGAGGTAATCAACCGGGTTTCGAGGCGCGATGTACTTTTCATCGCAGGAGATTGGAACGCTCGCACAGGTACGGCCGACGAATCTACTCGCCATATTCTCGGGAGATTCGGCCTTGGTCAACGCTGCGAGAACGGTGGCCGATTGATTGGTTTAGCCGACATCAACAGAATGGTTGTCTGCAGTACTCCATTTCAACACCCCAAGAAGCACCTACTCACATGGTACTCCAATGATGGTTACACTGCACACCAACTCGACCACATCCTGGTGAGAGCCCGTTGGGCCTCGTCTGTGGAGGATTGCCGAGCGTACCGAGGTGCAATAACGGGCAACACAAACGGCACCGACCATGTCCTCCAGCGCATGTTTCAAAGTTCATCTGTCTACACGTGCTAAAGTGTCTGCACCCTCTCGGATGAACGTTGCTGCCCTAGAAAATCCAGAGAAGCGAAAAGCGTTGTCACGAGCAATCACAACCCGACTAATCAACGCAACCAATGCACAAGCAGATGAAGTTTCTGTGGGAGGGCAGTGGATTCGAATGATGACGACAATCAAGGAAGCTTCCTGGACAGTACTCGGGAGAACAAAAAGGCGGGCAAAAGATTGGATCTCGGAGAGCACGCTCCAGCTGTCAACCAAAGCACACGAAGCACGACTGGCAGGTAGCAACGAACGCCGCAGACTGCAACGAGAGGCCACACGCTCCGCCAAGGCTGATCGCAAAAGATACTGGATAGAAATAGCCGAAAAAATGGAGACCGCGTCCGGAATTGGTGACTTCGGTAAACTGTTCCGCCTTATTCGCAATGCCTCTAATAGGTTTTGTAAGCAAAATTGCCTTCTTCGTGACACGGCAGGAAACTTAATACCCGAACAGAGTAAGAAAATGGACCTATGGATGGAATACTTTGGTCAGCTGCTCAACCGGCCTACGGACCACCGGACGGACCAACCAATATCAACCCCTCCAGTCCAGTACGAAAGCAACTGTGACCCGCCCAACACCGCGGAAATCACGGAAATGATAAACAAACTGAAAGACAGAAAGGCTGCTGGGGAAGATGGCATCCCTCCGGAAGTGTATAAAGCATGTTCTTCGTCATTGATTGACAGGTTGTGTACACTTTTTGGTTCCATTTGGAGAGCGGAAGCATTTCCAACCGACTGGGGAATGTACATACTGCTGCCCATTCCGAAGAAAGGTGATAAATCGGCATGCGAGAACTACCGAGGGATCAGCCTGATCGATGTGGCCGCAAAGATCTTTGGTGCGTTGTTACTAACCCGTTTTTCCGATGCAAGAGACCAGCGCACTCGCCCGAACCAAGGGGGTTTCCGCCGTGGCAGAGGCTGTGTGGATCAAATCTCCACACTGCGTCGAATACTGGAGCACCCTTATAAGTTTCAGCAGCCGACGGTAGCTTGTTTCATCGACTTCCGGGCAGCTTTTGATTCGGTGGACCGCGAGTCTCTTTTGACCATAATCCAATCCGATGGGATGTCCGATGAGCTTTTAAGGCTGTTAAGAAGATACTACTCGACAACCGGTGCTAGGGTTCGTATGTACGGTGAAGAGTCCCGCGAGTTCACACTCACTACTGGAGTTAGGCAGGGCTGTCCCCTCTCACCGGTGCTGTTCAACTACGCCATCGATTGGACAATGTGACAGGCATTACACAACTACCCTGGCGTTCAGCTTAGCCAGGAAATATACATCTCGGACCTGGAGTTCGCGGATGATATTGTCGTGCTTGGAGACTCCCCCGTTACGCTACAACCAATCCTCGACCGAATCAATTCCTTCGCGAGATCCAGCGGACTTGAAGTAAACTCGACCAAAACAAAAGCTTTCACAACCCATCTGGGCCCGACAATTCAACAACTGTCGATGAATGACCAACCAGTCGAATACGTCCCTTCATTCAAATACCTAGGCTCAACTCTGCTTCCGAACGGCCAGGCAAAAGATGAAGTGGTATTACGGATCGACAGCGCCAGGAGAGCCTTTCTTCAGCTGAGACGAACGCTGTGGACTCGCAGTGAAATCAGCTTAAGAACCAAACTTCGTGTTTACCGTGCTGCCATCCGGCCCGTACTCATCTATGGCTGCGAAACTTGGCCACTACGAGCTGAGGATACCAGAAGGCTGGAGGTTTTCGACCACTGGTGCCTGCGGCAAATCCTCAAAGTCAAGTGGCGCGACAGGGTGTCCAACGACGAGGTAAGGAGACGATGCTCTGATATCGATGCTCTCTCCGTCCTCCTCCAACGTCGACGACTTCAGTGGTTCGGCCATACGCTTCGGCGACCCGAGTCAGAGATAACCAAACAAACACTCTGCCTCACTCCCTGCCCTGGTTGGCGTTGTTGCCTTGGTGGGCAGCTCAAAACGTGGACCAGTACAATCGAGAAAGACGTACAGCTTCTAGGCCTTCGGTCAGTCTATGAAGCCCGGCGATGGAAAAAGGACTGGATGAGGATCTGTACGGAGCTCGCCTCCGACCGCCGCGCGTGGTCAGCAATGGTCCGTGATATCCATGGAGCCGACTTATTCTCTCGCAGGAGATAGTCGCGTAAAAGTAAAAAGTAAGTAAGTCAGAAAATACCTCAAGTAACGGTTGAGCCTGACCCGAAACGTTTTGACGCTCTTCTTGAACTTCCTGCTTCCAAGGATTTGAAGGCGCAGCAGTCTTTGGAATATTTTCATACTACTCCCAATGGTTTTCCCTTTTTCGATTAAATTCACCCGCTAATCGTCAACAGGACATCTGCTTTTCCAAAAGAAGCACTTTTTTCTTATGAATCGTTGAAGTTTGAATTAATCCAATCATCACTATTCGCAATCGATAAAGACACACCACTCGTAGTCGAAAATAACGCCACTGACATAGTAGGCTCTGCTACTCTCAATCACAGCGGCCGTCCCGTAGCTTTTTTCGCATACCCTGTCATCCACGGAGCGAAATCACTCAGCAGTAAAGAAAGAAGCTTGCGCGATTGTCAAAGCTGTTTGAAAGTGGCGGCATTATCTTTTGGATGCCTGCTTCAAGCTTATTACAGACCAACGTTCTGTCACTTTTATCTACAACATGAAAATCAGCAGCAAGATGAAAAACGACAGAATCCAATGTTGGCGAATTGAGCTTTTTTAATTTTTTCTGATGTGATATATCGCCCGGGTTCATAGAACCATGTTGTTGATACCTTATCACGAGCATTCTGTGCGAGTACACATTCTATCAATGAACTGGAGCGACTCTATGGAAGTATGTGTCATTCCGGTATTGCTCGTGTTGCGTCGGTGCGCAAACCTCTGGGTTATCTCCGGTCAGAGATTCCTTGATCATTCAATCCCAATAGAAAATTGACCGCGAACAAGTGCGAAAACTGTATTCAGTTGTAACCGAAAATCAACACTATATATAACACGAGGCAAAGAATACATGAACACATACGGCGTTGTTATTGATTGCCCGGCTTGGTGTGCAGATGTGATTGGTTGAGTCGGATCACAGCATGTCATAAGTCTGATTGGTTGGCGGGTTGGTGTGAAGTGTTGTCAGTAGATTGTCTGTCAGTGGTCGATGTGAACAGCGACATGTGATGGACTGATTGATTCATGAGCGCACGCGTCATGACTGCACTGTCATGTGGGATATGCGGGCCTTGTCATTGATTAGTGCTCACAAAGCATCCTGCCCGCGGGTTGGAAGAATGAGGACTGCAGCGTCGCTGATGACGTGTTTCCAGAGGTTTCCGACGTCCTGATAACTTATCTATACCATTTTGTTAAAAAACTGCTTTTTTCTCTTGATAGTGTCAAGGCGATAATTTACCAATATTTTGTTTGTTCCCACCTGAAACTCAAGTTCTACAAACCCTGTAACAGCCCACTTGTTAAAGCTACGCAGTCATTTAAACGTCTCGGCGTCGACCTCAAAGGACCCATCTCCTCTTCTACTCGTAATCGTTACATTTTGACATAGATGAATATTCTCGCTTTTCATTCACTTCCCCTTGTTTTGATATGACCACTTCCATCATACTTTCTCGCTTACTGGAATTGTTTGCTGTATTTGACATGCCGCACTATCTACGTTGTGTTCAAGAGGCCTCTTTTATGCCCTAGGAATTGAAGACATTTCTTCACGAACGGGATTTAGCTAGTAGCAGAACCGCGAGTTACAATCCTCAAGGCAATGGTCAAGTCAGACGACTAAATGGAACAATATGAAAAACAGTACTCCTGTGCCTCCGTTCTAGAGATCTATCCCCTACTTCCAACCCAATCCATTCCCTTACCGATGACGCCACCCTTCATTCTTTATTTTCTTACCGCACTCTCGGCCATGCCAACACCAACATCGAACGTGACCGCAGTGCAATCAGTGTTTCTTTAGAGACCGACCTCGAACATATCTCCTGAGGCTCCTATAACCATGTTGCATTTAGTGCTTCTAAAACCTCTTTTCCCTCAATTTCTTTGAAACATCATTCATTATCCCCACATTTATCCTTTGATTCATCTCTACTGCATTCCACAGATTCTCTCTCCTTGGCTTACCTATAACTTCTCTATGTTGGTCCGCTTTCATATCTCAGCTCGCCACTCGTGCTGCGCGCAAAGTTGTTTATCTGCTTCGCGCCAGACGGCGTCTTTACATCAGCTCATCTTCTGCTGTACAAAGCTCAAATCAACTCCGCACTTAAATACTGCAGTCACATGTGGGATGGAGCTTCGTCTGTCTCTCTCTTCTTGATCGGGTTCAACGTAAGGTCATCCGGCTGATCGACGACCGTCTTTTTACCTCGAGTCTGCAGTCACTAGCCCATCGTCGGGTTGTTGCTTCGTTGTCTCTCTACTGCCGGTACTATGATGGGTTTTTTCTTCTGAGCTTGCTTCGGCAGCTCTTCTTTTCAAAACTTTTTCCCGAACATCACGTACCCATGCAACTAGTCATCCTTATCAAGCTTCTGTCATTAGATGTCGCACTTCTACCTTTCAATCTTTTTTCTCGGACGTTAAACTATGGAACGCTCTCCCTCTTTCTGTCTTCCCACCTACTTATAACGCCTCTCTCTTCAAAATCATGATCAACAAACTAGTTCTTACGTGACTGTTCCCGCACAAACCGCTTTCAGTGTCTTTTGATTGTGGAGTTTACCATTATGCTATAATTCACTTAACGTGTGATAAAAAGGTGTGAACGATTACGCACTGGAGAGGAAACTTAACCAAAATTCAGTTCGCACCAGAGTTGTTTGTGGCTACGCCTACACAGGAGTACTTCATTTTCCCTTACCTTGGAGACTGAAATATAATTAGCGTGAAAAGCATGCGAAAGTAACGGACAAGTAACAACCGCGCTGGGTGATCAGTTGAACAAAACTCGTGTCGGACGAAGTAAACTCCCGCCACATCGGGACTTCTGATGACAAACTTAACAAGTGAAGCAACAACGCCAGACGCTAAACCAATAATAAAGCCCAAGCAACACAATGACCACAGCTGCTATGGGCAAGTGTGAGAAAGGGTGAGGACTGCCCACAGTATTGTACGTAACAGTGAGCAGCTAAGGGCAGAACTATGTGCACATTAGTAATAACGCAGGAGACCGTGACGAGGGTCACCGTTTGCGCAGGTACGTACCTGTGGTATATTACTCCTCGTCCCGACAGTTGTGTGTTTATTACGCCTTTTCTGTTCCATGAATTCACCACATGCTCCTTACGAATTTCAGCACTCATGCTACATTTATTTGTCGAATAAAGCCTAATAACTACGCCTATCCTCTTACTTCCTCTCGAAAGCCACGGCTCAATCGCGTACCATAATAGTACCGTGTTAGATTTATGGACTTGGAACTTATTTATGATTTATTTGCAAGCATGACATAAATCACAGTAGAATTTCTTATGCAACCGACTTTCGTTGCACATTGTGCATTTGAAGACTCATGAGAACTAACCAGTTCAGTTTTGCTGTTTGCAATTCCCTTACCATTGGTTTTCTTCAAGTTGAATTTGTCTATATAGAGTGCCTCAACATTACCCAATCAGCCCGCCCAATGGAACCCGTATGGGCAAACTGTGCGCAATATCATTACCATGTTTGGACAGCGCTACCGGGATCCGTACGGGCATGTTCACACCGGAAAATAAAGCGCAGGAAATTAATACCCTCTTTGTGGCTTTCAAATGAAACTTTTTGTTACTTTTATTTATTAAACTCATACAGATCTCTCTCTCCCGTCGTTCTAAACCTCTACTTTGCCAGTTGTATTCGAAAAGAACACCATAATTTTTGAGGAAATCAAAATTTTTGCGAATCTACGAATTGAGCTCATTAAAAAATATTGTATGTTTATTTTTGTTGGTTTAGTTGGTTGGTGGTGTATTTTTATCCTGTACATGGCATATGCAAAAGGAGTTGGCGAGTACACATGTGTGCTTACCAATCCCCCTAAAATCCCTTTTGCAGACGACAACTACTACCTACCAATTAAACTAACAGGAATGAACATGCCGTAATTGTTAATGCGCTAGCAAATTACGCTAATGAGCTTCAGTCGTAGATTAGCACAAAACTTCGATTTCCTCAAAAATTATGGTGTTCTTTTCGAATACAACTGGCAAAGTAGAGGTTTAGAACGACGGGATAGGCAGATCTGTATGAGTTTATTAAATGAAAGTAACTAAAAGGTTCATCTGAAAGCCACAAAGAGGGTATTTAATTCTTACGCTTCACTTTCCGGTGTGAACATGCTCGTACGGATCCCGGTAGCGCTGTCCAAACATGGTAGTGATATTGCCCACAGTTTGCCATTTGGGTAAATTGCTTGGTAATGAAGTAGTAGTCGTTTCAGGGGAAAACAGTCAACGGTATGAACAACCAAAAGTAGAAGAATAATGGCAAAAGATAACACAGCTAAGAAGCAAAAGCGTTTCTCCAGCATCCAGTCACATGATATTGCCGTCATTCATACGCTGTAATATGCCGGGTGCAGTGTTCTTCCGCAAGGGTCGTACGTGATCGCTCTGCAAATACATCGAAAAAAGCTCGGTGAGCCGGAGCTGTGAGTGCATAACAAATCTCCAGCAGACACCGATAAAGCTGGACGTGGCGATCTGTGCCTCAGTGCGTTAGAAGTCCATGGAGGCCCGGCGTAAGTGAGTTAATTAGGGAATCCGACGGCTCACTGATTCACTCTCAGGGACATCGTCTGGAGCGCTGGGCGGAGCACTTGAGGGAACAATTCAGTTGGCCCACTTCAACGGCGGACCTTTCAAATACCTGCCACCGAAACACTGCAGGTAAATATCAGTTCTCCATCAGAGATGGAGATTATGTGGGAGATAGGTTACTTGAAAAGGTATAAAGCTGCTGGACCGGATGGGTTGTCTCCATCCTTTTCAAGGGAGGCGAAGC
The DNA here is from genome assembly GCA_948099385.1 of Fasciola hepatica. Taxonomy (NCBI): domain Eukaryota; kingdom Metazoa; phylum Platyhelminthes; class Trematoda; order Plagiorchiida; family Fasciolidae; genus Fasciola; species Fasciola hepatica. Next base: position 1,275,819 of record CANUEZ040000176.1, read on the forward strand.
TTTGGTTTCGGCGTTAACAAAACTCTTCCGCATTATTTCGGATAGTGAGCAGATTCCGAGGGAATGGTGTAAATCGGTGACTGTACCGATTTACAAGAAACGTGATAGATCCTCTTGTGAAAACCACAGAGGAATTAGTTTGGTAAGTATCGCGTCTAAACTGCTCATCGGTTTTATTCACCATCGATTATCCGGTGCCCGCGAAATGTGTGCGCGTGAGAATCAAGCCGGTTTCAGACCCGGTCGTGGTTGTATCGACCGCACAGTTCTCTGACGCTGACTCTCATTGAAGGGTGTGCCAGAGAAGTTTACTCCTCTTTCTCAATGCTTGTATGCGAACAGTCGAAGCCGAGTTCGTGCTTACGGCGATCGTTCTCCCGAGTTCACCACGAAAAGTGGTGTTCGTCAGGGTTGCTCTCTTTTACCCTTCCTCTTCAATTTTGTAGTTGAATCGATTCTTAAGATAGTCCTATCTTCGTGTGAGAATAGCGGCGTCGATCTTTGCTCAGACAGTAAACTGTCTGACTTGATATATTGTTCTTCTGAGTGAAGATCCAGGTAAGTTTCACGCTCTTTTAAATAGCTTTAACAACAGTGTAGGAATGTTTGGGATGTGTTTTGCACGTTCAAAGTGTAAAATGCTGCTGCAGGACCAGGTTCGCTCAACACCAAACCTCTTCTTTTCAGGGGAAGCTCTAGCTGAAGTGGATAAATCTTGTTACCTGGGAAGTTACGTCTCACCGGGTGGACAGATATCAGATGAAGTGTCATCGCGTATACAGAAGGCGCGATTGGCTTTTGCCAATCTCAGTCATGTGTGGCGCCGGCGTGACATCCGATTGTCTGTCAGTGGTCGAGTGTACACTGTGGTGATTAAGTTCGTTCTTTTATACGGTTCAGAAACATAGTCGTTAAGGGTAGAAGATAGGCGAAGACTTTCGGTGTTTGAGCATCGATGTCTCCGTAGCATTGCCCGAGTATGGTGGGAACACCGTATCAGCAATGCTGAGGTTCGGCGTAAGGTGCTGGGAACCAGAGGTCAGTCTCTGGATCAAGTACTGAATCTAAACAAGTTGAGGTGGTTGGGACATATGTTACGCATGCTCATGGATAGACTCCCTCAGCGTACGCTGTTCTCTGATGCACGTGGTGATTGGAAGGTAGGTCGAGGTGGTCAGTCCAAGACATGGCAAAAAGGTATGAAAACCTTGGCCAGTGGACTTGTTCAGGTGGGACGTGTGAGGCTTCCAGGTTTGGGTCCACGTGATCCGCCTATTAAATGGTTGGAGACATTTAGTGATATGGCTAGGTGTCGCAGTCAGTGGCACAGTTGCATTCGGACTCTTTCCTTGTCGTCTTGATTTCCCCTTGGTACTTCGACTTTTTGGATTTTCATCACTATGCTTCTGTTCTTTTTGCCCTTTGCTGGACGATGCTGGAAGGTAGCAACTGAAACTAGAGCACAGAAGTGTGAGGTTAGTGGTTGAATAGACTGAAACTGAAGTGCCTTAGAGAACCATTCTTTCCTAACAAACGAGGGATTTCAGATCAGGTCAGGTCAGCCTTGGCCTAATTGAAAAGTCCAGGTTATTGCATCAAAGAGCTCAGATGAATTCCGATGCGCTACGACAATGAGTACTCCGATAATGATTGTTTTGGTTGGTAAGTGGTTTGCATGTGGCAATAGAGCGGAAATTGGGCTTGCCGTAGGCAGAAGTGACAGCCTCACGACTTTCTCACGTGGTCACAATCCCCATGTCTCTCCCAGCAGATTACCTTCCTAACATCAGAAAGTCAAAAGGACAGGCATGGTGCCAGTGGGAAATAGAAGGGCAAGTAGTAGTAGAACAACGAAAAATTATAGCAAGGGATTAACTCCCGGCCAAAAAGAGGCAGACAGGAGCTGAAAACAGATGAAGACTTACGGTTGAAGGCTAATGAAAAGAATGTATTAGTGGGGGTGGTGTCAGAGGCAACCGAGGAAGATTTCTGGCCAACGACGGTCTAGGTGGGTCTTGAACACTGCCACGGTTTGGGCGGCTACAAAAACCCTTGAGCTGGTTTCAGGGGTTCATCACACGGTACACAAAGGACTGTGCCATGAAACTATGATATGCTCCTGGTTTGGCCAGCCTCACCTCATGGCCACTGAGAGCAGTGTTGTGATTGAGCATCAGTGGAGCGGGGTTTAGTTGCGACAATTCCTTTACCTGCTAAATTGCCTCGGCGAGGTCTTCCCCCTGCGTCTCCGTCCAGTGAAGGCAGATTCAGCTGTTCCAATGTGGATGGATATGACAGTTTTTTGAGCCCCCTGATGAACCTTGTGAAACGCCGCTGTACCTTTTCCAGTACTTGCTTGTCGCACACGAGTGACGATGGCCAAGCTTAGACACAATGTCCTTTCTCAAAGGCTTCGAGTCGCTGGTTAACAGGAAGCTGGGGCTTGTAATTTCCTGAGTAAAGTCGCTTATGTGGACAAGAATTAGCTATGATCCCGTAGTGACCTCGATCGTTCTGAGAAAATGACTGTTTTCTGGACACCATTTTGGATCTATTTTCTCTACGATCTTTTCCGACGTTTGACATCGACCTCATTGTGTTGTCCGGTTGCGTACGTTTTGCTGGACTGACTTTTTCGAGGTTTCCGTCGACCTCGTTTTGAATCACTTTCGCTTTCGGTCGTTCGCCGATTGTACGCGCTCGCGGTTCGCTTTTTGTACAGCCGTTGCGTTTCGTTTTCCGTTCGGTGTATCTTTCGTATCGATAGTTTCGGTGCCACTATATATGGAATACACCTCGCATCTGTAAACCAACTAGCGTCTTCTCTATTCGTCCGATAGAGGGGATAACGTTGGTATTTCGCTGCTAGACCCAATAGGAGACACGTTCACCAGCCGCTCTCGAACGTCTTCTATAGTTCCGGCACCGTCCCCCAAGGTGCCTCACTACAGGCCTTGGCCAGGTTCGATTTATCATCCTCGGCCTTACCATAGAACGATCGAAAACTCCGGTAGGCTCCTATACACGCCCTCGCCCTGGGGGCTGTGCCCAAATCCTCTAACTTAATTAACAAAAGACAGTGATGTACGGAGCCGAAAGCTTGCCGAAAATCGATAGCAAAACTCGACCAGTTCCTTCCTGCCCGACCGTGGCGCGACCACGTCCAGGAAGGACGTGTTTGACAAGCACGGTCGGTTCTTCGTGAAACCACGCTGCCTGTTTGACAACAGACCAACTTCCATTAGATGGGTCATGATCCTGTTTCCTAGGGTCGTTTCGAAAACCTTAAGTATAACTGGTAAAAGACTGACCGGTCTGTAATTCCCTGCATGTTCCCTCGACTCGCCTTTATGAACTGAAAAACATCAGTGAACTCCTAAATCAAAGGTGTGACTGTTCCAGAGACACGTTGAACAACCGAGTCAGAAATACAGGTAAAATTTCTTCTAGTGGTTTTATTGATGACAGAACGAAGACAATCTGACCCTGCTGTCTTACTGGTGCCTAGTATTATGATGGCCCCTTGCAACTTGTCCTGGATATATTGAGAAGTCCTTCATCTGTGTCGCTGTCTGATTTAAGAAACGATTACTGTAATCCACGCTCGAAGTAAACTCTCGGAACTTCCTCCTTGAAATTACATGTTGTGGCGTGCTTACCTTCGTTTCCAATCATGATTCCTACTGCAAATCGCAAGGGTGACCTGGACTACACGAAACTATGGCACGCCCAAAGAAGGGATTCGGTTTCAGGAGCTAGAGCCAATTCGCGCTCCTATTGACAAGTAGACTATATTCGAAGGGTCGTGGTGCAAGTTTTTTTTTACACTGCATCAGTTTTCGATGGCGACCAGTTTGGTTATCACATTTCATGCCCACTTTTTTGCTTATGTGTCCAGTCTACCAGGCGCTTCCAACAGAATGGCTTACTATGTGTTCTAACAGTGAGTAATGGAGCGAATGCCTCAGATAGATCTACAACGCTGTCTCTAATAAAAGACCAACCTTTGTTTACTATATCGCACTTGTGGCCTTATTCCAACTCAGCGCCGCAATGAGCAGGGGGTGATTATCTATTCCGTTGAAATTTCGTGTAGTAAGAAGGGTCACTGTCTTCTGTGAGGATTTCTCGTGTTCAATCTGCAAAATACAAAGAAGAAAAAAATTCCGTCAGCACGAAGGCTCACTGAGTGCATCAGTCGGCGGAAATGGCTCTTCCTGTCACAGATACGGCAGCGTCATCAACTTCGTCGTCGTAATCATCATCAGCACCAACAATCAGTTCATCACCATCAACAGCAGCAGAATCAGCGGCATCATCATCGTCTTTTTCTTCGCCAATATCATAACTCTCACCGTCATCATCGTCGTTAGAAGGGGAAAATTCCGCCGAGGTATCTATTCCTGACTGTGCTACGTATGCAGAGATGGCATCAACATCTGTCACTGAGCCAACGGGAACAAAACGCCGCCAACGCCAGGAGCTACCTAGGTCTGCCCGCCACAATGCGGACCCAGTTGGCACTGATGTGGCCACTCAAGCACAGGACGGTATCATAGGAACAGAACCCAGCCAACAGAAAAACCACCGCTGTGAATGAAAGTAGACCGGCCTGGATAACAACAGCGGACCGTCTACGAAGAGCGCCACCGTCGAGGAAACAGTGTTTCCTAATAGTGAACTTGCCCGAGACAAAGAGACGACGGCACAGGCACGTCTGGACCACGATATCGCGAGTCTCCGGAGTATACTAACAAAACTCTTTGTCCCCAGGAGGGAGGAGACTGTGGAGAAGTTGCGGGTAAAATCAGTCTTCCGAATTGGCAAAGCCAGTAACGCTGAACGCCCTCGTCCACTGGACTCTGTGGAAGCCGCGACTTCTGTGTTAGGAAGATCCTACCGGCTAAAAGGCGAGCAAGTGCGGTTGCACCGAGATCTAGACCCTGCGGATCGTGAGAAATATAGAAATGCGTTGGTTGAACGACGTGAACGAATGGAACAAGGAGAAACGAACTTGATTATTCGGGATTTTCGGGTGCAGAAACGGCGCCCTCACTCCCGGTGGAGGCCGCTGACGCTAGTGTCCCCGTCAGTCCCCCCAAGTTAGGACGCCCTGAACAAACGGAGGTGGTAGCAGGCCGAGGCAGCGTCATCATCCTGTTGTCTAACGTCCGTGGTCTGCTGAACAAGAGAGATGACATGGAACACCTGCTGCAGTCCAGCTCACCTACTATGATAGCACTGACGGAGACGTGGCTGAGTAACAATGTTCTAGACTCTGAGGTGTCTTTCATTGACTACACCCTATTCCGAGTCGATAGGAACTCTATCACAGCGGGTGGAGGCGTAGCACTGTTCGTCCGATCAGACATCCCAACAGCGCAGTTAAAGGCGTTCGCAGATCCGCAAGAATTCGGTGAAGCTATCTGGTGCCGCGTCAAACTTACCGCCGGAGGCTTTAGGACAGTTGGAGTCATCTATCGGACACCTGCGGTCACTCCTCCAGATATGATGAAATTATTGAGGAGATGGGCGTGCGACAACCACTGCCTCGTCCTGGGCGACTTCAATGCTCCGCATATTGATTGGACATCAGGTAGGATAGCGGCCGGGGCAGATCCTTTCTCTCGGGAATTACTGACAACGGTCCAAGAACTGACACTACACCAACATGTTCAGAAATCAACCCGGAGACAATCCAGTCACGGCTCCATTCCAGATCTGGTGATTTCTCCCAGGAGCTCGGACGTTGATAAGGTTGAACATCTCCCTCCACTTGGAAGCAGTGACCATATGGTGCTAGAAATTCACTGGCGCAGTGGTTCTTGTCCATCCCCTAGGCCACACATTGGACGTAATGTTTGGCGCACTCCATTCGAAGATGCTCGGAGAGCGGCGTTAAACGTCAACTGGTTTCCCGCGAATTCAGATGTCCACCACGATGTGAACGAAGCTTGGGCGTTTATTCGTGACGGTATCTTGTACCTCATGAATACCTACTCCCCCCTCAACCGACGTAGACCCCGGGTGAAGGGCCCGCCGTGGAGCTGGAGCTCAGACGTCTGCTCAAACGACGAAATCGGGCCTGGCATCGGTTCCGATCTACAGGTGAGGGTTATGATCTCTATCGCAGGATTCGTAACCAATGTACCGAACAAAAGCGGATAAAGCGGATGGCGTCCGATGAGGTCCTTGCGGTTGATGCAGTGCGAGCACCCAAGCGCCTGTTTGCATACGTAAAGCGCCGCACCAGAGCGAAGGTAGGTATCCCGGCGCTGATGAACAACGACGAAATGGTTGCAACAGATGACGGAAAGGCTGAAACATTAGCCAAGCATTATCTGTCAGTTTATTCTGTGGAGGAAGGTGCGCCAATCCCGATGGTGGATGGCTCGCCGCTGTTCATTATGCATGATTTGACTGTCCGTGAAATTTGGTTGAACTCCAAGGCCGAGGGAAATGTCACGGACGTCATCTTTGTGGACTTTAGTAAGGCGTTTGATAAAGTTCCTCACAATGGGCTGTTGCTGCAACTCCGGGCCATCGGCATCTCAGGGCCCATGCTCCACTGGATTGAGGATTTTTGGTCGAGAGAACCTTTTCCGTGAGAGTTGCACAGTCCTAGTCCGCGTGGTATCCATTTAGCAGTGGCGTGCAGCAAGGCTCCGTGCTAGGAACCTGTTGTTTCTAGTGTTTGTGAACGACCTACCACAGACCATTCGATCCCAATGTCTTATCTACGCCGATAACCTAAAGATCTGGCGCACCATTCGATCGGTAGAGGATCGCGAGATACTACAGGAGGATCTGTGGGCTCTCGTCAATTGGTCGACCACTTGGGGTCTACCGATTAACGTGGACAAATGCGCGGGCATGAGGATTGGTGGCCCCAACGATACTTCCGGCTACTGCCTTGGGAGTATCGTACTCCGTCACACACAGGAAGAAAAGGACCTCGGATTTGTTGTCACCAACAATCTGAAGGCAAGAGCACACACAGAGAGCGTAACTTCTAGGCGTTCGTCATGGCTGAATCCACGCAGTCCGGGCACGAGGCGTGTTGCAGCACGTTGCACTCGTGCCAGTTTGGCTACTTCCGCCGCCGTGCACTGTTAGACAGCCGGACCGCCATATTCCAAACGAGGACGTACATGTGAGACAAAAAGCAGTCGGAAAGTGTCCAGGGGTAGAGGCCTAAATGAACGGCGAATGGGACCAAGTATCTTCCACGCTGAGGCGCACGCTCTCTGTGTGTGCTCTTGCATTCAGATTGTTGGTGACAACAAATCCGAGGTCCTTTTCTTCCTGTGTGTGACGGAGTACGATACTCCCAAGGCAGTAGCCGGAAGTATCGTTGGGGCCACCAATCCTCATGCTTGCGCATTTGTCCACGTTAATCGGTAGACCCCAAGTGGTCGACCAATTAACGAGAGCCCACAGATCCTCCTGTAGTATCTCGCGATCCTCTACCGATCGAATGGTGCGCCAGATCTTTAGGTTATCGGCGTAGATAAGACATTGGGATCGAATGGTCTGTGGTAGGTCGTTCACAAACACTAGAAACAACAGGTTCCTAGCACGGAGCCTTGCTGCACGCCACTGCTAAATGGATACCACGCGGACTAGGACTGTGCAACTCTCACGGAAAAGGTTCTCTCGACCAAAAATCCTCAATCCAGTGGAGCATGGGCCCTGAGATGCCGATGGCCCGGAGTTGCAGCAACAGCCCATTGTGAGGAACTTTATCAAACGCCTTACTAAAGTCCACAAAGATGACGTCCGTGACATTTCCCTCGGCCTTGGAGTTCAACCAAATTTCACGGACAGTCAAATCATGCATAATGAACAGCGGCGAGCCATCCACCATCGGGATTGGCGCACCTTCCTCCACAGAATAAACTGACAGATAATGCTTGGCTAATGTTTCAGCCTTTCCGTCATCTGTTGCAACCATTTCGTCGTTGTTCATCAGCGCCGGGATACCTACCTTCGCTCTGGTGCGGCGCTTTACGTATGCAAACAGGCGCTTGGGTGCTCGCACTGCATCAACCGCAAGGACCTCATCGGACGCCATCCGCTTTATCCGCTTTTGTTCGGTACATTGGTTACGAATCCTGCGATAGAGATCATAACCCTCACCTGTAGATCGGAACCGATGCCAGGCCCGATTTCGTCGTTTGAGCAGACGTCTGAGCTCCAGCTCCACGGCGGGCCCTTCACCCGGGGTCTACGTCGGTTGAGGGGGGAGTAGGTATTCATGAGGTACAAGATACCGTCACGAATAAACGCCCAAGCTTCGTTCACATCGTGGTGGACATCTGAATTCGCGGGAAACCAGTTGACGTTTAACGCCGCTCTCCGAGCATCTTCGAATGGAGTGCGCCAAACATTACGTCCAATGTGTGGCCTAGGGGATGGACAAGAACCACTGCGCCAGTGAATTTCTAGCACCATATGGTCACTGCTTCCAAGTGGAGGGAGATGTTCAACCTTATCAACGTCCGAGCTCCTGGGAGAAATCACCAGATCTGGAATGGAGCCGTGACTGGATTGTCTCCGGGTTGATTTCTGAACATGTTGGTGTAGTGTCAGTTCTTGGACCGTTGTCAGTAATTCCCGAGAGAAAGGATCTGCCCCGGCCGCTATCCTACCTGATGTCCAATCAATATGCGGAGCATTGAAGTCGCCCAGGACGAGGCAGTGGTTGTCGCACGCCCATCTCCTCAATAATTTCATCATATCTGGAGGAGTGACCGCAGGTGTCCGATAGATGACTCCAACTGTCCTAAAGCCTCCGGCGGTAAGTTTGACGCGGCACCAGATAGCTTCACCGAATTCTTGCGGATCTGCGAACGCCTTTAACTGCGCTGTTGGGATGTCTGATCGGACGAACAGTGCTACGCCTCCACCCGCTGTGATAGAGTTCCTATCGACTCGGAATAGGGTGTAGTCAATGAAAGACACCTCAGAGTCTAGAACATTGTTACTCAGCCACGTCTCCGTCAGTGCTATCATAGTAGGTGAGCTGGACTGCAGCAGGTGTTCCATGTCATCTCTCTTGTTCAGCAGACCACGGACGTTAGACAACAGGATGATGACGCTGCCTCGGCCTGCTACCACCTCCGTTTGTTCAGGGCGTCCTAACTTGGGGGGACTGACGGGGACACTAGCGTCAGCGGCCTCCACCGGGAGTGAGGGCGCCGTTTCTGCACCCGAAAATCCCGAATAATCAAGTTCGTTTCTCCTTGTTCCATTCGTTCACGTCGTTCAACCAACGCATTTCTATATTTCTCACGATCCGCAGGGTCTAGATCTCGGTGCAACCGCACTTGCTCGCCTTTTAGCCGGTAGGATCTTCCTAACACAGAAGTCGCGGCTTCCACAGAGTCCAGTGGACGAGGGCGTTCAGCGTTACTGGCTTTGCCAATTCGGAAGACTGATTTTACCCGCAACTTCTCCACAGTCTCCTCCCTCCTGGGGACAAAGAGTTTTGTTAGTATACTCCGGAGACTCGCGATATCGTGGTCCAGACGTGCCTGTGCCGTCGTCTCTTTGTCTCGGGCAAGTTCACTATTAGGAAACACTGTTTCCTCGACGGTGGCGCTCTTCGTAGACGGTCCGCTGTTGTTATCCAGGCCGGTCTACTTTCATTCACAGCGGTGGTTTTTCTGTTGGCTGGGTTCTGTTCCTATGATACCGTCCTGTGCTTGAGTGGCCACATCAGTGCCAACTGGGTCCGCATTGTGGCGGGCAGACCTAGGTAGCTCCTGGCGTTGGCGGCGTTTTGTTCCCGTTGGCTCAGTGACAGATGTTGATGCCATCTCTGCATACGTAGCACAGTCAGGAATAGATACCTCGGCGGAATTTTCCCCTTCTAACGACGATGATGACGGTGAGAGTTATGATATTGGCGAAGAAAAAGACGATGATGATGCCGCTGATTCTGCTGCTGTTGATGGTGATGAACTGATTGTTGGTGCTGATGATGATTACGACGACGAAGTTGATGACGCTGCCGTATCTGTGACAGGAAGAGCCATTTCCGCCGACTGCTTTGCCGGTCACACAGGTGCTGATAGCACGGTGCATTTGATGCACAGCACCTTGAGCAACTTTGCACGGCATTTGTCCACGGATTCATAAAGGTCAATACTTATTTCGGAACACTCAAGATGGACCCAACCATCACAATCATCACACTGAAGAGATCTGTCGCGTGAGCGAACAAATTTTGAACAAACGAGGCACTTGGATGCAACAGTTTTGACTCTTTCTGGAGACATTTCGGGCAAATTATAGTCAACAGAATGACGCAACCACAGGAAATACAATTCCAAGCACCACACCGAAATACTTGCCGGTGCAGCGCAGTCAGTTCAGTTCAGTTTGTTCAGTTCAGTTCAGTTCAGTCTGCACAGGACAGGTAATGGCCACGGCCAATCGGGCGTGGAGAATTCCTTCGATGGTATGCACACCAGTTATGCACCCACCACTGCCGAGTATATTTCGTAGAATCCCCGCTAAAAATGAGAGGGAAACGGAAAACCTCATCGCACTTCAACTGCGAGAGACAATATGCATCGTGAGCGTTCACTGAGACAGTATGCAATGAGGGAAAAAGTCTGCTAAAACATACTCCAGAAGGACCACAGTGATACCCGTCATCCATCTAGTTGATATTCTCAAGGCTTACTACAAGGAAAGATCTCGTACCACTTGCGATCAAGGGCATATTTGAAGGATTGGTGTGGCTAGAGCCAATCGTGTGTCCAGATGGTTGTGTTTTTGGCGCATTTCCGTAGCTCTCAAAACTGCGTGGTTTTCTTTTTCTGAGGGGTAGAAATTTTGTGCAGTGTCAGCTCTGTCAGAGAAAGGTGGAAACAATGAGTAAATTGCGTCTGACCCTAACAACTGCTTAAAAATGTCGGGGTATAAAGCCAGCCAAAACTGGTCCGTTGTCTTCTCAAAAACCTTCACTGATGCGGTATTTTACATTTTCCGATAACTTACTTTATTAGGGCCTCACTCTACTTGAGAATTAATTCGCTCTAATATGGAGCCTCGAGTGCTTTCTTGGTAATCTAAGGCTATGCCCCGTTGTGCCACTCTCTGGGATCTGGAAGAAAAGGTCTTTTCGATTTATACCTGACGGTCCCTTCTTTACCTTGGAGGTTTATATCAAATCCTCTCGAACGCGCAGCGCTTTCATCGAGAACAGATCCAGGGCACGGAGACGCTCCAAGTAGCTTGTAGGTACCTGTACATTTCCGACCTTTTCCATGATTTTCAAAGTCCCCTGGTGCGACACTCCTTTGTTGCACCGAAGTTTTAATGTAAAACACACACACCTTTTGGTCGTCAACACCGCGCAATACAAAAAAGCTGTAAATAAATCTTTCATTCTGGCACGGTCTCATCTTCTGGTTTGGAGTGTCCTGGAATTATATCGGTCGGACCTAACCGTGAGAAACAAAACATTTTAGAATCTTCAACGGCGTCTCTTGGCACTTCGCTCAATACCATCCTGTTCTGTTCAACGGATGGCTGTCAGACCGAACTGAACTAAAGACATTGGCGGATATTGGCTCTTTGGCACTCATTTCCTGATCACAAGAACACTGAACAACTGTGAGTTTGTGTCACACCTTTTGTTTCATTTTAATTCTTAACGTACATATCCTTTTGGCCTTTTTATCACCGCACGCTCCTCCGCCCGGCTTAGTTTGCTAGTGTCGCCTTAGATATTGTTGACATTCGTTGAATGTACCATGTGGACAGAGTAGTACGCTTCAAAATTGGTGAGCCCAGGTTGTTTTTCCATCCTTTGACACTAGCTCCATTCTTTTGATCCAAGTTCCACACGATTCACCATGTCTGACAGCGAATCTATTGACATCCACGCGGTTGCTCTCCAACTGCCCGTTTTTGCCCCGACCAACCCTTGAGTGTGGTTTCGACAAATAGAAGCCGTATTTGCCACTCGACCTATAACCAGCGAGCGCGTGAAATACTCTCACTTTGTCCAAGCACTTCCCTTTGACGTCGCCCTCGACGTGGAAGATCTCGATCCCATTCCATCAGAAGCTCCTTACACGAAGCTGAAGTATGCACTCATCCAAAGCACCCGAAAATCAGCCGGAAGGATGCTCCGTGAGCTGTTCACGTCGGTGATGCTCGGAGACCAAACTCCAGCCCTACTTATGCGCCACATGCGGTCGCTACTGGCTGGACGTCAAATGGACGACACCATTTTCCGGGAGGTATGGGTCGATAAACTACCTCTCCCGATTCAGCAGGTCTTGTCAGTGCTGGAGCCCACTACTCCTCTTGACAAAGTTGCACAACACGCCGACAGAATAATGGAATGCTACCCGGCTGGTAAACCCTGTGTTCACATGACATCAACCATCGAAACCACTCCGACACGAGTCCCACATGGAATTACCAGCACCCGCCCCAAATCGCCGTAGCGATGGTTCTCGCAGTCCTGCTTCTTCATCCCATCACTCTCATGTCAGTAAGGACATTACGGACCCGAAAGAAACCGTTTGCATGATGTGCAATCAGGTCGGTGCAGTGTGCAACGCATTAACTACTCATCGACCTGTCAGCCGGAACACCTCGTCGACTTAGATCACGGTCCAGAAACCGCCGATTACAAACCTGGTGTTGGTACCACCGCACCTTTGGCTCCCAGACACGCCGCTGTGATCCTCCATGTTCATTCCGCACTTCCACCTCACAGTCAAGCGACCAGGCCAGCCAGTAACGGCGACAACTACGGCTGGCTCTCCACATGAAAGTCGCCTATTTTATATCGTTGGCCGCTCCAGTGGCCTTCCATTCCTCTTTGATGTCGGCGCCGAGATCAGTTTAATCCCCTCACTCAAACATTATAACCCCAAACCACCTCACTTCACACTGCAAGCAGCAAACACAACAACTATTGCGACATTCGGCCAACGGTCCATCACTCTTGATTTAGGCCTCCGACGCTCTTTTCAATGGGTTTTCATCCAGGTGGATGTTCAGATTCCCATTATTGTCGCGGATTTCCTCTCACACTTTGGCCTAACTGTGGACCTCAAAAATCGCAAGCCGGTGGACACCACAACCAAGCTTTGTGCAGTTGGCATTGGTAAATGCACCAACTCCCTGGGTATTCGGCCGGCGATCCCGCAATCGCCGTTTGCTGACATTTTGAAGGAGTTTTCATCCCTCACTGAACCGTGTCAGTTCACCGACCCAGTCTCTCATGCTATGCATCACCACATCGCCACAAAAGGCCAATCTGTCCACTTTCAACCACGCCGACTCAACGCCGACAAACTCCGTATCGCACGCCTTGAACTCGAACATATGATGAATCTTGGCATCATTCAACCGTCTTCAAGCCCATGGGCCTCGCCTTTGCACATGGTTCCAGAATCATCTGGTGATTGGAGACCCTGTGGAGACTACCATGCTCTCAACAACGTCACGGTCCCCGACAGGTACCCGATCCCGCACATTCATGATTTTGCACAGAATCTCTCTGGGAAGACAATCTTTTCCAAGGTTGACCCCGCAAAGGCATATCACCAAATCCCCGTGGCCGAAGAAGACATTTCCAAGACAGCCATCACCATGCCTTTTGGCCTGTTCGAGTTCATTCTCATGCCATTTGGATTGAGAAACGCTGCTCAGACGTTCCAACGATTCGTTGATGAAGTGCTTCGAGGTCTACCCTTCGCTTTTGGCTACATCGACGACATCTTAATTGCCAGCGCCTCTCCATTAGAGCATGCCATTCACCTGCGTCAACTCTCTCAGCGTTTACAACAATGCGGACTTCAACTGAATCCTGGTAAATGCGTGTTCGGCGTTCCGTCCCTCGACTTTCTCGGGCACCATATCGATGAAAACGGTTTAACACCCCTCCCAGATAAGGTGCGCAGCATCCTTTCATTTCCTGCACCTCAAACGATCACACCGTTACGACGTTTCTTTGGAATTTTGAACTACTACCGTCGCTTCATTCCCCATTGTGCGACCATCGTTTCACCTTTGACCGATCTTCTCAGGTCCAATGTCAAGACGATCGATTTCACTCCCGAGGCTGAGACTGCTTTCGCAGAAGCCAGAAAAGCTCTTGCGGATGCCACCATTCTGCATCGTCCACATCCGGATCCAAATACTGAGTTAATTCTAACGACTGATGTATCAAGTACTGTGGTCGGTGCAGTGCTTCACCAAATTGTGGAAAACCAATTACAGCCCTTAGCATTCTTCTCGCAAAAACTCCAGGCTGCACAGACAAGATATAGCACGTTTTCTCGTGAACTCTTGGCTGTTTACTTGTCCATCCGTCATTTCCGTCACCTTTTGGCAGGACGACAATTTCGTGTGCACACTGACCACAAACCCCTGACACACGCACTTCATGCCAAGCCTGACCGACATTCACCCAGAGACATCCGCTATTTGGATTATATTGCTCAGTTCACAACAGACATCCGCTACGTGCGTGGAGTTGATAATGTTGTGGCTGATGCTTTATCCAGACCTGATATCAACACGGTGCAGACTAAATTCGATCTTACGGAACCGGCGAACCTCCAGCATGATGATCCATCCTTGCTCAAACTGCGCACATCCTCCACACTCCAGCTCAAGGATTCTCCCCTACCTTCAGCCGATGGCACAGTCCTATGTGACTGGTCTACAGGTAACCCTCGTCCTATCTTTCCAACTTCCCACACGAAAATCCTTTTCGATCATTTTCATTCTCGTTCCCATCCTGGTATTCGTGCATCTCGCAAACTCATTTCTGCCAGAATCCTTGGCCCAGTATGAATTTTGACATTGCATTATAGACTAAACAGTGTTTACAATGTCAGAGAAACAAAGTCCATCGCCACACTTTTCCTCTTCCCAGTACATTCACCGTTCCAGACGTCCGTTTCATACATGTTCACGTCGATCTTTTTGGTCCACTACCACCCTCAAATGGATATACCCACTTATTAACCATTGTTGATCGTTTCACACTCTGGCCGGTGGCAGTACCCATTCCCGACACCTCAGCAGAAAATATTGCGAAAGTACCACTCCAACACTGGATTGCTACATTTGGTGTACCGTCCACCGTCACCACAGACCGTGGCAGCCAATTCCAATCGACTTTGTTTCGTGAGTTCACTAAACGGCTTGGCTGTAAACACATCACAACAACTGCATACCATCCTTCGTCCAATGGCATGATAGGGCGTTTACACCGCCAACTCAAAGCAGCACTGATATCACAGCCAAACCCCAATAACTGGAGCGACAACCTGCCACTAGTTCTCTTAGGTCTGCGGTCACCAGTCAAAGACGACCTCCACGGCACGTCGGCTGAACTCGTTTTCGGCACCACCATTTACCTTCCATGTGAGTATGTTCAACCCAGCACTGATGCCAGTACTAACCCATCCCAGTTTGTCCAACAACTCAAAGACCGTATGTCACTTCTTCGTCCAATATCCACTCACTCGTCATCCACGCACGTTTTTGTACATAATGATCTTTATACGTCACCTTTCGTTTTTATTCGTAACGATGCTGTTCGTAAACCACTCACACCACCGTATGACGGTCCATTTAAGGTACTCAGTCGCACAGACGAATATTTCGTGGTTCAGAAAGCCGATAAGCTAGACACTGTTTCCATAGACGGATTGAAATCCGCGTATTTTGATACCCGCAGCTCCGGCAGAAACGTTCGACATCCGGTCAGATTTCAAGATTTTGTTGTTTGACGTTTTCTTTCGCTAACCGTTTCCTCTTTCTACTTTTCTATCGAGCGTTTTTTTTGTACAACAAACGCTCTGGCCGGGGATTTGTGGAGGTAACCTGTACATTTCCGACCTTTTCCATGATTTTCAAAGTCCCCTGGTGCGACACTCCTTTGTTGCACCGAAGTTTTAATGTAAAACACACACACCTTTTGGTCGTCAACACCGCGCAATACAAAAAAGCTGTAAATAAATCTTTCATTCTGGCACGGTCTCATCTTCTGGTTTGGAGTGTCCTGGAATTATATCGGTCGGACCTAACCGTGAGAAACAAAACATTTTAGAATCTTCAACGGCGTCTCTTGGCACTTCGCTCAATACCATCCTGTTCTGTTCAACGGATGGCTGTCAGACCGAACTGAACTAAAGACATTGGCGGATATTGGCTCTTTGGCACTCATTTCCTGATCACAAGAACACTGAACAACTGTGAGTTTGTGTCACACCTTTTGTTTCATTTTAATTCTTAATGTACATATTCTTTTGGCCTTTTTATCACCGCATGCTCCTCCGCCCGGCTTAGTTTGCTAGTGTCGCCTTAGATATTGTTGACATTCGTTGAATGTACCACGTGGACAGAGTAGTACGCTACAAGCTTGACCTCTCTGACCAGTCGCCATTCTAGTAATTTGCTCTTGCACTTTCTGCAGACTGTTTGCACCTTTCTGGTAATGCGGTGCTCAATCTTGCTCGCAGCATTTCATGTGCGGCCTACCTTTGTCTTCGTACATCGGAACGAAAATCTCCGGCTTTCTACAAGACATAATGGATCTCACTCGAAAGAGTTCCCTTCTGGCCATATTGGCTGCGTTGATGCACTGCTCCGACGTCTTGAATCTGTTGTCCATTATAGAGCCCAAGTCTTTGACCTGAGAGACCACTTGCAACGAACTCACATCATTTCGACTAGCCCTTGTATTTGTGGTCAAGCGTTGACACTTGGTGAGGTTTAGTGGAAGGTCCCATTTGCGTGACCAGTTTTGTGCTGCTAACACGTCAGGTTCTGTATCCACTCCGGCTATCTTGAAGTCATCTGCAAACGCAAATGTGGTGTTTGAAAGCCTAAACGCTAGGTCGTTGATGAAGATGAGGAAGAGCAGAGGGCCGAGAATCCAGCCCCACTTGCTGCGCCTTCCGACTTTGATAAAAGACTACTCCCCTCAGCAAACTAACAGTTCGCCCTGCTAAAAACTACTTGTCCATTGCTTTGCCTTTCCAACAACTCCCATAGACTGCAGTTTGACGTCCAGAAATCTGCGGTTCACAGAATCGAACGCCTTGCTGAGGTCCGAGCAACCGACAGCAGTCGACTGTCCCTCGTCCAGGCGCTTGGTTGCCCCATCGAGGAACAGCAGGAGACTCGTCGGACAATATCGTTCCCCCACAAACCTATGCTGAGCATTTGATATGGGGTTATGTTGAACAAAATGCCTAAAGATTTGTTTCCTGACTATTCGCTGCAGGCACTTATGCGATACTGAAGCTATTCTAACCAGCCGGTAATTTTCGACCTTTTGCCGGGGTCCGCCACCACTGTTGCCCTCCTCCAGTCACCCAGCACAATTCCTTCTCTAAGGGACTTTTCATACAGCTTCGTCACCGGAGCCCTCAGGACCTCGGTTAGAGGTTTAGCGATTGCTGGGTGAATCCCATCTGGTCCTGTGGCCTTATTTTTATTCAAGGTTTGCAGGTGCATGTACACCTTCACTTCACCTAAATTAAGTTCGGGTGTTTAAGGCGCCTGTCGTCCCTCCACTCTTTCCTCTAGGTTACTTGCTGGTCGATATATGCTCTTGAAGAATACCAAGAGCATTTCAGCCTAGTCCTTGTCGTTAAGAGCTAGTCTTCCCTGTTCTCCTTCCAAGGTTGCCGCACCTTCTCTCATACGTTTGTGAGATTGCACGTGGACGTAGAATCGCTTTGGGTTCGTGCGGACCAACTCAGCTAACCACACTCGAAATGATATTCCTCTACTCTTTGAGTCTCTTGAGCTCTGTTCCTAGCCTTCTTATAGCTGTCCCATGCCAAATGGGTTTCGTACAGCTCGTACGCCGCCCATCGTTGCCCACGAAGGATTACAGCCTTGCGGACTTTTAATTTCCGCCATGGGGGTTGATTTCTACGGCCAACCATCCTCAGAGGTACAAACTCCACTGTAACTTCACGTAGCTCCATCTTGATGACCTCCCAAAGTTCCTCTACGGAGGTGTATGTTTGATTCATTGTCCACTGAACTTCCTCCGTCGCCCTCTTTAGTTAACCTGCATTAATTCTGCCGTAGCTCCGACGTAACAAGCTTTCCTTCGGCGCCTTGCTAAGTTTAGTGTGACCCCTGGGCGTAGGTGATCATTTTTGTCCGATGACTCTTCCCACCCAATTTCTTTAACGTCCTGATGGTGCCACGTTATGATTAAATCTAGGAGAGACGGGTATAACACACGTTTGAGCAACGCGTAGCCGATTTTGCAACGGATCCCGAAATCAAAAGTCAACTATCCGTGATATTATACGATACTAGATTCCTGAATGGACAATGACACCAAAACGATACAAACCTCAATAATGAGATCAAAAGGACTCAACAAACGAGAAATCGAATTGCAGCGCACGAGCAAGGAGCACGTGCGTCACGCAGGTCCAGAACAAGGACGTGACAAAGTAGCGCTCTGGGCGCGAACAAACAACAATTGGTCCATAAAAACAAACAGTTCGTAAAGACACGTCAATAGTGTAGGCAAGTGAGTGATGTTAAGAAAAACACTGAATCGCAAAGGTTGTAGGAGATTTTCCATGACCGGTCGTTACAACTGGTGCTGTCCACCTATGCTCCTAGTAGCCTGCAACACATACTGCGTAAGTGCATGCAACTGGACCCACTGCAGAAACTTGCCGCCCGTTGATCCCCTTGGTGCGATCCCGCCTTCCCAGTTAATTTCCGGTAGGTTGACACCCCCTAATAGGGCGGACTTCTTTGTCTGTGCCAGTACCGCTTCCAGCATTTGAAAAATCTCGACGTCTTCCTCATCTGTCGCTAGCGGTGCCCTGTAGATATAGACAGTGCATACTGTTCGCACCTCGGTCCTGATAAAGCGGGATCTGGCCAGTGCATTACAACAGGCCAAGTTGAACGGAGCCTCCCAATGGCCTATGTCGGTCCCTGTTGGTAGCGCCACTCCGCCCTCCTGCCTTGCATCTGTTCTATCCTGTCTGTGGGCAGAGCATCCCTGAAAGAGCTTGCTGTCAGTATTTGGTTTCATCAGACTTCAGACTCTGCTATCCTAGTCGTCCACTCCCTCCTTTTTCCATGCAGGCTGCAGGTGTATGTGTACCATATTGACGGTTCCCTGGTCCTCGGTGCTGACTTTATTGCGAATTCTAAGACCGGAGTATCCTCGGACGCCGTCTCCGAGTTGTTACCTCTTTTTACCTCTATAGGTGTCCGCGGTGCTACATCTTGAATATTAAGTGACCCTTTGGGTTACTTGGCCTTTACTTTCCCGCCGGTTTTTCTGGCCTCCGGCTCAACGCGTACGGCGGAAGTTTCTTCCTTTTGAATCACCATACCAATGGCCCGGGATAGTCTTGCGACCACCTGGGCCCAACCGGTTACCTCGGCAAATCCTCCTGGTACTTCCAACTTCGCTCGTTGCACCGGAGTGGATTTTTGGGGTCGCCTTCAGAATCGGGCTGGCTGGCTGCACTGTCTCAATAACAACTGGACTGAATGTCCTGTGAGTCCCTTTCTCTTTGGTCTTTTGCACTACCTTAACTTTGGCTTCTCTTTTACCGGCCTCTAAAGCCCCGTTTAGGACCCGAACTACTCCTTGGGCTTTAGGCTTTGGCTTCCAAAGAGAGATCATTTCCAATTTTGCTATATGGAGAGTCGGTCGCTTCAGATCAGGTGTGCCCAGTTCTCAAAGAGTCTGTGGCATTAGCCGGATTGACAAACGCCGGACCATCAGGTTTAACCCTGTTTATGCCCTGCTTGCAGCCCTCAGCTGCTCCCTCCGCGGACAGCAGCATACCTCTGCAATAGACACTGTGGAAAACAACTAACAGGGGTCTTGGCGGCACTAGTTGCTTTCCACGCCATAGTCCTATTCTATGGCACTTAATTATTGGTGATGTAGGAGGTAGGTCGGCCATCCTAAGAACCTCAGTCACATGCCGGGTTTTTTCTTCCCTCATGATTCTACTGTCATTTACGATGTTCTGTTATGAAGGAGCACTCTTCTACTCCTGTTTGCCATGAACCCCTTGTCCCGCTTCATGCTCTACGCGTCAGCATCCAGGCGTTTAACCTCCTCTTTGATGGATTCTACTGCTGTCAGAAGGCTTTTTTCCAAATTGTTGAAACATGCTCCCCCTTTGTTTCTTTACATTTAGGCTTGGGTCGTCTTCCTTTAGTTTTCTGATTTGGCACACAGCTTTCCCTCTCCGCTAGGCTATGGATCGTATTCGCTCCTCCTAGTCTGGGTTTCAGTTAAGTGTCCCTGTCCCCTTTTCCCAGGTCCTATCCAACTATGTGTGGCCACCCGCTTGCGAACGCGAAGCAGTGGGTGCATATCCACTTGACAGATGCGTAAAGGATGTGCAGCTTGAAGCATTTCACTACCGGCCTGGAACACTTTTGGTGAAACCGAAGGCAGCACTGGTAGCATTCAGTTCCATCGTCTTCCACCAGGTCCGTGCATTCCTTGTTTCCACCGCTCACTGATTGATCCATGGGATCAATATCTGTTCCATTCATTTCGACAGTGGTGGTCGAGTTTGTTTGGAAATACCGGGTCGACTACCAGCAGGGTAATAGCACAACCTTTTGAACCGACATGAATGGTACACTACAGTGAGCGCTTCAAAAACAGCACACTACAAAAAGTGCCACAAAAATATTTTATCATGTATCAGTTGTACTGACGCCAATAAAAACACCAAAAAGTCTAACCCGTTTTCGGAGAGAATAAACTCTTCAAAAAGTAAGCGCACCGTAATGCTTATCACGACACTTCAGTTTGGGCGAAATAACGTGTAGTATTTCACCAAACAATGCAAGAACTCCTATCACTGAGGGCGATCCAAAAACTCAAACCACGCTGCAATCCACGCGGTAGGGTCGAAATTTCAGTTCATTTCAGTTTACACGGGACAGGCTATAGCCAAGGCCAGTCGGGAGTCCAGAATTCTTTCGTCGGTGTGCACTTCAATTATGCACCCACCACTGCAACGTGTATTTCGTTGAATCCCCGCCATAAGAGGGAGGTAAAGGTAAAACCTCATCGCGCATCAACTGCGAAAGTTATCATGAATTCGGTTCCGGGACCTAATGGCAGGATGCCTGATTGTCCAGATTCTTACGCTGGTGAACTCCTTGGATCCCCCAGTACTCCGACAATTGGAAAAGACGACTCTTCTTTAATACTTGGCTATAATCAGTGGTGGTTGGGGTTAGATCTCCAACACCTTTCTCTTCAACAACGCTTTGCATCACAGCCGTTAGTCACACAAACCTCACGGTCAATCTCCCCGGTAATAAGGATAGTATGTTGAGGGGTGGTAGGCACTAGAAAACGTTTCCACGAGGGATGAAGTGAACCTCTGTAGCACCCAGCCCGTTCCTAAAGTCGGTTTATCATCGGTGTTTTGGTCGGTTTGCTTGGTAGCCCTTTCACACGGATTAACTATGAATTTATAGGAAGAAAATTGATAACCGAAGTAATATGCAGTGCTTAGGTGGAGTTTTATTTTGTTGCATTGGTTTCAACTCATCGAAATGTCACGAAATAAATCAATATGGATCGCTCCAATTCATTCCCTCGAAGTAAGCAAAATAAGAACAATAATTGGAAAACCATAAATCAGGAGATAGAAATGAGCATCGTTATACGTAATTTGGGTTGGGGGAAAAAAATAACGAACAATGCCACGCATTTCAAACGACTGACACAGACCGCTCAGAATCCTGCCAAAAGCCACTCCGAGACCGTTCGGCTTCTGAGCTGTTGTTACTATTCTGCCGATCCCACTTTCGAGCGGTTTCTGAGTGGTTTCTGGCCGGTTTCTAAACAGTTTTCCGTTGGTTTGTGCCAGTCGATTTAAATACGTCATACGCTCTGGTTGTTACTGTCATTTGTCCCACATTGCTTCCCACGGTGATCACTTCTATCTCCTGATTTATGATTTTTCAATTAATTGTCTTTATTTTACTCATTTCTAGAGAATGAAATGGGGCGATCTATACCGATTTATTTCAGGACATTTCGATGAATTAAACCAACAAATTAAAATGAAACTCCCACCAAGCACTGAAAATTGCTTCGATCATAAATTTCCTTCATATAACTTCAAAATTGATCCGTGCAAAGTGGCTACTAAACAAACTACCCAAAAAACCTTTCGAAAACCGATCGGCGTAATAGTGAAACCGGCCAAAAGCCGGCCGAAAATCGATCGGTTCCGGAGCCTTTTTGCACTGGTTTCGCTACGATTGAAGAAACTAGTCAGCTGTTTACAAAGACGGCAGTAGACTCCCGGTCATGTTTCTCAAAACACGGTCATCCACTGCTCTCGACCTTATCACCCCCCGATCAGCTCACTTCATTCGTTAGCTAAATCTACCGCAAAAGATTGACCTATGATTCCATTCAAATTCCGTCTTTCTTATTTGTCGGTATGTGCCCCTAGGCAGCCATTCCCTCGCAGATCATATAAGACATGTTTGTGACCTCGTGCCTCGTGAATCCTTCTAGTATTTTGAAGGTCACTTTGGGGTCTTCTCGTCTTCTTTTTCCTACCAGAGAAAATAACCTTAGTCGCACTCACCTCATTCGTACCACAAATTTCTGTACTCTGCAAACCATGGCGTGAACCGCCGTTGTAGCTGGTCGAGAGCCTTGATTTCCCTCACCTAATAAGCTCCTCACGCCTGCATACAGTTTTCTAGATGAGATCTCGCAAAAGCCTTCAACAATGGCAATAAGACCCTCGGTTTGCTGGAGATGACCGCCCTTCATAACTGGTGCAGGGCTCTTCAGCTTTCTGCAATAATTTTGGCACTGGCGACTTGGCTCATAGTCATATCCCACCATCGCTCCTAGGTCCCGGGATTCTATGATCAGAGCTAGCTCCTCTCGATTGTCTGGTGGCCCCATGTATCGTGAAGACCTTGGCCCTACCTCCTTGATGGGATGTTGGCATTTGCTCAGGTTGAGGGGAAGGTCTCACGCCACTGAACACTGGTATGCCCGGCCTAGATCATGCTGGACCGCCGCATCAGCTGGTGCTCGACCCGTGGGTGTTCACCGAGACTGTAAGCTTGGAACAGAAAACGACAGCTGCGAATCGGGAATCTAGTATTCCTTAATCCCAAAGCACACCAGATAGGGTCTTATCAACTCGCAGTTTATTTCTTCGGATCTCCGCTAAAAATAGAGGGGGGAAAGTGATTTAAGGTTGCTGAAACTTACTTTGCAGTTTCCCTTATCAGGGCGTTTTTTGGTCCTTTGTGTTGCATGGGCCACCTGCACTTTACTCCTATGCTCGGCACTGTACGAATATGTTAACCAGAACGGTATTTTCCACGACCCATGAGAGCTGAAAAGCGATTGGCAGAGATAGTGGTTACCGTGTATTTTGGAGTGCGCGTGGAAGCGTACGTAAGAGCAACGCTCAAACGGCAGCCATGCTTGGCAGTCGGCCTTCAATTAAAAAAACGTGTTAAAAGCGTGAACGGAGATGGCCGCCGCTACAGTGGCCTCTTCCTAGAAGTCCGACGGAGTTGAGTTTCGATCAGGGCGGTAAGCCGGGAGTGTTAAAAATCCAGGAACTCCTCGTAGCTCGTTCGTTATATTGTCAGTGGCTTCGAACGACTGACAGTGTGTTTGATGCCAGTGTTTTGGCGCCCACAGGTCTCAAAAGCTTTCAACTCCGAAGATGCCTCGTTAGGTCCATCCAGAAGGGCGTCGAGTTGTCGTCTCCAGTGTCACGATGACCAATCCTCTCGCTGTCCAGTGAGTGTTTGGCTCCTCGGACGGGCACGGAAGTCAGCGAGGCTACCGATGGAGCCAACTTGCCTGTGTAAATCCATCTGAGACAGGGCAACGCAAACAGTAGCGAAATGGAGCATGAGGGCTCCGGCAGATGCTGGGCCGTAATAACAACACACGTAAGTTGTTCATTGTTTTTGTAGTCACCGGAAGATGAGAAGAAAAGGAAACTATAACTGCTGTGTGGTACCTTCTTGAGCCTGTTGATTGGTAAATCCGTGGCAAACTTCCTAACCTAGCGCCAACAATCGGTTGCAAAAATCGCCACAAAATCGGTCAAACGGAAGGGATTTCGTAGTGGGCCACCACGACGGCTACTTCGCGAAGCGGGTGTTGGTGGAGATTATGCCAAACTAACTATCGGGTTCTCACTAGGCCCAACTGTGGGATGTTCGAGTGATAACCCGGTCGATGCCGGTGGCTGAGCGGCTCGAGCAGGCGTAACTTGGCTGGGCGGTTCGTGCTCTGTAGCCGCAGTTTTGAGGCGATCTATAGATGCGGCGTCGTTTCGTCCACTGATGTGTACCATAAATGTTTTTACTCTACAATTTATCACCCGAAACGGACCAGGGTATGGCGGCTGTAGTGGTGATGGAACACCATCTACTCGAAGGAATACATTAGTAGCGGTTTCCAACCCGGTTGGGATAGAACAAGTAGATTGTTGTTCGCTCGGCTGACTGGCCTTGAGCAGTCGCGTGTGCTGCTTAAAGCACCGAGCATGGTCGCCGTAGTCGACAGTCACTGTTGGTGAGGGGGCTACCAACTCTCAAGGCGGACGAAGAGTACAGCCATATACCAGTACGGCCGATGTTGTGTAACTCTTCCTTAACTGTATTATGCAGGCTGAAGGGTGCTAATGGCAGTGTTTCTCTCCAAAGTGGGTTGCCGTCTGTTCGAAGGGAGGCCTTTAACCGCCGGTCGAAACTCTTGACCGTACCACTGGCTTGTTGGTGGTAGGCTGTCGTCCTAATTTGTTGACAACTGAGCATAGCGAGTGGACTTCCAAAAGCCCCGTCAAAGTGTGGATCACGATCAGCTGTCACTATTGCTTTGCAACGGAAGTGACTAACCCAACCCTTCGGAAAAGCTTTCGCGGCCTCTACCGACGTGGGACGAGGGATAGAAATGGCATGTAACCAGCGGGTTAAACGATCCCCACTCGTGAGTATGTAGACGTACACAAGCGAAAGTGGAAGTGACCCTACGAGGCCCATGAGCACATGATAAAAAACTTGTCCCAGGTTCCGGGAATATGGCTAACCTCGTCTTAGTATGCCCATGGGTCTTAACACATTGACACTGCAGGAAAGTACGGGCCCATTGATGGACATCTGTATGACGTTTGGCCAAGCAGAGCGCTCGGTTATCAGTTTCACCGATGCATTCACACCTGGATGAGCCGGACTATGGAGTAGAATCGCGATGATCTGCAGGAACCACTGGCCCAGGGCGACGTTGTGACACATCGCGCACGATAGCATTCTGGGGATTTGGGATGTGCTGCCGTCGGGCCCAAAGAACGGTCTTGTCAGGATCGTTCTATGCTAGGGTTCGTAGTTTAGACATGAGCCTTTGCGTCCAAGTCCACTTTAGGTTTCGGCAACAGACTCGCTTTATGTACTCGTGACAAGGCGTCGGTGACGGGACTGAGTACCACCGGGGAAGTGTCGTATGTCCACAGAAAACTGTGAGATAAACTCCAAGTGGCGAATCTCGCGTGGTGAGTATCGATCGGAAGCTGATCTCAGTGTGCAAACGAAAGGCTTCCAATCTGTAAACGCTGTGAACGGACGGCCATCGATTGCATGTTCAAAATGACGGACTTCAAAGCAGAAGGCTAATAAATCCCTACCATATGTGTTGTACTTACATTTGGCGAGTTTCGGGTGCTTAAGGAAGAATGCTAGAGTTTGCCAAGAATCTTCTACGAACCGTTGCTTCACCGCTCCAGCAGCTGTGTCCGAGGCATCCGTCACCACCAAAAGGGTCAGGGCGAGTAAGGACTGCCATGTTGTCGAAAGCACCCTTGACCGAGATAAAAGCGAATTGGGCCACTTCGGGAAACTCAAACTTCCTCTTGCCTCCGTGTAATAGGTGGGCGAAGTGTTGCAATATTTCCGTACAGCTAGGAATGAACTTGCGTAGAAATTCACCAAGCCGGCAAATCGACGCGAGTGGCAAGAAGACTGGGGTTCGGGGTAGTTGCCAATAGCGGAAACTTGGTCTGGCGGAGGGCAGATACCCTAAGGTGAAATCGAATGTCCAATGAAGGTGATATCACATCTGCCTAATTCGATTTTCGTGATATTGATAGTTACTCCCTGCTGACCAAGGCATTCGGGAGGTGCTCTTAGGTGAGCGGTATAACCTTGCTGTGAAAAACTAACCACCAAAATATCGGTCGGGTGTATGTCGACTTCTTAACCACGGATTGCATTGTGTATAAACCACTGAAAGGGCTGGGCTGCATTGCTGAGTCTAAACCGCACGCGCGGAAACTCGAACAGCCCAGAAATCTTGGTGAGGGCAGTTTTAAGGCAATCGGTCCCCGCTACAGAGATCTGGTTGTACCCACGAACTAAATCGATATAGGTTAAGACGAAGCAATCCGATGAAGGCGAAGTAAGGTCCTGTATATGAGGATTCGGGTATCCGTCAGGTACGGTGAATTCGGTAAGCGCTCTGTAACCACCACAGATTTGCCAGTCGCCGCTGGACACGTGGCAAGTAGTAAAACTGGAATGCTGTGCAGCAAGCGCCACAGCCAAATTTCCCTGAAGAGCCGGTTCTTAGCCACCGAGGGTCCTCTCAAGGGCTGCATCTCACGCAGCTGCTCGGACAGCCTCCTGCTTCCACGCTCAACACTCTGAAGTTGTTGCATGCTTTGGGGTCGTGCCGGCAACGACGGCCTTCTTCGAGGCCTTGTAGCTTCGAAAGGGGATTATTACGTCCCTTACTTGCATCTTGACCTCCAGGGGAGGCGGCCGGCCACCTACCTGGAAAAGCTGGCGTCGCTGGTTATACGGCAGTTTTCGAACTCCAGCTGGACCAGCGCGAACCAGGTTCCTGGATCATTAGGCGTGGATGCCGGTAAATGCAACATGATTGCCCCAGCAATCGGGTCTGGGCAGGGTTTCCGACCGAGCAGATGGCGATTACTTTGTCCGATAAAGACGGAAGTAGAAGCTAACGATCAATGTGGCAGTACAATTTTAAAAAATCACGACGAGCAAGACGCCGAAAATTTGTGAAAAAGCGATTTGAAGGACCCAAAGAAATGTCAACAGGAAGGGAAGTAATAAAGCAATAAAGACGTACGCGAACGGGACGCTGAACAATGGAAAACAAGGAGACTCGCGTGATCTTCGGATCACTTTGGGCATATTGTGGCACAGCAACCTTGTAAATATGGCCACTTATCTCCCTAAGATATACAACCGTTGGCCCCAATTTACACACGCCTCTTACCCTTTTTTCTTCCTTCCTGTTTCATGAACAACTGTGAATATAGTGAACGAGAATCCTGGTCATCGCCCTGAAGACTCAGGTGACTAGTAAGTAATTTCATGTCCTTATATCGAGCTTGTCGCTGTAATAAGTGCCACGTATTATAGATTGAATTGCTAGTGAAACGGACTTCGGGGTATACTATAACTGGCGACCTTGCTACGGAACCACGGAGAACTTCAGAAGTATACTGACATGGGGTCATCTGAGCAGGAAGGTACAACTTCACCCACAGAATCTCCCAACAGGAAACCGGCAAACAGTCCTGAAGAAGCTGTACCAGTTCCGGTATCTCTGTTAGAGTCCCTTACAGATGCCATTAAATCCATGAGCGTCAATTTGCAGCAGAGTTCCCATCGCCCCCTCACCTATTCCCATACCCACCAAAGTTAACCTGGGAGATAACTACCGCCAATGGAAAGGGGAAGTTCATAAATATCTCAAACATTGTGCATCAGATCAGCAACCAGGTCTGCCGCTTAGATTTTGGACAGTCAAGCATACAACCGCAATAATAACGCTCGAGTGGTCTTCACCACCATTTCCGACAGCATCTTGGACGACATTAAAAGTGTGTTGGACCCGCCTGGGCTATCGGTAGCACGTCAAGTCAAGCTCCACAACAGGGCACAAAGACCGGGAGGGTCGATTTTGGAATTTACCACTGCTCCGCGTCGTTTCGGGGAGAAAACCTTCCCGACACATTCAATTGAAGAATTGTAGAAGTTAGTGTATCAGCTACTGAAGGAGCGTAAGATAATACCAGGGACCTACGAAGAGTTTGTCCTGAGGCCATCGCCCACCCTCGAGGCAGAGCTGGAGATCGCGGGAAAATTGGAAGCCTTGTACCCGGAGTCTGGACCCGTGGGGTGCTACATGAACGGACCACTCAGGGGTGGGTACATGACGCGAAGCTATCGATCTGCGCGTCGATGAAGCCTCTCCCGATGGGAACATAATGAGGGCTGGCAGCGACATCTGACACAACAATACCATCAACGCTTTAGGGAAGAACACCAAGAGGACAGCGCATCCCGGCCACCAGAGACGTGGACGCAATGTGAGCCAGTGCCTACGCCCATCAGTGCCTCTCATGCGTAACCCTTTCCGATGATCCCAATCAGGTTGGCGAACAACTACGTAGAAGGGTTAGTGAATACGGGGGTGGCCCGCGGCTTCGTGAGCCTGCGGTGGCTACAGCTTCGAGATATTAAAGGCCTTCCGGCCTGTGACCTGAGGGCGACGTTACGTGGGGTCACGAGAGAACCTTTGTTGATCGCCGGCAAGATGGACCTCGACGTCAGATTATGAGGTCCACGCCAGACTCACACTTTTGTTGTAATTTGCCACAAGGCTGTGGACTTATTAAACCCGTAACACTGCACTATTAATCTGAATTGGCAACTGGTACAGGCCCCCAGAGGGGAATGTCAACTTTTTACCAACAATAATCTCTGCGCACGATCCGACGTCATATGTGTCAATCGAAGGTGACCATAGTAAAAACATTAACAACTTGACAACACCGATGGATGCCCCGCCACAGACGATAAAACAACTGACAAATCTCGTTAACAGATACACCGATGTTTTTGTCTGAGATAGCACAAAATTAAGTCGGACGGAAGTTGTGCCCCACGCTATCAACAATGACCAAGTCCAACCCATACAAATGTACGCCAGGAAGATTCCACCTTGTCACGAAGCACTAGTAAGAAATATGGTCCAGGGAATGCTGGATAATAACGTGATTCAACCTTCCAAGTCCCTTTGGGCAACACAGGCCGTGCGAGTAAGGAAGAAAGACGGCGGACTTCGTCTTTCTTTCGATTGTCGGAAACTTAATCAGGTGACCGAGGGAGACCACATCCCACGAACAAGGATAGACCATTTACTGGAACCACTAAGAGGATAGCAGGGGTTTAGTGCGCTCGACTTGGCCTCTGGGTACTGGCAAGAAAAAGCAGAAGAGCTAGATCGTCAGAAGACAGATTTTGCGATTCTTACGAAATCCAAACAAAGCTTTTTGGTCTGATGAATGCACCAGCCGCCTTTCATCTTCTATTGTATACCGTTTTGGCAGATTTACTCCCAAAGTGTTGCTTGGTATACTTGGATGATGTAACCGGTAAAAGCAAGACACCGGAGGAACATTTACACAACCTAGCTCTTGTATTCGATAAAGTGCGCAACTTCGACCTTAAATTGAAGCAGTCTAAATGCCACTTGTTGCTGCAACACGTGGCGTAACTAGGGTATGTTGTGTCCCGCACAAGCATTCAGACGGGCCCTGCAAAGTCAAAGTTAGTCAAGAGCTGGCCGACCTCGAAGACTACCGACGAGGTTTGAAGTTTCTTGCGACTGGCGTCGTATTACCAAAAGCTCATTCATAACTTCGCCGCCATAGTTGCTACGCTAAATACATCACTGGAAACCAATAAAGAATTTCACTGGGGTGGAGACCAGCAGCAAGCATTTGAAAACATCCGTGTGCGATTAAGTCAAGCACGGATATTAGCGTTCCCAGACATCACAGAAAATGCCGGAGAGTTCATATTGGAAACAAACGCATCGGAAAAGTGTATTGGAGCGGTACTTTCACAGCGCGATCCGGGCGGTGTGGAACACGTGATATCATATGGAAGCAGAACGTTAAGCAAACGCGAACAGAACTATCGTACTACAGGAAAAGAAATGCAGGCTCTGGTATACTGCACTAAATACCGTCGGCACTATCTTCTGGGACATCAATTTCTCGTCCGCAAAGATCATCGAGCACTTTCGTGGCTTACCAACTTCAGGAACCCGGAAGGCCAAGTGGCGCGACGGCAATGGCAGTTGCAAGAATACTCGTACACTTCCTGCACCGACCGGGTAAACGACATGGGAATGTACACGCCACATCGCGGAGACCCAATCGAAACCATGGTGATTACCCCTAGTGTAGCTCTCAATACGTGGCACTAGTCCACCTCGACACAAGTTTGGGGGACTGGAGAAAGGTACACGCGGAGGATCCCCAATTGGCCATTTTTCACCGATATATGAAGGAAGGAGGAAGACGACCCACAGGAGAAGAACTGGCGGGAACTACCTATGAATCCCGTTGCTTATGGTCGCTGTGAGTCAAGAACAATCTATACGGCGACTTACTTTTCCTCCAGCAAGGGCCCAAATACCTCGGGCAACAAGTAGTCCTGTTATCGCAAACGAAGGCCGTAATGGACCGACTCCATCACGACTTGGGACTTCCAGGACTGAACAAAACATATGGTGCAGTCCGCTCCAGGTACTGGTGGTCCCATCAACGAAGTGAGGTCGCCAGCTTCTGTCAGCTATGCCAACCATAGGCTGCCTGGAAAGATCCTAATCCCAGACGCCGAACACCACTCAAACCCATACAGGCAGGACAGCCGAACGAAGTAGTCGGAGTCGATATTATGGGTCCACTACCGAAAAACTCAAAGAGGAAACAAATATGTCATCAGGATGGTCGATTATTTCGCCAAGTGGGCGGAGGCTGTCGCAGTTCCTGCTATCGACGCGGCAACCGTCACGAGAAAACTGTTGAGAATTGGGTCGGCAGTTGGGGGGCTCCCGGGCAACTTCACTCAGGCAGGAGGAGCAGCTTTAAAAACGGTACTGTTTATGAATGTTGCAAACTACTGCTGGTCAAAAAACCAGGACAACCACATATCACCCTGAAAAGAACGGAATGGTCAAACGGACGGACCGCATCGTAAAAGGGCTACTCAAGTACTTCGTCGAAGAAACGGAAAACTGGGACCAAGCTTTGAAGCCACGCTTGATGGCATACAAAGGCGCTGCACATCGGTTGACGGGGCAGACACAGCATATCCTTTGGACGGGGAGAGAAATGCTCGTTTTTCGTGATCTGTGAACAGCTTGCGTCAGGCGACTGCCTCAACCAGTAGCGGACTGAGTGGTAGATCTCAAAGTCGCAAGAGCTAGCCCTACGGAACTTACGAGAGAGCCACAAACAACAGAAAGAATAGTACGACAAGAAAGCTCACGGATCGCAGCCAGAAGTAGGTGGCACTGTGTTCTAGCATTCCAACGCATTGCCGATGGACTTTCCAGCGAAACTGCATAAACAGTGGACAGGACCGTCCGTCATGGAAAGGATTATTTCTGGAAATCTTTGTTCTATTCGCGACAAGACACTTCAAACCGGAAAGCTCACTGTTCATTCCAATCGGTTGAAACCGGTGTTAGAAGCAGAGAGCTTTAGTCATCCCACAGATGACATTGAAGTCCCAGAAGTGGGTACTGAAGTATAAGTACCCAGTCAAGGTGGTGTTACGAGGCATGGGGCCGGTTCCTGATTAAGTGGGGTATGGTGTGGAGCGGAAACCTTGCAAATATGGCTACTTATCTCCCTAAGATATACAACCGTTGGCCCCAATTTACACACGCCTCTTACCCTTTTTTCTTCCTTCCTGTTTCATGAACAACTGTGAATATAGTGAACGAGAATCCTGGTCGTCCTTCTGAAGACTCAGGTGACTAGTAAGTACTTTCATATCCTTATATCGAGCTTGTCGCTGTAATAAGTGCCACGTATTATAGACTGAATTGCTGGTGAACCAAGCTTCTGCATATACTACCACACAAGTCGTAAGGTCGCTTAAACTTACTTTGCAGTTTCCCTTATCAGGGCGTTTTTTGGTCCTTTGTGTTGCATGGGCCACCTGCACTTTACTCCTATGCTCGGCACTGTACGAATATGTTAACCAGAACGGTATTTTCCACGACCCATGAGAGCTGAAAAGCGATTGGCAGAGATAGTGGTTACCGTGTATTTTGGAGTGCGCGTGGAAGCGTACGTAAGAGCAACGCTCAAACGGCAGCCGTGCTTGGCAGTCGGCCTTCAGTTAAAAAAAACTTGTTAAAATGCTTGAACGGAGATGGCAGTCGCTATTGTAAGACCTCATCGCACATCAATCGCATCAGACTTTTTTATTGAAATCATGATGTGGTATACGCGAACGAAGCTGAAGCCCAAATGATTCCGGATTTGAAATTATCTTGTTCTCTGGACGCCAGCGGTGGGCTGCAAGGTAGTTCACTGGATACTGGGCAATGGGTAAAAGGGAGAGGGTTCAAAGTACAAATTTTGACAATATATTGCGTCTGGTATTGACTGTGAGCTGGAAGGTAGATCATTGGACACTGAAAGGGGGGCATTCCGATCAGCTTGGGCGTAGCAATCTATTCCGTCTTTAAAATTCCATCGAACTTCAAACGGCGTAATTGTTGAACCACTCGCCGCGAGCAGGCTGGCCGTGGCCGCCTCGTGAGCGTTCACTTGGTCATCGTGTTACAATTGGAAACCATCAGCAATGAACCACATCACATTCGTCTGTCCGATGGCATGTTCAACGCCAACTGTCAGAAATGACCTCAGTCCAGTTATGATCTACGGACCCCTTGGATGTCTTGACTGTCCCCAGTCCTGTTACCTCTTCTGGTAGTCTAATTCAATAGTTAGCCACCCTACTGCTAAATATTTGAGATCTGGATATCAATGTGGATGAAGCTCTCACTCGTCTCTTCTTGTGACCTCTTGTTATGGGAGTCCGTTGCCATACGGACATGGCTCTCCGGTCTAAGTCCAGAAAAACTTTCCATTATATTTAATACCTCTACGGGATTCACTCTTGATTTCCTCTTTTCCATGGGGAAAGCCCGAGTTCCTGGAGTCTCTGCTCAAAAGCCTTGCCCATCTTACTCTCAAACATACTCGTTGCAGGAGGCTTTACAGTCTCCAAACGGATGGTTTCCTTTTCGTAGAAGTGTGGCCGTGCATGAACACAGTTTTCTAAAACAGGACTAACCACGGATATGTACGCCGGCATGAAAACCTTCCGCTCTTTTCGCGAAAACGCTCACCTTAACTTGGGGAGCTCACAGCGTGCCCTTTCTGCAGCTAGCACACAATGATCCCACCTCTGAAGATCAGAAGTCACCGAAATGCCTAGGTCTTTGGCCCCGTTTAGTACCTTTATTGTGAATGCGTTTTGGTCGCGAGCTACCCTCATGCATGAAAATGTCCGGGTCAACAAGTGGCTTTTTCCGGCGCTAAGAGTTTGTAACGACCGGTCATAGAAAGTCCCCATAAAACCATCGCAGTTTCCATGCTTCCTTAACGTCACTCACTTATTTACACTATTGACTTGTTTTATGCATTGCTTGGTTTTACGGACCAACGCTTGTGTGTTCGCGCCCAGCGCGCTGATCTGTCACATTCTTGTTCTGGATCCGCGTGACGCACGTGTTCCTCACTCGCACGCCGCCACTTGGTTCTCGTTTTTGAGTCCTTTTGGTTGCATAATTGCGGTTTGTATCCGTTTCGTGTCATTATTCATCTGATAATCTAGCATCGTATAATTTAATGGATAATCGCTTTTTGATTTTGAGATCCGTCGCGAATTCGGCTACGCATTGCTCAAACGTGTCTCAAAATACCCAATTTATTAACTTAAAACTAGAAAACACGTAGCACCCCAAGAGAAGGATTGGAGCCATCGGAATCTGGACAGGAAGTAGTACGGCAAGTCACTGGGGAGGTTTTGTGTACTTTTGATTTTTTGTTCGATGCTAGGTCACCTGGTTCTTTCAGTACTCGCTCTTGTATTACTGAGGGTAATATGGATTGTAAGGATGTCGATCGATTTAAGCCAAGGATACTAGACTTAAAATAACAACTGGTATCAGCTAGACAACAGATCTAGGAAGCAGAAGAGTAGTGTAGGCAGAAGAAGCGCGAGTAGAGAGTCAGCGACTAATACCTATCCGACAGATCGGGACATATTAAAGTAGAAAACACTGCCCTGGTCGTCGAATATGAAACATCAAAGCCACCAACGACCGGTCTGTCAAGAGTAAAACTGGCAGTTTTTGACGGACGATCTGAACACTACTGCAAGTTCATCAAGCAGTTGGAAACTTTCGTCAAAATTAGGGTAACCGACCCCGGGCAAAGGCTTCTTCATCTGACTCATTACCGTCGAGGCCGAGCAAGGGAAGCTATCGATGGGTGTACCATGCTCGACCCAGGATAAGGCTACGCACGAGCATGGAAGATCTTGAGGGACCTGGTTGGCCAACCTTTCAAGGTAGCCCGTAATCTAATATAGGGCATGATGGTAAAGGTAAAATAAACCAGGGGCAACTTCTACACAATGGCCGACCTGGTGATTAAGATGCAGAACTGCTTAATAGCCCTCGACATTTTAGGCTACAGGGCTGACCTGGATGCAACGCACACTTTGGAAAACATAGTCCGTCACCTCTCCCAAACTACAAAGACGGTGGGCGGAAGAAGCGGAACCGATAGGCCGAAGTGACCGGGAGGCTAACTTCGAAGACCTGACCGAATACTTGGGCAGGCAAACCAAGATAGCCGACAGAAGACTTGGCCGACTCATCTGGGACAGTAACCGAGTAAACAAATCCAGAACTAGCCAGGCTACGACTACTTCGCAGGAACATCCGAAATGCCTGCTTTGGACCAATGCACTCGATATTTCACGCGAGGCTTTAGCGCATCCCAGTTGCATGTCCTGAGACGCCAGACACGGGGCCGCTTGAATGCCCCGAGTTCATTAGTGCCACGAAAGGCGAACGTTGGGGAATGGCGAAATCGACAGGAGCGTGTTTTATGTCTCAACACCACGAGCCGGGTAGCTGCTTGCCGAACAAAGACCAGATGTCGTCACGAGGGTTGCGCGGGCGGACACCATACATTGTTGCACACGCGAGAGGAGCAACAACAGAGATGACCGCCAATCACAGTTTTATTTTTCCAAAGCCGCATCCTGCCAGTAAACAAGTGCATTTAGGATTAGTGGCCGCGGGGGTAATGACCACAACTGGGGTGGTCAAAGCGTTGGCTTTTGCTGACAGTGGATCGGACACTATCCTGGTGAAGGAAATGTTTGCCGACAAAAGCGGAATCGCTGAAAGTACGACGTCACCAGCAGTGAGCACGGTGGGCGGGACACAAGTAATGACTGCCGGACGGCTGAGGTTGCAGCTCATCTCTTTAGACACTAACGAGTGAATCGAATCAACGGAAACATTTACACTAGCTGGTCTCCCCATGCGAGCACCACAGTCCGTCAACGCAATCTTGACTAGGTGGATTCACCTGCAGGAAGTAACCATAGTAGACTGGGAAGGCGACGAAGTGGACCTCCTTATTGGCTGCGGCGTACCAAAGACACATTGGGCGCTTGACAAGAGAGAGTGGGCAACCGCGAGGCACCTTAGGCCGTACACACAGCCCTGGGATGGATGTTATATGGTCCAGTGGGGGGACGTGGTTTCGTAAACTAGGTATCAGCCGAAAAGAACCGCAAAGAGTATCAGTTGCAGCGGCTGTATGAAAACGAGTTCCAGGATATCGGAGACGAGAGACGATCGTTTTTGCAAAAGGACCATTCCGCTCTGCAAAGTGTGGCGAGGAACCGGGGCCCTTAAAAAACAGCTCGAGGTTCCCCTCCCATGGCGAACACCAGCTGAACTTTGGGTTGATAAAAGAAACTGTGTTCTGCAAAGAGTACTTGGGCTGAAAGACCGCTTCGTCCCAGACCAGAACCTAAAGGAACGATACGCAGAACCGGTGAAGCGAAACGAAGCTGTCGGCTACGTTGAAAAGGTGCCTGCTACCACCAACTACCGGAGGAGAATCTGGTATCCACCACACCACCCAGTTATCAACCGCGAGAAACCCGAATAACTGCGAGGTGTTGTTCGATTGTGCAGTCAATTACCAGAGCAAGTCGGCAAATGATCGCCTATTGCAGGAGCCTGACTGAACCATGCCACTAATCGAAGTTTTGTGCCGCTTCAGAGTGGGTAGAGTGGCCTTGTCCGCCGATATCAGGGAAGTATTTCACCAGTTGAAAATACCGGGAAGACGCGGTGATAAATCATAGGATAAACGTTCACCACTTTGGAGCCATATCGCCACCGTTTTGTGCGAACTACGCCCTTTGGGGAGCTGCGAACACACATGGAGATTTGGTCCATCGGTCGGTGGTAGATAGCGTCAGCAGAAATTTTTGCGTCGACGAATGTCTTCGGTCATTCGATAATATAGGATCAGCCCTAGTGCGGCTCAGAGGCCTGACGAGATTTCTAGAAGAGGACGGCTTCCATCTGACAAAATGGGTGTCGACAGCTTCAGAAGTGCTCGAAGTTATTCCGTGCAATGAGAGGGCCGAAAGGGTTAGAGATTTGGATGGCTCTCCACTCCCTACCAAACGCACTTTAGGAATACAACGGGACGCGGAAATGGACGACTTCGTTTTCGAGCTGAGCGTCTCCCAGTTGGCAGTAACCCGTCGGGGTATACTATCTGCTGTCTCTAGTTTGTTCGACCCGCTCGGTTTCGTCTCACCCTGGTTGCTACCCGGAAGGATCCTGCTGCAGCGGCTGTGCCGTAAGAAAGTTGATTGGGACCAGCCACTGGACCCAGAAGACCGGCTGGGCTGGGGAAAATTTCTGAACACGTGAAAAACCAGGGACATATGGATTCAATGATATTTGCCCCCTGGTCATACAACATGGACGGGGGAACTACATGCCATTTCTGATGCATCCGAAGTCGGTTATGGATCTGTGGTTTACGGACGATGGTGCACAGAGGATGGACAATATACTACGAGGATCCTTTTCTCTAAAGCCCGCGTTGCTCCACTGAAATCGGTTTTTATCCCACGCCTTGAACTCAGTGCAGCCGTGTTAGCAGTCAGGGCGGTACAAGCGGTACAGAGATCCTTCGACTTCTACATTTAGTCGGCTGGTTTCTGGACGAACTCGACGATAGTGTTGTACTACATTAACAACGTCAGGAGCCGTTTTAGTACTTTTGTGGCTAATTGGCTCACGATCATCCGCGACGAATCGGCCATGAACCAGTGGAAGCATATCAAAGTCCGGCAATACCCCAGCCGATCTGTGCTCCCGGCGTATAGACTTGTGGACGAGAGGACCAAAGTTTCTGCAAATGCCTAAGCAGAACTGCCACGTGTACAAACCAAGACGCCCTACGGAATTGGAACTGAAGGTCAAAAATGCGGTGATGATGGTGACAGCCACTGAATCCGCATCCATTTCGTCACCATTGATCAGATTTTCCTCCTGGATGGAAACGCTTCAGTCGTTAGTTTGGTTGGCCAGATTCAAGAGATATTCGCTTGCCATGGAATGGGTGCACTTATGCTGCCGTGTACGACTGGGTTCGATAAACCCCGATGAATTGCGAGCCGCATAGTACGATTTATTCAAGATAATACAACCGGAGGCTTTCACTAGAGAACTCGAGAGGGCCGAAGAAGCGGGACCAATCGACAAGAGAATATCATCTCCGAGATGCGACTTGAAGCTTTTAAATCCCAAGCGCATTAGTGGATCACTACTGGAAGATGGTGGACTGACCAAATCCCACCTGAGCTTTGGCACGAAATACCCCATATTGCTACCGGCTCTACAAACTGTGATGCAGCTAATCACCGAACACGTCCACGCCGTGGAGGGATATGACGGGGAAAATCCCGTGACGAGTGTCATCCGAAAACGTCTCTGGTTGTTGAGAGGAAGAGCGACTGTAAAACGCGTAATTCGACGTTGTGCACATTGTAGGAGGCGCAATGCCGCAGCGTGCAAACAACACATGGTTCCGCTGCCAGAATGTGGAGTGACACCGAGTTGGTAGCCGTTCAGTGACACCGGGTTGGGTTATTTCGGGCCTTTGTGGATCAAGTGTGGGAAGGGTTTGGAGAAACGATGCTGGCGTATCATGACGTGCATAAAGTCACCCGCGGTGCACTCAGAAGTTGCGCATTCCATGAAAACCGACTCCTTCCCCCGGGTCTTGTGACGCTTTATCAGCCGAAGAAGCATGCCAGAGGATATATACTCCGACAATGAGTCGAACTCCGTGGGCGCCTATCAGGAACGGCAGCGTTGACACCAAAACATGAACACGGACGAGCTGCAGAATCGAAGAGTGGCCTTGGCATACAACGTCATTTCAATCCCCCGCCGACCAGTCATCGCGGAGGAGTAGGGGAACGCCCGATCAGTTCTACCAGGCAAATGCTGCTGTCGATCATCGAGAAACGGCTGCCCGACGATGGAACGTTGAGCGCCGTCATGACCGAGGCCGAAAGAATTCGGAACAACCGCCCACTGTTTCCAGTGGCTCACGGCGACCCCACCCATCTGGCGCTCACCCCGAAAGACACACTGACGTTAAGGTTGAACGTTTGGTTTCTAAGGGCCGACAAACCTTCGTGGATGGAAGTAGGCAAACCATCTTGCCAAGGTTTTTTGGGGTTGATGGCTTCGGGAGTACCTACCGGCTCTGCAAGCTCGACGAAAGTGGCTGGTCAAAGCAAGACCATTCAAGGTTGGGGATGTAGTGATGATCGCTGATGAACACCCGCCTTTCTGCATCTGGCCCTTGGGCGTGGTTATAGGGACCAAGGAATGCTCCGACGGATCTATAAGGACTGTGAAGGTAAAGTACACCCATGGAACGCTAAGCCACGACGTACGCAGTATCAGCCTCATCTAGAGTGAGGACGGAGAAGCCGATAACAAGTAAACGCAGTGAACCATCCCTCATGCGCCTTCGAGGTAGTTAAAGGAACCCCCATGTGTGGGGCATTCATGACATGCTGTCGTATTGAACTGCCACACACCGTGACACATGCAAGCTTACATGCTACACGTTTATACTTCATGACCTCCATCAAACACGTTGCAGTGCTCACCGTTTCTCGTTGACGTTACAAGTGGCCTTTGGCATGCGTAGTAGCAGCTGTGATTCTACCATATACCCAGACACACACCATTCATACTTATAAGATATACGTTTATGCATCATGACCTCCATCGAAACACGCCTCAGGGCTGACTGTTCCCCATTTAATACCGACATTATGCAAGATATCTCCCGCACGTGATGATTGTAACCATTTGCCCATTTATCAGGGTGCGACTTCTCCCATGAGGCCAACACCCACCCACACGCGCACAAACACACGCGGCCGAGGGACGACGGCTCACCCGAAGACAGCACCTTTGTTTCACATTCATGTCCGCCATCGACCAGCCGTTGTCATGGGTGACGTCGGCGTGGCCGCCAAATCGAGTGCGATCGTGAGTAGACCGTTGACAACAAGGTATTAGGTACGCGCACTGACAGCAGGGTCTAGGTAGGCAAGAAGAATCATAACCCTTATTCCGAACCTTTGATTCTGCTAAGATTCGGAAGGATTTTGGTAGGTGGAGTAACTACCGGTCATAGAGAATCCCTCCAAAAACATCGCAGTTTCCATGCTTCCTTAACGTCACTCACTTATTTACACTATTGACTTGTTTTATGCATTGCTTGGTTTTACGGACCAACGCTTGTGTGTTCGCGCCCAGCGCGCTGATCTGTCACATTCTTGTTCTGGATCCGCGTGACGCACGTGTTCCTCACTCGCACGCCGCCACTTGGTTCTCGTTTTTGAGTCCTTTTGGTTGCATAATTGCGGTTTGTATCCGTTTCGTGTCATTATTCATCTGATAATCTAGCATCGTATAATTTAATGGATAATCGCTTTTTGATTTTGAGATCCGTCGCGAATTCGGCTACGCATTGCTCAAACGTGTCTCACAGAGGTTAGTCCCACCTTCGCCCCCAGTCTAGTACGGCAACTATGTCTTTGCTCAGCTTCTCCTCCCCTGAGCTCCCAATAACTTCACGTCATCGGCATAGAAGAAGCGTGGCGACTGCCGGACCGAGGCTGTAGCGGTTATTCCGATGGTGAGTAAAGCTAAGCCCAATTATTGAGTCCCAAAGTCCGAAAAAGATTGATTCGCTGATTCTATGGTGCCTAACAAACGAATTGTATGCATAATAATCCTGTACAAACCTCAACTATACGGCCACAACTTTTGGCAGCGAAGATCAAAGTTCGGCAAAGGTCACCGTCAGATAGGACCGTCAAGGCCGTCCGAGTTCAAATCAAAAACATGCCACTTCATATGTGAAAAATAAAAATCCATGATCAAGTGTAGTTTTTGATGCATGCTCTACTTGTTCAAGGATCAATAGAATGAGGAACACGATCTCAACAAAACAATTGTTTGACTACGACCGGGGGGGGGCAGTCCACACACGTACCTTTCAGAGGCTGAATAATTGTTAGGCAGAAGGAACAGTAGTGGGCCAAGTAGGAACCCTTCTGCTCTCCACCGGTGACGGTCTCTAGTTCTTTTCACCTACTGTCATGTAAAAAGTTCTACTTGGGAGGAACTCCCTTAACCATTCTTAAATCTGCCCACTTATGCCAAGCGGCCTCAACTTGGTTAGTAGAAGCCGAAGATTTTCACAGTCTAAGGCCTTGTTTAGGCCAAGATAACACACTTCTTCCTGTTTACATTCATCCACACTTCGAGCGACTTCGCCTAGGAAGCTCAAGAGATAGGCCAAGCACGATCTCTTTTTAGAGGTCTTTGCTGAGCTGGACAATGTACAGAATTCTCTAGTAGGTGCTAACTGATGTGCTCCCGGATGACCTTCTTCAACGCTTTGCATAGGATGCAGGTTTTACCGACAGTTCTCTAGTTTTCCATTTCAGAGCCTGGTCCTCCTTTATGTATATTTATTACGGCTGCATTTTTAAGTCCCGTGACGGTCTATCGTGGTTGAGGGCAGCTTTATACAACTTATACGCCGGGAGATATGGTATCAGCCAGGGGCTTATGATGGCAGAGCGGATATCCTCTGGCCCCGAAGGCCTATGGATACGTAATCCTTGTTGGTGTCTGCTTACGACTTACTCCAAAAGATTCAAGCCTGTTTTGTCCGTTGGAAGAGTCGCCCTTCCAAACCTATCTGCACATCATTATCTGTTCTGTGCGCGCTAATGAAATACCCACTCACAACATCCGCCCTGCACTGGCTGTCTGCTGCTGCTCCATGACGATAATGATTGTGACAACGGTTTAGGCCAGATAACCCCGAGGCGTGCTGTAAAGCAGGGTCAAACGGTACAATTGGACGTAAAGTCCGAATTTCAAGAGGATGATTCAGGTATATGTACTCGATATTGTGCAGGAGAATGTATTTGTGTTACTCTTTAAGGCGGCCTCCGGCAAATTTGAACTCAAGGTCTGGTGGCCAACCCGGTCAAGTCAGGGTGGTGCTGGTCGGGGGTAGTAGAGTTCTACTCGAATATTACAAAAAGAGTCATTGTGCAACGAGAGAATTTTACAGAATTGACGAAAGTTTTGTTCACCTTTAGGAAAAAGAAATTTCCAAGGGAGACATGGACCAGCTATAGCGCTCCGCGGAATATGGCACGGCTTTGGATTAGAAATCAGACGATGAAAGGGATGAAATTGCTGTCGAAGAACAAGCATAATCTTTCAAAGATTACCCCCTGTAGCATCCATCGACCAAATATCGGCTGAGTCAGTTAAGTACCCAGTAAATGACTCATTTGCAGAAAGAAATCGCCTAGGTGGGTATTCAGTGGTAATGCTGCATCTCTCAAAGAGCCCTAAAAAGGCACGTAGCTATAGTACTTCTTTGGACGCTTTTTGATACACCGGGATAACTTCATTTCATATACGTGCTTAGCAGATGACAAGAAGCCCTCCGCCCAAATTCTATGCTTGATATATCAAATCCAAGCCTGGCGACTCCAGGAGGCCTCGAACTGAGCCCAACTACGATATCAGGGCATGATGAACTTGCCCATTTCAGCCCTCCAACACACCGGCTCCCTCTTGCCCCTCTTACACGTCGAAAGGGCAAACTAGTTCTGTAGGGTAATTCAACATCCTTTAAACACCTTCCGGCATTTCACCAAACTAGCGTCTTCCGCCATGTCCTACAATAGATCGACCCCTCTGTTGCGAAACGTAGAAGCTTTCTTGTTTGCGAAGCTCCTGATCAACCCTGAGGATACTTTGGGTAGAGGCACACAAAGAGTGGTTGTGACGCTCACACGGGCGCTCTTATTCGACGGAAGGTGAACCTGGAGTTCCGCTACATCCTTCTCACGACCCGTTATCACAAGATCCAACAAGGAACGCATACAGTCGGCCCTATATCTGGTATCCTCCCTCACGTGTTGGAAAAAGGCATTTGAATGTAGCCATTGCATATATCCCTACTCCTGCTTTCCCTGGGTCACATGTCTTGACTACCCAATCCGCGTGCGGCAGGTTGAAGTCCCCAACTATGAGGGCCTTGTTAGCTTCCTAACTAGCATGATCAGTGGGAGCAGAAGTTGAATGTCCTCCTCTCGGTTAGAACTGTGGGCCCCATAAGCACAAACCACACTAACCTTTCTGTTTAGAAGTGCGAGCCTGACCATGCGTAGGTGTACATTTCGGGTACAAACGATGGTCCGCGATTTCATATGGTTTAGGGATGGCTACTCCTCCATCGACACAGTAACTCTCCCTGTCTTCCCTATAAGCAGCAAACCGATTTTGTATTATTACCGGTACGCGGCCACCTTTAGGGAGCCGTGTTTCCGCAATGACAACTATGGACGCAACCTGCTGCTCTGCCGCTCTGAAGAGCTCCGTCCACTTATTTCTAATACTGCACTCTTTGGTGTTTAGGACGTTGGCTTTTGATTCAACGCCTACGGCTTTGTATAATTTAGTGTTGGCCGGGTCTCGGGCACAAAGCCCGAGGTGGTGGCCGGTTTTTGCAGTAGTGTCCATTACTGGGGTGCATGGAGTCTGCCGATCTTCTGGGACTACTGAATACTCCCAGTCCATCCATATAGGTGCTGTCTCGACACACAAGTTGATGACGGCCTTGTCATCCTCCACTGAAGAGCACTGCCCGTTTCCATCTGATATGTCCTTGTTTACCATGAATCCTCACAGCTAGTTCAGCTTACTTGTAGCCGTCTGTGGGGTAACCCGACTTCTGGATAAGCGGTTTTGCTGTGCTCGGGGACTTTTCTTTAGCACCCTCATGAGTTTAGCCACCTTTCCACTTAAAGGCAAACCACCCGGCATTACCCTATGTTCGTCAGGTGTCACCTTACATCTGCCCCTAGTGATGCGAGCGAACAAAACCACCATAGCCAGCGACATATCTCCACTACTCTCGTCCACAAATTTGACCAGTATTGGTCGTGCGATATTCTCCCCGTCCTTGCAAGCAGAAGTTTTCACGTCCTTGCTCTGTGAACTCTTTCGACAGGCACATAATCTGGTACATCTGCAAGTGTCTGTGCGTCATACACTCGTCCCCTATCTATATCCATTCTTGTCGTCGATTCCTGTATAAATGGTTCCTTCCGATTTAATTTCAGTAGCCCGCGGCTTGATGTTGGTCCCAGTGACGGGACACGCCTCTGCTGATTCGACGGCCGGATTTCCAAATAACGATGTCCAGATTCATCGGTCCCCACGATGTTGTCCGTCGCCTTTATCGTAATGTCATCTTTTGCGTCTTGTTTCTTTTTCTTAGGTTTCTGCATTACCCACCCACTCATAGCTGTTTATCGCACAGGATCAGACTGAGCAGGCACGTGGCAACGGCCCGCCTGGTCTCTGTTGACTTCGGGGACCTTTCTACCAGGCATCCCTAGGGCTTCTGCATGTGACCTTACTGACACAGTGCGACGCGGCGACCTGCGCTCAGAGCCTATTCCATCTTCAGGATCATGTTCCTTTTATATTACCTTAAATGGGCTGACCTTGCAGTACACTTACATGGACCAAAAGTTATTCGATCCAGCTGTTCTTACAGTATAGCTGATAAAAGTCCTTGCTAGACCCAGAGCAGCCTTCACGGGCCCATCCACTGCACGCATCACACTCGAAACTTTCATTCAAATGCTTCCTGCATCCGGCAGCTAGACAGGGATACTTCTCATGCGTCATGAAATGCTTACAATAATGGCAAGAAACTGACCAAAGAAGAAAGGTACTCGTTACAAAGAAGCCTACAGTTCACAAAACTCTGATGTGCATGTGTGCGTATTACATAAGAACTCCAAAAGTTTTAAAGAAGAATAAAACGAAACATTTTCCGGAATAAAAGGATACCTCGAGATTACCCTGGCGAGTACAGTGGTGCGAAATAACCTTCGTTATTCCGCTGTACACTGGGAACTTGGTTAGACGCAGAGCACACTGAGAATTCAATCAGTGTGGGACTTACCTCATG
The DNA here is from genome assembly GCA_948099385.1 of Fasciola hepatica. Taxonomy (NCBI): domain Eukaryota; kingdom Metazoa; phylum Platyhelminthes; class Trematoda; order Plagiorchiida; family Fasciolidae; genus Fasciola; species Fasciola hepatica. The sequence goes on from CANUEZ040000176.1 coordinate 1,320,416, forward strand.
ATAACATCAGATCAGATTGAATCACAGGATATGTAGGCTTGGGCTAGAGTCGCATCCATTTTCCTGCACCCACGGATCCAGACGTACTTACGTGCTGCAACAGGAAAGCGCAACGGCATTCGTCCCAGAGGCCACGACAGTGCTGCAGGCTTCTAGCTGTCCGACCATCCGTTTCGTCTTTCCCAAAACAAGAGAAAGCTGGTAAAAGTAAAACCGGCCTCGGACTCCACTGGAGTGAGACACAGTCAGCCTACAAGTAATCGTCATAGAAGGTGTGACTCCGAAGCTAACTTTCTTTGGTCCTCTGCCTAGACTGCCGTGGTGGTGCTTGCGTGAATGATACTGAATGCTTTCTATCTTTCCATTGCATTTACAAGCATTACCGCGGACATGGTGGCGGGTTAGCAAGACGGGGAGAAAAGAAGAAAGAAGAAGAGACAAGGAAAAAACTAATAATAATAATGTTAACTAAGAATAAAATAATAACGCATGGAAAAAGAGGAAAACTAGGAAAAGCAGCTCAATGATTTGGAAATTGATTACAAAAGCAGTGATGATAGCTTTAGTGAGAGTGAAAATTTACTAAATAAAGATGCCAGATATAGGACATTTCACCGTACAAGGCCTCCCTGCTACGCAGTAAAAACCATTCGCTCCTACACATCAAGTTTAAACAGGACAGACAACGGCCACGGCCAATAGGAGGTTTAGTATCCCCTTGGCCCTAGGCACATCAAGAAGGCTCCCAATAACGAGCAGTTTATTGCTTCTGATCCCCACTAAACATAGAAGGGAATTGTAAAACCCCTTCGCCCATCAATCGCATCAGGCTTTTTCATTGAAATCATGATGTGGTATGCGCGAACGAAGCTGAAGCCCAAATGATCCCGGATTTGAAATTATCTTGTTCTCTGGACGCCAGCGGTGAGCTGCAAAGTTGTTCACTGAATAATGGGCAATGGGTAAAAGGGAGAGGGTTCAAAGCACAAATTTTGACAATATATTGCGTCTGGTATTGACTGTGAGCTGGAAGGTAGATCATTGGACACTGAAAGGGGGGCATTCCGATCAGCTTGGGCGGCGCAATCTTTTCCGTCTTCAAAAATCTATCGGATATCAAACAGCAGAATTTTAAACTGCGCACTCTGTGCAGCCTTGCAATTTAATTTTTATTTGACTGTCGGACTTGAAGTAGGGAGGTCTATTCGTCCAAACTGTTGCATCAGTGAGCTTTTCGGACCCCCAGTGCTTTGACCACTGGATAAGACAAGTCTTCTTCAATAATTAGCTACAGTCGGTGAAGGTTCAGGCTAGACATCCGGTCTCTGTTCTTTGCAACAACCTTCCGGATCACGGCCTCCATTTACACACTTGTCCAGATCATTTTCCTTGAGAATCCGGATGAGATAGTAAGGGGTAGCTGGTATCAGATAAGGGTGTGATGGGAAATTGAAATTCAGTTCCGTTCAGTTGGCTACCGCCAGTCTAGTGTCCAGAATTCTTTCAGCTTTATGCACGCTGGGCAACACCTGTCATTGCGCAGTTTGTTTCTTCGAATCCTTGTTAGGCGAGTCAGCTGTGTCTTGGAAGCCTGGAAAATGTCTGCGGCTGCCATTCCAGTCCAACAAGCGAATGAAACAAATGGATGGGAGTTGTTGGACTTTGATGGATATGTTAGCTGTCCCACAGGACTGGCAGAAGATGGGAGGTTAGACGAGCTGATGATCAGAGTTGGGTGCACATTGTTTTCAGAGCCGCTTGTCTCAAGATGGCTATGGTGCTGTATACAGTGGCACCAGATGGATTCAAACGAGCAGCCAGCGAACAACCAGCCTACTGAAGGCGCTGAGGCCAACTTAAAACCCTGGTCTATCAAAGGGACCGGCCATTGTCTACTTGACCATTTGCCTACGGGGATGGGTGACTGATGAGATTCATCCATGTGTCATCCAGGGCTTCTGGAATGACCCCGTGTGTCCGGGATGTGGAAGGGCACTTTCAAGCACTATTGTGCCTAATTGAAAGCCACTTCGTTTGACTACGAAGAAAGGTTCTGGAAGGTTGCCTGTACCAGCAAAAGGCCTGGTACCGGGTGTGAAACTCTTTCAAGCTGTGCTTAGCCGAACTTGGACGAATCCGGGGATTAGAAAGAGAATTATTCGCGGTTTCTACCGTATTGAATTACCAAATGAACAACCTCGCAAAATAAATAAAACCTGAGACGTGCGATCGCTTGAACACATTTTGAGAACCAAGTTCATGGCGTAGGGCAAACGAGTGCTTGAGTCACTCGGGGTCCAACCAGCGTATGACAAGGTCCCACTTTGGACGCGAATGAAAAAAGGTCAGTTTGCAAGAAGATAGATGGTGCGAAAGACGAAAATAATGTGGCAGAGTACTTCCACGAAGTTGGGGTACTACAGAATTTTTCACGACTGTTTGTTACACCGGAATTAGACGCTTCTGATGAACGGCTATCATTCCCTCAGCAGACCCAAGGACAGATGCTAACAATAGATAAAGCTCACTTAAGTTCTAAGCTCACTGTTTCATTTTGATGAGTTTATTTTCCTCGAAGAGCAGCCGCTGTCTTGCGAGATCTGTAGTAACGGCCCCTGGTCATATTTCTTCAAATACAGCCATCTACACCTTGTCTGGTATTCTTTTGAACTCAGTCACTGCTCTGGCCATCACCGCGTCCACTGGCAGCCTGTTCCACTCGTTAACGACGCTGACTGCAAAAGACTGACTTCTGACTTGAGTCAAAAGTTTTCTCTTTCTTGATTGTCAGTGCATGGCTTTTTAGGCAGCCTCTCCCTAGCAGCTGAAAAGAGACCATTCTGTGACCCAGCCCCTCTGTGAATCCTTTTTTTGTATTTTGTAAGCCACTTTGAGCCCACCTCTCTTTCTCCTTCCTAAAAAAATAATCTTACTTGTTCCATCTACTGTTCGTAGCACAAATGTCTGTTTACTGCAAACCATCGCCTGAATCGCCACAGAAGCTGCTCGAGAGCCCTGACACCCCTCAACAGATATGGCCTGCACTCTTGGACACAGTTTTCTAGATTAGATCTAAGGAACCCCTCTTTCAGTGGCAACAAGACCCTCGGTTCCCCAGAGCTTACCGCCTTCTTGACTGTTGCAGGGCTCTACATGCTTTCTGCAATGATTTCTAATTCTGTAGACTTGTCCCAGGGTCTGCTCCTACTGTCACCCCCAGACCATGGGCCTCTATGGCCTGAGCTAGTGCCGCCTGGTTGTCTGGCGGACTCATATATCAGGCGGGCAGTGGTCCTTCCTCTATAAAGAGGTGCTGACATTTGCAAATATTGGGGGAAGATCCCACGCCACTTCCATGAGTATACCCTGTCTAGATCCCGCTGAACAGCTGCCTTGTCTGGTGCTCCCACCAGCCAAGATGGAGTCTGGTGACTTCAGATTCGCTGCAGGGTTGTAATCCGGACCTTCCGCCTCTGATGCCTCTAGTTAGTTCGGGCTGTTCCATAGCTTTCTTGGGTTGATTTCTTTGCCCTGCATTTCCGAAACTTCACTGCGCCCAGCAGCAGGTAGCTTTTGGGCCTCCTGGCTCTGTCCATATGCTTGCCGGGATAGTCTCAACACTTTCTCTGCCTTCTCCTGCCTGATTATTGCCCGTACTCCTTGCTGGTCCATGACCTCACCCACGGCTTTACTCAGCCGCCTCAGACTGAACCTAGTTGTGGTAAGCTGTAGGATCGCTTTTAACTTTCTGCGCGGAACTTTTCTCGTGGTTCCTCCTGCTCTGTTTCTGTATCTGAGATGGCTTAGTTTGCGCTGCTTTGGACCTTAAGAGGACCTGGTAGCCGCTGGTGCTTTTGTGCTTCTTGAAAATTTTTTGTTTCTGCCTCTTGACCTTTCTCACTCGGGTTGTCCACCACTCTGGTAATCCGTTTCTTTTGGCCCTTCCAGCGGCTCGACCGCCTTTGATGTCTCAACTAGTTTGCCACTGGTCCACTTTCGGTGGTGTTGTACGTCGCGGCTATTGCTCACCTTTTCCCCACCCATCCTGAGGCCCAGTTCTACCAAGACTTTTTGGTTCAACTTTTAGAGGTTCCTCCGAAATTTCTACGGCGCACTTATTCCCTGGGGGTTCGGCCCGGACTGGACTACGCCATGGACACTCTTGCCTATGGGTTCCACAATTTCCAGATGCTCTGTATCATTTCGGGCTTTTATTGTCAACAAATCAGTGACTGACGGTGACTGACTAAATCGCCATTTTGCCACCTGATTTACGTGTTGATCAAGAGCTTTTCTTTGGACTAGGTGGATCAGTCCCTCCCAAAACGCACCTTACAGAACGGTTTTTGAGGTCTGGTCTATTTCTAATGGGTTGAAATCACCCGCAAAAGATAAATTCTGTCCCGTTTTGGCCCTTGTAGTGACGATCTGAGGCAGATCGCTGTCCTCATCAGCTCCCGCTCCTGGGATTCGATGCGCCCAAACATCTGACGCTTTCAATAGACCCGTAGCTACTACAATCTCTGCCGCTTGTATATTGAGAGTGCCAAGTAGAATGCTGTCGAACCCGTCACACTGTTCCTCTATGAGAACCATCATGCCACCTTCGACTCGACCGTCCAGCTTACCCACCCTACCTATTAAGTAAAGGCTTGGGATCGGTCCACTGTCTCTCTCGCCTGATTTTAGCCACGTTTCGGTGAACGTTACCACATCTGCTTCTGTGGTCCAGGCCTTCAGTTCTTACCATTTTGCTCCCATACTTGCAGCCCTGTTGAGGGCCTTGAGCATATCAAACTCTAATCTATTTTCCTACTTTTGCTAAAGGGAGACGGTAGGCACTCGGATCCTGAATCTGAGCTCCCGGACCGCTTTTTCAATTTCGGTTAGATTCCTGGCGCTACCATTGATTAAGGCCGTTTCCGCTTCCTGGGTTGCCTTAAGCACAACCTTTCTTGGGGTCTCGGTGTGGACCCGTTAGCCCATTCCCTTGCCTTGGGAGATGCCTCAGGTCAGTCCTTCAGTAGTGGAGCTAGGCGGCACTTTCCACACTCCGGCTAACTATTCTGCTTGCAATCACTCTTCGACACTTTATGGAGGCCGTGCTAAGACCTGGAATTCCAGTATTTCTCACTCAGCTCTGACTGGAAGTGGCTGCTTTATCATGAGGCATCACATTTGTTTCTTTTTTCAAGGCTCTCTCAACACTCCCAGCTGCAGATAAGGAAGTGTACTCGCCGCTGGGATTGGTAAACTCGACAAGTATATGCCTTGGTTCCCTACCTTTGGAGCCGGTCGCCCTGGTCCGCCGACCTACTCTCATAACCGTTTCGATTGCTACAAGCCCAGGGGCTTCCACATCCCGGAGTAGGTTGACCAGGTAACATCTCACCGCCTTGTCCCCTTGACTGCGTATTTTCATGATAAGTTACGGACCACCGTGAACTACAACACTTCGGTCCCGTCCGAAGGTGACATCAATATTTTTACCCATTGTGTTCGGAATCTTTTGCGATCAACCGTGTCCTCTTCTAACCGACCCACTCGCTGTTCTGAGGCACTTTATCTTGCTTCTGTCAGCACAGCAGCAGCTAGTTGCTACCCTGGCTTTGGCCTGATGTTCTGCAGATTACCGAGCTTCGACTCACATCCGTTGCTGTCTTCTTTCGGTGCCAAAATTTCTCTTCAGGGTCTAACTATTTTTGCCTTTTTTGGCTACCTCTGTCTCACTGGTGGCCCTAATGCTTGTCTTGAACAATGTTTTGCACCAAGGGCATAACCAGCTAATTTCTTTCTACTGCTGTCACACCTGGTAGTACTCCTGTCTAGCCCCGAGCGCTTCTTTTTGACCGTGTTGGGCAGGCCTCGCGCGATACTGCCGCAGTTCCTGCCGGCATATTAGCCCTGGAGCACCAGAGCTATCCACATCGTCCTCTCACCCCTCCTGTTCCTTCTGGTGTTCTACGGTGTACGGGCTTTAGTCTCCACTTAGCCCAAGCTTTCAGTCCTACCAAACGAGAAACAACATGAGTATTCTAGAGATGCTGAAGGGAGTCTAGTAAGGAGGATAAAAATATCTCAGACTGGGATATACCAATGACGTGGAGAATGACTGATTAGTGTGTGTGGCTCACCTTGTTGTGGTTTTGCCGCTAAAAGCTATATTTATGGTGGCTCGTTGCTTCATTGGTCGACCTGGTGTTATTCTTTTATGATTCGTCGCCCGTTTCCCGTTTCTTCCTGTTCGGTATACATTTTCCTGCCCGTCATTCACGCAGATCACTGTCAAGGTGAAGCACGGGACTTAGTTAGCAAAAGGCGATGGCACTTCCAGTTAGTAATTTCGTCGGTTCGGTTCCGTAGTTTCCGAAACTGCACCTTCTAGATGGAGGCAGGAGCACGCCTATCCAGATAGAGGCCCTGGTAAAGCTTTCATTACCCGCTGCACCATAATTTTGCCCAGCGTGTCTGGCTAGTGCATTTATGCATTGGAAATCGGGGGCTAAGATTAAACCTACCAAGAATGAAAAGGTAATATCAGCTGAAATGGACACTGTGAGATAAAATAAATTGCGTGCGAGGAATTCAAATAAGCTTGGTTGCATGTATCCAAAAGCTAGGAATGTAGTGAAGGTCAAAGTTAGCCAGGTACTTAGAGCTTTGTGCTACAGAAAGTTGGCACTCACCTCGCCTGCTAGCCACCTGAATGATCACTGCCGTCGACGATTCTGATATTTTGTCAAGAGTTGCCAAAGGATTCCGGAGACTTCCAATGTTTCACGGGCACCACCTTCTACAAATACAACGCCCTCTGGTGGAAAAGGTACGAAGCTTCGATTTATGAGAGAATCATTGATCACAGGTAGTAGAATTAGGCTTGAATTAGGCGTGGTCCAGTCCCAAAGGTATTTTCCACTTAATCAGTCCCGTTGGTTGACACGACAATAAGACGGTCTCAATCAAGAACTTGACCAACCCGAGTATTTAGCCGAGTGTCAAAAGACCGTCTTAGATTTAGAAATCTCCAAATATTTTATATCACGGTATTGCGAAAATTTACACTTTGTAGATATATGAAAACCAAACTCAACAGTGATCTTTGGTCAAATAACCCAAGAACCAAAGTGGAAATTAGGGCAGCATCAATAAGCAACAGACACACTTTAGCCACCAAAGTCAGACAACGACAAACTGTGTTTCAGCAAAACAACGGGTGGACTGGTCAGCAAGATTAAATGTGAAAATAACAAAGGAAGGCTTTTTGGCTCCTCGTTCGCTGGTCGCCTGGCCAACAAACGCAAACAACTCAACACTCGCACCCGAATCCGGCCCGGTTTTTCAAAACGTGCAGAAAATTTATTTACAAAGAACTGCGACAACTGTCCACATTCTTAGGTGCTGTTTAGATCAAGCCAGAAAAACTGTTTTTTCCATTTTCCTTTAATATTGGTTCCTTCTAGCAAGCTTATGGGTCAAATATCTTAACGGGGATTTCCAATACTGGTACGGACCATCAATTGACTTGTCTATCGGCTCCAGGAAACACTCCATCGGTGGTTCCCTATGGCCGGTTCCCCCTAAGAGTGTTTCAATCTAGAAGCAAAAACAAACCACCGATGGGTAAATCTCTTTTACGCCACAACTTTTTCCTGAACAGTCGCAACATCAGTAAGGTCTTTTGAGCAACACTTAGCCGAATTCGAACGAATCCCAAAACCAGAGCATGACTGATCCATAAAGTTTACGATACTGGGTTGTTAAATAAGCAATCGCGTAAACCGTAAACGAGCCCTAAATGCTCGATCACAAACACCAGGAAAAAGAAAATCACGTTTACGGCATGCGAGAGGCAAGCACATGCGTCATGCCGGTCCGTGATGGGATTTGACAAGTCAATGCGATGGGCGCAAACAAAAGTTGGTCTATAGAAATATAAAGTGTACGGAACACGAACACAGTGCTTTAGAGAGGGTATTATCATGAAATTATGAAGTTACTTTGTGTTTGGAGGATTTTCTTTAACCGATCGGTACAGTGAGCACTCTTGTCAACACCGTTTCAGGAAGTCAGAATGATGGCTGCATCCGAAACCAACTCTCTGTCTACTTCTCAGTGAGGGCGATTTCCGCATGGATGTCAGTTGGAAAAAAATGTAACAGAAGTGGATCATTAGGTATCAGAGCTCTAGGTGAAAAGAGGCCATCGTTCAACGGAACATTTGACGCGTTATAAATGATCCGTCCAGCCTCGCCGATACAGGCCAACAGTGGCTCTTCTCCGAGACCCTGACCACCTACAACAGCTGCCACTATTCGCCTAACAGAGCAAATCATTTTTTCTCATATGCCACCAGAGTAACTTGCTCCAGGTGGCCTAAATGGCCAGTCTACTTTGCTCTTTGAAATTTTACCTACTAATCTTTCTGTATCCAATTTTACTACCAGTCTTTAGTTGTTTTCCGGCTCAGTGAAATTTGGACTATTATCTCTAAAAGTGACTTCAGGTGGTTCTCTTCTAACGACGAATCTCGAAACAGACATTGAAAGTGGGCCTGCTGTTAGGCTATAGGTCACTTTTACATGCACGGCCCTTGTCTGCATACAAGTGAACAAACGTCCACGTCGCTTGTGAGTACTCTTACCTATCTTAGTTTGTAACGGGCCAAAGTGGTCAAACCTGCGGAATTCAAAATGTCGAACTTCCTGAATTTTATGCAGAGATAGCAGAGCCACAATCTGTTCACACGGTTTTGGGAATCATCGTCGACATCAGACGCTCTTTTTGAGTAATTCAAGTACAGCTGCAATTTCCTTTGCAATACAAAACTCCAATCTAATTGACGCCAAAGTTGAGAAGCTCCAACATGAATTTTTGCCCCGCGATAATGCTTTACAACCAGTTCAGTCACTTTATAGAGTGGAGGTGGCATGAACAACGACCCGTCAGTTAGACTAGATGCTAAAGGCACGGAATCCTCGAAGTGAATCCAGTCGTCTTGCACAGGGGGTCTTGAAGGTTTCATATAACTAGTTGCTTTCAGCGGGTTTAAGTTCAGATACCTCAAATCCCTTTATACATGTTGATCCTAGGTCGGTCTAAATAGTATGGGTGAGGCTCCGTGCAGCTGCTTCACTCTCAAAAGTCCTAACCAAACTGTGCGCTGCCGTCCAAAACTTATTGCCAGAATAGCCCATGATTCGTCTGAACCGAGCCACTGCAACCTTCCTTTTGATTCAAATTGAAGAATGCGACTTAAAGGCTACTGCTAGGGAGACAGTACAATCACGAAAAATAAAATGAAGAATTTCTCTCCCTTCTGCAGCTTTTTGAGATAGTTCAGTCACGGATATTTGTGTGCCCGGCCAGCTATCTTCTCAGAGGCCTAGAAAACGTGGGCTGTGAACCCAAAGGTTAACTTCCGGCACCAGCCCACTGGCTGCGCCTACAGAAGCAAATTCTGATGAATTGTGACAGGTCGGCACATATTCCCGTGACTTTCTGAGCCTCCTTGTCCCTACTGTGAATTCCATGAGCCCACATGAGAGGAGAGAACACCTGTAGGGTTTGGGGAGGTGTGTTTCTTGTTCGTTTTAGCTGACAGATGTGGATAGATTAGCCAGCTAGAGTCAAACCAGTGAATCGGTGACGGCCACGATTGAAATACAAGCGTAAAGTGATCTGACCACGAGCCATAGCTGAAAAGCATCGGGTTCAGTTAAACAAATATCAGTCAAACAGTCAGTCTCCATGCGGGAATACACCTAGCTAGTTGCTAACAGACGGCTCGGTTCAATGAGGCAGACAACACGTGATCGGCTGACCAGGATTGCCGGCAAGATCAGAGCGAGTCATGCGATCAATGGATCAGTCAGCAGTCAGTTAACATTCGACCAGAGCCAAATCAGCCAATCCGGGTGCAGCCAGATAAGCGAGCCAGATGGGCAGCTTGGTTATATCAGTAGACCAATGAGCTTTTATGCACGGTTTTGATTGTGAGGAGTGCCTATCTTACTTAAACAATGTATTCGCTACCAACAAAACTGAAATGATTCCGAGGCAGAACTGAGGTCTTACTCGAGCCGGCAAGACGGAACAAAATAATCCCTTACTCAAGGTGGATGTGATCAGTGTTGTGAATGTACGTGGAGTTCCCAAAGGGGCTCAACTGATCCGTGATGTGTGTTACAGCGTGACTAACGAAAGTCGCCCAAGCAAGTTCAGGCTTTCAGTGAAGAAACTGTTTGTGACTTGAAGATTCTAGCGGACGGCTGTCTCCTGAACCTCACCCGCTTCTTAAACCGGGTAACCTAAGAATCCCAGTGGCGGAGAGGTCGCAAGCGCTACTGGTAAATGATTACCTGATGTTCAAGCTAGATGGGTTCTTCAGTGGCTTCTAAATTTCAAGTCCGATAAACGGTCAGTGGCTCGAAGAATTGGCACAGAGATTTTGATTTCTTATCTTAGAAGAACCATTCCATCAGCCCTCATCCGGAAAGAATTCCGATAGGGGATTTTAACCTAAGACAGCACTGCGATTTGAGCAAGAAGGTCACTCAGCTTTGTGCTATTGGAAAACGTTTGAGCTCCACAAATCTGAGATGATTTACGGAACGTCGAACTCTATTGTGTGGTTTCTTCGGCTTTTGGATCGATAACGCGATGATTCTGATCTGATTGATTAATCGTTCATGCCTGTTCGCTGGCACGGCTAGTCACATACACATGCGCGAGTTTGCGCCCATTACCGTGACTTTATCCACGCCAAGGACGGCTTGTGCTTATCAGCCTGATCTTGACCTGAGCCGCACATGCTTGCTGAATTTTTGCCGCACAACTGCCCTGCATGGCTGCACTCGATCACTTGGACTTTTCAGTTTTGCTCATAGGTAATGCATTTGTTTGTTTGCTTGCCCGCGTGAGTGTGTGCATGCCGATACACTGGTAAACATGTATGCTGCACACTGGGTTCCCCGTCAATCGAGAGTAAAACTGTCCAGAATGACGGCAACGATTTATTCACGGACGAAGTTATAGTTTACCTCCCCCTCGGCTTTCTATCTGAGGGTACATGCAACAGGACAGGGACATGCTAGAAATATGTGAAAGGCAATTGATCACCAAAAGGGTAATAGAAATAATGTTCAGAAAGTGATGATTTGCCCTTGGATATATCAGACATTTTCTCTAAGGATCACCAAAGCGAATTATCCCAGAATAGAGCACACATTTCGACTGGGAATAATGGGGCATACAATGGATAAAAACCGATCGCGGAAAATCCCCTAAAACCATTGCAGTTCCATGTTTTACTCAACATCACTCACTTGCCTACACTATTGACATGTCTTTACTCACTGTTTGTTTTTATGGACAAATTGTTGTTTGTTCGCGTCCAGAACGCTACTCTGTCATATCCTTGTTCTGGACCTGCGTGACGCACGTGCTCCTTAATCGCGCGCTGCAATTTGGTTTCTCATTTGTTGAATCCTTTTGATCATACTATTGAGGTTTGTATCTTTTTGGTGTCATTGTTCATTCAGTAATCGAGTATCGTATAATATCACGGATAATCGCCTTTTGATTTCGGGATCCGTTGTGAATTTAGCTACGCATTGCTCAAACGTGTGTAACAACGCGCAATAGATCAATTTTAAATGAGAAAAACATGCAAAATATCAAGAAAAGAACCGAAACATTGGAATCTGGACAGGAGTTAATACGGCAAGTCATTGGGGAGGTTTTGGGTACCTTTGATTTTTTAGTTAATGCTAGATCAACCACTCCTGTCACTACTAGTTCATGTGTTACTGAGGGCAATATGGGTTGTAAGGATGTCAATTTATATGGGCTGGGGATATTGGGCCTAGAACAACGGTTGTTATCGGCCAGACAACAGGTCCACGAAGCAGAACAGAAGTGTAGACGGAAAGAGCGTGAGCGTGAGACCAAAGACTACGACACTTCCGATAAATCAGGGCACAGGGAAATAGGAAACTCCACGCCGGTCGCCGACAAAAATAATAATAATAATAATAATAATAATAATAATAATAATAATAATAATAATAATAATAATTGTATATTTCGGATGCGCCCGAAGCATGCTAGAATGCATGATCGGATGATTATAGTGATACTGGAATCAGAATTTACAAAAGGGAACAACACGTGTATGCAGAGTATCAATGAGAGTGTTACAGTGGACTAAAACGGCAGTAATGCTCGGCGAATTTGAAGATCAGGGTCGAATGATGTCGGCTGAAGGTCTGGAGTACATGCATAAGTGGTATAGGAAATAATCACCACTAGTGAAAATTTGAACATATTAAAAGGATATGTTTTTGGTGGGCTGGAGATTATGAGAGGCATATGGATAGAAATATCGTCAAAGCTTTCGGTGAATTATTCACTTTACGACAGGTATGTCAAGAAGTATTAACATGCAAAGATGGTGGGATGTAAAGTGGTGTCTGTATACTGGAGAAATCATATATGTGGCAAATGATTGCGTATTTCTTGGGAGGGAGACTACCGGAGTGCTGTTTGCAGGGAACGGCCGGAGGAAAGCAGGTGAGCGTGCGGCAAATTGTTAACTTTATGTAGGGTTGGTATGAAACGTCAAAGCGAAAGTAGAAGACTGGTCAATATTGACTGTGTGGTTGCAGGCATTATACAGGTGTCCAGTTCTGCACGAGGGATGGTAGAGTAATCCACAGATAAGTGTACGTAAATAGATGAACGCTGCAAAACTGACACAACAATAAAACTGCCCAAGTATATCGCGGAAGGCGGCAGTGGATCAACGAATATAGAAATGAGATTTATCAGCCGATGCAGATAGTGGTGTGATTAAGAGGCTGGATTCGGGGTCAGTTCCGGTAATATAACACGAATGCAACATCTGGAAGATCAAAGGTTGCAATAACGGTGATGGTATAGTAAGTAGACGGTGAGTGTCACATTTCTAATAACCAATTTGACAAGTGTAACAGATGATGGGAACGGAGCGGCGATGCTGTATGGGAAGTGTATCGGAGACGTTCAGTCACGGAGGGAAGGTGGTGATCTGCAAGACCCGAACACCCGATGCAACAGCATTGCGGATGCGATCGGATGGACCGATGAAGAGTGCAGACAGTTACTAATTACTTCGCTGCCCATTGGAGGACTACCGAAAGATATATCGGCACCGGACATTTTTTTGTTGATCGTAGAGGCAATGAACATTGACAATAAATGTGCCAGTGATAGAACAGCATTAGCGGGTTCTAACACAGAACGGGCATAATGAAAAATGGGATTAAAATGAGTTGCATGAATGCAGTGAGATCGAGTAGTCCAGGTTCAAGTAGTCTGATGGTGGGAATCTTGGAGAAATCTATCGTGAGACGGGCGAAAATGGTGTCGTTTGTGAATCTCGTTTGTTCTGTCCAGCGAGAGAGGTTTCAAGTTATTCATGGGAAGAAGAAGGCGACAATCATCCTTAGTGGGCAGGTTCTGAAAACAAAACGGAAAAGGCTGCAGTCTGGCAATTCTACCAGCTGTGGGTTAGGGGGGAAAGACAGAACATCAAAATCATGCCAGTAATAGAAATGGGTGGTCTCGACATTGAGATCCGGTTTCTTGGATTAAACCACATACGGAAAGCGAAGAAGACCAGTACTAGCGACTAATTTTCGTGAGGCTTAGTGAGAACTACCAACAAGGCAGGCAGGCGAGAATGGGCGACACCGGGGGCAAATACTTATGTGTAGTTCGATGATTGCTTTATGGAAGACCACATGGATTGCGGAGGTTCGTTCATCAGAACAAGGCCTGGAATCTCATGTGCTGAAATAGGGTGTCAACGAGTAAATAGTTGAAGGAAGGATGAGACTGGTACCTCGATGACAATATTATATACGCTACTTTGTATTTTCTAGCATTATAAATGCTCTTATACCTGGCGGCAGCTGATAAATAAGGACCTAACCGGCTACGGTAAAATCTGACAGCATGAAAAAAGAATCAACAGAGTAACGGTGGCCAGTAAGGGGTCGTGGTCAGAAGCGGTGAAAATGGGAAGTGGCTAGACAAACACGTGGAACGTGTTGCTGACAGTCATGGAGTATGGGCTGGACTGCTTTTATTTGCTAGCTATAATATAGAATGAATCCACTTGCTCCTTACCATCCGTCGGTAATAACTGCCTACTGAACAAAGTTGTTAGGCTTTTGGTTAGTATCCCAGGCCCAGTTCGTAGGCTTGGGTAATAGACATGCAGGGATCATGCCGCCCACGATCGATCTTCCAAGAGTAGAACTAACTGTTTTCGACAGGCGATCTGAACACTATTGCAAGTTCATCAATCAGTTCGAAACTTTCGTCGAAGTTAAGGTAACCGACCCCGGGCAAAGGCTTTTCTACCTGACTCGTTACTGTTGAGGCCTGAGCAAGGAAAGCTATCGATGGGTGTACCATGCTCGACCCGGAACAAGGCTACATCCGAGCAAGGAAGATTCTGAGGGACCTGTTTGGCCAACCTTTTAAAGTAGCCCGTCACCTAATAGAGGGCGTGGTGGTAGAGGCAAAGAGAACCAAGGGCAATTTCTACACAATGGCCGGCCTGGTGATTAAGATGTAGTCGACAGTGGATCCGACACTACCCTAGTGGAAGAGCGGTTTGCCTACAAACACGGGCTCGCTAAAGGTGCGACGCCTTTAGAAGTGAGCACGGTGGGAGGGACACAAGTAATGACTGCCTGCCGGTTGAGGTTGCAATTCATCTCCTTAGACACTAATGAGCAAATCGAACTAACGGAAGCATTTACGTTAGCTGACCTTCCCATGCAAGCATCAAGGTTGGTCAACGCAATCTTGTCTAGGTGGCCCCACCTGCAGGATGTCACCGTTGTAGACTGGGAAGACGACGAAGTGGATCTCCTAATCGGCTGCGACGTAGCAGAGGCACATTGGGCACTTGACCAGAGAGTGGGCGACCGCCAGGCACCTTAGGCCGTACACACAGCTCTGGGATGGATGTTATATGGTCCAGTAGGGGAAGCTGTTCCGCGAATCACGTATCAGCCGAAACGGACCGCATAGAGTAGCAATTACAGCGGCTGTATGAAAAGGAGTTTCATGATATCGGAGACGAGAGACAATCGTTTTTGCAAAAGGACCATTCCGCTCTGCAAACAGTGCGGCAAGGCACTAGAGGCCTCAAAATCAGTTCAAGGTTCCCTCCAATAGCGCATATCTTCCAATCCGTGGACTGATAACAGAAACCTTGTAATCAAACGAATACTACGACTAGAAAAACGCTTCATTCGAGACCAGAAACTAAAGGGACGATACGTAGAATTCATGAGGCGAAACGAAGCTGTCGGCTACGTTGAAAAGGTGCTTGCTACCGCCAACTACCGGAGGAGAATCTGGTATCCACCACACCACCCAGTTATCAACCGCGAGAAACCCGAATAACTGCGAGGTGTTGTTCGATTGTGCAGTCAATTACCAGAGCAAGTCGGCAAATGATCGCCTATTGCAAGAGCCTGACTGAACCATGCCACTAATCGAAGTTTTGTGCCGCTTCAGAGTGGGTAGAGTGGCCTTGTTCGCCGATATCAGGGAAGTATTTCACCAGTTGAAAATACCGGGAAGACGCGGTGATAAATCATAGGATAAACGTTCACCACTTTGGAGCCATATCGCCACCGTTTTGTGCGAACTACGCCCTTTGGGGAGCTGCGAACACACATGGAGATTTGGTCCATCGGTCGGTGGTAGATAGCTTC
This sequence comes from Fasciola hepatica, assembly GCA_948099385.1. Taxonomy (NCBI): domain Eukaryota; kingdom Metazoa; phylum Platyhelminthes; class Trematoda; order Plagiorchiida; family Fasciolidae; genus Fasciola; species Fasciola hepatica. The sequence goes on from CANUEZ040000176.1 coordinate 1,336,192, forward strand.
AGCAGAAATTTCTGCGTCGACGAATATCTTCGGTCATTCGATAATATAGGATCAGCCCTAGTGCGGCTCAGAGACCTGACGAGATTTCTAGAAGAGGACGGCTTCCATCTGACAAAATGGGTGTCGACAGCTTCAGAAGTGCTCGAAGTTATTCCGTGCAATGAGAGCGCCGAAAGGGTTAGAGATTTGGATGGCTCTCCACTCCCTACCAAACGCACTTTAGGAATACAACGGGACGCGGAAATGGACGACTTCGTTTTCGAGCTGAGCGTCTCCCAGTTGGCAGTAACCCGTCGGGGTATGCTCTCTGCTGTCTCTAGTTTGTTCGACCCGCTCGGTTTCGTCTCACCCTGGTTGCTACCCGGAAGGATCCTGCTGCAGCGGCTGTGCCGTAAGAAAGTTGATTGGGACCGGCCACTGGACCCAGAAGACCGGCTGGGCTGGGAAAAATTTCTGAACACGTAAAAAAACCAGGGGACATATGGATTCAATGATATTTGCCCCTGGTCATGCAACATGGACGGGGGAACTACATGCCATTTCTGATGCATCCGAAGTCGGTTATGGATCTGTGGTTTACGGACGATGGTGTACAGAGGATGGACAATATACTACGCGGATCCTTCTCTCTAAAGCCCGCGTTGCTCCACTGAAATCGGTTTTTATCCCACGCCTTGAACGCAGTGCAGCCGTGTCAGCAGTCAGGGCGGTTCGAGCGGTGAAGAGATCATCCGACTTCTACATTCGGTCGGCTATCTTTTGGACGAACTCAACGATGGTACTTTACTATAATAACAACGTCAGGAGCCGGTTTAGTACTGTCGTTGCCAAACGACTCACGATTATCCACGATAAATCAGCCATGAACCAGTGGAATCATGTCAGGTCTGGCGACAATCCAGCCGATCTATGCTCCCAGGGTGCTACCGACCTCAGGCAACTAGACACGCGGACGAGAGGGCCAAACTTCCTGCAAATGCCTAAACAGGACTGGCTCGTGTTCGAATTAAAACCCCAAGGGAAGTAGAACTGGAGATCAGAGGCGTAGTGATAGCGGCCAACGTCGTCGAAGCGACATCAATTCTATCGCGATTGACCAGGTTTTCTTCCTGGATGAAGACACTTCGTTCGTTAGTTTGGTCAGCCAGGTTCAAGGGAAATTTACTAGTCATGGAAGGACTAAGCCCTTCAGGCCGGATACGAACCGGCCCGATAAGTCTCAATGATCTACAAGCCGCAGAATACGATATTTTCAGTATGATACAACGAGAGGCTTCCGTCCTAGAACTCGAGAGGGCGGAAGAAGTAGGACCAATCAACAAAGAAATATCATCTCCGAGAGGCCAATTGAAGCGCTTAAACCCCAAACTCATTGATGGACTGCTGCGGGTGGATGGTAGGCTGACCAACGCCCACCTGAGCTTCAACGCAAAGTATCCTGTACTGCTGCCTGCAAGACAACCTGTAGTAGAGCTAATGATCCAACACGTCCACGCCGTGGAGGGACATGCCGGGGAAAGTCGCGTTACGAGCGTCATCCGAAAGCGCCTTTGGTTGTTGAGAGGACGAGAGACTGTAAAACGCGTAATCCGACGTCGTGTGCAGTGTAGGAGACGCAATGCAACGGCGGGCAAACAACTCATGGCCCCGCCATCAGAATGCAGGGCGACTGCGGGCTGGTGACCGTTCAGCGACACCGGGTTGGACTATTTCGGGCCCTTGTGGATCAAGTTCGGGAAGAGACTAGAAAAGCGATATGAGTGTATCACGACGTGCATGAAGTCAGGCGCGGTACGCCTGGAAGTCGCACATTCGATGACGACCGATTCGTTTCTACGGGCCTTGCCAAGATTTATCAACCGAAAAGGCGTACCGGCCGATATATACTCAGATAATGGACCGAACTTTGTGGGCGCTCACCGGGAATTGCAGCGTTGGCACAAGAACATAAACAGGGACGAACTGCAGAATCGAACCGTGGCCTACGGCATACGATGGCATTTCAACCCCCCACAGGCCAGTCACCGAGGCGGCATATGGGAACGCATGATCCGGTCCGCCAGACGGATATTGCTGTCAATCATGGAGCAGCAGCCGCCCGACGACGAGACGCTGAACACCGTCATGACTGAGGTGGAGCGAATCCTGAACAACCGCCCCCTGGTTCTAGTAATTAACGGCAACCCCACCCACTTGGCGCTCACCCCGAACGACTTATTGACGTTAAGGTCAAACGAGGGTTTCCAAGGGCCGGTAAGCCTCCGTGGGAGCTGCCTCCACGGATGGAAGCAGGCGAATTATCTTGTCAAGGTCTTCTGGAGGCGCCAGCTTCGGGAGTACCCACCGGCTCTACGGACTCGACAGAAGCGGCTGGTAAAGACAAGACCATTCCAAGTTGGGGATGTGGTGGTGATCGCCGACGAACGCGCACATTTCAGCACCTGGTCCTTGAGAGTAGTTATGGAAACCATCGAAATCACTGACGGAATGATAAGAACGGTGAAGGTGAAGACAGCTAACGGAGTGCTCATTCGTGACATACGCAGTATTAGCCCACTCGAGAGTGAAGGCAGAGAAGCTGATAACGCTGGGGCCCAGTGGACCATTTCGTATTCGACCTCGAGGTGGGTAAAGAAACCCCATATATGGGAGCATTCATTGAGCCATCATACATCCCGACGCACACTCACCTACATTGTACTCGTTATACCACCTGGTTTCCGTCAAACACGTCACAGTGCTCACAGTCTTTCGTTGACGTTACAAAAGGTTTTTCCGATTAAGGTGGTATGTGCGATTCCATTGTACATCCAGGCACATACACACATACCCGATGCACGCTATGCCCCGCAACCCCTATCAAACATGTGACAGTGTTCGCCCTTCGTTTTCGTTGACATTACTGAATGTCATTTGCATATGTGGAAGTAGCGACGATTACATCATACACACACGATATGACGCAAGCACATACAGCCAGTGCATGACGGCCCGTCCAAAGACAACATATATGCTTCCCCTTCACGCACGCCATCGGTCAGTTGTTTTCGTGGAAGATGTAGACTAGCCTCGCGTCTATGTAATCAACTGATTTTGTGTGACCATGAGTGGAAAGTTGACGACAATCATTAGGCACGCGCAATGACAGCAGGGCCTGGGTAGGTAGGAAGAATCAGTACCGTTATACCAAACCTTTGACTCTGCTAAGGATTCGGGAGGAGTTTGGTGGGCGGTGTAAACACCGGCCGTGAAAAATCCCTTAAAACCGTTGCAGTTCCATGTTTTACTCAACATCACTCACTTGCCTACACTATTGACATGTCTTTACTCACTGTTTGTTTTTATGGACAAATTGTTGTTTGTTCGCGTCCAGAACGCTACTCTGTCATATCCTTGTTCTGGACCTGCGTGACGCACGTGCTCCTTACTCGCGCGCTGCAATTTGGTTTCTCATTTGTTGAATCCTTTTGATCATATTATTGAGGTTTGTATCTTTTTGGTGTCATTGTTCATTCAGTAATCGAGTATCGTATAATATCACGGATAATCGCCTTTTGATTTCGGGATCCGTTGTGAATTTAGCTACGCATTGCTCAAACGTGGGCTAAAGTCAGGATTTGACATTTGGCGAGATTATTCAGTAAATTCATCTTTCTGCCCATCTGACAAGAGCGTTTTTTTCCTGTGTTAAATCGCGCTACCCTCACCTCATCTGCAAAGATGAAACACTGGTGGCTGAATTATTACGCTGGTTCATTTATACACAAGAGGGAGAGCGAAGTCCCCAATACTGGACATTGTGACACACAAATGGCAGCCCTCTCCGGCCCTGATGGATAGTCGCTAACCTTGAGACGGAAGCTGTGAGACGCCTTCGAGCAATACGTAGCCAAATTCGAAATTGATCCCGAAATCAGAACTCGATTATCCGTGAAATTATACGATACTAGATTGTCAAATTTGCAATGACATAAGACAGACGCGGATGTCAATTATGCGATCACAGGGACTCAGAATACGAGAACCAAATTGCGGTTTGCAAGGAAGGAACAGGGTATCGCTTTCTGGGCGCGAAAAATCCAACGTTGGTTCGTGAAAACATACATTTCATGAAAACTAGCCGATAGTGTAAATGAGTGGGTGATGTGAAGGAGACATGAAGTTGCGGTGTTTTTGGGGGGATTTTCTTAAACTGGTCGTTACTCCACCCACCAAATTCCTCCCGGATCTCAGGTGAGTCAAAGGCTTGGTACAAAGGTACCGATTCTTCCTAACTACCTGGACCCTGCTGTCAGTGCGCGTACCTAATATTTCTGCCTTCAACGTTCTACTCACGACGGCACTTGATCCAGTGGCCACACCGATGCGATGTTAGACTGCATCGTCCATGAGAACCGTTGATAGATGGCGGGCTGGAAGGGAAAACAGGTGGCCTATTCTTGAGATCAGTCGTGCATCTCTGCATATGATTGTGTTAGTGTGGGTGGGTGTTGGCCTCATGGGCGAAGTCGCACCCTGATAAATGGGCAAACAGTTACAATCATCACGTGCGGGAGATATCTTGCGTAATGTCAGTATTAAATGGGGAACAGTCAGCCCTGAGGCGTGTTTCGATGGAGGTCATGATGCATAAACGTATATCTTATAAGTATGAATGGTGTGTGTCTGGGTATATGGTAGAATCACAGCTGCTACTACGCATGCCAAAGGCTGTTACGAACGTTTGAGCAATGCGTAGCCAAATTCGCAACGGATCCCGAAATCAGAAGGCGATTATCCGTGATAATTCTACGATACTAGATTATTAAAATAAACAATGACATAAACAATATACAAACCTCAATAATACGATCACAAAGACTCAACAACGAGAAACCGAATAGCAGCGTGTGAGCAGACAGCACGTGCGTCACGCAGGTCCTGAACAAGGATGTGCCAAAATAGCGCTCTGGGCGCGAACAAACAACAATTGGTCCAGAAAAACAACCAGTTCGTAAAGACAAGTCAATAGTGTATGGAAATGAGTGATGTTGGGAAAAAACACTGAATCGCGAGGGAAAAAAGGGGGATTTTCCACGACCGGCTGTTACACCGCCCACCGAAATCCTCCTGGATCCTTAGCAAAGTCAAAGGTTCGGTATAAAGGTACTGATTCTTCCTACCTGCCTAGGCCCTGCTGTCAGTGCGCGCGTCTAATGCTCGTCGTCGACGTTCTACTACTGGTCGCACCTAACCCATTGGCTACATAGACGTGAGGCTAGTCTACATCTTCCACAGGACCAAATGACCGATGGCGGGCGTGAATGGTCACATAGACTTTGTCCTCGTAAGGGGCCGTCCGGTCCTGGATGTACGTGCTTGAGTGTGCGTGTATGTGTGCGTGTGTATGTGTGCCGGGGTTACAATGAAATCACAGGTATGAATACACATCAAAGGAGGACTTTCTGCAATGTCAACAAAAGACCGCGTGGTAAGAAAACGAGTAAATGTAGCATGTATGTGTGACCTGAGCTCCGCTACTTCCACATATGCAAGGGGCATTCGGCAGCGTCAACAAAAGGCAAACAAAGAACACTGTCACATGTATGATGGGTTTACGGGATGTAGAGTGCGTCGTGCATGTGTGTATGTATCGGGATGTATAATGGAATCGCACTCATCACCACATATCGGAAAGAACCTTCTGTAATGTCAACGAAAGGACCGCGAGCACCTTAACGTGTTTGACGGAGATTGTGTGGTATATATGGTGTTTCTTTATCCACCTCGATTACTGGTGTGAAAAAGGTTTACTAGGCCTCAGGGTTATCAGCTCCTCCGTCTTCGCTCTCGAGTAGGTTAATACTGCGTATGTCACGAATGAGCACTCCGTTAGCTGTCTTCACCTTCACCATTCTTATCATTTCGTCAGTGCTTTTGATGGTTTCCGTAACTACTCCCAAAGACCAAGCGCTGAAATGTGCGCGTTCGTCGGCGATCACCACCACATCCCCAACTTGGAATGGTCTTGTCTTTACCAGCCGCTTCTGTCGAGTCCGTAGAGCCGGTGGGTACTCCCGAAGCTGGCGTCTCCAGAAGACCTTGGCCAGATAGTTCGCTTGCTTCCACCCGTGGAGGTAGCTCCCACGAATGTTTACCGGCCCTTGGAAACCCTCGTTCGACCTTAACGTCAATAAGTCGTTCGGGGTGAGCGCCAGGTGGGTGGGGTCGCCGTTCAATACTAGAACCAGGGGGCGGTTGTTCAGGATTCGCTCCACCTCAGTCATGACGGTGTTCAGCGTCTCGTCGTCGGGCGGCTGCTGCTCCATGATTGACAGCAATATCCGTCTGGCGGACCGGATCATGCGTTCCCATATGCCGCCTCGGTGACTGGCCTGTGGGGGGTTGAAATGCCATCGTATGCCGTAGGCCACGGTTCGATTCTGCAGTTCGTCCCTGTTTATGTTCTTGTGCCAACGCTGCAATTCCCGGTGAGCGCCCACAAAGTTCGATCCATTATCTGAGTATATATCGGCCGGTACGCCTTTTCGGTTGATAAATCTTGGCAAGGCCCGTAGAAACGAATCGGTCGTCATCGAATGTGCGACTTCCAGGCGTACCGCGCCTGACTTCATGCACGTCATGATACATCCGTATCGCTTTTCTAATCTTTTCCCGCACTTGATCAACAAGGGCCCGAAATAGTCCAACCCGGTGTCACTGAACGGCCAAGAGCCCGTAGTCACCCTGCATTCTGGTAGTGGGGCCATGAGTTGTTTGCCTGCTGTGGCATTGCGTCTCCTGCATTGCACACACCGTCGGATTACGCGTTTTACAGTCTCTCGTCCTCTCAACAACCAAAGACGCTTTCGGATGACGCTCGTCACGTGACTTTCCCCGGCATGTCCCTCCATGGCATGGACGTGTTGGATCATAAGCTCTACTACAGGTTGTCTCGCAGGCAGCAGTATGGGATACTTTGTGTCGAAGTTCAGGTGGGCGTTGGTCAGCCTACCATCCACCCGCAGCAGTCCGTTGATGAGTTTGGGGTTTAAACGCTTCAGCTCGCCTCTTGGAGATGGCATGTCTTCATTGGTCGGCCCCACTTCTTCCGCCCTCTCGAGTTCTAGGACGGAAGCCTCTCGTTGTATCATTCTGAAAATATCGTACTCTGCCGCTTGTAGCTCATCGGGACCTATCGGGCCGACCGGTATCCGACCTGAGGGCCGTAGCCCTTTCATGACTAGTAAATTTCTCTTGAACCTGGTTAACCAAACTAGCGAACGAAGCGTCTTCATCCAGGAAGAAAACCTGACCAGTCGCGATAGAATGGACGACGCTTCGACGACGTTGGTTGCTATCACTACGCCTTTGATCTCCAGTTCCAATTCCGTAGGGGGTTTTAATTCGAACACGGGCCAGTCCTGTTTGGGCAATTGCAGGAAGTTTGGCCCTCTCGTCCACGTGTCCAGTTGCCTGAAGTTGTTCGCACCTCGGGAGCACAGGTCGGCCGGATTATCGCCAGACCTGACATGACTCCACTGGTGCGTGGCTGATTCATCGTGGATAATCGTGAGCTGGTCAGCAACGAAAGTACTAAACCGGCTCCGTACGTTGTTAATGTAGTAAAGTACTATCGTTGAATCCGTCCAGAAGATCACCGACCAAATGTGGAGATCGAAACATCTCTTCACAGCCTGCACCACCCTGACTGCCAACACGGCTGCGCTGAGTTCAAGGCGTGGGATTGAGACCGACTTCAGTGGGGCAACGCGGGCTTTGGCTAACAGGATCCTCGTGGTATATTGTCCATCTCCTGCGCACCATCGTCCGCAAACCACAGCTCCATAACCGACTTCGGATGCATCGGAAAAGGCATGTAGTTCTCCAGTCCGTGTCGTATGGCCAGGGGTCAAACATCGTGGGATTCTTATGTCCCCTAATTTCTTCAAGGTGTTCAGAAATTCTTCCCAGTCCAGCCGGTCCCCTCGGTCCAGTGCCTGGTCCCAATCAACTTTCTTACGGCACAGCCGCTGCAGCAAGATCTTTCCGGGTAGCAGCCACGGTGAGACGAAACCGAGCGGGTCGAACAAACTTGAGACGGCAGATGGTATGCCACGACGGGTTATTGGCAGCTCGGGAACGTTCATTTCGAAAACAAAATCGTCTGTTTCCGCGTCCCATTGTATCCCTAAAGTGTGCTCGATAGGAAGTGGAGAGCCGTCCAAATCTCTTACCCTTTCGGCCTTTTCGTGATACGGGATGACCTTCAGCTCTTCTGAAGCGTTCGACATCCATTTAGTTAGATGGAAGCCGCCCTCTTCCAGCAATCTCGTCAGACCCCTGAACTGCTCTAGAGCTGATTCCACATCATCGAATGACCCAAGGTAGTCGTCGACGTAGAAGTTCCTCCTGACGCTTTATACCACCGTCCGATGTACTAGATCGCCATGTTTGTTCGCTGATTCTCGAAGGGCGTAGTTTGCACAAAATGGTGACGATATGGCTCCGAAGGGGTGGACGGTCATCCTATAATTCACCACTGCGTTGTCCCGGTCGCTCCCTTCCCACCACAGGAAACGCAAAGCATCTCGTTCTCCTACCGGAATCTTCACCTGATGGAACATTTCCCTAATGTCAGCAGACAAAGCTACTTTACCCACTCTGAAACGGCACAGAACATCGATCAGTGGTGTGGTCCAGTCAGGCCCCTGTAGTAGGCGATCGTTTAACGACTTGCCCTGGAACTTGGCCGCACAGTCGAAAACCACCCGCAGTTTATTGGGTTTCTTGGGGTTGATAACCGGATGGTGAGGCAGATACCAGATACCCCTTTTGCTGTCGGTGTTAACAGGCACCTTTTCAACGTAACCGAGGGCCTCGTTTCGCTTCATCAAATCCGCGTATCGTTCCCACAGATTCTGGTCTCGAATGAAGCGTTCTTTTAGCCGTAGTAATCGTTGGAGAACAATTTCTGTTGTCAGTCCACGGGTCGACCGGTGTGCGCCATGGGAGGGGAACCTCGAACTGTTTTTTGAGGCCTCTAGAGCCTTGCCGCACCGTTTGTAGAGCGAAGTGATCCTCTCGAGACAACGATGGTCTTTCCTCTCCAATGTCATGGAACCCCTTTTCATACAGCCGTTGCAGATGATACTCTATGCGGTCCGTTTCGGCGGATAAGTAATTCACGGAACCGCGTACCCCTACTGGACCGTATAACATCCATCCCAGAGCAATGCGTACGGCATAAGGTGCCTGGCGGTCGCCCACTCTCTGGTCAAGCACCCAATGCGCCTCTGGCACGTCGCATCCGATGAGGAGATCCACCTCATCATCTTCCCAGTCTACGACGGTTACATCCTGCAGGTGGGGCCACCGAGTCAAGATTGCGTTCACCGACCTTGGTGCTCGCATGGGGAGATCCGCTAACGTAAATGCCTCCGTTGGTTCAATTTCCTCGTTAGTGCCTAGAGAGATGAGTTGCAGCCTTAATCTACCGGCAGTCATTACCTGTGTTCCGCCCACCGTGCTCACCGCTAACGACGTCGCACCTTTAGCCAGTTGGTGTTTGTCGGCAAACCGCTCTTTCACTAAAGTGGTGTCGGATCCACTATCAACGAAAGCCAACGCCTTGACTATCCCAATCGGAGTCACTACTCCCACGGCCACTACGCCTAAACGTACCGGTTTACTGGCGGATTGTGAAGTTGAACAAATCACGCTGGGCTTGGCAATCGCCTCGGATATGGTTACTCTCGCCTGATGCAGCAGCCGATGGTGTCTGCCCGTGCAGCCCTCGTAACCACATCGATTCCTTGTTCTACAGGCTGCTGCCCGGTGCGTGGTGTTGAGACAGATGAAACATGCTCCTGCCATCCTCGCCATTCCCCACCGTTCGTCTATTGTGGCGTTGCCGAACTTGGGGCATTCTGGTAGGCCATGGCTAGTACCACAGGATCTGCAATTTGGTTTCGCCGTAGCATCTCGTGAAATGACGTGTGTGTTGGTCCAAGGCTGGTACTTTGGATATTCCCGTACAGGGGTTTGGGCTTGGCTAGTACCGGGCTTGTTTGCTCGGTTGCTGTCCCGGATGAGTCGGCCGAATCTGCTGTCAGCTATCTTCGTTTGCCTGTCTAAGTATTCAGTCAGGTCTTCGAAGTTGGCTTCTCTGTCGCCTCGGCTTATCCGCTCAGCTTCTTCCGCCCACCGACCCTGTAGTTCGGGAGAGAGGTGACGGACTATGCATTCCAAAGTGTGCATGGCGTCTAGGTCAGCCCTGTAACCCAAATGGTCGAGGGCTATTGAGCAGTTCTGCATCTTGATCACCAGGTCGGCCATGGTGTAGACGTCGCCCTTGGTTCTCTTTGCCTCTGCCATCACGCCCTCTATTAGGTTACGGGCTACTTTGAAAGGTTGGCCAAACAAGTCCCTCAGAATCTTTCTTGCCCTTGTGTAGCCTTGTTCTCTATCGATCATGGTGCACCCGTCGATAGCTTCTCGCGCTCGGCCTCGGCAGTAGTGAGTAAGGTAAAGGAGCCTTTGCCCAGGGTCGTTTACCTTGTTTTCAACGAACGTCTCGAACTGTTTGACAAACTTGCAGTATTGCTCAGCTCGCCCGTCGAAAACCGTTAACTCCACTCTAGGCAGATCGATCGATGGTGGTTTGTATTCGGCGACCGGCGTGGGGTTCCCTACCTTATTGCACTCTAACCTATCGGAAGTGTCGAAGTCACTGGTCTCATGCTCTCGCTGTTTCTGTGTACACTTCTCTGCTTCATGCGCCTGTAGTCTAGCCGAAAGTAACTGTTGCTCTAGTTCTAGTATTCGCAGCTTATATAAATCGACATCCTTACGATCAATATTGCTTTCAATAACACATGAGCTAGCACTGACAGGACTAGGCGATCTAGCATTAACTAAAGAATCATATGTACCCAAAACCTCCCCAGAGACTTGCCGTATTACTTCCTGTCCGGATTCGACTGCTTTTGATCCTTTTCTTGGCATTTTGCGTGATGTTTCCTCGTTCCAAATAGATCTATTGAGTATTGTTACGAACGTTTGAGCAATGCGTAGCCAAATTCGCAACGGATCCCGAAATCAGAAGGCGATTATCCGTGATAATTCTACGATACTAGATTATTAAAATAAACAATGACATAAACAATATACAAACTTCAATAGATGGTTTGATGAACGAACTGCGTTCATGATTAACTCCGCACTAATGGAACATTCCCATCAGCCTAATCTCCCATTATTTCCATCTTTCCTACCTCCCCCTCCGTTAAACTATCCAAGCGCATCGCATATCCCACCATCTACCAGCGGGTACCCCATATCTAGCCAAAGTGCCTATTTTTTTCCATACGTACCGTGGGCACAACATGGCCCCATAACCTAGATATGCCCATTATGAATTGTTCTAATCATCCCTATGGTAGTGTAATACCTAATACCCTGTCATTTATTATTCCACACGCAGACCCAAGTCCTCCCTTTGCTAATGACAACTTGGGCGGGCTTGCATCTTGCGCTGATGATTCTTTCCAGGTTAAACGCAGCATTCAACAAACGGTAAGTACTAATATCAATGATGACGTCAGAAGCACTGAACTTTTCACATTGCTATTGGTCAATGCACGATCTATTAGGAACAAAATCCAATACATAAGATCAGCTGCACTAACAAATGACTATAACTTCATTTTAGTGACGGAATCTTGGTTATCGGACTCCTATCTAGTAGAGGATATTGAGGTACTCGGCTACAAATCCTTCAGCAAAGGCAGAACACATCAACGTGGTGGAGGCTGTCTAGTGTATGTAAAGGAAACTCTCAGGGCGACAAGCTTTCAGCACCCTATCCTAGACGGCATTGTCGACTCTGTATGGCTGAACGTTGAAGTTGAACGTCAAGAACTGATACTAGGTTGCGTATACCGTCCGCCTAGATCTAGTCCTAATAGTTTCAAGCAAATTATAGAGGCACTCAACCTGATTAGTGATCTTAAAATAGGCCCAAAATTGATAGCTGGTGACTTTAATGCACCAGAAATATGCTGGACATCACTCACAGCACCACGCCATTTACTACAGTTTTTGAATGCAATTCACCTAGGAGGATGGAAGCAGCACGTCACGTCCCCAACCAGACGCGACCACATTCTTGACTTAATCTTGTCAATAGGATTAACCCAGGTTGTAACAAAAGTTCAGAATAACCTACCCGGAAGTGATCACGCAACTGTCCACTGCTGCTTCACAGTGCCCATAAAAGATAAACAGCCGACACCCCCGCATAGACCATATCATAAGGCTAACTGGAATATACTACCTTCTCTGATTCGGAGCCAAAATTGGGACACCTTCTTTTTAAGTGCAGATCCCCAGCTGGCGGCAGATCAACTTTACTCCATCTTTGAACGATGCCTCAACCGAATAACTCCGTCACAAGGGTCGTCAATCCGCCCTAAAGACAATAAATTGTCTCGTCTCAACTTGAAGTTAAGTAGACTCCAACGCGTTTATCTTAAAACAAGGGACTTTTCGCTGTTTATACAGTTGAATCGTCTGGCTGAAACGATAAAACTGTACTCCGAGAGTGAAATGGTACAACAGGAACTCAGGGCCTTACGTGATTCCAAGAAAGTCGAGATTCTTGCAAAACTGATGAAGTCGAGGAACCCCAAAACAACTTCATCTATCTCTTCTATCTCGTTCAATAACACGTGCCTCGACAAACCGCTGGACATTGCAGAAGCGCTTAACACGTTTTTTGCTTCTTCCTTAATTAGTGACACAGCACCATTTTTCTGCAATCCACCAGTACCATCATATGAGCCACTTTCTGCCGTAACATTCCTGCCCTCCGAAATTGAGCCTTTAATTTCAAATATCAAAATGTCTTTCCACCCCGGATCGGACTCGTTACCATCGGCCATCTTTAAATTGGGTGGCCCAGATATCCCAATTCTTTTATCGAATTTATTCAATTTGTCTATGCGCTTTAGTTGGTATCCTACACAGTGGAAAACGTCGGTTATTATTCCAATTCATAAGAAGGGAACACGGGAGGACCCGGCCAACTACCGGCCTGTGAATCATACCCCAGTAGTATCGAGGATTATGGAAAGATTAATAAAACTTAAACTAACAGATCACCTCCTTAAAAACCACCTTATAAGTGAAGGTCAGCACGGTTTCCTAAAACATCGATCCTGTGCAACTTGTATGACTGACTTTCTGAACCTTATTACGATAGCTGCCAATGATGGTAAGGCAGTGATCTCAGTCTTTTTAGACATGTCTAAGGCCTTCGACCGGGTGTCTCACATTCGTTTGTTGTCAAAGGCTAAGACATTCGGCATTGTTGACCCACTATATGCCTGGCTAGAATCGTACTTGTCCTCGCGCAGTCAAGTGGTAAACGTTGATGGCACAACTTCCACACCCAGCCCTGTAACCAGCGGTGTGATCCAAGGTAGTGTACTGGGCCCGTTGCTGTTTCTCATGTACATAAATGACATATTTACCGTGGTTCGTCATGGAACTCCTTTTTTATTCGCTGATGATGTAAAGTTGTTGTACACCTTCGACCATAATTCATTGGGTAATACTATAGCAAAAATATCTGAGGACCTGCGGATGCTCAATTCGTGGTGTACCGATTGTCTAATGACGTTCTCGGCGGACAAAAGCTGCATTCTTACATACAAGTGTCATGTCCCTCCCGAAACGTTTAGTATAGGTGGTCACCTGATCCCTAACAAATCATCAGTACGCGACCTGGGCATATACTACTCCTGTTCGTTCAACTTCTCGGAGCAAACAGACACTCAAATTGCTAGGTCCCGCAGGTTAATAGGACTTGTCCACAAAACATTCCGTTTGCGTGAAAGTAAACTCAGTGTCTATACAACACACGTTAGACCATTGCTAGAGTATAGTTCAATAGTTGGCTCCAACATGCGCCAGACTGATAGGATCGCCATCGAAAATGTCCAGCGCACCTTTACTAAACAAATAGTTGGATATTCGTCTAGTCTCAACTATAAACAACGCTGTGACCTGCTACACCTCGAACCCCTTTGGCTCCGACGGATAAAGAACAACTTGTCTTTTTTCCACTCACTATTAAAATATAGATCCTGCAAAGCCTCCCCTGTGGTACGAGACCCATTAAGCCTAAGGTATTCGTTACGACACAGCAGTCATTCGGTCACTGTGCCGTCATCGAGAACCAGCCTACGGTCCAATTTCTTCATTGTTAAATATTCACAAATGTGGAATACACTTCCACCAAATGTCCGTGCAATAAGCCACTTGCCGAGATTCAAAGAGGAATTAAACAAACGGCTTGATGTCCTGACACTCGTATCAAACAATGATCCATACACTTCGGAGGAGCGAGCGTACGAAGTTGGTTTGGGTTACTGACACGCGGGTCTGAGTCGGGGGCCACGAGACCTACGTACCTCCCAAGTCGCCGTAAATACCACCCAAGTTTCGTTAATCTTTCGCGTAAAACCTCGTGTTTAGCAAAGTCGAACCATCCCCCAATTAGTTCCAATTTCTAGATACTAGAGGTTTTTCTTTACTACTGACCGCTGATCCTCAGCTGGGAGCACCCCAGACTGCGTTTTTCTATTTTTACTTTTCCAGACAACCGCTGATGATGGCTTCCCTTCGATGGCTTGGCATAATACCTGGCCCACATTTCCCGCTGAAAACTCGATACCTGCTCGTCATTTCGTCACTACCACACAGGCCATGCTCTCCAGGACCCCTCGCAACCTCCTGGATTATTCGATCTCTATGTGACAACGCCAATATCACTCAAGCGAAGCCCGCCGGTGCGGGCCGCGGTCAGATCCACCACTTTGGCCGACGCACATCGGGCGTGCAGGACGTCTGCAACGATGTGCGGACGCAGATAGGATTGCGGATGGCACCTGTCAACAAAAACGGTTTTCAGGTTGGGTGTCCCGGGAACGGTCAGCTCCACCCACCAGCACCGGTCGCAGCAAAAAATCATTCACCCGAAATGCTACAAATATGGAACTATCTCCCCCAGTTACCGCCTATTTTTCATCGAACTTGTCTCCATCTTCGCAACCTTAACTTACCGCTTCTTACGCCCAGAAAAATCTACTTTCCCTAGCACATAATTATCGCGGGGTTAAAAGACCGTTTCCGTACTCGGCTTACCGTTCATTATCCTTTTTTTCCCGATGATTCTTGCCAAACTGCCCGCTTGTCCTATTAGCAAACTTAACCAATCCCCGAGATAAAACTCGCTTCTATTTTATAAGTTATCAATATATTTGCAAAATTCACATTTATTGTTGCCATACACTTCCGTACCACAATGTCCGGTATTCTATCTTGGTGAATCCTCCCAGACAATTTTCATTCTTGCATCTCTCCGGTCATCATGTTCGGCCCTTAGATAACGATTATCAAACGTAAATACTTACCTGCCATTTAAATACTCGCCCAGTACCCATTTCTATTTTGGTGCATCACATTTCACCTTTATGAAAGTAAGCAATGTGCGCAACGATTACATGTTTACATCCTGCCACTTCTTCCACCATCACTCCAGCGACCTCGCCAGATGTGATGTCCGTTTGGTTTACCACGGACTCCATCCACATCCAGCCGCCCAACTTCCCAACTGTATTCAGCGTTTGTTGGTGTTTTTTCATATTCGGTATTCTATCTTGGTAAATCCTCCCAGACAATTTTGATTCTTGCATCTCTCTGGTCTTTATTTTCGGCCCTTAGATAACGATTATCAAACGTAAATACTTACCTGCCATTTAAATACTCGCCCAGTACCCATTTCTATTTTGGTGCATCACATTCCCCCCTCATGAACGTTAACAATGTGCGCAACGATTACATGCTTGCGTCCGGTCGCTTCCTTTACCATCACCTAGGCAATCACTCTCTACAAATGAGTCCTTCATTGGGTATTTAACGGACTCAGCCGATATTTGGTCGCTGAACGTTTCAAGGAAAATCTTCGAAAGATTTTGATTGTTCTCTGTCTGCAAATTCATTCCTCTCATCGTCTGATTTCCAATCCAAAGCCGTGCCATACTCCGCGGAGCGCTGTAGCTGGTTCATGTCTCCCTCGGAAGCTTCTTTTCCCTCGAAGTGAACAAAACTTTCGTCATTTCTGTTTGATTCTCTTGTTGCATAGCACTTCGTTTTGTACTGTTTCAGGAAGAGTCAGCTACCTTCGACCATCTCGATCCTGACTTGACCGGGTTGGCCACCCGACCTTGAGTTCAAATTTGCCGGGCGCCGCCACAGAGAGTGACTTAAATACTTTCTCCTGTACAATATTGAGTGCACATACCTTAAGCAACCTCTTGGAATTCGGACTCTACGTCCAATTGTACCGTTTGATCTTGCGTTACAGCATGCCTCGGGTTATCCGAAATAAACCATTATCATTATCATTATCATCATTATCAATACGATCACAAAGACTCAACAACGAGAAACCGAATAGCAGCGTGTGAGCAGACAGCACGTGCGTCACGCAGGTCCTGAACAAGGATGTGCCAAAATAGCGCTCTGGGCGCGAACAAACAACAATTGGTCCAGAAAAACAACCAGTTCGTAAAGACAAGTCAATAGTGTATGGAAATGAGTGATGTTGGGAAAAAACACTGAATCGCGAGGGAAAAAAGGGGGATTTTCCACGATCGGCTGTTACAAAGGCCACTTGTAACGTCAACGAGAAACGGTGAGCACTGCAACGTGTTTGATGGAGGTCATGAAGTATAAACGTGTAGCATGTAAGCTTGCATGTGTCACGGTGTGTGGCAGTTCAATACGACAGCATGTCATGAATGCCCCACACATGGGGGTTCCTTTAACTACCTCGAAGGCGCATGAGGGATGGTTCACTGCGTTTACTTGTTATCGGCTTCTCCGTCTTCACTCTAGATGAGGCTGATACTGCGTACGTCGTGGCTTAGCGTTCCATGGGTGTACTTTACCTTCACAGTCCTTATAGATCCGTCGGAGCATTCCTTGGTCCCTATAACCACGCCCAAGGGCCAGATGCAGAAAGGCGGGTGTTCATCAGCGATCATCACTACATCCCCAACCTTGAATGGTTTTGCTTTGACCAGCCACTTTCGTCGAGCTTGCAGAGCCGGTAGGTACTCCCGAAGCCATCAACCCCAAAAAACCTTGGCAAGATGGTTTGCCTACTTCCATCCACGAAGGTTTGTCGGCCCTTAGAAACCAAACGTTCAACCTTAACGTCAGTGTGTCTTTCGGGGTGAGCGCCAGATGGGTGGGGTCGCCGTGAGCCACTGGAAACAGTGGGCGGTTGTTCCGAATTCTTTCGGCCTCGGTCATGACGGCGCTCAACGTTCCATCGTCGGGCAGCCGTTGCTCGATGATCGACAGCAGCATTTGCCTGGTAGAACTGATCGGGCGTTCCCCTACTCCTCCGCGATGACTGGTCGGCGGGGGATTGAAATGACGTTGTATGTCAAGGCCACTCTTCGATTCTGCAGCTCGTCCGTGTTCATGTTTTGGTGTCAACGCTGCCGTTCCTGATAGGCGCCCACGGAGTTCGACTCATTGTCGGAGTATATATCCTCTGGCATGCTTCTTCGGCTGATAAAGCGTCACAAGACCCGGGGGAAGGAGTCGGTTTTCATGGAATGCGCAACTTCTGAGTGCACCGCGGGTGACTTTATGCACGTCATGATACGCCAGCATCGTTTCTCCAAACCCTTCCCACACTTGATCCACAAAGGCCCGAAATAACCCAACCCGGTGTCACTGAACGGCTACCAACTCGGTGTCACTCCACATTCTGGCAGCGGAACCATGTGTTGTTTGCACGCTGCGGCATTGCGCCTCCTACAATGTGCACAACGTCGAATTACGCGTTTTACAGTCGCTCTTCCTCTCAACAACCAGAGACGTTTTCGGATGACACTCGTCACGGGATTTTCCCCGTCATATCCCTCCACGGCGTGGACGTGTTCGGTGATTAGCTGCATCACAGTTTGTAGAGCCGGTAGCAATATGGGGTATTTCGTGCCAAAGCTCAGGTGGGATTTGGTCAGTCCACCATCTTCCAGTAGTGATCCACTAATGCGCTTGGGATTTAAAAGCTTCAAGTCGCATCTCGGAGATGATATTCTCTTGTCGATTGGTCCCGCTTCTTCGGCCCTCTCGAGTTCTCTAGTGAAAGCCTCCGGTTGTATTATCTTGAATAAATCGTACTATGCGGCTCGCAATTCATCGGGGTTTATCGAACCCAGTCGTACACGGCAGCATAAGTGCACCCATTCCATGGCAAGCGAATATCTCTTGAATCTGGCCAACCAAACTAACGACTGAAGCGTTTCCATCCAGGAGGAAAATCTGATCAATGGTGACGAAATGGATGCGGATTCAGTGGCTGTCACCATCATCACCGCATTTTTGACCTTCAGTTCCAATTCCGTAGGGCGTCTTGGTTTGTACACGTGGCAGTTCTGCTTAGGCATTTGCAGAAACTTTGGTCCTCTCGTCCACAAGTCTATACGCCGGGAGCACAGATCGGCTGGGGTATTGCCGGACTTTGATATGCTTCCACTGGTTCATGGCCGATTCGTCGCGGATGATCGTGAGCCAATTAGCCACAAAAGTACTAAAACGGCTCCTGACGTTGTTAATGTAGTACAACACTATCGTCGAGTTCGTCCAGAAACCAGCCGACTAAATGTAGAAGTCGAAGGATCTCTGTACCGCTTGTACCGCCCTGACTGCTAACACGGCTGCACTGAGTTCAAGGCGTGGGATAAAAACCGATTTCAGTGGAGCAACGCGGGCTTTAGAGAAAAGGATCCTCGTAGTATATTGTCCATCCTCTGTGCACCATCGTCCGTAAACCACAGATCCATAACCGACTTCGGATGCATCAGAAATGGCATGTAGTTCCCCCGTCCATGTTGCATGACCAGGGGGCAAATATCATTGCATCCATATGTCCCCTGGTTTTTTACGTGTTCAGAAATTTTCCCCAGCCCAGCCGGTCTTCTGGGTCCAGTGGCTGGTCCCAATCAACTTTCTTACGGCACAGCCGCTGCAGCAGGATCCTTCCGGGTAGCAACCAGGGTGAGACGAAACCGAGCGGGTCGAACAAACTAGAGACAGCAGATAGCATACCCCGACGGGTTACTGCCAACTGGGAGACGCTCAGCTCGAAAACGAAGTCGTCCATTTCCGCGTCCCGTTGTATTCCTAAAGTGCGTTTGGTAGGGAGTGGAGAGCCATCCAAATCTCTAACCCTTTCGGCGCTCTCATTGCACGGAATAACTTCGAGCACTTCTGAAGCTGTCGACACCCATTTTGTCAGATGGAAGCCGTCCTCTTCTAGAAATCTCGTCAGGCCTCTGAGCCGCACTAGGGCTGATCCTATATTATCGAATGACCGAAGATATTCGTCGACGCAGAAATTTCTGCTGAAGCTATCTACCACCGACCGATGGACCAAATCTCCATGTGTGTTCGCAGCTCCCCAAAGGGCGTAGTTCGCACAAAACGGTGGCGATATGGCTCCAAAGTGGTGAACGTTTATCCTATGATTTATCACCGCGTCTTCCCGGTTGTTCATTTCCCACCATAGGAAACTTAACGCATCTCGTTCTTCTGCCGGTATTTTCAACTGGTGAAATACTTCCCTGATATCGGCGGACAAGGCCACTCTACCCACTCTGAAGCGGCACAAAACTTCGATTATTGGCGTGGTTCAGTCAGGCTCTTGCAATTGGCGATCATTTGCCGACTTGCTCTGGTAATTAACTGCACAATCGAACAACACCTCGCGGTTATTCGGTTTTCTCGCGGTTGATAACTGGGTGGTGTGGTGGATACCAGATTCTCCTCCGGTAGTTGGCGGTAGCAGGCACCTTTTCAACGTAGCCGACAGCTTCGTTTCGCTTCACCGGTTCTGCATATCGGTCCCTTATGTTCTGGTCTGGGACGAAGCGGTCTTTCAGCCCAAGTATTCTTTGCAGAACACAGTTTCTTTTATCAACCCAAAGTTCAGCTGGTGTTCGCCATGGGAGGGGAACCTCGTGCTGTGTTCAAGGAATCTAGTTCCTTGTTGCACTGTCTGCAGATCGAGGTGGTCCTCTTGATATAATAAAGGCCTTTCGTCTCGAATGTCGTGAAACTCTTTTTTATATATCCACCGCAGTGAATAATCTGGGTGGTCCGCTTCCGCTGATACGTAAATTGCGGAGCCGCATTCCTTGGCTGGACCACATAGTATCCATCCTGGTGCTGTACCTACGTCTCAGGGTGCCCGTTTGTTGCCCACTCCCGGGTCCAGCACCCAACGTGCATCTAGTACATTGCAACCGATGTGGAGATCCATTTCATTGTCCTACCAACCTACAAGAGTTACATACCGCAGGTGGGGCCAGCTAATTGAAACTGCTCTCTCCAGCCTTGATGCTCGCATCGGGAGATGGGCTAGTGTAAATGCCTCCGTCTATTAGGTTTGCTCGTTACTGTCTGAGGAGATGAGCTGTAACCTCAACCGGCTGGCATTCATTACTTGTACTTCGTCCACCGTGCGCACGGCTAACTACATCATGCTTTTAGCAAGCCGGTGTTTGTCGGCAAACCGCTCCTTCACCAGGGTTGTGTCTGATTCACCGTGGACTAAGCCTGACGCTTGGCTACCCAAGTTGGAGTCGTCACTCCCACGGCGGCTTCTCCTACCTATTCTGGTAGCCCATGGCTGGCGTCACAGGACCTGCAACTTGGATGCGCTATGGTCTCGCGTGAATTGGCGTGTGAATTTGTCTAAGGCTGATACTTCGGATTCTGCCGTGCCGCGGATTGGTCCTGGGTGTTGCTAGGTCCGTTTGCTCGGCTTCTATCCCGGAGGAGTCGACCAAACCCACAGTCGTTTATCTTGATTCGCCTGTCTCATTATTCGGTCAGATCCTCGAATTTGGCCTAAGGGTCGCTCCGGCCTATACATTCTGCCTCTTACGACCATCGACCCTGAAGCTCGGAAGAGAGGTAGCGGACTGTACCATCTAGTGTGTGCGCTGCACCGAGATCAGGTCCGTTACCTTAATGGTCGGGGGCTATTCAACATTTCTGCATCTTGATCACCAGGTCGGCCATAGTATAGACGTCGCCGTTTGCTATTCCGGCCCCTGACATCGCACCCTCTATTAGATTACGGGCTGCCTTGAATGGCTGGCCAAGCGGGTCCTTCAAAATCTTCCTCGCTAGTGCGTGGCCTTGTTCCGAGTCAAGCATGTTACACCTACCGATAGCTTCTCTTGCTCGGCCTCGACAGTAATAAGGCAGATAAAGAAGCCTTTTCTCGGGGTCGGTTATCTTGCTTTCGACGGAAGTTCTGAACTGCCTGATAAACTTGCAGTAGTTTTCAAATCGTCCGTCGAAAATTGTGAGTTCCACTCTTGGCAGATCGATCGTTCGTTGCTTCGACTTTTTATTTTGACGCACGGTACACTGTTTCCCATTTTAATTTGTCCCGATCTGTCGAACAGATCGTAGTCGTCAGTCTTTCGCTCACGCGTGTTCTGTCTACACTTCTTTTCTGCCTCCCGGGCCTGCCGCTTAGCTGATGACAGTTGCCGTTCCGTGACTAATATCCTCAACTTGAAAAGATCGATATTCTTGCAATCCATATTACACTCAGTAATACATGAGCGAGCACCGACAGAGCTAAATAACCTAGCGTTAACTAAGGAGTCAGAAGTACCCAAGCCCTCCGCAGTGACTTGCGGAGTTACTTCCTGTCCAAGTTTCCATTGCCTTGATCCTTTTCTTGGCATTTTGTGTTTTTCACGTTCCCAATTATCAATTCAGTATTGTAAGACGCTTTTGAGCACTGCGTAGATAAGTTCAAAACGGATCCCGAAATCAGAATGCGAATACCCATAAACTCTACGTTACTAGATGAATAAATTACCGATGACGTAAAACAGATATGAACCTCAGTTATGTGACCACAAGGAAAGCAAAACAAGAACCAATTTGCGGAGTGCGGTACACAAGAGCTAACGCCACGCAGGTCCAACACAGGACATGAAAAAGTGACGAGTTGGATGCGAACAAACAGACCTTGGTTCATGAAACCATACAGTGCATGAAAACAAGCAAATAGTGTATGTGAGGGAGCGATGTCAAGGAAACGTGAAATTGCAGTGTTCCTGGGAAATTTTTGCGAACATGTCGGTACAGCCATACCCGCTTTTCTGGGCAAATCAAGTGAAAGACTCTTTCAGCATGTTTAAACATGCTTTGGCCCTTTCTGTTTCACTTCTTCATCCAGGTCCTACTGCTACAGCCAGTATTGCCGTCTATGAGTCATTCTTGGCTACCGGATGAGTAATCCAGCATTCAATATAAGGTGTGTGGGGACAGCTAGCATTCCCTCCTCGCTAACTGTTCTCAAAGAAGGCAGTATATACAGAGCTTTCGGTCGCGGAGTGATCGCCATTCCCACTGCAGAACGGCATTTTTGCCACATCCTCGAAGGACAGGAGTTTGTGATCTTCAAAAACCATATACTTCTGCCATGTGCTTTCAAAAACGCGTCGGACACTCACTGTCTACTGGAGACTCGGTGGAAGGGCTTTGTCTCCCAGTTTTCCACGAACTTCCGAAGTATTTCAGGTTCAGAAAAGTTGGCTGCTGATGCTCTGACTTGTATAGATAACGTCACATAGCCTCTCAACTCGCATCGATTTGGGGATCTGGCGCGTGCTCAGTTGGAATCTGAGTTTAGTCGAATAGACAAGTTCACTAGCCCATGCATAGGGCTTTGCCGCTCCCATCGTTGAGCTGCGCCATTCTTTGCAGCGCAAGGTTGGCCAGCCCCAGGCTCAACGTTTGACATGCTTCATGGTCTTTCGCACCCTGGCACCAAGGCCATATGGAATCCATCGGCCCCCTTTCCTTTTAGCCCAATACTGACCGCGATGTCCGTCAGTGGGCACGTAGTTGCCTGTCACGCCGACTTGCCGAGGTTCACCGTCACACTGCCAGCCCCGTCAGCTCATTGGAAACATCGGTCGATCGCTTCGCCTACGTTCATGTTGTTATTGTTGAGCCGTTACCACCATCTCCGAAGATGAGTCATCTTCTCACGTGTATCGAATGCTTCACTCTTTGGTCCGATGCTACGCCCATTACCTGAGTGTCTACAAGAAATGTGGCCCGTGCATTCATGGAGCGACGGACATCTCGTTTTTTATGCCCTACGACGGTCCCCTCTGGTCGAGGGGCTCAATTCAAATTCGCACTTTTCTCGAAAGTCTTCCGAATGGCCGGTAAGCAGTGCTTCTGCAGGTTAGCATATCTTGCCCGAGCCAACGGGGTTGATCGAAGGCTTTCACTGAGAACTCAAAGCCTCTCTGGGCGCGCACAACAACCCACAGTGGAGGGATACTTTGCCACTCGTGCTATTAGGTTATCGGAACACCCTGAGAAATGATGTTCCCTTCACGCCAGTGCCACCAAAGTGCAGAAATACTTTGCGTCTGTCACATGAATTCTTCGCTCTCAGAGTTAGCGAGCCCAGCCTAAGCTTTGGAGTCTACACCGGTCGCCTCACCATTCACTTGCATAACCAAGCAAGCATCCCATTTCGACGGTCCTCTCGACTGATTTTCACCCCACATCAGATTGAATCGAGTATCACTTGTTTCATCGTATTCCAAGTTGACGACCGTTGACCCTACTCATTCCACCCCTCAAAAGGTTATTCATCGAGCAAGTTTAACCCTAGTCATCGAAAAGCATGGCCGCCTGGAGACAATCAGTAACAACCGACTGATCAGCTCCGATAGACTTCATTCTCCAGATCGTATCAACAGTAGAAGAAAATCCTTCCAAATGTTTCTATGTTCTTTGAGGGTGGAGCTACGCCTGACACCACTTTGCAGAACTCGTCCATACACGACACTTCTGATTTTTTCTTTGTTTGTGTTTTGAGGAGACAGTACAGCTTCCCCAATATTAAGGAGCTGATTGCAGTAGTGTTATTATTTTCCCCAGAAAAGTTCCATTTTTCTATTTATCCTGGTTTTGCTAATTTAAATTTGCATCTTATCGTGCCACGAAATATTGTTTATATCCATGTCGTTCCTCTCCGACTGATTGGTTGTCCTAGCTGCCCAGTAATTACCAAGGTCAATCGACCCCGACCTAGCAGAACCTTCATAAGCAACTGAGTGCTGCGCTCCCCGAACCACGCGATTTCAGCGCTCAACGAGACAGTGAACCCCACTAGCTGACACTTTACCTGTGTTCTTGTTCACGTTAGTAGGTGGTCTAGTTTCGATTATTGAGCTTCCTGTACCGATCATATTTTGTGATCCAGCGAAAGTCTTTGTGCGGCTACCATCCGATTGAAAACTGAGCGTCTATTATCCGGTTGATTCTTCGAAATGCTCAACCTTCGGAGAATATTGTGGAAAAAGCAACAGTGCGAGACATTTTGCTTTTGGCCCTGAGCCTTTCCTATCCTTCGTCCTAGGACCACGGACATCGAACTCCTGGGTTTTGGTGGTGAGACCTTTTGGTCACATACTTGGGGTGTGTATACATTTTTGCTTTTTGAGACTTCCAGTTTAGTTCATTAGAAACTGCTAACCAATCGTTCCTGGATTTGAGACTAGAGCCAATCAGTTACGAGTTGCCCGATTTACGATTCACACCAACTACCGCCGAACACCAGCCAACGAGAAACAACTCCCACTTTGCACTGAAAGCAACCGGCTGTAAAGCACAGGTGTCACAGATCGACTCGCCCTTGCTTCCCAGTCGTGTTGGTCTGCACGCGCAAGAACAAGATTCTGTATGTAGTAATTCCAATCAAAATTGATTCACGAAACAAAAACAAGCCAACCGAAAGAAAGCTGATGAATAGTTCATTTTCCAAATTGTGTGGTTTCTATATTGATTATTCAGAAATACAATTATGTGTACACAAATCCCATTTGACAGTGATTCGTCTCAGGTGAGCCCAAAAAATCTTCCAAGAAGGCCAGAGGAACCGTTTCAACCAAACCGTAAACCAACGAAAAATAATGGGGCAATCGACCGCGTGCTCAACGTAGCAAAACCGAAAGCCGTGATGGCCGACCTCGGTCACAGTTCCTAAGTGGGTAGATAAATAAAATAAGAACAAAAAAAAGAGTGAACTGTAAATGTCACCCATGAGTGACGTCTTACAGAACACGTGTCCAAAAAGACCACTTGTTACTGCGTTTCGGCAGCCGTAAACTGAGTCCGGAAAGCACGTTAATTTTCCTGCTAGTTGTGCTGATAAGACCGTTCGAACACATATTCAGAACATCCTGTAACACGTTTTAGCAATGCGTAGCCAAATTCACAACGGATCCCGAAATCAAAAGGCGATTATCCGTGATATTATACGATACTCGATTACTGAATGAACAATGACACCAAAAAGATACAAACCTCAATAATGAGATCAAAAGGACTCAACAAACGAGAAACCAAATTGCAGCGCGCGATTAAGGAGCACGTGCGTCACGCAGGTCCAGAACAAGGATATGACAGAGTAGCGTTCTGGACGCGAACAAACAATAATTGGTCCATAAAAACAAACAGTGAGTAAAGACATGTCAATAGTGTAGGCAAGTGAGTGATGTTGAGTAAAACATGGAACTGCAAGGGTTTTGGGGGATTTTCCTTCACCGGTCTTCAAGCTGACCATTACCATAGATTAAGCGACCAGTGCTTGTTTAAAGGGCTCGTCGGATGTAAAAGGCCTAGGTGTGATAGTTGCACAGACCTTCAGGCCTTCAAGGCAGTGCCACGGGTCTGCCAATATGGCCAGAGGGGCATTGCCTAAGGTACGCAATACTATCACATGCAAATAATCGGAAGTCGTCATCCCGATTTACAAGGTTTTGTAGCTACCCCTTCTGGAATATTGTGTGCAGGAATAGGTTCCATGTTATCGCAATGATAAGGAGTTCTCGGAGAGGGTGCTGTGACTTGCAGTTAGAAAGATCACTGCTTAGAGGGAGAAATCTTACGCCTAGGGTCTAGAGGATCTAAATCTCTCTTCTGTTTGAAACGCGGTAGGGGCTGGGGTGACCTTGCAGAAGCGTTAAAGATCATGAAGGGTCTGTCGGGTATAGACATGGGTGATTTTTTCATTTCTGCCCTTAGATGCGGCAACAGGGGACACAGTCTCAAGCTACAGAGGACACGCTCAGGGCTCGACACGTGGCCTAAATTTTGGAATAGACTGTCAGAGGGTGCTGTTGGATGCAACAGTTAACCAACTTTCAAGGAGGCCCTAGATTCATGCCGGAACACAGCATTCCCAGAGCTAGTTGTGTAAACGAGGGATGGGGTAATGAGTTCCTGGTATTTTTGTCAATGAGCTTGTTTGTGAAGGTGATACTGCCTCGCAAATTCTGCCTTTCAGACAGAAAATTCTACGTTTATTGTTGAGAACCAAGGAAACGCCCCGGCAACACAACAATCTGGACTCTCGGCTGGTCTCGGCCACTTTCTTCTTGTGGAAAATGAACTGGACCTGGTATTTATGAAAACGCCGGAGGAAGTCGACCGCCTCAAGGTTACCGATCCTATGGGCAGGGGCGATCATAGGGTGACCAGGTTCCTGCTCGAGGTGCAAACCTCAGATGTCCCGCACAAACTAACGATGGATTTCCGAAAAGGTGACTACCAAGTGCTGAGGAAGGCTCCAGAGAATACCTAGCAGGCAGCCTTCCACCTCGCATTAGACGACTGGTGGTTGCGCAATAAAGGCAGCTTGATACGACTCACTGATGGGTTTGCTCCAGTGAGGAGTGTAAGGAGGAAAGGCCGACCACCTTTTTGGGTGCGCAGAGCCGAAACCCGCGGACACCCAAGCAAGACGCTTCCGCGGAGCAGTAGGGCATCTTCGCTTTCTGCTGTTCCTGGGGGAGCGCGAACATGCTCTAGGAGTGCGAAGATCTTTTCAGGTCTAATATGAGGCGAGGTTGGCACCAAATGCTAAGAAATACCCCAAGGCTTATTACGACTATATGCAGTCTAGAGCACAGTCACGAGTGGCAGCAGGAAATGGTAAGGGTGGGCAAGGTAGGCATGCAAGCAAAGCCGGTGAAAAAGCGGAAGTGCTTAAAAATTCTTTGAGTTGGTACACTTTGCAGACGCCGGGAACCAGCCGCCATTACTAGAACCCTAAAGAGTTCCAAAAATGGATAAAACTGTTGTAGGGCCCGTGGAAGTGGAACTGGCTATTCGGCGTATAAAGCGAAGTAAGGCGGGCGGCCCAGACGGGACTCACCCCGCCATCCTACGTCCGTTAGCGAGCACAGTGTTCGAGGCGCCACAGCACTTGTTCATCAGGTCGCTAGCCTCTGCCGCGTTGGCTTCTGACTGGCTAAAATCCAAATTGGTGCCCATCCGCGAAGGAGGCAAGAGGGAAGATGCATCTAACTACAGGCCCGTTAGCCTGCTGTCGGTGGTACCGAAAGTACCCGGGGGTATCGTTGGCGACAGGATCACACGGCCTGTAGAATACCACAGGAGGATTACAGTGAGGCAGCACGGATTTGTAAGGAGGAGATCGTGTCTCATGAATCCCTTACCATTTCTGGATGAAGAGTCCGGCAGACCAGACAAAGGCAAACGTGTTGAAGTGTGTTATCTGGAGTTCCAGAAGGCCCTCGACTCGGTAAACCCAGACTGATGATGCACAAAATGCAGTGCATGAGGACTGCTTACGGGATGCTGAACTGGATCAGAGCATACCTCACTTGTGGGACTTTCCATGTTAGGGTTGAGGATGCAGCCTCCGGAGCAGCTAGGGCATGCTGTAGGATGCAGCAAGGGTCGGATTTGTGGCCCCTGTTCCTGATCTATATAAGTGACCTGGTCGACATCTTGAGGTGTCCTGGTTTTCTATTCGCAGATGATCTCAAGATTGTGGGGAGACCATCTTCGAACCGAATGCAGGGAGACCTGATAAAAGTACGAGAATGGACCGAAACACGGGAGCTTCCTTTGACCCGAGGTAAGTGCAGACAGCTGCTCCGTGGCGGGGAAGCAGGACAGTTTCGGCATTTCGATACAGGGGCGCTCGGGGTTGTGAGAGCACTGAGGTCACTAAAGATCTTTGCGTTCAAGTTCATGAAACCTTTAAGCCCACCAAGCAGTACCTTAAGGCAGCAGCCAAAGGTACTAGGTCTGTTTCAACTGTGCTGAACTGTCAGGTCTCGGGACGCCAAAACAGTATTGCTACTTTACAAAAAGCATCTACGCCCCTACCTGGAGTACTGCTTCCAGGCCCGGGCACCGAAACTAGCCGGGGGCCAACAGCTGCTGGAAACCGTCCAAAGACGGTTTACCAAGATGATCAGCGGATTGAGGGACAAGAGACACAAAGAACACCTCAGAGCACACGACCTGTTCTCGCTCAATAGGCAAAGCCTAAGGGGAGATCTGATAGAGACCTCCAAACAGCTCCAGGGGTTATCCAAAATCGACAGGCCGTATTAGTTCTAAGCAACAGCCCGACGCTCAAGGGGCAAGAACACAAACTGATGAAGCCCAGGGCCATCGGAAGCGATAGAGCGCACTTCTTCTCTCGCCGGGTTACGATTCAGTGGAAAGAACTGCCACCCCATGTAGTAGCAGCGGATAGCGTCGTCGTGTTTAAAATAGGGCCGGATGACTGCTGGGATGAGATTTTCCCGGGCTTTGACTAGCCACTTCAGCTTACCCTCAGGTTACACTGCTCTCTTTCACTCCCTTCTTTTCAAAGACACGGCACATTTTTACCCGTTACGCGAAAAAACAGCAAACTGCGGTCATTCCAATTTATTCAGCTGTCCTCGCAAAGGACTCTCGAGTGTAAGGGTGGCAGCTAGTTGAGGCAGTGAACCTGCTTGCCCAACGCGACTGCCGGTTCTTCGACGGAGTAGCTGCTTTTTATTCCCTTCATTGCAGTCCGTCACTCAACAGTCACAACATTTGGACCAGTTTGCAGTCTAAGCACCGTGGGAACATAGCAGCCCTCGAGCGCAAGAACCTGGACGTACACTGGTGAAAACCACAAGTCCTGTGACCTGATCTGATTTGGTCCGAATTCTCGTGCCATGGCTGAACGCGCGTGACCTTCGGGCGGAGTGCGCTGTTACAGCAAGCTTTTCAATGCAAAATCCTTTTGGCTATATATGCCAAACGAAATCTTGACGTAGCAGGCGTTCAAAAATCCTACCCGTGTCTATATCTGGATAGATGGGCACCTGCTGCCTTCTCAAACACGCAATGTTGGGAGTTAAAATGACGCGCCGACAAAACATTTTCTGGACACAAGATTGGCTTCAGCCACAAATGGAATTAAATTGATTTGAATTGAATTAAAGAAGACCATGCGCCAGGCTTAATAAGTAACGGTTCTTCAGTCTATAGGCAGGATCGAGAACAGGATCGCCTTGGTGGTGGAGTAGCCATCCTCGTTAGGTCAGGTACAAACCACCTTGAGTCCCAGACCAAGATGTTCGCTCGCAATATCCAGTTATGCGCGGTCACAATCATCCTTCCAGGCAGAAGGGTTAATGTTGTCTGTGTCTACAGAGCACCAAGCGCAAACTGCGAAGAGGATGT
Organism: Fasciola hepatica; assembly: GCA_948099385.1. Lineage (NCBI taxonomy): Eukaryota > Metazoa > Platyhelminthes > Trematoda > Plagiorchiida > Fasciolidae > Fasciola > Fasciola hepatica. The sequence continues at coordinate 1,365,853 of CANUEZ040000176.1, forward strand.
TTGTTTACAGCGGACTTTGGCTGAACTGGTTGAAGACGCACGAAAAACCCTCATCGTGGGTGACTTCAATCTTCCGCACATCGACTGGACGGCCGAGGCCTGCGTGCAGGGATCGGGGGAGTAAACCTACCTAGAATGGCTACATGTCAATGCATTGAACCAGCATATTAGTGAAAAAACCAGATATAGTACTGGATGCGTTCCATCCTTGCTGGATCTAGCTATAACGAACTTCACCAACGATGTGTCTGGATTGCATTATTGTGCACCACTGGGCAAGAGTGGCCACGTTTGAGTCAAAATAGTCCTATGAATGCTGCAACCCGAGGTACCTCCAAGGCTGGTCAGACACTCCGGTACTATGGACATAGATGGGCTTCGTAATAGGGCGATGGGTTTGACCTGGGACACGGTAGAGGGGGCTACTGTCGAGGAGCGCTGGCAGACCATAAAGAGGTTTCTGACTGCCCTACGGGAAAAGTTCGCACCTTCAAAACGAAAGAGTTGGGAGGATAAACCCATGAGGTGGAAGGCTGCAATAGCCAAGGCTATCAGACGTAGAAACCACTGCTGGAACCAGTACAAAGCTCCCGGCAGTCAGCTAGCCTGGAACCGCTATACAAAGCTGAGAAACGAGACTTTAAGCCATTTGAGAACTTCCAAGCGGGAATTTGAGCTCAAATTGTCCCAGTCTGTAAGACGGCCGCCGAAAAAAATTGACAGCTATGTACAGTCTAAAGGCTCAACAAGAAACGCCGTGGGTCCGCTATCCACTAGAGACTATGGTATTGTCACTGATGACCAGGGCAAAGCAGACGCCCTGAGGGAATACTTTGGTAGTGTGCATAGAATGGAGAGTGGGGTACGAGTAGATCTGACTCTGGTTCATCCTTCTCCTCAGTTAAACGAGCTAAATCTCTCAGAGGAAAGCGTGCGTAAGTATCTACAGGAGTTAAACAGCCACAAGTCAGCTGGCCCAGGTGGCTTTCATCCAGCTAACATCAAGCCGTTGGCGGATATCATAGCTCGATCGGTATGCAGGCTGTACAGATCCACGTTGGTCCAGGGTAAGCTGCCTCAGTTCAAGGCCACATCCGCGTGAAATTCAGGTTGTCTCGTTTTCTTTTTTTGCCTATACCACTGTTTAGACTTGTAGCTGTTTCCACTCTAGTATATACCACCTAATAACTTGAAACCGTGACAACTGCGGCACACCACCGTGCAGACGCTAGTACTTATCGCGAGTCAGAGTTATAGACTATATTGATTATTCACTGCTCTAATTCCATTTCATTACATTCTACATGGCTTATCTAGCAAATCTCCCCTGATTTTCGCCATAGTAAGATCTATCTAGCGTTTTCACATCCATCGCTGTAACCCAACTCCTACCTTATTTTCGCTACGCATCCACCGGTGCACCTTCTGAAGTTTCTGCCCCACTGTGCCTCCATTCATTTGTTTTTTGCCTTCAGAGCGAACATTCGTTCCACCCGGTCCACCGACCCCATACTTACAATATACTCTCCCGCAAAACCTGCTGTTGTGATCCAAGCAACAGCTAAGTACCTACCGTAGCCAGTGGGGTTCAACCTGTGCACACCACACAGCAAAATCTCTTCTATCTCACTATTCCCCATCGTCCCAAGTCTCCTAATCCCAGTTGCATATATAGCGGGTCATATAGCTCACTGCCCGTACCACATTTCCGCATAGGCCTCATCTAGACCTTTGCGCACATAGCACCCAGGTACACTCCTGGTCTGCTCAGACCTTTGGATTGTCTTTGTCTAGATGACCGATTTCCTGCTACCTTTTTACCTCTGTCATATATTCCTACTTATCATGCCATCTCGGTCCCCAACCAGTACTCGGAAAATCCGTATCGCTAAAGCTGGCAAATCCAAACACACCCAACCCCTTCCAAAAACCAAGCCGTGGTATGTCACCCACGTTAACGTCGACGGTGAAACTTCTAATAGTCCTAATGGCCTTAAGCAGAGTTTCGTCGAACTTAGTAACAAGGTCGAGCTGATTGGTGAAATCCTTACAAAGGTTTCACCCCTGGCTACTCTCCTTGACCCTGTAGCCGCTACATCGCCCAAGAACTTGGTTTCGGTGGGACACCTCCTCGACTCTGTGTCTACTGAAATATACCACCGCGTTGCCAACTTCAAGAACCCAGTGATTTTTAATGTTCCAGACCGCTTACCACTTTCCTTGGCGAAACACAACATACTAAGTTCGTGCAACATGGCTCACTATAGATGCCATTGCAGGAGGCTACGTAAAAAGTCCCAGCGACATAGTTGCCCCCTGCTATTCCAATTCACGGACGACCTAACAGCTACAGAGTTCATTAGCAACAAGTCGACAATTGCTGCCCTTTCGCCGTATAAGGACATAAAAATATTCTCTGATAAAACCTCCCTCCAACGGGAAATACTTCGCTCGCTGAGAAGTAACTCCGCCTTGCCCATGCAGGCTGACCTCACTGTAACCGACATGAGGGTTACCCAGTGCCCCTCTGTCAAGAAGTCAAAGGCGAGACCAACGCCTCACCCTACCTGCCTGCAAACTGTCGACTTAGATATGTCTAACTCCCCACTCCCGGTTCCGCTTCCACACAAACGCCCTTTTTTACCATCTCCTCCAGTAACCTCCATTAGCAGTAGCTCTCGCTCCCCGACCACAGGCCCCAAGCGGCACTCCACTTCAGTATTAAAGCCGCGCTCCCCCGTCGTAGTCTCTGACCCAAGACAAGACCCTGGTACAACCATCAGCCCCCGCCGTACTACTTCTAATCCGTCCTCCGAGCCGTTGACAAGTGTTGTCACCCGCCGCTCTCGCTCTAACGACTCTACCAACTACCCACCAGCTGCTAGCTCAGCCACGACACTTCGTTTCTATCCTCATAAGTGCTGTTCTTATCCCCCCATAAGCCTACCTGGTACTCCTACCAGGTCCGCACTTGCCCTACTAATCACCCCACCCATTACCCCCCCCCACTCTCACTCGGCTTCTGCTTATAGCGTACTCTCGGATCCTCCAGGTGATAACCAACTGGGCCATCATCCGGATTCGTCTAACGTCATCGTCCCTTTGAGTAGGAGTGACCTTCAGGGCCTTGCCAGTGCCACTCACCCTTCCACCGCCTCGCATCCCCTTCCACTGTCTTTCCCTCTCTCTGGTCGCATGGGTCACACCAATCCTCCATCTCCGTTGCTACCGTATATCCCTCCCTGCCCCCCAGTAACCAACCCTCCATACTATAGACCCAGCATGCCTCCGCTGGTCCCCCCTGCTCACCCTCACCAACCCTCATCTAACCCTGAAGTACCACGTACATACCCTAGCAGATACTCTAGGTTTGTACCTGTATCCCGCCTCCTCGCCCCACCTCTCCACTTACCGGCTTCACTGCCCCTCATGAGCCTCCAAACCTTTCCAAATTTTGCCACTCCCTCCCCGCCCCCCCACCTCACACTACGTCCCAGTTACTCTCCCACATGCCTTCACCCCCATACCGACCTACCGGCCTTATACTGACTCTGCCCAACAGGTAGATTACCTGCAGTCAAGATCTCGTTTTTTTCCTGACCGGTGCCCTCCGCACCCGTGGCCATATTGCTAGTCGCCCAATGGACCATATCGATAAACTTTCACAGACTCATATCACTGATCACTCCCCACTCGATGTCATGTCACTTGGCACCTTACAACACGCACTCCCCCCTGTCCACCCCGCTTCGACAGATATTCTAAACCTCTCACTCTGCCATATGGTGCCCCCTCCCCCTGCACTGCGTGACACCCCTCCGGCCCACATCAGCGGTCTGTTGCACGCCCACCGTATTGATCACGCACAGCGATCGGCTGCGCCTAATGCTAACGCTTCTCCTACTTTGCGTCCCCCACCCAACACTGCTTGCCCTCCCCCTTCTACTGACGCACTACCCCCACTGAGACCCAACTCCTATCGCCACAGCGATCCCAATAGTCTTGTACCTGGCATCCATGCTCTGAGCACAACGACACTGAACTCATTCCTACTAGTTCTTATTAATACTCGCTCAATTATTAGAAAAATATCGCACCTGCGATCTTTGGCATTTACGTCAAACGCTGACATTATACTGGTAACTGAATCCTGGCTGTCAGATGATGCTTTGCTTGACCTTGTTCGCATAGCTGGGCATCAATACTTCTTGAACTCCCACCAGTCCAAGCGTGGAGGGGGCTGTTTAGCCTCTGTCAGATGCATTATCCATGCTAGTGTTATCTACCACCCCTCTCTTCTCCTTATTGAGGATTCGTTATAGCTGTCCATTCATGACTCCGGCCAGAACCTCCTCCTTGGCAGCTTCTACGTCCCCCCTGGGTCTGGAGCCTGCAAAAATTGATTCTGCCGCGAATGTCTTTAATGCTGCACTTGACTACCCTGCCAGTGCAAAAATTATTGCGGGTGAATTTAACTTTCCTTCAATTTGCTGGTCCTCGTATACCAGCCCTCCCGCCCTCTCCACCTTCCTTTCTTTTTTCCGTCTTGGTGGATGGACCCAACATGTCTCCCGCCCTACTAGGGGGAACAACAACTTGGACCTAGTATTCTCCATTGATGTTCCTGATATGATCACCCAGACTACTGATCACTTCCCGGGTAGTGACCACCGTATTGTCAGGTGCAAGTTCAGCTGCTTCAGCTGTTCTTATCCGATGCAATCCTTTCCCTCTGTTCTGACTCCCTACCGTTCCTGTAACTGGCCCCTAGTACCAATGATAATCCGCTCCCTTAACTGGGACACATTTTTTCTTTCATCCGATCCCCTCACTGTTATGAACTCTCTCTACTCCAACCTCCTACACTGCCTAAATACCGCCAACCCATGTGCCGATCCACGCCTCAAATCCAGCAGTTCACGCCTGTCATTTTTAGAGCGTAAGCCGTCTAAGCTGCAACTTACCTACGCTAGATCACACGACTTTACAGTTCTCCTGCGCATAAACCAGCTACAACTGAGGCTGCGTTGCATGGTCGATTCGCACCTGAGAAGGAAAGAGGCCATCGCCCTAGCACACCCAAACAAAACTGGTTACCTGTCCAGCTTGCTTAGTAAAAGGTCCAATCTATCCAATCATACCTTGCCCAAGTTCCTCATCTATGGCTCATCTACCGCTAATACCCCAGCATCTATTTCTGAGGCCTTCAATGAGCATTTTTCTTCATCCCTTATGAGCTGTCCCGGTATTCCCCCTCCTACAATCCACCCCTGCACCTCTGCCTCTCTTTCATCGATTCCCTTCACCCATCTAGAAATTGAAAAATCAGTTTCCTCTATCAAACCTTCCTCGAAACCGGGACCAGATGATCTCCCACCGGCCCTTCTCCGTTTTGATGGTCCTGACCTCCTTTTTTGCTACTTAATATGTATACCACCTCCATGCTTCACAGTTTCGTCCCACCTCAATGGAAATCCTCTGTTATAGTTCCGCGTTTCAAAAAAGGCGTAGTACACGACCCAGGTGACTATCGGCGCATTATTCACACCCCAGTAGTCTGCAAAATTATGGAGAGGATTATCAAAAACCACATTGTCCAGTAACTCTTATCTGACAACCTGCTGAACCCTGGTCAGCATGGTTTCTTGAACTCCCGTCCCTGCCCTTCCTGACAACTTGACTTTCTCAATGTCCTATCGTCTGCTGCCGACGCCGGCAACTCTGTAATTGTCCTGTACCTCGAAATGTCTACGGCTTTTGACCGTGTTCCCTATATTCATCTGTTGGCCAAAATCCGGTCTCTCGGTATTGCTGACCCTCTCCTCTCCTGGCTATCTTCCTATCTCTCTCACAGATCACAAGCCGTGCTCGTCGACGGCCACTTATCTTCCGCCAAACCAATTACTAGCGGCTCATCCAAGGCAGTGTCCTAGGCTCATTACTATTCCTTATTTATATCAATGACATTTCCTCTTCTATTCGACACGGCACTCCTTTCCTCTTTGCCGACGATATAAAAATAGTGTACTCTTTCCTCCTTAGTGATCTATCCGTGACTCTGTACAACACATCGCATGACTTACTCGTTCTCCAAACTTGGTGCGTCTCGTGGTTCATGAAATTCTCTGCGGAGAAAAGCTTCCTCCTACCATACAAGTGCACGGTACCACCCTGCCAAATTTGTCTGGACGGCCTGCCCATCCCCATACAGCCCATGGTTACCGATCTTGGCGTACGCTACTCTTGTTCCTTTACCTTCTCAGAACAGGTATAGTTCCAAATCGCTAAGGCTAAGCGAACCCTGGGCCTGATCAATCGGTGTTTCTTAATACCGGCAAATGGCCTCTCCATGTATCTCTCACACGTGAGATCGCTCCTAGAATATTGTCCCATTACCTCCAGCCTCTGGCCACGTTCCTCTATTGTATCTCTTGAGAACGTTCAGCGTACTTTCACCAAAAGGCTGCTGGGCGTATCCATAGCCCCAACTTACCGCCAGCGCTGTGAGCTCCTACAAACTGAGCCTCTATGGATTCTTTGCATGAGGCTCAACCTGATTTTCCTCTCTAAGCTAATCCATAACCTGGCCTACACCTCTTATCCCATCTCATTCGCTGCGCCCTGCTCCTACCCGATCCGACACCGTGCCTTCTCTCTCACTGTCCCTCATTCTAATCTCTGTCTGAAGTCCCGATTCTTTCTGTCAGCCTATTCCAAAACCTGGAATACGTTGCTCCTTAGCTTACGCAGTGCCTCCTCAACGTTCGCTTATAGGCGCGCACTTTTGTCATACTTAACAGTCTCCAATGCTATATTGCTCACCAATGAGCTCGTCTCCGCCGACCTGGCCTTTGAAAGAGGCCTCATACTGTAACTCTACTACCTCTGCGCCACAGGCCACTAGGTACACCCCGCGAACTAAGACCATTGCCTTCACTGATCCATAGCGAACCTACCTCCTGCCACCCTGTTGCTTACCTACGTCCATCTCTTATCCATCATATTCACTTCTTTTCTCCTCACTATCCGTTGATTCTCAGCTGGGGCACACCCAGACTGCGCTTCTCTATCCCTTTTCCCTTTCCAGTGATCCTCAGTGACGGCTAGCCACTTCGGGCACTGTACTTACCATCTCCCTGGCAGGTGCACCTGGATAATAGTGCTACATGGTCGTCTGCCACTCGCTGTTTCCGTTGGCTCTCCTGTCCATGGTCTCACGTCTTGGTCAATTGTTCTTGGCTCACGCACCCCCATCGCGGTCGTTTTGTCCCCTGTACAATTATCCATGAACACTCGTGCCACTTCCAACAGTGCGGGGTGCGTTCAGATCCACCTCTATGGCTGGCGCACATCGGGCGTGCAGGCCGTCTGCAACGATGTGCGAGCGCAACTAGACTGGTGGATCACACCTCCTGCGTTCACTTCACGAAGTGTTTTTCAGGTTGGGTGCCCAGCGCACGGCCAGTCCCACCCACTAGGACCGGTTGCGGATGGCACGCTCTAACTTTTCTCGGACTACCGAATCCAATGCTGTCGGCTGAAAGTTGCATGCTCCTCATCCTTTTTCCACCACGGTTTGCACACCCACCCGTTTTGTCCTTCCTCCTATCACCTCTCTCTACATAAACTTCCACTGCATAGAGTCACTATCGTCCTAACCACTCTTCTCTGTCGACGCTCGCCAGTAACTATTTTCCCACCTGCCGTCATTGCTGGTTTCTATCATCTATGCGCTTGGTGTTACCCTCTGCTCAGAACGCCGATTGATAGCTTCCTTAAACCTGTCGTTCTACTAGATCCCTCCTCATGCCCAATGCCATGATGTACCAATCGCACCCGCACTTATGACCAATCCGCATATTAGAACTTGCCGCTCCAAACTTCGCATCTTTTACAGTCGTGTTTATTATCTAATTACCACCACCATATCTTCCTCACTTGGCTCCGCGATTCCTCTGTGGTTCTTTCCAGTGTCCTGATTAGTATCCACCAATTCAATTGTCTGCCGGCAAACAGCTTTCTAGCTCCATTGCCCCAACTCCTTTGAGCATTCAGTTTTTGTGGCCTTTTTGTTCTATTACTGGTTCACTTGTCTCGGGGCGTCCCGCTTCCATGGCCGTCTCCTTCGTGTTTCATCTGCAGTAAAATGATCCGATTGATGGTTTCTTACCTGTATCTCCTCGGTCATTGCTTTCATCCCTTGATCCGTTTATTTCTCGCTACAGGCATTTTTCTGTACCTTCCAGTGTGGTCCGCTCTTCCATGTTCCACCAATGTAATGACAACGTTACGTCACGGCATTCTTCTACAATCCCAAATTGTTTGACCTGTCACTACCCGATTCCTCTGGTCCGTCACTACATCTCGCACCTGCATTGATCAAATAATTAGACCCATTCTTACATGTTTTCCTTGATCCTGTCTTTCATCTTCACTCTTCCATGAACTGCTCCTCACAGTCTCCATCACTTCTGTGCTTCCGCATTCTATTTTTCTCTCCGTTGGGCTGCCACGTGCACTTGTCATGAAGTTAATCCACCACGATATTCCAAAGGTAATTCTACAACTATTTGATCTAACCTTACCTACTCCTCCTAATGACTGATAATTTCTTTCTAGGACCTCATTGTTATTGCTCCTGCTTCTCTTATACCTATGCATATATATATATAAACTTACGCCTATATATCTATGTACACGCGCTCTGCATCTTGCACTTCCTCACCGGCCATTTCTCTTGCTATCATCCTAACGTTCGTCATCATAGGCATCCGTCAACTCTACATCTGTGCCTCACATCTACCGCATCCAATCCTTCTAAATTGTTTTTGTCATCTGGTCATCCCTCTACGTCTTGCACTGCTCGCTGCCTGTTTTACGGTGACTTTTGTGTCCTGTCCGCCGACAATCCACTGCAAAGTACCAATGCTTCATTGATATCTAATCCACTGCAGTGCACCTCACCTTTTTCTCCATCGTTCTTCGCTACTGCAATTCTTTATACCGATTTCCAACCTTTCTCGTGTTTACCAGTCGGCCTCCACGTGTAATTTTCCGGACCAGCCATTCGAGAGTGGTGTAAGTTCCGAGCTGGCTCGGCGTAATGCTAACCTCAAACAGCTGACTGAGTAACCTTTGCAATGAAATTGAACGAAAACACCGCAAAAGTGTGCTTTATAGAAATGAACTTCATAAACGTTCCTTAGTAGTTTTTGTTGAAACTTGTTTCATTTGGTCAAATCTCATTAATTAGCTCTTCCGTTATTGGTTTAGCCATTGCAGCTTGTTGATTGGGTTATTGGTCATATATAATCCGTAATTCTAGGCTTCATGTTCACTTGCCATTTCTTTCTCGCACTGCCTGGTTTTCGATATGGAGCGAAATATCGCCGATGATTCTGCCCAGTTCAGTGCAACGGTTAAGAAGATGTGCCCAGATTTGGATGCATTTAGATCCGATTTTCGGGACTTCCAATCAACCACTTGTTCGAGTTTGTATGTATATGATTCACGAACAAGGGAAATGGCAAGTAAAAGTGGTATTATTTTACCACCTGGCACGCAGTACTATTTCATCAAATATTGCTGCGTCCATCGGAGAAGAAGAAACTGCTCTGGAAGAATGTAGTTTGTTTCCCCACTTATTCCTAATACTAACTGTTTGCAGATACCCCAGCCTTGGTTGCCAAACATTCGTCTCGGTGCGTGCCGTCGGCTCATCCTACATGGTGTCGCAGCGGGCCATGGTCCATAACCACGATTTCCAACGAGACACCGAGGGTTATTACGTCCGTTACCGCCGCTTGACCAGTGACCAAGAGAGTCACGTGCTTAGTATGATGGAAAGTTTTCACAATACTGCCGAGCTTAGGGATTACACCCGACGAATGTTTAGCCGTCGCCTTCGCAGTCACGACTTTCTCTCCATAAGGAAAAGGTTAGGCTCCGTTGACCTCACTAAGGATGCAACCCGTGTGGGAGAGCTATTGAGAAGTCAATGGTATTCACAGGTCATTAGTGACGAAAGCATGATTAGGTTTGTTCTGTTTGTTCCTCTTGTAAGTAACGAGCTCGTCGGCAGGTTTGGTGACGCGATGTTAGCCGATGCCACACACCAAATGAATTAGGGTGGATGTGTTTTGTGGCACGTTATGGTCGTAGACGACACTGGGTTAGGGCATAGTATTTTGTATGCCCTAATGCCCAACGAAAGCGGCACCAGCTACGAAACAGCCGTTGAATTTTTGGCTCAATCTCTGTCCCAGACCAGAAATTGTAAAACCATAGTGGTAGACCGCAGTCTGGCGCAGTATAACGCTATGAGGACACCGTACCCGGAGTCGCGGGTTGCATTCTGTAGGTTCCACGTCGTAAAGGACATGCGTCGAAGATGCGGTCTGCTGTCACATGTCTCCATCACAGATCGAGGTAGAATATTCCAGTGGATGCGGAATATGGTGTACACGGAGGACGGCGCAGATTTTAATAGGTTCTTATCTGCCATTGACAGTCGAAGTTCCGAGGCATCCCAGCACTTGAAAAGTACTTGGATGCCGTATAAGACTATCTGGGCTGCACATGCCGCCAGGCAGTATTTGCTTCATGGTAATTATACCACAAATAGGCTTGAGGCTGAGAACCGGCATTTGAAAACCGGTCTGTCTAGGAGGTCAACGATGTATGATGTATTTAAGAAAGTTCTTGAAAGCACCGAGTCTTTGATGAATGTTCGTAGGCACCGACTTGCGAGAGAAAGGATGATTCCTTTTAAGGCTCCAAAATATCTTGCATGGACGCAGGCTGTCTTAGGTCGACTGACAGCGTACGCACGTGGTGTGCTTCTCAAGCATTTTGATAGTCACTCGGTTTTAGGCATCACTCTATCTGGTGGAGCGTATGTAGTACTTACATCCAGGGGTCGCAGTTATGGAGTTAACCTGAGATCAGAGAAATCACGGTGCAACTGTTCATTCAGTCGTCAGTGGGCTCTCCCCTGTCCAAATTTGCTTCGAGTAGCGAGGATACAAGATTTCCCATGGGTGACTTAAATTTGGGCCGTTGGGAACTACCAGTATCGGGATAACGGCTTCCAGCTTCTGGGCCGGATTTCGTTCATAAGCAGAAGACGTCAAAAGTCACACCTATAAACGCTAAGCTGGCAATCACTGATGATGCCTTGAAGGATCTTGGAGTAATTTTGAGCAACTTAGGCGATGATAAGTTTAAGCACGTAATAGACCTTATTCACAATCTATCGCGGGGACTAGCTGAACGGCCCAGTTCTTGGTATCAATAACGGGAAGTTCCCAAGCCCACGGGGAACATAGAAGCAGGTATGAATGGCAGTAAGTTGTACGTTCCAGCAACACCACTGACTAGTACTAGCTCATTAGTAGCCGGCATCAGCTGTAGTAAGTCACGGTCGAAACGAAAATCTGCCTTGGTAGTAAGGAATGCGGAAGATGAAGATATAGTTTTCATAGGGAACCCACTGCAAGCCTTGGATTTCCATCCGTTGCGCACCAATACGTCTGCACCATTTAAAACGGAAGGCAAGCGTCGACGTGTGGATCCAGCGGCTTCACAAATTCGGGAGGACGTTTGCAGCGTATGCAGATTGGAGGAACCAACGGTGGACATTGACGAGGACGTTCAGTGGGTGCAATGTGGCTCCTGTGGTCGATGGGCCCATTTCCAATGCGCGAGATACAGAAAGGACTACAAGTACGAGTGCGTGCATTGTCTGGCTCGAAGACCAACGCAAAGGACAACGAGACTGTCAACATGGTCCCTATGGGGCCACCACATTTTCATTACCGTGTTGCTTCCCTTAAGTCATTTTGTTGTTGCCTTTTCCTTTCTCTTGCATGTGAGTCTTGTTTCATATGCACAAGCCTGGGAAAACTAGCTTCATATAGGGGGCGATCATTTGCGAGTTTGGGTGTGGTTTATAGGAAGCTCCGTGCTTTGTTAAACATTTCGTGAAGATCGGCTGACGTTTACCAGCTTCAGAAGATGGGAAGGAAGTAGCGTTCGATTCCATCCGTTAGCCATTTCACGTCAGTTACAGTACTGATAAATAAGGAAAGCATTGGTAGCAGCAGCGCAGTTATCTACTACGTTCAGACAAAAGGATCAGTTAATTAGTTCAGTGAAACTTTGTTGCTATAGATACGCGGAAGAGAGCTTGTACAATGGGACATAATTATATATATATATATATATATATATATATATATATATATATATGATATCATTCGGTTACCAGAGGACGTGAAACCAAACATGCTCTATTTACACCTATCACTTACGTCACTGATTACGCCAACGGTGTATGAGCAGGTAGAAAAAAACAGTATCCGTATTCCGGCAGTTACTCTTTCAGCCTAGCTTAAGCGGGTCAGATCACATCAATCAGTGGTCCTTCGGAAGGCGCACCACCATTAGGGGCACTTTTTTCACACAAAATAGGGATTTCGGGACAATGATAAGTCAGGAGCACTTTTCCAAATAATAAGGAACAAACAGTCCGTGGCTTCAGAAATATTTCGCACCTTTTTGGCCATTTCCAGATACGATTTGACACCCCAGTTCAAATTTAAAGTCCGCTATACACAAATGATTACCATTTCGCTGAGCGGAATGTTTTACCAGGCAAAAATCACCCATTTTTTCTGATTGTAAATATAACAGTTAAGTTACTTACAACCAAGCAGGTAACTCGTATTTCACAATAATCTTGGCAGATCAATTCCGTAGTTTTCGAAACCCCCGCCACAGAAATCCAGGGTGACTCTCCAATTCAAAAATTTTCAGGTCGGAACTTACACCGCTACCCCAGCCATTCAGTCTAACTGACCTTGACTTTCAAACTCACCGGGCGTCCATTCAAATCCGCTCTTGAGCTCATTTAAACTCCACACAATCTCTATGGTGTGCATGCGTTTATCATATTTTCATCCCACCTTGTTCTCCCTTCTGGGCCATTTTATCCAATATTTTCGTGAGAGTCTCCATATTTCCATGAATTATATCTGTCCATTCCATCACCTGTATCAACAAGATCATGCACATGGCATGCTTCGGGCTTTTCCGAAATCAACCATTATTATTATCATTGTTATTATTATTATTATAAGTCGGCTATGCAGAACTACAGGCCGGTAAGCCTAACTAGCATCCTATGTTAAGTCCTGGAGAAGATCATCAGTGCCCATATCCGCCAGCACTTACTGGAGCACTCCGTGTTAAGTCCGGGGCAGCATGGATTCCTGAAAAAGAGATCTTGTCTGACCAATTTCCTGTGCTTCTTAGATGAAGTAACTCGACGATTGGACGAAAGGTAAGGAAGTTGAGGTACTCTACCTCGACTTTAGCAAGGCTTTCGACTCCGTTATTCATTGTCTCTTGCCATGCAAGGTGGAGACTTTCGGCCTAGGCGGGCCAGTATGTAGGTGGCTGGAGGGCCTATAATAATAATAATAATAATAATAATATTGGTATATTTCTCGGCCATGGTCGAGACGAACGTACTAGCGCATGATCATGGTGTAACACGTTAGTCAATAAGATGGAATATTCACAAATTCTACTTATGAAAGTCGAGAGCATCAGGGGTGGAAAAACAAAGACAGCAACAGTTTGAATAGATCATTCTGATAATGGTTTGCGTGGCGGTTTTGAACCAGTTTCTAATCCGGGCCAGGCAGTGTTGCGTGGTGGATATATCGAAAAATCGTTAACGCAGTGCCAAGGAGGCATTATGAACAAGAATGATGCAAGCCAAGGAAACCGGGGGCCAACTAAGGTTCTGCAGATGGAGTAAATTTTGGACAAGAAGAAAAGGGGGGAAAATCGACGCATGCGAAGATGATAGCTATCCATGGAGACAATGCAGACCTTGGATGTCGGATTTACCGGAGTTCAATAAACGGAATGACTTTTGAAGCAGGGGGAAATGGGACCAACTTCGTGAAAGTGAACTCCGGTGGATGTGGGAGAAAGAGCAGTCCATAAAAAGGTGAGTTTAGATTCAGGACCGGTAACATGTACTATTCAGAGATGAGAAAGCGCAACTGGAAGGTCCTCGAGAAGTGGAGAGTCGATTTCCAGCCAGCTACGGTTCGGAGGAAAGATAACTTGTGGTAACGGACAATAAAGTGGGAAATCTCCGCATAGACTTCAGCGATATTATGCTGTTTCACTGACAAATATATATGTATGTGTTGACGCATTTGCCTTCAGTGTAATTCAGCGTCACTTCTGGTAACGTACGACATCGAATGCGTAAGTTTCGTCTGGCAGGGCAAAGTATATGTCGCCCAATCAGCCGAGTGTGGCTGTATATTAGCGGCATGCGCGTGAACTGGAATTCGTGTTGGTTGCCTTAGAAAACGCTGAACGATCTGATAAGCAATTAGAGGTATTTCCTGTTGTGTGGTTTGATTTCGGCCCCAGTTGCTATGGTAGGTTCCACTTGAGTCTCTGTCCGTACGAGTCAAAGCGGCATCCTTGGTTAGCCAATTTGGCGACTGAGATAGTGGGAGACAACGAACCTGAAATAGAGGGGGATTGCAGTCTGGATGTGGTTCCAGCTGTGGGTTATGATAAAATATGAAGACAATAAATGGAGGATTGGGGGGGGGGCATGGGTAAAATAGGCTCGCAGTGGATTTGAGCTATGCTGCTGCAGGCCGACGAAGTTGCGTACACTGGCTTGGTAACTGTGTATGCATTTCAAAGGACTTATTATTTGCCCGTGAGCACGGCATCGCTGGGATACTAATAAAAGACCTAGGGCTTCAGGGTTAAGAGTGGTTAAAAATGATAACCCTCAATACCGTTCGCTTACGCAGAACGCAGTTTGGCAACGAGGCGATAAGATAGGTATGAAATAATAGACCAAGCGAGTAGGACTAACACACTATTTGCGTAGCGCTACGCTGTTGCTGTCTCTTTCGGTATAGTGGTTATTATTTACTGAGTAGTTTCTGAGGAGTCTGAAAGTAGAAGGAACCATTGGGGTAACAGTGGTGATACATTAGAGGTAATTGGTCACTTGCCTCGGAACATTGACGTGAGTTCGTCTATGCCCTTTCTCGATAGTGCTATCGTACTGAGATTAGGCTCCAGTGTGAGCAAAATATCTGATGTGGATATGATTGCATGGTTACCGTGGTATCTTTTTCGTTGTGACCACACTGCAAAGCAGGACTACACCGACATGAGGACTGGTTTGGGGAACCGTGAGAGGTGGGAATGAGATGGGTCCGAATTTTCGTCAGGGAAGCAAACTCTAACGGTCTACATTCGGTGCTCATGGTAGGCGGCACAAGGGCTAGCTTCAGGTAGGGAGGTAGCACGATACACAACTACTGGAATTTAGCACGTGGCACTCCAAGAATGACCCACACTTTTTAGACGTTCTTATTATTTTTTGTAATGGTTTTATCACAGTCGGGTATCTGGCTGTCAGAGAGGGCGGAGCTGCTTTTGGTGAGCGACCACAGCTCCCACGCCCCGGCCGAAATATGGACCGCATGTAACAAGCCGCGTTGGGAATAGGTCAACCACACCGGTCAATCACGTAGCAACACTACAACCCGGAGACATGGGTCACATGTGACGAGGCTGGTGTGCCTGGAAGACAAAACAGTGGGGTATCTTTTTCTCTCACTTTTTTGTGCCAATCCCTTACTTTTTGGTGTTCATGTCTTATTGGTGGTCAACTATGTGCAGGGAGACCATCACGGCCAGGAATGTTTGCAGAAGTGTCGCGCTAACACTCTCCTTATCCGTGAAGTCAGCACACCCAGGCAGTTTACATGGTATAAAAATGCAGGGGGAGTCAGAGTCAACCACAGCCTGCGATTATTCGATGGGGTTTGTGTTCAAGGAATCTCCAGTCTGCACAAAGATGGGGTACGACTTGCAGCACTAACAACGTGATTCGTCGGTGCGATCCACAGATGGTTTGTAGTTTTGCTGGCTAAGTATCAAATGTTGTGTAGGCCAGTCATGGAGGAAGTTGAAGTTCTGTGATAGGGACAGAATTTGAGCTGTGAATGTCTAATGGTGACTACTGGATGGAGGTTGAGGAGTCTGACAGGTTCTGCGTCTTGGGTTAGAGACAGAGGCAAAGACCTAATAATAATCAGCACTGCAAATGTTCAAAGACTATCTTTCGTGCTTCCAGTGGTATTTCATATAATCGAATATGACTTCTGAAGCACTGGCCTCAGTCGTGAAAGATATCATATTTAGGCATTGTAAACTAGTAGGTTTACGCTTAGGTGATGGCAACTACGGTGTATGGTGTGGCACATCCTAGATTATCAAGGGTTCAGGTTAGTATCCAACGCTTTCCTCATAAGCTCCATCAAAAGACATAAGGATTCGTAAGAGCGATCCGTTTTTGGATGTCCAGAGCTACGTGTGGTCTAGACTTCAACATAATTAGGGAATCTACGGAACGGATATCAGCTGGGAGTTTATTCCACAGAGTTGCACATTTCAGGAGGAAAAAGTTTTGCCTTAAGGATTTCCGAGAAGTAGGTATCGTTATACCGTGTTTCCTATTACGCAGCTGATGGGTTGAGTTTATACTGAACTGAACTTGGCTAGAGGATACAGCTTGTTTGTGGAGCGAAGTAAACAAAAATGCGAGGTTGGGTTTTATTTTCCTAAGCCATAGGGAATCAAGCCGCAGGAGTGTACATCGCTGTCTGTAGGTCAGGGTCTTAGAAGGCCCAAACAGTTTTTGGTTAATCAACGCTGTTCATTCTCAATGTCGGTAATGTCACGTTTATGCATATTTGAGAACACAAGTGTACGGTGCTCTGGGGTTGGGCGAATATGAGTTTTGTATACCTCTAACTTACTGTTCGTGAGAAGAAAATTTCTCTGAAACAAGTCAAGGGGCTTATTTGCCCGTGCAGTTATGTGGGAAGTGTTTTCAGAGAAATTGAAGAGGTAAGAATATTGCAGTCTAAGGTCTCTTATTGTTGGGGAATATGGGCGTGAGACACCGCCAGTCTTAAGAGTATCATAGGGAATAATACAGTTTAGCGAGAGATAATGGCTTTTGTTAACTGAAAATTCAATTTTCCAGGGATCACACCAGGAGGATAAGGACTGTACGTCGACCATGATGTTATTCAGTGCTACAGGTAGGTTTCCTCGTTCGAATTCATAGACTATCTTCACAGCTGGTAGAATTGCCAGACTGCAGCCTTCTCCGTTTTGTTATCAGAACCTGCCCACTAAGGATGATTGTCGCCTTCTTCTTCCCATGAATAACTTGAAACCTCTCTCTCTGGACAGAACAAACGAGATTAACACACGACACCATTTTCGCCCGTCTCACGATAGATTTCTCCAAGATTCCCACCATCAGACTACTTGAACCTGGACTACTCGATCTCATTGCATTCATGCAACTCATTTTAATCCCATTTTTCATTATGCCCGTTCCGTGTTAGAACCCGCTAATGCTGTTCTATCACTGGCACATTTATTGTCACTGTTCATTGTCTCTACGATCAACAAAAAAATGTCCGGTGCCGATATATCTTTCGGTAGTCCTCCAATGGGCAGCGAAGTAATTAGTAACTGTCTGCACTCTTCATCGGTCCATCCGATCGCATCCGCAATGCTGTTGCATCGAGTGTTCGGGTCTTGCAGATCACCACCTTCCCTCCGTGACTGAACGTCTCCGATACACTTCCCATACAGCATCGCCGCTCCGTTCCCATCATCTGTTACACTTGTCAAATTGGTTATTAGAAATGTGACACTCACCGTCTACTTACTATACCATCACCGTTATTGCAACCTTTGATCTTCCAGATGTTGCATTCGTGTTATATTACCGGAACTGACCCCGAATCCAGCCTCTAAATCACACCACTATCTGCATCGGCTGATAAATCTCATTTCTATATTCGTTGATCCACTGCCGCTTTCCGCGATATACTTGGGCAGTTTTATTGATCTGTCATTTTTGCATGGTACACTCCACACAGCGTTCATCTATTGACGTACACTTACCTGTGATTTACTCTACCTTCCCTCCCGCAGAACTGGACACCTGTATAATGCCTGCAACCACGCGGTCAATATTGATCAGTCTTCCACTTTCGCTTTGACGTTTCATACCAACCCTACATAAAGTTAACAGTTTGCCGCACGCTCACCTGCTTTCCTCCGGCCGTTCCCTACAACCATCACTCTGGCAGTCTCCCTCCCAAGAAATACGCAATTGTTTGCCACATATGATTCCTCCATTATACAGCCACCACTTTATATACTGCCATCTTTGCAGACTGATATATTTCCATGTTAATACTTCTTGACATACCTGTCGTAAAGTGAATAATTCACCGAGCGCTTCGACTAGATTTCTATCCATATGGCTCTTATATTCTGTAGCGCACCAAAAACATATCCTTTTAATATGTTCGAATTTTCACTAGTGGTAATTATTTCCTATACCACTTATGCATGTACTCCAGACCTTCAACTGACATCATTCGACCCTGACCTTCGAATTTGCCGGACATTACTACAGTTTTAGCTCAATGTACCACTCTCTTTGATACTCTGCATGCACGTGTTTTACCCTTTTGTGAATTGTCATTCGAGTATCACTATAATCATCTGATC
Organism: Fasciola hepatica; assembly: GCA_948099385.1. Taxonomy (NCBI): domain Eukaryota; kingdom Metazoa; phylum Platyhelminthes; class Trematoda; order Plagiorchiida; family Fasciolidae; genus Fasciola; species Fasciola hepatica. Next base: position 1,384,516 of record CANUEZ040000176.1, read on the forward strand.
ATGCATTCTAGCATGCTTCGGGCGCATCCGAAATATACAATTATTATTATTATATTGTCGGCAAACAAGAAAATTTCGCCATAAGTGATGACATTGCAAATATAATTTATATATGGTAAAAACAGCAGTGGTCCTAAAACACTACCTTGGATAACCCCGCTGTTTACTAGGTGGGAGTCTGATATCTGACCGCTGATGCAGGTAACTTGGTGGCGGTCTTGTAGATAGGATTTAAACCAACTGAGTAGGGGGTTTTCAATCCCTTATTCCTTAATCTTGTTGAGTAACTGCAGATGTGGCACTCTGTCAAAGGCTTTTGTCATATCGAGATAGATGATGTCGAGTGCTCTGTCTTTGTTGGCAGCTGTTGTTACCAAATTTAGAAAGTCAAATTGGCAGGTTGAACACGACCGTGATCTGAGAAATCCGTGCTGTCTTGGGCTGATGAGCTTATGTACGGAAAGGTAGTCGGTCAGGCAGTGTTTTGCAACTTTTTCTAGCAGCCTCGAGATCATTGGCGTATGATTAATCTGGTGGTAATTAGCAATTTCATGCACTGCGCCTTTCTTGTGCTTGGGGATAATAATGGATTTCTTCCATTGGCTGGGGAAGGTCCTAGTTTGCAGAGATAAATTGTATAGGTTAAGTAGTAGTAGGAGAATGTCCGGGCCGCCTAGAGCGAATATTGCTGATGGTAGGCCGTCAGGACCGGGGTCGTAGGTCGGTTTGAAAGTGTGAATGTATCTATTTATATCCGCAGTGGTAACCGTGATAGAACTGAGTGAGGAGTTTGTGACAGACGGGGTGACAAACTGGGTACACGATGGACTGAGAGACACTGTGGTTGTGAAGAAAGTATTAAACGTGTCAGCTATCTTTCGAAGTGAGGTTATGAGGTTATCCAAGTGGATGATCCGTTTTATGCATCGAGTTGATTGTGGAGCACGAGCCCTGTGTAGCCGGGCTAGCTCTTGAGCTTTGTTTGGGTGGCGTAACGCTTTGATTTCTTGCCTTAGTTGTAGGTCACGGGCCTTGCGGTGGATTTTGTGATAGAGGCTTGCCAGTCTGAAGACTGTAGAAAAGTCTCTATTTCGTTGGTACTCCCGTCGAAGCTCGTTGTGTTTCTGCTTTAGCCTGGCTATATGGTAACCTGCTGGTCTGGATGGATCGTAGGGGATTGATATGTTTTCGATGCATGAGTGTAAACTTGAGTAAAGGAGGTCAGCGGAGTACTGGGGATTTGCTGTTAGGAAGAACTCGTCCCAGTTTCTGGAGCGAATTTGAGGGGTGATATGGTCCCATTTAAAGTGACGGAAGGAGGGACCGTTACATGGTAGGCTAACAGTACGTGGCTTGGCTTTAAATCTGCAACTAACGATTTTATGGTCGCTGCCTGTGTAGTCGTTTAGTGTAGAGGCAGAGACGTTCGTGAGACCCAGGGTGAATATCAGATCAAGGATGTTATTCTTTCTGGTAGGTTGTTTTACATGTTGGGCCCACTGGCCCAGGCGAATGTATGGGGCAAATTGCAAATATTTGTAGGGGGCAGAAAAGGAGGACCAGTTTACGCCCGGGGCATTGAAGTCGCCTGCTATAAATTTACCTTCAAATGGCCGGTCAGCGATGTAGTTAAATGCATCAATGATGAGATTAGATGCGGAAGTGTCGTTTCTGGGGGGTCGATATATACAACCTACAACTATGTTCATCTGGGATAAAGAAATTGTAAACCATATAGATTCTTCAACATTTGCCAGCACGGTATTCTCAGTAGGGTGGCAGATAGGCTGCTCTTGACATACCCCATACAACCTCCACCGCGGCGGTAGATTCGTTGATTCCTGAAGGTTTGATAATCAGTGATATTTGGTCAGGAGGTGTGTTCTCGGTGAGCCAAGTCTCAGTAATCAGGATTATGTCGAAGTTGTGGACGACAGCCAGTCTTTTTATAGCGGAAAGCTTGTTCAAGATGGAACGGGAGTTGAATAGTGCTATGGTAAGCATTTCTGTAGGAGGCTTCGAGTCGTCAATGGATTTGGCAACCAGGGTGTGCGTGGCAGGGCGGTGATCAATGGGCGGGTCACCCATGCAGGGAGACTGGATGTGAGTTGCTACTTCCTTTTGGACTTCTCTATCCTTATCGCCGCACATTGTACATTGGGCCGAACACTCATGATGTTCAGTAGAGATTAACACTGGATGCTGAGGTGTTATTGTAACTCGGGCTAATAGATCTGAAAGGGGGTATGGTGACTCTAGGTGGGACCTCTGAGGCAAAACAGGCATGAATCGGGGGAGAGTTAATAAGGACGCCAGGGAGTCAGCAAGGGGGCGGAGAGCGGTAGGGGAGGGACAGCCATGGTTTTGATGGAGGCCTTGTGAGGAGAAGGACGAAGAACAGGGCAAGTGGGATTTTAATGGAACAGGTATGATGTTTTGGATAGAGTTTGTTGAGGTGGCAGGCATCTCACAAGACACCATGGAAAGAGTGTGAGGGGGTGGAGTAGTAGCTAACGGGCTGCTGATGAAAGAAGCCTTGGTGTGAAGGGTCAGTTGGCATAGCCTGCAGTGGTGTCAGAGTAGAATACGGCGATGTTGGGTGGTAAGGGAGCAGAGGGTTCAGATGGGGCATACCATGAGGGGGGAAATGGTCGGGCTCGGGCCACATGTTGTGGTACCGGTTTTCAACGACGCTGGTAACTTGTCCTGCATGGTTCGAGTTTGGAGGCGGTGCCTTAAGTGGAAAATTTGTGATATGGTACTGCATCTTTGGATGTGATGACGGCGGGGTCTGGGTTTGTGGGTGTGGGATGCAGCAGTGGGGTACTCAGATCTCCGGGGGACCAAATAAATGCGCTGGTGGGCTAGCGCTAGGGTGAGCGACGAGATTTCGTGTGTATGGTCGAGGTGGGGGTCGTAAACGGGTAGAAAGCCGGTTAGCTGGAGCGCGAGAGGTCCTGTGTCGACTGTCGATTAAAGATAGGAGCGTGACGATGTCAGTGCAGACGAGGTTTTGGCCATTGGGAGCAACAGGTGACGAGAGTGACAATGTGGCCGAAGCACTGGGAGACAACGTTGCAGTTGGCTGGTCGGTGCGGGGTGCGTGTTGGAATCTGGCGGTTTGTTGGCTCGTTTGGCAGACAGATCAGAGATTGGATGGCTGCTGGCAGAGAGGGAGGGTTGTATTGCTCGGCTGTGGGTAGACAGTGGTGGAGACTGGGGTGCAACATGGAGCCATTTTGGGGGACGTTGAAGTGTTGGACGTGAACGGGATGAGTCTAGGTCCACATTTTGCGCTGGTGCACTGGTTAGCGGGAGTGGTGACGAGTTGTTTACGGTGGAAAGTTTCTCAGGGGAGCTTTGCGGCACTGGGTCAGAGGGTGGTGGAAGTACTTGGTTGCCGGCATTCGATCTAAGGACCTCCCTATACAGAGGGGTTTTGTCAGCAGCAATTTTTATATTTTTAAATGAAGTGAACTTTGCGATGGACTCTTCCTTTCTAACGAATTCCACGGCAGTGCTCTCTTCAAGAAATTGAAAGGTAGCGGACACATAATTCGATAAGATAGTTTTCTGAGTCTTTTGCAGTAGCACTCGTGGTGCGACACATCACATGCCATGAGCAATGCCTGTGTGACCGAGGAAAGTGGCAAAGGATCTGGAACAGGACGTTTTACGTCAAAGTGGGTACAGGTGCTCCAGTTTGGTGAACGTCAACAGTGGTGTACTTCAGGGATCCGTCCTAGGCCCGGAAAACGGGCCGAGAGACATTATGCATCGTGAGCGTTCACTGAGACTGTATGCAATGAGCTAAAAAGTCTATTAAAACATACTCCAGAAGGACCACAGTGCTACCCGTCATCTACCTAGTTGACGTGCTCAAGGCTCACTACGAGGGTATATCTCGTTTCACTTGCGATCCAGGGCACCTTTGAAGGATTGGACGGTCTTCAGATCTACCGTTCCACCAGGCAGACCGTTCCAACTGTTCACAACCCTGTTGCTGAAGAAGTGCGATCTAGCCATCAACCTAGATCGGGCTTTTATCAACTTCTTTTCATGTCCCCTTGTTCTGGAGTCTACGGCTAATTGGAATAGACTATCTGGTCTAAGGCCAGAAAAGCCTTTCAATACCTTGAACGTTTCTATGAGATCCCCTCGACGTCTCCTCCTTTCCAACGAGAAAAGATTCAGGTCACGGAGTCTCTGCTCGTAAGTCTTACCCCTCTGCCCTTGAACCATTCGTGTGGCGAGACGTTGTACTTTCTCCAGGCAGGCGGTTTCCTTTTTGTAGAAGGGTGACCAAGCCTGCACGCTACCTTCTAAGTGAGGTCGTACTATAGCCATGTAAATAGATACGAATACCTCCGACTTCCGACAAGACAAAGCTGATCGCAGTCTAAAGAGCTCCCCACGAGCCTTATGCGCGGCAGCGTTGCACTGCTCCAACCATTTGAAGTCACTGTCAATGACGACCTCAAGGTCTTTTACCCTACTGACTGCCTCTATGATGAATAGCTCTTGATCATGAGCGACAGTTAGGCTCTCTGTTGCCCTCGACAACAAATGGCTTTTTTGAGCGTTTAGAGGTACGTCCCACTTGTATGCCCAGTTCAGGAGGGTACCTATTTCCCTGCCCAAGTCAGCCCTACCCTTAGATCCAACAATCTTCACATCATCCGCAAAAATAAAGCTGAGCGATCGAAGAGTGGATGCTAGGTCGTCAATAAATAACAAGAACAGGACCGGGCCTAGGACGGATCCCTGAGGTACACCACTGTTGACGTTCACCAAACTGGAGCACCTGTACCCACTTTGACGTAAAACGTCCTGTGGGTGAGGAAGTCCTCCAGCCACCTATAAACTGGCCCACCTATACCGAAAGTCTCCATCTTGCGTAGAAAAAGACGATGATTAACGGAGTCGAACGCCTTGCTAAAGTCGAGGTAGCATACCTCAACATGCTTACCTTCGTCCAGTGGTCGAGTTACTTCATCTGAGAAGCACAGGAGATTGGTCAGGCAAGATCTATTCTCCAGGAATCCGGCAGTGGTGGGTGCATAACTGGTGTGCATACCACCGAAGGAATTCTGAACGCTCGATTTCGCCGTCGCCATTACCTGTCCTGTGCAAACTGAACTGAACTGAACTGAACTGAACAAGAAGTGAACTGCGCTACGCCATATCATGGAGCTTAGGTTGTCTACGTCTCGTAATTTTCCCAATGTTCAGAAGTCTGTAGTGGTTTGAGCATTGTTTTCCTTCCTGTCCTGTGTCATTTTTGTTTGTTCTCATTCCAAGCGTATTTTTTAGTCACCGGCAGCAGAATTGTCCACAGTGCCCAGTGCAATTTTTAAGGTATTCTCCGGTCACATTTTCTCAACTAATTCCTGCTTAGTATTTATCACCTGAAGCCTTCGGAATTAGTTTTGAACTAGCCAAGTTTTAGTCGCTGTGGTTTCTCAAGATGCTTCACTGAAAGTCTGGAAACCGAAGGTACCCTTGTAGCACCATACCCGTTCGTAACATCGGTTTTTGGTCGGTTTGTTTAGTAGCGATTTTAAACAGATCGAAAATGAATGGATAAGAAGGAAATCGACAGTTGACGTAAGTTACAATGTTCAGTTGGCGTTTTATTTGAATATATATTAGTTTAATTTATCGAAATGCTCTGAAATACGTCGGTATAGACTGCTCTATCTCATTTCCTCGAAATAGGTAAAAGAAGCACCATTATTCGGAAAATCATAAATTTGGAGATAGAACTGAGCATCGTGAAACGTAATCCGGGAAAAGTAGCAGAAATTAACAACGCATATCACTTACTTGAAACAATTGGCACAAACCTCTGGGAAACCGTTTGAAAACCGGCCAAAAGGCGATCCGGAACCGATCGGTTTTCAGCCGATTTTCAAGTTGTTTTTGTTGTTGCGCCGATTGGTTTTCGGGCGGCTTCTGAGTGGTTTCTGAACGGTTTCCGAGTGGTTTGTGCCAGTCGTTTTAAATATGTGATATGGATTACGTTTCACGATGCTCAGTTCTATCTCCAAGTTTATGATTTTCCGAATAATGGTGCTTCTTTTACCTATCTCGAGGAAATGAAATAGAGCAGTCTATACCGACGTATTTCAGGGCATTTCGATGAATTAAACTAATATATATACACAAATAGAACGCCAACTAAGCATTGGAAATTACTCCGATTGTCGATTTTCTTTCTGTCCATCCATTTTTGATCCGTGTAAAGTGACTAATAAACAAACCGACCGAAAACCGATCGGCGTAATAGTTAAATCCACTCGAAAACTGGCCAAAGGCCGATCGGTTTCTGAGCGGTTTTGCTATAAGGGAGTCCTCAGGAAGCGATAATGCTCCCCGTGGGAACAAATACTGCGAGAAAGCCGTGGACAGTGAGGGCATCTAGCGCAATACTTGGTATAATTGGTACCATAGAACTTGCAATAAGGCTGAAAAGAGAGTATACGGTTTATACGCTAAGTATAGTTATCTGCAGTGGTTCTGTATCGAGCGTCAGACCACAGTACGCAGGATAAGGTCTGGGCTTGCAACCGTACTCGGATAGCCGAAAAAGAATCACAGACCGTTTTCGCCACAATCAAGGTGGCCAGGGTGCCAATAGCTGAAAAAGAAGTGCACATCACTTTAATTCGAAAACAACAGAGGGGATAGTATCAATATATTACTTAGGACAAGTCATTGCAAATAATTTGGTGGTTCATGAGTTACCGGGACCAACTACGCAGCCAGTCCAGTTTCTCGGCGGTTTGGCACCCACATGTAATAGAAAAAATGGTGTGGTAAAAGCTACTGCCACTCCGAGGGAATTTTGTAGCGCCGGCTTCAGCAAAAGGTCAGTGATTGTGTTTAATCTCCCCGAACCCGACTCGACATCACTCGCCCAGCGTGAAATTCACGATAGCAGGGTATTTCAGCAGTTATGTACACATGTCGTTACCTGAATTGCGCCCTATAGGTCTTGAACGGTTGGCCTAGAGTAACGATATTCGATTTTTGCGACACCCTAGGTTGCTTAAGGTGTCGTTAGGGTCGGATGGCGACAGAAAACTTGCTGGCATCAGCAAAACTCTAAGCGGTGGTTCTGAGGTCTGCGTAAAACCGGATCTACCCAGATCCATCAGGAAAGATCCAACACGTGCAACACATCCAGACAAAACCCTGCTTTGGTCACGTAGTATGATCCTGCATGGGGTCCCTGAGTCACTCAGCGACAACCCTAGAGACAGAGGAAGCCACGACCCCCGTCACTGGAAATTTATTGCATCGAAGTTGGTGATCGACGGGTTAGTGGCGTGCAGTACCAACAGGTAGCCACAGCCCTCACGCTTACAGAATATCCCCCAGCCTAAGCTCCGAGTCACCCTTCTGTCAGAGACCACGGCACAAGCGACGACCGAGAAATGGTATGCCACTAGAGCTGGCTTCTCTTCAAATCTACATCTGCACCCATGCAGACAGTGAAGCGAACGCGAACTACAAAGGTCAGCTGAACCGCCGTTGATAAACCAGCCAACGTTGTATTTACTAAACGCTCGAGAAACCACAGTAGAATGAAGTAACCAGCTGCTAAGTCCGAAAACCTCGATCGTGCCAGCTCAGTTAGAGTTGGCAGCCTAACCACAGTTCAACAGAAAGACTTTCCTCCAGATTGATCCTCAGGTGGGTCACTGGCCTGTATCCATCACGATGATGCCGTTCAGACCCTAGGGAAATTGTTTATCAAGTCGTCCGGTGTAGTCTTTGCACGCTGTCTACTCGCAACGCGCAAAAAGGAAACATGCCAAGACTTTTACCAATTCATCCAAAAGGTGAAATCCCCTGCTAGGGATTGCAATTACCAAGCCGTGACAGCTCAGAAAAATCAAAATGCCATTCTGCACGTCTTTTTAAGCGGAACGCAGTCGGACGTTGTACGACAGCGACTTGTTGAAAATAAATATGATTTACAAACAGCTTCGGAAGTAGCACGATCGCCCGCAATGACCTAGCAACAACCTAGTGTCTTCCAGACACCATCCATATCATGTACGGGTTTAGAATCAACACCTACTGAATCAAATGATAACTATCTCTCTGGTCATAAGGACGGTAGCAACTTAATCGCCGAAAGGACATCAGCGGCAGTTAGAATTAAATGCTACTTCTATGGGTTTGGAAGACACTCGTCTTACATATCCTGCCAAGGGTGCAGTTTGCAGTCAGTTAAAGATATGACTTGCGTATTTTCGCCTTTCTAACCGTACACTTTTTGACGATCTTTGTCATTTTGTTTGTCTGCGTGACATTTTTTGTGATTATGGGGGCCCGGGAGACCGTATAGCATTCGTGTCGCTGACTTCTTAACGCATAGAAAGCCTAACCAGTGGGCCTGGCTGCGTATGGCGTGTTAGGTTTGCTGGATGGGGTCCAGGAAATCCTCCCACCTAGTGGTTAGATACGTTAGAGGACGTGGCTTGGTATTGTGATCAGTAGCGCTCTTGTATCCATAACCTCTCTTTGCTGACTGGAGTTCTACTCTTTTCGTACTCGTGTTTATTCTTCTTAGTTAATCATGACTGCGGTTGCCGTTGAGAGATAATAACGAAAGCCACTGCGCTGAGTGCATGGTTAATGGTTGTCTGGACCGAAGTGAACTGAACTATTCTGCTAAAGTATGGCAAAGGTAGGTTAATCTTTTTTGATACCTTACTCCGTTCTCTCTCGTGAGAAATGTTTTACACAAAGGCAAAAGACCATTATCAAAGCCAATCTGTGCCAGAAACTGAACTACCGGATTTCAGGTTTCCTGCGTCCTGAGATTCTGAACGAAGCAATTAGGACGAATGAATCAGTTTTCATGCCGATGAATACAGCAATGAACTGAGAACCTCAATTATGAAACAAAGAAGTCGTAAATGAAATGTGTTGCATAAAGCTAATTCACAATGAAGGCAATGCGTTTGTCTGCTCCTTTTTGTCAGAGCGGATTTCTGGTTCGTTACTCTATTGCTCGGCTCCATTCGTAACTGATAACCAGAAGATTGCGTCTCCACGACCGGTGAGAATGAGGTTGACGGCAGAAACGGTTGGGGTACATGTAGCGAGAACGCATAGGTGGAGCGTGCAGGATCAACGGCTAAATAACAACCACGATGGGTGGCAGGTTGAGGAAAAATTCTTGTTGAGGGGTTGAAAGAGTAAATTCTAGCCACATCTGGCCTGCTGGTAATAGACCTAATAAGTGAGGAAACCTGATTACTTGAAAAGTAATGTAAGACGCTTTATCAATAGGACTATTCATATTTACAGGAGAAAATCGTCAACAAGTGAAAAAATAGGTGAGTTGATCAAAAAATGCATCCTACTCATGCTGTCACATTGAGTTTCTGTTGTTTGTATTTCAATAATTCGTCAGGTCAGATCAGGTTCCCAGAACGAGAGCAGATGGGTAGCCAAAGTACACCCAGCTGCTTCCACCAACATGGCTTTTAAAATGCCTCCGAAGCTGCCACTTACAGTTTCATTCAATATGCGTAACTGAAATGACTTCCTATCCAGTTCAGTTCGGATCAAAGGACATACAGAGGCGTGCCACCACGAGCTCTCTGGATCACTCGGTACTGCGACAGAAAGGGAAGTGCGGTGCTCCCCGGTGATTTGATGGGGATAAACGGAAGAGAGGACTTGCTGCTACTGTGCTCCAATCTGAAGAGCCCCAGAGAATTGCTGCCCCCGGTCAAATCCAGCTAACGCCCCACCTATCTCAAGGACATAACTACTGTAGGTGGATAAGATGAAGGTTTGAATCCTACAGCCGTCGCGTTGATTATCCCGTCAGTCGGGACGCCGTCCCAATAGTCAACAACTTCTACAGAGAACAAACCACTCTGTAAGTAACTTCTGACTTTCTTTTTCGATGGCTTTAATGCCCAATCAGCACATCCAGATGGGGTCCCTATGGACCAACTGAGATCAAGCTTAGGACAATATCATTACGGTGTTTGAGCAGTGCTGCCGGGGCCCATATGGGCATGCCTACGGTTCGGAAAAAGTGCGCGGAAAATCTGTACTGCGTTCATTTACTAATGTATTTCTCACGTCACAGCTGCACTTATCTCCTTCTTGTCGTTTAAGCCCCTATTTTGCTCTCTTCAAAAGTGGACCATAGGTTGTGATAATATAACCAAATGTCATGCAAACTTACAAAGCGTATTTTGTAAAACTGCATGGTAGTTGCTCATATTATAGCATAACCTGTGGTCAACTTTTGAGAGAAATTGTTAGTGAAAGTACACTCTTTCTAACAAATACGATATTTGTTTTTAATAAAGACCACAATGGAAGTCAAAATTACATTTCAACTCGAATCTATTAATTATGGATTATACATCACATATTTTTCCGCCTTAATTTGCCCACACTTGCCCGCAAAACTGCCGAAGCAACACGTCCAGATGGGCAGACGCTGGGCATATGATGGGCAACTCCATTGAAGACGATAAGTGCCGCTACCGAGGCCTCAGATAAGCTGAAATCATCGCCCAACTTTTTGCTGCAAATGAGTGCCTTTTTATTTTTTCACCTCCCTGATTCCCGTTTTGTACTTTCCTACTTTATCCCGGTCCGCCACTTTTTTTTAAACTGGCACAATTCCCTACCGATGATAAATGTAAACGGAATCCACTAATAACGACGAATATGATGAATTTACTAGGAGCATTAGCGTTTTAGTAATTTCGCCTCAAATTAACTTATGATACTAGGTACTGCATATATTTGTAATCATCAGAAAACTTCGTGAGTCCATCTGGATTTTTCTAATAAATACAACAAATGTTCCACCCGGTGCTAAACCACCACAATGAAGCATTTGCTCAACGTCTGCTTGTTCTTACTTTTGTTACGATTTTTGTTTAACTTAGCCACTATTTAGTATATAAAGGATGTGCAAGGCTGTTCCCGCTCAGATCTGTTGACTATCATGGCCGTTGCACATGTGCCCGTTGATGAATCTGAGTGTTTCTCAAGACACGTAAAGGAGACCTATAAATGGTTCCAACAGTTCGAGGAAGACTTTCGTTTTTTTCGGCAGCAGACTTGCACTTCGTTTTGCGTTTATGAGAGTGTGACTGCTGAGAACTGGTTTCGTACGCATCCGAGTGCACCGCCAAAACAATTCCCATACTACCGGGTTAGATTTTACTGCGTCCACAATCGACGCCGAAATAGGACAGCCGTCAGGTAGGCACCACACAGTAATTCTCCTTTAAATCCTCAGATGTCAGAATACTCAATGTCCGGCCTTCGTGATGATCCGTGCCATGGGAACGCAGCACAAAGTCGTCGATCGACGTCTGCAGCATAACCACGACTTCCATCTAATCAACGATAGGTTCTACCATCGTAATAGGCGTCTGACTCCGGAACAAGAATCCCTCGTGTTAGGATTGATGGGAACTTTCCATACATCCAGTGAAATATGTGAATATGCTCGCAAAAAGTTCAACCGGTTGTTCGCCGTAAGGGATATTTACTGCATGAGGGCCAAAGCTAATGCCGTAGATAACCGGACTGATGTTCGAAAAGTTCAATAACTAACGACCAGCAAGAGTTACCTACGAATCATATCATGGGAAGGCATTGCCAGGTTCGCGTTTCATGTTCCACATACCATGAAGGCTTTGATGGACAAATATAGCGAGGTACTGTTAGCGGATACCACTCATCAGCTCAACTGTGGTGGCTACCTTCTTTGACACTGCATGTTGATAGACGACAGTGGCTTAAGTCATTCAATATTCTATGTCCTGCTCCCTAACGGGAGTAGTACAAGCTATCTGCGTGCAATCACAGAAATGTGAGCTAGATCACCGGGTGCAACCAACGTGAAGACCATTATATTAGATCCAAGCTTAGCCCAGTATAATGGATCATCATCATCATCATCATCGTACAGCGTTAAACAGTAGGGCAAGCCCCACTGACCACTGCCTTTCTCACCATGTTGCACGTTGAGTTAGAAAGTATGAATATACAAGATGGACAGGGAGTGGACCTACATGGGTGGGAAGAGGAAAGAATGCCCTAGTAGCCAACACACGGAATACACAGCCTAACTGCACAAACGCACATCGATCAGTCATTCGGGTTCGATAGAAAGTGACAACACGATCGCCACTGCTCGCGGTTCGCTGCCATATCCTTCAGTGTCTCCAGCCAACTGGTAGACGGATCTTTTGGACCCCAACCACGAAGACGTGAAGCACCTACTTTTCCTAAGTCTGCTGTACATTTTCTCATTCCTCGCTGCCACGTCATCTGTTGACCTCCACGTGGTCTCTTCCACTCCCTAGGAGGAACGGAGAATAGGACACGGTACGGTAGACGTGTGTTTGACATATGTAACACGTGCTCCAACCAACGAAGTCTATTAAGCTGGATACGCTGTGACAAAACGTTTTCCGAATTAGTACCCAATAGTCGATTTCTGGCCTCAGCATTGCCTACTCGGCTATTCCACCCGATCTTAGCGATACTACGTAAACATCGGTGGTCGAAAACTTCAAGACGACGAATATCTTCAGCACGCAGACTCCAAGTCTCTCAACCATAAAACAAAACTGAACGCACTGCGGCACAGTATACACGACCTTTCAACTTCAGTGAAATATCAGATCGACGCCACAAGTGCTTCAATCCAGTATACGCCGCTCGAGCCTTGGATATACGCGTGCTCACCTCTACTACTGTGCTCCCATCCGTCGTCACGCTGCTGCCGAGGTAGGTGAAGTGGTTGACAACTGACAGCACCTCCTCATCGAGCATCAAGCTCGGAATCGTTGACGTCCAGTCTTGTAACATCACCTTGCACTTTGAAGGTGCAAAGCGCATGCCGAATGGAGCTACAGCTCTTGCGAGATTATCTAGTGCACGTTGAGCATGTTCCGTGCATTCGAACAAGCAGACAACGTCGTCTGCGTAATCTAGGTCACAGAGCTTTCCACTATTTCCCAGTTCGACGCCCACATCCTGAAGATTCTGCGGCGCACTCTCCATTATTTCGTCCATGACGAAGTTGAACAGGAATGGAGACATGGGACATCCCTGTCAAACACCACTGGTCGTTTCGAACCGACCGGATAGTTCACCGTAAACCCTGACGCGGCCAGAAGTATGAGAATACAATGATCTCATTAGGTTCACGAACTTCTGGGGCATACCTTTTCCATGAAGAGTACTGGAAAGCGCTGCTCGATCAACTGAATCGAAAGCGCTTTTCAAATCTAAGAAAATCATTATTGTCGGTCGGCGGTGCGTGTGACGCGTTTCAAGTAGTCGGCGAAGAGTAAAAATCTGGTCGATGCATCCTCGACCTGGACGGAATCCAGCCTGCTGTTCGCGAATGTTCTTCTCGCGAGCCGGTGTAAGACGATGCAGCAAAATGGAAGCTAATACTTTGGTGACTATCGGAATTAAGCTAATCCCACGATGGTTACTACAGTCATTGCGTATTCCCTTCTTGAAGATGGGAACAATCAATGACTCGCTCCATATTAACGGAATACGCTCCGCGTTCCAAATGTCACGGAGCAAAGCGGTAAGTGATTGTATCAAAACATTCCCACCCAGTTTGAAAAGAACTGGGGGAAGTTTGTCGGGATCTGCCGCTTTCTCCCGCCTTAGTAATCGAATACATGACTCTACTTCTACTTCCGATGGGGGCTCAAGTGATACCGCCCAAGGAGTCACAGTTGTTGACACGGGAGTAACTGCACTAGCAAGCGGCCAGCTAAACTGTTCCTTGAAGTATTCGGCCCATCGATCAAGCCTTTGCTGTTTGCTATGGATGGGTTCTCCATTCCTATCGCAAATCGTTTCACTGACCTGAATGCGCCGCCCACCGGTGTCACGAATAAGTTTGAACAGTCTTTGACTGTTACCTGAAGCAGCTGCTATTTTCATTTCTTCGGCTACCTTGACCCACCAATTTTCGCGATCCTTCTTAAGACTTTTCGTAGCTTGTCTTTGCAGCTTGTTCCGCATCTTATTCATCTCCTTACTGTTCGAGAGCTGACGCTTTTACTCCAATATACTCAGCGACTCTTGCGAGATCCAGTGTCTTTGATGGACAACGGATCGAGGACCACAGGCGAAACCTGCTGCCACGTGCATCACCTGTTTGATATGAGCCCAATGCTCATCTACATTACTGTTAGTCGAATAATGGATTTGCGACGACGTATCCTGGAGCACAATTCGTTTCTTGTCGCTTTCATGTTCATAGGCCTTATGAAGAGTCATTCGTACCGCTTGCATGGTCTGTCGTTAAATGGCAAACAACTCATCCATCAGTGGACGCGCAATTTGGTTTACGCCTCCCATAAGGTTGTATTTAATAGGTTTAAGGCAGCTATTCTTGGCCATATTGTCGAGGCAATGAACTACTTGAACCGTACTCGGTTACCGTACGAAGCAATGTGAGCGGGTTAACGCGTAATGAATATGGCAACCTTTGGTACGTTCACTGCCAACAGAGCAGAGGTTGAGAATCGTCACCTAAAGGAAGGGTTATATGCCAGATCGTCTCTGGTAGATGTATTCACGGGAATTTCAAAACGAATGGAGGATTTAGATGAAGTTAGGTGTCGTAGACTAAGTAAGCAATTAGCGAGTTCCTTCCGATCGTCCGTTGGAATGTAGAAATACTCAGGGCATTTGACCAGATTAAGTACTATCGCGCGTGTAGCAGTTGAGAAACACATGCGTTTGCATCAAGTTGGGGGCATTGTTCTTAATGGTGGTAGAAGGTTGCGGACATGCCGTCAGTCATGTAAAGTGACTGTTAGAATAGGGCTTCATCCTAGTTGCACTTGGTCGCAGTGGTCGATTTCATGCAGTCACATTTTGCATGTGACAGACAAAATAGGGTATGGATTCCATTGACTACTAGTAAGTCGATGGACTATTGACGTTCGTTTACCGTTGTCGGTTGAACTGCAAACGAGGTTGTTGGCGGAAATTGCTGAAATTCCGCCCCAATACAGCCCTAGTCGTAAGTTGTCCGTCACCGAAGACATCAGGAAGGATATTTTGGTAGCTTTAGGAAGCTTGGGTAACGATAAATGGTTACGTTATGTTCCTCGGCTGAGGAACCTAGTCACCATCATAGGTCCTGGACGGGATATCGACATAAGTTGCATTGACAAAGCTATTAATACAACAATGGACTTGGGAGACGATCACACTGTTAATAGGCACCTAGGGAAACAAAGTAGCACAAAACGTACGCTCACGGTTAGGCAGTCTATGGACCGATACCGAGCACGTCACAGGTCCCGGTCATTGCTACTTCTTCAAAACGTAAGCGGCCGCATTGCTTAGAAACACTGATGAACAAGATTTTCAGCTAATAGGACATCCATTGCAGAAATAACAGTTCCGACGTTTGCATACTACAACCTCCGCACGATACCGGATTTAGAATTGATATATATATATATATATATATATATATATATATATATATATATGTGTGTGTGTGTGTGTGTGTGTGTGTGTGTGTGTGTGTGTTCCCATGACCGCATTCATGGGAGACTGCACGCACCTAAGGTAACCTTTAGTTACGCGAATTGGACCGTAGTGAAATCTAAGCGTATAAGGAACCACGACGCTTATGAGGCGTATGGAGGCGCAAACCAAATTACGCATCCACTGATGGATGCGTTGTTTGCCGTTTAACGACAAACCATGCAAGCGGCACGAACGACGCTTCATAGCCCTATGAACATGAAACCGATAAAAAACAAATTGTGCTTCAAAATACGTCATCGCAGATCCATTATACTGGACTAAGCTTCGATCTAATATAATGGTCTTTACGTTGGTTGCACCCGGTGATCTAGCTCACATTTCTGTGATTGCACGCAGATAGCTTGTACTACTCCCGTTAGGGTGATGTTACAAAACTGGACGTCAACGATTCCGAGCTTGATGCTCGATGAGGAGGTGCTGTCAGTTGTCAACCACTTCACCTACCTCGGCAGCAGCGTGACGACGGATGGGAGCACAGTAGTAGAGGTGAGCACGCGTATATCCAAGGCTCGAGCGGCGTATACTGGATTGAAGCACTTGTGGCGTCGATCTGATATTTCACTGAAGTTGAAAGGTCGTGTATACTGTGCCGCAGTGCGTTCAGTTTTGTTTTATGGTTGAGAGACTTGGAGTCTGCGTGCTGAAGATATTCGTCGTCTTGAAGTTTTCGACCACCGATGTTTACGTAGTATCGCTAAGATCGGGTGGAATAGCCGAGTAGGCAATGCTGAGGCCAGAAATCGACTATTGGGTACTAATTCGGAAAACGTTTTGTCACAGCGTATCCAGCTTAATAGACTTCGTTGGTTGGAGCACGTGTTACATATGTCAAACACACGTCTACCGTACCGTGTCCTATTCTCCGTTCCTCCTAGGGAGTGGAAGAGACCACGTGGAGGTCAACAGATGACGTGGCAGCGAGGAATGAGAAAATGTACAGCAGACTTAGGAAAAGTAGGTGCTTCACGTCTTCGTGGTTGGGGTCCAAAAGATCCGTCTACCAGTTGGCTGGAGACACTGAAGGATATGGCAGCGAACCGCGAGCAGTGGCGATCGTGTTGTCACTTTCTATCGAACCCGAATGACTGATCGATGTGCGTTTGTGCAGTTAGGCTGTGTATTCCGTGTGTTGGCTACTAGGGCATTCTTTCCTCTTCCCACCCATGTAGGTCCACTCCCTGTCCATCTTGTATATTCATACTTTCTAACTCAACGTGCAACATGGTGAGAAAGGCAGTGGTCAGTGGGGCTTGCCCTACTGTTTAACGCTGTACGATGATGATGATGATGATGATCCATTATACTGGGCTAAGCTTGGATCTAATATAATGGTCTTCACGTTGGTTGCACCCGGTGATCTAGCTCACATTTCTGTGATTGCACGCAGATAGCTTGTACTACTCCCGTTAGGGAGCAGGACATAGAATATTGAATGACTTAAGCCACTGTCGTCTATCAACATGCAGTGTCAAAGAAGGTAGCCACCACAGTTGAGCTGATGAGTGGTATCCGCTAACAGTACCTCGCTATATTTGTCCATCAAAGCCTTCATGGTATGTGGAACATGAAACGCGAACCTGGCAATGCCTTCCCATGATATGATTCGTAGGTAACTCTTGCTGGTCGTTAGTTATTGAACTTTTCGAACATCAGTCCGGTTATCTACGGCATTAGCTTTGGCCCTCATGCAGTAAATATCCCTTACGGCGAACAACCGGTTGAACTTTTTGCGAGCATATTCACATATTTCACTGGATGTATGGAAAGTTCCCATCAATCCTAACACGAGGGATTCTTGTTCCGGAGTCAGACGCCTATTACGATGGTAGAACCTATCGTTGATTAGATGGAAGTCGTGGTTATGCTGCAGACGTCGACCGACGACTTTGTGCTGCGTTCCCATGGCACGGATCATCACGAAGGCCGGACATTGAGTATTCTGACATCTGAGGATTTAAAGGAGAATTACTGTGTGGTGCCTACCTGACGGCTGTCCTATTTCGGCGTCGATTGTGGACGCAGTAAAATCTAACCCGGTAGTATGGGAATTGTTTTGGCGGTGCACTCGGATGCGTACGAAACCAGTTCTCAGCAGTCACACTCTCATAAACGCAAAACGAAGTGCAAGTCTGCTGCCGAAAAAAACGAAAGTCTTCCTCGAACTGTTGGAACCATTTATAGGTCTCCTTTACGTGTCTTGAGAAACACTCAGATTCATCAACGGGCACATGTGCAACGGCCATGATAGTCAACAGATCTGAGCGGGAACAGCCTTGCACATCCTTTATATACTAAATAGTGGCTAAGTTAAACAAAAATCGTAACAAAAGTAAGAACAAGCAGACGTTGAGCAAATGCTTCATTGTGGTGGTTTAGCACCGGGTGGAACATTTGTTGTATTTATTAGAAAAATCCAGATGGACTCACGAAGTTTTCTGATGATTACAAATATATGCAGTACCTAGTATCATAAGTTAATTTGAGGCGAAATTACTAAAACGCTAATGCTCCTAGTAAATTCATCATATTCGTCGTTATTAGTGGATTCCGTTTACATTTATCATCGGTAGGGAATTGTGCCAGTTTAAAAAAAAGTGGCGGACCGGGATAAAGTAGGAAAGTACAAAACGGGAATCAGGGAGGTGAAAAAATAAAAAGGCACTCATTTGCAGCAAAAAGTTGGGCGATGATTTCAGCTTATCTGAGGCCTCGGTAGCGGCACTTATCGTCTTCAATGGAGTTGCCCATCATATGCCCAGCGTCTGCCCATCTGGACGTGTTGCTTCGGCAGTTTTGCGGGCAAGTGTGGGCAAATTAAGGCGGAAAAATATGTGATGTATAATCCATAATTAATAGATTCGAGTTGAAATGTAATTTTGACTTCCATTGTGGTCTTTATTAAAAACAAATATCGTATTTGTTAGAAAGAGTGTACTTTCACTAACAATTTCTCTCAAAAGTTGACCACAGGTTATGCTATAATATGAGCAACTACCATGCAGTTTTACAAAATACGCTTTGTAAGTTTGCATGACATTTGGTTATATTATCACAACCTATGGTCCACTTTTGAAGAGAGCAAAATAGGGGCTTAAACGACAAGAAGGAGATAAGTGCAGCTGTGACGTGAGAAATACATTAGTAAATGAACGCAGTACAGATTTTCCGCGCACTTTTTCCGAACCGTAGGCATGCCCATATGGGCCCCGGCAGCACTGCTCAAACACCGTAATGATATTGTCCTAAGCTTGATCTCAGTTGGTCCATAGGGACCCCATCTGGATGTGCTGATTGGGCATTAATGCCGTCACTATGAGAATGCACCTTGACGTGGTGTGATGGCTTGCGCGTCTCTGTGATCCAAGGAGCTATACAGGATGGGTTCTTTAAGCCGGAGATGCAATCATGCGTTACAGGTCAATGGGTGGAGGTCAGACAAAGTCCAGTCTCCTGGTCCTCCAGGTTGGGGGTTGATTTGAGCTGGCAACTCAGTCGGAAAAATCAGTGGAAGAATAATTGATCCAAGCAAATGGGCTTCCACTAAGCCATCCCGCTGTTTTGCGCATAGGTTCTCGTTAGAACTAAAGGCTTTAGATGAGGATCCTAGTCGTGCTCTTGCTTTGTGACTGGACACCCTAGCAGTACCCGTCCAACATCTCCCATGAACTGCACGAATACAAATAATTCCATACTGCATCGGTCGTCACGCAGGATAATCAGGACCGCGCTGCCCATTGCATCAAGCGGGGTGGGTAGTGATAAGTGTGCTACCGCTCAGAGTTCCCTCTCTTTTATTCAACCTTTGTCTTCTGTCCCTAACCGTCCCTCTTTGCCCCATCTATCCGCCCATAATGCTCCCAATGATAACACGGTCGATACTCGCAACGATTCATCGTCAAATAGTATCGGGAATAATCCTCTGTCTGGTAACTCACATTTTCTCAAGCCTCGTCAGCCTCTTAATCTCGGCTCCTTCAACGTGCGTACACTCATGCAGGCCGATCAGCAGGCGTGCCTAGCGCTCACAATAAATTCTCTGAAGATTGATGTCTGCTGCTTGAGCGAAACGCGTATCCAGGATTCGAGCAGTGTAATTCAACTAACTGCTCCTGGTATCTCATCGAGGTATATTCTGCGCACCTCAGGAGACGAAGCAGCTAGAGCTGTGGGTCAACGTGGTGTAGGAATTGTCTTGACTGACAAGGCTGAGGCTGCCCTTTTAGACTGGATTCCTGTTAACAGTCGTTTATGTGTTGTGAGACTCCAAGGGTCAGTCGGCGTTCGAAAGGATAGTTGTGTTGAGCGCAATTTGTTTGTGATCTCGGCGTAGGCCCCAACGGACTGCAGCTCAGACTTGCAGAAAGATGAGTTGTATGATGCCCTCGCCACTCTCGTTCGCAGCAGTAAAGGTTCTGACATTGTAGTGCTAGCTGGTGACTTCAATGCACAAGTTGGCAAACTTAGTGTGTCAGAAACCTGTTTAGGTAGGCGTTGTGCTTTACCTGCTGGGCGTACAGATAACGGGGATAGGCTTCTCCAGTTTTGTGCAGGCAATCGATTGTTCTTGTCTAGCACAAATTTCCGACACAGCTCACGTCGTACAGCGACATGGCGCTCTAACTCTACAGGTACTTTGAGTCAAACTGATCATATTGCCGTAAGCTACCGGTGGCGCAGTTCTGTTCAGAACTATAGATCTTACTGGTCCACGTACGTAGAGTCGGACCATGCATTAGTTTTAATGCGATTAACGCTCCGATTCAATTGTCATCGTCGCGAACCGCAAACCCGATTAGCCGTGCAGCGTTTGTGTGATCCAGAAGTACGCACCCGTTACGAGCAGAAGTTAGCACATGAGCTAGGATCCACGGAGAACAGTAATGTAGATGAGCATTGGGCTCATATCAAACAGGTGATGCACGTGGCAGCAGGTTTCGCCTGTGGTCCTCGATCCGTTGTCCATCAAAGACACTGGATCTCGCAAGAGTCGCTGAGTATATTGGAGTAAAAGCGTCAGCTCTCGAACAGTAAGGAGATGAATAAGATGCGGAACAAGCTGCAAAGACAAGCTACGAAAAGCCTTAAGAAGGATCGCGAAAATTGGTGGGTCAAGGTAGCCGAAGAAATGAAAATAGCAGCTGCTTCAGGTAACAGTCAAAGACTGTTCAAACTTATTCGTGACACCGGTGGGCGGCGCATTCAGGTCAGTGAAACGATTTGCGATAGGAATGGAGAACCCATCCATAGCAAACAGCAAAGGCTTGATCGATGGGCCGAATACTTCAAGGAACAGTTTAGCTGGCCGCTTGCTAGTGCAGTTACTCCCGTGTCAACAACTGTGACTCCTTGGGCGGTATCACTTGAGCCCCCATCGGAAGTAGAAGTAGAGTCATGTATTCGATTACTAAGGCGGGAGAAAGCGGCAGATCCCGACAAACTTCCCCCAGTTCTTTTCAAACTGGGTGGGAATGTTTTGATACAATCACTTACCGCTTTGCTCCGTGACATTTGGAACGCGGAGCGTATTCCGTTAATATGGAGCGAGTCATTGATTGTTCCCATCTTCAAGAAGGGAATACGCAATGACTGTAGTAACCATCGTGGGATTAGCTTAATTCCGATAGTCACCAAAGTATTAGCTTCCATTTTGCTGCATCGTCTTACACCGGCTCGCGAGAAGAACATTCGCGAACAGCAGGCTGGATTCCGTCCAGGTCGAGGATGCATCGACCAGATTTTTACTCTTCGCCGACTACTTGAAACGCGTCACACGCACCGCCGACCGACAATAATGATTTTCTTAGATTTGAAAAGCGCTTTCGATTCAGTTGATCGAGCAGCGCTTTCCAGTACTCTTCATGGAAAAGGTATGCCCCAGAAGTTCGTGAACCTAATGAGATCATTGTATTCTCATACTTCTGGCCGCGTCAGGGTTTACGGTGAACTATCCGGTCGGTTCGAAACGACCAGTGGTGTTTGACAGGGATGTCCCATGTCTCCATTCCTGTTCAACTTCGTCATGGACGAAATAATGGAGAGTGCGCCGCAGAATCTTCAGGATGTGGGCGTCGAACTGGGAAATAGTGGAAAGCTCTGTGACCTAGATTACGCAGACGACGTTGTCTGCTTGTTCGAATGCACGGAACATGCTCAACGTGCACTAGATAATCTCGCAAGAGCTGTAGCTCCATTCGGCATGCGCTTTGCACCTTCAAAGTGCAAGGTGATGTTACAAGACTGGACGTCAACGATTCCGAGCTTGATGCTCGATGAGGAGGTGCTGTCAGTTGTCAACCACTTCACCTACCTCGGCAGCAGCGTGACGACGGATGGGAGCACAGTAGTAGAGGTGAGCACGCGTATATCCAAGGCTCGAGCGGCGTATACTGGATTGAAGCACTTGTGGCGTCGATCTGATATTTCACTGAAGTTGAAAGGTCGTGTATACTGTGCCGCAGTGCGTTCAGTTTTGTTTTATGGTTGAGAGACTTGGAGTCTGCGTGCTGAAGATATTCGTCGTCTTGAAGTTTTCGACCACCGATGTTTACGTAGTATCGCTAAGATCGGGTGGAATAGCCGAGTAGGCAATGCTGAGGCCAGAAATCGACTATTGGGTACTAATTCGGAAAACGTTTTGTCACAGCGTATCCAGCTTAATAGACTTCGTTGGTTGGAGCACGTGTTACATATGTCAAACACACGTCTACCGTACCGTGTCCTATTCTCCGTTCCTCCTAGGGAGTGGAAGAGACCACGTGGAGGTCAACAGATGACGTGGCAGCGAGGAATGAGAAAATGTACAGCAGACTTAGGAAAAGTAGGTGCTTCACGTCTTCGTGGTTGGGGTCCAAAAGATCCGTCTACCAGTTGGCTGGAGACACTGAAGGATATGGCAGCGAACCGCGAGCAGTGGCGATCGTGTTGTCACTTTCTATCGAACCCGAATGACTGATCGATGTGCGTTTGTGCAGTTAGGCTGTGTATTCCGTGTGTTGGCTACTAGGGCATTCTTTCCTCTTCCCACCCATGTAGGTCCACTCCCTGTCCATCTTGTATATTCATACTTTCTAACTCAACGTGCAACATGGTGAGAAAGGCAGTGGTCAGTGGGGCTTGCCCTACTGTTTAACGCTGTACGATGATGATGATGATGATGATCCATTATACTGGGCTAAGCTTGGATCTAATATAATGGTCTTCACGTTGGTTGCACCCGGTGATCTAGCTCACATTTCTGTGATTGCACGCAGATAGCTTGTACTACTCCCGTTAGGGAGCAGGACATAGAATATTGAATGACTTAAGCCACTGTCGTCTATCAACATGCAGTGTCAAAGAAGGTAGCCACCACAGTTGAGCTGATGAGTGGTATCCGCTAACAGTACCTCGCTATATTTGTCCATCAAAGCCTTCATGGTATGTGGAACATGAAACGCGAACCTGGCAATGCCTTCCCATGATATGATTCGTAGGTAACTCTTGCTGGTCGTTAGTTATTGAACTTTTCGAACATCAGTCCGGTTATCTACGGCATTAGCTTTGGCCCTCATGCAGTAAATATCCCTTACGGCGAACAACCGGTTGAACTTTTTGCGAGCATATTCACATATTTCACTGGATGTATGGAAAGTTCCCATCAATCCTAACACGAGGGATTCTTGTTCCGGAGTCAGACGCCTATTACGATGGTAGAACCTATCGTTGATTAGATGGAAGTCGTGGTTATGCTGCAGACGTCGACCGACGACTTTGTGCTGCGTTCCCATGGCACGGATCATCACGAAGGCCGGACATTGAGTATTCTGACATCTGAGGATTTAAAGGAGAATTACTGTGTGGTGCCTACCTGACGGCTGTCCTATTTCGGCGTCGATTGTGGACGCAGTAAAATCTAACCCGGTAGTATGGGAATTGTTTTGGCGGTGCACTCGGATGCGTACGAAACCAGTTCTCAGCAGTCACACTCTCATAAACGCAAAACGAAGTGCAAGTCTGCTGCCGAAAAAAACGAAAGTCTTCCTCGAACTGTTGGAACCATTTATAGGTCTCCTTTACGTGTCTTGAGAAACACTCAGATTCATCAACGGGCACATGTGCAACGGCCATGATAGTCAACAGATCTGAGCGGGAACAGCCTTGCACATCCTTTATATACTAAATAGTGGCTAAGTTAAACAAAAATCGTAACAAAAGTAAGAACAAGCAGACGTTGAGCAAATGCTTCATTGTGGTGGTTTAGCACCGGGTGGAACATTTGTTGTATTTATTAGAAAAATCCAGATGGACTCACGAAGTTTTCTGATGATTACAAATATATGCAGTACCTAGTATCATAAGTTAATTTGAGGCGAAATTACTAAAACGCTAATGCTCCTAGTAAATTCATCATATTCGTCGTTATTAGTGGATTCCGTTTACATTTATCATCGGTAGGGAATTGTGCCAGTTTAAAAAAAAGTGGCGGACCGGGATAAAGTAGGAAAGTACAAAACGGGAATCAGGGAGGTGAAAAAATAAAAAGGCACTCATTTGCAGCAAAAAGTTGGGCGATGATTTCAGCTTATCTGAGGCCTCGGTAGCGGCACTTATCGTCTTCAATGGAGTTGCCCATCATATGCCCAGCGTCTGCCCATCTGGACGTGTTGCTTCGGCAGTTTTGCGGGCAAGTGTGGGCAAATTAAGGCGGAAAAATATGTGATGTATAATCCATAATTAATAGATTCGAGTTGAAATGTAATTTTGACTTCCATTGTGGTCTTTATTAAAAACAAATATCGTATTTGTTAGAAAGAGTGTACTTTCACTAACAATTTCTCTCGAAAGTTGACCACCTAATTCTCACCGGTCGTGGAGACGCAATCTTCTGGTTATCAGTTACGAATGGAGCCGAGCAATAGAGTAACGAACCAGAAATCCGCTCTGACAAAAAGGAGCAGACAAACGCATTGCCTTCATTGTGAATTAGCTTTATGCAACACATTTCATTTACGACTTCTTTGTTTCATAATTGAGGTTCTCAGTTCATTGCTGTATTCATCGGCATGAAAACTGATTCATTCGTCCTAATTGCTTCGTTCGGAATCTCAGGACGCAGGAAACCTGAAATCCGGTAGTTCAGTTTCTGGCACAGATTGGCTTTGATAATGGTCTTTTGCCTTTGTGTAAAACATTTCTCACGAGAGAGAACGGAGTAAGGTATCAAAAAAGATTAACCTACCTTTGCCATACTTTAGCAGAATAGTTCAGTTCACTTCGGTCCAGACAACCATTAACCATGCACTCAGCGCAGTGGCTTTCGTTATTATCTCTCAACGGCAACCGCAGTCATGATTAACTAAGAAGAATAAACACGAGTACGAAAAGAGTAGAACTCCAGTCAGCAAAGAGAGGTTATGGATACAAGAGCGCTACTGATCACAATACCAAGCCACGTCCTCTAACGTATCTAACCACTAGGTGGGAGGATCTCTTGGACCTCATCCAGCAAACCTAACACGCCATACGTAGCCAGGCCCACTGGTTAGGCTTTCTATGCGTTAAGAAGTCAGCGACACGAATGCTATACGGTCTCCCGGGCCCCCATAATCACAAAAAATGTCACGCAGACAAACAAAATGACAAAGATCGTCAAAAAGTGTACGGTTAGAAAGGCGAAAATACGCAAGTCATATCTTTAACTGACTACTTTTATTCTCTGTTATATTCCCCCCCGCTCTTTCTTGTACTTGTTGTTGTTGCGTTGGCACCATGTTTGATTTCAAGCTGATGTGAAATAATGTGTAGCTGGGTTGATAATGGTGACAACCACATGATATATATATATATATATATATATATATATATATATATATATATATATATATATATATATATATTTCACAACAGCCTGGTTTCAGACTGTGTGCCAAAAAAAGCATGGTACAGTCGGGAAGGAAGAGGTAGATAGTCTGAGCCCATGATTTCTTTGTATGCCCAATCCTGCCAGGTTGCCAAGGCCAAAGCAGGTGGTCTACTTAGGGGTTCACAACCGGAACCTTCAGCTATCCAAAGCCTTACGTGGGGTAACTGAATGCTCAGTTCATACGCCCATTGGATGGGGCCAAACACCCTGGTTGCCCAGTGCACCTCTTTGCCAAAGATACCGGTGAGCATACCGTTGTACACCTCATGACCCATCCATGGTTGATTTGGAATCAGGGTTTAGCCATCTCCCCTAGACTGACTATTAGTCAGTCAACCCGGTGGAGAGCTTCGGGCATTCGCTTTCGTCCTCTCACTTTAGTGGGAACACCTCCGCCACGAGAAGGCAGGGAGTAAGACTTCCCCAGCAGGGGCCGTGTTAGACGCACGGTCACTTGGGAGTATTTCTGGAGGTGTTCAGGACGGGTAGTTATTACGGAGCCTGCGACATCCACCCCCGGCCATAGTGAGTAAAATAATGAACACCTTGTTGTGCGTCTGAAGTGCATGTGGAATCAGATTTCAACACAGGTTAGGTCGGTGTTTTTATTTAAGAGTAGGCGACTGATGGGTTTTTTGCGTTAGATGAATCCCGTTATTTTTACCTCCAGTGTCATTTTAATGAATATTCCTTCTAATCCGAGTGTTTCATTAACGGAAAACCCGGGAGAAGTTTGGTCTCACAATGGGAGTGGTTCTAGGTAAGCGAAATGCTCTCGTGTTCTTAAGTGTTTTTCTTCCCCAGTGATTTGTCTCAGTCCACCATGCTTAAAGCAAAATTGGCTGAACTTCAGAAGGAAAAAGAAGATTTGGAGGAGCAGTTGTCTCGACAACGGGAAAATCATGAAAAACAAATGGAAGATTATATTACACGCTATGTGAATGCCGATTTTTGGCTTGCGCAGCTGAATACCATTCTGGTAACACGTTAGGTTTTGAATTTTCAAACGATCTACTGTTGTAGCCCGCACGAAAGATGCGTTCCCCAAAATCAGGTCCCACGCCTCAGTTGCCTGTGAGTTTGGGCTGTGGTGATTCGCTGTTTTTCTCGCGCAAAATGTTCGAACCGGCTACAAATTTGATATACAAAAAGATGCATGGATTTGCCAAAGAAGCCCAGACACGTGTTAGGCAAAGCAATGACGATCTTTTAGCTTGGAAATTCAATCCAGAGAGGTTTGTTTGTATCACACGTGACTCTCTGCATCTGTTGTTTCAAATTTCACTTGTTTCTCATGCGGGATAGAGCATAAGACCACACTATTCTACAATACGAATATTTTACCAGGTGTTTACTGTACCAATTTAAAAAAATTCTCCAAGTAGTCATGTATGAATGCTTCTGTGATTCATTTTTTACACAGAAAGTTTTGATCCGTCAATAAACAGCTTAACAGGGTTTCGAAATGTTTGTTTTCCTTGTGTCTACAGGTTGTTCTTCATCATTGGGTGTTCAACTAAATTTTTAGGGTTTTCCGGTGACTCATAAATTTATCGCTGCACATTAATACTCACTTTATTCCGGGCACGTTTTTGATCCACGGAGTCGTAAACAACTTGGCTCGCTAAACCGTCCTTTCAAACACTGAACGTTCCTTTCACACAATGCGGTTGGTGCGTGCTACTGAGCATGGTTACAAAGATTCACACTCGTTGGTCATTTCCTTTTGATGAGCGTCTAATTGACCTCAGCCGATTTCTTGAAACATTGTGCCATTTATGTGTAATAAATAAAAAAGGTAAACGTTATTAATATGAACAGTTGCTTTTGCAAGAGCAGCTTGAAACTGCCCCTTCAATCACAACTAGGCACTGCGTCAGAAGCTGTCTAATTGCTGATCAGTGTACTACACGAGGAATCTTCGTAGGACTTTTTATTCCCTGTTCGTGCGTAACTGCAGCGGACGGATTCCATAGGTTCCCAATGTACTATCAAGAAGAACTGGCAACTATAGCCGGGAGACTTGGATTGGATGGAGAGCCACATGAGGCAAACTTTGGTAAGATGGCTTTTACCACTTTGCAGCACTCGTAATATTGCTAGGTCACTGAATTTTTCTGAAGAGACTGGTTAATAAGGCTTCGGTTAAGTTAATTTGTTTTACGGTTACAACCAAAAATAGTGTAGGAACATATATATATTGATAGTAGTATGTTAACGTGTGGACAAGATTTCCCCGGAAGCACACGACCGGTTTCGCGGTTGTTGCCGCTCATCAGGTATGCGTACCCGGTACTCCTCTGCCCACTCGTCTTCATACTTGTACACTCCGATGTTATATGTTCACTAGAATCTAATTTGAATCGTCTGGAGTGTGAATGGATACAAGTATGAAGACGAGTGGGCAGAGGAGTACCGGGTACGCATACCTGATGGGCGGCAACAACCGCGAAACCGGTCGTGTGCTTCCGGGGAAATTTTGTCCACACGTTAACATACTACTTAATATCAATATGAGCGCTTGCACATGCAGCCTCGTTGTTCGTTGGGTTAGCAGTGACCCAGACATGAATAACTATGAGAAATCACAGTTGTGATTCATTTGTGGGCTCTTCAATGAAGAGTATCCATTCACACTCCAGACGATTCAAATTAGATTCTAGTGAACATTATATATATATATATATATATATATATATATATATATATATATATATATATATATATATATAACGTGTGTTGAAAAAATCGTTTGGACGAGCGATACAGCAAGTTTAATAATAAGTTCATATAGGATGATTTAAATGGTGTAACCAGAAAAATACGTATAGATTTACAGAGGAAGGAGAACGTAAGTACACACGAGTCGGTGTGAGTTAGTCGAAGTTCAGGGCTTATAAGTGGCAATCATGAATTGTGTGGTGTCTAAAACAATGCCGACACGCAAAATGTCCTGGCAAACTATCCAGCTTACCTCCAATGAGACGCGACGAAAGATCGTCGCCTGTTGCCGTTTTAGGTCAATATTTGAAGGATCGCAATGAGATATAGTCTACTCTGCATTTTTTTCTTCATTAAATATAAAGTGAACTACACTGTGAGGGGTAAACCTCATGATCGAAGGACGCTGTCAAAAGGGGTTGTGAAGGGACATTCACGTAAGAGCCATTTTATTGTTTTTACTTTTAAAGAGAGGGAAGATAAAACAGGGAGGGTGTTCCACATGGACTACGCGACGATGTAAAAACACGAGTAGTGACACTTCAACGATAACGTTTGCAGACAAAGGGCGAATAAGAAGCCCCATTGACGTGTATTCGGAGCTGAAGATTGGTAAATCAATGGTGTTCGTTTCTAAAACGAATTGAACTAATTGTAGTTCTATTTCCGAGACCATCTGGGCCTAATCGCTATCCCATACAACCACCTTGATTCGTACCAATGAATAGAACTTGTTTATACTGCGAGACGTGTTCTGACTGGTAATAATGAAACGGGCCCGAACAATATCAGTTCAAGTGTGAGGATCTAGGTTACTGGTTCTTCCCGATTGACCAGTGAATGTTTTTAGCTAAATGGACTTTTTCGCATCTACTCATACGTTCTCATACCCCACTCACTTTTCTAGAACCAATAACCTGCATTACGGCTCTGAATCCGTGTATTTTTTTCATTGTCTCAGTACCAGTACATCGATGCTGACTGATTTGCCAGTCAAGGCGATACTAGCAGTGCTGTTCTGCTACATTGTTCCAGTGTTGTCATTTCGTCAATTTGTTTGTCAGCGAGACATACTTCATGGTAAACTACGGCTTTTTATTCAATATGTGAACGTCAAAATCGTAATTAATGTAGAGCCCAGGGGAAAGGGGTTCACTGCACTAAGGGAAATTACGGTTGGTGTAAGAACCTGATTAGTGAATCACAATATCCTAGCGTGTCTCGAGCGTGTTAGTTGATCAGATGGTGGTAGAGCTGTCCAATTGGCAAAGGGATAGATCTTCTTTGAAGTCATGAGTTTGTTTTACCCTAGTGTTTTTGGTTTTCGTAAACGTGTGCATTTGACTGTTCACCATCCCTGTCTCATCTCAGTGCAAGTGGAAAACAAATGATGGGTCGTATACGTCAACTACTCAGCGAAAACGAGAAGCTTGGCCAAGTTAATCATGCTGATCGAGTGGCTTCGCTCGAATCAGATGCGGAGCTTCAATCCACTTGTATTAAAGAATTCATTAAAACGCATTCCGGTGAGCCACGTATACTTTTATTATTCACCTGCTTTTTACTATATGATAAAAAAAGTTGGGGACGGCCAAATGGAGAGATGGGAAAGTGGAAAGATTTGAACCCAGGACAGAAGGTTCTAAAGCCCGCCATGACGACCATTTGACTTCCACCGGTATTGTTTTCCTATATATATATATATATATATATATATATATATATATATATATATATATATATATATATATATATATAGAAGTCAAGGCGTACACTGAGTTGTGAAACGTCTATTGTGACGTTTCGATCCGAACTAGGACTCGTTGTCAAACGTGAGTGAATGAGTGCGTGAATGGGACGGCTGGTTCCACATGTTTTTGGTGTGTTGCTCGTCTGTCCGTTCCTCGAGTTTTCGCCATCAGTTTTGCCAGGGTGACGTAATGCTTATCAACCTCGACGTGTCGGTTGAACGAGTTGATCGAATGGAGGGCTTCGAGGAACAGGCGCCCCCCCCCCCTTCTTCTTTGCTCTGGCAACCACCCTTGCGCTATCGATTTTGACCTCGTGACCTGTCTCTGCGCAGTGGCTAAAAATCTGTGAGTGTGGGTCGGCGCGTCGTAATGCTAGTTTGTGTTCGTTTAGGCGAGTACGTAGTTGTTTACCTGTCTCGCCTATGTATTCCTTATCACATCCTAGGCATGGGATAGCGTAGACCACTTTCGACTGATCGTGCTGGTCTACACGGTCTTTTCCGTTGAATAGGGCGGTCCGCAGGGTGCTGACGGGTTTGTGGGCAACTTTGATGCCCAACGGTTTTAGTATACGATCTACTGCCTCTGATGCTCCTTTTATGTATGGTAGCACGACTATGCTTCCTGGGCTGCATTTCTTTTGCCTTTTTTGTTATTTCGAATATAAGAGTTTGCGGAGCTTTTTGGGTAACCGTTTGCCACGACCAACTTGAAAAGCCTGACAGTTCCTTTTTCGGAGTTCGGGTGTGCTGCAGTGTATCCGCCTGGTGGAATAGGGTGCGCACACAGCTCTTCTAGTGACATGTTGGTTGGTTGCTTTGGAAGTTCAGAATGCGGTCGGTTGTCGTTGGTTTCCGATAGACTAGATTTCCGTTTGTTTGCCTCCATCAGAATGTCGAGAAACGTCAGTTTTGCCTCGCATTCTTCTTCCTTTGTGAATTTTTATTCCTGGTGCGAGCGTGTTCAGATGTTGATGAAATCGATCTAGTTGAGACTTTTCTAGTATCACAAATGTGTCATGAACGTATCTGATCCGCAAACGAGGTCTGATTGTTTCGAATGCTTTGCCTTCGAATGGCTTCATGACTGCGTCTGCTAGCAGGCCCGAAAGCGGCGACCCCATCGATGTACCTCGTATTTGTTTGTGTTTTTCCATTGAATTGGATATATATATATATATATATATATATATATATATATATATATATATATATATATATATATATATATATATATATATATATATATATATATATATATACTCTTTCGCAGTTTGTTTTCTGAATGACATTTTCTTGTGTTTATGGGGAACGAAAATGCAACGGACAAACCGTACAGCATTCGCGCCTCTGACTTCTATTCTTGACCGTGCCCCTCAGCCTCTCTAATCAACAACAATCCTCATTACTTACGCTTCAGCCAGGGAGGCGGAAATCCAGTGCTGGCGCTAACGTTGTCGTACTACTACGCCGAGTCTTGGCCTGACCGCCGCCTCGCTTTTTCCAGCCTTGCTCAGCACGTGCTAATGGAGCTCGGAAGGGTAAGCGATGGGTAGACATTCGCAAAACATGGCCGAGCCACCGGAGGCGGTGTAGAGTGATCACTTCGATAAGAGAGCGGTTATCCGTGCCAGACATACGACGGCACACCTCATCATTACAGTACTTCGGAGAAATCGGTTGTCAAACACAGAAACATGCCGAGCATCTCCAATACGAAGTGATCAGGTGTCGCAGCCGTAGAGTAGAACACTACGAACCGCGGCGAAGTACATCCATCTCTAAGAGAGAACCGGATGTCAGGGCGACGCCATAGGTGTCGCAGGTTTGTGAAAGCTGCTCTAGATCTGGCTATTCGTGAACTGACCTCCTGCCTAACACCACCTCCATTTGTTATCAAGCTCCCAAGGTACTTAAAGTTTTCAACTAACTAGGTGGTTACTGTGAGGGAATGCACCCAGCTCGTTTCTAATAGACGGCTCGGTTCAATAAAGCAGACAGCATGTGATCGGCTGACCAGAATCGCCGACAAGATCAGAGCGAGTCAGGCGACCAATGGATCAGCTAGCGGTTAACATTCGACCAGAGCCAAATCAGCCAACTCGGGCGCAACCAGATAAACCAGCCAGACGGGCCATTTAGGTCTGTCAGTGGGCCAATAAGCTTTTATGCACGGTTTTGATTATGAGGAGCGCATATCTTATATAAACGAGGTATTCTTTGCCAATAAAACGAAAATTGATTCTGAGGCAGAACTGAGTTCTCACTAGCATTAGTGAGACGGTATAGAACAGTTACCAAATAGTAAGTGCAAGCACAGGCTCCTGCCAGTCTCGCAAAAGTATTTTGCTCTTGGGAGGCTCAAAGTGCATTCTATATATGGATACCTCAATCACCAAGCGGTTCAATTAGTGCTGCATTACCTGTGCAGTATTACTCAGCAATACGATATCATTGGCATATTCCGAGTCGAAAACTCCCTTCCTTGGGAGGAGTTCGACTGCACCGTTTGGAAGACCAGACAAGGCATTCCGAAGAACAACCCTTCTGGAAAAGTTGAAGAGAGAAGGGATATAGGGCAACTTCGTCGCACTCCATTGGAGACGACAAATGGGTCGAAAGCTGACCGTAGACCCTAACCCGATCTGAGGTGTGACGATACAGTTCTTTGAGGATTGTCACATGCTTTTCAGGTACTCCATTTCTCAAACAAAAATTCCATACAGCAGTCCAGTCGACGCAGTCGAAGGCCGCTTGAAGGTCCAGGAACACGATGATCGTTGATCTCTGGAAAGTGTGACGATGTTCTAGCAGTTGTCAGAGGGTGAAGATTAAATCGATACACACAAGACCAGTACGAAACCCAGATTGTTCCTCGCGAATATGCTCTTCGCGCGTTTGGTACAACCTACGAAGTATGACAAATACAAGCAGCCTCGACGCTGTTAGGGTGAGGGTGACATCTATGGTTAGCGCAGTGACTGTGCTGGCCTTTCTTACAGATGGGGACAGCAATTGATTCCTCCCACAAGGAAAGGATCTGCCCGGAATTCCAAACTTTTGAGAACAAAACACGAAGTTCTCTAAGGAGCTACACCCCGCCATCTTTAAAAATGGCTGGGAAGGCCAACGGAGTGCGGCGCTTGTTGACATCCTAAGGCTTAGATTTCCTGCAGAGCTCAGCCTCAGTAGTGGGTCTGTGCGAAAGGACCATGGGACGTGTGCCGTAAGAGCTATAGGAGAGGCCGACACTGAGGGCCAGCTAAACTGTTGGCCAAGCGTTCGAGACGCCCCTTTTGACTGTGAATTAGCTAACCGTCAGCTTCACAAATTGTTTCACTCACACCAAGTGACTTCTTACCGGTGACTCAAATGAGGTGGATTGGCTTGGGGGAGTTCCCATGGCGACAGTATGTCTCGTCTCTGATGCACATCGCGACCACCAGATTTCGTGTTCCCTACGAAGACTTGCTTTAAGTGAACATCTCATTTCGAGTCATGCTTCGTTATACTCGCTTCCAGTCGCGATAGACTGGCATGCGTCGAGAAAGTGCAGAGATTCACCAGAAATCCATGGTCTTACGGCACTACGAGATAGTCCACTACTTACTAGGCCAATGGAACGCAAAACATTCTTGATAAGTGACCAGTGCTGGTTTGTGCTGTCACTTGAGGATGCAGCTCCCACGTTGCAGAGTACAGACAAGCGAGATGGATCGGGAAGCTTATCGCAATCTAACCGTCATTGCATCATGTGTTTGGAGCGCCCAGCGAAACACATGAACAGCTTAGTACAAGTTAGTACGTGATCGGAATCGAGGGGGGGGGGATTCAATACGGACGAAGATCTTGTATGCAATCCCGCTATTTGTGGCTTATAGCGGTGTGTTCGATCGGGATCCGCTGCCGACTTGGAGAGGGTGGGTGCCACCTAGTGTACCGGCGATTAGAATGTCTGAAGTTTGTAGTGGCGAGGAGCTGATGGGGGTCTGAGCGCATGGGCGCGAGCCGTTCCCCGTTTTCTGAGTGACAGGCATCTAGCCCAAAAGAGCCTCCTAAAAGCGCCTCGTTCATTGACAGCCGGCCTACTCTAGCATTCAGATTTTCTGCCAAAATCACGATATCGGATCGGCTTGTTTTGTGTAAAACATCGTAGAGCTTTTGGTAGAGGGTATCTTTGACTGCATCTGGGCTGCAGTCGATGGTTGCGTACGCCGAAACGATAAGTAGATTGCGTCTATCGGGGAGGCGACTGCTCACTTTGCACGAAACCCTGAATCTCATTGCGCATATACGACCGTCGACGGGGAGCCAGTCTAGCAGCGCCGCTTCAGCTCTCTTACTGAGAACAGTGCCAACGCCAGCAAGGCTGGAAGCTGCAGCTTTAGCGTCCTCAGAAAGGCGTAGGTGAAACTTCACAGAAGGATTAGATGGGGATGTTAGTCGAATGATGGAACGGGAGTCTTGAATGCAAGTCTGTTGAATGGAACGCACATCGATGGCTAAAGATTCAAGCGTACGAGGTAAACCCGCCTGTTGTCCTGTACGCATCAGGGATCGCACGGTGAACGTAGCTAGTCTCAGTGGGAAACATAATGATCCACGCATAACGTGCTTTACATTCAAGCCGTCTATGGTCAAGCCATTACGACTTTATATAGATCGAACCGAGTATAACGTGGTTGAATGAACGCACATGTAGTGTCAACCCCGGTCATAACTTCAAGCACGTTCTTTTTCGGACCAGGGTTCCACCGGGTCGGACACAGAGTCTGTGGCAGACACTGAATCCAGCGAAGTGCAAGCGAAGGCACATATCACTGATTGGAATCAGTGCTCACCGTTTAGATGCCTAATGTTGTGTGTGTGTGTGTGTGTGTGTGTGTGTGTGTGTGTGTGTGTGTGTGTGTCCACTGCACATGACGGGGATTTCAGCCACGTAGTCGGATATGGTTAGTCAGCCGTGTAACGCACGCATAAATGAGAACCACCTGCTTGACTCATGCCACCGGTCTTCGTGACTGAATAAACTGGCCGACCCAACGAACCAGTGCACAGGCGCACATATTTTGTGTGTCTGTATGTGATAGTTGCACATATGTGGTTTAAGAATGGCACACTCATCAACGTGGATTCAGCTCAACCTGGGTTTGTCGATTATTCTACGGTTGACGTGATGGTTAGTTTTCATTCGAGCGACTTTGCGTTCACATGGCATTTGGTATAGCTAGGTTCGTTTAATATGGGAAGCCTCAGTCTACAAAAAGACATGCAAAGATTTCCGCTGCAGCCATCCTTTTGTGCTCGTTTCAGCTGTAGTCTTACAAATTACGGCAGCTTTCATCCCCGAAAGGGACAGTTGCAGTGTGTGTTTGTAGGTGCGTGTGGTGGTGTGTTGACTACAACCAACAAACCACCGTAAGATAACCTTATAGGTAAATCTGTAGTCCTTGGAAGAGTTTCATGTACCGGAAAGTGCGAGTGTGTATGGCTAGAAAACCAGTTGCGCGAAGATGAGCAATTGCCTAAGATTGACTGGTGGGACTGCTTCGCTGATGTGGATGGGTTCTTCGTGGGAACAGTACGCTGTACGCATGAACACAAGTTGTGTGCGGGGCGTGACACTGATACCGAAGGGGTCTTAGAACGCCTGCTATTACTAGTCTGGAGGTGACGATTAGAAAACGATATGCTGGCCCCTTTGGGACAGCAGAATAAAAACATAGCACCATGCCCGGATAAATGGTAATCGAATGTTACATAATGGAAAATCCATTTGAATTTTTCACATCCAGAAGTTCAACGCCGTTATTCAACACGGGTGTCCCCGCCTCGATGTAAAGCGGTGATTGTTCGCCAATTAGTTCGATGGATTGGGACGTGTCTTTTAGGGTGTAGTGGCCAGTCCTTTGACAAACCGCTTCATATATGTATACGAGCAGTCGGACTACTGAATGGTACGAAGATGCACTCATGTCAAGTATCGGTCTCAGTAGTATTCCTGATTTTTCCATCTTTGGGGGCCCGTAAAGTCGAGTAACGGATGACGATATCTTCATTTCTCATAATTCACAATGCTTCCTCGTGTTGATTAGCCATTTCGAGACTTGGCAAAGCATGTGGGGTTGTCCTTATGCATCGTTCAGATTATATCGCTGAGACGAGTGACATACTGCAGGATCCCATGAAGTTCAAGAGGCCAGAAAGGGAAATGAACAACTAGATCAATGGAGGAACAGCTCACCGCAGCTCTGAAGTCACAAAAAGCTCGGTGTTATCTCCCAAACAGCCTCAGAGCAGGTAAAACCAACTGGCACCACTGTTACTCAAATTTACGGGTTGCCGAAGGTGCACAGATCAGGAATTCCACTGAGACCGATACTTGACATGAGCGCATCTTCGTACCATTCAGTTGTCCAATGGCAGTATATAAACTTGAACCGGTACCTCAGAAGATTGGCCGGTACATCCTAAAAGACACGTCCCAATTCGTCGAACTAACTGGCGAACGAGATGTTAAAGAACTAAAACGTTTATCATGGTATACGCTGTGTGTGAGGATAGATCTATTCCATCGAACATAACTTCTTGGGAATTTGTCAACTGACCTTCGATGACACGCTTTGAGTTGTGGTGAGTACCGCACATACGTCCTAAAACGGACAGTGCCAACACCACAAAGCAAAGAGGTTGAATTTCATAAACACCGTCATTTTTGTGCTTCAGACTATTCTGATATTTAGGCACCTAGTCCAAAGTAGGGGACAGTTTTTGGCTTCTCACCAGGTTCCATTTTATTCGTGAATTAATCTATGATATTTTCAAAACTCTGTTTGGCTGTTTGTTGTGTCCTGAATGGCGCCCTGCTACTATTCGTGCCACTGTTGGGACGATGCCCGAACTCCCCTCCACACATCTGAGGTGCTGATTTCGTTATGATCCCTAAGAATGTTTATTATTCGAGTAGTTGCATATTTTTGTATTGCTGGAGTTTTAAATTTTACTCCTTGTCTCCATTGTTCTTTACTGGTCAGTTAATTCCCTCCCTTTTGCAATAATTTACAAAATCCTTTGCTCTGACCTGGGTAAACCATACAGACGGTTGATATCTTTAAAAAAGACAATATAATGTCAATAGCACGGCGTTTTCAGTGGAAAAATTATGATGAGCCGACGTTTCGGTTACCGTGGGTAATCTTTCTTCTTTAACAAACCGCATGGCGCATCGTTTTTTCGATATCCTCCGAACCTCGTTCGGTCCTGACAGGTTGACCTCCTTGTTTATCCGATGTTTTTCCTCCAGTATCTTGCTGTGCCACCAATATGCGTCCGGTCGTGTGTCGAATGTGGTCTTTTTCAAATTAGCAAAGGGTCTAACCTTGTATCTCACGCACTCGTTTTTCTGTTCTGATTCGAGACCCGCACATTATATGATGACGGCCATACTGTCCGATCTGTGTGTCGTGTTTATTGCGTGTGTGTGTGTGCGACGTCTAGACTAGACTACCTGTGGTGATGTGCCCGGAGCTGATGATCTATCCGGGAACTAACTACGACTTCACTAGTTCGTGTAAAGGCTATACGTTCATCATTGGACAAAAGTATTGGGTGATGCGCAGTCAATCTTCGTATTCCGAACTAAGGCGACAAAATGTCACTTTGGCCCACAGAACCCAACATGATATGATTTCAGCAAATATTTTGATGTTTTGTAGTATACAAGAATCAGTACCTTTCGTGGGGATTGCTCGTGTTCGATCTGCAAAAGACAAAAACTCAGAATACTCAATAAGCACAAAGGCTTAGTAAGTAGATCAGCAGGATCCTACACTTACATTTATCGAACACTAATGTGGCTGCTAACAGCCTCCTCACTACAGTTTGACATTGTTTTGTGGTGTTTGCGCCATGCCCGTTGATCATCCATTCCTCGCAAATGCTTTCTTTTTTGCCCAGGTATCGAAAATGTACTAGAAGAAACTTACACAGATATCGAAGGATTACAAAACAGTCTACTCATCGTACACCAACAGATTGATCGCGCAGAAACCGTAGTAACCAATCTTCAGGTGAGTTTCAACCGACTCGTTTTCTCAAACGGAAAATGAAAAGAATTTGCGGATGTTCACTTTAGTCTTGCTTCTAGTTCGTTTAACACGAATTTTTCTAAGAACGTCAAAAAATGGTTTTGTTCAGCATCGAGCACAGTAACAACTCTTGTCTGCTTTCAAACCCTTCGCAAGAACAGTTTTTATTTTTAAAATGTACGCGTGAATGCTAACTGAAGTTCGTGGAATAGTTTTATCATGCAGTGTTATCGCTCAACTCGTCGTCGATAGGTCCTGTGCGGCCGCTTCATCTCGTTTGTTAGGAGTCATCATCAACTGCGGTGCATATTCTCAAAGTCATTTCTAAAACTCCGTCCCGGCCACACTACAAGATTGTGAATCACACACTTGGTAACTGTCAAAAGTTGGTTCTTCGGGAGAAGCAATCAGTACATTGCTACATCGTGCAACAAGGAAATCTCAATCATTGCTGATTCTTCGGTAGTTTATAAAGCCTGTTGCACCAATCAGACTGCTCGATTTGTAATGTGCCAAATAAAGTTCTCTTTCTGACCAATCAGAAGATGCCATTGACATTGTAAAACAAAAGCATATGCATCACAATAACAGTTGGGTCCTTCAAATTAGCTGACATCGAGATGTTCTGAATAAGGTTTTTCGCTTGGGATAATGGCGGCTGAGCTGAATAAACGATAGAGACGGAACGGCCCAGTTCGGTTCGGGATCACTCATTGATACAGTCTACCATTTTCATAATTACGGTGCACAAGTGCAGAAGTCCCGTAGTATAATAGGCAGAATCAGTGGTGCCGGATAGAATGTTCCTCGCACTCTCACTTTGCTTCCGTAGGTTGGAGCAGTGAGCGTTCAGTGAGAAAGCATACTGCCGCTGAGAGGTAGATTTACGAATGAATAGGTCATGTCAATGTTAGTGCCCTTCTGTACATCTTAGGACTCTGGTCGCTGCGGATAGAATAATATTGTACATGTATGACAGAAAAAAATTTCCCTGGAAGTACACGACCAGTTTCGCGTACCCCGTACCCTCCTACCCAATCGTCCGTATACTTGAGGATTAGTTTTAATTAACCGGCGAAACAATTATCGGGAAATTCTCTTGTGTTCCTTAGAATGGACTCTTCGTCCATGCACACTTCTAATGATTCAGATAAAATTAATAATATTTAATCACCGGTTTTTCGGAAGTATTCTCCATCCTGTTAAAGGGTCGTGTTAGCACTGCCGAGGTTAGATGCAGTGCATTGGGTATGCGCAGCGACTCATGAAGTCAAGCGCTGAAGCTCATCAGCTATTGTGTTTTGGATGTGTTACACTTGCCCTCGACTGATTTCCTAGGCATGCAGATCGGGTAGTCATAATGTTATAGTCTAGAAGAACTGTCGGTTAAATTGCATGTTTCTTGGGACTTATGCACGACAAAATCAATTAGCCATAACAGAGTTGCTCATTTTCATCACAGCTATTCAGTCCACTTGAAGGCAGTCTTTATTCGGTCGGAGGGGTAAATCATGTGATTGGTATGCCTTTCTTCATCTAATTGTGATGCAATCACATTCATTGTCTCCCCATAATTGTTTTTGAGCAATTACCACTTACTTTCTCGGCGATTAGTATGTGTACTCCAGTAGGAATGCTAATAAAAATGACCAGTCCGTGAATTGGAAGGTATGTATATCCTGACCAGGGGAATTGGTTTCCCGGGTTTCATTCGAATTCTTCGGTATGAAACACAAGGTTAGAAATAGTGCGAAACGGTATGTCACAGTCAGTGGTCGCATTATATTCATGATGTATACCTGGCTATCTTTAGTTTAACACTCTATACAATGAATCCAGGTCAAAGCAAACTCATGCCTCTTTTTCAGGAACAGCTGGAATTGAAACAACCAGGTCGGGCCGCCGAGCTTATGGCTGCCGTTCTGGTTCAGTTAAGCGAACAGCATCAACAAGCTGAATATGACCTGTCAAAGACGAATGAGGTTCCTACTGAAGCTGAGCTTGATGAGAAGTTGTCACCACCAAGTTCCGAGAAAAATATCCTTCCACCGGACACGTTGACTGATAGCTGATGGGACAATTGCTTCATCATGTATGACTGCCCTTTCTCTACCTGTGTACACTATTTATTTTCCTCCACTTTCACGGCACAACTGCGAAGGACAACATTTTTTCATATCCTAACCGTGTGTTCTAAACTGTTGGTTTGTATTCACAGTGATGGGATGAGTTAACACTTTTCGCCGCTTATCCGCTGTGGGCGCTGGGTTTCTTTTTTGTGAGCGCGATTCTTACCAGTCGAGTCTCGACGATCTGAGGAGTGAACTCAACGAACGGAAGGAGACCAGAAACAACTCAGGATGGTATACTGGGCAGAGAAATGCGTTAGGAATTCTTCGTGTGCCGCAGCACTACTGTTAACTGTGGTGTTGTTGTAGCGCCCCATGTCCTGAGTAGGAGAGAACCTTGTAGTTCTTCTGATTTTCAAATTTGAACACCATTGTTCCCCAATTTGTTGCGAGGACTGGTCAAAACAATATCAAAAATTTAAAGGCTAGTGAACCTCACTACCTCGACGATTTCGTTGCGCAGAAGGCCCGTGGTTCATACAACCGTTCTGTATAATAATAGGGTTGGACATCGGTGAACGAAAAGGAGGGAATGAACGCTGGCTTCGAGTTGTCCTGTTTTCCAGTAAGTTCCGTGATGTGCTACTCGTTTTCAACCCGACACTTGTTGAGAAGCCAGGAAAAGTAGTCCACAATAGGTGACATGCACAGTTCGGCAGGAAAAGGTGTTTGTGTTTATCAAGAACTCTTCAGGGACGTAGGCGTATGAGGTGATTCCACATTTTTCAACAGACTGTACTTTTGTGGTCTTCAGTTTGATACCTTATAAACTACGAATGAATCTCGTCCTGGTTTCAGCATTAGTGCAAATTAGCTACTCACTGCTCGAGTTGCGGTTCTTGTGACCCACAGTACTCAAGTTGGCATCGACAAGAAAACTCAGGAATTTTCCAAGCATTGAATTGATGAAAACGAGAATTAACTCGGCAAGTCTCTTTGGGGGTGGGGAGTGGTTAGGTATTATTGATTCTCTGGATAATGCTAAGTCCGCTAGATCTGTCAGTGCCAAATCATGTATTTTTAGCCGCGAAGATTTTTATGTTAATTTTTTATAGAATGAGAGTGGTGGAACCAGAGTATCAACTGCGGTTAGCTATCAAGGAATTAGAGCTTGTTGGACCGGGGAATTGGCTCAGCAAGCCAGCAGGAAAATCACAGTTCGTGATATGAACAGCACAATAGCCTTGTGGACGAACATAAAGAATTGAGACTGTGGCGACCTGGAGATGACTGGGTTTGAATGTGTGAATTCGTGACCAAAAATACTTCAGACAAACAAAACTAATTAACACTTAGCTCCAGGCATTTTTTATGTCGTTCGATGCCACAACGCTGTGCATTGTTTGTCTGCTTGCTGAAAGGATATTTGGTTTCCGCCAGTTGAAAAACAGTTTTGACTGCTCTGCTAGTGGACGGTTGAACCTTGAGCTCCCTTAGCTAGTATCGCGGCCGGCGCCGCTTCCAAACGTAAACAAGAACGACATTGTTCCACACAAACCTTCCTTCATCTATTTTACTGACTTTTACCGTCTCTTGGCACGCGTCGGAACTTTTGGTTTGTTGCTCGTTCCGTAGACCATTTTCGGGATCTAGTTAGTACCTGGTATCCGGAGTACTAAAAGGCTGCCAGGAAATACGAGTGTTCTAGCATTTGACCTGCCAAGGTTGGAGCTGCCGCTTTCGATGGGCGCGCCGAACAATACTGCAAACCCATGGGGCAATACGCAATCCACCTGCCTAGGTAACCACTGATGAATCACCTACCACTTAACGGAGAAATGGCACTAATATGTCTGACATATCTCGAAAGAACGCCTTGTCGGAAAACTCAATTAGAACTTGGATATCATCAGGCTTGGAAACGAAACTGGGAACTGGGCTATCGGGTGACTACGTATGGTATATGGAGAGAACTGTATGGTCGGCGGAGCAGTAGATAATCTTTTGCCAAAGCAACAGTTACTGCACAGAAATCGAAGTCCATACATAGACTTAAAATGACTGTGGTGAAATTGGCTCTACAGGTAGTGACAATTTCAAAACAAGACTTCGACACAATTCGTAGTTCTTTATATATATATATATATATATATATATATATATATATATATATATATATATATATATATATATATATATATATATATATATAATGTCTACGGACATGTTCATTTCGCATCATCCATTATAGTTTTATTTGCTTACCAGTCTGAAAGAAACGAAAGTGAATAAATTAGTTTTGTTTATTTAAACAACGACTTCGTACGAGCCTCACATAGAAAACATCTTCCACAGCGATCGTTTTCTACTAGGTTCCAGACGATATGGAATGCAGCCGAGAAGAAAACCTCCATTGGCGTGATACTCGTGCAGTTATTGACCATGTGGTGAAATTCAGCTTTATTTGTTGAACACATCATTGTTTATCTGAACTCGCGCCGCCAAGCGCGTGACCACTTGACTGTTGTCCGTGCACGCTACACGCAAGCTTTTCCAATATACACTAACCACTTTCTCCCTACCTGTGAAAGAAAACTGTCCTGGTGATTGCGGTGTCGTATTGCAGAGTACCACTGTAATGGACAGGTGGTCTATATGTAGTGGGGAGCGCGCCTAATAAGGAAACAGTTTAGTAAGGTTTAACCAGTCTTACAACCGCGAAACGCAGATTCATTTATTGTACATGATGACCCATTCACTTGATTGCATAACCAACGTGATTTAGTCAATTACTTTACACTGTTATATTTCATTTCGTTGATGCTGTCCGCATACGTTCATTTAAACCACGGAATACAGCAGTTCCGCTCGCAAGTAAAATTGACCCGCTCAAGTGACGGCCGCCAAAATTGACTCCGTTAAACCCACTATTTTTATTGATGGGGACTTCCATATGCGCATATCTACCGACTAGTATACTAGTCACCAGTTCGTGAAACAGAATGGCACATCTATCACCGTGTATGATATTTGTAAAGAAACATTAGTTGTAATGCCTGGTGATTCCCTACAAGGATGAAACAGCTGTACAGTGCTTCCATGGTTTTCAGTGGTGAGTTGAGCCTTGGAACGGTATGGTGAATCATATACCTGAACCAGTTGAAAACGTACGTAATAAGATGGGTCCTTGAATAACTGTGCCGTCTAGTCGTGGACTTCTGTGTGTCATACTTCACTACTGAACTGGTTACTGTCAAAGTTGATTAAATGTGGTTGTCCTCGGTTTTGTTAAAATGTTTTATTCTGTTATCCGTTACAGTGGAATCAGCATTCACGATGATCAGTTCTCATTCAAACACTCTCCGTCTGAACCCGGTAATTCCGTAACACTTTAATCTGTTAGGCATCTCGTCGTTTGTTACACATGGGTTATTATTTATTGTCTCAGTGTTCACGCTGATGAAGTCACTACTTAATTCGCGTTCAGTTCACGTCACGGCGAGCGCAGGAGATGTAAACCATTTTCGGGATCATATATCAAACACTGATCAACCATGAACAAAGCGGTGTGCATGCTGCCGGTCCGGGCACGTGAACAGCAATCCGTTAGTGGGTTGGCCACCAAATCGTTCACCAGGGGAAATGTGAACCCGAAATAGGGACCTCACCGGAAACATGGGCTGGTGCACATTCTGACAACTGAGAAGACATCCGTGTCTCGGTGTCTAATGGTCCCTGGGGTGATAAGGCCTACATGTTTGGTATTGATTTGTTGGGGAACCATCTGATGAACCTCATGCACGAATTTCAAGTACCGAAATAGCACTACCCAACGTTTGCCCACCAGAAAGCTTGGCAACTCCGTTGAAAGACAGCTAACAGAACTAACAGCGTCCAGCTGGGCTACGGTTGGGTATGTCCAAAGTACAGAAAAAGTTACGGAAAGTGGTTACCTACTTTTCGCCAATCAACCCACTTTCGTTTGTCATTAGGCCATTTTGTAGTCTATTGAGCATAACCACTAAATTACCGATA
Organism: Fasciola hepatica; assembly: GCA_948099385.1. NCBI lineage: Eukaryota > Metazoa > Platyhelminthes > Trematoda > Plagiorchiida > Fasciolidae > Fasciola > Fasciola hepatica. The sequence goes on from CANUEZ040000176.1 coordinate 1,428,688, forward strand.
TTCAGAAGTAACGTGGCAATTTTTACAAAAACGTAAGTGGATTTATCAAACGAAATATCCCATATATACACGATATTTTTGGTATTCCTCGTTCGATCATTTCATTCTGCCAAAGGTCGTTTCTGGTCCTTCGCTTTGGTGTTCACCTAGAAACGTAACAGTTATGGTATTGCAAAATATAATAAAAAGCAGTGGGATGTTATTGCTATCTTGGGAGGAACTTCACACACACACACACACACAATTATATATATATATATATATATATATATATATATATATATATATATATATATATATATATATATATATATAAAGGAGTATGATTATATACAACAGGTGCGAAACAAGATGTGCACGTTTTCAGTAACATGTTATTAGGTAAGTGCAACTGTTTAATTGAAACGGGAAGACTGGGTGGTAAATCCCATGTCTAAATACGCATATAAACAGATGTACCATCTAAAATCTAAAGTTGTAAATGGAGCAATGTTTATGGAAAAAATCTGTACAAGACCGCAAAAAATAGAACAATAACCGACGGAACGCTATGGCACTCCTTCGGCTTATCTCAAATCCACCGCATTTTTTTCTTTTTCTGACAACTATTCCATAAAGCAGAACTGTTCTTGCATAGCTGGCATGTATCAGAAAAATGCAAACGTTTCAGGTGTCTTTCTCGCGTTTTCATTTCTCCTAATCAAACGAGCAATGAGTCATCTAATCCGTTCACTTTTCCAGAGCACCAGTTTACAATAATCTTCCTGTTCATCACGGATTATTTGAATACATCGAGCATTACAAGACATGAGAATTTAGAACTATACCCTCCAAAATAAATAACTGTGGCAACAGTGCAGGGACTTATTTTCCTTTGTCGGGGTTCTATGACTTTTTCTTCGTCGGTAAAATGTTTGTTCACTTAGTGAGGTTGTCCAGACAATACAATAGGAACGATTAATTAATTTGATGGTAGATAAAAGTGTATTGTCAATTTGTAAAATGCCCTCGGCTTTCCGAAAAGCCTTCATTACCGAGCTTTTTCCCTACTGATCATCTATCGTGTGAAATGGGAAAGATAACAGAACGTCAGATGGCGTGATAGCCGTGCAGTCTGGGGACGTTGAACGGAGATGAATAAGTTACATGTGGCAACGCATTCAATGTGATCACTTTATCATACGACTAACGCTAAGCTGTTAATAAGTTGACGACGTCGTTTGGTATTTCATGGGAACTAGACATACACACACGGCGGCCGTCGAATGCGATATTTCATCTGTTGGTAACACTGTAAATCAGTATTTCGTTACAAGAAACAATTCCACAGTTCATTTTGTTAACCAGCGGATTATTCCATTCAGCATGCATTTTACGTACTCGTTCTTTTACTGCTTCTTTTGATACTACTATGGTAGTACATCGGTAAATAGAAGAATATGCATGTTCGTGAAATTATAGGGACAATTACGCTCACGTCTATTCCGCGGTTACAAACCGTGGTGCGTTGACGGCCGCACTATTTATGCGTGAAGTGTTCCTTTTACAGTGCTTTCAGTTCGTTCACTGTATGTGTCAATTGCGCAACAAGTGATTGGTTATGGTATCTATCACCACATCAACACGTTTTTTTTCTCACACCTTTACACGCATTCAGGTGACCGTGTGGTCCATTCGGATGAAATTTCGGTAAGTAATCGAAATTTGACGGCCCAGTACCCACTATATGCCAGTAGGGATTACGTAACGGCCCTTCGGAGACATCAAACTCATTTAAAATTCAGTGGTGAGCCTAGATCTTGGGTCCGCCTTCCTTATAATTACGCTTCTGTAGTTAGGTGCGCTATCGGAATGATGGCCGCTTCTCAGGAGCTCATCCGATTCCGGCATCATGCCTTTACCAGCTATAGGTAGTTTTACATCTTACCTCGAAACCCCATTCTTTACAGTCATATGAAATGACTTACAGTCGATCAATTGTGCTTCAAATCACTTACCACATCCAGGACAGATAGCCCGTTTCATAAGTCCTATCTGAAAAATGGGTGGCTCTCATCAGCCATCCAATTGGATACGTATCTGGTCAATCAAACGTTGGCCAGCCTGTTTAATAGGTTAGGAATTCAAACTGGCTTCGATTCCTTCAGTTGATTGGTTGTTTGAAGCCTGCTTGTTTCAGTCAACCTGGTGCCATCCTGTAGCGATTCATCGCCATTATCTTCCGAACGGTTCTGGAGACTTGGAGAACTTTGGCTTGTCATCTCCGGTCGTTAGTTCATCTAGCCTCTCGTCTCCTGTCAACTCAACAAGAAATTGATATAACTACAAAATTATTCATTACTCTATGGTATTTGCTACGTTGATGAATCAAACTCAAAATAGTTTGCAGACAACTTCACACCGAGAGATTCTACGTTTAGTTCTATTGTATCCCTTACACGTCTTCAAGTTGACTTACTTTTCTTAAGCAATAGCAACCCATGTAGCAAAACCGCTGACAAACCAAGCGGTTTTTGGGCGATTTGCGCTATCATGACGACCGAGTTTCGAGCGGCTTAAAACCGATCCTATGAGACAGTTGGTATACTCAAGTATTTTCTCCCACATCCCCAAAATTACGTTTCCATTTACTCCCCCACTCTATTATCACGATGAAATCATCTCTACAATCTCTCTTGAGTCCTGTTCAGACGCTCGCAAGATATATGCGGACTTGATTCCCGTCCAACGAAAGGAACGCGCAGAACGATAGAAATTGGTGGGTTATAGTAATTATATTAGTCATCCTGTTTAACTGACAGGAGATGGGAGATTGAATGAGCTTATGGCCAGAGCTGTCGAGCCGAAGTGCGCCTTGCCACCTGAGCCACTTGATGTAAGACGGCGATGCTGTCGTGTGTGCCGGTACCAGGGGGACTTAAACAAACAGATTTCAAACAACCAGTCGATTGAAGGAACTGAGACTTACCTGAATTCCTGACCTATTGAAGAGCCTGGTCAACGTTTGCTTGACCAGTTACGTACCTTAATGGATTACTGATGAGAATCATTCAAATGTCCCACAGGACTTTTAAAATAGGCCCATATGTCCGACCGAAGAAGATTATCATACCGCACTGGTTGAATCGGGTCTGGATGCAGGAAAGTACTTTGAAGTACAGTTGTCCTTACTATAAGCTACTTTATGTGACTGAAAAGAACGATTCGAAAAGGAGTATTGCCTATAGCTAGAGAAAGACCTGGTACCGGAATTGGATGCTTATGGGGAGCGGTTGTCATTCCCAAGTAGACCTGAGTGCAGATACCTATTCATAAGCAAGGCGCGCCTAAGCTCTAAGCTCGCAATAGCATTTTAGTGAGTTTGATGTCTGCGAAGCCACTACACCGGAGCCCGGAATGGACGCTACTTATAAAATGGAATAGGAGGAAATATATTCGAATGAAGTAGGATAAATATAAAAATGTATGGATTGACACCGCACTCTATTCTGGCGACCATCATCTTTATTGCCACCCAGGTATAAACTTTTTTACCACTCCGAACCAAGTTCTTCCTGGTTCGACCATCAAGATGACACAAGCTCTTGCGTGTCCTCCCTGATCATCTCTCGCTCTGTATTCTTTTGCTCTGCAAGTTTTCGTAAGCATCTCTGTGGCTCGACTTTGGTTTTCTGACTACTAGCAGAGCATCCCTCGATTCGTGACTGTAGTTATCTACCGCGTCTATACGTCATTTGTCTCGTAAGCCCTGTACGCCACACTGAAATAAGCAAATTGGTAGAAAAGAAAATGTGTTTAACTGATAAAAACAGTGTTTATAGTTAAACTTATTTCGCCGTAAAGGGAACTCATATGGATTCGTACCTCTTGGATATCATATTAACAGAGCTGAAAACATAGCGGAACATTTACATTGAACATGAACTAAATATGCGGATAAAATTTTCCTATGTTTCACACCGTGACTGCTACGAAAATACTAATGAAATTCATCACTGTGGCGGTAGTAATGGACAGTAAATAAAATCCCAACTTTTTTCTTCCGGCGACATCTCGATCTTTGTCAATGGCAAACCACCGCTGAACTTGCTTTCCAGTGTCATCACCTGACAAATATCTTAAGGGTAGATTTGCGTACACGACGTCTATATTGGAAAACAAACTTCTGACTGCTCTGCTTGCAAACGGTTGAACCTTTAGCTCCCCTAGCCAGTGCCGCGTCCGGAGTCGCCCTAAAACGTAAATGTGATCGACATTGTTTCATTATAAACCTTCCTTAATCTATTCCACTGCGTTTTACCGTCTTTTGGCACGCGTCGGATTTTTTGGTCTGTTGCCCTTTCCCTAGGCCGTTCACGGGATCTAATCAGTACCTGGTATTCGCAGTACTAAACATTTACAGATGCCAGTTTAGCTTTGATAGCGTTGATAATACGCATGTATTTGAGAACGTGCGCAAGAACATTGTTGTTGTTAGACAGTTAACGGTCAAATGGCAACCGCGCTTGACAGTCAGCGTTCAGTTAAGCGATAGACGTTTAAAAACATGAACGAAGATGGCTGTCGCTACAGCGCAATATCCAAAGCTACTGGGCTACCTTTGGGACAAACTTACTCGGAACATGTTCCTTGAAAGATCGCACAGAAGTTCGTGAAATTCTACAAGAAGCGTAATAATGTAAGTACCACAAAAATTATTTAATTTATATCCGCGTTACAAAAACTGCAGATTTTGTTTTAAAAGTTTGCAGAATGTCATTTTTATAATAAAGTATCTGATTTTCACACACAAAGTTTTTATCGGTGGTAAGTTGGTGTTTTCGATCGAAAGGATGAGTATTGGGCAAAAGGACCCAGAAACGGGTAGTTCAGATGGATTAGGAAAAGAACAGTTACTAATTGCCAGTGATTTTTTCGAACTTTGGGCTTAGCCCAAAGCAGGCCCAATGGTGAGCGCGTTGGACGTGCTTCTTGAGTCCACACTCGCTCTCCATGCTCTCTGCTCGTAGGGTGGGCTGTTCAATTTTTTGTGGTGAAAAATTACTCGACAATCATAGAGATAACTAATGCGCATTTTTACGTTTTTTTTGCCTGAAGTATATCGTTATTATTCCATATATATAACTCGTCTTAAATTATAAATCATTGTGTGTATACATACATGTACACATGTACATGCATGTATATCCTTGGACATTGAAGTAGTCGTTTTGTAGTGTAGGTTTTTGTAGAATTCACTCCACATTGATTACTAATCGCTATTGTAATGCTAGCAGTGTCACATACAATGGCAAAGACTAACAAATTTGTTTATCTGAACAATTACCGCATTCGGTGGTGCCAATTGCTCGGATGTGGACACTGTCAGCACGCCGTCGCCTCCCTACAATGCACACGTTATCCCGCACCAGCGCTTCGATTTCTTCCCCTTCCAGCGCTGCCGAGTAAAATCACTATCGTGTTGCAAACTGAGGACCAGGGGCTATAGACTATAAGGGAGCATGAAGCGGTTGCCATCTTCATTCGTACTTTTACCACATTTATTGTTTAACTGAACGCTGACTGCCAAGCGTGGTTGCCATTTGACCGTTGCTCTTGCGCACGCTCTCACGCATGCTCCCAAATACACGCTAACCACTATTTCTCCCAATCGCCTTCTCGTTCTCACGGGTCGGGGAGAATACTGTTCTGGTTAACATGTTCGTGCAGTGCCGAGCGTTAGAGTAACGTGCAGGTGGTCCATGCAGTACAAAGGACCGAAGCACGCGTCTACTAAGGAAACCGCGAAGTAAGGTCTAACCAACCTTACAATTGGTGAGCCCGACGTGATCCCCAGGTCAAGTGAGTTTCCTTGTTTTCTACCGTTCAAGGTCCCGTCTGCTTACGTTTTCGTGTGTTTTATTGTTTCCCTATATGTTGATTTTATTTTGGTCGGTTTACCAAATATTTTTTTTTGTGCATACATATTTTGTGTGTCTAGTTCGTCGTGATTTTGCTCTCGCGAAGACTATAGTGCCCCATTAATCGTTGATTTCTTCTCCCGTCTGTATTCTATAAAGTAATCGCTATGTCGGCCGAACGGAAACCCTGCTCAGACCCCAACTTTGGGGCGATCACGCTGCACATACCGGCATTCACGCCTGCTGATCCAGAACTCTGGTTCACGCTGGTCGAGTTAGAATTCGAAAACTGCCGTATAACCAGTGAGGCCAGCCGTTTCAGGTGAGTAGCACGCCGCCTCCCGCCGGAGGTCACAATACAAGTAATGGAAGTAATAATCTCTTCTCGAAACTATGAGGCCTTAAAGGAGGCCGTCATTGCCCGCACGACCCCAACGCAGGACCAACGTATGCAACAACTTCAAAACTCTGAGCTTGGAAGTAGGAAGCCCTCCGAACTGCTGCTTGAGATGCAGTGCATGAGAAGACCGACGGCAGGCGAGGACCCGTTCTTAAGGAAACTTTGGCTGCAGCGTTTGCCGCACAACATCCCAGTTCTACTAAGTGCCACGCACAAGTGTTCGCTGGAGGAAACTGCACCAATAGCTGATGACATTACTTCACGATACAACCCCGCTGTAGCTGGAGTAACCAGGTCCTCCGTCACAACGGTGCCTGCCTTGCCAACATCTAACGACCTCGCGCCAGTTTTGTCTAGAATTGACGCGAGCCTTCAACGCCTAGCAGTAAGAAGTGGGTCACAGGAGCGGCACCGCGCACGCTCACCTAGGCGCCATAGTCCGTCATTGCGACGACGTTTTGGCTCTTCAAAAGAAGGGTATTGTAAATACCAGAGTCGCTTTGGTAAGGGAGCCAAACGATGCAAACCAGGGTGTACGTTTCTCGGTGCTCATCAGGGAAACTAATCCCCCGGCCCGTGGTGGCGACCCACGAAGCCGGGTATCAGACCAACAGTCGTCTTTTGAACGTAAAGGACATCATTTCGAATAACCTATTCCTTGTGGATACTGGTGCCGAAGTGAGCGTCCTCCCCCGAGCGAAAGGCGACAACAGCACGCCGCAGGCCCAAACACTACGCGCTGCCAATGGCACGGCCATCCCAACGTTTGGCCAGCGGTCGCTCACCTTAAACTTAGGTTCAAAGCGTAATTTTCGTTGGGTATTCATCATCGCCGACGTCCCGTGCTCAGTTCTAGGCATTGACGTCCTGTAACACTTTGACTTGTTAGTTGATGCACGGCGCCGCAGAGTGGTGAATCGTCAGACCACTCTCGCTGTTGCGGGTTATAATTCGCGAGCGAATCACGTCATACCTTTTTACGTTCAACCACCGGCACACCAACCTTATGGCGAACTCATCGCCGCCTACCCGGCCATGTTTCGGCAGGCCGGGCCTCTCCCAGCAGTGACCACCAGTGTCACTTACCATATCGATACTAAGGGACCCCCAGTGTTCAGTAGGCCGCGTCGGTTAGCACCAGACAGGCTTCGTGTTGCACAGGCTGAATTCGAACGTGTGCTAGAACTGGGTATAATACGCCCTTCTAGTAGCCCTTGGGCTTCCCCTCTTCATATGGTCCCTAAGTCTAGTGGCGACTGGCGACCCTGTGGTGATTACGGATCGCTTAACAAAGTCACCGTCCCTGACCGATACCCAATTCCCCATATACAGGACCTTACTTCGTCTTTACCAGGTTGCTCCGTCTTCAGCCGTATTGATTTATTTCATGCGTACAACAAGATCCCGGTAGCAGAGGCCGATATCCCTAAAATCGCCGTCACTACGCATTTCGGGCTGTTCGAGTTTCTGAGAATGCCGTTTGGACCCAACAATGCAGCCCAGACCTTTCAACGGTTCATGCACGAGGCAACTCGTGGTTTGGAAAATATCCACGTATACCTGAATGATATTTTGGTGGCTAGTTCTTCAGAGCAAGAGCACGCTACACACTTACGAGCACTTTTCCAACGCCTTAGCCAGCACGGCGTTACGATCAATATCGCGAAATGCGAATTAGGCCTAGCTGACATCACCTTCATAGGAAATTCTATTTCATCCTTGGGTATCCGCCCTCTGCCAGATAAAGTTTCCACTATTCGCGGCTACCCTGAACCCCAATCTTTCCGCCAGTTGCGTCAGCCTGCCGGCCTGGTGAATTTCTACCGCCGATTTATTCCCCACCGTGCGGAATTTATGCAACCCCTCACCGACCTGTTGCGCGGAGGTAAGCGGAAGTTCGTGTTTCCCAACACGGCACAAGCCGCATTTGCCTTGGTCAAAGATGCTGTCGCCAACACAGCACTCCTTACACACCCCGACCTTTTGGCTCCTATTTCGGTAGTGACGGATGCCTCGGACACAGCGGTTGGAGCAGTACTGCAACAGTTCGTAGATGGCTCTTGGCAACCTTTAGCATTCTTATCCAAGCGCCTACAACCCGCGGAATCAAGGTACAGCACATTCGGTAGAGAGCTATAAGCCATCTACTTGGGCATCCGTCATTTCCGACATGCACTCGAAGGCCGTTCGTTTACGGTGTTTACAGACCACAAGCCTTTGGTATACACACTAAAGTCAGCTTCCGATCGATACTCACCACGCGAGATTCGCCACTTAGACTTTGTCTCACAGTTTACTGTGGACATACGACACGTCTCTAGGGTACTTTATCCCGTGGCAGACGCGCGTAAAACAACTAAGTCTGTCACAAACGCCTAACGTCAACTTGGACGCAATGGCACAGGCTCAAACTATGGATCCTGACATCGAACAACTTCGACAAAACGGTTCTTTGAGTACAGTACAGTACAGTATCTATCCCAGCTTCCCAGAATACCATCGTGTGCGATGTGTCGCAAGGTCGCCCTAGGCCAGTAGCTCCTGCTGCCCACCGTTATCCCACTTTCCTGACACACCACAATCTGGCTCACCCGGGTGTGACGGCCTCGGTGAAACTGCTAACTGAGCGTTTTGTTTGGCACAATGTCAAACGAGATGTCCGTCAATGGGCTCGTGCTTGTATACAGTGTCAACGTGTTAAGACCCATAGGCACACGAAGGCGGCGTTAGCCAGGTTACCAGAACCTGAAACACGTTTTCACCCTGTGCACGTCGACTTCGCAGGACCACTTCCACCTTCGCTTGGGTACGTTTACATACTCACATGCGTGGATCGTTTTGCTCGCTGGCCGCAGGCCATCCCTATCCCTCGTCCCACGTCGGAAGAGGCCGCGAAAGCCTTTCTGACCGGTTGGGTTGGTCATTTCTGTTGCCCGGCAATAGTGGCCACCGATCGCGGTCCAGACTTTGACGGCGCTTTCGGCAGCCTACTTGCTACGCTCGGTTGCCAACACGTTAAGACGACAGCTTACCACCCTCAGGCCAATGGTATGGTTGAGCGTTTCCACCGGCAATTAAAAGCCGTCCTTCGAGCAAACGGTAACCTCCTTTGGAGTGAAACACTACCATTAGCACTGTTAAGCCTGCGTAGTACCGTTAAGGAAGAATTACACACAACACCGGCCGTACTAGTATATGGCTGTACACTTCGTCTGCCTGGGGAGTTGGTAGCCGCCTCACCAACCGTGACTTTCGACTACGGTGACTATGCTCAGCGCCCTACGCAGCACATGGCAGTGCTCAAGGCGAGTCCGCTGCGTGAACAACAGTCTACAAGTTATGTCCCAACTGCGTTAGGAACCGCTACTCACGTATTCCTTCGCGTCGATGGCGTTCGATCACCACTACAAGCGCCATACACTGGAGCGTTTCGGGTGATAAAACGTACGGGAAAAACGTTTCTCATAGACATCAGCGGACGACACGACACCGTATCTATCGACCGTCTCAAGCCTGCCGTCATGGAGTGCAAGCCGCTCGGCCAATTTACACCTACTCAAGCCGCTTAGTCACCCGCATCGAGCGAGTTACCACTCGAACCACCCCCAATTACGCCTAGTGAGGACTCGGCAGCTAGTCCATCAGGTGCTCCAACCGTACCCGCAACGCAAAGTAGCCGTCGCGGTCACCAACTACGAAATCCCGTCCGCTTCGCCGATTTCGTGACGATTTTTACAACCGACTGTTAGCAATAGGTTGGGAAGTTTGCCATGGATTTACCAACCAACAGACTCGTGAAATTACAATCGGTAGTTATGATTTCATCTTCTTCTGGTCTCCTAGCGACTACAACAACACCGAACACCGTTTGTGTGTTGTTATTACGGTCCAACATCCGCCGGCGCCCTCAGACGCTATTTTGTTCCAGTTTACGTTGCCCTCTCTCAGACGGATCTACACAGTCACATTGGCTTCATCCGTAGCCTGGCTGACCCTCGTGCACGTTCAAGGAGCCAACCACTCACTGGATAACGGGACGATTCGTCAGCGTGGCACTGGAGACGACAAGTGGACGCCCTTTTGGATGGACCTGGCTCGGCATCATCCGGCGTGCATGCGTATGAGACTCGTGGGCGCCAAAACACAGTTGGACCTACGCAAATCGGACCTCGAGAGTGCAGGCACCGTTAAACTCATCAGCAGTCGTTCGGCGTCACCAACAATATAACGGGCAAGCTACGAGGAGTTCCTGGACAACCAATACCTCCGGCCAACCATCACGATCGAAGCCCAACTCCGTCGGACTTCTAGGAGGAAGCCCCTGTAGCGGTTGCCATCTTCATTCGTACTTTTACCACATTTATTGTTTAACTGAACGCTGACTGCCAAGCGCGGTTGCCATTTGACCGTTGCTCTTGCGCACGCTCTCACGCATGCTCCCAAATACACGCTAACCACTATTTCTCCCAATCGCCTTCTCGTTCTCACGGGTCGGGGAGAATACTGTTCTGGTTAACATGTTCGTGCAGTGCCGAGCGTTAGAGTAACGTGCAGGTGGTCCATGCAGTACAAAGGACCGAAGCACGCGTCTACTAAGGAAACCGCGAAGTAGGGTCTAATCAACCTTACAGTCCGACTGGCTATGGTTTCATCGCAGGCAGGCGAACGCGGATGCGTAGTGCGACCGACTAGTGGAAATTCCCCCAATCACAGCGCAGTGGGACAACTTTGAACATGATTCATGCAATTGTGATCAGTAGTCACCCGTGTCATGGTGCCATCGATGTCCTTCTAAAGTAAGCGTCGTGAACAATGTTTATGGTTGATCAGACCCTACTTCGCGGTTTCCTTAGTAGACGCGTGCTTCGGTCCTTTGTACTGCATGGACCACCTGCACGTTACTCTAACGCTCGGCACTGCACGAACATGTTAACCAGAACAGTATTCTCCCCGACCCGTGAGAACGAGAAGGCGATTGGGAGAAATAGTGGTTAGCGTGTATTTGGGAGCATGCGTGAGAGCGTGCGCAAGAGCAACGGTCAAATGGCAACCGCGCTTGGCAGTCAGCGTTCAGTTAAACAATAAATGTGGTAAAAGTACGAATGAAGATGGCAACCGCTACAGGGGCTTCCTCCTAGAAGTCCGACGGAGTTGGGCTTCGATCGTGATGGTTGGCCGGAGGTATTGGTTGTCCAGGAACTCCTCGTAGCTTGCCCGTTATATTGTTGGTGACGCCGAACGACTGCTGATGAGTTTAACGGTGCCTGCACTCTCGAGGTCCGATTTGCGTAGGTCCAACTGTGTTTTGGCGCCCACGAGTCTCATACGCATGCACGCCGGATGATGCCGAGCCAGGTCCATCCAAAAGGGCGTCCACTTGTCGTCTCCAGTGCCACGCTGACGAATCGTCCCGTTATCCAGTGAGTGGTTGGCTCCTTGAACGTGCACGAGGGTCAGCCAGGCTACGGATGAAGCCAATGTGACTGTGTAGATCCGTCTGAGAGAGGGCAACGTAAACTGGAACAAAATAGCGTCTGAGGGCGCCGGCGGATGTTGGACCGTAATAACAACACACAAACGGTGTTCGGTGTTGTTGTAGTCGCTAGGAGACCAGAAGAAGATGAAATCATAACTACCGATTGTAATTTCACGAGTCTGTTGGTTGGTAAATCCATGGCAAACTTCCCAACCTATTGCTAACAGTCGGTTGTAAAAATCGTCACGAAATCGGCGAAGCGGACGGGATTTCGTAGTTGGTGACCGCGACGGCTACTTTGCGTTGCGGGTACGGTTGGAGCACCTGATGGACTAGCTGCCGAGTCCTCACTAGGCGTAATTGGGGGTGGTTCGAGTGGTAACTCGCTCGATGCGGGTGACTAAGCGGCTTGAGTAGGTGTAAATTGGCCGAGCGGCTTGCACTCCATGACGGCAGGCTTGAGACGGTCGATAGATACGGTGTCGTGTCGTCCGCTGATGTCTATGAGAAACGTTTTTCCCGTACGTTTTATCACCCGAAACGCTCCAGTGTATGGCGCTTGTAGTGGTGATCGAACGCCATCGACGCGAAGGAATACGTGAGTAGCGGTTCCTAACGCAGTTGGGACATAACTTGTAGACTGTTGTTCACGCAGCGGACTCGCCTTGAGCACTGCCATGTGCTGCGTAGGGCGCTGAGCATAGTCACCGTAGTCGAAAGTCACGGTTGGTGAGGCGGCTACCAACTCCCCAGGCAGACGAAGTGTACAGCCATATACTAGTACGGCCGGTGTTGTGTGTAATTCTTCCTTAACGGTACTACGCAGGCTTAACAGTGCTAATGGTAGTGTTTCACTCCAAAGGAGGTTACCGTTTGCTCGAAGGACGGCTTTTAATTGCCGGTGGAAACGCTCAACCATACCATTGGCCTGAGGGTGGTAAGCTGTCGTCTTAACGTGTTGGCAACCGAGCGTAGCAAGTAGGCTGCCGAAAGCGCCGTCAAAGTCTGGACCGCGATCGGTGGCCACTATTGCCGGGCAACAGAAATGACCAACCCAACCGGTCAGAAAGGCTTTCGCGGCCTCTTCCGACGTGGGACGAGGGATAGGGATGGCCTGCGGCCAGCGAGCAAAACGATCCACGCATGTGAGTATGTAAACGTACCCAAGCGAAGGTGGAAGTGGTCCTGCGAAGTCGACGTGCACAGGGTGAAAACGTGTTTCAGGTTCTGGTAACCTGGCTAACGCCGCCTTCGTGTGCCTATGGGTCTTAACACGTTGACACTGTATACAAGCACGAGCCCATTGACGGACATCTCGTTTGACATTGTGCCAAACAAAACGCTCAGTTAGCAGTTTCACCGAGGCCGTCACACCCGGGTGAGCCAGATTGTGGTGTGTCAGGAAAGTGGGATAACGGTGGGCAGCAGGAGCTACTGGCCTAGGGCGACCTTGCGACACATCGCACACGATGGTATTCTGGGAAGCTGGGATAGATACTGTACTGTACTGTACTCAAAGAACCGTTTTGTCGAAGTTGTTCGATGTCAGGATCCATAGTTTGAGCCTGTGCCATTGCGTCCAAGTTGACGTTAGGCGTTTGTGACAGACTTAGTTGTTTTACGCGCGTCTGCCACGGGATAAAGTACCCTAGAGACGTGTCGTATGTCCACAGTAAACTGTGAGACAAAGTCTAAGTGGCGAATCTCGCGTGGTGAGTATCGATCGGAAGCTGACTTTAGTGTGTATACCAAAGGCTTGTGGTCTGTAAACACCGTAAACGAACGGCATGTCGGAAATGACGGATGCCCAAGTAGATGGCTTATAGCTCTCTACCGAATGTGCTGTACCTTGATTCCGCGGGTTGTAGGCGCTTGGATAAGAATGCTAAAGGTTGCCAAGAGCCATCTACGAACTGTTGCAGTACTGCTCCAACCGCTGTGTCCGAGGCATCCGTCACTACCGAAATAGGAGCCAAAAGGTCGGGGTGTGTAAGGAGTGCTGTGTTGGCGACAGCATCTTTGACCAAGGCAAATGCGGCTTGTGCCGTGTTGGGAAACACGAACTTCCGCTTACCTCCGCGCAACAGGTCGGTGAGGGGTTGCATAAATTCCGCACGGTGGGGAATAAATCGGCGGTAGAAATTCACCAGGCCGGCAGGCTGACGCAACTGGCGGAAAGATTGGGGTTCAGGGTAGCCGCGAATAGTGGAAACTTTATCTGGCAGAGGGCGGATACCCAAGGATGAAATAGAATTTCCTATGAAGGTGATGTCAGCTAGGCCTAATTCGCATTTCGCGATATTGATCGTAACGCCGTGCTGGCTAAGGCGTTGGAAAAGTGCTCGTAAGTGTGTAGCGTGCTCTTGCTCTGAAGAACTAGCCACCAAAATATCATTCAGGTATACGTGGATATTTTCCAAACCACGAGTTGCCTCGTGCATGAACCGTTGAAAGGTCTGGGCTGCATTGTTGGGTCCAAACGGCATTCTCAGAAACTCGAACAGCCCGAAATGCGTAGTGACGGCGATTTTAGGGATATCGGCCTCTGCTACCGGGATCTTGTTGTACGCATGAAATAAATCAATACGGCTGAAGACGGAGCAACCTGGTAAAGACGAAGTAAGGTCCTGTATATGGGGAATTGGGTATCGGTCAGGGACGGTGACTTTGTTAAGCGATCCGTAATCACCACAGGGTCGCCAGTCGCCACTAGACTTAGGGACCATATGAAGAGGGGAAGCCCAAGGGCTACTAGAAGGGCGTATTATACCCAGTTCTAGCACACGTTCGAATTCAGCCTGTGCAACACGAAGCCTGTCTGGTGCTAACCGACGCGGCCTACTGAACACTGGGGGTCCCTTAGTATCGATATGGTAAGTGACACTGGTGGTCACTGCTGGGAGAGGCCCGGCCTGCCGAAACATGGCCGGGTAGGCGGCGATGAGTTCGCCATAAGGTTGGTGTGCCGGTGGTTGAACGTAAAAAGGTATGACGTGATTCGCTCGCGAATTATAACCCGCAACAGCGAGAGTGGTCTGACGATTCACCACTCTGCGGCGCCGTGCATCAACTAACAAGTCAAAGTGTTACAGGACGTCAATGCCTAGAACTGAGCACGGGACGTCGGCGATGATGAATACCCAACGAAAATTACGCTTTGAACCTAAGTTTAAGGTGAGCGACCGCTGGCCAAACGTTGGGATGGCCGTGCCATTGGCAGCGCGTAGTGTTTGGGCCTGCGGCGTGCTGTTGTCGCCTTTCGCTCGGGGGAGGACGCTCACTTCGGCACCAGTATCCACAAGGAATAGGTTATTCGAAATGATGTCCTTTACGTTCAAAAGACGACTGTTGGTCTGATACCCGGCTTCGTGGGTCACCACCACGGGCCGGGGGATTAGTTTCCCTGATGAGCACCGAGAAACGTACACCCTGGTTTGCATCGTTTGGCTCCCTTACCAAAGCGACTCTGGTATTTACAATACCCTTCTTTTGAAGAGCCAAAACGTCGTCGCAATGACGGACTATGGCGCCTAGGTGAGCGTGCGCGGTGCCGCTCCTGTGACCCACTTCTTACTGCTAGGCGTTGAAGGCTCGCGTCAATTCTAGACAAAACTGGCGCGAGGTCGTTAGATGTTGGCAAGGCAGGCACCGTTGTGACGGAGGACCTGGTTACTCCAGCTACAGCGGGGTTGTATCGTGAAGTAATGTCATCAGCTATTGGTGCAGTTTCCTCCAGCGAACACTTGTGCGTGGCACTTAGTAGAACTGGGATGTTGTGCGGCAAACGCTGCAGCCAAAGTTTCCTTAAGAACGGGTCCTCGCCTGCCGTCGGTCTTCTCATGCACTGCATCTCAAGCAGCAGTTCGGAGGGCTTCCTACTTCCAAGCTCAGAGTTTTGAAGTTGTTGCATACGTTGGTCCTGCGTTGGGGTCGTGCGGGCAATGACGGCCTCCTTTAAGGCCTCATAGTTTCGAGAAGAGATTATTACTTCCATTACTTGTATTGTGACCTCCGGCGGGAGGCGGCGTGCTACTCACCTGAAACGGCTGGCCTCACTGGTTATACGGCAGTTTTCGAATTCTAACTCGACCAGCGTGAACCAGAGTTCTGGATCAGCAGGCGTGAATGCCGGTATGTGCAGCGTGATCGCCCCAAAGTTGGGGTCTGAGCAGGGTTTCCGTTCGGCCGACATAGCGATTACTTTATAGAATACAGACGGGAGAAGAAATCAACGATTAATGGGGCACTATAGTCTTCGCGAGAGCAAAATCACGACGAACTAGACACACAAAATATGTATGCACAAAAAAAAATATTTGGTAAACCGACCAAAATAAAATCAACATATAGGGAAACAATAAAACACACGAAAACGTAAGCAGACGGGACCTTGAACGGTAGAAAACAAGGAAACTCACTTGACCTGGGGATCACGTCGGGCTCACCAATTGTAAGGTTGGTTAGACCTTACTTCGCGGTTTCCTTAGTAGACGCGTGCTTCGGTCCTTTGTACTGCATGGACCACCTGCACGTTACTCTAACGCTCGGCACTGCACGAACATGTTAACCAGAACAGTATTCTCCCCGACCCGTGAGAACGAGAAGGCGATTGGGAGAAATAGTGGTTAGCGTGTATTTGGGAGCATGCGTGAGAGCGTGCGCAAGAGCAACGGTCAAATGGCAACCACGCTTGGCAGTCAGCGTTCAGTTAAACAATAAATGTGGTAAAAGTACGAATGAAGATGGCAACCGCCACAGTTATTTCAAATCGATGCCTCCGAATCTCTTTAGAGTAATTCGAACACATTTGCGTGAAAAGAGTTCTGATTGCCCATTGGCCATTGCTCTCTGCAGAGAACGTTATAGATTGAAATTATCCATCGGCTGTATTGCCACTGGTTATTTAGTTCACTGGCATCAATTTTCCCATGCTTTAGTGCGATTTACGCAAAAATGTATCTAAGAAAACCATCGATCATAGACTACGGCTGCAATGGCAAAGGCTTAAAATATGTATGGGTCTTAGACCATTACGCTGGACAGCGGAAGCGAACCTCATGCTATGACAGCCCAGTGGTCCATGGAGGATGTGACAAAAGCACCTGGCACATCACGGGATTCCAGTTTACCGCAAGTACAGGCTACTGAGAGACGTAAGCTATTATCCCTAAATTATGGCTAATTTTCACTTTTTCACAGCACCTGAAGGACTCTTGCAAAACTGAATTGCCAGACACGACATATCCGTAGAGGCGACCAACGATTTCTCGACACAGTGACCACACTTCCATCCGCATCTACCGAAGGACGTGCGAACACTCATGGATACTCCGAGGACAACTGAATTCATCGTTGTTTACCAAGGAAAATACTGCCACATGGGACTACATAATCCAGTGATGAAGATTCAACTCCACGCAATAAATACTGAGCGACAGAGGCCAAAAATTCGATTACATATCAAAGGCATGCATTCCTTCTCTTCTTCCAAGCAGAAAGTCTGGACATTATTGGGTGGATTGGTCAGGCCTATCGTGTCTACACCCTTCTTAATTGGCTTCTACCCCGGGAAAACTACCGCATGACTTGAACAGGTTTTTGGAACACCTGGTAACTGAAATTAAAGAAATTCAAAGCGAACAATGGATTCTCGTTGCAGACAATGCTTACACGGGACTGGATGCTGAAGCAGTCATGTGATCACGTGGCACGGTCGTATACGAAACGTAAGAAGCCACATTTCGGATACAGTAGCTGTGACAAGTGCACGCAACAGGGTGTGTACCATCAACCAAAAATCTGCTTCCCATCTTTGAGTGACACAATAAAAGATGACCGTGGATTTCGGTCATCTCGTTCCGCTGTTGCCCAGAAGTCACCATTTGACTTTTTGGAGCTAGACAGGGTTAAACAATTTCCAGTAGATTACACGTACTGTATTTGTGTAGGCAAAATGTGATTGATTTGGTTGCGGACAGATCCGCCGGTAGTGGAAGGAAAGCGGACCACAAGACAGCAAACTTATCTTGTAAATGAAAGACTGACGAAGCTGAGAAAACAACAGTTTGGTAGGAAGTGTCGAGGGTGGGACAAGTGCAGCTCATGGAAATCCACTGAGTTAGGACAATGCTTGTTGTGTTTAGGCGTTGTATCATTGAAGGATAACATTCCGTGGCATATTTGCACTCACTTTTCACACTAATCTTGCGCTGCCAACATTTTAGTTTGTCACAGCGACGGAAAGTCCGTCACTTGCGCTGATAGTCTCTAAAATCATTTCGTTTATATGCCTTACCAGCTGTATGAATTAGAGGAAATGACGATCAAAGTACACGCGCTTGTCTACGTTGCTGACATTGTTCGCTTTTTGGGTCCTTTAGATGCTTACAGCGCTTTTCCTTTTGAGTCCCTTTTATGCAAGGTCGAACGAGCGCTGCAAGGTACAACCAGAATTTACTCACAGTTATATCGCAAATTCTCAGAGGCACGATTATCCCCATCAGTCCCAGAAGACTGCACAAATCCGGTCTTGGGAAGGAAATCCGGTGCAACAATTTTGCTGGCTGGCAGCTATACTCTGACCTGTTCTGATCCAGACTATGTGGTGTTGATTCGTAGATCACCAAAGTGAATTCAGTGGATCGAAAGAAACGAACCAGGCAGTCTGTCGATCGGATTTAGAAAGTATACCAAACTTGAGGACTTCTTCGATTCTCCATTTTCTTCAACAAGCCGCTAAATTTTTGTCGCCGGTGTGTTGGCCGACGACACTGACACACCTGCGGTCGAGGATATCGACTGTGAATGTGTCGCTTCGCCTGGTATGCAGATTGAAGGTATCATTTCAGTGTGTCTCACAATTATTGGGTGACACAGACTGCGATTCCCAATGGTAAATTAATAAACACTATTCCGACTGTTAAATTTTCCCGATGCTACCACAGTCCTTGTTCTCCACCGCCATCTTGGACGACGACAGCGAAGAAGTGTGTTTCATCAGTCGGACTTGGCTGATTGCAGATGAGAACGTTGCTTTAATCCCCAATGTCATAGGGCAAAAATTTCACCGGAGAGTGAGGGCGCACCAAAGGCCGGATAAAAACGCCTCCATCAGAAATTTTACTGCCATCACCCACACGTGTAGGTTCTCTTCAAATTACAATAAACCGAAGCATGCCATCGCTCTCAAAATAAATTCAAATAAGCATGGGAATTAGAGGGGATGAAACCAAGTAATCATTTGCCATTCAGCGAAGCGACCATTCGAATGGCTCAACCAAAACTGGTTTCGTAAGCCGTTACAGCATTTTACAAGTAATTGAAATTCGAAGGAAATTCAGGATTCTCCTAAGTTAAGTCAAGACCTGCTCCCGTATAGACTCTATAGTCCCTGATCCTCGGTTCGTGATGCGTTAGCGAATATACTCGGCAGCCCGTAAAAGGGCGGAACTCAAAACGCTGGAGCGGGACAGCTTGTATATTAGAGGGGCGCAACGGCGTGCAGACGGTGTACACAGGCGGAGCAAGTGGCACCACCAAATTCGGTACTTGTTCAAATGAACAAATCTGTTAGTCTTTATAACCGCGTGTTGTGACGGCAGCACTACAGAAACGACCTGCGCAGTGGTCCATCTCGGACCAGGAACCGGACACACAAAGACCTATGTTTGTCCCATCAGAGGCACAAGGTAAGTCACTTTTTATTCTTTTTACAATACTTTGCACCGCAGCAGGCAGCCGACCAACAACGGTAGAACTGACAAACTACTCACCAAAAACACGAATGTCACAATACAGTTTTCCAAGAGTTGCAGTTCATTTTTCTTCAAACTATGCTTGCAGTGGATATTCCTGTGATTTCCACACCACTCCTGCTATTCAGGTCACCATGCAGACCGTCAAGTCAGTATTTTGTCATACATGACCTCCTCCACTTCTCAGGCACCTCCACTCAATGCATTATGTTACACTGTCAGGCCGTTACTGGAAGAGATCAGACTTCTGCGCATTGATTTGACAGCGATGAGAGCAGAGGTTGCACACGATGCCGCCTAAGTGCCTGCGTTTATGCCTCACCTTTTTGGTAAACTGTAACAACGGTGTGGCTTCCTGCTTCCCACATCAACATAAGAAAAGCTTCGCGAAGTAGACGCAAGCATGTCCCCTGCAGGTAATCACAGTCATTTGGTATGGCTACGAAATATATCCAAATTATTTCCCTGGAAATCCAGTTTCAGGCCCATAAACGCGGATTCCGTGGGGAAGTTTGTACGCAGTGTGACGCCCCGAATATTGTGTAACAGTTTGACAACGGACATGAATTATTCCGGGGCTTACAACAAGCTCGCTTTCAAGCAAACTGTAATCCATGACTTCATGGTTTGAAAGTCATAAATCTTCCTACAACTGCCTTAGACGCTATACGCCACAAGAATATCTGTTTCACAGGCCCAGAATTTGCAAACACGGCTGTGTGACAGTGGCTACATGACACGGCTAAGAATAACAAGCTCAAGTTAGGTTTGAGGGTGAGTTCATATTTCTTAACTTATTCTCTGCCAACTTAGAAACCTGGAAACGAACACAATGACATACGGGTGGAGCAAACAGACATGGACGACTAATGTGTACTTTTCTGTAAAATATAGTTGTAAACATAACTAAAACGCCTTTTACGGTTCTTCAATTTGTTAATCGGCGAATTGAGTCGGGCGGGAATGGACTAAAGCAGGACAGCCACCTTTTGGAATCAACCGCAAGCCGAAATCTAATTATTAATCTATTAGGATACCAATTCAGCAACTGGTCGCAGTTGGGACCGGGGATGGATCAACCCGTCAGTCGCCTGAACAGACGAACGGCGGCGCGAAGAGTTAGAATATAATCTAATCTCTTTGGTTTAAATAGAGTAATCTGATCAGTTAAGGAAGTAACAAATATTTTCTATCCTCTGCACGAGCTTTGTGCACCCCCTTGCGGTGATTGGTTTCCGGAAAAAGGGCGGCATTTGGATCTCACACTCGACATTGACCCTTAATTTTTCCATTTTTCACTATGGTAGAGAAGATATCAAAGTTGAGGTTATGGCTCTGTTCGTGCCCGCCGGGCACAGAGGTCCCCTCCCATAAGGTCACCCGCAAGAAGGGCTCTGATTTATTGGTTTGGCAAGCGAACGGGTAAGTCGCCTGTGGTAACTCCAGTAAAGCGAATAAATGTAGCAGTTCCTTATGACTTTGAAACTGTTATTGGGTTCGGACAGAAGCTCCATAGTCCTTGGATCCTGTGGTATTGCCTGTGGATAGCATCCGGTCGCCTGACGGGCGGATTATTCCGAAGTGAATGAATGCTTTTCAGAAGTAAGAATAAACAATTGATAGAAGCCATTTTATTCGAGTTGAAAATGAATTGACAACACAGGTCGCCCGAAGAGGAAAATAAGAACAAAATGAAAAGGAGAACGAAAAGGTACCTGAGATAGAACTTGGCACTTGGCACTTGAAGCGAGGCACTGAGTAAAGCCGCCGTAGCTGGCTGCCCAACCCAAAATCCTCTTGAGTTCAACGCGGGAGGTGGGATCGTCCGGTGCTCACGGAGAAGGTGTCAGTGGAGTTTCTCTCCGCTCACCCCAGTGAATGACCCAGCACAGGTTCGGTTTGGTAAAGATGTGTTGTGGTCGATCTTTTCGACAATGCTTGTTTCTTGCGTGTGGGTCTCTTGTGCGAGCGCAGTGGATGATGGATGCTGAGGCTTACCAAAGTGCAGTCGGTATCTTGTCATTATCCAACGGGAATTTTTGAAAAACGGTTCTAGTCCCTCCAAAACTGCAGGCTTTGAGAGATGGCATCCCGAGGTGATGGATGAGCAGAAAGTCAACAAAGTTTTTGGCGACAAAAAAAGGAAATGGCAAAAGGCCTCAGTGTGGAAAAGAAAACTCGAATGAGCGGCCACAACAGAGGGTAAGTTTTTTAATTTTTGCTATTATTATTATTATTATTATTATTATTTTCCCCTTGGGATCCACATACCTTATCGGCAAAAAGAACGGGTTTCTCGATCACCCGTCAAAGATCGAAAGTCATTGGAGACGGTTGTGTGTTGATGTCTGTTTTGGGACTGCCAGGCTACTGGGTCATCGGCATGTGAAAAGTCGAGGAATTTTGGTGGTCCTGAAAAATTCAGTGGGGTGACATCGGATGGAATGGATTCAGCCAGAAAACCTGGTTTAATTCTGCCCATGGTAACCGTATCCTTTCCGCCTTTGTGGTCGTTGAAGAGTGTTTTCTCCGGGCAGCTTGGGACTCCGTGGGGGCAGGAGTAGGCAGGGCGCAGAGGAGCGCTCGCCTCTGTCTTAGTGAAAATGTTCGCACAGGCTTGGAGTGGTGCGTATACGTAAACTGTCGTGCTTTGTTCTCTAGCCGCGGAAAGGAGTAACTTACGCGTCTGGCGCGTTAACCTGGAGGCGTGATCAGCGTAGTCGAAAGAGAAGATCGACGTTTGGGGTACCATGTCGCCAGGAAGTCGAAGCGCGCAACCGAATGTGAGTTCGGCTGACGTAATTTGTAGACCGGCCTCAAGAACTTCGCAACAACCTAAAAGTACAAGTCGTGGGGACTCCTGCCAGTCTGGATTTTTGTAAGTTACTAAGGCTGCTTTGAGTTGTGAGTGGAAAGGCTCCACCATTACGTTCGCTGCTGGGTGATAGGCTATGTTGTGAGTGTGACGGTTGCCCTAAAGTTGTAGAACACTGCTGAAGGCTCTTGAATTGCGGGCCGCGGTCTGTGATAACTACAACTGGACAACCGAATGCCGCCGCCCAGTGTTTTAAGGAACCTTGGGCGACTGTTTCTCTAGCTGCATTGTGCAAAGTTACAGCTAACGGCCATCTGGTGAGACCACCTGCACAAGTAAGAAGGTATATACTACCCTTTGACGGGGGAAACGACCCTACTAAATCAACGTGCACGTGTTGGAAACGTGAGTCGACAGCTGGGGATTTTGATAATGGGTTTTTTTTGTGTCTACGCCCTTTCGGCTGTTGACACTGTATGCAGGCGCGGATCCATGGAGTACCATCTCTGTTTGTGTTGTGCCAAAAATACCGGTCACCGACGAGTTTAGTACAAGCCTTCACACCCGGGTGAGACAAACCTTGTGGGGTTTCGAAAACCTGTCGTCCAAAAACTGGCGGCAGTACCGGCCTTAGGTTGCCTTTGGGCACGTCACACAGTATGCAGCCTCCGGCTGAATGAATGAGAACCGACTAGAGCCGCTGCGATGAGGTGCTTCGGAGCTGTTCCACCTCAGGATTGTCTGCTTGAGCAGATGCGATAATTTGGGGCTGAATTTCGCGGCCAGAGGTGCTTTGCTTAGATTCAGCCAGCTGTAGATTTTGGAGGAGAATGCAGCGGGTTTCCGAGTGTCGGCTAAGTGTTGTTGCCACACCTAACCCACGGCTTTGCATGACGCATCTGTTACCAAAGCAACAGAGGAGGTTCGTTTCAGGTGTGATAGCAAGGCTATGTTGCCGATAGCCTACTTCAGCAAAAAAATGTATCTCATGTTGTTATCGTGGGAACCAGATGCTTCACTTCGCTTTTTACCAGACCTGTGAGCGGCTGAATTAGCTGAGTGCTCTTTGGGATGAAAAGACGATAGAAGTTAATCAACTTGTAGAAGCTCTATAGTCGCTTGAACAACGTAGGTTCTGGGTAATCCAGAATTGCCTTTCAGGTCCTGCAATGGTGTAATCCCTGTGGAGGTAATCTTGTGGCCTAGGAACTCGATGGCGTCGACCCTAGCACTCACTTATCCGCGTTGACCGTGGCCCCGTGTTGAGATAGGTGGTCAAAAAGCCTGCGCGGATGTGCCAGATCTTCAATCACACACGGGCTGGTGTTTAGGATATCGTCCAGATAGGCGAACGCAAAATCCAAACCACTACGTACTATATCGGTGAAACGCTGGAAAGCTGGCACGGCTTTGCTAAGTATAAATGGCTTTCGTAGGGACTGGAAAAGACCAAAAGTAGTCGTTACGCTGTTTTGAGGACATCGGCCTAAGCTGCTAGTATTTGGCTATATGCCACACCAAATCTACTCCACTGAAAACCATCTTGCCTGCCAAATCAGCTCGAAGGTCCGTGATGTACGGAATAATATATCGGTCGGGCGTAGTCACTCGGTTGTGTGAGCGATAGTCCCTGCGCGGTCTCTATTCGTCAGGCGCCTTCTCCGGGACTGTGTGCAGGGTGATGCCCATGTGCCGTTGGAAAGCCAGATAATTCCCAAGTTGGGCACAGGTTGGAACCCTGAGCTAACTACACGGAGCTTGTCTGGAGCCAAACTGAGGAGTCGAGCACAGACCGGGGGCCTTTGTATGACGATGCGATGGGGCCACTTCAGTAGTGGTTGGAGGCAGGTTGTTGTTTGGGCGTATAAGATTAGGGCCCATGTTGAATAAACTACCGAATTCTGGTTCGGAAGTGGGAATTTGAATGAAGATTGCTAGTGGCAGGACTTTAATAAGGGACCAAAAACGGAATTTGATGTGACTCGATCTACTAGCTGTTACCTTCCGGGATCGACTACTAGACCGTAACGTTCCCAGAAATCTAAGCCCAGAATAGCCTGGTGCACTTCGGCAACGAAGAAAACCCATGGCAAAACGATGTGAGCCAAGGTCTACGTTGAAAAATTAAATGCCTTATGTTGGGATTGAAGTGCTCTTGGAGGCTTGCAGTTTTGAAGCGGTAGGAGAGAGAGTAGACCGTTTCGAAGCCGATATTATACTGACCCGCACTCTCGAGTCGATTCAAAAAACGCGTACTGCTAGTCCTGTCTTTCAAGTAAGTGAAGAAAATGGGAACCTGAGCTCCGGAGGAGGTCGTCTCCATCGCCTCTCGATCTAGCAGTTTCCCTGGTGGGTGCGGTAAATACGAGGTTGTTCGCATCTACTCACCTGGGATCGGAAACGGCGGTGGTAATAACACTTGCCGGATCGTGCGTTTGCTCTTGCGGCCTCCGGGGTAGAACGGCGACGGCTTTGGCTTCGTGAACGCAGAATACTGATTGTGGTCTCTTGCTGTTCGATCACCTTCAATAAACGTCGGGCTCTCTGGCATGGCATCTGAATGTCAGAGTTGCTACTAGGTGTGTTGTGCTGGTCTGTTTTCGATGTGGGGCTTACAGCAGAATCTGACTGGGTAACAGTGGTTTTACCGAGCGCGTGGGACTGTGGGGCAAAAGTGCGTGCCTGTCCGAGGACTTTGTCTGTAGCCCTCGCGCACCTATCCAGGGGCTAGTCTTTTATTAAAACGGCACCTAAGCTCCGGGCACATGATAGAGGCTGCTGCATCTACAGCTGACGCAAGACCGCGTCGTCCATGGAGGTCTTACCTACCAATGAAAGCATTTTCCGTGGCATCTGCGACGGGGTCATAACTCCCAGCTGAATTTCGGAGAGGAAGTGTTGAATACGCTTTTCTTCCGACGATGCCAAGTTCCTAATCAGAGCTTCCTGGATTGTGTCTTACGGTTTGTGATCCGGCGGGTTCATAATGATATCTTGGATTTGTGGGATCATACTAGCTGGGATTGCTGAGAGCAGTTTACTTTATTTGGACTGCGGACTAGACTTGCGAACCTACTGGAAACGAGGCTGGGGAATGGTGGTGAATATTTCCGGATCTTCTGGTATGAAATCCAGTATTTTCATGTGCCCTAGATGGCATTTAGGTTTATACATGGCCTAAGACTCTCTGTTAATTGTGAAATAGATTTGCTGCGGAAATGAACTAGCCTGGAATTCCAAACCTTTTTGGCAACGGCCGATATGCAAAACTTCGGAATAAATAGGGAATAAAAACTGACCGATACAACAATGACAATTAAAAAAACGAAGGAGGAACCGGTTGTGCAAACCAAAACTTTTACGTAGTTGTAAGTGCCCAATGGGGATATATTACCGCGATAAGAAAATCTAACCAATGTTAGAACGAATATATGGCCAACGAAAGGAAGAAAACACCACCGTAGACGTGACCTGGCTGGGTCACTTCGGTGGGATAAGTGAAAAAGTATAAATAGAATGAGCCCACGAATTATTGGAGGGCACACTCCCTCAGCTTCTACGATTGCATCGTTTGAGGAAGTCAACCAGAGAAGACTGTGGCATGCCAGCCGCGTGTGTTTTGACAGGGCCCGAATGCAGGGAATACACGCTGGCGTGTGCCGAGGAATTGAGTCGGAAGTAACGCCCGCGGCTACCGCGTGCGCAAAACTTGCAGTCAAACAAGTGGTAGATGGGGTGTGATCGGCTGATCACTATTATGATAATAGTTTATTTCAGATAACCCCGAAGCATGCTGCAATGCAAGATCAAACAGTACAGTTGAAAGCTGAATGAAAGTTACAGTAGGACTGTACAATTATGCGAACGCGATTAAATATAAGAGAAGGCATTCAAATCAATTGTTGCGATACCGCCCGGTGAACTTAAACTCAAGGTCAAGTGGTCGGTCCGGCTGGAGGTAGGCGTAGTTATTCTGCCAAAGTGTGGGGTGGGTAAAAAACGGTACAAAATCACACAAATCCTACAGAAGGAGGACTGTCCTGTCGGAGAACTAAACTAGATTGACGGATACGTGGATATCGCGAAGAAGAAACATTCCTTAAGGAGACGTATTCAAGCAATAGAGCTTAACAATGTATGAGAGCAGTTGCGATGAAAAATTAGACGATAAAAAATCGTGGCATAATACATAAAGACCAAGAAAATCGGTCGAGGATAGCAATTTTGGGGTACAGTGACCGTATATCGATTGAGCCAGTTGTAAAACGAAACGGACAACACGCTGGACTGTGGGTGTCAAATTGATGGTGAAAGAAGTGACCGGATAGAGCATATGGACTTTGAGTGAATTGTTTTGCTTTCAGAAAAAAGGAATGTAATGGATCAGCAAGAAACTGGTAACTGACAAAAAGATCCACATGTGGTGCGTAGCTACGATAGTGGCAGAAACATGGCTTGCAAGAGGGATGACCGGTTGAATGACAGTTAATTATTTACATATTGATAATTCTCAGCAAGGACTTCACGTGGTGAAAAAAATGTATCAAGTATCGGAATTGTCTGAGACGATCTATCGGAATAGAGCATGGGAAAGAAAATACACAGAACAACCGATGAATAGGTTTGCAAAGTTCGGCAGCCGGATATGGGCGGAGTATGTGTGATAAACCAAATGGACTACACATCTGGACCGTGGTTGCCAAAGTGATGTTGAAGGAAGTGACGGGATAAAACATATGGACTTTGAGTGGATTGTTTTGCTTTCAGAAAAAAAGGAATGTTATGCATCAGCATGAACTATGAATTATTGAAAAAATCGTTGCATGGTGCTCAACTACAACAATAGGATGGACACAGCTGGCAAAAACGATGAAGTGATGGGCAGAAGACTATCAGTTTATGTTTGATACAAAAAGTGGACCACTTTTTGGTGACAGAACAGAACTCTGCGGCACAAGAGCTTATCAGATGTGCAAAAGTGGGACACCATACCTTGCAGGATGAGGACATTGCAATGCAACAGCCCTAAGTGGGCCAACAGCGGAGCTGGCAGAGAAAGCAAGCAAACACAGAGTCGTCGATTACTGGGAATCTCAAGAGATAAATTTCGCAGTGTCATATACTGTCTGGAGATTGTGGTACGGAAGTTAGTGACAGCAATAAATGCGTTATTTCTCGAGTATATCGGTAAAAGTAGCAAAAAGGGGTGGGCTTTATCCTAGAGAGTGGTTAGGTTTGCAAATGAGGCTGGTGAATAGTTTGGCATGAAACCGCGGGAAGTGGACCGGGAATAATGAGCCAGAGGTGTTGGTGGGTTTTTAGGTATGCGATAGTTGTGCACCAAAGAAAGCAACTTTTGCCGGACGAAAAAAGCGTTAGGTTATGAAGGCAAATTTTAAGCGAGCACGATGGAGAGTCAATGCTGGCTGGAGGAGACAGCAACATTTTGAGTATATGAACGGTATTCCTTTTGTTCTGTTTTGTTGTTTTTTTCAATGATATTTTTTACCTTTGATATAACACTGTACTGGGGGCTGGCAACTACCATGAGCCTGACCCGGAACCGTCCATTTGGATAGTCTCCCCGGCTGTCCCTGAGCTTTACTGATGACCCTCAACTCTGGTTTTGTATGTTAGAAGCCAGGTTTGATACACAAAATCACAAGCTAGCGTACTGGTTACTTGTGAATTATTGGTCATCCTCCCCGGTACGTTCCTGCCCAGATATGCGACCCAGTATTCAATGATTATTCCCATACAGCTGTGAAAGAGGTGGTAGTATCCAGCTTCCGCCCTCTGAATTGCCAAGATTGAAGCGGCTGATCCGAGAAGCTGAGGTAGGTAGTACGAAGCTTCCTGCAATAATGGGAGAAATGCAGCAACTGACGGAGAGCCTTCTTGAAGGAAAAGTCCTTTAGCAGTTGTCGGTCCTGTAGTTACCAGCTAATTTTCAAGCACCAATTGAGTTTTCTAGTCATTTTAACCACACAGGAGCGGGGAAGCTAGCTGGCCGTATTATAAAACGGCACAGTAGGGTCGGTCAACCTTACTCCGCGGTTTTGTGGTGCTACCGACAAGACACACAAGGAAAACCTGAATTACTTACCGAACACCATTTTTCCAAATTCTGGGGATCTGGAAACATTATTAAGTCTCATGAGAAAGACGAAATAGGTACTGGGGGCTCAGGAATGCACTTGGTGCGAATGGATGCCTCTCTTGTGGCAAGACCACATTACGGGTGCACAGGCTTTTGTGGCCCGGGTACAACGATAGTTATGCTTAGATAAACCGAATTTTCCAGCCATTTACTTAGTCTAGATGCATAATGGATGTTTTTGCCTCTGACATTCATGCTGCTGAAGTAGGTTCACAGGGGTTTTGCCAGCAGCATGAGGATTTTAGGTTCGCCCCGTAAGGTCTGACCCACTATTGGCACAACAAAATCGACCATCCATTTAAGATAGGTTAATTGTAAATTATCTTGGTACTTTCCAGCCGGTCAAGAGATAATGCCTGGAGGAGCTGTGCACTGAAATCAACGTGGACCTTTCTTCACCTCACTTGTCCGATAAATTTAGCCCCTATTCTAATCATGAGGCCACATCGTGACTTGTTGTACCCCTTGAGCCACCAGGAACTAAATATTACGCATTACCCAAAGACGGTATCGGCATTGTGCCAATAACTCTAAACAGCACACCAAGTTATTGTCAACGCCATCTTAGACCACACCAGCAGACTAGGCCCGGAGAAAGAGCGTGATTAGATAGAAAGACAAAAGGGTAAGCACAGTGGGTGCAAAGGAACCGGGTCCACTCTTAGAAGGCTGAGTTTTTATGAGCTTGACTGAAAAGCATGAAAGTAGATAGATTCTGACCTCCAGCGAAAAGCTCTCCGGACCGTTTGCTTGGGTTGATGATGCCCGATAGGAAGATCTGCTGAGTAAAGCTCCAAAAATGCTCCCTTTTGGTGCTTAACAACAGTAGAAAGCTACGGATAAACTTCTACTGCACTTTCAGTGGCAAATAAACCAACATGGAAACGAATAATGCTAATAAGCCGGTCGTGTTCATTCATTTTTGTGCTTGCATGGAAAATCCAGGTAAAATAACAGTGTAAGTGATATTCGCTCCGCAGAATGTCATTCATTGCCAGCTTATTCATCGATAGCCTGTATGTGGTTCAACCACGCATACTTACATTGATTTCTTGAATTAGCCGGATGTTAGTGTTAGGCCGCGCGCTGCTCAGTGCGGACTGTTCCTACTCGAGTTTGGGTAAAGCAGTCCCTACATACTGCGATGTTTTTCGCTGACCCTACTGCGGCTGGTGAGGACCATAACTGCATGGATATTTTGTTGACACTTGCACGTTAGGTTATTGAATGCTGGGTAAAAATTGTTTGCGTCGACCGAATGTTGGCAAGTATCTTTCTTTTCACTGGTGGGCTCGCTCGTAAAATTTGATTGGCCCAACGGTCATGTACAAAACCTGATGCGCAGGCGCTGCAGCTCACTGTTGCGGTGTGGCCTGCGCGGCTTGGTTGGCTCTGTGTCTGCCGCCTCGTGCGCGATTCAGCCGGGGTTCGGCTAATGGTACTTAGTTTCGGAAGCGTTCAGCTACGGCTTTCACAACTGGCTCGAGTTTCCGTATTTGCATTTCACGGACCAATGAGTGGGCCCGAAAACGAGTTCATCAGAAACGGCTCTCATATGCGTTTGACGCATATGCAATGCAATTTGGGCTGAACTACGTGTGCTTGCAATCTCCCGCTGGATAGCGGACGACCATGGATGACAAAGTGCGAAAAGAGCCCCAGTGGGCCGCCAATTTGTGTTCATACCAAGATGGTTGTCTTCCTTCGAGGGCACTCATTACCTTCCGCTGGGAACGGCGGTACATCAGCCTACTTTCATGCGCGCAACAACGGGTCGTTGAAGTGTGACGGTTGATTGACGTATTCGGAGTGGCGCTTTTTCATTTCATAACGGGTAGTGAAGTTGAGGTGATTGGGTTTGTCGAGCTAACGATTACATTGAAGCCTAAGTGGTTGTACCATCTGTCCGGAAGAATCGGCTGTTATACCTTCCGCTGGCCAGAGACCGAAGCTCTAGTGCGTGGACATCAGTGCTCAAATGGTGCAGTTAACAGCATATCACTGGTGGTAAAGTTGCCTAGTTGCAGGTGAGGTTAATCGTCTTCATACCCCACTGTGTGCCGTGTTATATCAGTTCACTCAAGCAAGTAGTAGATGGAAATGTGAAACTCGCAGCATCCAACGAAGCAGTTAGGCCTATTTTAGAGTACTAGCCAGCTTATTGCGGACTGGTGTAATTGTCAGAGAATAGAGGTAAAATTAGGGAATATACTTGGGACCGGTACACGTGTAAATAAATGTGTATTTATGTCTATGTGGTGTTTAGTTTACATTTGGTAATTGGTGACTTTTATGCATGTAACCTGCGTCGACTTGCACATGTACAGGGTAAGCTTGGTTCGGGCCGTGAACTCCTTTCACTGCGATATTACCATTTTTCGAGTGAAAGTACCGATCATAACAAACTTGCCGCATCTGATCCAGGAGCCACAGCTCAGAAACCGAAGTACAGATTACAAAACGAACTTGCATATACGTATATATAATTAGATATGCAGTGATCAGTTCTAAATTGCAAACCCATGGGTTTCCTGCGTTTACCAATCGTTTTATATCTTATTTTATGCAGTAAATGTACCGGGAGCTACGTGGCAACTCCGAGGCAGATGTCTAACTGCCACCATGTAGAGCAAAGGCTAATACCGGAACTGTAGGAGTTCCTGAGGTGTGTATTTTATAAGGTTACGCACCCCACTACAAACGTCCATTTAGAAACAGGGTGCACCCAAACCGTCGGCTTCCAACTGATTTCTGAGTAAGTTCGGCAGTTAGCCATCAGCAAACTCAACTGTGACGGTACTGACAGCGAGCCTCGCAATGAGGAAGTGTTATCGTCAGAATCTTCCTTGTTGATATATATAGCATACGATTATATGCATATATATTCCAATTTTTGCAGATCTGTATACGTTCATCTGTATTTCGAAACACACAACTTTGATTCCTTCTACATCTCATAGTCATGAACATCGTGAAATGTTATCACGGTTTACGTACACCGTTGCCACAATACTGTCTAGTAGATAATAGCTCGTATTTAGTAGGCACCATTGTGAGCAAGTGTTTCAATGGCATCCATATTGCTCACAAAGGATATATACCGTGTTTGTCGGGGATCAACATCGTACAATGAAAACTGATGGATGTTCGACGGACTTTAATTGAACCTACGCCAGAACAAAGAAAGCTTTCGGTTCCACTAGCAGGCCATCCCAAGTCCTTTGGGTAAAATGTAGTAATAAGAACGGTCGTCGTACAGATTTTGCAAAAATGAAGGGTATACGTTTTTATGCTCAAAAATACCATTGGTAGAAAGAGTTCCAATTGGAAATAATCATTATTATGCCCATCAATAAGCAGCTTAAAAAAGTACCTTCCAAGTGTGCTACACCGAGACCACAACATAGTGGACACGAATCTACAATTACCACCGACAATCGGCTGCGCAATTCATGTTCACATTTTCAACCTCCTACTGGTGCACTACATACTTTGTTGCCGCGTAAAACTTAACAAGGCATCAATTTCCTTGATGCCATACTACACAGTAATCGAGTACCTTGAAAGCTAAATGTACAATAACCCATTTCTACGTCGCCATTCCAAAATAAGATTGGTGTATCGGATTATCACTTTTCCGAATTTGCGTGCCACTGTCGAGGGGGCGCAATTTCACACGAAATATTTTGGGTAAGAACATCTCGAGATACCCGCGTGTAACACGCAGGGGCCAAGCTCTTCCGAAAAAAGCAGCAGGCATGTGATCTGCAAGGGCATAAAAAGGAAAACTCCATGAACCGGGGCCCGGTAAGTGTATCAGCGGGTACCAACACTTATGTTGGACGAACAACAAGGAAGCGGCCTCCAGTCTGGCCGGTACTTGAATTCGGTTAAATAATTCCGCTGTTTGACATCCAACAGGTCTTCCCCGACGGGATCGTAAGTGTGCTACTCAAGCAGAACGAACTGTGGTCAGGCTGAGCCCTCCTCATTCGGCCAGCTATCTTTACCCAGATCACCTGAACCACAAGAAGCAAGATGCAATGAAGATTGGCGTCCTGAAACCTTTCGCTTTCTCCACTGATCGATCTTCCAGTTCCCCGGAAATGCCTGATGCAAGATACCGTCAAAGTTGGTATTTTGAACCTTATCACCTGTCCCATTGCCCCTATATCCAGTGAGCTATCTTCCAGCTCGCTGGTGGTGTTAGGACAACAGGCTGACCACAAGATCCGGGATCGTTTAGTCTTTAGCCCCGTACTCTTATAAGACCTCGTGGCTTCAGAACGGTAGCGAGTATTTGGTGGACCTTATTCCACGGCAACAACCTCTACCATTTCATAGGTGGCTATGGTTCACTGATTCCTACCTCTCAGCAATAACCTTACTCTAGTACCAAAACAATCATCACAATTTTAAATCAGGGGAAACTGTAAGTATGAGTCTCATTTGAGTTTTCGGTTTGTGCACCAACAAATGTTGCTTTTGGTTTCAAGAAGTCATATCTGACCGCATTTGATCACTTATTGGATGGGCTTTGTGGTTGCGCAAACCACTTTGGAAACCCTGTACGCCACTAAAGGCCAAGAGCGCTGATTCGGCTTTCAGTACGTTCTCTGCACGCTATGAGCTGATCACCTAATGAAGTTCATCTTAGCAAGTTTAATTCTGTCTCTGAAAAATGGAATAGTAACGATTTCCCAAGCCAACCACCAATCCGAGTGAGGGTTGAATCTCTATAGTGTTTGATCTCGATTGCAATAATTTCATTCGGAAGACTTTATGGAGCTGTCAAATAGAAATGGAGGGAAATCACCTATTTGCTCCGGCGGATTACACGGTGACTGCAGCTACTATGTGCGTGATCATTTGTTTGTGCAGTGCAACTTCGGGCATAGTTCGTGTCAATTCGTAACTGGAGAATTCCACGATTTTTTGACAAAGCGTGTTGGGGGAATCTTAGACAATTTGGAGAGCTTTTTCGAAACCATCGTTCTTTCATCACTTCCGCCAGTGTTCCAGTGAACAGGTTGCTCCATTTTCCTAAGGTTTACTGAGGCCACATCAGGATTAAGAAGCATTTCTCGTCCTAAATTAGTCAGTTTACCGAAAGAAGAGTGCTTTGCCTTACGCAACAAACCTTGTAGCAGCACCACAGTTCGTTGTAACTTTGGGAAGTTAAAAATCTGTAAACTGTTGATGTTATAACTGGGCGGTTCTAGTGAACCAAATAGTCGCCTGAATTTATGAATGATAGTGTCATTTCATTTCTTCAATTCGACCAAATGGGTAACAGTACGGGATACTGAAAAAGATGGAATAAGTTTAGAAATAAGGATATTGAATGGGAGTTGGAAGATATGGTTAACCAAGCTTCTACCCACATCCATTCATCTCAATATACACGTGGCAGGTACTGGTATTCCCGTCTGTGCATTGCCTGATCGGCCAGAGACCAAACTGATTTACCAATAAAATGACTAGAAAGCGCGGTTGCATATCAGGAGTGAGGCAAAAGGTCCGCATTTTAGTATCAGGTTTGATCATGTACAGTATTATCTTTTGTCTTTTTATCTTACCTCATATGCTTTCCTCTAATTTGTATTAGAAACGCTATAGTTCAGGAAGGAAGTCACGACCAATTAAAGGCTGCCAAATGGGGAAAGCGACTGGCGGCTATTACATTGACTCCTTATCCCGAACTTTAGGATATACAGAAGGCCAACACAAAACGCATCTATAAACTCACTTTAACGGCGGAATCACGTCGTGGCTGTCACTACATACACCACTTTATCTATCAGCAGGAACGGAAATCACTGCCAGCTCAATCTCTTCCGCCAAAGCTATCGTTTTATCGTGCCAATCTCCAGTGGTACCTCTGGAACCTGATAAATTTCACACGGTCAGTCAGTCTTTAGTCACAAAAATTATTGAGTGTTATTCGCATCCATTGTGGTTATCGTGATGTTTGGACATAGCTCGACCAGTAGGCCCAGATTCCAGTTCACTGTATAAAGCTGGGTAACAAGCACTCACTCCGTTGCCCAAGAGGGAGCGGTGTGTCTCTCCCTCATTGTTAAAACCAAACCAATATTGGTAGATTTTCTAAGCCCCCCAGCTTTAGAAAATCGCACACTGCAATACTCTTTTCACGTATTCACCGTCCATCCGATGACTGCGCCTACTTTAACACAGCGTTTGTGATATTCATTTGTGGGTCACCTCACCCACTCACTTTTAGGTGTCAAAATGTTTTCCTAGTCAAGTACACTCGCGCAGTCCGATGCACTGAAGTCCTTCAGTGACTCGCTTCATCTTGTTAGAGCTAAGTTGGCGTCACGCGTAAGCGATCATAAACGAACCCACAGACACGCATTCCCCAAAACACCTGCCTCAACTATCACTTTCTCCCGTCCATCGGCATTGGTAGCTCTCAAAGTCCATACATCAACTAGAGACCTCATTTCGTTTCCCTCAGAAATAGATCGGGGCTAGGGGAGTGCTTTCAGGTGACCATTTTCGATTCACTGGCCGCCCTCGGTTTTCCTTTTTCAGTTACGCAGTGAACTCGGTGAGCAAGTTTTGCCTCAGAGAAGCGTAAACAACCGCTTAGTTCGTCCGTCATAAGAGCCGTTCTCATCTCAGCAGTGGTGAGGGCCATCATGCGGATTTGAAGTCACTTGCAATCCAAGCCAGTGCACTTCACCACTAAAATGCGCGAGCATATATCACGGCGTTTGCGTGTGTGCGGTGAGTGCTAGGTGAAGCCAACTCCAGGAAATCCGTGGTCAGATTTCTGCGTTACAACGGCTAGGTAAGCAGCTGCTCTGTTTGAGCTCATTATGCCGACTGTTGGGGACCCCGTTTGACGAAAGCAAACAAGGAGTTTTACGCACTGCATTCCGATCGACCTTAGCCGCCCATTTATCTAGGCCACAGGGCCGTTCAAATAGTGAATCATACCGGAGGCTGGCGGCCTACGAAACAACGGGACTCTCAGTAAGATGGATTAGTTTTGAGGTCGGAGTGTTTGCTGGCCGAAAATCTCTTCAATCCCTTGATACAAGCCATTGTGGGGATACAAATTTCAGTGAATTCCCCCATGAAAGCTACCGGAGTGCAAGGATATAATATTTATTCCCCGGTCTGATCCACACACCTTTATCAGTGACTATGACTGGCGCACGGAGCTTGAGTAGGCCACTTGAAAACAAAACCGTGGAAGCTTGTGAAAGGCAGAGGCAGAAGTGTTCCCATAAAGCGGCTTAACTGTGGGAACATCTAAAGCACAAGAAGTGAACGGGTTCTACGAACTTGTCTGCGGGGGACGTCATGTTGTGTCGGTCAAAAGGAATCCAAAGAAAATCGAGTGTGGGTAGGCCATTTTGTGTCCGAGCTGAAGTTTGTATTGTCAAAAACTTCGGAAGAGTTGAGGTGGATGGGACATGCTCCGAAGGAGAGTTCTTGACAGTTGAAATGCCGTCGAAGTGGCAACACTGGAAGGGACGACAGCGGAGCACTTCGGTGATAAAACGTCCGGAATTCTGAGCAGATACTTTAACCCTGACGACATGGGTAGGAAATTGAACAGACCGAAAAAAGTGGTACCTTCAGGTACAGTCTCATTTTCAGTTTATTCAACCATTAACCTCGCACTTCTGTGCTCTCGTTTTGGTTGCCGCCTTCCAAAACCGTCCAGTAAGGGCAGAAGAAAAAGGCATAGCGATGGAAATCAAAAAAGTCAAAGTACTAAGCGGAAATCAAGAAAACAAGAAAAAAGTCCGAATGAAACTACGCCACTGACCGCGACACCTGGCCACACGACATATTGTCCCTAACCACCAACACGTCCCAAATGAACAAGTCCACTGGTCGCGGTTTTCATACTTTTTTGCCACTTTATTGACTTACCATCATGACCTACCTTCCAATCACTACCTGCCTCGGAGAATAGCGTACGCTGAGGAAATCTATTGGATGACATGCGTAACACATGTCCCAACCACCTTAACCTGTTTAGATTCTGTACTTGATCCAGAGACTGACCTCTGGTTGCCAACACCCCATGCCTAACCACAGCATGGCTGATACGGTGTTCCCACCATACTCGGGCAACGCCACGGAGACATCGATGCTCAAAAACCGACAGTATCCGCCTATCTTCTACCCTCAACGGCCACGTTTCGGAACCGTATAAAGGAACAGACCTAACCGCCACATTGTACACTCCACCCTTAACAGACAATCGGCTGTCACGCCGACGCCACACATGACTGAGAATGGAAAAAGCTAATCGCGCCTTCTGTATAGGCAATGACACTTCATCCGTTATCTTTCCACCTGGTGAGATGTAACTGCCCAGGTAGCAAAATTTACCCACTTCAGCTAGAGCTTCCCCTGACAAGAAGAGGTTTGGTGTTGAGCCAACCCAGTCCTGCAGCAGCATTTTACACTTTGAAGAAACGAAACGCATCCCAAACATTCTTACACTGTTGTTAAGGCTATCTAAGAGAGCTCGCAACTTATCTGGATCTCCACTCAGAAGAACAATATTGTCCGCATATTCCAAATCAGACAGTTTACTGTCTGAGCAAAGATCGGCGCCGCTATTCTCACACAAAGATAGGGCTATCTCAGGAATCGATTCAATCACAAAATTGAAGAGGAAGGGTGAAAGAGAGCAACCCCAACGAGAACCGCTTTCCGTGGTGAACTCAGGTGAAAGATAGCCGTAAGCACGAGCTCGGATTCGGCTGTTCGCATACGAGCATTGAAGAAGATAAATGATCTTCTCCGGCACATTCTTCAATGAGACAGTGTCAGAGAACTGTGCGGTTGATCGAGTCGAACGCCGCTTTCAGATCAGGAAAGACATAGATTGTGGGCCTACGAAAGATGTGTCTGTGCTCTAAGGTTTGCCGAAGAGTAAAGATGTGGTCGATACGACCCCTACCAGGTCTGAAACCGGCTTGATTCTCACGCGACCATTTCGCGGGCACTGAATAATCGGTGGAGAACAAGACCGGTGACCAGCTTAGACGCGATACTTGCCAAGCTAATTCATCTGTGGTTTTCAAAAGAGCACCCGTCACCTTTCTTGTAAATCGGCACAATCGCTGATTTACACCACTCCCTGGGAATCTGATCACTATCCCGAATAATACGGAGGGGTCTTGTTAACTCCGAAACCAAAGCTTTGTCTCCATCCCTGGAAAAAGATGGAGACAGCCCATCCGGTCCAGCGGCTTTGTATCTTTTCAAGTAACCTATCTCTCGCATAATCTCCATCTCTGATGGAGGACCGATATCCGCCTGCACCGTTTCGTTGGCATGTATATTTGGAAGGTCCGCCGTTGAAGCGGGTCAACCGAATTGTTCCTTAAAGTGCCCTGCCAAACGCTTCAGACGACGTCTTTGAGAGTGGATCAGTGACCCTTAGGATTTCTTAATTAACTCACTTACACCGGGTTTCCGTGGACCAGTGCCTCTAATCAAACGGAAAAGTCTGCCAGCATTGCCAATGGACGCAGCCTTTTCCATTTCTCCACACTTCGCAATCAACCACTGCTCACGTTTATTTCTCAGGCTCCTAGTCAGCTGGCGTCTCAGGTATTTGCGCACTTCATTGAATGTGGCATCCAGAGGGACGGATCTGCGAGCATCCAACAGAGCAGCTGACGTCGAAGATATCCATCATTTGCGAGACCGACTTGAACCTGAGTTCTGTGTGGCATTCGAAGCGGCATACAAGGCTTCCTTGATCTGTTGCTAGCGTTTATTTGGGCCCTGAACATCTTGCTGCATCGATAACTGCATAGACAGCTCCATATGGAAACTGTGTTACTGGTTATTATCTGAAAGCAACTGCGCGGCACAAGTGGCGTTCACTTTGGTGTGACCGCAAACGAGACGGTAACGGAAGCCAGCACGCACCAAGGCGTGATCTGAGTCCACAGGTGTAGACCGAAATGAATGATAATATCCGATTGGTCCACGTCAACGGTGACCAATAACAACACGGTCAACCTGAGAATGAGACGATCACCGTTATCGGTACGATCGGCTGAGATAGAAAATAGGCCTTCAGTGTGCCTTTCGGAATCAACCAAACGGCCAACTTGGGCGTTGAAATCCACAGCAATGGTCACCACGTCCGTTGAACGTCCGCTTCGAAGCAGCTGTGACAAAACCCGGCAGAATTCGACCTTGGTCTCAGAGGAGCTGCAATTAGTGGACGCATACACAGACATGACGAACAAGCATCGGAGCTTCAGTTAAGTATAAATAATAATAATCATAATCATAATAATAATAATAATAATAATAATAGTGGTACATTTCGGATGCACCCGACGCATGCAAGAGTGCATGATCAGACTACTACGTGATGTCAGAATCGGAATTTAAAAAGGGTGCAATATGTTTGCACAGATTATTGAAGCGTGTTAAAGTGGACTATAACTGTAATGCCCGACAAATTTGAAGGTCGATGTCAAATGATCGAATCGGCCTGCGGTGTAACGGGTCGGTTAAAAAGGTGGGACATACTCATAAGTAATACCAGAAATGATTGTAAAATTAAAAATTCCAGCTGAATCAAATGATATATGTCAAAAAACGAAGAGGAGAGAAGAGAATTAGAAAATTTCATCAAGGGGGATTCAAAGAGTCTTTTTCACGTAGCAAGGTGTGAAACATATATATGGATGGAAAATTCATGCGTGTGCAGGAATGGATCCCCAGATATAAAATGTCATGAATCAAAGACTAGAGTAATGGTTGTGTCCAAATGTGAGATGCCGACGTGGCCAATCCCAAGGAAAGGGACGAAGAAACCCCATGAATGGAGGGAGGGATTTCAATAGCTGTGATGAACGAAGTGGTCAGCTGTGGGCCGGTACGTTTCCAGCGGTTTATTTTTATTGATATAGGTATATCTCGAAGTGACAGCAAGGGTATGGAGTTATGGTAGTAAATCAACGTGAACCGCGTTATGTGGCGATTGCGGGGGTGAATGGCGTGCAGAAGCGATAATGGAGTGGAGAGTAGATAAATGACCTGATGACCGCTTTGATAGGCAGATCATACGACGTCTGTAAACCGCCAGTGGAGGAACGAATGAGTTTGGCACAAGAAACGGGAAAGAGAAGCCGGATTCAGAACAAAATAAAACGTTCGGCAGAGAAAGCTGTAGAAAATAAATGTGAACATCAAAAGGCTTCATAGCTCGGTGACGAGCGAAGTTGGCTTCATAGTTGAGATACGTAGTCGGGTGCAGCAGGAATGGAAGCAAAAACCCAGGGAATTCAGATATGATCGACAAGGTGGCAAGGGAGAATACGCTGACAAATCTATTGAAAAAAGCACAGGCTAAAAATTGGAAACCTTGATGAAGTGATGAAGTAGCGGGAGGAGGGCAGGTAAGAATCGGACAGATTATCCACGTTAACGCGGGCATGTTACAAAGTAAAAACAGGGCGATGGAATGATGGTTGTGAACTGACGTGAAGCGCGATTGCAGAAGCGAATATTGTGCAGAAGTGGAAATGGAGTGGGGAGTAGATGACTCTCCGGGTGACCGTTATAAATAATAGAGAATACGACAGCGGTGAAGAGAGCTTTGGAACCAGTGGTTCTGACAGGAAAACGGAATCGGAACATAGGACTTGGAGTAACTTGGGAACCGTCGACGGACATGGCGCTTGAAATTGAAGGTTCCATGCCGGTGAACTCAGTTGTGTAGCGAACGAGCCAGGGCTCCCGAGGGATTGGAGGACAACCGAGTGATGTTGATGAGAAGGCCAGAGGATTGCGGCTGATGGGAAGTAAACTGTTTGCGCAGGTTCAGTGATCGAGAAATAATGGTGTGAAAGTAGAAGATAAATCATGATGGAGTGCGGAAAAGTGCAGCTATCACAGAGATGTATAGTTCGCAGAGAAAGTGATGGAATGGAGGAATGGTAGGTACTCATTTTCAAGGAACATTGCAATAGGTGTGTTCTGTCATGATGACGTGCATGGTACGTTACTGAGTGGGTTAGTTTGTAACTACACGGAGCGTGGATGCTGGTCACCTAAATAAATGTATATTTATACTTATCGTATCAAGAGAAAAGGTTCACGGAAACCGAATGAGTTGCACAACTTGTGAGAGAGGGGGATGTCAAAGTGATGAAAGAAAGGCGGACGGAGGATAGGTAAGCATTCAGCGGGTGGATAAGGATTTATCGGCATGAAGGTGGTGATTGGGTAACGAGCCAATCTTGGATGCATTGAGAATGATTGCATGGACGAATAGCACGAAATGGTGATGTCATCGCAGGTAGAAGGTAAATGTACAACTTGCTGACCATTCTGACGGGTACTTTGAGGCGTTACGGCGACAAAGCTGCATGATGGTTATGTCTGGAATGTACTAATGTGAAGAGGTCAAGCGGCACACCGAGATCAGGATACTGGGATCGATTGGCACTGTAAAAAAGAGCATTTGGACTGAAGGAGAGGGCAAATGACCGCTAATCACAGGTTTGACTTCTAGAGAAATACGAAACATGTTTCTGTCAAATTCGTCGTCTGTCGAATTTTGGTGTGGAAATGGACAGTGACAGTAAAAGCGCCAGTGAGTGAATAGTAGCCGCGAGTCCAGACGTGATAAACGGGGAAGTTTACGGAAGGGACGGGAGAGTAAACACACGTAAGATGCAGAGGATGTAGGCAGAAAGGTGCTTGCCAAATTCGCTGGCTATAATATAGGCGATGAGTGGTTGCCAATGAGAGACGAGGGTTGGTGGATGGGAATGAACGCTACACGCTACTTAGCACGTTACGGTAAGTTGCAACCCCATCATTGGGAGCGGGCTCGTGGAAGAACAGACGTTAGAGGTGACAGGGCAGATGACGTTTGTGGCAGCAGTATGAGCGTGGCGAAGAGGCCCCACAATTCACAAAGGGTGCTGGCGGGTGAAACTGACCATGAGCTGGAAACCTAACCTGGAAACCGTTTTTGATGGCAGGGGGAGCAATCCAACAACCTAGTTGCTTCCTCACACCACTGCAGGGGTCCTTCCCGCCCGATGTGCACCGGCCCAAGCAGTGGATCTTGCCGCATCCCTCACCGCTGGGATAAGAAAGAGTTGTAGCAGAGCCTTCAGTAGAGTCATCAGAGATCCGGTAGCCGAGTCGCGGGAGTTCCGAAGATCAAAGCGAGTCGAGGAGCAGTCCAGTGAGGTGCGAACACCATTTCGTGTCAATGGTCCAATTTTTGTACACGTCGAAAAAATATGCGAGGTTGACGCTCGTGGGATAGGATGGGCAAAAGGTTCTTGGCTGGTAAATTCTGAAATAAAACTAGAAAAAGGCTGCAGTCTGGCATTTATGCCAGCTGTGGAGTTGAAGAGAGATATAACAACAATGCATGGTAGAACCTGGGTGAAGATGGAACGAGCGAGAGGAGAACTGGCCACTACAACGATGATGGCTAGGTCTTAGGATAGATCGACAGACCTTATAGCAAAAAGACTTGCGAGGATCTAGTATCGGACTAACCTCAGCCCTAGCGGGGACTGGTAATGAGTCCAAAAAATCAGAACTGAGCAAACCTGAGTGTGAACAGATGTGCAGGTTAATTATGGACGGCATGGAGCAGAGTCTAAGGACGAGGGACAGTTAAGGGCTTAAGTTTAATGAATAAAGCCGGGTAACGACTGGTGGCAGCCAATGGGGCTACTGAAAAAAACTTGTAATGGGAGGGAATAGTGAGATTCAGGACTTACCAGTGTATGAGAGGTTTCTCGGAAAGGAAGCGGATAAAGAGTGTGGTTTAAAGGTTAGCTAGAAGTCAGGTCCTACTTCGAAGGCACAAGCCCCAGACATGTGAGTGTCAGTTAACGTCACGGAGTTGTCGACGATGAGGTAATGTGCCACTGATGTTTCGAAGTGAGTGGGTGAAACACATCGACGAATTTTAATGGAGGGTTTATTCCAAAGTCTGGAGTATTTTAGTAGAAAGAAAGTAAACTCGTGGATAGCCTAGCAATCGAAGTAAAGAAAAACGCTCATCTCCGCGACGGAGGGAGTAGAGAGTAGGTGACTGGACGCATGGAACGTCGGTGGAAGAAAATTCCAGGAGAGAAGGAGACAAAGGTTGAGTCTCACAAGGCATAGCTGAAGGGGTTCAATGTGGAGGACCGCACAGCGCACTTTATAACTCGGTGCGGTGGAATAACCAAGCGGCTGCTTCAGAAATGAGCGTTGTACATTCCCTTAAGTTATTCTGTCAGTCTGAAGAGTGTTATGAAGATGAGAGGGCAGTACTCTAGACAGGGTCTGACGTAGGAGAGATACGATAGGAGTTTTGTATCGCGCAGAGCGAGAGATCTACCTAGCCATCCCAAGGATTTGTTTACCTTGGCAGCTGGGAAAGATAATTCTTCCGAAAAGTTTAGGGTGCACGGGTAGTGCAGCCCGAGATCTCGTACCGAAGCTTTGTGGGTAAAAGGGGAGTTATGTAAAAGAAAAGAGTTCAGAGGGACGTGACAGCGTAGGGTCACAAAACGTCACCTTTGGACAGAGAATTCAATTTTCCAGGAGTGATACCATCGTTCAAGGAGTTCTAGATGGTACTATATGTTGCAAATTGCGTCATTAAGGTTCAGTGGCGATAGCTCGTATACAATTTTTATGTCGTCCGCGAATAGAAACGGGGTTCCGTGGTGTATTGTAGAGAATACTTCATTAAAGCACATTAGGAATAGAAGTGGTCCTGGTGCACTTCCTTGAATGACACCACTGGTAACGGGGGAGGGTTGCTATAGATGGTTGTCGATTGGGGCAACTTGGCAGCGGTGTAAAAGATAGG
Organism: Fasciola hepatica; assembly: GCA_948099385.1. NCBI lineage: Eukaryota > Metazoa > Platyhelminthes > Trematoda > Plagiorchiida > Fasciolidae > Fasciola > Fasciola hepatica. The sequence continues at coordinate 1,472,053 of CANUEZ040000176.1, forward strand.
GAGGGAACCAGTTGAGAATAGGGGATTTAAGTCCAAAGCTTCTTGCTCGGTCAAAAGCCGCGAGTGAGAAAAGCGTCAAATTCATTAGTCAAGTCCCAGAAGACGACAACTGGGCATTCGCTCCTGTCCGCAGCTGCAGTGACCATGTTGGAAAAGTCAAATTGACAGGTGTTAAAGGACCGAGTATTGAGAAAGCCGTGTCGGCATGTAAGTACCAAGTTATCAGACAATAAGTAATCAGCGAGGAGCTTTTCAGCTAAGCGCTCAAATAGTCTAGAGGCTATGGATATGTGGTTTATCGGCCGGTAATTAAAGGGGTCACAGAAAAGACCCTTTTTGTGGCGAAAGATAATAGTTGATATACTTTGCTGCGACGGGAATGGTTCAAATTTCAGAGATAAGATGAAAGTATTCAGAAATACAAAGTGCAACACCAGACCCGCCAAATCGAAGCAGAGCTGGCGGAATTTTATCAAACCTAGGGCGGGATGAGGACTTGACGTCGAGGAATAAATCTGACAATTCACTGAAGGCGAGTTCTATGTCGGACAGAGCGGATGCGGTAAAGGCAGCTAAGGTTGAGTGAGCAGTTCCAAAGTCAGTAGTCATAGATCGGGAGAAGACCGAGTTGGAAGCCTCAGCGGTCGCAGCGGGATTATTGACCTGTGTGCAGTTTAGTGGCTGCGGGTATGAAATACTTGGACTAGAGTGTGTGTCTCTGTTCTTCATTATGCGTGGAATCCGGAGTATCTTATCCGGCCGGCGAAGGGCAGTAGCTTCCTGTCTTACGTAGGGTTTTTCAGTGGCGACTAGAATACCACTAGAGAGCCTACGCAGAAGGATGAAAACAAAAAGTCATGAGAACTTATGTAAGATGCTAGGACCTTTTTGTATTTCATTTGCAAAGATGTGGGGGCAACAGACCGGCTGCGGGGAATCGATAAGTGGTGATCTGACTTTAACCACGAGGAAGTTCAAAGTAGAACAGATTCGCTGCAAGCTGGGGTTTTTGATGACGCAAGCAGAACCGTCCAACCGGACTGCACACAAATGAACGCTGACTGGAATCCACTCTAGTGGTACGCGCTCAGCTTTCATGATCGAATCAGTCCAGAAGCCAGTTTGACCGCGAGAACTAGAAACAGGATCACCCGACACACCAAGAATGGACTGAAAGACTGAGATTGTATCCGGGGTGTGGAGAGTAGTCAGAGAAGTGGCATGCTGTATGCGTGTCTCGGAGACACGGCGAAAACTATAATAAAACTGTGAAACGTTTCAGCTAAGGCAGCCTGTCGTCCCGTCTGACATAGAATGAGAAAGTTGAATGCACAGAAGTGAAGTGAATTATTGGGCCTAACAATTGCGTTTGATTAGTAACCAACTCCCGAGCTGCTGCTTTCATCGTAGCTCCAAATACTTGCGGCGTTTTGCACGGACCTTAAATTAAAAGAAGGAAACTTTTTGAGGTCATTCACAGGAACAATACTGGGGGTTTCTGGGCGAATCATGCTTTGCCGCTGCCCACAACGCCAAAGGGGTTTCCTTTGGGAAATCCAACCGGAGCCTTTGACACAAATGTCTCACTCCAAAGGCAGTGGGGCGTCAACCCAACACGCGAACGTGACCGAAGCACCCGTGAAGGAACTTTTTCTGGTCTGTCACGTGAGACCTGATTAATGCGTGAGTTTTTTCTTGTCTTCGCTGGTGATTTTTATTGGTCCGCTTTTCGGATTCATTTCTTAGCCCCATGCACCCAGTGGAGCTAGCGGAACGTGGACTGGACGGCATTCTTTGGACCGGGCCCGCCCACCTTATACGGGTGATAGCTGTTCATTGAAGTGTGATGACTTCTGCCGCCGTCGGGAGAAATCCCAATTACTCCACTCCTGCGTGCACCTAGTGGAGGTTTCTCGGCCGGTAAGCTGTTTATCTTCGTGTTTATTCGATGAAGTTTCCTCTTCAGGGGCATAATGGTTAGAACCAGATGTTTCCCATCAACTGTTCTAAGACTGAACTTCGTCTGGTCTCTACCCATTGGTCTGCCAGGCATGATTGCACCTCTGGCTTAAGGAACTCGTCTTGCATAGATCTTTGGGTCGTAGAAGCAGGCAAGCCATCATACCAAGTCAAAGTGCAGTCACGTCGTGAGGGAGGCTTGGTTGTGGGTAGGTCTTCTTCGGCAGTTGGGTTTTATGGGACCTTTTGAGAGAAGTAACGCACCTGAGTTTGCACACTGTCATACATCCAGGGGTATTTTACATCTCTTTGGTCCCCTCCTTTACACAGCTCTCATACGTGGCTCCAGGAAGCTGTGTCGTGCATTGGCTGTCACACCCCTGAAAACCGCCTGACAGGCGGGCAAAACTCGGTGAAGGTTAAACAAGGCCCAAAACCTCGATTCGACGGCTCCCAGCGAGAAAAGATGGAAACACTTGCATAGCTACCAGGTACGTTCGGTCAATCGACCGGGTTGCGTGTACCAATGGCTCTTAGTGACCTGAACTGAATGGAAGACGAGCTTCTAGAGCTCCACCGGCAAACATGTGTTGAGGTCACTTGGATGTCTTGGACATTTGGGGTTGGTAGACCACCATCTAAAAGGAGTATACACCGCTGCATCGGCCACCGGCTTCCAGCACAAACGCTACTTCTGCCTGGCAGATAGCACTTGGTTGTGCATGGGCTGGAGGTGCGATCACGAAAAAGGTCAAATGGCGCTTGCAAAGCCACTTTGCACCAAATTCTCTAGTCAATTGATAGATTTTTTCTGCACAATTGACTTTGATTATGCTACGACGGCCCCGGCAAGTGATGCTCCCTGAGTTCTTTTAGTGGTTGGAATGAACAAAAACGAGCTGGGAACCTGGACGTGAGCAAAAGCCACGAGTCCAAGTAGCCTACTGCAAATTACGAATTCTTCTGAATGCAATTACCCAGTGCATTACCATGTACAAAACCTACGACTACGGAATTGACGTAACTTGTCCATCCGATGTGTGCTTACCCAAATCCGGCAGCCAACGTATTCAAGTCCATCCGTCACAGTAGGCCAGCCGGAAGTTTTGGGCTTCATAGAGTAACAGTCCCTACAAACAGCAGAGCACAAAACACGGTGATGGCCTGAAAAGCGCCTTCTCTAATAATTACCTTGGCACGGCTCTGGCATGCATGGAAGACTTTTCAGCGTGGCTTGTGAACATGTCTACTATCCGGTCTGACGACGAATTACCGGCGGTGCCCCCTTTTGTCGAACAAATAAAAATACTCCATATGGCGGACAGATGTTAAAGTGTGTCCTATATATCGGTCTACCGAAAGAGTGCCGATACGAGAAATGCATAAATTGCGAACAAACGCTGCGATGGAGCAGAAAGTGAACCGTGAGTGTGTACAGTAGGCGACAAACCGAAAGTAAAAGTGATCCAAAAACGAGGTGGACGGGGACCTCAGGAAAGTCTGCTTAGTTGAACGTACGCCGTCGAACAATGCGGTGAGTTAAAAACCGAGCTTCAGAAGGGATCTCAGGAAAATTAAATCCAAAACGGTATCCAGAAAACGGTCATTTTCTCAGCACGTGGGATGTCACTACATCAGCCCGTTTCAGGACGCGTAAAATGCTTCTGAAAGGTGTTAGGGAGAGAAAGGCTTACGAACGATATTTACGCTCTTGAATGCTTGACAAATAACTGAATATGACTGTACCGTAGGAAGCTGGCGGGCTGAATCTGTGGTATGCAGTTCTCGTAGAAAGATGGTCGAGCTTAAACCAGATCCGCTGCCAATGACATCGGTTGTGCGAGTCGTCATTCGGGTAAGCCATTCTTATTAAATGCAGCATCCAGTAGTCGTTACCTGGCATGGTGTCTGGGAGCCGAACCGGTAGATTCAACAAGGACGGGACATGCAGAGATAGGGGCGAACTAGAAAGTTGATGTCAAAACGCTCCGTACTTCGTGGGAGCAGCAAGCTTACCATGTGGCAAGGTACCGTGAAAAAACAAGAATCAAAAAGCCGGCGAAGGTCTCACCATCAGGTGAGATCGCGCAAAGTGGACCCTCGTGAGCCTGTTGCAGTGGATTAATAACCAAACGAACACTATAGAATAAATGCGAACAAGTTTCGAGTTAGGTCGGGATAAAACCTGGCGTCGTTGCAGTCTAGTCTAAGTCGGAGCAAGATTTCGATGTACGTTGACAAATAATGAAAGTAGGTCTGAGAGCGACAACGAGACAGAGCTGATTGATGAAGGGCACGGTAAAATTTCTCATCCGGATAGTCTGCTGAAAACGGTGGCCCCTGTCCGCCGAGAACTAGTTTCGGCGGGTCATCACCTTCAACATGTTATGACTGAAATTTATTGTCTCATTATTATCTTCAGAAAATCCGCAGTGGTAACTGTCCCTGATTTTTACCCCTGAGGCTTGTCAGGCAGACCGTGCCCGGTGGCTCTAATACAGTCCAGTTCAGTTCACTTCAGTTTGCACAGGACAGGTAATGGCCAAGGCCAATCGAGCGTTCAGAATTCCTCCGATGGTATGCACACCAGTTATGCACCCACCACTGCCGAGTGTATCCCGTCGAATCCCTGCTAAAAATGAGGAGAAAACAGAAAACCTCTTCACACATCAACTCCTAGAGACATCATGCAACGTGAGCGTTCACTGAGACTGTGTGCAATGAGCGAAAAAGTCGATTAAACCGTACTCCAGAAGGACCACCGTGCTACTCGTCGTCCATCTAGTCGATATATTCAAGGCTCACTACGAGGGAATATCTCGTTTCACTTGCGATCTAGAGCTCTTTTGAAGGGTTGAACGGTCTGCAGATCTATCATTCCACCAGTCGGACCGTTCCAACTGTTCACAACCCTGTTGCTGGATGAGTGCGATCCAGCCATCAACCTAGCTTGGGCTTTCATCAGCTTCTTTTCACGTCCCCTTGTTCTGGAATCTACGGCCACTTGGAATAGACTGTCTGGTCTAAGGCCAGAAAAGCACTTCATTGCCTTGAACGTTTCTATGAGATCCCATCGACTTCTCCTCTTTTCCAACGAGAGAAGATTCAGGTCACAGAGTCTCTGCTAGTACATCTTACTCATCTGCTCTTCAACCCTCCTCGTAGCGAGACTTTGGACTTTCTCCCAGACAGGCCGCCTCCCTTTTGTAGAAGGGTGACTAAGCCTGCAAGCTACTTCCTAAGTGAGGTCGTACTATAGGCGTGTAAATAGGTATGGATACCTCCGGCTACAGGTAAGACAAGGCTGATCGCATTCTAAAGAGCTACCCACGAGCCTTGTTTGCAGCAGAGTTGCACTGTTCTGACCATTTGAAGTCACTACTGGTGATGACCCCAAGGTCTTTCACCCTTTTGACTGCTTCTGTGGTGAACATCCCTTGATCATGAGCGACTGCTAGGCTGTCTTTTGTCCCTGACAAAACTGGCCTTTTCAGCGTTCAGGGGTAAGTCCCGTTTGCATGCCCAGTCCGGGACGATATCTTTATCCCTGCCCAAGTCCACCATACCCTCAGAACCGGCAATCTTTGCATCACCAGCAAAAATAAAGCTGAACGATGGAAGAGCGAATGCCAGGTCATTATCAAGCAAAAAGAATAGGACCAGGACCAGGATGGATCCTTGATGTATATCACTGGCGACGTTCACCAAACTGGAGCACCTATCCCCTACTTTGACGTAAAACTTCCTGTGGGAGAGGAAGTCCACCGGCCATCTATATACTGGCCCACCCATACCTAAAGCCCGCATCTTGCACAGCAAAAGACGACGATTAACAGAGTCCAACGCCCTGCTAAAATCGCGGTAGCATACCTCAACTTTCTTACCCTATCCAGTTGTCCAGTTACTTCATCCAAGAGGCGCAAAAGATTGGTCAGACAAGATCTATTTTTAGAAATTCATGCTGGGCCGGACTTAACACGGGGTGCTCCGGTAAGTACCGGCAGATGTGAGTACGGATGATCTCAAGAACTTTACATGGGATGCTAGTGAGGCTCACCGGTCTGTAGTTTTGCGAAGGGGCTTGATTTTGCTCTTATGTAGTGCCACGACTGTCACGACTTTTCAGTCCTGGTGCAGCTTACCCTGGTCCAAAGTGGACCCGTACAGTCTGCATAACGATGGAGCTATGATATCCCCCAACTGCTTGATGATAGCTGTATGAAATCCATCTAGGCCCGCTGACTTGTGGCCGTTTAATTCCCGCAGGTACTTATCACGGATTCCTCTGAGAGGTTTATCTCGTTTAGCTAAGGAGCACGAAGAACCAGAGCCAGATCTACTCGTACCCCACTATCTATCCTGTGTACGCTGCCAAAGTTTTCTCCCAGGGCATCTGCTTTGCCCTTGTCATCAGTGACGATACCTTGGTTTCTAGTGGATAGTGAACCTAGGGCATTATTTGCTGAGCCTTCCGACTGCACTTAGCTGTAGAATTTTTTGACTGTTGCCTTACACACTGGGCCAAGTTGGGCTCAAATTCCCGCTTGGAAGTTCTCAAATGGCTTACAGTCTCGTTTGGCAGCTTTGTATGGCGGTTCCAAGCCAGCTGATTTCCGGAATTTTTGTGCCGGTTTCAGCTGCGGTTTCTACGTCTGATGGCCTTGGCTATTGCGGCCGTCCACCACATGGGTTTGCCCTCCCCACTCCTTCGTTTTAAGGGCGAGAACTCCTCCTGTAGGGCAATCGTAGATCCCATTATGGCCCGCCAGCTCTCCTCGAAAGTAGCCCCCTCTACCGTGTCCCAGGTCAAACCCATCGCCCTATTACGAAGCCCATCTTTGCCCATACTACCGAAATGTCTGACCAGCCTTGAAGGTGCCTTGGGTTGCCGCATGCGTAGGACGATCATGACACAAAGGTGGCCACTCATGCCCGGCAGCGCGTAATAATACAGTCCAGACACATCGTTGGGAAGTTCGTTATTGCTGGGTCCAGCAAGGATGGAAGGCCTCCAGTCCTGTATGCGGTATTTTTCCTAATGTGCCGGTGCCACGCATTGGCGTGTAGCCATTCTAGGTAGGTTTACTCCTCCGATCCCGGCAAGCAGACCTCGGCCGTCCAGTCGATGTGCGGAAGACTGAAGTCACCCACGATGAGGGTCTTTCGTGCGTCGTCAACTAGTTCAGCCAAAGCCCGCTGCAAACGAACATCCTCCTCGCTGTTTGTGCTTGGTGCCCTGTAGACACGGAAAACGTCAACCCTTCTGCCTGGAAGTATGATCGTAACGGCGCATAACTGGACATTGCGGGTGCACACCTTGGTCTGATACTCAAGGGGGTTTGCACCCTACCTAATGAGGATGGCTGCTCCTCCTCCAGGGCGATCGTATTCTCTACCCTGCCTATAGACTGCAAAACCCTTACTTATTAGGCCTGGCATATGGTTTCCTTCAGAAAGCCACGTTTTTATAACGGCAACTGTTGACGTTTTGTGTTCCCCAGCGGTTTTGGAGAGTTCCGTCCACCTTTTTCTTATATTACGCGCTTTAGTATATAACCCTATCGCGTTTGCTCCGCCATTTAGGTTTCTCTTATTATTCACTCCTGTCCGTTTCTCAGGCGCAAGGCCTGAGATGATAACACGTTTTTTGCTTCGGTTGTCCCCACTGGTGTGCCTGACGCCGACCGATGATCCAGAACTTCCGACAATTCCCAATCCATCTCTATAGGAGTCGCCATAATATCCAGCTTGGCAAGGGCTGAGGAGTCACCCACCATCGGACAGTACTGTCAATTTTCATCTTCCAGCCCGTCTTCAATTAAAACTATTCCCGACCCAGCAGGCGGCTTCTTTACTTCTGTCGGGGTTGGGGCATGAGAGCCAGGTACGGCATGTAAAGGAGTTCAGGAAACCCCATTCCATGCATTAGCATCCATGTTACAAACGACATTAATCATTCGTATGAACTATATTTGCTGGAATTCCGATTGTTTGTTTTATTTCTCTAAGCCTTTGTTACAAACCGGACTCCTACCGTTGCCTCGAGCGAGAGTCGCTCAGTTTGAACTTCGTTGTGACTGTATTTGGTAATCTTATCTTCTGTATCTAACCTTTGGCTGTAACCCAGCTGCAGTTGTTGATTTGTTTTCCAATTTGGAGCGAAAGAGCCCAGAAGGAACACTATTGAGGTTTGATTATTGTAAAATTAATTAATTTGTTGTATATAGTACCGTAGCTATTTGGAATCGACTTTGTTTTGAATTGTGTCGAAATTGGTTGCTACGCGTCGCTCGAACGTTCCGGTGGCTGGACTTTACAGTACTCAATATCCTTGGCAATTGCTGAGACATGAAATTACGCAGCAAATCGGCAAACCGTTCCGAATCAAAGGACAATACCCCGCAGGTGAACCAAACCCTTTTGCCCGTAGGTGTTGGTCATGTTTCTTGCTCAGGCTCTAGTATATCAGGTTGTTCTAGGGTTAGCTCGGTTTCCCATAGAGCTAGAGCTGATCTGTTGTTAGCCGAGTTGAAGGAGAAGCAGGTTGTAGAACAGTTTGAGTTAGATAAGCAACGTAAGCTGCTCCAGGTGAGGAATGAGACGGAAATGGCGAAACTGCGTTTGGCACTCGCTGAGGAAGAAGAAAATCTAGTCAACGGAGATGAAGTCAAAGGTGGAGTAATGGTCAGTGAACATCTTTCTCGTTACTTAGGTGATTGCCACGTGCAGAACGACGCACCACAAAAAACAAGCTTGGTTCCAATGGTGAAACCTGCAGCGGATTATCGTTTGGACTTGCCTAGGGTGGAACTGGAGTCATTCGCGGGCTGCTCGTCAACGTACTGGAGGTTTGTGAAACAGTTCGAATATTACGTCGAAGGTAGAGTTCGAGGCGATGGACAGCGCCTACTTTATTTGATGCATTACTGCAAGGGACAAGCAAGGGATGCGATTGCCGAATGTGTTATGTTGCCTCCAACACTGGCATACAATAGGGCTAGGGAAATCCTAAAGGATCTGTATGGACAAGATCATGTAGTAGCTCGTTCACTGATTGACGGCTTGCTGCAAGGTTTAAAGCCTCTGGCAGAAGATTCGGATGCCCTGACCAAATTTTCGTTAAAAATGCTGAACTGCGAAGTTGCCCTCACGCAGATGAATTGCATGTCAGACCTCAACTCATTGCAGACTATGGAACGTATCACTCGAGTGCTACCAACGCGTCTCCAGGATTTGTGGGCTAGGACCGTTGATGATATTTTGGGAAGAGGAGTCGAACCGAGGTTCCAAGATCTGCAGCACCTAGTGTCCCGTGAGGCACGGATTGCTCGAAGTAGGTTTGGCAAACTTGCCGCCAATAGCAAGGCTCAGGGGTATTCGCGGTCATCCAGTTGGAGGAATTATGCACAAAACCCGCGTCCAGAAGCGACACGGTTCACGCCAAATCAGGGTAGTACTTTGTTGGTCGCAGCTAACAGGTGCTCGGTATGTAATGGAATACACACACTTGAGGAATGTCAGCGATTCCTGTCTCGTGATATACCCGGTCGTTGGGCATTGATCAAAGAAATCAAGGCTTGTTTTTCGTGTCTCAAGTGTGGACATCTGTCCAGCAACTGTTCTGTTTCAAAACCATGTTCAACATCAGGTTGTTTGAAACGGCACCACCCTCTACTGCATGTTGCACAGAAGCAAGGTGCCGATCAAGTCACGCAAGATACAACACAAGGGCCGCAGCTGGATAAGCTGGGTACGGACAGTGCGAAAGGGCATGGGCAGTGGACCAATAATTGTGCGGCTACTCTTAGGCCAGAATGTCGGGTCAGTTTAGGTGTGCTACCAGTGCGAGTAGACGGACCGGGGGGCTCCGTGGAGACCTACGCTCTGCTGGACAGCGGGTCTGATGTGACTCTAATACAAAAGGACATTATGGAGCTGGTGGGCCTGAAGGCATCCCCGACCTCACTTTCGATTTCGACCGTAAATGGGACTACCACTTGGAATTCGGGAATAACGGAGCTGCGACTGAACTCATTGTCAGAGAATGATTTCGTGAATGTAGAGAGAGCATTTTGTGTTGATAGGTTACCAATCCAAGCAGTGCAGTACTGCACAGATGCGGACATTTTATCCTGGCCTCACCTACATTGCGTCCAAAGACGGAATCTGGAAGATTCGAGAGTGCGAATCCTGATAGGTGCCGACGTCCCAGAAGCACATTGGGCATTAGAGCAAAGATGCGGCAAAAGAAAACAACCCTATGCTGTGCGGACGATTTTAGGATGGATTGTTCTTGGTCCGATAAACCAGGAACCACACTTTGCGAGAACAGTAAACTACATTGAGAGGGGAATCGATCCCTTAGCAGAACAGATCGATCGACTATACAACGCCGAATTCTGCGATGGGTGTGCGTCAGAAAACTCTCCTTCATTAGAGGACAAACAGGCCGTCGATATGGTTTCCAATGCCATAACCTGGTTGAACGGACACTATGAAGTTGCACTCCCGTGGAGGAATCCCGAAGTGAGACTTCCAAATAACTATATTGTGGCCAAAGAGAGATTGAACGGCCTGAGGAAAAGGTTTGCGCGTGACCCTGAATTCTTTGAAAAATACTCTACAATAATAGAGGGTTATGTGCGCAAGGGCCACGCCCAGTTAGTTCCCGATGTACAGCTAAAAATGGGTTTTGAGCCAAAGTGGTACTTACCACATCACGCAGTTACAAACCCTAAAAAGCCTAGCAAGTTGAGGGTGGTGTTTGACTGCGCGGCTGCATTCCAGGGACGCTCCTTGAATGATTACTTGCTACAGGGACCGGATACGACAGCAAGCTTAGTTGGAGTGTTGCTTCGTTTCCGAAAGGAATCTGTCGCGTTGGCTGCGGATATTGAAGAAATGTTCATGCAGGTTCGAGTGCCGACGAGAGACAAAGGAGCACTGAGGTTCCTGTGGTGGGAAAATGGTCGACTAGGTGGTAATCCTGTTGAATATCAGATGAATGCCCACCCTTTTGGTGCCACTTCCTCCCCATTTTGTGCAAACTTCGCGTTACGTCGCACGGCAAACGATTGGGGAGGACAGTATGAGGATTACGTCTCCACGGCCGTGTATAACAACTTCTATGTAGACGACTGTCTTGTTTCTTTGCCCACACCGGAGAATGCGAGAGTTTTCGCTATCCAGATGAGTGAGTTACTATCACGAGGCGGATTCCGGCTTCATAAGTGGGTGTGTAATCGTAAGGAGGTGCTGGATATTTTACCAAAATCTGAGCTCGCCCATCCCACTTTGGAAATAGATGATTGCGCGCCTGTGCCGGAGAGGACGTTGGGGTTAGAATGGAACGCAATAGAAGACACGTTCCAGTTTTCATTCTCAATACGCGAAAAACCTCAAACAAGGCGTGGCTTGTTGTCTATAGTATCATCCGTGTTCGACCCGCTAGGGTTGGTTTCACCTTTCATTCTGCCAGGCAAGGTGTTATTGCAATCACTGTGTCGCTTGAAGCTTGGTTGGGACGATCCAATTGGAGAAGGACCCCTACGATGCTGGAATGAGTGGTTAAGAAGTATGGAACAACTTTGCGCATTCAAAATTCAGCGTCCCATTATTAGAGGTAACTCGCTGAACGAAGGTGTGCAGCTTCATGTATTTTGTGACGCTTCTGAAGTTGGCTATGGGGTGGTGGCGTATTCCAGAATGGTTTCAAGGGACATAGCCCCCTACTGTGCCCTATTGTTCTCTAAGTCAAGGGTAGCTCCTCTGAAGACCATAACGATCCCGCGCTTGGAGTTAGCCGCAGCAAGACTGGCCGTTAGAGTTTCTCGGATGCTCATGGAAGAAACTGGAATCAAGTTTGGTAAGGCCTACTACTGGACGGACTCTGCTATAGTTTTGCATTACATAAACAACACTAAAACGAGATTTAGTACGTACGTTGCGAACCGTTTGGCTGAAATCCATCAGTGGTCGGAACCCTGGCAGTGGCGGCATGTCAGATCGGAGGCTAACCCCGCAGACTTGGCATCAAGAGGCACAACATCACCGAGTGATATCAGCTGCTGGTTCGAAGGTCCTAAATTCCTGATGGGCGATGAAACCTCATGGCCGACCTGGCCTACGGTTGATGCAGCACCACCAAACGTTGAGTTGAAGCAGCTTTCGAGTACAGTTCTCACAGTGTTGCGGGATACATGGTCGGACGCACTTCTAGCTAGGCACTCCAGTTGGTTTCACTTGCTGAAGTCGGTAGCGTGGTTAACCCGTTTTAAAATGTACGTTGCAGTCATGAGAGGCGGGCGCACGGATCTAGGATTGACAACTGGGCCGTTGAAGTTACACGACATTGCTAAAGCGGAGGAAAGTGTTATTATGATTGTACAAGCTAAGGTCTATGGCGAAGAGTTAAAATGGCTACGAGACAGGAGCAATAACCTATGCACTAACAAATCTCCGATGAACAGGACTCTATTAAAACTCGATCCAATTTTATTAAATGGAATTATTTGTGTTGGAGGACGACTGAACTACTCCAGTCAGCTTCGGGGTGTGAAACATCCGGTGATACTACCCAAGACTCACCCGATTACAGACTCGATAATCCGATGGTACCACGCGATGGAAGGACACGCAGGACCTTCTCAGTTACTCGCGGAACTTCGCAAAAAATTTTGGATTGTACAGGGGGGAGCTGCCGTCAAGCGAGTACTTGGAGGATGTTGGAAATGCCGGAAGCATTTGGCGGTTGTGGGCAAACAGATGATGGCTCCTCTACCAGCCATTAGAGTCCAACAAGGTTGGTTTCCGTTCAAGTCCGTCGGAATAGATTACTTCGGCCCATTTGCGGTTAAACATGGGCGCAGCATGGAGAAACGATATGGATGCATCTTCACCTGTCTCCAGATGCGTGCGGTACATATTAAAGTTTCTTATTCTCTAAGCACGGATTCATTCATCATGACATTACTGCGTTTCATGTCGAGGAGAGGAGCACCGTCCGAGATTTTTAGTGATAACGGTACAAACTTTGTTGGGGCTCAAAGGGAATTGAAGAACCTAATGGAAAACTGGTCTAGTGATAAGATTGCCGATAGATTGTTGCAACGGGGCGTGCAGTGGCACTTCAATCCTCCACATGCTAGTCACCGTGGTGGCATATGGGAGATCATGGTGCGCTCGGTTAGAAGAGTAATTCTTTCAGTTTGTGACGAGCAGCCGATGACTGACGAAATACTGTTGACATTCCTCACGGAAAGTGAGCGGATAGTAAACGGACGACCGCTAGTGCCTTTGACCTCGGACTGTCGTGATCTGCCAGTACTCACGCCCAATGACCTGCTTATCCTGAGGGCGAACCCACGAGATATTCCGACGGATTCGTTGCGCGATAGAATGGTTCGTCAGTGGAGGCAGGCAAACTACCTAGCGTCTGTGTTTTGGAAGAAATGGATCAGGGAATATCTTCCACTATTACAACAGCGGCAGAAGTGGACAACTCGAGAACGCAATTTTAGATCGGGTGATGTAGTGCTCCTAGTTTCGGGGGTTTTGCCGCGTGGCCGGTGGCCGATAGGAGTAATCGAAAACATCTCAGTTTCGGACGATGGCTTGGTACGAACGGCAACAGTGCGAACTAATGAAGGATTAGTGCTCCGTGACATTAGAAAGATTTGTCTTATTGAGGGCGAACCGGACACTGGTGGTGTAAGTTCAGAGGCCAACTTTCCTCAAGTGGGAGGCGGGTCTTCGGATCTGCCGAACCGGGAGGGACCACTGAGAGTTGATCCACTTGTCCGACTGGGAGCTGCTATTGACGGTGACCAGTTTTAGGTATTGGGGAACCGTAGGGCGAGCCGATGCATGAGGCCGACCACACCTAGCGGTGCACGGGAAAAAATCCGGGTCGGATTTTGGGGGCCGGTGTAAAGGAGTTCAGGAAACCCCATTCCATGCATTAGCATCCATGTTACAAACGACATTAATCATTCGTATGAACTATATTTGCTGGAATTCCGATTGTTTGTTTTATTTCTCTAAGCCTTTGTTACAAACCGGACTCCTACCGTTGCCTCGAGCGAGAGTCGCTCAGTTTGAACTTCGTTGTGACTGTATTTGGTAATCTTATCTTCTGTATCTAACCTTTGGCTGTAACCCAGCTGCAGTTGTTGATTTGTTTTCCAATTTGGAGCGAAAGAGCCCAGAAGGAACACTATTGAGGTTTGATTATTGTAAAATTAATTAATTTGTTGTATATAGTACCGTAGCTATTTGGAATCGACTTTGTTTTGAATTGTGTCGAAATTGGTTGCTACGCGTCGCTCGAACGTTCCGGTGGCTGGACTTTACACGGCATTTTGCTGAACTTGATGGTTTCTCACAGCGCCCTGGCTAGTTGAGCCAGGTTACCCCCCGGAGCTAGACCACCAGGCCTTACTCTATACTCGTCTGGCACAATTAGGTATCTACCCTTGGTGGTGTGATCCACTACTGCTGCCCTCGCCAGCAGATTATCCCGGGTGGCCTCATCAGCGAACTCCACTAGTACTGGTTGTAGAGGACGTTTGAGCAATGCGTAGCCAAATTCGCAAAGGATCCCGAAATCAAAAGGCGATTATCCGTGATATTCTACGATACTAGATTATCGACTGAACAATTACACCAAAAAGATACAAACCTCAATAATGAGATCACAAGGACCCAACAAACGAGAAACCGAATTGCAGCGTGCGAGCAAGGAGCACGTGCGTCACGCAGGTCCTGAACAACAATGTGCCAAAGTAATGCCCTGGGCGCGAACAAACAACAATTGTTCCACATAAACAACCAGTTCGTTAAGACAAGTCAATAGTGTAAGCAAGTGAGTGACGTGAAGAAAAACACTGAATCGCGAGGGTTTTAGGGGGATTTTCCACGACCGTGGTTACACCGCCCACCAAAATCCTCCTGAATCCTTAGCAGAATCAAAGGTTTGGTATAAAGGTACTGATTCTTCCTACCCACATAGGCCCTGCTGTCAGTGAGCGTGCCTAAAGCTTGTCGTCAACGTTCTACTCATGGTCGCGCCTAATCCGTTGGCCACATAGACGCGAGGCTACTCTACGTCTTCCACGAGAACAACTGACCGATGGCGGGCGTGAAGGGGAAACATAGACGCTGTCCTTGGAGGGGCCGTCCTGCCCTGGCTGAATGTGCTTGCGTCGCAATGTGTGTGTATGATGTAATCACAAGTATGACCACGCATTAAAATGATGACTTTCTGCAGTGTCAACGAGAGACTATGAGCACTGTAACGTGTTTGACGAGGACTGTGTGGCATAAACGAGTAAAATGTAAGCATGTGCGCGTGACCTAAGCTCCTCTACTTCTATATACACAAAAGGCATTCGGTAACGTCAACAAAATCAGACGACGAACACTGTCACATGTTTCATAGGGGTTGCGGGGCATAGCGTGCATCGGGTATGTGTGTATGTGTCTGGATGTACAGTGGAATCATATGCACCACCACATATCAAAAAGGACTTCCCGCAATGTCGACGAAAGACTGTGAGCACTGTAACGTGTTTGACGGCGACCATGTGGTATAACGAGTACAATGTAGGTGAGTGTGCTTCGAGGTTTATGGTGGCTCGATAAGTCAGTATGTCGGGATTGCTTCCATGGTGTTTCTTCCCCCACCTCGATGAATAGTGCGAAACAGTCTACTGGGCCTCAGCGTTATCAGTTTCTCCGCCTTCACTCTCGAGTAGGTAAATACTGCGGATGTCACGAATTAGCACTCCGTTAGCTGTCTTCACCTTCGCCGTTCTTATTATTCCGTCAGTGCTTTCGATGGTTTCCATAACCACTCCCAAGGACGAGGTGCTGAAATGTGCGCGTTCGTCTGCGATCAGCACCACATTCCCAACTTGGAATGGTCTTGTCTTTACCAGCCACTTCTGTCGAGTCTGTAGAGCCGGTGGGTACTCCCGAAGCTGGCGCCTCCAGAAGACCTTGACAAGATAATTCGCCTGCTTCCATCCGTGGAGGCAGCTCCCACGAAGGTTTACCGGCCCTTGGAAACCCTCGTTCGACCTTAACGTCAATAAGTCGTTCGGGGTGAGCGCCAAGTGGGTGGGGTTGCCGTTCATTACTGGAACCAGGGGGCGGTTGTTCAGAATTCTCTCTACCTCAGTCATGACCGTGTTCAGCGTCTCGTCGTCGGGCGGCTGCTGCTCCATGATTGACAGCAATATCCGTCTGGCGGACCGGATCATGCGTTCCCATATTCCGCCTCGGTGGCTGGCCTGTGGGGGGTTGAAATGCCATCGTATGCCGTAGGCCACGGTTCGATCCTGCAGTTCGTCCCTGTTTATGTTCTTGTGCCAACGCTTCAATTCCCGGTGAGCGCCCACAAAGTTCGATCCATTATCTGAGTATATATCGGCTGGTACGCCTCTTCGGTTGACAAATCTCTGCAACGCCCGTAGAAACGAATCGGTCGTCATCGAATGTGCGACTTCTAGGTGTACCGCGCCTGACTTCATGCACGTCGTGATACACTCATATCGCTTTTCTAGTCTCTCCCAGAACTTGATCCACAAGGGCCCGAAATAGTCCAACCCGGTGTCGCTGAACGGTCACCAGCCCGCAGTCACCCGCATTCTGGTAGCGGGGCCATGTGTTGTTTGCCCGCCGTGGCATTGCGTCTCCTACACTGCACACAACGTCGGATTACGCGTTTTACAGTCTCTCGTCCTCTCAGCAACCAAAGGGGCTTTCAGATGACGCTCGTCACGTGACTTTCCCCGGCATGTCCCTCCACGGCGTGGACGTGTTGGACCATAAGCTCTACCACAGGTTGTCTCGCAGGCAGCAGTATAGGGTACTTTATGTCAAAGCTCAGGTGGGCGTTGGCCAGCCTACCATCCACCCGCAGCAGCTTATCGATGAGTTTGGGGTTTGAACGCTTCAATTGACCTCTCGGAGATGGTATGTCTTTCTTGATCGGTCCCACTTCTTCAGCCCTCTCGAGTTCTCGGGCAAAAGCCTCGCGCTGTATCATTCGGACAATATCGTATTCTGCCGCTTGTAGCTCATCGGGACTTATCGGTCCAACCCGTATGCGGCCTGAGAGGCGTAGCCCTTTCATGGCTAGTAAACCTCTCTTGAACCTGGTTAACCAAACTGACGAACGAAGTGCCTTCATCCAGGAAGAAAGCCTGACCGATCGCGATAGAATGGATGTCGCTTCGACGACGTTGGCCGCTATCACTAGGCCTTTGATCTCCAATTCTACTTCCGTAGGAGGTTTTAATTCAAACACGGACCAGTCCTCTTTGGGCAAGTGCAGGAAGTTTGGCCCTCTCGTCCACGTGTCTAGTTGCCTGAAGTTGGTCGCACCTCGGGAGCACAGATCGGCTGGATTATCGCCAGACCTGATATGATTCCACTGAATCGTGGCTGACTCATCGTGGATAATCATGAGTCGGTTAGCGACGAAAGTACTAAACCGGCTCCGGACGTTGTTGATATAGTAAAGTACTATCGCTGATTCCGTCCAAAAGCTAGCCGACCAAATGTGGAAGTCAAAACATCTCTTCACCTCTTGTACCGCCCTGACTGCTGACACGGCTGAGCTGAATTCAAGGCATGGGATCGAGACCGACTTCAGTGGTGCGACGCGGGCTTTAGCGAACAGGATCCTCGCAGTATATTGCCCATCTCCTGTGCACCACCGTCCGTACACCAGAGTTCCATAACCGACTTCGGATGCATCGGTAAAGGCATGCAGTTCCCCAGTCCGCGTTGTATGGCCAGGAGTGAAACATCGTGGAATCCTCATGTTCCCTAATTTCTTCAATGTGCCCAAAATTCTCCCCAGTCCAGCTAGTTCTCCCGGTCCAGTGACTGGTCTCAATCAACTTTCTTACGGCACAGCCGCTGCAGCAAGATCTTTCCGGGTAGCAGCCATGGTGAGACGAAGCCGAGCGGGTCGAACAAACTAGAGACAGTAGATAGTATGCCTCGACGGGCTACTGGCAAATCGGGAACGTTGAGCTCGAAAACAAAGTCGTCCGTTTCCGCGTCCATTGTATTCCTAAAGTGCGTTCGGTAGAAAGTAGAGAGCCGTCCAAATCTCTTACTCTTTCGGCCTTTTTGTGATACGGAATGACCTTCGGCACTTCTGAAGAGTTCGACATTCACTTTGTTAGATGGGAGCCGCCCTCTTCCAGCAATCTTGTCAGGCCTCCGACCTGCGCTAGAGTTGAGTCTATATCATCGAGTGACCCAAGATAGTCGTCCACGTAGAAATTTCTGCTGACGCTATCTACCACCGACCGATGGACTAGATCTCCATGTTTGTTCGCAGCTTCCCGATGGGCGTAGTTCGCACAAAATGGTGACGATATGGCTCCGAAAATGTAGACGGTCATCCTATAATTCACCACTGCGTTGTCCCTGTCGCTCTCTTCCCACCACAGGAAGCCCGACGCTTCTCGTTCTCCTACCGGTATTTTCATCTGATAAAAGTTTTCCCTAATGTCGGCAGACAAGGCCCTTTTACCCACTCTGAAACGGCACAAAACTTCGGTTAGTGGTGTGGTCCAGTCAGGTCCTTGTAGTAGGCGATCGTTTAACGACTTGTCATGGAACTTGGCCGCACAGTCGAAAACCACCCGCAGTTTTTGGGTTTCTTGGGGTTGATGACCGGGTGGTGAGGTAGATACCAGATACCCTTTCGGCCTTCGGTGTTGGCAGGCCCCTTTTCAACGCAGCTGAGAGCTTCGTTTTGCTTCATAAATTCTGCTTATCCTTCCCACAGATCCTGATCTCAAATGAAGCGTTCTTTCAGTCGTAGTAGCCGTTGAAGAACATAGTTTCTCTTATCAGTCCACGGGTCGGATGATGTACGCCATGGAAGGAGAACCTCGGGTTGTGTTTTAAGGCCTCTAGTGCATTGCCGCACCGTTTGTAGAGCGAAATGATCCTCTTGAGACAAAGATGGTCCTTCGTCTCCAATGTCATGAAACTCCATTTCATACAGCCGCTGCAGGTGATACTCATTGCGGTCCGTTTTGGAGGATAAATAATTCACGGAACCACGTCCCTCTACTGGACCGTATAACATCCATCCCAGACCCGTGCGTACGGCATAAGGTGCCTGGCGGTCGCTCACTCTCTGGTCAAGTACCCGATGCGCCTCTGGCACGTCGCAGCCGATGGAGGGATCCACTTCGTCGTCTTCCCAGTCTACAACGGTTACATCCTGCAGGTGGGGCCACCAGTCAAGATTGCGTTGACCGACTTTGGTGCTCGCATGGGGAGATCAGCTAATGTGAATGCTTCCGTTTGTTCGATTTGCTCGTTAGTATCTAAAAAGGTGAGTTGCAAACTCAACCGGCGGGCAGTCATTACTTGTGTTCCTCCCACCGTGCTCACTGCCAACAACGTGGCACCTTTAGAGAGTTGGTGTTTGTCGGCAAACCGCTCTTTCACTAGAGTAGTGTCAGATCCACAGTCGACAAAAGCCAACGCTTTGACCACCCCCGTTGGAGTCACTACTCCCACGGCCACTACGCCTAAACGTACTGGTTTACTGGCAGACCGCGACGTTGAACAAATCACACTGGGCTTGGTACTCGCCTCGGGTAAAGTTACTACCGCCTGGTGCAGCAATCGGTGGTGCCTGCCCGTGCAGCCCCCACAACCACATCGGTTCCTTGTCCTACAAGCTGCCGCCCGGTGCGTGGTGTTGAGACAAATAAAGCACGCTCCTGTCATCCTTGTCATTCCCCACCGTTCTTCTATTGTGGCGTTAACGAACTTGAGGCATTCTGGTAATCCATGGCTAGCATCACGGGATCTGCAATTTAATTGCGCCGTGGCATCGCGTGAAATGGCATGTGTATTGATCCAAGGTTGATATTTCGGATGTTCCCGTGCAGGGGTTTGAGCCTGGCTAGTACTGGGCTTGTTTGCCCGCTTGCTGTCCCGGATGAGTCGGCCGAACCTGCAGTCAGCTATCTTGATTTGCCTGTCCGAGTATTCGGTCAAGTCTTCGAAGTCAGCCTCGCGGTAGCTTCGGCTTATCGGTTCCGCTTCTTCCGCCCACCGACCCTGTAGTTCGGGAGAGAGGTGACGGACTATGCCTTCTGAAGTGTGCATGGCATCTAGGTCAGCCCTGTAACCTAAATGGTCGAGGGCTATTAAGCAGTTTTGCATCTTAATCACCAGGTCGGCCATTGTGTAGACATCGCCCTTGGTTCTCTTTGCCTCTGCCATCACGCCCTCTGTTAGGTTACGGGCTACTTTGAAAGGTTGGCCAAACAAGTCCCTTAGAATCTTCCTTGCTCTTGTGTAGCCTTGTTTCGGGTCGAGCATAGTACACCCGTCGATAGCTTCTCTCGCTCGGCCTCGACAGTAGGGAGTAAGATAGAGGAGCCTTTGCCCAGGGCCGGTTACTTTATTTTCGACGAACATTCCGAACCGCTTGACGAACTTGCTGTAGCGTTCAGATTGCCCATCGAAAACTGTCAGTTCTACTGTTGGCAAATCGATCGTTGGTGTTTTACAGTCGTCGGCCGGCTTGAAGTTTCCTATTTTGCTGTGTTCTGATCTATCGGAAGTGTCGTAGTCGCTGATCTCATGCTCGCGCTCTTTCTGCATACACTACTGTTCTGCTTCGTGGGTCTGTAGTCTAGCCGATAACAACTGTTGTTCTAGGTCTAGTATTCTCAGCCTACATAGATCGACATCCTTTCAGTCCATATTGCCCTCAGTAACACATGAACTAGCACTGATAGGACTAGGCGATCCACCATTAACTAAAGAATCAAAGGTACTCAAAACCTTCTCAGTGACTTACCGTATCACTTCCTGTCCAGATTCCAAAGGCTTCGATCCTTTTCTTGGCATTTCGCGTATTTTTCTCGTTCTAAATTGATCCATTGAGTATTGTAACACAGGTTTGAGCAATGTGTGGCCAAGTTCACAACGGATCCCGAAATCAAAAGGCGATTATCCGTGATATTCTACGATACTAGATTATCGACTGAACAATTACACCAAAAAGACACAAACCTCAATAATGAGATCACAAGGACCCAACAAACGAGAAACCGAATTGCAGCGTGCGAGCAAGGAGCACGTGCGTCACGCAGGTCCTGAACAACAATGTGCCAAAGTAATGCCCTGGGCGCGAACAAACAACAATTGTTCCACATAAACAACCAGTTCGTTAAGACAAGTCAATAGTGTAAGCAAGTGAGTGACGTGAAGAAAAACACTGAATCGCGAGGGTTTTAGGGGGATTTTCCACGACCGGTCGTTACTCTGGTCTCGCAAGATGTTCGCGTTCGTTCCCGAGTGGTGACTTCCATGTCTCCACTCTATGCTCCCTTCTTGGGGAAGTAAATTAGGGAACACCTGCAATTCGCAGTATATCGTAGACCCTCCACCTATCTATGTCCCATCTGGCTTTCGGTTCCTTTATAAAAGGTTCTTCCTGGTTTAGAATCAGGAGCCTTCTGCTTAAGAACCTGCCCATTGACAAGATTTGCCTCTTCAGATCCTTCACCTTGTTTTCCAACACCAGAAGCACAGGGTCGTCCACCCTAGCTGGCCCATACTTCGCTATATTACAGTGGCTCTTCTTTTTGGGATGCCTTACCCTTCCGGGCTTCTGCTCACTCCACCGGCCCTCGTCGGTCTGCTTCTAGGGAGTTGAGGCAACGACGGCATGGCAATCTCTTGGAACTGGCCCACCCGCCCTTATGACTGTCCTCCGCGAGCGACTTACTACAAACTGATTGCGGTGATTTGAGGCTTATGTCTAAGGTACTTCTTTGTGGGAGCTGGTCCTGCTCTTGAGCCTGCGGTTTGAAGACCAGACTGGCCGCCTCCTTGCAAGGAGCACAGACCCACTCGCCCCATGGGTTCTGTTTATAAAGGACATAAATGTCCTTTGCTATTCCTGAACAACTTGGATGAGCCCATCTCTTGCTACCTCGCATTCCATACCATTTACCACACTTTTTCCGGATTTAGGTGCTGGACACGGATCAGAAACGAGTGTCATACCGAAAAACACAAAACGAAGGGAAAACAAGCTCAAGTGCTCTTTACCCAAAAGCAAAATAAACATTGACACTTGCAGGTACAGCCGGTTTACACAAAAGAACATAAAGAAAATCTCTAAGCGAGAAGAGATCGCCCCAAAACCAACGAACACTACTCGGCAGTACTACAAGGAGAATAAAATATTCTCCGGATAAAAAGCACCCTAAATGCAATTCCGATACGCTCATTCATGTGAATTAAACTGGACTAATTCACAAAACCACGCAAAAACTCAATTTAATGGAAAGAGCACTATGAATCCAGCAGTTTGACATACCTTAAATGCCAATGCACCAGGCTACGTAAAAAGACAACTTTACAGCTGCCCCCCTATTACTCATGTTTGCTTAAGACTCAGCGGTCGGGGAGTTTTCCAACGGCGACTATCCAATGGCCATCCGTCCCTAAAAGAATATGAGGATACTTCTCGACAAAACCCATCCAGAGAAAAATTGCAAAAGTTCCAAAAATAACCACTGTCTCACCTTTGAGCATTGGCCCCACTGGTCCGGTTCTGATGCATAATCTCCACTCTGCTAGCTCTGTACCACCCACAGATTCAATGAGTTATGTGGCAAACCTGCAAACTGCTGACGTGGACCTAACCACCTCTCCAAACTCACCACACCTGCTCGCGAACAACTCTATGTACCGCCACCTCCAGCAGCATATTCACTTGGTAGACTTTGACCTCTCGCTCCAAGCCCATAATCGCCCACGCCCTGGTATCGACTCCCCGGTCTTTGGCCTTATCCTTCAAGCTGAAACTCGACAACGGTTCAATGACCAGCTTCCGCCTCTCCAATTCGTACCCCTCGGGCTAGCGTCCAACTAAAGCCCCCAGTTTCCGCACCTACTCACGCTCCGCCGTTAACCACCTACCTCAAGCAATCATGGAGCTCATTCTTTCTAGTGCTCGCCGCAATTATTTTTTTATGCTCCCTAGGAGCTCTTCGGTAATAGTCTTCCGATCGGCAACTGGCCAAACGCACACCTCACCCAAACTCCCTGCCTCCCCACCCCTGTTCAATGAAATCCTACCCTCTGCCCCGATGGAGACAATGAAGGAGCACTACTCTTCATCCCCATCTGATAGAACTGACCCAACTCCGTCGAACATCTATCCCAATTAGGACCGAGATACTAACCACGTACATCCCCCGTCACAATCGCTTGCCCTCCTACCTCCAGGTATTCAGCGTCGTATAAATTTACAGCTTCTTTTGCTATCCTTTATGCCCCCCCCCCGTCTTTCACCGGCCCCCAGTGTGGGTTTTAGTGCCACCATCTCTTTTCTTGACTTACTTTCCTCTCACCAAGGCCGTACTTGAGGAGCCAATGGCTTCCGCTTACAGTATCCTGAAGCTACTCTCTGATCCTCCGTTTCCAACTCGCCCTATCCCGGCTTACCGCCCTCCGGCTCCTCAACCAGTCATGTGCCTGCAACATCTATGCATCTCCCATACCCTACACCCGCGGACTTTCCATTTTCCCCAAATATCTCCCTTGACCCCACTCATTCGTGTGCTCTTCCCCTGTCTGCCTTACTCTCACCCGGACTTAAACTTATGAGGCCTGCTGACTGCTACCCACGTCTTTCCGGCCACGGGGTCCTCCACATCCTTGGCTGCACCGACAATGGACCTGTTAGCCATATGAAAGAGTCATTCCAAACCCACATCAAACATCACCCCCAAACGATCCTCGACGCGAACGAATAACGTTTTGTCCTTTCATTGCCTGCTCATCATCATTCTCCACTTCCAAGAAAGAAAATACCATAATGACTTCTAGTCCCAGCCACACAGCAGTATCCATAGCCCCACGCTCGATCCCAGAAAGTCTCAAAGGGGAACGTCGAACGCAGTCCTAATTCCTATCAAAGCCCAACCTCTCACTAGGAGGATCTCACACCTGCGAGCCTTGACTTTATTGTCTAGCCCCTACAAATACTAGCAGCTGAATCATGGCCTACCGAACAGCGCCCACTAGACTTCACGCATGTAGTCGGGTGTAACTGCTTCTCGCCCTCTCGAAGTTCCAGGCGTGGAGGTTTACTCCACACCAAAAGCACTATGCATGACACTGTTATTGACTACCCCGCTTTTGTTGTTATTGTTGGTTCAGTTTAGTTATCTGCCCACTTTTGGGATCAGCGCCTTCTACATGGCTATGTCTACGTCTTCTATGGTCTCAACCTCGATAAAATAGACTCATGGATGTCTTTAAAGCTGCCCTTTGCTACCCTGCCAGTGCGAAAGCTATTGCGGGTGACTGTATCCTCCCTCTTACTAGCTTGTCTCCCATACCAGTCATTCCACCCCCCTAACTCTTTCCTTTTGCTCGCCTTGGTAGGGGGACCCAACTGATCACGCTCCCTACAACGACAGCATCTTGGACGTATTCCCCACCACTATTCCTGATACCTTTACTTAGGTCACTGGCTACCTCACAGGTGGTGAGCACCATATTTTCCCGTGTAAATTCAGCTGCCTCTCTCAGAATCGATCCCCTCCTAGCTTCTTCACTTCCTTCCATTCGCGCAGACGGCTCGTCGTGCCAGCGATAATCCTCTCCCTAATTGAGACGGCTTTGTTCTTCTCCGATATCCTCAAGTTGTTGCAAACTTTCAGTACTGCGATCTCTTACGCTGCCCGAATATAGCTGACCTTTTTGTTGATCCACGCATCAGATCCAGCTGTTCCCTTCAATCTGTTTCAAGGCATAGGTAACCTAGCCTTCAGCTTACCTCCACTTGGTCACACGACTTGGCCATTGTCCTGCGCATCAACCAGCGGCATTTGGATCCGGACGGGAGGCCACTGCTTCAGCCCCTTTCAACAAAACTGGCCACTCGTCCAACCAAACTCGGGAAAGATCCGACCTCCCCACTGTTGCATCACCCAAGTTCCTCGTCCATTGATCATCTGCCGCCTATATCCCAGTATCCCGATGTGAAGACTCCAGCCATCACTTTTCTTCCTCTCTTATCTCCTATCCTGGTGCTCCTTCAACTTTCATCCACCCCATCATCTGTGACCGCTTTTTATTGATTCTTTTCACCTATCTTGGTATCGGTAATTTGATCCGGCCCACTAAACCTTCTCAAAGACCCCTTTCCCTGTGATCTTCCGCATGAACCTCGTATTTAGGGAGTACGACCAATGACAGCTGTCACTTAATGTAAACAAAATCTTCACGCATTGCAGCCTCATTATTCCCTGACGGAAAACTTCTTTTATCTAGCCAAGCATCAAAAAGAGCTCACAACACTATCCGGATAAATGTGGACTCATTGACCACAGCCCGTGGTCTGTTAAATCATGGACAGAATAGTCAGGCAACACTGTTTACTGCATCTTATCTATCAGTCTAACTACGCCACCAATAATGACTTTGAAATGCAAGCTTCAGTGCCTTTAACTTCCGAGGGCTGGCATCCACACAGGTAGCTAAAACTTAGCGAACTCCGGGCCAAATCCGCCGGTGCCTCTCATTACATGTCATCAGCCTTTTCCTGCATACCTCACACGAGAGACCACTCCTGGATAGCTTCCCGAGCAGCTCCGCCTACTGGCAGCTTTCCTACAGTATCGCCCTTGAAAAAGTCTCGCAAACGCTCGAAAGGTTCCCGGGCCTATCATTGGCATTAACGAAACGCCAACTCTGTGAACTCCTACGAAATAAGTCTATGTAGATTAGCCGCCTGAAATTCTGCCTAGTCTTCCTCGAAATAATAAACTCAATTTGAAATTTGATTCTGAAACTTGACGGCGGGATGCCATAATGTGCAGCTTCTTGCACTGGTGAGCTCCTTGGATCCCCTCGGTGCCTCAACAATTGGAAGAGACGACTCTTCTCCAATACTTGGCAGCAATCAGGGAGGGTTCAGGTCAGATCTCTAATCCCCTCTCTCTTCAATAACTATTCGGATCACTGCCGGTAATCCCACTCTTCACGGTCAATCTCCTTGGTAGCAAGGGTAGCATAGTAGGGGGTGTCAGGCGAAAGACAAGGGATCCGCGGGGGCTGAAGTGAAGAGAACCAGTCAGTTGTCTACAAAAGCGACAGTGGACTCATGGTCATACTTCTCCAAACACAGTCATCCACACCTTATCTAATCGCCTTTTGAACTCAGACATTGTGCTCGTGCTTATCACATCCCATGGCAGCCTATTGCAGTCATTGGTAACCCTAACTGCAAAAGGCTGACTTCTGATGAGAGACGAATTTCTCTCATTCTTAGATGTTAGTGCATGCCCTCTTAGGTAGCCATTTCCCCACAGCCCAAATAAGGCCCCTCTGTGACCTCGTGCTCTTGTGGACCTTTTAGGTAGTTTGAAGGCCACTATGAGGTCACCTCGTCTTCTTTCTACAGAAAATAACCCCAGTTTCTCCAACTATTGTTCGTAGCACAAATTTCTGTGTTCCGCGAACCGTTGCGTGAATCCCCGTTGTAGCTGCTCGATGGTCTTGATGTTCCCCACCAGATGTGGCCTCCACGCCTGAACATGGCTTTCTAGATGAGATCCCGCAAAAGCCTTGTTCAATGGCAAAAACACCCTCTGTTTCTTAGAGCTGGCTGCTCCCCCCCCCTAACTGGTGCAGGGCTCTACATGCTTTCTGCATTGCTTTCTGGAACCGACGGCTTGGCTTCAGGTCAGTGCTCACCATTACCCCTAAGTCCCGGGCTTCCATGGTCTGCGCTAGCCCCTCCCGACTGTCCGGTGGCCCCATATATCGTGGAAGCCGCGATCCTTCCTCCCTGATGAGATGTTAGCATTTGCTCAGATCGAGGGGAAGGTCCCACGCCACTGACCATTGGTATAACCTGTCCAGATTACTCTGAGCCGCCGCATCAACCGGTGCTCCTACCACCTTGGAGTCATCCGCGAACGAGAAGCACGGGTTATCCAACCTGTCTGCCAGACCGCTGATGTACATCAGGAACGACAGGGGTCCCAGGACCAACCCTCGCGGAACGCCACTGTGCAGCCGCCCATTGCCCGACAAACAGCCTTCCACGTTCACTTGGAAAACTCTCTCCTTTATGCTGTTTTCAGTCCACCTCTGTATTTTGGCCGCAAGTTGAAACGATTCCACTATGCTTCCAGTAGTCTGTGGTTAACCGAATCAAATGCCCCCCGGGAATTCAGATAGCAGACCTCCACCCGTTCTTCCCAATCCACTCGACTGGTTACCTCATCCAAGAAACTTATTGGGTTTGAGGGACAAGGGCACCTGTGCCAGAACCCATGCTGGTTGGCAGTCACCAGCTTGTTCCCCTCTGAATGCCTCATTTTTCTGTCTCCTAATATTCTCCCGGGCGTTTGATACACCACTGAAACCAAATTAATCGGCCTGTAACTGGTACATGTGTCTCTGTCTCCACCTTTATAAACGTGTGTGATGATCGAAACAAGCCAGTCTTTGGTAGTACATTCTTGTCTAGTGAAGCGTTGATCAGCATAGCAAGTGGTTCAGCCAGGATGGACGCTAGTGGCTCCAGTATTGCTGGGTGGATGTCATCCGGCCTCGCCGCCCTGGATAAGTCTAGCTGCTTTAGACTTTTCAACACCTCTCCTGTGCTGATTTCCCCGTCTTCCATTTCCCAGACTTCACGACCCCTGGTAGCAGGTAGCCCTTAAGCTCCATGGTCCTGCCTATATACCTACTGAAAGAATTCCAACAGGGTCTCTGCTTTTTCCTGCCCTTTTTTGCCCGCGCTCCCCGTGGGTTCCTGACCCCGCCTACGG
Source organism: Fasciola hepatica (assembly GCA_948099385.1). Taxonomy (NCBI): domain Eukaryota; kingdom Metazoa; phylum Platyhelminthes; class Trematoda; order Plagiorchiida; family Fasciolidae; genus Fasciola; species Fasciola hepatica. The sequence goes on from CANUEZ040000176.1 coordinate 1,499,874, forward strand.
CTTTCTTTAGTGCTGCCTTAGATTGAACTTAGTTGTGGTGTGCTTTCGAATTGTTTTTGGCGCTCCACGCAATGCGTTCCTCGTAGTTGTCCCTGCGGTGTTTCTGTATCTGAGATAGTCTGGTTCTCGCTTTTTTAAACCGTAGAAAAGCCCGGTAGCCGCTGGTACTTCTGTGCTTTTTGAATGCTCTTTGTCTCTGTTTTAGATACTTTCTCACTCGGCTTGTCCACCACGGTGGAAATCCGTTTCGTTTGGCTCTTCTAAGTTTTGCAACAGCCTCTATCATTTCCAACAGTCTGTTCTCGATCCAACTTTATTGGTGTTCTACGCTGTAGTCATCGCTCACCATATCCCAATCTATGCGGAGGCCAAGTTCTACCAAGCTATTCTGGTTTATCCTTGAAGAGTTCCTCTTGGATTCATCAGGCCCTCCTATTCCCCGAGGGTTTAATCAAAACTGGGGTACGCCATGATCACCCTTACTCATGGGTTCCCGACTTCTTAATGTTCTAGGTCATTTGAGAATCTGGTCCTTGCCAGGTGACTGACCAAACCTCCATCTTGTCACTTCACTAACGTGTTGGACAAGAGCTTTTCTGTGGGTCAGGTGGAGTAATTCATCCACAAATGTGTCTCCGGGGGTGGTTTCCAAGGTCTAATCTACTTCGGGTGCGTTGGAGTCACCATATTAAGTAACTTCCGTCCGGCGTTAGCAACCGTAGTGATGAAAGCAAGCAGATCGCTGTCTTAAGCACTTCCGCTCCTGGGCCTCGATATGCGCAAACAACCGATGCTTCCGGTCCGCCCGTAGCTAATACAACCACTACCGCTTGTAAATTCGGTGCAACAAGTCGACCGCTCCAAAAGCCGTCATGCTGCTCCGCTAGGGGAGGCAATTATGCCGCCTCCTGTTCTACCGTCCAGCCTATCCATCCCAAAGCCTGAGTAGGAGTTTGGGCTCAGCTCACTGTCACTTTCGCCTGGCCATTGTCACGTTTCGGTGACTGCCACCACATCTGCACCCTGAGTCCTATCTTTGAGCTCTGGCCATTTGTTACCCATACTGGCGGCATTATTGCGGGTCACGAGCACCACAACACCCTCCTCTATTTTCCTGCGTTTTATAGAGGGAGGTGGCAGGTGCTTGGGTCATAAGCCCGAACACCCGGACCGTTTTTTCGTATCACGGTTGGGCTCCTAGCGCTACCGTCGATTGGCACCTCTCCCGCCTCCCGGATTGCTTTGCGCGTCACTGTCCATGGACTCGCAGTGAGGGTCAGTTGTCTTAATTCTCTTCCCCCGAATTTGCGACATTCCATTCCTTTAGTACTGGGGCTGGGGGACGCCTTCTCCACCCTGACCATGGGCCCCGTCGTGCTTAGCTCATTTATCTTGCTTACGTTCACTCTCGGATTCTCTAAGAATTCTTCTCCAAAACCCGGTTATTTTATCTTCTCTTTTACGTATCAATCAGCATATCAAGGTTTCCTGCATTTTTTCTCATTACTTTCCTCCGTTCCTTTCCCCGTTTCTTCATGTACTGCCCGCGTTAAATATCCACGGTCTATGACCTTTCTGTGGATTCCCGAACCATTCTACCGCAGTCTAACTGCCTTCTCAGATTTTTCATGTACTTACCCCCTTCTTACATTATTTGCCGTGGATTTTGCGGTTTTCTCATCCAGGCCCGTTCTACTTACCAGTTTCTTTCTACCTCTGAGGTTCCGCACTCCATCGACTAATTGAAAACTAAATCCTCCTCATTTTTTCACTCACTTTTTGTCATCATCCTGCTGCCTCTTGCCTGATGTACGTCCACTTCCTAAAGCCCTTCCTTTTTTCGGCCTCAGTCGCGTTGTGCACCTGCATTTGAATACCAAAATTGGCCCGATGGTACCTGTTCCCTCTGATAGCTCTTTAATCTTTTCTTCCAGATGTGTTACTCACTATAACAGCTAATGCCCTGGGCTCCTCTGTTTTCCTGTCGACTCAGTATTTCCCACCTCTTCGGGAAACTAATAAGTATCTCGCTTTTCTGGGTAAATCTAAGTCACGGGATAAAATCCTGCCTGCCTCTCTTGGTCATCGCTACTTTCATCTCTTTCTCGAATAGCTCGCCGTTATTCCCCCTGCTTCGGCACCACAGCCTGTTCCAAGCTGCAGCTCTTCCTCTCCGCTGACAGTTCAGTTCATCAAAGACACAGAACATATACTTACTTCTTCTTCTCCAGCTTTATGCTAGCCATTTTTGTCACCGTAACAAGCTGCCTCTCTTCAAACACTTGTTTGTTTCGGAAATGTTTTTATCTTGCAGCCCCCATGTACGGGTTGACTGCTTCTTTTTCCATCATCTGTCGTGCTCTCTCTAACCCACATTGAGTATGGTACTATGATACCAGACTTCCGTAGCATTATATCGGCGCTTCCTGTCATCTTCAATGTCATCTATACGTTTTTTATGCAAATCCTTTGGCTGTTCATAGTCCTTATTTACCTCAGCTGTTCCAAAGCACCTTCAGTTTCTCTCAAGAGTAACTCCTAGTTGTCAGCTATCAGTATCTGGCCCGGTCAGATTCAACCATCTGATCTGCACTTTTGAGTTTGCCGGGCGCCTTTTTGGTCCTACTGATATGTCTATTGAAATTCCCCTTCTTACTTCTTGGTGAGTACACTTTATCCCGTTTAACCTTACTCCCCCTCCAAGTGTGTCATACTCTAGTTTACGTTATCCCAAAATAAGTGACCTCTTTCATTCGTAACGTCTGGTCATATGTCTGGCATGATTTAGGCCTCAACGAAACAAAAACAAACTTTTATTATTTCTCCGGGAAAGTTATTTGTGTTTCGCTGCCTGAAAGACTACCAGGACTGGACAGCGCCGCCGTACCCTGACATCTCATTTTCACGCTTTTGTACAGGGTTATTAGAGATAAAATTATTTCCTATCGCCCAAGTGCCAAAATCATCGTCGCTGTGACCTAAAAGTTTTTGACGCTCAACCAAAATGACGAACCTCGAAGTCGGAACAAAACAAATTCGTTACTTCTACCTTACTCGATTTCCATAGAACAAAGACACAAATCACATGCAAAAATGAATGGTACGGCCACAACGAATAACAGACGGGCACTCAATATCAGAAAATTAATGACCAAATGCGGTCGCCACAGTGGTCAGAGGTGAAGCAAAAAAGGTGCCACGACACACGTATGCCGGATATAAACAGGTATTCCGATGTACTGGTTGTGGGATATTCTTGGAGCGACAAATAAATAGCTTAGCATGAGAACAGATTTGTATAATATAGTTGACCATGCAGCTTGAGCGCTCAGCTCACCACTGGAAACCATGGAAGCACTGTAAATCCGCTTCATCCTTGTTGAGAATCATCATCAGTGCACATCCACCGAGCTCCCGTGGGGGCTGGAACCCGGCGTGAACAATTGGGAATCAAGCACCTCAGCCACAAGGCTATCCGGGCTGACTCTCAACGGTTAGCTGGACATCTACACTACGTGATGTAACACCCTTCCGTCACTGGCTTTGAACGGCGACAACCCTCTTCCCGCACAGCGATCGACTCCTATAATGGACGGCTTCACTGTGGGGGCCTAAGCACGAAGAAGGCATCCCGTTATGAACGACCTACAGAGCTTGGTTACTTTATGCCTTGTGGTTATTGTGTTTGACTCACAATCACTCAGTCCGGGTTCGAGTCCCCGTGGGGGCTCGGTGGATGTTCAATACTGACGATTCTCAACAAGAATGAAACAGATGTACAGCGCTTCCATGGTTTTCAAAGGTGAGTTGAGCGTGGAAGCTGCATGATGAATCATATAATGCAAATAGCATAGCATAAACAGGGCAGATATGTGGCAGTAATCGGGGAGGTTTTCTACAAGTATACCTTACAGTCGGGACGGCGTATGGGACAAGAACGAGCGAGGATAAACTTCGTACTTTGAAGCAAAGTGCGCAAAACTACTGCATCTTTGACCAAAAACCTCGTCATACTAGAACAATGACGTTTCACGCGACGTCAAACCCCCTCAGAACTACGTGCCAAATGCCGACTTACTATTCGCCCGACTCGGCCCCATTCTGTAGCCATGTGTGAGCAAATTGAGTCGTGATAATTGGAGCAATTACTCCAGACCGCCAGAGCTGGCAAAAAGTGTGGAGCTATACAAGGCTGTCAAAAAAATACTTGGTCGACGAGAGCAGGTGATGGGGTCAGTGTTTCGTCGCGGAGGCTGTTTGTATTTAGGCTAAAAACACAAAAAAGGAACAACTCAATGGGCAAAATGGCTCAGTAGATGCTCTAACCAGCCCCACACTAACATCAATCAGACGTCTACGCGGCGGTCAGCATCCCGCCTACTGCCAAAGAATCCTGATGGGCATAGCGGATGCTCTACGCCTACAAACTTAGGGCCGGAAGGCTAGGCCAGCTCCCCGGAGAAAAGGTTCATACAATGGTCATGAGCACTTAACCTCAGCCTGTTCTCAAACAGTTTCGGATTGAAGCTGAAAACACAGCAACGGTTGGGATGTGTGTCACGCTGTAGATATGGTCCTCACCCAGTGAAGTGTGTTTTTACCTGGTTTATTGCTTCAGTAGTCTAACTCTAGCTGAAGGTATCATTGCTGCTACTTTATTCGGCTTCTGAATCGTTGTATTTCTCCCCCTTCTCTTCGCCGTGCCTTTCTTTCTTCTCTCAAACTCTCCATCAGTTTCCACAGCCTTGTCTATAACTGCAGTGGAAAATAAAATGTCATCCGGTGTCATCCATGCAAGCTTCAACAAGGCTTAGGGGGGAATCTGTAAATGTGAGAGTCGAGGTCCCGTCTTGGACGAGGGCGGTTTGTCACCCTTCCATGTCTCAGTGCTCAGTGCTATCAAGCAAACACTTACAGAGCCCACTGAACCCCACCCAGCGGTTCTCGCTAGCCCCCTGACACAAGCACGATACCTAGGCATCCGGTACCTACTAAGGAGGTCCAAATCAACAAGGCTGTTATGGAGATATGGCCTAGAACTATCTACTGCTGTGTTTTCTTCCTGTAAACCTAACGCTTGCTAAAAAGTGCCTAAGATACACAACAGAGCAAAACAAGTCTAGCTGCTACCTAGTGCATTGTCAGCAACGTTTTCCTGTTGTCAGTGACCTGCGTATCACGAACCTGCTCTTCATCTGAGACGAGATTACCTCCAGAATGGATAATTAAGACCAGGTCGAGAACGTTGTCAGGACACCCAAAAGGCGCTCAGTTCATCAAATCACGGCCTACTTGGTAAAAGCTAGTAGCAGTACAGGTGGCGCGTCACAGGTGAACGGATAGATGATGGCTTCTATTGCAGTCAGTTCTGTTGTGGTCAAGGGGGCCATCTCCTCCAAGACGAAATGGAGTAGCGGGGTCCGTCGTAGATCAGTTTTGAGGCCTCCGATTCTCATCGCGCTAAGACATAGACAGCAGGCCTGAAGAACCCCTACCTCTCGCAAGCGGACAAGGCTAAAATGGTTGCCATTTTGGCTCATACTGAGGTCTAGTCGGACCTGGATGCCGGTCGCACATGATCATAGTTCAGCTCCATCCCCGTGGCCCTAGAAAGAAGACTTACTTGATTGCGACCCATAGCAGTTCATTTGTGCAAAGTAGATCATGATCTTAACCTAATCTTTGACTGCGAACTTATTGGCTGAACTTCTGTTGATGAGCCTTTCTTTTGGCTGGTCCGACTGGTAGCAATTCTATTGGCTTATTCGGATCCGGTAGAATCTGAAAAAGGTTAGCCACTACTTGACCCGTCGCAAGGCTTTGCTGGTCCCAGTCTTGCTGTCAATTCAGGGCCAGTCGTGACTTGCTACCTGTCTTCCAAATCGTAGATTAGCCTCATGAAGCCCAGCTTTGTCCTTCATTCCGAACAGGTGGCAGCTTGCTGTTTGACCACGGACTCGGTACTTCTTTTTTCATGTCTGCTATTACCCTCCTGTTTTCTCTTCTTTGACGAAGGCCGCCTCTCGTCATTCTTCCCCTTCTTTCTGTGAACTTTATCTTAACTGAGGGTCCTTGATTTTGCCGTTTGATTGCCTTGTTCCTCTTCACTCGTACGACGGGCTCCTCAAGTAACTTAGGTCTATTTCTTCCCTCGGTTGATGAGATCGTCCTGGCACATCTTGAAACCATATTTCCTCCCCTTTCTTCCGATTCCAAGAGGATGTGCGCTCCGCAGTCACGGTAGAGCTTTTGGTCGTTTCTTATATTTTTAGACTACTCTTAACTCCGGTGAGATACGGAGTTCCGGATTTCAGGAGGTCAACCACGACAACAATTTACTTCCAAGAATTCTTGCTAGAATTTCTCGCTCCATACTCTATTGTGTGATGGGTCTTATTATGTTTCTTCATTCTATGAGCATGAAACACTTGTAATCGTCGGATTTCCTCGGTAATGTTAATATTATTTTGCTGATGTCACAGCCTATCAGGAGCTGCATTTGGACCGACAACACTGCGGACCTTTGGTCCAAAGTTTTATCTTTCACGGCTGACCAAACTTCCTCAACTCTACTCCCGTGAAACGGGGCCCATTTTCAGAAGACTAAGTCCCCGGGGCTCCATGGCGGGCAAAACAGGTGCATGATCGGCAGACGCTTTGGAAGTGCTTGTTATACGAAGCAAGCTAATTTCGAAAAATAAAATAAAAAACCAACCAGCCCCAGAAAATTCTCCTTCTAACGCTGGAAATTGTCTGTGGCCGAAATCTTCCGGGTACAGGTGGGTAGTTCCCAAAGCGACAGTGTTCCTTTTCTTTGCTTTTTGCATTTTCGGCACAGTCCACATTTGGATGCGTAATTTTTGATTTGGTTGATCCTAAGGGGCCAGTAGAGAACTTCTTTTCCCCCACTAAATGTTTTGTTTCAGCCCTGGAACATCAACTAAATCTTCCTCGAATATTCACTCTTGAGCTTTCCCGGGGTGAGCGGTTTATCTCCTTTGAATAGCGGCCCCCTTATCGATGGGTAAACTCCAGCTTTTTCGGCTACGGGGACAGTCGCGTTAAGAAATTTTCTCTTTTATGGGACTGTTTGCTGGAACTACGCTCCATGAATTCCTGAAGGACAGTGCCGCTGGCCTTCACCCCTCTTAATCTATTGAACTTCAGCTACCCAAGATCCCCTGTGAAATGCATTCAAATGAATGGTCTGCGATCAGAGAGGATTATCTTAAATTCTTTGCCTAGAGGACCTCAGTCTTTTCAGCTCCGCATTTCTTCGCTACCAAGTACGACCAGGTACTAATTGAACTCCCGAAAATAGCCCAGAAAACGGGCAAGAAGCCAATGGTTTCAGCGCTTGCTGTAAAACTATTGAACCCAAGGTGATGGGCGAAGGGTGACTTCCATTGAAGCAATGACGACCACATCTAAGCATCGTCCCTCTAAATTCAAGCCCTTCTGAGTTCTCTGTTCAGTCTTCGACCAGCTCGCCGAAGCCAAATTCCGTTGCCCATAAGAGCTTTCAAAATTTTAGAAATGTGGAGACAGCTGTGTTCAAAATTTTTCTTGTTGATGATTAGATCAATTATCACCAGCACTCAGAAAAATATGAAAACGGAATCTTTCCTAAGCCAACCAGGGTACTCACTCGTAGTTTGCGGCTCAAAAGCATTTATGTCCTTCCCAAGCTTCCACACTCTTACGTTGTTTCACATGAGCGTAGATGAAGTGTGAACACGGATGTCCTACGCCGTAACCTCAGGCTTCACCCTCCCAACATTTGCAAATTGCAATAAATGTGAAATGCTTGTACCTTTAACGTCGGCAATATAAACCACCGCACCGTTAACTCTAGCTGCTGAAGACCGAAGCACAACCAAAATATTGTCAAGCCCCGCACCTAAGAGAAAGCAGGTGCTTAGGTGGCCATAGTTTTTAAAAAAGTCCTCTCAGAACTCCAAATGATTCAATATCCTACCCTAGCCGTCGTCTCCACTAATGACAGTGTCTACTCCCGTAAGTGCGCAAGTACATGACAAGCCATTACCCAATAACGTTTTTCTGAGGAAACAAAAACCACTGCGAAGTGTACAAAGCGGAATTACCCTATAACCTGATGCCCACCATCCAGCAAATGCCATTGGTCAATTTTTGAAACACGACCGATCTCTCACCACGATCTAGGGTAGGCTCGTCTATTCCTCCATTGCTCTAGGTTTATGCATCAGAAACTTGTTCACCCACCTCTCGCAGTAGCCAACCCTTCCTCGCATAAAGCAACCTGCCACGCTGCGTGAAGCACGCCATCATAGCCAGCCTACTCATCATAAACATTTTTGAATGCTTGTATACGGTGCTCACCCGGTGTCTGTGACTTTAGGGCTTGGAGCCATATAAATATAGAAGTCATGGCTTGTCACCTTCAACCCACCCCTTCCAATCTTCTATGGGTTAAACTAAAGACTTCAGGTCCTGTCTGCAGCATGGAGCTTGTGCCTCCGACGGCTAAACTGAAGCACTGCCCTTGTAGTATTTATGCAAACACACCCAGCTCATTGTACATTGCCTTTATTTGCTATCATAACCCACATCTGAAACCACCTCCAGATTGCCGATCTTTATATATTCTAGGTGTTGATTACTCCGTCCTCAAAAGTACAATTGTTGGACTTCCGCTAAAACGGTAACCACAACCCCCGGCTGGAACATCCTCCAGACTGCCACATCCCCGGTCTATTTCAGGTCACTCCGACTACTTGGATAGCCGTCGGTCCACCAAACTTTACTCCTGGATACCAGTACGGATTTACCGAAGTGACTGATCCGACTGGACCACTCCCCACGGTTAACGGCCAAGGCTTAAACTAATACACACTCCGGCCGATGTCTCATGGTGCCTCTCACATCGCTCGCTTCGGTGATCACAACGCTGTTACCCGGGCTACAGGGCACCGTACTAGTTTCACCGGATTGCAAGATCCCCAGCCCGGCATCCAGCCATCTTTCATGCTGCCTAATCAGCACAATACATTCCCTGTGCTGTATCTGCCTTCGTACCTACTTTCAAGTGAAACTTTGTTCTGTCCACACTGCAGTGGAATTGCCCGAGAAAAGACAACCATAATAGACTTATTTGACTTCACACGCTTCCCCTTCATTAGGCTTTTCAGACCACCGTTCTCCTGCTCAGTGATTTGCCCGGATTGCCAAAGCGGATAAAACCCCTCCACAAGCAGCTGACACCACTGGTTGTACATTGATAGATCCATGTTGGTTTTATTTTCCATCACGGCTGGTTATTCGTCGGTGGAACTTTCCCTCTGGCCCCTCTTATACCCAGGGGGTGCCTTCACATTTTTCCTACCATACTTCTCACTATTTCGTTGAACTGTCAGTCAACTGTTGTTTAACCCATTTCTGTCCGTGCTGCACCTTCCGCACATGTTGACAACTCCTTACTCAGCAGCTTCGCGCCTGGCCAATTCTTCACAAGGCCCTGCCACAGAAGTCGAAGCTGCTTAGCGTATGCCACGTACCCGCTTTCACTTCAGTTTGTTTACCCGCTGCTTGGCCTTATCTTATCGTTTGTTAAATGTGTACTACATTTCTGAAGTCTTTGGTTTCTTCATACAGCTGCGTAACACTACTTTGTGATCGTGAGGTACACATGCTTCTTGATCCCGGTCGATGAATACATCACTGTAATAGTGTGATTTCTAATAAAAAGATAGTCGTAACCCTCAGCTGGAACATCCTCTAGACTGCCAAATCCCCGACCTCTTACAGATCATGCTGGTTACATAGGTGGCCGTCGGTCCACCAAAATTTACTCCCTGATAGCCGCACGGATCTAACAAATTGACTGATCGGATTGAACAGCTTGCCAAGCGGTCATGGTCTAAACGTATATTCTGGCTGGCCTTCGTTATCTGGAACCCCTTGCAACAATCACCACGGTGATGGCAATCCTACCACCCGGGTTACAATTTGAAATAATACTTTCACCTGACCGCCCAAAGGTTTGCCAACACTGAATGTCCAAATACACTGCTCTAACACTTAATTCCTGTGCGCCCTGTGGATGGGATCTTACACTATGCATTGTAGTACTCAAATAATGACAGGAATCCAACTATTGCCCTTCCATCCTCAAACGCCACCCCCAATATCGTCAAACAATGCCAACTTAGTCCATTTTTTCCCGCTGCCCCAAGCACTTTCCTCATGAACGGTCAGAAGCTTCTGGTGAGCCCGTCCATGCTGGGGCCCTAGTTCGTGCACCGACGTCGGTGGCGGACATGAACATTATGAAATAAATACCGGACACTAGCTGTTGGTTGAATCATGGTCAAACGCTTTTTAATTGTAACCATAGTATTTTTTATACACAAGTACCATCCGTTGCCTCCCCGGGTCTGGTCCCCTGCAAACCAAGGCAACAAGCTTTCGCGTTCTAATTCACCTCAATGTACGATCTCGTCATACTTGCTTTGACACATCTGTCCCATCCTCTAACTCTACTTGTCGGTTTCCTAAACGATTCCTTTTTGAATTCCCCATCCGAGAGTCAAATACCATACGCGCTGCTCCAAAAGCACATTACTTTCCATGTGAACTATTTGTCTTCCTGTCATCTTCCCGCGAACCGCAGTTCTGTCTTTATCGCCACGGAATCACCCAAAAGAATAACAATAAACTTATCTGACTCACTAGCCATTATTCTACAGGTTCTCTCCTCCATCATATATTCCACACCACGGTTTTCCCCGGCCCGGTGCTTTGTCCTAGTGACATTGGTGGGGACAAACTTATCTAGGCGCAGCTGATATCACTATTTCTGCGTTGCATATCCTACACTGGTTCTATTCTCCACGGTGACAGGTTATTAGTGGGTGGAACTCTCCCTCCAGTTTCCGATATGGCGACTTCAGATATCCAGTAGGTGCTCCCACGTTTTTTTCTGTACTCCTCCAATTTTCTTCGATTCCTCCAGAAGCAGCTGTGCTCGCAATTGTCATAAATACTGTATGTTCCACACACTTTAATAAAATTCCTTCAGCAGTTTCACGCACGGCCGGGTTTCCGCGAAGCCAAGTTTCCGAAATCAAAACTTGCTTCTATTCACAGAGTTAACCGTACTCATTTCAGCTCATTCAAACACTGTCCGGACTTATTGTACTGTTACTAACATGAGTGAGTTCCACCTTCAAAAATTTGGGAATATTTCATGCTTCCATGTAATATTGGGCTTATTGATCATGCCTTGAGCGTATTTCTTGATCGTATCCAAGAAATATAGGGTCTAGATTATTATTTTGTTATCATCATTATTGTTATTTGTTTTGGAGCGGCACCGGGCTCCGTACTAGCTAGGGGGACCAAAGTTCAACCGTTCGCAAACAGCGTTCAAAATTGTGCTCCTCCGCTGAGGGAAGCCAACCGTCCCCACAGCAAGCAGACAAGAAAAGAATGGCCCGGTAGTATCGAACAATTTGCAAGCTGCCTAGAGCTAGGTACCAATCAGTCATGCACTTCAATAATAACCCTCAAGCAAGAATTTACGCATTCAAGCCGAGACACCTCCGGTCCACCACAAATCTTATGGGCCAGGGCGACCTGATGGACTCTTTCGGGATGGGTCTTTTGGGAGTGGACTAGTGCGACTAGCTCATTTCCCCCCGAATGCTGGACCTACTGACGACCTAAGACTTTGAAGAACAGTCTCGTTCCTCATGTAGTGCTGCCAAGTAGCATTGGGTGTAGCTTTGAAGCTACCTTTTTCGCCCAGCAATTAGAGCATTTGTGCTAAAGGGTTTTACCCGGGCTTAAGCTACTTTTACCACATTTCGTGTGTCAGTCATGCTGCTAGGTGCTTCTAACCGGCTTCTTGCGTACGTGAGCGGATAACGTGTAGTCCCTTTGGAGCCCGAGGTGGGCAGCAGGCTGGCTCACTCAGGGTGTTCAGAAAAAGCAGGGGACATCTATCCACTTTATAAACGAACGGTTTGGCTGAGTTCGTACTTACTCCCTGAAAGCTGCAGGCCCAAAATAAGGGTCAGCTCCTACTGGGTAGTGCCACTAGCACCAGCCCCAAAAGTCGCAGAAGGGTAGTAAAATTCGTCTGAGGCAGTAGGCGCGCATGAAACGGTAGTTATCGAAGCGTGTATGCCATCTCCCAGAGATTGCCCCGTGGTTGTTGCCTCAACTTCCCTGAAGCAAACGGAAGGGGCCCAGTAGACTGAGCAGAAGCTCAAAAGGGCGGGACAGCACAAAAATGTATCAGGCTAAGAGTGTGAAGGATAGGCCAGCCAGGGCGTGTAACGACCCGTCTTGGAAAATCCCCCAAAACTTTTCCCGTTCAGTGTTATTCTCAACATCACTCACTTGCTCACACTATTGACTTGTCTTTACGAACTGTTTGTTTTATGGAACAATTGTCGTTTTTTCGCTCCCAGAGCGCTAGTTTGTCATATCCTTGTTCTGGACCTGCGTGACGCACGTGCTCCTTGCTCGCACGCTGCAATTCGGTTCCTCGTTTGTTGGGTCCTTGTGATCTCATTATTGAGGTTTGTGTCTTTTTGGTGTAATTGTTCAGTCGATAATCTAGTATCGTAGAATATCACGGATAATCGCCTTTTGATTTCGGGATCCGTTGTGAACTTGGCCACACATTGCTCAAACCTGTGTTACAATACTCAATGGATCTATTTGGAACGAGAAAAATACGCGAAATGCCAAGAAAAGGATCGAAGCCTTTGGAATCTGGACAGGAAGTGATACGGTAAGTCACTGAGAAGGTTTTGAGTACCTTTGATTCTTTAGTTAATGGTGGATCGCCTAGTCCTATCAGTGCTAGTTCATGTGTTACTGAGGGCAATATGGACTGAAAGGATGTCGATCTATGTAGGCTGAGAATACTAGACCTAGAACAACAGTTGTTATCGGCTAGACTACAGACCCACGAAGCAGAACAGTAGTGTATGCAGAAAGAGCGCGAGCATGAGATCAGCGACTACGACACTTCCGATAGATCAGAACACAGCAAAATAGGAAACTTCAAGCCGGCCGACGACTGTAAAACACCAACGATCGATTTGCCAGCAGTAGGACTGACAGTTTTCGATGGGCATTCTGAACGCTACAGCAAGTTCGTCAAGCGGTTCGGAATGTTCGTCGAAAATAAAGTAACCGGCCCTGGGCAAAGGCTCCTCTATCTTACTCCCTACTGTCGAGGCCGAGCGAGAGAAGCTATCGACGGGTGTACTATGCTCGACCCGAAACAAGGCTACACAAGAGCAAGGAAGATTCTAAGGGACTTGTTTGGCCAACCTTTCAAAGTAGCCCGTAACCTAACAGAGGGCGTGATGGCAGAGGCAAAGAGAACCAAGGGCGATGTCTACACAATGGCCGACCTGGTGATTAAGATGCAAAACTGCTTAATAGCCCTCGACCATTTAGGTTACAGGGCTGACCTAGATGCCATGCACACTTCAGAAGGCATAGTCCGTCACCTCTCTCCCGAACTACAGGGTCGGTGGGCGGAAGAAGCGGAACCGATAAGCCGAAGCTACCGCGAGGCTGACTTCAAAGACTTGACCGAATACTCGGACAGGCAAATCAAGATAGCTGACTGCAGGTTCGGCCGACTCATCCAGGACAGCAACCGGGCAAACAAGCCCAGTACTAGCCAGGCTCAAACCCCTGCACGGGAACATCCGAAATATCAACCTTGGATCAATACACATGCCATTTCACGCGATGCCACGGCGCAATTAAATTGCAGATCCCGTGATGCTAGCCATGGATTACCAGAATGCCTCAAGTTCGTTAACGCCACAATAGAAGAACGGTGGGGAATGACAAGGATGACAGGAGCGTGCTTTATTTGTCTCAACACCACGCACCGGGCGGCAGCTTGTAGGACAAGGAACCGATGTGGTTATGGGGGCTGCACGGGCAGGCACCACCGATTGCTGCACCAGGCGGTAGTAACTTTACCCGAGGCGAGTACCAAGCCCAGTGTGATTTGTTCAACGTCGCGGTCTGCCAGTAAACCAGTACGTTTAGGCGTAGTGGCCGTGGGAGTAGTGACTCCAACGGGGGTGGTCAAAGCGTTGGCTTTTGTCGACTGTGGATCTGACACTACTCTAGTGAAAGAGCGGTTTGCCGACAAACACCAACTCTCTAAAGGTGCCACGTTGTTGGCAGTGAGCACGGTGGGAGGAACACAAGTAATGACTGCCCGCCGGTTGAGTTTGCAACTCACCTCTTTAGATACTAACGAGCAAATCGAACAAACGGAAGCATTCACATTAGCTGATCTCCCCATGCGAGCACCAAAGTCGGTCAACGCAATCTTGACTGGTGGCCCCACCTGCAGGATGTAACCGTTGTAGACTGGGAAGACGACGAAGTGGATCCCTCCATCGGCTGCGACGTGCCAGAGGCGCATCGGGTACTTGACCAGAGAGTGAGCGACCGCCAGGCACCTTATGCCGTACGCACGGGTCTGGGATGGATGTTATACGGTCCAGTAGAGGGACGTGGTTCCGTGAATTATTTATCCTCCAAAACGGACCGCAATGAGTATCACCTGCAGCGGCTGTATGAAATGGAGTTTCATGACATTGGAGACGAAGGACCATCTTTGTCTCAAGAGGATCATTTCGCTCTACAAACGGTGCGGCAATGCACTAGAGGCCTTAAAACACAACCCGAGGTTCTCCTTCCATGGCGTACATCATCCGACCCGTGGACTGATAAGAGAAACTATGTTCTTCAACGGCTACTACGACTGAAAGAACGCTTCATTTGAGATCAGGATCTGTGGGAAGGATAAGCAGAATTTATGAAGCAAAACGAAGCTCTCAGCTGCGTTGAAAAGGGGCCTGCCAACACCGAAGGCCGAAAGGGTATCTGGTATCTACCTCACCACCCGGTCATCAACCCCAAGAAACCCAAAAACTGCGGGTGGTTTTCGACTGTGCGGCCAAGTTCCATGACAAGTCGTTAAACGATCGCCTACTACAAGGACCTGACTGGACCACACCACTAACCGAAGTTTTGTGCCGTTTCAGAGTGGGTAAAAGGGCCTTGTCTGCCGACATTAGGGAAAACTTTTATCAGATGAAAATACCGGTAGGAGAACGAGAAGCGTCGGGCTTCCTGTGGTGGGAAGAGAGCGACAGGGACAACGCAGTGGTGAATTATAGGATGACCGTCTACATTTTCGGAGCCATATCGTCACCATTTTGTGCGAACTACGCCCATCGGGAAGCTGCGAACAAACATGGAGATCTAGTCCATCGGTCGGTGGTAGATAGCGTCAGCAGAAATTTCTACGTGGACGACTATCTTGGGTCACTCGATGATATAGACTCAACTCTAGCGCAGGTCGGAGGCCTGACAAGATTGCTGGAAGAGGGCGGCTCCCATCTAACAAAGTGAATGTCGAACTCTTCAGAAGTGCCGAAGGTCATTCCGTATCACAAAAAGGCCGAAAGAGTAAGAGATTTGGACGGCTCTCTACTTTCTACCGAACGCACTTTAGGAATACAATGGACGCGGAAACGGACGACTTTGTTTTCGAGCTCAACGTTCCCGATTTGCCAGTAGCCCGTCGAGGCATACTATCTACTGTCTCTAGTTTGTTCGACCCGCTCGGCTTCGTCTCACCATGGCTGCTACCCGGAAAGATCTTGCTGCAGCGGCTGTGCCGTAAGAAAGTTGATTGAGACCAGTCACTGGACCGGGAGAACTAGCTGGACTGGGGAGAATTTTGGGCACATTGAAGAAATTAGGGAACATGAGGATTCCACGATGTTTCACTCCTGGCCATACAACGCGGACTGGGGAACTGCATGCCTTTACCGATGCATCCGAAGTCGGTTATGGAACTCTGGTGTACGGACGGTGGTGCACAGGAGATGGGCAATATACTGCGAGGATCCTGTTCGCTAAAGCCCGCGTCGCACCACTGAAGTCGGTCTCGATCCCATGCCTTGAATTCAGCTCAGCCGTGTCAGCAGTCAGGGCGGTACAAGAGGTGAAGAGATGTTTTGACTTCCACATTTGGTCGGCTAGCTTTTGGACGGAATCAGCGATAGTACTTTACTATATCAACAACGTCCGGAGCCGGTTTAGTACTTTCGTCGCTAACCGACTCATGATTATCCACGATGAGTCAGCCACGATTCAGTGGAATCATATCAGGTCTGGCGATAATCCAGCCGATCTGTGCTCCCGAGGTGCGACCAACTTCAGGCAACTAGACACGTGGACGAGAGGGCCAAACTTCCTGCACTTGCCCAAAGAGGACTGGTCCGTGTTTGAATTAAAACCTCCTACGGAAGTAGAATTGGAGATCAAAGGCCTAGTGATAGCGGCCAACGTCGTCGAAGCGACATCCATTCTATCGCGATCGGTCAGGCTTTCTTCCTGGATGAAGGCACTTCGTTCGTCAGTTTGGTTAACCAGGTTCAAGAGAGGTTTACTAGCCATGAAAGGGCTACGCCTCTCAGGCCGCATACGGGTTGGACCGATAAGTCCCGATGAGCTACAAGCGGCAGAATACGATATTGTCCGAATGATACAGCGCGAGGCTTTTGCCCGAGAACTCGAGAGGGCTGAAGAAGTGGGACCGATCAAGAAAGACATACCATCTCCGAGAGGTCAATTGAAGCGTTCAAACCCCAAACTCATCGATAAGCTGCTGCGGGTGGATGGTAGGCTGGCCAACGCCCACCTGAGCTTTGACATAAAGTACCCTATACTGCTGCCTGCGAGACAACCTGTGGTAGAGCTTATGGTCCAACACGTCCACGCCGTGGAGGGACATGACGGGGAAAGTCACGTGACGAGCGTCATCTGAAAGCCCCTTTGGTTGCTGAGAGGACGAGAGACTGTAAAACGCGTAATCCGACGTTGTGTGCAGTGTAGGAGACGCAATGCCACGGCGGGCAAACAACACATGGCCCCGCTACCAGAATGCGGGTGACTGCGGGCTGGTGACCGTTCAGCGACACCGGGTTGGACTATTTCGGGCCCTTGTGGATCAAGTTCTGGGAGAGACTAGAAAAGCGATATGAGTGTATCACGACGTGCATGAAGTCAGGCGCGGTACACCTAGAAGTCGCACATTCGATGACGACCGATTCGTTTCTACGGGCCTTGCAAAGATTTATCAACCGAAGAGGCGTACCGGCCGATATATACTCAGATAATGGACCGAACTTTGTGGGCGCTCACCGGGAATTGCAGCGTTGGCACAAGAACATAAACAGGGACGAACTGCAGAATCGAACCGTGGCCTACGGCATACGATGGCATTTCAACCCCCCACAGGCCAGCCACCGAGGCGGCATATGGGAACGCATGATCCGGTCCGCCAGACGGATATTGCTGTCAATCATGGAGCAGCAGCCGCCCGACGACGAGACGCTGAACACGGTCATGACTGAGGTAGAGAGAATTCTGAACAACCGCCCCCTGGTTCCAGTAATGAACGGCAACCCCACCCACTTGGCGCTCACCCCGAACGACTTATTGACGTTAAGGTCGAACGAGGGTTTCCAAGGGCCGGTAAACCTTCGTGGGAGCTGCCTCCACGGATGGAAGCAGGCGAATTATCTTGTCAAGGTCTTCTGGAGGCGCCAGCTTCGGGAGTACCCACCGGCTCTACAGACTCGACAGAAGTGGCTGGTAAAGACAAGACCATTCCAAGTTGGGAATGTGGTGCTGATCGCAGACGAACGCGCACATTTCAGCACCTCGTCCTTGGGAGTGGTTATGGAAACCATCGAAAGCACTGACGGAATAATAAGAACGGCGAAGGTGAAGACAGCTAACGGAGTGCTAATTCGTGACATCCGCAGTATTTACCTACTCGAGAGTGAAGGCGGAGAAACTGATAACGCTGAGGCCCAGTAGACTGTTTCGCACTATTCATCGAGGTGGGGGAAGAAACACCATGGAAGCAATCCCGACATACTGACTTATCGAGCCACCATAAACCTCGAAGCACACTCACCTACACTGTACTCGTTATACCACATGGTCGCCGTCAAACACGTTACAGTGCTCACAGTCTTTCGTCGACATTGCGGGAAGTCCTTTTTGATATGTGGTGGTGCATATGATTCCACTGTACATCCAGACACATACACACATACCCGATGCACGCTATGCCCCGCAACCCCTATGAAACATGTGACAGAGTTCGTCGTTTGTTTTTGTTGACATTATTGAGTGTCTTTCGCGTGTGTGGAAGTAGCGGCGATTACGTCATACACACACTGCGACGCAAGCACATTCAGCCAGGGCAGGACGGCCCCTCCAAGGACAGCGTCTATGTTTCCCCTTCACGCCCGCCATCGGTCAGTTGTTCTCGTGGAAGATGTAGAATGGCCTCGTGTCTATGTGGCCAACGGATCAGGCGCGACCATGAGTAGAACGTTGACGACAAGCATTGGGCACGCTCACTGACCGCAGGAGCTAGGTAGGGGGGAAGAATCAGTACCTTTATACCAAACCTTTGATTCTGCTAAGGATTCTGGAGGATTTGGGTGGGCGGTGCAACGACCCGTCTTGGAAAATCCCCCAAAACTTTTCCCGTTCAGTGTTATTCTCAACATCACTCACTTGCTCACACTATTGACTTGTCTTTACGAACTGTTTGTTTTATGGAACAATTGTCGTTTTTTCGCTCCCAGAGCGCTAGTTTGTCATATCCTTGTTCTGGACCTGCGTGACGCACGTGCTCCTTGCTCGCACGCTGCAATTCGGTTCCTCGTTTGTTGGGTCCTTGTGATCTCATTATTGAGGTTTGTGTCTTTTTGGTGTAATTGTTCAGTCGATAATCTAGTATCGTAGAATATCACGGATAATCGCCTTTTGATTTCGGGATCCGTTGTGAACTTGGCCACACATTGCCCAAACCTGTGTTACAAGGCGGACGATCCCGACCTGGCTGTTTTAGAAAGCAAGGCTGAGAATTTGCAAAGACGGACCTTATCGGTGCGGCGGGCTTAATTCCGCGGGCTCCTGGTCCTAAATAGGGAGCAGCCTTTCATTGGGAAATCGAGTTCCATGTGGGATACGCCTAGGAGCAAGTTCCACGCCATAACGCGGATTTCAGGTGTCGCACCCTACTGCTGTAAGAATTGTGCACGGACTGAGGACATGGAAGTCACCACTGGCGAACAGAGTAGTGCGCAGCGAGAGTCCAAAACCAGTCGGGTCGGCTAATGGCTTCATCTGAGACAGGATACCGGTGAGGGCAGCAGTAGTCGCCCACATCTACAAGGACAGATATTATATTGCTACAAAGGAGAAAAAAGGCTTGTAACGTTTTTCCAGATTTTGATTAAAGCATAACCAAGGTTAAGAATCCCAAAGTCAGAAAAAGATTGATTTGCAGATTCCAAGTCACCAGAATGCCAAATTAAACCCTTGCTAACTACGTACAAACCCCAACTGTGCGGCCACAATGTTTGACAACAAGAACTGGAATTCGGCAATGGTCACTCTCAGACGCCACTGTCATGGCAGTCACTGTTCAAGCCAGAGGGATGCCACTGCACATGAACAAGACATCAACAAGTCTTCAGATGCAGTGGTTGGTGTGGGCTGTATTTGTTCGGAGATCAATAGGCTAAATAGCAAAACCTGAACAAAGCCAACACGAGAAAATTATCGTGGAGGACCTTTACATGTGAACTCTACACCGCCACCAAATCCTCTCACCAATGGGCCTGCGCCCAAGGATTAGACAGGGGTGCTGATTCACCCTTATCCGCCTAGGCCATAAAGTTACTGTATAAGCCAATCACCATGGGTTAGGTCTACGGTTGGCTAGTTGCAGACGGCCCTGAGGATTTTCTTGAGGGTCCTGTCCAAATCTGTGGGTGTTGAACTTTCATCGGAATGTGATGAGTTTTATCGATATACTGACGAACGTTCTTCGGCGGAGTCAGTGTGTATACGCAGTTTAACAAATGCTCGACGAAAGGCTTCCTGACTGGGCGTAAAGTACGTAACCAAGTGAAGAAGGAGAACTCTTGACGAAGAACCGGCACATTTATAAGGTGCTTGAAAGTTAGGGTGTTCAGCTCGTAGTGCAATCATTTCAAGAGTGTTCGGCGCGAAGCTTGTGCCATTCTGAACACATTTTTTATATTAACACAAGAGAAAAGTTTCAGAAAAAGATATTTCTACAAACTATCAAAGAAAGTTTGTTCCAAAGTCCCCGCAATTTCACAAACGATTTTAGGCCATGAGCTGATTTACAGTTTCTGCAAATCACTTCCCCCTTACTTGTGAATACTGTACCAAATCAGATACAAATGTACTTTCAGGGCTGCGTAAAGGGTTGGGATCATCGGGTAAGTACATGAGAGATAAACGAAATAAATTAAGCATCCGTGGCTTCAGAGGTTTTGGGGGTGTGTTTCGATAAATCTGCTTCGAGCCCGGGTTGTCACATTCAAGTTGCCTTCGTCACTGTATTCTTCAAGCGAACGTGTTTACTAACATCTCGATGTGCTTCTTCTTAGGTTGCTTTCACCTCCACCACGAGTACGACAACATCAGCTTCGTAAGACAGTCTCTGACAGCCTAAATAGACCATTCGACTTTGCTTAAGTGGCTGTCCACGTAGACGACAATATTGCCATTCTTAAACGATCTTCCTTTGAAGATTCGCTTTCGTCGAAGCTATGGTGTTGGTAATTGCTCGCTCATTCAAAGTTTTCAGGATGCTTGCATCACGTGGTTTAATAGTTTCCATCCTGCGGTATACTTACCACGTAAGATTTTTGGAGTAACTGCTCCTAAATTTGGGAAGGAGAGCCAGTTTGCCTTCGGGATCCAACACACTCGACGCTAGGGGTCTTTTATAAGACATGCTCTTTATTTCCGTTATTGAAGTAATCAACGTCCCGTCATCTGGTGCTTGCTGTGAGAATGGCGCCATTTGTATTTTCTCATCGATCGGATTAGTCTTTCCTAAAAGCCGACGGGCGGATCAAAGTGGCACTACTTTCCTTTAGCCATGATTTCGTCTCGTACTGTATCACTGTCCAGGAGGTTCCAACATCTCTTCACCTTCTCATGTGCTCCAACAAGATTTGAGCCACCACCTGATTATGTTTTTGGGAGGGCTTCGCCCTGCGGCGAAACTCTGGGAGGCTATTCGGAATGAATCGGTGGTTATGGTATACAATACTTCCAGCTAAACTGCTCCGAACTGTAAACGTGTTATCGGGCGGCCGCCTCTCTTTTGTGTTCCTCCGTCTTGTCGTGCAAATAACGGACCAGACTGATCAACTCCGATCCCAGCTAATGGGCACCTTCCAGGATGAACTTCCACCGCAGGAAGTGGGCCATCATTTGCTGGCCAGCTACCACACGTTGGCGACGTCACACTTGTCAATTTCCGATCGTTCGCTTGACTTTTGCTGGCCCCTCGGTCACCTAAAGTCGAGGCCGAATAATATTCAGCAGTTGGTTCAAACCTACGTGCCATTCTCTATGTACATGACCTATCAAACATCTTGTGATGTGCTGGTTATCGGGAGCTTTAGGGGGATGCTTTTTTCGCACTCTAGGTTTGAATTCGTCAACCACCCTCCGACTCCCAACAGGCCGCTATCTCGCATAGAGTTTAAACCTCTGAAGCTGTTGTGCAACAGCTCGCTTCTTTCAGTGTTACCCCTCATCTTGAACAGCTCACTTGTTTGAGATGAGAAGGCTTGCAGCAGAAGTAGTCGCAGAACATCAATTTCGGCTTAGTTCAACACCTCCAGCAGTGTTGTTTTCACATTTAACCTGTTTTTTGGTCGTTCGCCCTTCTAATTCGTCAGCAGTATCTTGCACTCGTCCACCTGACGGCGTCTCTCAGTTTTAGTCCGGTTGTAGAAATAGCACAGTTTCTGTAGTAGGATTCCGGTTTATGTAGTCTATGGCCGGTATTAGTCGTTTCATTTTAATATCGCCATCCCCAAGCTTGGCTGATGATAATGTTGACCGCATCTCTTTTGATGCAACTGGAGAGTCCGGTCCTACTTTCCACATCCGCAGCTTTTCTAATATTCTGAGGCCCCTGGAGAGGAAGTTGACTGGGCTACCTGCCGGTTGCTAGTAGTGCCCTGTTCGACTCGTAAGTCCCAGCTAGCCTGTTGGACAAGAACGTATCAAACGAGGGTTAGTGTTGTTTACGTAAGGCGATAAAATGACTGAGCCGGTCCAAAAGTTTGATTCTCAGTCTATCTGACCAAAACACCTTTCAGCCAACCTGGTGGCCCTCACGGTCTGTATCGTTGCAGTCAGTTCCGGCCTCGGACTGGACACAGCCTCCAGTGGAGTTACTTTCACCTTTGCAAATACCATTTGTTTGTGCCCCGCCATCTTCAAGTAAGCAGCAGTAAGCCACTAGCTTATAATCCACCTTTGGTGCATCCGAAAACGGGCGGAGCCCTGCATCGAGCGCATACTAGGTTCCTGCTAGGCATCTTGGCATCTCAATCTGACCAAGCTGATGTAGGCTTTATGACCAGTGACGCCATTGCATGTTGTCGACATTCCGGAGAGGTTTGTCCCTCCCCGTCCTTGCTGGCACAGTGATTGGAGCAGGCTCTTTTCAGGTAGCAGCCACGGCGAAAGAAACCTAAAGGACCATAAGGGCTTGAGACTGATGATAGAATTCCCCTCCGTGTGGATGGTCATTTGCTTAGAGCCAGATTGAATATGAATACACCATCTATGGGAAGCCCTCGAATTCCAAGAGTGTGCTTCCTTTGTACCGAGGATTCCTAAAACTCTATTTTGCGTTCGATTCCTAGGGCCCCGGAATCACACCAAGAATTTCAGGGCTTTTTGAAGCCCACTTTGTAAGTCTAAACTCTTCTGCCCTAAGAATGACTGTCATTTTTGTGGTATATTGATTGGTGGTGTGCGGGCCATCAAAGGAACCTAGGAAATCATTCAAGTACAAATTAGTCCCCGCTGTTCCTAGTAGATTGCTGGTACAGCCGAAAAGGTTAAGGGTTTTCCAAACAGAAAACTTACTGCAGAAGGAGGATGATACCATTCTAGAGGGATGATACCGTTCTGAGAGGACGAACCATCACCCCGTGTTCTTCCGGTGACTGGCCTCTATCGTCTTCGGGCCGCCACAGAAGACGAAAGGCTTCCCTGTCTTTGACGAGCATTTTCACTTGTTGGAACATTTCGCTTATGTCCGCAGAGATGGCCACATTTCCCAGCCGAAAAGAGCATAAAACTTGGACAGGCGGTAACGTTCAGCCTGGGCCCTGTAAAATGCTTTCTTTGAGTGACCCCTGAAATTTTGCGGCATAATCAAAGATCATCGTGGCTCTTCTAGGTTTCTTAGGGGTCCCGGCTGGTCTGCGGGGTAGGTGCCACCTCAAACATACGTCGAATACAGCTCCACCCTCTCGTTCTATATAACCCAGGTCTATGTTATGTCGCTTGGCCCGCATGTATTCTATCCTAAATTGTTATTTTCAAATAAGCATAATCTTCTCGGGGCCGTTTCCCGGCTGATTGGGATTGGTTTCAGGTTGAGTCTGCATGGCATAGGAACCTCAGAAGTATCGATTACGCACTTGGCGCTCTCGGCTGCAGCTTTAAGAGCTGATCTGTAGTTTCGCGATGAGGCTCATCCATCAAAGGCCAAGTCAGCAAGTTCGGCCAATACAGCTGTTGGAATGTATGTTCAATGCCCACCGTTACCATTGAAATGCAGTTGACTTGGATCTGCTCCCTGCATCTTCCGTATATACTACCATATAGGGTCCAGCCGAATATTGCGTACACTGCATACGGTACTTTTGCGGATCTCCATTCTTTGATCCAGTACCCAGTGTGCTTTTGGTGCGACATGACCGGTCAGCGGGTCTTTTTCATTATTCTGCCTTTCCTTGATTGTGGTCTCGCCGAAATGAGGCCATTGAACCAAAATCCACTGCACTGGCTTAGGCGCTCTCATCCTCAGATATGTAATGGTGAATGCTTCCAGGCCGTTCGCCCTATTGTTTTTGATCGAGAAGACGAGCTGTAGGTGCAGTCTGGTCGAAGGTCTGACCTGGATACCATCCACTGTGCCTATTACTAACGAAGATTGATCCCCCCTCACCTCAGATCTTTCTGAAAATTCCCTCCTCAGCAAAGTGCTGTCCGAGCCACCATCTACGAACACCAGCGCTCCTACCATCACAACTGGGTTTTCTACGCTGACTGCCATTACTTCCAGGCGAATGAGCTCATTATTAGCCCTATACAACAAGTAAACCACACTTGGTTTCGAAGTTTCCCCAGCATTCAGTCTCCCAGGTTTGTGCCCTGGGTAGTGAAGCTTCTCGTGGCACCCAAATTTACTATAATTTATTTTCACTCGACGCACCGTTGCTCGATGTGAGTCGTTGAGAAAAGTCAGGCACGCGCCTAGGTCCTCGGCCACTTCCCACCATTCGTCAACGTCTACATCGTGGAAGCGGAGACACTCTGCTAGGCGTCGTAGCGCACCACAGGCCTTCCACGCAGACGAGTTATCACCTTCGCGGAATAATGCTTGCGTATTTTCCGATGTTTGTCTTGACATTCCGCGCAAAATAGCTGCACCAAAGGCTCATGGTGGGCCCTTTGGACAGCAGTCAGCATTGTCAGGCCGGCGGTCGGAAATATTCATGTCTGCTTACGTGGTTGTACTATGCTCTTATTTAAAGGGTAGTGTGCAGGATTGGTCACCTTTCCACGAACGGAAACCGCCTGCTTGACTAAAGGTCAACATCTCGCGGAGCGAAAAAACTGAAGGGTAGAGGGGTAAGACGTGTGAACAGAGACTCTATGATCTCAACCTTTTCTTTGCCTGAAACTAAGAGAACTCGAAGGATATCACAAAAACTTACAATTTATTGAAAGGATTTCCTGGTCATTGGTCCGATGGTCTGTTTCAAATGGTTTCATATTCCCTAACAAGGGCCGAGAGAGAAAAGGCTGAAAAGCTTTCGAGCTAAGTCGATAACAAGGTCGCACTACTTTAGTGATAGGATGGTGAACTATTGGAACAGTCTGCCCGGTGGAATGATAGGTGGGTAGAATGATAGAATGATAGACGCTCCATTCCTTTGAGGGAGCTTTGGATCGAAATCGTACGAGATTATCCCTGGTAGTGAGTTTCGGGTATGTTCAGTGGATGAATGATGGGCAACACGGTGGTCCGTCTGATGCGTAATGTAATTGAAGCGTTCGTCTATAGCATAAGGACTCTTGAGGCTTGATGTCTCTTGCCGCTAATGCACTATAAAGTTTCACGTTTTTGTCCTACTTTTGGCTGGGATTCGACAAAATACATTGTGTGGTGGTAAGCACATCACTTGTGCGCTTTTGCGTCGAAGGAATTCCGGATTCCTGATTGGCCGCGGCGATCACATATTCTGCTCCCATTGAACTGAGCTGAGCTGGAAGGGTACACTAAAGGCTAGACTTGCCATCCAATTTTCTCACAAAAAGGGTTGTATCTCAGTAGAACAGACCGACCGAGGACGCCGCTCATTGCAGCAGTGTACCAACCTTTAAGAATTCTGGAGGTTCACGCTGCTACACAGTTTTTCTAGCGCTAGCTTTAGGAACGATAAGGGTGAGGTTACGATCGCTTGCCAATAATGCCTTGCGAATTTCAACTTTCACACCAAACATCCGACGCGCAGTTTTGGGAGCCGAAGAAACCTGCAGACAGAAAAGCGGTCCGGACATGACTCCTCTCGTCCACCTTCTTCCTGCGCAAACTGAGCTGAACTAGGCTGGACCGAACTGAACTGGCCTGACCCAACACATCTCCTTCCATTGCTCAGGGAGGCGGGGCCTGATGGAATTAATCCAGCAACGGTGAAACCATCGACTTATCTGTTAGCCAAGCCGCTAAAGCTCATAATGAAAACACCGTTGGCAGAAGGTGAGGTGCCACAAGACTGGCTTACATCCGCCCTCTCTCCAACCCAAGAAGAGTGCGGTAGAAAGGCTTGTGCGGATGGCCTACCGGTAAGCCTGGCGTCAGTATTATCGAGGGTCATGAAAAAGTTGACCCGGAAGCATAGTTGTGCACCTGGGAAGCAACCAATAGCTATGGTCCCACCAGCACGGATTTGTTCGCCTAAAGTCATGCTTGTCTAAGCTGATTCACTAAGTAAATGGGAAGTAAACGGGACACTAGACTAAGGGAAGAGATTTGGAGTCTGCTACACGGATTTGCGGAAGGAGTTTGATTCAGTAAACGATCACTTGTGGAAAATCCTTTCGGTACATTATAAGGCCCTGTTTTGGTGGAAATGATCAACTGCGTGCAGTATATGTCTGTCTCGTGGCACTTACTTTTTTCAACTAACTTTCGTTTATTCACGTCCAGCGCATGAAGCTGTCATACCCTTGGTTGGACCTAAGTTGACTCACGTGGTTGTCTGTCTCAAGCCGTGAACTTGTTCCCCGCCTCGAGTACTTGTGACAGCATAGTTGAGGCCAGTATATATTTTACGAAGATGTTCAATAAACAATTTAGTATCATAGAAACCGCGAATCAATCTTGTTCTGATTTTTATATTTGTGCGAATTTGGCTACGCGTTGCTCAGAAGGTCTCGCATAAGCTAAAGTACTTCAGGTCGAATCTGTTGGCACAGAAGCAGATCATCAGAGAACTCACTGGGAGGCAATTTTAGATAAGGATAGAAAGAGACTTTTTCAGTATGGGAAGATCGCTTGGCGCTGTAAGTCAGGAACCTTTCCTGGGCCCCGGCTGTCCGGTCTGTTCAATGATGGCCCAGCTGACAAGCTAGAGTGCAATTTCTACAGCTTTGCCGATATCGTCAAAATGCTTAGAGCGGTTGCAGATGGCAGCGTACAGAGAGATCTGAGTAGCTTTTATGTGTGGTCGGAGGCGTGGGATCTCCTCAGCGTGAACAAGTGCCAAGGTTTCACTCATGAAAGAGAAACCGCGGTCAAATCTCTACGTGGGCTCACCAGGCAAGCTGGCGGAGCATACTCAGACAGCGGTGGTTACGGGTCTGAAAGTGGTAATTAGGGCGGATATCAAGCCAGGTAGGCAGTGAGGGAGTGCGGCGAAAAAACCCCACGCTCACTTTACCAACTGAAGTGTGCTGTGGGTCCTAAAATACCACAAACCTTGTACCAGGGTACAGGGTCTTTTTGAGACCCCAAATGGGACTCTGCCTCCAGGCCTGCAGTCGGTCTCTCGTACGGGTTACAAAACCCTGGAACAGGTACGGCGGCAGTTCACCAGGTGGTTGGGTTTTTGCCTGGGGCTAGCTACGGAAAAAAGGTTAGAAAAGATGAACCAGTTCTCGTTGGCGAGAAGGAGATTAAGAGGGGACTTAATAGAAATGTTCAAAAACGGTACAGAAAAGAACGCGTTAGCTGGACCTGGAGAATCTCTCCTTAGACCTTGAGGAGACGGCAGACGACAAGGACACAGGCTTCAGCTCTTGAAGGGCCACCGTAAAACAGGGATTGGGGGCCAGTCGTTCTCTGTGAGATCTGCCAACGGGGGGGAAACGGTGGAGATAACTGAAGCGACTTTGATGGATATCTTTTAATATCAACTGGATAAGGCCTGGGAGGGATTGCTTGTTTATGGCAGCGATCCGAACTCTCTCTGTCACCCGTCTGTCCCTCTCCTCCGTTCCGTTTTTAGTCTTTCCTCTACGAGAAGATTGGCTAGGCAGATCTGATTACTAACAGTTTGACCTTAGAGCCCAACCGGAATTAGCCACCGCTGCAGATCTAATCCACAATCTCCTGACCCACCGTTCTTGGACGCCCCTCCGAAGAAGAGAGAGCCCCTCATTCAGTCAAATCCCCTGGAGCTCAAGGGCCTATTAGTGCAAGAAACTGAACGAATCGGATGATTGCTGCCAAGGCCTGGGAAGGTAGAAGGATTGGTCATCTCAGCCTTGCCCAAGCAGATGGCGACGCTTGGTCGACGTGTAATTTAGTTTTAGTTGGCAGCAGCAGCCCAAAACACTGAACCGGACCTATGCAGTATAACGCTGCTGTAAGAGGTGGGAAGTCAAAGGTCAGAAGGACGGTCATTTCGAATATGGAACTGAGCGGCTTTGCTAAGGAGCAGAATTTATTAGAGGTCGAAGGGATTCCATGGGATTTGATAATTGGGAAAGACATTTTGGTGAATTTGAGATGTGGAATTGATATCCCCCTTAAAGGGTTAGAGCTGGAAAGTGGATAAAAAGAAGCCTTTAGTTAGGATAAAATCAATACAACCAACTGTGCAAGGACACCTGCGAAAGACGGTCAAGTAATATGATATGATATGATATGATATGATATGACGGTATGTTTCTCGATCGTGGTCGAGACGCACGCGCAAGCGCATGATCATGGTGCACAATGTTACTCAGAACAATGAACTATACAGTAATTTGAAGAAGGCGAGTCGAAAACGTGAGAAGCAAAACAATATAGCTACATATAGTTTGAATCGACCGAGGTGATAATGGTTTGCGCGGCAAATACGGTCCGGTTTCGAATTCGAGTCGGTTGGTCGTGGCCCGTGGAAATACAACATATTTCGTGAAAATATATCGCTAAGGATGCATTATAAACCAAAGTAGTGCAAGCTGTGGATAACGGAGGCCTATTGGGGTTCTGTGCACGGAATAATTTATGAACATGGAGAGATGAAAGAAACGGGAGTACTCTCGTGAACTTTGTTGAGTATAAAGAGAATGGCTCTGTATGAGGACGATGATGGATATTCCCGGTTATAAGAAACGGAGTGCGTTATGAAACGGGGAGACATGAGCAAACTTTGTGGGAGTGGCCTAGGAAACGATGAGTGTGGGGGAAACAGCAATCCATATAAAAGGTGAGTTTAGGATCAGGACCAATAACCCGTATCATTCAGAAAAAAGGGAGCGCAACTTGAGGGCCTTGAGTTGGTGAGGAAACAATTTCAAGCGGGATGCCAATCAAAAGTAAAATGAAATTTTGCAAGAGAAAACTGAGTGAAAAACCTCCGCGCAGGCTCGCGCCTTATTGTTCCGTTACGCTGACAAAAAATATGTTGTCTTATTGATTCTCAGTGATATTCGGCGTCATGATTGAGAACAACGGATGAAGGGATAAGTGGACTCGCGTTCGGATGACGTACCGAATTTTAATGAGTAAAGGATTCCTGTGTTGCGTATTCTGGCTCTGTTATTGGATTGTTTCACATGATACCAAGGTGAAGTGCAGCATCCCGTGGGTATAGTTCATCAGGCGGGGTAAGGGAAGTGTCAATCAATTAGTAGAAGTTGGCCTGTGAACTGTTATTTGTGAAGACTCCAGCAGTGACATCATTAGTGGGGGTGTTGCGCCAGAAGACGCCTATCAATCTACTGGTAAGCAGTTGGGAGTGTTTTAGGTCGTGTGGCTCGATTGCAATCCCGTTCCGTATAAAAGGTGCTATTTAGGTTTCTGTCGGTACAGGTCAAAGTGTGGGCATTGGTCACCGAAAGTGGAGCCCGGGAGTGGGCGAAGTCAAACCTGAAATAAATGATGTTAGCCGTCTGGACGTGGTTCCAGCTGTTAGTTATTATTATAAATAGCGACAGTTAGTAATGAGCTGGTTGGCTTTGTGTGAGCCCTCAGTGGCACATTTTATACTCCGATCTGGGTTTTAATTCGAGAGCTAAAGTAACGTCGGGTTGCAGGGGGTTGATAAGTACTACTACAGGCTAGCAAGATAGCTTAAAGCGGGTGGGCTGCTGCGTCTGCATTTCAAAGGGTAAATGGCTTTCACGCAATTAGAGGTTTTGAAGAGCAATTAAGTAAGATTTCGGGAAGAACCACTACGGCATCGGTGGTGATGTGTTAGGGAAAGTTGTTATCATGCAGAGAAACGTGGACGTGAGTTCATCTGTGCTCCCACTCGGTAGTGCCAACCTACTGAGATTAAACCTAAAAGTGAGAAGGAAAATCTCATAAAGTAGTGGATGCATGAATACCATATTTTTTATACGACTTATTAGAGATAGTCAGTAGGGAATGGAAAATATGAACAGTTCTCCGTGTTCATTTTTTGTAGACTTAAGTGAGGCAGGTGTTGGTCATCTGTTGCCTCTGTAGTGTTACCAATATGCTACCGTATGTTATCCATGTCAGTGGGCTTAGAATCCAGGCTTCAGTAGTGACTGTAGTTGGCAGGAGGATGTGGTTACTGTTAGGTAGGGTTGTAAACCTAAGCGTGGCTTGTACGCTAGGACATCGGGAAGGCCGCTTTCTAAGAGAGATGGTGGAAGGTGGAGGGGCATAGTTGGAAAAGGTGACCGGTTTTCACTGTGCCCTCATCTCTCTCTTATTTATTTATTTATTATTATTTTTTACCTTTTCCGGGCTTCACCGCAGTTGTAGTTATTCGTCAGGTACGTCGATACGCTGTCCAGGTCAACGAGTTGAAAGTCAGAGCCATGGTAGCGATTGTATTTGACGTCGACATGCATGCTAGGTGCGCTTATGGGGGGTATTGGGTGACTGAAACTTAGAGCAGGGGTGGGTAGGCGTATGTGGAGAGTCCAGTGCGTTTTCACCCCAGTCAGTCACGTGCTTGAAAACCAAAAGCTTGTCGAGCAAACAAGGGCGATGTGGGGTTTTCCCTTTCGCAGGATCAGGTCTAAGCTGATGGGAGACATACCCATAGGTGAAGGTTGCCCAATTCCTTCACAGCCCGATGTCAGTGGTATTTGGTGATGGAACCTATCCCACGAGGCCTTTTTCACTGCTCTTTTTCTTTTTTTTGTTTTCTGACAGAGGGGTGGTTGAGCCCATATAGGAACTTTCCATAGCCTCTCCGCCCGATCGTAATTTTATGCGTATTTGTCTTTTTTCGCAACTGCTAGGGGCGGTCTGTTTTCCCCACGTTTAAACGACGCTATGGTATGGGTGCCGTTGACATCAGGGGTTTCGCTAGCATGGGCTTGAAAAATACAGAGTGAGACTGTGCAAACACGCAGAGTAGGACAACGAGCGTTGTAAATCACAAGCTAGCATACGTGTGTCAGTCTCATACAGCGCCAGACCATGCCTAAGACCTTCAGAGAC
Source organism: Fasciola hepatica (assembly GCA_948099385.1). Taxonomy (NCBI): domain Eukaryota; kingdom Metazoa; phylum Platyhelminthes; class Trematoda; order Plagiorchiida; family Fasciolidae; genus Fasciola; species Fasciola hepatica. Next base: position 1,531,003 of record CANUEZ040000176.1, read on the forward strand.
TATTCCATGCTAGCTGATGTGGATGAGTTTAGCTCTGCTGATAGGAATAGTGTGGAGCATGGGAGGGAATATGATAGAAGTTGGTGGGTGGTAGATACAGAGGTGAGACGAGAGGAAAGGTCACTAAGTAGGTACTAGCAAGTGGGCTTCTGGGATAAGAGGTTCTGGAATGAGACGATTAAGAAAGGCGAAATAAGGCCGGACATAAAACCCAGGCGAGTGGTGGTAGCCAAAATGAACGTGAAAGGAGTGAAAAGACCAGGTAAGGTGGTAAGCAGCGGAACTCAGTGTCCTAGGGTCCAAATCCACATACCTATTTGCTGCAGGGACATCTAAGTCCAAGAAACTTAGACTGGTTGGCAGTAGAACACGAACATAGCCGATAATTAGGAGAACCGGCAAGCATTAAACTAGGTACAGTTATAAAAGTCAGCAAACTGTGGCTACAGTAGTATAGATTGTGTGCAATATAAAGTAAAAGAGAATGGTTGCTCTGGCGTTTGTCATCGGGCGACAGATGAAAGTTCCAGTGCAGTAATCCTAGTAATCAAACCCGTTTACGTAGGCCACCTCTTCGGTGAGGGTCTGGCCGGTAAGAAGGATCACATTGGGAACAGTCAAGGAGTGATCCAGCGAGCCTCTGAACTGGGAAATTGAGAGATTGTCGCGGATGTTTAGCGGGAGTTTATTCCATAACTTTGAGTATATATATATATATATATATATATATATATATCTGTACGTGGATGCGATCATCGGACGGGTCATGAGAAAGCGGTCGAAAGCAAAAGACTGTGTCACATTGTGGTCTAATAATCAAGGCAATCTTCATATGCTTGGTCTATGTTAATGTTATCAAGGGTCATGCTAATTACAGAAGATGCGTCTAGGATTTTGCCTATTGCTCCTTTAAATTGTGTCAGCGTGCGACACGATCGCAGTGAGTCAGGAAACGTATTCCAGAGGCTGGAGTAGATAACCAAGAAATATCTAGATCTGACTGAGAGTCTAGATTGGGGGGTTGTAATGGTGAATTGACTGTGACGGAGGGAGTAGGGAGTCTCACTAGAGAAACCGAGTGGGTAATCAGATGAGTGGACTTTTGAATGTAGGAGGTTGAAGAGAAATGAGAGATTGAGCTTGATACGACGTAACCATAGTGGTTCAAGCCGGAGTAGTTCGCACCTGGCTCTGTAGTTAAGTTTGGGAGAGGTGGCCAGTAAGTTTTTGGTGAAGGAGCGTTGCACTTTTTCTATGTTGACCCGGTCGGCCTTTTGCATCAGGGTAAAGACTAGGGGGCAGTATTCCAGTAGCCACCTGGCGTGAGTCTTGAATATCAGGAGCTTACTCTCCTGAGTACGGTATGTCCTGAGGATAAGTGCAATCATCCTTCTTGCCTTGCCAATTTGGGTCAATGCTTGTTCATGGAAGTTGAAAGAACATGAATAATGCAGGCCCAGATCTCTTACCACATGAGTAGTGGGTATCGGCAGACCATTTATTTTAAGGGAGCCAGGTGGAACGTGGCATTTGTAAGAAAGAAAGGAGCTCTCTTCGGAAAACTTCATCAGCCATCAAGTACGCCATTCGTCAAGGGACTTCAAGTCTGACAGAATATCACTGACTGCTGAGTGCATGGCGTTCGATTCAAAAGTATAGACTAGTTTTGTGTCGTCAGCAAAGAGGAATGTCGTGCCATGACGCACTACTTGAAAGACGTCATTTATATACATAAGAAATAAGAGAGGACCTAAAACGCCACCCTGTACGACCTCGCTAGTAATTCGTTTGGGCCGAGAGGATGTCCCATTGAAGATGACGGTTTGAGAACGTTCAGAGAGAAAAGATTATAGCCAAGACAGAAAGGGGTCAGCGACTCCGTAGGATTTAATTTTTGGCAGTAAGCGGGCGTGAGATACACGGTCGAATGCTTTAGTCATGTCGAGAAAGATGACGATAATTGACTTGCTGCTATCAGCTTTAGGAGTGAATAAATTGAGGAAGTCCATCTGACACGTGAGGCACGAACGGGACTTTAGAAACCCATGCTGAGCTGGGTTGATGAGATTTCGAGAAGTCCGGAAATTTGCAAGCTGGTCCTTTACTATCCTCTCCATGAGCCTGGAAACAATCGAAGTGTGGTTTATTGAACGATAGTCCCCTGGATCATGCAAAGGCCCATTTTTGTGTTTTGGAATTATACAGGACGCTTTCCGTTGAGCTGGGTAGACTCCGGACGACATAGATAGTGTAAAGAGGTTCAGCAATAGGAGCACTAGGTCAGGTCCTCCAGATCGAAGTAGGACAGGTGGAAGGTCGTCAGGCCCTGGGTAATGGGAGGGTTTCGTGTTGGCCAGGAATTTCCTGATGTTGGCCGTGGTAAATGTTATGGTTGATATCTCGTCCTGTGTGAGCATCGGATAGCAGAATAGTGGAGGGTAAGTGTCCGTTATAAGAGCTGAGGCGAAATAGCAGTTGAAAGCTTCAGCCATATCTTCTGGCGAGACAAGGTAGGTGCCATTTTGAATAAGGAATGGGATATTGTTTCCATTGCTGCGCGAGTTGCGAGATTTTAACAGTCTTGAGAAAAGCCTCACACTGTGGGGCTGCTGTAGGGCGGTCCATTCTTGCTTTTTGAGTTCATTCTCGGTTGCTGCATAGTGATCACGGCAGAGTCGGCTTATTCTGAGTATCAAAGAGAAGTCTCGATTCCTGAGGAAAGAGTTCTGGAGCTTACAAATTTTGTGTCGAAGTCTGTCAATTTTGGTAGTCTTGGCTCTAATATGTCTAATCGTTGAGGTAAAGCAATTTATGAAGGAAAGCAACTTGACATAGAACACATCGGCTGCTTTTTGCGGATCAGATGTGAGGAAGAAGTCAGACCAGTCAATGCCCCGGATGGAGGTAGCCAACTCGGCCCAGTTAGTCAGTCTGTAGGTGTTTTAATTTTTAATTTCGACAACTTCAGGTAGGCATGATTCTTGTGTAACATTGAAGTGACATATGACCATTTTGTGGTTACAACCGGGGAGGTTTTGTGTGACGGAGACGTTCACGTCACGGAGGCCATGAGTGAACACCAGATCGAGGATACTGTTATGCCTTGTTGGTGTGGAGACATGCTGTGTCCATCCTGCAGCGTAGGTGTCCAGAAGGAAATTGGATAAATGGGAGGGGGCAGTCATCGCATTCCGACAAATACCCGGAGTGTTAAAGTCTCCTGCTATGATCTTCGGACCTAAAGATAGAGCAGAAATGTACTCGAAAGCCCTAACGATATGCAGGAAATCAAAGTAGCTAGAGGTAGGTGCGCGGTAGACGCTTCCAATATGCAACACATTTCCAGGAATTAGGACGGAGAGCCAAAGAGAGTCGGGAATACAATCGAGCACTGGGTGTAAGTCAAATCTCGCAAATCGAGCAACGCGTAACCAATTCAAACGAATCCCAAAACCAGAACAAGATTGATTCGTAGCTTCTACGGTACTAAATTGAAATGCACAAAGGATACAAATATATACGAACCTCAAGTATGCGGCCAAATAGACTTCACAGTAAAACCCAAAGGTCCAAAGCCCCGTGGCTCAAGCACGACAGTCAGAAACGGTTCAAGGCCAAATTCAAATGTCTCACATGGATAAACAAACGTGAAAATGTGTGGTGTATGAGCGAGCTTTCCAAGATAATGTTGAATACAGTCAAATTCACAAAGCACGTTGAACATTTAGAAGGATTTTCAGTATTCGTTCTTTACACCGCCGGCCAAAATCCTTCCGCGAAAATGGTTGTCTAAGGTTCAGGAAGGGGTCATGATTCTCACCCTATCTACCTTTAACTTATTGTTAGTGCCTGTGGTTACTAACTTCCTGTGTTATCTGAACGTGAAACAGGTTTTCGCCGTAGTCATCATCGCACAATCCATAAGGAATCAATTCCAAATCCCGCTGCACAACTTGAGATTGACATATTCATCAGGAGACCGGCGCATATAGTCAGACGCACGATGAAGATGAAGGCTTCGCAGAGTGAAGTGTTTCGCCGCACGAAATAAGTCTAAGCATCACAAGCAGTAACCCATTGCAGCAACTGGTTAGACTAATTTTGTTTACAAGCATGAGCGCAGAAGTTGACCGCAGGTGCAACGCCTAATGAGATATCGCGTAAAATTGACAGGTCACGAACCAGTGGAATTTCATAAAATTAACGCACCAAATCTTCCGAAGGAAATGAAAACCGGTTTCTGATTATGAATAAATTTCGAAAACAAGTGTACGGCGGACATTATCGAAATACACATGAACACGGAGATTGATCGAATACTGGCATCTATCAGAGTATTTCAAAGTTTTTCTGTGCACAAAATATGTGACAATCAATATTGTATAAAATGTAAATAAATGTTCTTCTTTAAAGATAATAATAGTTTCACAATGTGCTCGCAGCTAGTATGCCTCACCTAAACTGTTCAAGTGAAATACTGGTGAATTTCTCCTCTTCGCCTATGTGCACGCTAGATAGAAACTGGAACTAAGTACATTTGTAACCTTTCAGAAAATATGGGTCCAGTTGATTAGTTGTAGAGCATGAAATGCAATAAAGTGCTGAGTAACTCAGAGCGAGGCGATCTGCGAGCTACTTTGTCTTTTGTATGTGGTTTCGAGCTCGAATCGTAAACATTTTCCTCGCTGTTTCCTGCTACGAGTGGATTAACTCTCTGATGTCTCGAACACGTTCTTCGTTTCTTCCGTTTCCTGTAATGTAACACAACTGTAGGATCTGTCCAATATGCAAGGCTCAGTTCGGCGGCGGTGCAGTTCTCTTTTAGCATTCGTGCTACCTTAAAACCCAATACCGGTGCAGTCGTTTTGAGCTCGTTTAGGGATACTGACTTCAGCTCCGCAATTTTTGTTTTGGCAAAGGGTACTTTGTTTCGCCGCCGGCCATGCAGTTCCACCCAGGTACCGTACACTGTCACTGGGTCGGCAAATTTCAAGCTGCTTTGGGTGACCTGCTGGTGTCCTTTTTTGAGATATTTCAAAAGCCTCCGGGCAACTTCTCCTTTTCTCGATAGGTGACTAGACGGTGGTCTTTTGGGTATAGCAACTTCATGTTGCCCACTGTGAAGTCCCGTCTTTGAATTCGCCATCGAAAGCACCGACTGATCCTTTGAGTGAACTTCGCTTTCCTGAGATGGACCGTTGGATTCAATATCGAAAGGCTGATTGTGTTCTACAGAGGCACTTCTCTCAGCAACATTTGAGCAATTTATTGATGCCGATTGTTGAAGTTCGCTCGTCAGGGGTCCGAGAAGTGTCCAGCCTAGTATCGTTCGCGTAGCGAATGGTTCTTTTTGATTGCTTATGCTCTGTTCAAGCACCCAGTGAGCCTCTGGTACATTGCATCCAATTATTATGTCGACGTGGGGGCTAGAAACTTCTTCGAACTCTATGTCCCTGAGATGAGACCATCTCTTGGCGATCGATCTAACAGAGTCGACTGGTCTCATAGGCAAGCTGTCTATTGCAAAAGCTTCCGGAATTTCTACGGTCCCCTCATCAGATAAAGACGTTAACTGCAGGGTCAGCCTCTTAGAATTGCTAACATGACCCCCTGCAATCGTGCTGATGGTGAGCGAGGTAGGCTCGCCTACTAGTTCACAGCTTTCTACAAGCTCGCGAGTAATCAGCGAGGTATCCGACCCCGTGTCCAAAAGTGCATTGACCCTCCTCAGTCCTTTAGGTGTCACGATACCGACAGGTACGATGCCTAATCTTGCCGGTTTGAAATCATCATGTCCCGTTGAACAGACAATTTTGGGTTCATCTGGCTGAATAGGTCTATTGTTGAGAAGGCCATGCAGTAACGAGTGATGATTACTCGAGCATCCGTCTTGGTTGCATTTCACTCTTAAGCTGCATTTAGAGGCTCGATGAGAGTTGTTTAAACACATAGAGCATGAGCCAATCCTTTTTACTGCGCTCCACCGATCGGGTACACTCATCCCATGAAAGGTCGGACAATCTGGTAACCGATGCAGGGAGTTGCATAGCTTGCATTCAGCTGACCTCTCGGGTTCTTGACTTATCATGTGCATGTTAGCCAAAGACTTGGTTTGGTTACAGTCCTTCTCCACAATTTGAGATGTTGGTTCCCTTCGCGCCAGTCTGCAACTTTCGCGTACGATTTGTCCAAATCGACTGTTGGCGATACGGGATTGACGACCTATGAACTCCATCAAATCGTTGAACGTAGATTCCCGCTCAAGCATATTTATTTATTCAGCTTCCTCTGCCCATCGGCTCTGTAAATCAATAGACAGACATCGGACAATGCATTCCTGTGTGTGCAACGCACTCAGATCAGACTGGTATTCTAGGTGTCCCAGTGCTATATTGCAATCCTGCATTTTGATCACCAAATTAGACAGTACTTCAGCCTTGCCCTCAGTCCATTTTGTCTCCAATAAAACACCATCATTCAGGCTTCTAGCCACCTTGAATGGTTGCCCAAACAAATCTTTCAGGATTCTGCGCGCCCTGATGTACCCCATCGGTGGATCAAGCATCGCGCAGCCTTCGATAGCACTTTTGGCTCTCCCACGACAGTAATGTAATAAATACAAAAACCTTTGACCAGGATCTGTAACTTTGCACTTAACAAAATTTTCGAATTGTTTCATGAATATACAGTATTGCTCGGGGTGCCCGTCGAAGTGGGACAGCTCCACTCTCGGCAGGTCAAGAGCCAAAACCTCGGTAGTTTCAGGCTGTCTCAAGGGTTTATATTCGTCGATCACAGGGCCTTTTCGATGTTGACATTGTGAACTACATGGACTCTTTGCTGGCTCTCTGAGACCAGTTCCTTGTGTAAGGGGTTCTGCTTCCTTTCTGGCTAACCGCAGCTCGTTTTCTAATTCTATTACTCTCATTCTATAAGTACTAATATCGTCAAACGCATCGCGGTTAGAGATATATGACCTGGCACTGACAGAGCTAGTAAACTTAGCATTATCTAGAGAATCAATAACACCCGAACCATCCGCAGAGACTTGCCGAGTTATTTCCTGTTGTCTCAAATGGTCCTTGCTTCCTCGTCTGGGCATTTCCAATGAGTTTTCTTGTCCAGGTTCCACTTGGGTACTGTAAGTCAAATCTCGCAAATCGAGCAACGCGTAACCAATTCAAACGAATCCCAAAAACCAGAACAAGATTGATTCGTAGCTTCTACGGTACTAAATTGAAATGCACAAAGGATACAAATATATACGAACCTCAAGTATGCGGCCAAATAGACTTCACAGTAAAACCCAAAGGTCCAAAGCCCCGTGGCTCAAGCACGACAGTCAGAAACGGTTCAAGGCCAAATTCAAATGTCTCACATGGATAAACAAACGTGAAAATGTGTGGTGTATGAGCGAGCTTTCCAAGATAATGTTAAATATAGTCAAATTCACAAAGCACGTTGAAAATTTAGAAGGATTTTCAGTATTCGTTCGTTACAGTTGATGCGGCGGCTCAGCGTGATCTGGACAGGTTATACCAATGGTCAGTGGCGTGGGACCTTCCCCTCGATCTGAGCAAATGCTAACATCTCATCAGGGAGGAAGGATCGCGGCTTCCACGATATATGGGGCCACCGGACAGTCGGGAGGGGCTAGCGCAGACCATGGAAGGCCGGGACTTAGGGTTAATGGTGAGCACTGACCCGAAGCCAAGCCGTCGGTTCCAGAAAGTAATGCAGTAAGCATGTAGAGCCCTGCACCAGTTAGGGGGGGGGGAGCAGCCAGCTCTAAGAAACAGAGGGTGTTTTTGCCATTGTACAAGGCTTTTGCGAGATCTCATCTAGAAAGCCATGTTCAGGCGCGGAGGCCACATCTGGTGAGGAACATCAAGACCATCGAGCAGCTACAACGGGGATTCACGCAACGGTTCGCGGAACACAGAAATTTGTGCTACGAACAATAGTTGGAGAAACTGGGGTTATTTTCTCTAGAAAGAAGACGAGGTGACCTCATAGTGGCCTTCAAACTACCTAAAAGGTCCACAAGAGCACGAGGTCACAGAGGGGCCTTATTTGGGCTGTGGGGAAATGGCTACCTAAGAGGGCATGCACTAACAACTAAGAATGAGGGAGCTTCGACTCTCATCAGAAGTCAGCCTTTTGCAGTTAGGGTTACCAATGACTGCAATCGGCTGCCATGGGATGTGATAAGCACGAGCACAATGTCTGAGTTCAAAAGGCGATTAGATAAGGTGTGGATGACTGTGTTTGGAGAAGTATGACCATGAGTCCACTGTCGCTTTTGTAGACAACTGACTAGTTCTCTTCACTTCAGCCCTCGCGGATCCCTTGTCTTTCGCCTAACACCCCCTACTATGCTACCCTTGATACCAAGGAGATTGACCATGAAGAGTGGGATTACCGGCAGTGATCCGAATAGTTATTGAAGAGACAGGGGGTTAGAGATCTGACCTGAACCCTCCCTGATTGCTGCCAAGTATTGGAGAAGAGTCGTCTGTTCCAATTGTCGAAACACCGAGGGGATCCAAGGAGCTCACCAGTGCAAGAAGCTGGACATTCGGGCATCCCGCCGTCAAATCATGGGACCGATAATTGAAGAAATTGAAGCTGTCCTTCGGCGTCGCGCGCATTTTCTAGTTTCTGCGCTCAGTTGTGCAGATGAAGGTGTGCATGGTGTCTGCTGTCCTGGGGGCCATCCTCCTCCGACTTGTGCTTTGCCTCAAGATCGAAAATGATACATTTATTCAGTTGGAACCGAATTCGATGTCTTTAGAGATCGGCGACATTAGGAACCTCACTGTTGTTTTGGGGTACGTTTCCCGAGTGTTCTTCGATGGATGTTTATTTTGTTCACTTAGCGGTTTCTTGCTGCATTACGATAATACAGTTCAATGAAGTTAAATACTTTACCTCAGCTTGTGTACTCTTCGGTTTGCTGTTTTTTGTTAACAAAAAAACATGGGAAGTACAAATTTGTACTTTCCGCGGGCTCACCAATATTCATTTGGGTAAGGCTGTAGCTCTACCATCCTGCAGTAGACGTATCATTTGCTTGAATATTTTGGTATATTCAAGAGGCATTCAGCGAAACTTGACAATGAGGCTGGCATTTTTGTGGTAAGGTAAAATTATTAAAATTTAAATTTTATTTCCGTCCCTATGTAGAAGAAAAATTAAGCCCGCCATTGACGGAAGTTTTTTGATTGAGTAAAGAATGGTACTCGGTGTTTTTGAATTCCTGCATTTATAGTTTTGTGCCAATATGGCACAAACCACAAATAATTGCTAGGCTGCCATCAGTTATCTCCAAGATGGCATTCAGGAGACAACGCGAAAAACATCAACATTATTATTCGGTCAGGTATTCGAAGATCTTCTGTCAGTTTTCGAATTGCTCTAATTCAGTAAACCTTTCGTATCCAAAAACTACTGTGTAAGCCTCGATGGAAGCAGCTCAGTAACCTGTGCTCGAGACGAAGTACTTCACCACCAAACCATCGGAACAGTATTGCGTTAACTTTTTGAATTTGATGTTACTCACCTTTTTCAACATATCCACTGGTAACGAGTTCCAGAAGTTCGTGGTTTTTTGAGACGGGCTATTTCGCTCACGAGACTTGAGACTCGAGGCAATTAAATTATTTTAGAATGTTGCATCGGTGACCCTCGCACTGGTGGCCACGGCGCATCGATGTTTTTGTTGTATGCCTGCGTCTGCGGTGACCTGGGGAAGAGGCAGTGTTAAGACTCAGTCCGCTGTAAGGAGAGGTTAAAACGAGGCCCATGCCCAGATTTAGTGGCATGGAAAGGCTGAACTAAGGAGAGTTTTAAGAAGCTGAGTTCAGTCAGGACCTGATTCCGTGTATCGTTTGTGGTCCTCAGTCCTCGGTTAGTAACACGATAACGGTGGTACTCGACAGCGTGCAAAAAACAACTCGAAACGTTGAAGCGAGATAAAGTGTATAGGAGGAACGGAAGAGCATACAAACAGTGTACACAGGCGAAGCAAGTGGAGCCAAGACATTCGTTAATCGCTCTGATAAGCAAATTTGTTAGTGTGTGTTTGTCTCATATCAGTAGCTCTACAGAGGTCTGCCCCCAGAAAACCGACACGGTTATCCTTTTATCCGTGGCTGGTAAGTCGGCTTTAGTGACGAGAAACATTTTGCATGCCTCCCACCGCGACCGGGCGCAACAACAAGACCATCATAAGCTGTTCTCCGTGGCTCACACTGGTTTCCATTTTTCTGTCGCAGAATTTAGTTTTCTTCAACAACGAATCTGACATGGCTAAATCCTGTTCTCGATTTAGCACAGTGAGAGCAGTGATTACGCTGTTAGATTCGTCGTTTTCAGCATATTCCAAAGTTCCGTTTGTTCGTAGTGGTTATTACCTTGGTGAACGAGCTAGTGTCTGGCGTCGACCGAGTCCAGCCACGATTCAATGAGCGTTGTATTTGAGCCATATAGGATCCTGGTATTCCATGTGGTTCTGTCCAACGGAACGAGCTAAAATGCAGAAAACGCAAGAAAGTCATACCTTGGGGCGCTGTCGGATATTGGACTGAGGGGAACATTCCAGCGCGACGCGGGCTGCTGCTTCTCCTGTCCTGCTATCTTATACGTGGTCATGTAGTGTTATATTACTGAACTATGTACAAGTGAAACATGAAAGAAAGGCCCAAATGTATACGACGGTTACAAATTCTGCAAACCTAGCTGACTGTCGCAGTTCGCGGCCGTGCCAACTTCTGTTGGTGAGTGCATCTGTTTATTCCGTAGAGTTTGGTGTTGCAATTGATGGTGGGGGGTCGTTAGTGGGAGTAATAGGCACCGATTCGGGACAACTAACCGAAGGTTGTGAACAGGTGGAAACATTGGACGGAAGGCCCAAGGGTTCTACCTCGACTGAGGCTGGTCTAAAGCAGTATGTGCTGGTCATTTCCTTCCTACCTTCGACATCCACTAAGTATTTTTCTCTCCGCTGAACAACGCGAAATGGGCCAGAGTAAGCCAGTTGCAGTGGTGATCGTATCCCATCTACTTGGATCAATTTATGACTGGTGGTCGTTAGAGTCGTAGGTAGCTGCGATAGGTTTGTTTCCACGGTGAGTTGGGCTTTAACCCTCATTTTGTGGCAAACGTTTTGCGCAATCCCTGTACTTAAAACTCGTAGGTGGTAATGCGCAAAAGAACGCACCTGGAAGTCAATGTGCAACCTCAAACTAGTTCAGCGTAGCGTATCTCCCCCTTAACGGTCTTGGGCAGTTCTAAAAGAACCATCGGTGGCATTTTGCTCCATAGAGAATTGTCGCGGGAACGCAACTTTCAGTTGGTTGTGGAGTTGATCTACCATGCCGTTGACCTAAGAATGATAGGCCGTCGTCTTGTTGTGTCTGAAAGCGAATGTGTTCAGTAAGCTGTGGAAAACATTGTCAAATGAGAGCCGCGATCAATGGTTACAATGGCAGGGAAACCGAACTGACTTACCCAATCAGTCAGAAAAGCTTTTGCAGCTCCCTCTGAAGTAGGACGGGAGATAAATATGGTCTGTAGGCAGCGAGTAAAACGATATATACACTTGAGGATGGAGACGTAGCCGTTAGATGATGGAAGGGGCTCTACATATGTCTGGTTCAGAAAATGTGCCTAGTGAAGATCCAGTGTGACGATGTATTTCAACGCGTTGGCATTGAAGACTTTGAAAACGCTCGTCTCATTTGATGCAAGGCCAAAAAATCGTTCCTTGTTTAGTTTCACTGAGGCGGCCACACCAGGGTACGACAAGTTGTGGAGACTGCTAGAAACCTGTCCACGAAAACTTGCAAGAAGTAGTGGTCGGGGTCGACCTTGTACTATGTCGCAGATAATAGTCACGTCCGAGGTCGGAAGTGCCACCGACAACGAATGCAGGGAGCAGTGATTTTGAGCTGTTCGACCCCAGGATCTGTTGTTTGAGCTGCGGCGATTGCTTCTATATCTATGCCCGTCAGTGGTAAGTCGTCAATATTGTGGGCGCGTGAGAGTGCGTCTGCTACAGGATTATGTGCGCCAGAGACTTGTCGGATGTCCGTAGTAAACTGCAAAGCATAGTCCAAGTGGCGAATCTCGCGTGGTGAATATCGATCAGCAGCTGACTTTAGAGCGTACACTAGTGGTTTATGATGTGTAAACGTTTGGTTCTCGAGTGTGTGCCGAAAATGTCGGATGCCCGAGTAAATTGCCAGCAGTTGTCTGCTAAGTATGGTATATCGGGATTCCGCAGGTTGGGGACGCTTAGAGAAGAAAGTTATCAGTTTTTATGAGTTATTGGCGAATTGCTGCAGTGCTGCTTTAACAGCCGTATCTGATGCGTCTGTCCCTAATGCTAGAGGGGCGGCGGAGTTGGAGTTTCGAAGGAGCGCCGTGTTGGTGATAGCTTTATTGAAGTAAGTGCTCGCAAACAGTGCTCGCGCGAGAACCAAAGTGGGTTTAGACCGGGTCAAGGTTGTGCTGGTTACATCCTCACTCTTCGATAAATTTTAGAACATGGGCACACCTGTCCTCGTTTTTCTTGGTCTCAAAGTGGCCTTCGGCTCAGTCGACCGCACAGTTTTTTGGTGCTGCCTCCTGTTAAAGAGTGTACTAAAGAAATTCATGTCCATCACAATGTCCCTTTACTTAAACAGCCGAAGCCGAGTTCGGGCTTATGGTCTTTTTTATCCGTGTTTACCGCTAGAAGTGGTGTACGTCAAGGTTGCCCTCTTTCTCCTTTTATCTTTAACTTCATGATTGGTATGATCCTAGAAACCCACTTTTGTCAGGTGATGATAGTGGCATTGAACTTTTCCCATGTAGAAAAGTGTTAGACCTTGAATATACAGACGACATCGTTCTTCTGAGTGAAGATCCAAGTAAGTTGCAAGCATTTCTAGACAGCTTGACGGACCGTGTAGCAATTTTTTGTGTGCGTTCTGCACCTTCAAAGTGCAAGATGCTCTTGCGGGATTGGGTTAGTCCAACACCAAGCGTTTCTCTACCTGGAGAAACTGTCGATGTGTTAGATAAATTCTTTTATCTATAGAACTGCATTTCACCCGGTGGTCCGATATCGGATGAGGTGCCTTTGTGTATACAGAAGGCTCGTTTGATATTTGCCAAACTGAGTCATCTGTGGCGTCGAAATCACATCAGCTTAACTATCTAGGGTTGAATGTACGCTGCAGCGACAGGCAGCTCTCGCTAAAACTTTTGACACTTTTAAAATAGATGTATGTTGTGTCTCCGAAACACGCATACAAGACCCCACTTCTGCGGTCACTTCACAACCCAGATACAACCTAAGTCTCTGGCTTCACTCTTCGTGTGTCGGATGATCCGGTTTCTAGTGCTGGTGGTCAGGCTAGCATTGGGATTGCTTTGAGCATGAAAGCTGAGCGTGCACCGATAGACTGGATTCCAGTCAGCGGGCGTTTGTGTGCAGTTTGGTTCGGCGGTTCTGTTCATGTCAGCAACAACAAACTGAAGCGCCGATGTGTTGTTCGTCGTGTCTGTGTATGCGTCCACTAATTGCAGCTCCTCTGAGACCAAGGTCGAATTCTACCGGGTTTTTTCACAGCTGCTTCGAAGCGGACGTTCAACGGACGTGGTGACCATTGCTGGGGATTTCAACGCCCAAGTTGGCCGTTTGGTTGATTCCGAAAGGCACACTGAAGGCCTATTTTCTATCCCAGCCGATCGTACCGATAACGATGATCGTCTCATTCAGCTGTGTTCTGACCACGGATTGTTTCTGGCAAGTACAAACTTCTGCCATAAGAAGCGGCATAGACTCACCCTCCTTCGTCTTCACAACGTTGGACTCAGGTTGACCGTGTTGTTATTGGTCACCGTTGACGTGGACCAATCGGATATTATCGTTCATTTCGGTCTACACCTGTGGACTCAGATCACGCCTTGGTGCGTGCTGGCTTCCGTTAACGTCTCGTTTGCGGTCACACCAAAGTAAACGCCACTTGTGCCGCGCAGTTGCTTTCAGATAATAACCAGTAACACAGTTTCCATATGGAGCTGTCTATGCAGTTATCGATGCAGCAAGATGTTCAGGGCCCAAATAAACGCTAGCAACAGATCAAGGAAGCCTTGTATGCCGCTTCGAATGCCACACAGAACTCAGGTTCAAGTCGGTCTCGCAAATGATGGATATCTTCGACGTCAGCTGCTCTGTTGGATGCTCGCAGATCCGTCCCTCTGGATGCCACATTCAATGAAGTGCGCAAATACCTGAGACGCCAGCTGACTAGGAGCCTGAGAAATAAACGTGAGCAGTGGTTGATTGCGAAGTGTGGAGAAATGGAAAAGGCTGCGTCCATTGGCAATGCTGGCAGACTTTTCCGTTTGATTAGAGGCACTGGTCCACGGAAACCCGGTGTAAGTGAGTTAATTAAGAAATCCTAAGGGTCACTGATCCACTCTCAAAGACGTCGTCTGAAGCGTTTGGCAGGGCACTTTAAGGAACAATTCGGTTGACCCGCTTCAACGGCGGACCTTCCAAATATACATGCCAACGAAACGGTGCAGGCGGATATCGGTCCTCCATCAGAGATGGAGATTATGCGAGAGATAGGTTACTTGAAAAGATACAAAGCCGCTGGACCGGATGGACTGTCTCCATCTTTTTCCAGGGATGGAGACAAAGCTTTGGTTTCGGAGTTAACAAGACCCCTCCGTATTATTCGGGATAGTGATCAGATTCCCAGGGAGTGGTGTAAATCGGCGATTGTCCCGATTTACAAGAAAGGTGACAGGTGCTCTTTCGAAAACCACAGATGAATTAGCTTGGCAAGTATCGCGTCTAAGCTGGTCACCGGTCTTGTTCTCCACCGATTATTCAGTGCCCGCGAAATGGTCGCGTGAGAATCAAGCCGGTTTCAGACCTGGTAGGGGTCGTATCGACCACATCTTTACTCTTCGGCAAACCTTAGAGCACAGACACATCTTTCGTAGGCCCACAATCTGTGTCTTTCCTGATCTGAAAGCGGCGTTCGACTCGATCAACCGCACAGTTCTCTGACACTGTCTCATTGAAGAATGTGCCGGAGAAGATCATTTATCTTTTTCAATGCTCGTATGCGAACAGCCGAATCCGAGCTCGTGCCTACGGCTATCTTTCACCTGAGTTCACCACGGAAAGTGGTTCTCGTTGGGGTTGCTCTCTTTCACCCTTCCTCTTCAATTTTGTGATTGAATCGATTCTTGAGATAGCCCTATCTTCGTGTGAGAATAGCGGCGCCGATCTTTGCTCAGACAGTAAACTGTCTGATTTGGAATATGCGGACAATATTGTTCTTCTGAGTGGAGATCCAGATAAGTTGCGAGCTCTCTTAGATAGCCTTAACAACAGTGTAGGAATGTTTGGGATGCGTTTCGTTTCTTCAAAGTGTAAAATGCTGCTGCAGGACTGGGTTGGCTCAACACCAAACCTCTTCTTGTCAGGGGAAGCTCTAGCTGAAGTGGGTAAATTTTGCTACCTGGGCAGTTACATCTCACCAGGTGGAAAGATAACGGATGAAGTGTCATTGCCTATACAGAAGGCGCGATTGGCTTTTTCCATTCTCAGTCATGTGTGGCGTCGGCGTGACAGCCGATTGTCTGTTAAGGGTAGAGTGTACAATGTGGCGGTTAGGTCTGTTCCTTTATACGGTTCCGAAACGTGGCCGTTGAGGGTAGAAGATATGCGGATACTGTCGGTTTTTGAGCATCGATGTCTCCGTGGCATTGCCCGAGTATGGTGGGAACACCGTATCAGCCATGCTGTGGTTAGGCATGGGGTGTTGGCAACCAGAGGTCAGTCTCTGGATCAAGTACAGAATCTAAACAGGTTAAGGTGGTTGGGACATGTGTTACGCATGTCATCCAATAGATTTCCTCAGCGTACGCTATTCTCCGAGGCAGGTAGTGATTGGAAGGTAGGTCGTGATGGTCAGTCAATGAAGTGGCAAAAAGGTATGAAAACCGCGACCAGTGGACTTGTTCAGGTAGGATGTGTTAGACTTCTGAGTTGGGGTCCACGTGATCCACCTACTAAATGGTTGGGGACATTAATTGTTGTGGCTAGGTGTCGCGTAGTTGCATTGGGACTTTTTTCTTGATTTCCGCTTAGTACTTTGACTTTTTTGATTTTTATCGCTATGCCTTTTTTTCTTCCCTTCCATGGACAGTTCTGGAAGGTAGCAACCGAAATCAGAGCATAGGAGTTCGAGGTTAATGATTGAATAAACTGGAACTGAACGCTGCAGCAGTCAGGCCAGTTTTTCTGTATGGTTCGGAGAAATGCATTGTTCACAGGTGCAGTTATAGATTTGACATCCCGATGCTACTCACAAATAGTTCTTATGGTCGAAAATGTTTAGTCACACTGAATTAATAGTCTCTGCTGCTACTATGGTATATTCATTTCAGTAATCAAACAATCTCGAAGTTGGTCGTTCAACTGTGCATCGTAATCGCACTTCGGGGCTTGCGTCTGAAATTCAAGAGTGAATGCATGAATGGACTGGTTGTCTGTGCGGACAGGAAAATTGAATTTGACTCGTTTAACTGCAATAAAATAGTGGGTTTGAAATGATGTAACAGAAGTATCTTCAGCTCATCGTGGCGAAATTTACCGGAGAATCTTGAAAAGCAAAATTTTTCACGAATTCAAATGCATCTTTTCCAGTAAAATGTAAGAAAAATGCAGTTTTCCTAAAAGACTTCAATCCGTTTTTAGTCAGACACCGAATTTGAGACGTTCGAAATAGTCCTCATATTCTCTGGAAGTACAGTCCACATCCAGGAGTTCCATATCAACTCAATGCATAGTATTTTCGTACGCGACGCCAGATGAGATGTTGCATGGATTAATGTAGTATCATCCCGCACAGGATACCACGGAATCAGAACACGGATATGGTGCACGACGTACCGTAGTATTTCCTATGTTGCTCACAAGTGTGTAAAATATGTTAGTAAGTGAATACAACAGAAATGGTAAAATTCATATGTATGACCAGTCATGAGTACGACATGGACTTACGGAGTTTGCATGTGGCATGGTTTGTAGTCACTGCGTGCTGACTGATGCGACGGTGAAAAGCGTGCAGGTATCTCGTGCTCTTTCTTCGCAGTACTTGCAACCGATATGTCGTCTAATTACACGTAGACACATTTTCCAAGCCGCATGTTGCTTCATGCACAAACCTTTGAAAGGTTTGGACTGCAGTGCTAAATACGAAAGGCTTGCGCGAAAAACCGAATAGGCCGAATGGATTTGTGACAGTGCTTCTAAGGTTGTTGGTTTCTGTGACCGGGATTTGGTGGTAGGCTCTTACTAGGTCTGAGGCACTTTTGGTGACGGTATAATAAGTGACATTATTAGTTGTTTTGATCCGTCCCACTCACCCTAGTAAGGAGCTTTTTCGGCCCTCGAATCATCGTCTTGTTAGTGTACAACACGAACAATGCATAGGTTGTTGGTCCATGCACCTAGTGTTTGCACACAACGTGTTGGTCCGGCTGGTGTGGGCAACCAAGCCTTGAGGTTCAAGCACCGCTGACAGGATTCATCTCATCCTATCGATTCACGCCATCGATGGACTATCCCGTCCGTTGTAGTTTCATGGACTTGGTACACGGTAGGTGCTGACCCACCGTCTGCTGGTGGCATAAAGCCGTCTATCGAACGATCTTTCAGACCATACCCTCACAGTAGTCATTGCGGGAGGGGGGGGGGCAAACTGCTTGTGCATTGCCGGGTAAGCTGAAAGGAGTTCTGAATAGGAGTGTAGGGCCTGCGGTTCGATGCATAGGGGCGTGATGTGGGTCGCAGAGGTATACAAACAGGTTACGAAAAGAGAAGCCTGTCGGTCGACAACTCTGGAATCGTGCGTCAACCAGCAAGTCGAGACGGTCAAGAAAATCTATATCTAGTATGGAATAGGGGGCATTTGTTACCATAATCACCTAATGGAAGGTGCGACGTGGGCCTAAGTTGAGCGTTATGGGCCTGCATCCATGAATAGCAATAGGAATGCCATTGGCGGCACGCAATTGCTGGGTTGCTGGAATAGTTGCATCACCTGCTTCTTTTGGGAGTGACACTGACCTGTTGGGACCTCTTATAGTTCTCTGCCATTCCTTGCCTCAGGGTGTGGTTGCCGGTTATATCTAATCCTGCAGTAGGTCTTTGTGGTTACGGGATGTACTCCTTCCATTGCACTCTGGATGGACGACTGTTGTTATACCTATCATCCTCAGTTTGTGTAATTATTGTTACTGCGCTATCACCGTACTTGGCTTCAAGCCGCTGTGGGAAAAGACAGCTTTTCTCTGGAGCTTGAGACCTTCAGCGTACGTGCGCCTATGTAAACTGGCCGGGAAGCAGATCTGGCGTGCACCCTCAAGATTAGCGATAGATGTGTTGCTTTTCCGAGATTATCACCCAGGATCCCACCGGCTCTTTATGTGTCATTACATGCGTGCGCTCGACGGCGTTGGAGGGAGTATACCCGTATCGTTGAAGACTGCGTACTTTTAAGGTTAATCGGGCCCCTGACCCCGAGGCTTGGAGTGAGGAACCACATAAGGTCCCGGTAGGCCACATGGTTAAATTTTGATCGTGCTTTCGTTTATGATGAGCTAATCGCGCGCGCATTCAGTGCATTTCTAGTTACGGGCCGTGTTCAGTTATGCTCGCTTCCAGCCGGGATTGACTAACGTGCAACGAGAAGGTACAATTACTCAGCAGAAAACCAGGGTGTCACGGCGTGACGGGACTGACCGCAACTCATCAGACCAGCGGGATGCAAAGTATTATCGATAAGTGATCAGTGATGATTGAATTTATCATGCGGAATGACTTCTGGACTTTTAGCCAGCGTTTTTTGATACGGATAGGTAAGCTAGTCGGGACAACTTTTCGCAATCTAACCGTTGTTGTAGCGTGCTTTTGCAACGCCCACGAAAGCACTTAGATAGGTTAGTACAAACTAGGGCGTGATCGGAGTCATTAAGAGTCTTGTTTACAGCCCCGCCATTTGTGGCTAATGGTGATGCGGTTGTTCTGGGTTCACTGTTGATTCGAAGAGAGTCGGTATCATGTGGCATAGCGATGACTAGAGTGTCTGAGGTTCGTACTGGACAGGAACAGGCGATGGCCGGGGCACAGAGCCAGAAACCGTCGCCCATTTTACGAACGACTGCAGTCTAGCCCCAAAAGGCCTAATGTGCCTCGTTCGATGACAGCCAACCTACTCTAGCATGCATATCTACCAAAATTAAGATATCAACACAGCTTGTGTTTAGTAAGAGATCTTGTAGGTTTTGGTGGAATTTATTTTTGATTGTATCTGGACTGCAATCGGTAGGCAGTTCCAAGCATACGGGCTAAGCCTGTCTGCTGTCTTATACGCACCAGCGTTCGCACGTTAAACGACACATTTTAATGAGCATTGAAGAAGGAGAGAATCAGCCGGTGTTAGCAAGTTCAGAGAGACTTTGAATCTAGTCTGGAAGGACGAATAAAATCTCAAACAGAATTTCCACCCTTAGCATTACCACTAATATGAACCACCGGGGTTCTCACTGAAAATTTTAAAAAAATGTAGGGAAAGGGGAGAGAGGACGTGGGACTAGGTGAGCAAGTTGTGTACGGTGTGAGTGCTGTCAACTGCCTGAGAATCGTCTATGAGCATGAAAGAATGGTCAGACATGATAAAATCTGTCATTGTCAGTTACGCCGCCATAATGTTAGTTGATGAACCAACCCAGTCTTCAAGTAGTATTTTGAAAATGATGAATGGCTAAAATGAACTAAAGAAAAACAACAAAACAACAGGTCAGGTATTATAAGCACCGGCTAGCTTCGATACGCCGAATGCTAACTCCGATGCTTTTCAGTGATTGATTAAGTCCCTCCACTTTTATGGAAACAAATGATACCGGTAAAAATTGGTCTGGATCTAGGTTTCAAGAAGGCGCAGAAGAGATTTGTCAAAGTATAAGTGGCGCGCTTAATGAGACATGTCCTGGTAAATCCGTTTGTCTAGTGGTTCCACAGCAAAAACATTGCGTTGCATTACTAACTTTGGTTTATTTAATATTTGAACAGTTGCGAGAATCTTGACCGCGTGTGAATCGAGTGGTTTCTCGTTGTGTCAAGCATATTCAGAATAAAATGCACCGTTCTTCCTTTTATCCACACTTATTTACTATTTTCATCCAAAGCACAATGTGCTCTGTATCCTGACATAATTTGCACCTGATTAACGCAGCCATCGCTTTATTCAACCCATTTTTTGTTTCAAGTCCGACTCATTGTACTATTCCAGTTGGAAAAGTCCATTTTTTGATCAGAAAGTAATCGATCTCAGTCTAAAATTCGTGCTTATGGAGGGGCATAGTTCAGTTCAGTTCATTGCGTTCAACCATCAGCCTCGCACTTCTGTGCTCTAGTTTTGGTTGCTACCTCACGGTATCGTCCAGTTGAGGGCAGATGGGCATAGTCCATACTAAGACTCCTGTATTGTTCGTTGCCACAAGTAACGTAAACTATGGGAATTAGTTTTTCGTGTATCTCTTAGCGTTAGATTGTTCGAATACGTGTATAGTTTCGTTGGAGCTCCCTTGCAGACCCAACTAACAAAATTTAAAATGGTTGGTTTGCAATGGTAATAACGAGTGCATATGCTGAAAATTAAACAGATCAAGGTACACAGACCAACGGTTAAAGTACACGACACGCATCTAAAATTACAACACATGGAATCCAGCGAGTGTCTTTGTCCCCTCCTCAGGTAACCATTCTCTAATTACTCACAATTAAATCTCCACTTTAATGACAATCATTTACCTGTTTCTGACGTACTGATTGGCCTCGTCGATCATTTCATCGGGGTGCGTAATTCTGGACTAGGCGAAATTCAAGGGGTATCGAAAGAGACTGATGACTATGCTATCGCAAACCCAAATATCTTTTTCATTCCATATTGTCATCTCGTGACGGCTGATCCCGGTCGATTAATCGCCCCGTTTGTTTTTGGTTGTGTTTGAGTGGGATCACGGACACAAAAATGAATTTGTATTTTCATCAAATACGGGCTCGGTATCCTTATACGCGTTCGATGTATTTATGCAGCTGTTTGTAATACAGCCCATTTAATAAGATCCGCAAAGGAACAGACAACTACGGTAAATGAACCGCACCCTTTTTCTGAAACCACGATCTTCTGTGATTATGATCTATAACTTTTGACCAGTGATACTCGTTCCTAGGTATATGATATGACTATAAGGGATGACAAAACGATGTTTCATGATGCACGTGGAAAGAAGATTTTTACGGTTCTTCACAGTCAAATCAGATCAAGTGATTGTTTTTTGCATCTGGAGGTGAATATTCAGTAGCGAGTTAACTCCCGAAGTTTGACTTCATATTGGCCGTGTTAACCACCATACGAAGCATACAGGCTGGTGTTTCCAAAGTTGGATGAAGCTTTGCCGAAACCTTACCAAATCACGAATTCGTCCAAAACCTTTATCATCGGCTTCTTCAGTATGCCTCAACATTTTTTTTTTATCACATCCACTTTTGTAACCCTCTGCAGCTATCCCTCTACACGGAATAGGATATTCGTGTTCACATACCGCAATTTGGACGGAAAGTACTTGAATGTAACTTACGACGAGGAATTCACCGTCCGCCCGTTGAATCCATTCACAGTGACTAACGGTAGCGATACTCCTGTATCGAGACAAGTCGTAGCCATTCGTCCCGGACATGTTTACATTGGGTTGAACGAATCCGAGGTGGAACACGAGATTCCGGAGTAAGTTGTTCAGTCCTACTTCATTCGCCTCACTGATCAGTATTATGTGGTTGATTGTCTCATTTTTACGTCACCTCTGGATTTCAAATTGATTTGTATGTTTTAAATTGCCCGGCGGGATTGGAAACCGCAAACAGGTACCACTCACGCTTTTTTATAGTGTGCGCTGTACCAGCTGGATCACAAGGCCACCCCGGGGATATTTCATTAACGGATCATTCTAGTCACCCAGCTAAGTTGCATTTACGCGTTGAATCTTTCAAAATGAATCTGTGATTTGACTTGGGTTTAAGTCCCACCGAGGTCAACAAATTTCAAAATCCGGATCAACTCAAGATTTCTCAAATCTTCACCAAACTAAAATTTCTGGATTTCGTTTAATACCCATTGTAGTCCGGATAGCATTACAAAACAGGTTGCAACTTTCGTATTTACACACCAGTGCACACTTGAACTGTAGGCTTGGCAAGAATAAATTCAATTGTCCGTGTTATTTTACCCCCCCCCCCTTTCTCATGTTGTTGCCCGGCTTGTTACTATTGCTGAAATATTGGGGATCTTCTCCGGTTCTTCACTCCACGTTTCAGGGTAATAATTTCTGGTTTTCACTGGTAGTTTTATGAAAGCGGATGATTACGGGATTCTCCCTGCCCCATTGCACTCATACGCAGCAAATAAAGAAAGTAACAATAGCCAGATCTTACTAGCTTTACATTCCCGTCAAAACAGTGGTGGCTGGCTGCTTAAAATAGTGCACTTTTACTTCATACTAGAAAACGCCACCGGTCATTTATCTAACGGCGTCATTGCGCATTTCGCAGAATACGCTATTTGGAAATGTGAAGATAAGACAATATTTGCTCTTGACTGTTGAACTCCGGGTGCTTATCTTCGCTTCCAATGTGACATGACTGACTAACGGAAACGATGTGAGATATTGCATTCGAAGTTTTTGGGAAAAGCAAGTCTAGAGAAATCGCACATTTCACTAGTCCATTCTGGCTATACTCAATTTCGTATTCAAAATTCGGGAGGTTTTCCGCCACTAGGCTATATTTGCATGTCTTTTGAAACGTGATACCATCGTTTTCCCAAGAAGCTGACCTATGATCTCACTGTTGACTACTGGGGCTACTGCGGAAATGTGCGTTTGGGAGTCCTATTCGTCCCACCGTATCACGCATAACACATGGCACCTTACGGCAATACTTCGACTACAAATCGACTCTCATTGCTTTCTTGGCGGGACATTTGGGCCACTGAGAGACAGCAGCTGAAGCCACCGCACCGAGTACACGGTTAGTGGTTGAACTGAATTGGGTACGGATTCCCTACTTCTGGTTGTTAGTCAGATACACACCACATCCACTGACTCATGGCGTGCCGTTTTCCAGGTGCTCCCCAAGTTGGATTCCATCATCGCCGCGGATGTTGCGCAGTGACTGTAACTGTGACAGCTTCTGCCCTTTATGTGGCATAATCCGTCATGGTGACGATATTCTTGTTTCCCCTGTGCACTTGTGACAGAGAACCTATGAGGTTGAAAAGACCATTTCATTTAAGCAATCTGTTTGCATATGCCTGAAGTATATATAGTTAGGTTCTTTCAGTGAAGAACGCGGCTGATATCATAGTCAGTGTGTCGTCGTTTGTGGGGCCATAAATTGCTTGTCTGAATGATTTAGGTCACCTGGGGGAGGGGGGGGGGGGGTTCTGTTACCCATGGGTTCATAATCGTTATACCGTCACCTAGCTACACCCTATTTTAGTTCATCTCGAATTTTGTTCCATTTGGGGCCATAAGCATCGTGTTTAAGGCAAACACTTTCCCTCTAACACGACTTGCTCTTCCGTTCGTTGGCCGCTTGTGCGCTCGAATCCTTTTTTTCACTACATGCTTGCGCATGAGTGCAGTGAATAGAGTATACTCCATAGCCTCGCAGGCTCACCGAACTATTTGGGATAACAAGCATACTGACCATCAGGCTTGGAGTGGATTTGGGGAAAACAAAGTCCCGTTAGGTCAGGCGTGATAACGAGCTGGACGACAGTGGATTAATGTCTACAACCAAAGTGATTCGCGGTGATCGGATTTGAACCTCCAACCTCCGAGGCGTGGATGAACACCATAAACCACTGAACCACCACCGGTCTCGTTGGAACAACACGGCTCTAATAGATGCCGGGAACATGTGCGTCAGGGATAAGTTCAGCGTTTTTGGCGTTGAATAGAGGAGTCTATAGTCCAACATTGCACGGTTTATGTCTATGGTAATTTCGCCGCATCTCTCCTGAAGCCTACTACAAAACGATACGTTGTTTATGTATGAGGTTAGGAACAATTAAAAAAGGAAAGCAATGCATGGAGTGAAACTTTATGGGAAAGGGAATCGTGCAATGTTGAAATATTGGCTTCGCTTTTCAGTGTAACCACATCGGCTTCTTTTTGGAGTTGTCCGGTACGACTGACGCTGAGTCCTGGCATTGACAGTTTAACATTGCCCTTTTTGAGTATCACCACTCAAACCATCCACTAACCTTTAGCCGAGTGTTTAAAAACTCAGGAATAATGACGCTTTTGGTGATATATCTCCGGTAGTACGTTGTCATGCATGTAGTGCTGGGTAGTTCCTCGATATTTCTGCTTGTTTGGGCATCGACAAAATAAACCAAGTGTTGCAAACATGCTTATTTGCAAAGTCGTTGTCCTGTTCAGGATAGTACGCAGTCGTTCGTCTTTTGTTGGTCTGCAGCATATTGCGTAACTCATACTACGAGATTTGGAAAATTAGTCTCTCTCTCTCTCTCTCTCTCTCTCTCTCT